>CM068980.1:15570533-16848926 GCA_035357415.1 Ophraella communa
TTTAAACTACATTTTCACAAATATTAAAAACATCTTTATTATTAAATTACAAATAATAAACAAATAAAATATTTGCCTTATCTCAACAAGTGTTCCTCAGTTGATCCTCACTGGTTATTTCCACAGAATAAACATTTTCTTTCATATATTCCCAGAAACAAAAATCTAATGGATTCAATCATGGACCGCGCGGTGGCCATTCAATTGGTGCATCTGGCCCCCTTAAAATCCAACGTCCTGGATATTCTCGAAATTAAAAAGCTCTAATGGCGTTACTAAAATGTGGTGGCGCACTTGCATAAAATACATTTTCACTTGTTTTTTTAAAGTGTTTCTTTTAAATTTCGGTCAATAGACAGGAAAATTCGCCTATCTGGTACATTTCTATTAGAGAAGTTATCAGCATAGCGTCTTGCAGCCGCCGCACCATTTCCTTCCTCCTGTATATAGTGCAGTAGTTCACAAAATTTCCATCCAAAGATTACTGATTTTATTCATTTAAAAAGGGAAAAAAGTTTGTTTATGTAAGTTTTAAAAAAGCATCTTAAAATTGAGATGATCTTACTAGTGGAACAAATCCATCCCAGACTAATAAAATACCTACTGTTGGTACTAAAATAAAATATTATCATTTCATTTTACTAAAAGTTTCCCATTCCTCATTCTTACTGAAGACAATCAATCAATCAAAATATTTGTGTCTATAAAATTAACATAAGATATAAAAGCAAGATTTTTTTATTTTAAAACTTCGACTAATTTATAAGACTAAGAAATATCGTAATCGCAATTTAAAAAAATCGGTAAAATTATATACTTTTATTTCGTTGTATGTATATAAATAACATTGCAAATTATGAATATTAACGTAGTGTAGATAGTTTTTTAAAAAATACATATTTGTACTCGTGACGATAAAAACCTCGGTAAATTATTTTAACAATTAACATGACTCTTCCACATAAATATGTTAAGATTCAATAATAACTCTCAAGGATATTATGTGCATATTACTACACTTTGGATTATGATTTTTAATTGTAAATGTAAATTTAATTATTTGTCTAAATTATTCTTTCCTAAATTGTAAGAGTTATTATTGTGCAGGTCTATGAAGGTGATAATAATGATAGTAATCAAATTTTATGGTTTTCTTTGTTTATTTCTATTAGAATAATTTGGCAGATTTATGGTGGAATTCTAAGCATTTTCTATAAGATACAGTATCTGTAAGGTTTGCCATGTTAATTTTTATAGATTTTTACCTACAGACCTTACAGATGTGCTCAAAATTCCACTGTTAGTTTTATTTATTATTGATATTGATTAATTATTATAGTGTGGAAAAGCCACACTGTATACCTACTTTATTTTCAAGCACCTAATTTGTTTATACTTGAGTTTAAACCAAAATTTCGGGCTATCGTGTTATTTATTTCCACTGATTGTTAAATTTACGGGACAATTACAACCAATTAAGCAGCTTTGAAGGGGACACTGTTAGTATGCAAGAGGCCAGTTTTTTAACAAGACAATTTTCCGATCGAGTGGCACGCGTTGTATCAACAATGTTACATTGTTGGTCCATGTGGTCTAAAGAAGGGGCTTATGTCCGTCGTTCTGGGCTACTTCGAGGATCTTTAGATCGTGAAGATCCTCATTTAAGGATTGCGATTCTACCAGACACAAGATAGAGTATCCATAAAACGGGCGAATATAATTTACTGGTTGGAAGCAACTATTTGAGCTTCGGTGTTATAAGCCATTAAGATAATTAGATTTTCTGTATGAAATATATAGTAGCAAATCTACTTTAGTATTCATTAAGAGAAATTTGAATGCGAATAATTTTACATGGAACGTGGTGTAGTCTCTTACACAGCCATATCTATGAGGTTTAATGCAACCTATTTCCCTTCAATATATACGCACATCCTCATACAGCAAGATTTTTTAGAAAGTTCTTACAAGTAAATAGCATTTCCCTACTTTCATTGCCTTTTTTCCTCCAGACGATTCAATCCATTCATCAATTGATCATGAAAATATATTCGCACCTGTCTGAGTAATTTACCCCATGCAATTGAAGAAGCCTTAAATAAACATATTCTAGAAGTTTCACTGAAATTAATAAACTCTTAATAAGTGTTCGGATTTTTTTTAAGTCAATATAGATGATATTGTTGTCTGTTTCAGAAAACCGTAAGATTTTGCCAACAAACTAATCCTTCTTCTAGGTGCCTTCTCTGTTGAGGTTGGCGATTAATATGGTGTATGACTTTATGTTCTTGGTTTGGGTGTTTTTATCGGTGTGGTTCCCGTCCCTTATATTTCGTAGCCACAATCGCTCTTTTCTTCCCATGTTACGTTTTCCTTCGATTTTACCTTCTATTATGAGCTGTATCTGTTCAAATTCTATGTGCCACGTTTGCCTTTTTCTCCTCATGCTACGTTTTCCTTCGATTTTACCTTCTATTATGAGCTGTATCTGTTCAAATTCTATGTGCCGTATTATATACTAAGATATGCTGTTTTCTATATTTTAATAGTAACCGTTAAGTATGCGCGAGTGATCATTTTGTTCAATACTTCACAGTTCGTCGTTCTGGAAGTCTAACGTTTTTCTAAGCATCCGACGCTACATCCACATTAACTCTATGGTTTCCTGTTTCAATGTCCACATTTCGCAACAGTATAAAATAGTATATTAAACAACGCATTTCATATGGAATTCTGTTATGAAACGAGTTCAAGTTTAAAAAACGAATGGCGAGTGTCACAACGAATGTCACAACAGCCATATGAAATAAGCTGTTTATAATATTTTTTATATTTTGCCATTTTATCATTTTTTAAATCAATTTATTATTTTTATGTAGTTACGAAAATTTTGATTTTAAAAAGTATGTCGGTAGCACTGTGTTATTTATAACATTTGACAGTTTTGACATTTAAATTATGAAATATTAATATTTTCAAATATTTTAAAATGACTAATACACTAATAATAATATATTATATATGTAAAAGATGATATCCATATTCACAAATACTTTCTTAAAGAACAATATAAAATTTATAAATTGCTATTAGCCACAAATGTCATTGTAAATAGTCTTGTCATTAGATACTTCACTCATGTCGCCAACTATTTAAAACAAAAATTTGCGTGCGTAAAAGTTACATTACGATACGCAAATGCGTTTTAAAATGAAGATTTTTATAAGTGCAAATTATAAAAATAATATTTCAATGTCCGTAACCTTGGTATTGTTAATTTGACACCGATGTTTCCGTATACTAACCCATTAGCGCCGAGAAATAAAAATCCTTGTAATTAATAATATTTTTGTTCTTAAACAGGTGGAAATAGATAACAAAGCACATTTCTAATAATGATTTATTTAATTTTTTAGACAAACCCTCTAAAAGGGGATGTTCCCATAAGGGACCTTTAGGCGTTACCTCACTTATAACTTATGTTGTGTATGAAAGCTCCGGAAGCAGTCGATGCAAAGGCCAATATTGCATTTACAGCACATTGTTCTCCCTCGGCTACTACAATATTATCCCCACCACATCTTCTTCTTTTACCTTCGGGTACAGAAACTACGTAATGGTGCAATCCATCAAACCTTACATCATTACTAACCCTAAAATCAGAAGCTGCAGCTCTTGGTACTCTACCGGGTGCTCGTGCTGGAACTTGATATCTTGTAAGATAAGTCTAAAACAAAGAGAACAATGTACAGAAATAGCTTGATAGTCAAACATCCCGTATCTTACCTGGGAAATATGTCGCCTAAACTCTAGTTGACTAATTTTTCGCCCAGTTTCTGTATAAAATCCACGCATTTTCAACTGCCGCATCTATTAAATAAGTAAAAATGGGCCAGTACCATTTGTTAGATCGAATTCCAATGCGGTAACTGCAAAAATTGTGTATGAAAATATAGTAGGTTCTGTCATAAAATTGAGAAATAACTAACCAGGAAATATTGTTATCCATTAGATCGGTTCCACCCATATTTTGGTTGTAACACATAACTATATGTGGTCTTGGTACTTTAACTATCCTTTTTTCTTTTTTACTGAATCTGTCAACTGTTCTCTTTGGTTCTACGCCATAAGAAGTACTACCAATGGTCACTACATTGTTGTCCTAACAAAAATAATTCCGCTTGCTTTATCTACCGCCGAACAACACTCTCCTCTTACTTCCTTTTGCATATCTGTTTTCTTCTTGGGTGGACAATTTTTTGTTAGTCTATTGTCCCGTAAAGTTCCTGTTCCTATATATCCGTTCGCTTTCAGGTTACATAATAAGTTGACACCAGTAAAAAGATTGTCGAAGAAAAAGTTATATCTAAGCATTCTCTTATTTTTCATTTCCTCGATCATTGTTAACAATGGAGCTGCGCATTTACCGAAAAGTAATTCATAATTTTTGTTTGATTTGGGGTTTTTCTCTTGATAAATCTCAAAATTTACTAGGTAGCCACTTGGAGCGTTAAGACACCAAACTTTGTAACCAAACTAAACAGGCTTACCACGGATGAATTGTTTACATCCGTGGCGACCAAAGTAGCGAATCATTGACTCGTCGTATGATAGGTTTTCTTCCGGGGTAGTTTTTACATTTTGTCTGAGATATCATGAGCATTATTATTTGCAAAGTGTATATACCTACATATTTGTAGAAACCTGTCGCGTCTCATAGCCTCTGAAATCATGATATTTTTTAAATCTTTTGAGTTTTCCCAGTAGCTTCTCTTTGATGATAAAATGTTATAGCCACTCAAAATAAGAATTCCAATGTAAACTTTCATTTCTTCTATGGTAATTTGTGCATCTGCAGCATTTTTGAACAAAGCATAATTAGAAGTTTCTGTTATTATTTTCGGAGAAAAAGAGTTCAAATAAATCAACACAGCTCATTGCGCTGTATTTAGAGTAATCTGGTTTTGGGAACTCGTGGCCTAAGTTTTGTAGATCACCCTAAACAAATTCAAAGTTTTGTGGTTTAGTTTCTGTTTTTAGAACAGAATTAGAAACTGGTGGTTCTATTTCTACCTCATCTATATCATTATTTTCCACACCAAGTCTCTCGTTATTGTTAAATACAACTTCTGCTGGAGCAGAAAGTTGCCTGGCAGATAAATTGTCAGACAAGCCCCCCTCATCTTCATCACCTGAATCTTCATCAGCTAGAACGTTACTTTCAGGAGGCTCAATATATATATCCGTAACATCTCCTTCATCGTAGGCGATATCCAGAGCTTTTTGTAGGGTTATACCCTCGGTTATACGACTAAAATAACATATTTGGTATATTAACACTCCCATGTGAGTAACCGCCTAAAGCGCCCTTATGGGAACATCATTGTTAATAAAAAAAAATAAAAGGTCTAATAAATGTTTTTTGCAGATCTGTCTATGCTGACAAAAACTATTATATATCTATATTTGAATATGCAGATTGTTATTTGAGCAAAATTAAAAGTACCTTAACAGTAATACTTACACAAAGTTGATGTCCATGTTTTTCAAATATTCTTTCAGTCACGTTTTTCAAGCAAACAACACTAAAAATAAACTTCGTAAGCTTTTTTACGGGTAACCTGAACTATACCGAACCAGTCTGGAATAAAAACAAACTGCATGGAGACCGTATATGGCGATAGATAAGAGTAAACATCCCCGCTTACTATCGGTCCATATGGTACCGTTAGGCGCTAATGGGTTAAGGAAACTAAAACTAGCTACTACAGTTATTTTTTTTATTTCATAAGAGTGGTCCAGAAAGAGTGGTCCAGATGGCTGTTCACGTCTCTGTCTAAGTAAATGTACCGCTGCGTGGTTTCAATTTTGACGTCGTTTATTGTTATATTGACGTTGTTGTTATTGTCTTGTATATTTCTGCTAATTTTACTTATTTTAATAGCTTTAAAGCTCAAGGCCGTATTTAAATCGACTATTCTGTTCAATTATTTTACTGAAACGCGACATATAAAAGCAAAGATGTTTTTTTTCGTAAATCCAATAAAAGACTACTACTTTTTAAATTCTTTAATTGAAAGGTTTCAACTCACTTATTAATTTATTGATTAGCATAATATAAACTTATTATAATACAAATTACAACGAAGAGTTTTTTATTAGTCTCAATGGTATAAATTATGATGATAACATCATTCAAGTATCGCAATATCAGTATAGATCTCATCATCACTACTGTCTACATTTATAATCAATATATTTACATTAGAAAATGCCTGTAAGTATTTTAACTCTACTTGTTTAACATGTTCAATGCAACTTGTCCAGTGTTGATTGTCTATTGCGGCGACTTTCTGTTAACTTTATCACATATGCACTTAGTTTTGGAGATTGGTTTTTCTGGCAATGTTCATTTTCAACTTATCCCAAAGTAGCTCTATAGGATTTAGGACGCAGTAATAGGGAGGTATAGCCTTAGTATTTCATGACCTGCTTGTTTTGCCAAGCAGTCAATGACATACTCTTTTTTGAACGTTTTGGTACGTAAAACTTCTAATAATTGTTTTTTTTGTGTAGCACTCTTCATAGTAAAGATCATTCTGTTCCAAGAACAATTTCAGCTCATCTTTCGTAGAACTTGATGTGGGTACTCTTACCCTCACCCTTTCTTTAGTTTTGGAAGTAGGGTTTCAGAAAACTATTTCTCAAAAAGAGGGCTATCCATATCTTGATGGTAATCCAGAAAACAATTTTTTATGTTTGTAGCGGAGAGAAGGAGCGCTCCTTCAACCCAACCGTCAGTACTGCCACAATGTAGAATGCTAATTCTTTTTCCTTTGTTTAAAGGAACGTCTACACTGCAATTTCGCTGGTTTTGATCTGCCCATCCTTTCTTCACCGTTGCATGTGTGTTGTACTAGGATTCATCCAGATAATAAATTGGTCTGCCGCATTGCTCTATATTTTGTGAGGGTTTGTAAATATTCGTTTCTCCATACAACCAGTCTCTTGCTCTCCATAATAGACTGACGCTTATCGACAGTCTCAAATTTAAATCCGTTGTTCTTCAAAAATCGCCACAAAGTTGTTCTCGCACAATCTATCACTTATTTCCTTTTCAATTCGATTTGAATTGGAATACCAACAATAAATAACAAGAATTCCATGAAAATATTAAACTCAATACTGTAAAGGTCAAAACCAATGGAAGTGATAACCGTCGTTAATCCCTAATAAAAATAAGAAAGTCAGTTCGCAGGATCTTAAAATGAATAATACCTTATGTTGTTTATGAGTATTCCGTTTACCCCCCCTCCGAACAACTTGAAGAGACTCCTCGTTGCTTATCAGTAATCTTTTAATGTTAGTTCTACGCCTTTCAATTTGATGGACTAGCTTCCAGAATTTTTTCCTTGGATTAATCTGAAAGAGGGTTAAAAAGCCTGACATGCATGATACTCAACGCAGGACGATCCAATTGCATCGTTAAAACTTTTTTGTTTAAAATACACTTATATTGTTAGGTATTTATCTCAGTTTAAAACAAATAAAAATCCAATAATATACCTACTTTTAAGAAAATATTTCAATTTAAAGCATATCATCATTAAGTAATAATTTAAAATATATTTAAAATTATTTCACTAGAGAAAGGAAACTATTATTAAAATTCACATGTCAATTATCATAAACTTTCATTAAATTTGCCTCTGATTGTTTATTTCAACACTACTATTGCGTCACATAAAATGAACTTTTATTTTCATTTGGTAATGAAACAAGTCAAGACTAAGTGAAACAAGAACCAAAGCCGGTTGGATATTTCATTTTTGTTGCAGATCAGGTAGTTCAAGTACTTCGAACCAGGCCGAACATCGGTCCCTGCATCTGCAGAATGCATAAGCTAAACGCCTTATAAAATATTGCATAACTATGCAGTCAAGGTGAATGACGAATTTTTTTCAAAATAAACATATAGATTTAATTAAACTTAATTGTTCATTTTTTAATTATTATTTTTATATATATACCTATTAATAAAAATATACATTGTATTTACTTTAAACCTGTAAAAAATCTTTTTATTCTTTAAGTATGTTACAAAAAATGTCGATATGCTAGTGACGAAGTTAAATTCTTTAAAAATAATGAGTTGCGGTTCAAAAAAAAACAATGAAACAGTTTATTTAAAATATTATGTAAAAACAACTAATCTTTGTTCTAAATTTTCATATTCTGGATGAAATAGTTTAAGGTCTTAAAATATAACATTATAAAATGGATGAAACGTTAGGTAACTAAATGTTATTGTTAAAGTGGTTTATTTCCAAATGGTTTAAATTTTGCATAATAAAATATTTTTGTTTTAACAATGAATAGTTCTCAAGGAATTGTAATACGACATTGTTTACTATGAGAATTGTTTCTGTAAGTGTAAGCATTGTTTAAAAAAATAGATACTATGAATGTATATGTTGATGGAAAATATAAAAGCCTTTTAAGAAAAAGATTTGATATAGTTTGCTTAATAATAATGTTTATAAAATTCTCACACATTTATAGATTTGCTTTCAAGAAACTGAGATAGCTCGCTGATATAAATCTCCAGAAAATTAAAACTATACAAAACATTATAATAATAATGTTTATTTCAGAATTTTTTACAATAAAATATGAATAATTTACAATAGTTATTGAATACAACATAATATAAATAGAACTTTGTATCTTTCTAACAGTAAATTAAGATGTATTAAATATATATAAGAAAGGATGAAATTATGAAACTACTTAGCTGAAAGAAACATAGTGAGAATACCCTAAGAAACCCGAAGGTTGTATAAGGGCTGCAAAATGTAATCAAAAACTAAGCACTCCAGATTTGTAACGTGAAAAGATACTTATTATATATCGCGATAAGTAACAGGGTTTTTATATATACTGAATATACTGAATTTAGAATAGTTCGTGTATTATAGATCTTTCACTTATGAATAAATAATTTTTAAAGTATTTCTGATCATGTTATGACAATTAATATCATGTATATTAAATGTTTCTGTTAGTACAATTATATTGAAATTAAAGTCTATAGTTTTTAAGTTTATTTGCAATTCATTACTATTTTTATTTATACTTTGAATATTTTGATGGAATATTGTGAAGTAGGAGTTGTGTTCCATTTTATCTAAATGTTGTTTGAGATCTGTTACAGTTTTACAACTGATGGTATTAAAAGGAGTATAATTCACATCGCGAATATACTGATCCATGATTTAGAGTTGTACTTACCAAAAATTTAAATGAAAAATAAAAAAAAATAAAAGAAAAAATGTAAATCGTCCAGAAGGAATGAAATTTAAAAAAAAGAGATAATATCAGTACAAAAAGAAAAAAAAATAAGCAAATATCACAAAGAAAATTGTCTAATTGGTTTAGAACTTCCTTTTTCGCAGTTTCTGTAGATAGGGTGGACTTATGTCTTCCTTTTTTTCAGATAAGTTTGTTCAATTTTTTTGGTGTCTACACCCGATATTTCACTGTTTTCTTCCTCTTCTCTATTGTGCTCTTCTTCAGAATCTCCTTCTCTCTCATCAGTATCTTCAGATTCTAGCGCGTTGTCTTCTAGTTCTTCGGCTGCATAATCAACTTGTAAGAGATGGCCTCTCGGATGGCCTCTTATGCGTGCTGGTAGCTTATTTTGTTTAGCTAGTTTATAATGCTTAATTAATATTTTTTTATTTTCTCTATCTGACTGACAGTTTTTTGAGAAAAGAAACGAATTCTATTATTATGGTAGGGTTTTGGCTTTTACCAATCTTAAATATATTATTTATATCGTTTGGCACTATATGTGTACCCAAGAAATCGTTAATTTCTTTTAATGTATCTTCAAATAACTTATTGGTATCCACTGTTAGCCCAAAAATGACAATATTATTTTTTCTCACTTTCCTTTCTAGAAATAAGCACTTTTTTTTCGCTATTATCTTCGATTTGTTGCTTTAATGTATTATTGCACTTTCGAAAGTCTTTTTTTAAATCCTTAGTCTGAATGTCAAGTAATTCTTTTATTGAATCTAGCGTAAGTGATGCCATTTATTTTTCATTAGCAACAATTCCTTTAATTTTTAGAGCTGACAACACTGTTTTGTGTGCTAAAGGAATTTATCATAAGGTCACAACTTTTTGTAACAATGATAAAGTAATTTTATTTATTTTTGCAAATTAGTATTTACGTTTTCTACGTGTAGATGTCTGGAAATTTTAAGATCACTTACTTGTATAATAACAGGATCATTAAATATTGTTTCGGTGTCATTTGCACTATATTTTAAACTTGTAGATATTTGTATTTATTATTTTTTGAAGAGCCATACTAACAAGAGTATATGCTTTCTGAATGCTAGGTTGCCATTATACACTATACAATCAACTGCGTGAAACAACAACAAAACGCACCTGTTTTCTTCCGAGTACAACAATCTGAATTTATTTCCGACAACGGTCCTGTCTTCACCGTTGTAAATTGCAGTGAAAGCGCTTGATTAATTTTCTTTCAATTTTAACGTCCCTTAATCCGTAAAATATTATCTTCTGCGTTAATCCAATATTATTAGTATTAATAACAAGTATTATACTTTATTTAAATATCATGAACCTGACTTTTTGCAAATATTTTTGAATTCGGTGAGTACAAATAAATAACAAACGAGATTTTATTTCATTTTGATCTCGTTTATGTCGTGTCAACACAACGTTAATTGTGCTTTGATTAGGGAAATTGGGTAATAATTTAATAAAGCGAAAATGTACTGATGAACTTTTTGCATTTGCACATCGGATTTTACTATATAATAGAGTTAAAACTTAATATATTTATTTTAATAGCATTCTATGTATCATGAATTCTTGTTAAGTAAAACATCACATGAAACAAATAAAATAGAAATTATAAAAATGCAGAAATCTAATTAATCCTTGTTTTAGTAGAGTATCGACACAAACAACGTGGTTATACACTACTAATATTATTTAAAAAATAGTAGTATAGATACATTTTGTGATATTGAGTGAGCAATACAACATAGAAATATAGATTTTCACGTAACTGAGGCGTGGAAGAGGTATAATAGGTTAATTTCATATTGACCATGGAAAGTTAATACATATTCAAAGAATGTACTGAACAAAGTAATACAACTTAAGGACTTGAATACCAAATGTTATTACTTAGTGCGTGGAACATAAAAAAGAATAATACTTTCATTCAGAAAAATTGGCTATAATAATAATTTATTTTCTTTAACTTCAAGGTTATAAAAATGTTACAACTACTACACAATTTCAATATTTAACAATGAATAGAAATCTCTTCATACTGGTTAAGTGGGCTAATACTTAGTACAGATTTATAATCATAACCAACACTATAAGTATGTATAAAGAATTTTAATTGCTTTAATTTAAACTTAACTATAATAGCAATTAAGTAAAGTAGATAAAATATGATAAGATTAAAAATAAATAATAAATAATTGAGATAAAGAGAAAATCAACATTTTATTAATTGTTAACTTTATTCACAAACTATTGATATTGTATTTTTTGAAAAATGTTTCCGATAGTAGCAATTGTTTGTGCATACACAGGTTTAAAATTACAAAATATTATCTTTGATAACCCTAAATCCAAAAAAATTTATTTTGAATTTGGATTCAATAGTGAAAAGTGTTATTTTTGGGTTTTAAAATTAGTTAAATAATAGGTTTTAAAAATAATTTATAATGACTGAAAAATAAATGTTGGTTTAACCAATCAATAATAAATTATCTTTAAATAAAAATAATTAAAATTCTAAAACCTTACTTTATATTATTTTAGCCTTTTCGAAGATATTTTGGAAAGTTAAAAGGATCATTTTTATTTAACCATAAATAATTGTGTAATTTATGTGTGTATTTATAGGGAAATAAAAAACAACTCTCAAACTATTATCAATGTATCTGTGAAACATCAAAAACTAAGCTGGTTCCATCCCTGTTATGGTAAAATGGCGAACACATTATTTGCTTCGGGTGAAATGTTAATATTTTTTCCAAACGGTATCTTAACTGCAGTCAACTATTTTCTTGAAAAAGTCTATAAGTACATAAGAGGTTTATTTCAACACAACAGAAAACCCTACAATTATCGGTCATTTCCATTCTTTTAATTGTTTAACATTTCTAACATAGCACAACAGTTGGAATTAAACAACTGGTCGAATGGAAATAACCGATACATGTACCGTTTTTTGTTGTGTTGGAACAGACCTAAGGGAAACAGATAGGATTAATTGAACAAACCTTAAACTATTATAGGTTACATTCGAACAAAAATATCCGGCGAAACTACAGTGACTTCATGGAGGCAAGCCTCTCTTGATTATATGTGGATCTAAAAATTCCTTCAGGTTTTTGTATAATTAGTAATTTATTATAGTGATAAGTAGTCTTTTATTATAAACAAAAATGGTTTCATATCTTTAGGGGTAATGCATTGTTTTAGAATATGCTCCATACAATAAAAATAAAGAAAAGTCCCACTACGGCTTCAAAAAAGTCAAATAATGGACTAGCTGCACTCAAAATATATCCCTATAGATAGAATGAATGCTGATGTTGCCGAAGGATATTATAATTATTGTTATGTCTTATTATTTCCTTACTTGGTCTAGCCTTAACTACTTAATCAACATCAGGTACCTAGCTAACAGGTCGGCTGAAAAGTTCCCGGTCTGACCTATAGATGACGACACTAGAATTAAATCCATTTCATCTTTAGATAGTATCAACCTTCAAAAGATTCGTGTAAAAATTTGACAGCTGTCGGACTATTAGTTTGTGAGATATTGCATTTTTAGTGAAGCAACTTTTGTTATTTTCAAAAAATGGAAAAAAAAAGAATTTCGTGTGCTTATTAAATATTGTTATTTGAAAGGAAAAAATACAGTTGAAGCAAAAGCTTGGCTTGATAATGAGTTTCCGGAGTCTGCGCCAGGAAAATCAACAATCATTGACTGGTACGCAAAATTCAAGCGTGGTGAAATGAGCACCGAAGACGGTGAACGCAGTGGACGCCCAAAAGAGGTGGTTACCGACGAAAATATCAAAAAAATCCACAAAATGATTTTGAGTGACCGTAAAGTGAATATGATCGAGATAGGTGACACTCTAAAGATATCTAAGGAACGTGTTGGACATATCGTTCACGAATATTTGGGTATGCGGAAGCTCTGTGCGAAATGGGTGCCGCGCGTGCTCACAATCGACCAAAAACAGCAACGAATTGATGATTCTGAGCAGTGTTTGCAGCTGTTAAGTCGTAATAAACCCGATTTTTTGCGTCGATATGTGACTATGGATGAAACTTGGCTCCATCACTACACGCCTGAGTCCAATCGACAGTCAGCTGAGTGGACTGCGGCCGGTGAACCGCCACCAAAGCGTGGAAAGACTCAACAGTCAGCTGGCAAAGTTATGGCCTCAGTTTTTTGGGATACACACGGTATATTGTTCATCGACTATTTGGAAAAGGGAAAAACAATCAACAGCGACTATTACTGTGCATTATTGGAGTGATTGAAGACCGAAATCGCGAAAAAACGGCCCCATATGAAGAAGAAAAAAGTGTTGTTTCATCAAGACAATGCACCGTGTCACAAATCATCGAAAACGATGGCAAAATTGCATGAATTGGGCTTCGAATTGCTTTCTCACCCACCGTATTCTCCAGATCTAGCCCCCAGCGACTTTTTCCTTTTCTCTGACCTGAAGAGAATGCTCGCGGGAAAAAAATTTGGCTCTGATACTGAGGTAATCGCCGAAACTGAAGCCTATTTTGAGGACAAACCGAAGGAGTACTACAAAAATGGTATCGAAAAGTTGGAAGGTCGTTATAATCGCTGTATCGCCTTTGAAGGCAACTATGTTGAATAAAAAAAATGAATTTTGTCAAAATATTGTGTTTTACTATGGTAGACCGGGGACTTTTCAGCCGACCTGTTAGAAACAAACAAAATGTAACTTCAATATGTCAATCTGACGATGCTAGTTTTTAGCGAAACGGCTGTCATTGAATTTTAATTCAATTTTGCGAATTTGCGAATTTAGTTGTTTACGTTTACTGTTCTTAGTAAGATGGACTTCCACAAAGTAAAGTTTACTACAATCAATTTTATTAAAGAATGTCAATTTATAATTTAAACTTGACGTGTTTCTGGATTTTCCATAAATATGTATAGTAACCGAAATAATAAATTTCGAGATAAATTTATTCCATTTGGCTTTTCCACATGTATACCTACAAGTTTCCAGATATGAAAAATATATTTAACCAAACTGTGTCAAATGAATCTTGATAAATGTCAGTAAACAAATTTGATTGAACGGCTGTATTTATTTACATGTCTTACTTATATTAAAATTCAATATAGTATAATAGGCAGTTAAAAAACAGGTAAAAAAACAGCTGATACAAGAAAGTACGTTATTTCAGCTTTTCCTGTCATAAAATAATACCTTATTTTTGCCTTAAAAGCATTTTTGCTTAGTTACCTATTGTTGTTGCAATTTTAATCCTGTAAATATCACATTTTGTCATTTGTTAAAATCATGAGAAATTTGAATAATTTGCAAGAGATCCAGCCTAAATTAAGAATGAAGAAATTAAAAAATATTAATTAATTGTTTAGTAGTCATAATTAACAATTTAAGATTATATAATTAAATTAAATAAAGTGAAAAACAAACTGGTTAGGTTAGGTTAGGTTAGGTTTAGCAATTTATGTAAAAAATTTCAACCAAAAAATGGTATTGTTTATTGTTAATTTTAGTCAATATTATTCATTTGTCCAAGGTTAATTCTGCAAAGAAAATTTGCAAATATTCTGAAAAATTCGAAATTATTTAAAAGTATTATAGTACAAACTAAAAAATAAAAAAAAAATAATTTCTCCAATTTCTGTCAACACATATTTTGATTTATTTGAAATATTTTTTACCCTCCAATGGCACTCAGTCTCTTCAATTTATCACCACCGAACTTATCTATAAATAGAATACCCCAGCATCCTGAAATTTATTTTATTGTTTCTACCTTGTAATTTATCTGCTGCGGAAAAAATGTTTATGGGTATTGTCAGTCAGTATCTCTTTTAATTAGTTGACAAACGTTTTAATAATAGACAAAATATTGTCTACTTCCGTCATTGCCCAACATCGTTCAAGTGTCTAGAAATCACCAAATGCTAATAAATTGTTGGATTCAATAAAAGGCTTTTAATTAAAGATTAATTAGTGGTGTGTGAAATATAATATGATGAATAAATTTAAAATAACAATTAATTCGTTCGTCGACAAAAAGAAACTAACTATATAGAACGGCTGCAATAAATTTTAAAAATTTAAGCAAAGTTTATAAACAAAAATATTTATACTATGGATTTTTTATATAATAATCACAAAATATAAAAGAAATATCTGATGTTTCATTTCTTACGGGTGCTTTTTGGTAGTATGTATATAAGTAAACTTGTATGAAATGTCATTCATTTATTTTAATCGAAATAATAATTTACATAACGTCACTCACTAATTTATTTTAATTGAATCCTGCAACCAAGTTTCACTCGCCCCCTATTTCTGTTACCATTCTACTATAACTTTTATAGCGTAACGACATATATATTATTTTTCCCGTTCTAGATGATTCGCAATTATTCGGATGTGGATGAAGTTGGAACTTCGTTTTTTAAAATTCGCTACTCTGAACATTGTACTACAAAGAGATGAAATATTATAGATTCAAAAAAATGTAAAATATTAGCGAAAAAAGCCGTTTTTTGGAGTAGCACCCCATTTTGAACGTTGTACCAGCTGTTTCATACAAAGTACCCAAATATTGTGTGAAGCTGGACTATGACGTAAATTATCTACGTCTTTTCGTTTATCTTTGATGGCGCATACGCAAAAACTGTCTAGCAACTATGACTTCTTCTTCGCTAGAAGACATTTCACATTCTACAAGCCAGCAGCATTTTATAAAAGTGTGGTGCACATATCTGTTCATACAAGAAACATGCTACATATACTGCATGTTGCATGCTTTATGTTTGATGTATCCTCGATCTGCGCCCGGCCTTATTTACACGCTTGACTTGCGAGTGCGCTAGTAGGTTCTAGACAGGCAAACATGGCAGATTTGCACGTCGAAATTATTTCAGCTCTCGCATTTTATTTAACATATAATAAACGTTATCGTTATTTGTTTTGGGTGTGAAACAAACGTAACTGTAGGCTTGGCGATACCTACTAAAACGACAGGATGCTACGCGCATGATTAAAGTGTGCATTTGCCTGCATAAACTATGGTTTTATATTATTTTTTAGTACCTACAAAATCTAATTACTTGGTAGATTAAAATTAACATAATTTTTATTGTTTACAATATAGGTATATTTATTATTATTTTCATTATAATTAAAATGAATACACTACAACAACACCTTCCCCAATTTTTTTTATCCAAACAAACTTTGGCTTTCGGCAATAATAAATATGTCCACTTATATTGTAAATTTTCTTGTTTTTGAGATATACTACTTAAGTGACATAAAAATCCGAACACCCAGTTTAAATGCGTTTATTTTAATAAAATTTGATGAATTTATTTATTTTACTGAAATAATCAATTAAGAACATTTTCAGCCTTATCAGTTGAAGATTCCGGTTTTTAAAATGCTTTTTTTGAATTCCATTAACAATCCAAAAATTAATATTGTAACCGTAGTAAAGATCCAAATTTTGCGCATTTTGGTTCTTGACATTATTTACGATTGGTTACGATGTCTAGGGTACGGAGACCTGTACGATTTCGTCAACTTAGTGAGTTTGATAGGGGTCGTATAGTGGGACTTCGGAAAGCTGGATTTTCTTTTCGGGAAATTGTAGTTAGAGTGCAAAGAAGTGTAGACACCGTGGTTAGGTGTTGTCAGGCATGGCTTCGAGAAGGCCGTACGCAAAGAGGGGCTTTGGTCCCCCTAGTAGAACAACAGACCGTGAAGATCGCCGTCTAAGATTATTGGCCTTAGGGGTTTCTCTACTACCAGATCAATTGCAAATGAATGGTTTGCAGAACATGGAAGACCTATGCAAGTAATATGAGCGCGCAGCGTTATATCCAAGAAGTTATAGTACCTCATCTTTTACCCTATCTTAACACCCTGGCAAATCCAACTTTCCAAAAAGATAATGCCCGACCATATGTCACAAGAGTCACAAAAGACTTCTTTCAACATAATGATGCCACATTGTTACCTTGGCCACCAAGATCTACCGACTTATCCCCAATTGAGCACGTGTGGGATATGATTGGTACATTTTAATCATTTTTAATAATTGTTTTGCGGATTTTACGAGTAACTGCCTTTTTTATCTCCATTATTTGTATTCATCAGATTCCGAATACAAGGCTCACTTCGGTATGCTTCATATTTATACACTGTAGCATACAGCACAGCATAAAATACATTGTGGCAAGCGCTTGCCACAAGCTTGATTTGTGTCCAAAAACCGACCCTGATGACCACAAACGCTGATAAGCTCACACAAGCCAAACCAAACACCCGACAAACACCCCTTTTACACGCTTGCGTTTGTGGACATTTGCCATGCTTAGCAAGCATGTAAACATTTTAAACGTACCTCGAGGTTACCATTCACAACGCACTCGTAACCATGTAAATGACACCCAAGCGTTTCTGAAATTTGGAACGATTAGAGATTATTGGAGATTATTGAAGATACTTTTTATAGTAAAATTATCATTATTTTGTTTTTGTTCAATAGGTCCAGATTTTTCACAGTTCAAATATCGTTAATAATTACGTATCAATAATTCGCGAGATAATTTGCTTTACAAAAAAAGTTACGCTACCTCGTTAAAGTAAAAAAATTTTAGATTTTTTTCGTTATAATAAAACAACGTATCTGCTGAAACTAATTTATGGTCACATACGAGGAATCTCACAGATTAAAAATAAGAAATTAAAATCGGTGGAATAAATATAATTAAAGTTATTCATAAATTAATATTTTAAATTGAAAGTAGGTCATTTGGAATTTTGTCTATGTAAAAACAGTAGGCTACTTAGGTACTCGCATTATTCAAATGTATTATACCTATTCACTATTTTTTTAGTTATCTGGAAATTAATTAGAGTTCATAAAAAAATAAACAAAACCAATAGTAAAATCCACTTCTAATTTATGAGAAAAAAGGTAGCCCAGTAAATAAGCTAAGACTTCGTAATGGTCTATTCATATTTTTATATACAAATACTTCAGAAGCTATTTTATATAGGTATACATAATTTTTTAATTTATAATTAAAAAGGAAGAAACATTTCAATTGCAATAATCTTAACGTAAATACCTTAGTCACTGTTCAAAATAAAACCAAATAAATTTTACTGTGTTAATTTTGTTATTATTTTAGGGTTTTTATTGTAATCATTTATTGACCAATATAATTATAATTAATACAATCTATTTTACGTAGATTTTAAAATAGTGGTGTATTCAACAAAAATAAAACTAATAATTCCTAAAATATACAAGTATACTAGGCCAAACACTTAAATTGTTAAAAAAAATAACGGAACAAAACAATTACCCTAAATACGTGTTAGTAATCAAACAATTTGTCTCAATAATTGTGAACTAAAAATAAACTGTTATAACATTTAAACCTAATGTGCGGTGTTTGTAAACATTTAACTTATATTTACCTCGTGATGTTTAGGATGATGATGATTGCAAATTCGTTGGCCAGAAGTACAAGTTACAACAATATAAAAAACAAACAATAAATAAACGAAAACATAAGAATTCCATTTAAGTTTATTCACCATTCTTACAGAAAAACAACAAAAACGGCAAAATGAAACATTCGCGTTTGTGAGGTTAGGTTGATCGTACACAGTCACTATTGTTTACCAAAGCTTACATTTGCTTCACGTCCTATTCCGTCTAAACCAAAACTGAAACTGATGAACGGAACGCGAACGGTCGAAGCGTAAAACTCTGTAGTCAGAGAAGTAGATACAAGATACAAGCAAATTAACATAGAGAATTCACACAAAATAGAAACGCATAGCATAAGCGTAGTAGAAACACAAGTTTAATGAGAATTTTTATTTTCGGTTACCTAATTTTTTAACTGATCGCGCAGCTGCTTTTGCTATTTGATCAAAAATATATTTTTATCACTCTTACAATATCCCCCTTTTTATTGAAATGGCTTCATAAAGGGTGGACGACTGAATGAATTTGATTACCCATAGGGTAGCATAAAAGTTGTCTGTAAAGTTTTAGAAAATATATATTAGATATTAGATGTATTAAATTTATAAAATTAATAAGAACACTTTAATATCGTCATAAATTACAACACATTTTCTATTGATGAAAAAAGTCGAGTGTGCAACTTACCTAGGTAATTACTAATTACTAGACATTCGAAACTACCTTCTTTCTCGAATTGTTTAATGTCTAGCAGGAATTATGGAACGTTTACCCTCCCAATTTTTTGGCATTTTAAATCCAGTTTATTATTAAGCGTGAAACTGGCCCAAGTTTTATGTTGTCTGTGTAATTTATTGTGGATCATAATTTTGCTCGATTAATTAGTTAATAACAAATAAAGAAATAACGATTTTAAAAACTTCTTTTTGGAGAGGCGCATATTCATTTAAAAGAAACTGGTCAAGATACAAAACTAAAAAGTAGAGAAGGCGATGATAAACAAGTATCAGTTCTGTAATTGGATATATAAATATGACTTTACGTTAAGTATATTTTGCAGATGACAATATACAAGTAACAAAAATAATAATAAGAATAATAAGTAATTTTTAATTTATTGAGATGATGGTTTGTACAAAATAGTGCCCTTACTAATTATAATAAAGAAGATAGAGATTTTTTATTCGTTCAATATATAATTCACAACAGAATTAAGAAACCAAAACGGACAATAAAATATGAATCCATAAAATATGAATCTATTATAATTATAATACGGAATAAAAGCATAGAGAACTAAAAAATAAACTCTGAAATAAATTTGAGGAAATTTGTATGCATACAGGAAATAATATAGAAGCCTTGATGAAAATTTAAAAAAGGGGAAACTAAATATTGGAAATTCTGAATAAAATTTATCACGATGTTCTATTCGGAGTTAGATAAAGAAGGTAAATATAATGTATTGAATATTTGATTTCTGAGATTATTTATTGATTAATTGATTTGTAATTATAAATTGGATTGATTAATATTTGATATTATTTAAATGTTCTAATAGTAGCAAGATCTTCTTTTTCTCAGGGGTGTTTTGTTCTGCAAGTTTCTAGTTGGATTATTAGGTAGGTATTTGAATAAAATTTGATATACAAATCAATAAATAAATAAATTAATCACTAAATAATCATTAAAAAAAAATTAAAAATATTCATTACAAAATGGCGTCCCAACTATAGGGCCAGTCTCTGTTGGAAAATTAGGTATTCAGTTAAACAATTTCTGTTGAAAAATGGTAGACAATTTAATATTAAATACTAGGAAGATTTCTTCATTAAAAGACTTCATTATCAGATATTTTATTCTCAATATACATTTTTCATTTTATTTAATATAGGTACAATTTCTCTTACATAAACAAAACCAAAATATAATCTAAATAATATAATAAAATAATTAATAAAATAAATTATTACATTAAATATTTAAACAATAAATAACCAAAATTGACTAAAGAAAAACATCGTCTATCAGAAATTAAAAAGAATTAGAAACCAGAAATTTAGATACCGATGGATCTAGAGAAACATTTATAGAGAGACTACAGGAAGTATATTATTGGAAGTCAGAGATAGATCAGTCAGTGTGAACAGTCAATTTGAACTAATAAGTAAACAAACAGTTTTAAAAGTATAGAAAAAATTAAGTGTTAAATAGTGACATTAAAAAAATACAAGTTAAAACAATCAATAAGTAAAACAAAGTGCTAAATAGTGACATTAAGAACATGAGTTTAAAACTAATACAAATAATACAAGTAATCAAAAGTATAAAAAAAGAAGAAATTATAATATGTGTACTTACTATTTATAATAACATTAAAAGAAACATAATCCAACACTGGACTATATCCATAAATCGAATTGGAAGAACAATTATATTACACAACAAACAACCACGACATTTTTCAGCAGTCGGAAATTCCACGTATACCTTCGTTGGTTTCCGGTGTTCATAGAGCTACTACGGATTTTTTCCACCAATCAGAAAGCAGGACTCCACATTAAGGTCAGATAACATTGTAAACAATTTGAATTTTTGTAGTAGTTAAGTTTTATAATTTAAAAACAAAAGAATTTATTTGATATTCAAAACTTATTGTATTTCGATAATATCTTACCATTACATAAATAACATTAATTAATTTAGCACAAATTCAACATCAAGTAAGTTCTTTTATAGTTAATAAAAGGCTTTTCTTTTTTCTTATTTTTCCTTCTAATTAGTTTCACTATTAAACATTCAATATATTACTGTTTTAATTTAACTATTTTATAATAAATTTGTGATTATAATTGATCAATTTTTCATTTCACTCAAATACACCTAATTGTCCAACTAGAAGCTTGCAGAACAAAACTCCCCTGAGAAAAAGAAGATCTTGCTACTTTAGAACATTTAAATAATATTAATCTATCAAAATTAATAAATAAACAAATTAAACTATAATCATTAAATCATAATATTCATTATAATAATTATTATTTATTGTAACAGATTTTTTTATAATTATTAATGCCTACCAGTAAACTGTTATGGATTCAAAAATTTTATACTACACATGCTATTTACATATTTAATATAAAACAAGTAGTAAACATTTTGAATTTTCATTTTTACTGTAAACCACACTATGAAACATAAAAGTATTTCTTTTACAAAATACCAAATATTTCTCTTTGTATCTGTGCTATACACGAGTATAACGCTTTTTACCGTCCTATCTGCTCGAATAACACCTAGAACTTTCTACTGACTAAAATGTTCCGTGTTCGAAAATAATCAGGGAACAATAAGAATTAGAGATGGAATTAGACCTTGGCGACTTTGTAACATTGCCCTTTCCTTAATAGTGGGTTTCACCTGGAACTCCTGTGTAGCCGGGGCTGGATGGTTGAATCGGTAACTGGACCCATTTCTACACTTTCCGATGCTAAAGAAATAATAGGGCACTGTCTTCATCGGATGTTGAAGGGGTTTAGCTACAGATTATTATGTGAGCACCGCTGACCCACCAATCCAACTGGTTACTCTTTAGTTTCTTTACCTTGGATTCCCACACACGGTCTCAAAGGCTTTGTAGCGCTTGCCACACATTTCGGTAGGTGTATCGATTGAGAAATGTGTCTTTTGTTACCAGATAGAAGACGAACTGCGAATTGTGTATGAGTTTCAGTGTCTTGCCAGTCGGCTTTGTAACTTCTTCTAACTGCCCAAACTTCTTGCGGTAGACGGTAGCCAAACCTCGTGCGTCTTTACCTAATGTTGGCTGGATGTTGTGTACCAGTGAATAATCTTCCAGAAGCCGGAACAAATCTTGTCGTTGCTCTGTAGTGACTTCAAACCTAGCTCTACCGGTTCTTCCATATACTCCCATGAAGTCTTCGAAGGCAGGGACTGAATTTTCTCTAAGGTCCAGCCTTCTTTGTTATGGTCTCCTTCGTATGACGCTAGTCGGTTTTGGTGGATTACTTTCGGTTTTCCATTGGGGATCTTACTTATGCAATATATGATTGATCATTGATCCTCTTCTTGATCACATACGGACCCTCCCAGGATTTTTGTAATTTTAGGAGAACCCTTTTCTCCTCATCGGCTTGTCCCCTTCGTTGAAACTGCCTTCTACGACCTGCGTGTGGTACCGATTCTTCATTCTGTCGCTGGCAACTTGAAGATTCGCCCGGACCAATTCGTGTACACATCGTCCACGCTTTTCTCAATTAGATCACGTAGTTTTCTTCCTCTAGATTTTCTCCAGGTCGACAACCGAATTCCAGGTCACACGGAAGTCCCATTGCTAGCAGATCGATAAGCCATTGTGTAACATGTCTATCACCATGCTACCCTTCTTTAGTTTACCGTCCTTACGAACCCCTTAAATCAACCCCGACTCACCGTATATTAGACATTCCCTTCGCTACCAAACCTACCCCTTACAATAGAACGCACCTGAAACCCTTAAAACGAACGCCACCGTCCAACCGGAAACCATTGTCAACCCTCTGTATAAATTAAGTTATACATTGTGCCTTACTCTCGACAAGAACCAGACTAGCAAGTCGAATATTTCATCTGCAAATTTATATACCATTTTTTGGCTGTATTACAGAAGATACAGCCCGTTCGTACGGAGAGATACAGCCCATTAGTACGGAGAGATACAGCCCATTCGTACGAAGAGATACAGCCCATTCGTACGGAGAGATACAGCCCATTCGTACGGAGAGATACAGCCCGTTCGAACGGAAGGACTCCGCAAGATTACCGCCAAGAAGTTCTTTGATGTAAAAGCAACCAATTATTGTAGCAGTTCTTTGATCAGTTCTTTTATATGAAGTAAAAGTAACCACCACCAGCCTACACCACAAGTACAAGTAGCACTGAACAAACCGAGCCCAACGGACAATCAAAAACTCAAACTCAAGTCTAGTTCATTTATAAAGTTTTCTTCTAGACCTCCTTTGGCAGAGTACAATATTTTCAATCAACGCTTAACTTTTTCAATTAGTTTCATTAATGTACCCACTGACTATATATATATAAGTCTTAAGGGTGTAGCGTTTTCGGTTTTCATCAAAAATAGTTTTCTTTTGTTTTCAAATTCAGGTTAAATACAAGGTGTTTCTATCTTTTTTACCTTAGTTTCTTTGTATATTTTCAGTTGTTTAATCGTAAAAGTATAAAAAGATAGTGGCGTCCTTAACTCTTATATTCACCAATCCTTTCTATAGTGAGCATTAACTTGGTGCCGACCACTCCTTAAGAGACTCTCTTAGCCGGGATCTCTTTTGGGAACTATTATTGTTACAATAGCAAATAAGGAAATATATTGGTCCCAATATATCTGGTGGCTGGAAACTACTTTGGACAGGTATTTTCCAATGGTCCTGTTCATTCTCTCTACCATTCCGTCTGACTGTGGATGCAACGCCAATGTTCTGGTCTTCTTCACGCCCAAGTTGTCACAAATTTCTTGGAACTCTCCATGAACTTCCAAGGGCACTCCATATCGGCTGATTAATTCTTTCACCAATGGTGTTTATGATCATATCGCATGTCCAACCTCTTCTTCAGCTGCTCGAAGTCATTCGTTCCTTCAAGGTATCGTCTGAATTACGTGTAAGGCATCTCCCCGAAGCGCGATAGTTAAGTCCACTGGCTTCTTCTGATCGGACCAATTATTCGCTCTAGCGGCTGCTTCAAACTGTTTAACATAGTTGGTCCACCAGCGTCTTTCCGTCGAACATTAAGGAATTCACTCGGGCAAAACTGCCAATTTCTTCCATCTTCGGGTGAGTTTAATGCTTGTAGGGTTTTATTTGCTAGATCTTCTTTACTTCTGTTGACGTTCTGAATTCTTTGTCTCTAGTTCGTGGATTTTCTTGTCTATCGTAGTATACTTAGTCTCCATTTTTTCGATATCTGATTTTATAGGGGAAATTTTACTCTCGACTTCAACGGCAATGTCACTTTTCATTGAAAAGATATCAGCAGAAATATCGTATTTTATAATTGAAATCTCGTCTTTCATAGAGGAAATGTTCGCAGGCATTACAGAAATCTTCTCGTCCACGAAAGAACTATTAACAGAAAGTAACGAGATTAAGGTGGATGCCTCGTCATTCAATAAAAATGTTTCCGTCACTTACCAGTGCCATTTTCAGCCTTTCTACTAATTCACTTTTCTTTCCGCTTGTTTCCAACTCACGATTTTCTACCTGACGTCAATATAATGTTTTTCTTATTTATTTATACTGTTTTTGTGGGTGTGATAAATTATACACATTATGGCTAACTACTATCTATTTATTTAATAAAATACACACTTAAATTAAATAATTTATATACACACTTAAAATCCACTTAATTTATATACACCCGATTCTGTTATGTACACGGACACAATAGATCCTAAAGATCGCAGTGTACCTATCACCCCTAATTTATACATATATTATACAAGTTATGTAAACCACTCTAATATAACACTATTTATATAGACTTATTTTATTGTTCGTTTGTTCGTATGAGGCCGAGAACTAGAAAAATCTGCGTTCGAGAACAATCGGGGGAAAATGAGAAGTAGAACCTGCGCATTCGCCATTATTTAGAGATTAGATTAGTCAGATTTGGCATTTGAAAAGTCGTATGTAAGTTAAAATTACAAAATAATACTGTTGAATATTATTTAAATAGATATCATAAGTAAAATTATACCAGTGAATAATAAAAAGTAGTGAAGTTTTATTATTAAATAGATTATATTAGACTGTTTTAGTTCTTCTAAAATAAGTTAGACTTATCTACACTTCGACCTACGAAGATCTTTTGTGCCTACGTTAACCTACTCAAACTATAGAACGCCAATACTTCTAGCGAAGTTGAGCAGCTTTCTAGAGAGCATATCCATAATTTGATAAAGAGTCAGGGTAACTCCTAGGAATTTAAGCCGTTTTCAGAACAATGCTACGCATTCGCATATAGTATGTGTTCCGCCGTTTCTTTAGCTTTTTCGTAGAGGCGAGGTGTTTTGAGGTGATACCTCAAAGGGCAGTGTCGACTAAGAAGACCTACGGTCAATTTTATATATTTGTTGCTCATTTCGAGAACGCATTTTGCTCTTTCAGGTGATAAATCTACCAACCTTTTAACTTTCCTCAGTCTTGGCGAATTCATTCAGTGAGATCGTGGTCGATCCTCTTCCCAGGGAGTTCCTTTGTGAGAGGTGTATTAGCCCCTTCTTTGCAGTCTATCAGCTCCCTCATTACCTATTATCCCTCTGTGATCTGGCACCCATATTAAGATGAACTTGTTTATGAAGGGATTGTTTAAATTCCCAGACTATCTTTGACTTATAAGTGAAATAACTTCAAGCGTTTAAAGCTGCCGGACTCTCTGTAAAAATATAAATGTTTCTCCATTGAGTGCATCTACGGAGATAATCAAAATCTCGACAGTGTAGTTCAAATGTCGAAGAATCATCAGCTTAGTATTAATCCATCAAAAAGCGTGATAATGTTATTCGGGAAATATCGGCATCATCAGCTTGAAAATGGAATAGAGATATTTATTGACGGTCAAATGTTGGATTTCTCTACATCTGCTCGGAACTTAGGATTGGAAATTGATAATGATTTAAGATTTAAGCTTCATGTCTATAAATATTTGCAGAAAGCTTACGCCAATCTTAAAATGCTCTATTCACATAGACAAATTCTCTCAGTTTCTACGAAACTGTTGCCGACGGAATCCTTAGTTCTTAGTCATTTTAATTACCGCGATACGGTTTACGGACCTTGTTTAGACAGTATAGATATAAATAGAATTCAGAGAGTACAAAAGTCCTGCCTCAGATACATTTTGGAATTCGGAAATTTGATAGAGTTCCTCACAAACTCAAGGACTCGAACTGAGGCCCAAAACTCCTGAGACAAGTCCAGCTCGCCACTAAGGCTTTGAATAAGATTTGTAATAAATAACTGTCACCGTAAATACCTTATGTTATATTTTTGGAGTTTTCATTATGCGTGTAAACTTTGTGACGCTATATTCAATAGACCGGAAACGTGTGTATCTACAATACATTCGAAAATTATCGAATATCGATATCATATTCGTGAAGAACGAGATCAGTATTATTAGGTTTGTTCTCAAAGCGAGTTTCAAACATGTTATCAACATTTTTTTATGCGCAAGCGTGACCAGAATGATGTACCAAGTAGGTTCCAAACAAAAGTGCGGTAGAACAATTCTGAAAAGTTCAATTTCATTATATTGCTGTATCGTTTCTTTAATACAGCTCTCATTTTTTGGGTGATGTCGATCTTGTAATAATTCCTCTTTAAATTATGAAAACTCACTATCATCTTCGAAAAAAGCCGAAAATTAAACTTTCGAGACACGCTCAATAAAAAAAGCATCCATTTTCATTACAACAATAATCCAATACGTCCATAAAAATCAATATCAAACATCAATCAAATAACATATTGTAATAGCAATATTATTAAAAAGTTCTAAAACAAGTCATTTTATTTGAAAGCCCAAGCGCGAAACTAAAAGTTTTATTTTTGTTTTGGAACCCAAAAAACGAGTAACGATCTCGTTTTGAAAAGTTACTGATCTTGCGGGACCACCAAACAATTTTAATTGGCTCTGAACTCTGCTCTGGTAGAACGCTTATTTTATAAAGCGAAGACTCAATATGTTCATAACAGTTAGGAACTTCTTCGGGAACAAACCTATTATGTGAAAACTAGAAACATTTGTTCAAATTAAATATTGTGTAAAGTAAATTTTTGATTTACGTTTGTGCCAAAAAATTAGTGAAAACAAAGTTAGCTATTAGGGAGTTATCGCACACTACTTTTGTTCGTTGCTTTAATAAAGTTTTCCTTATATTGACAGTTACGCTTGCGTACAAAAGTCTTTGAAATAAAGAAACTTTAATAAGTTAACGCTTTGACTTTATTTCGGTCGTGTTAAGGACTCAAATAAAAGTAGTGAAAATACCTTAATTTCTTCTTTTTCTGTGAAGTGTCAGAATTTGATGTATATTTTAAGAAATAAATTAACTGTAACTTAAATAATAGGGAGTTATCGCACACACTTGCTTAAGGTTACACTTTTCTTTATTTTAATAAGACAAAACCTTAATACGGCATGGCACAAAAAGAGTTATCGCCACGAAACTTTTGTAAGATAATAAGTTGACGCGATTACTTGTTAGTTTTAATCAAGATAAAAGTTGTTATTTTTTTACTAATTATTATCAGAGAGTGATGAGGAGTGTTGTCTCTGTTATTACGTTAATAAATTTCACAAATTTATATTTTGACTATACTCTACGATGGTAAAAAACATTATTAATTAATATTAATTACTATCTTACCCATCTCTAATAGTTTAGACATTATAGATTTTGATAACTCTTTATATTATTTAAGTTACAATTAATTTATTTCTTAAAATATACATCACATTCTGACACTTCACAAAAAAAGAAGAAATTAAGGTATTTTCACTACTTTTACTTGAGCCATTAACATGACCGAAATAAAGTCAAAGCGTTAACTAATTAAAGTTTCCTTATTTCAAAGACCTTTATACGCAAGCGTAACTGTCAATATAAGGAAAACTTTATTAGGGCAACGCACAAAAGTAGTGTGCGATAACTCCCTAATATAAAGAATGTATGAAATTTATTAACGTAATAACAGAGACAACACTATCTGATAATAATTATTGAAAAAAATAACTTTTATCTAGATTAAAACTAACAAGTATTCGCGTCAACTGTCAACTTATTATCTTACAGAAGTTTCGAGGCGATAACTCTTTTTGTGCCATGCAGTATTAAGGTTTTGCCTTATTAAAATAAAGAAAAGTATAACCTTAAGCAAGTGTGTGCGATAACTCCCTATTGTCAGCTATAGTGCGTTATTTCAAGTATAAGGAAAAACTGAGATAAAGAGGAGATAAGTAAGTGGAATCGGACCATGTTGAAAACATGATCTTCGATTCCGACGAGCTCCCACTGCCCTAACGGTACATACTAATTCGTTACAATTCATATTATACAATGGGTATTACCTGTTTCTAAGTAATTTTTTTATGAATAACTGAGCTAGAGTTCACAGGATTATATCAGAATGGTTTTGTTTTTCACAGTATGAACTATATACACCTTCAAAAATTTACTAAAGTAGATTTATATGCACATACATATTCATTGGAAACATGTCAGGACTACCAACCTAAGAGTTGACGTCACGACTTTTTCGGTCTATTATCATGGAAGTTGTATATTTTGATCTACCTAACCGCTGGGATACCAGTCATTGTTGATCAAAACAGTAGATTATATCACCAGGAGTAAAAGTGACTCTTTTTGTGTCGAGTCCTTAGTTCTTAGTTCAATGAGAACGAAACAGAGAGCATTTTGCAATACTTTCTTTTTTTTTCTTCAAGCACGTGAAATAAATGAAATTTAAATATAAACTCATTTATATTATGTTGTACTACTTGTTGGCCATCTTGTCGTTTTTGACATTTGTATCGATTGTTGTAGGTTTGTTCATACAGAAATTCATTTGACAAGTTTCTAACATTTTGTGGATATAACAGGTTCAATGAGAACGAAACAGAGAGCATTTTGCAATACTTTCTTTTTTTTTCTTCAAGCACGTGAAATAAATGAAATTTAAATATAAACTCATTTATATTATGTTGTACTACTTGTTGGCCATCTTGTCGTTTTTGACATTTGTATCGATTGTAGTAGGTTTGTTCATACAGAAATTCATTTGACAAGTTTCTAACATTTTGTGGATATAACAGGTTGGTGACAACTAATCAGAGACTTGCCCCTGATCTGCCAGTGATTTGTAAGAACATCTATTATAAATTGAGGAGAGTTGGTCTCACAAAACAAAATATTTGTACAGTTGACAGAAGCAAACATGAACCCTGGGTGGGCGTGTCCTTGTCGCTGTAGTTGTATTTTCATCTCACTTATGCAGCCACTAAAATTGATATTATCGTTAACATTGGCTCGTGATTGGCTGATTGTGATAACCTTGAAATTAGTTGGCATATTTTCCGCGGACCATGTTTGCTTCTGTCGACTGTATATTCTTTTATCATAAAGTTTCCTTAAATTCATTATAATTGTATTTATAGTAGCACTTTTATTTATTTAAAGTACTTGTTTTTAGGTTTCATTCTTGAAGAATATCTTTAAAATCTTAGTAGAAGATATATAATAGTAATAATAGTAATGGTCGGAGATGCTTTTGTAGTTCGATGTGATCACCTGTGGAGGTCGCAGCATTAGGAACTAAACAAAAAAGCGGGAAACTTAAACGCAACAGCTTAACCATTGAAACTTTTTCTACGTCAATGAGTCAAAAACGTTATTTTAGATAATTATAACAGCAGATTACTTACTAAATCTTAATAATAAATGAATCGTAGGAACGCCTTAATATAAAGCTAATAGAACAGTAAAGGTACATAAATGCTTAAAGTCACTGCATTCCTCCACACTTCTTTAAGATCTTCAATAAGGCTAAGCTCTTCTTTCATTGGTGATGTTGATGCTCTCGATAGTTCCATTCAAGTGTTCTGCATGGACGTTGTTTTTGATGATTGATTGTCGAATTAATTTATCAGATTTATCGTCTGTTTTCAGCTGTCAGCTGTCCTTCTTGGACGAATGTGGTCAGCATGTTACCTATTTTCTAAACCATTTGATGTTTTGACTATGTATGAGTACCTATGTGTACGATTTACTACACCTGCGGGTTTCCATGTTGGTTCATTTTTCGTTTTACTGAAAATATTTTCGCTTACATCTATTTCTTGTATCTGTTTAAATAAAAGGTTCTGTTTATGTTCATCCGTTTCAGACATCCTACTTTTGAAAGTGCACGCTAGTCTTTCGTCAATCCATTTGTCCTTGGGTGGTAGGGAGAGGATGTTTGTTACGTATAGTATTCCCCTATTTTCACAGATTTTTTCTAAACTCCTTACCCTTTTGGGTACCTAATCCAAGGGTTGCAAAAATGTCATCGAGCCATTTACATAATTTATCTGTGATAATTGTTACCATAGGTTTTATTTTAATCCATTTGGACAATGCAGTCAATATTTTCCTCTAAAAAAAATGTAGGTATCCTATGCCAAATCTGATTTGGAATTGTCCATGAGAAGATAGGTAATTTATGTGGATTTAGTGTGTTTTCATGACAACTATGATAACCTATAGCAAAAGAGTGAATATCTGCCTCTAAAGATGACCACCAAACGTAGTTGATAATGCTCTCAAAGCAGATATCACTTTGTGGTATGTTGGGTTGCATATTATTTTATGTAAGACATAGGTCTCGCACAAATGTCAAGCAAAAGAATAAAAGTTGTGTTTAAGTCTTTGTTTTATACGTAAAATACACAACAGTAATTTGGCGACGAGTCTGTAAGTACTCACGTAGTAGTAGTCTGATTGCATGGCCTAGTGCTCCTAACTTTCGTAGAGTCTATATTGATTTTTTTTAAATGATTTTACGTTCCTCATTGTTGTGGATGATAAGTAAATGGCTAGAAGTCAAATTGATGGAAAATGGCACCATTGCCAAAGAGACGATTTTTAAATTAAAAGAAATTTTTAGTATTTTCTAAGTATTATATATAAAAATCAGCTTTTATACTATAACATAAGTAGAATTATAATTTCATGAACATTAGGGGTGTCTGGCAAGGGGTTGCCACGACGTTAAGTGTCTGGCAATCAATAACGTGATTTTTAATAACATTCTGAAGGTAATACCAAAAAATCACACTTTATTATTTGATGAATTTAGATCGGTATTTTACACACGGTGACCCAAACTTCATAATAGTCCATCGTTCTTACCTCTTTTGGGAGCATGCGCTGACAAACTTTCAGCTTTTATAAAATAACGAAGGCCTGGGATTCACGGGCTCTTAGACTATAATAAACTTATTAGTTTTTCATTCGCGTACAGCAATACTCCACCTACGGTCACAGGGTGTATCGCCGGCAGAGGCTGTACTAAAGGACTCGCTATGACTTGCTAAAGCCAACTCAGTATAATATAACTAAAACCAGGTTTGACTCTTCAGCTCCAAAGCAGACAAAATTGTTTAAAATTAATCAACCAGTCTTTATTAAGAATACATCTACTAAACTGTGGGAAAAGGGAAAAATAGTTAAAATATTGAGTCATTACACCGATTTGGTACAAATTGGACTTAAAATTAGCCATGTTCATGCGGATTCGTTGTGTGAAGCTCCTAATAGTTTTTCAGCAGAAATAGTAAATCGAGCTTCTCCCACAGTGCAGATCCTTCCAGTTTCTGATTTAGTGAATGACAAAATTATATCTGATAATGATAATGTGCTGGATAAAACAAAACCCTCAGATGCCGTGGAAGTACCAATAGAACCAGCAAGTTATGATTCTCCTGTTAGCGGTGCTAGTGTTGCTTCCACGCCAGATGTTAAAACCCGTTCTGGTAAAGTGTCCAAACCACCATCGATGTTGGATTTGTAAACCAAAATTTGTTGTAAGGGGGAAGAAATGTTGTATGTTGGGTTGCATATTATTTCATGTTAGATATAGGCCTCGCACATAATAGTTGTAGGTTAGAAGACATAAGAAAAGTAGCCATATGTCAAGCAAAAGAATAAAAATTGTATTTGAGTCTTTGTTTTATTCGTAAAATACACAACACACTAGAGGTCCACTTTGAAGATATTTTAAAATTTTTCTTTTGGAGTCGTTGGTATGATAATTCTGCCATGCCATCTATACTATACATTACTCGTTTGTATGTTCTCTAATGTTTTTCTCCGTTAACGCAATATCGTGAAAATTGTTTGATTGTAGTCTGTTATATATTCTATTAATGGTCCTGAATTGTTCTAGATAATTGCCACGATTTGGAAATTTGTGTAGCAATGCAGAGCACTTTGAAATGCAGCATTCCCTACATGACATAGTTGTAAATGAAGTTATCCAATGTAAGGTACGTTAGCACTGACTAATGTTAGGCCTATGAAGAGCTCGGGTCTAAAGATCATGGATTGAGTTGCCTCTCTGGCCAGAAAGTCAGTGATGTGGTTACCTTCTGAGATAACTGGTGACTTTATTTTCCAGTTGCCTTAGTCAGGACTAGGTGACATTCTAGCACTGTTTCCGAAGTTATTTTAAAATTTGTTAGGAGTAGTAGTACTTTCTACTGCCTGTATGAATGACAACTAATTTACCTCTAACATTTCTGTTGGTTATGTCGTTTGCTGCAGTAGTTATGCCAGTCAGCTCCGAAAGAACTACACTTGAATTTTTTTCTATAACCCATTGAATTTGTATGTCCAGGGATTCTGAGTGAACTCCACATCCTAAACATTATTTTGTTTTAGATCCGTTCGTGTAGATGTCTTTTAAACCTGCCACGTTCGTTTTTTCTGCAGCCTTAGGTGTAGGGTTTGTTAAATTCAATCCTTGTCGCATTACAGTCCATATTCGCCTGTAAAAGTGGGGTTTTATTCACCGCCTCCTTCTACAAGGAACACCTTGCCGCACCGCATTCTTCATTAGGTTTTAAAGGAAAATTTTTATTGTCATCATCGCCCCCTCCTTGGCAAATACGGTATCCGCCAAAATATGCAGTACCGAAACAGAGAGTGCTGTGCAGTTGTTTATGTAATATAGATTTGTCATATTTGCAGTTAAATTTGATTTAAAAATGGTTCTAACAACGGAAGAAAAAGTGTTTTTGGTAGAGCATTATTTTCGTTCATACGGAAAAGGTCGTAATGATGGTCCAAGTTTAGAACAGGTGTCAATAAATTATCAACAAAAATTTAATAAAGCAGCTCCTAGTAAAAGTATGATGTTAGCTGTTGTTGAAAAATTTCGTCGCACTGGTAGTGTATTGTGTCAACGTAAAGGTTCTTCAGGTCGTCGAAAAACAGTATGCACTAACGAAAATGACGGACGTGTTTTTAACCAAAATGTGCAATCACCTCAAAGAAGTCTTGTAAGAACTGCATGTAAACTCAACATTAGTGAAACGTCTTTACGTCGCATGTTCAAATTAATTGGTGGTTATCCATACCGTATTCAAGTTGGACAACGACTAAATGCTGCGGACAAACGTGCAAGAGAAATTTACTGTGGTCGCATGTTGAGTTTCTTTTACGAAGATCCTGAATTTTTGAAAAACATATGGTTTTCAGACGAGAGTCACGTTCATCTTAATCGACAAACAACCAGATTCCTTAGATTTGAACGTCCTGATGTCATTGTAGAGAAACCACTCCACAGTCTTCGAGTTACCGTTTGGTTCGCGGTATCTGGTAATGGAATGATTGGTCCTTATTTCATTGAAGATGATAATCAGAATCCACTTACTGTCAACTAAGAACGTTATAGAGAGAAAATTATTATACCTTTTTGTTAGAAAAAATATATATATAACCACACCTGTGCGCACCTTAGACTTACTCCGTCAGCATTTCGATAATAGAAAATTTCTCGGGGATCAGACTTCGAATATCCTTCTCATTCACCTGATCTGACGCCACCTGACGCATACATTTGCGGCATAATGAAGGAAAAAATATTTCATTCGGAAAATCCGCCGGCGAATATTGCCGAACTACGGGAAAGAATACAAAAAATTTTTCAGCAGTTCTATCAACCACTTTTTATAAATATGTTTATTGACTTACAAAATCGATATGAAGCTTGTTTGCGTCGAAATGGTGAACATTTTTGAACACTTGCATTATAGAAATTAAAAATTTTTATTTCCGGTACTGTTTATTTTGGCGGATACTGTATGTCCAGGGGTGTGAGATTTAGCATTACTTACATTGCCATTTGCTTTTGAAACTATCAATTATCTACTAGAAGGAGGAATGTCTACTAAATTAATTACTTTATGGGACAGTTCATGAATTATTATCCCTAACATAGTTAAGTTTGAATGACAAATGCAAAAGTTCAGTTCGACATTAGTATCAGTTCCTCTGTAAAAAGGGTTAATACTGCAATAATGTTAAAAGGAAATGGTAGAGGTACTGTCTTTTTATACCAGATATTCCAGAACTGGTCAAGAGATTTCAAACGGGAAAGATTCCTGTCAATATGCAAGAGTCCCCTAAACTGTGGTGACACTGGTGACCAAAGAATTTTGTCAATGACAGAAGAATTCCAATCAAGGCTATAGCAGACCTGAATATTTTCTGTTGGAAGCATTGTAATTCATAACAATTCATTTTAACTAGGTATATACACAAATTCTGTCTTATCAATTAGAATAAATAAACATTCTGGTGTATGATCAATATTTTTCAACCAATAATAAACTGTATGACTACTACAGGAAATATTTCCTGGAAATAAATAATAAGACCACCAGAGATTAAATTTACAACATTACCATTAACACCACATTACTGCTACAAAAAACTTTGAAATATTATAAACAAATAAGATAATTATTTAAAAAATATACTTCAAGGTTAAATGAACAACCTCTATTCTTTCATGATAAATGCATAAAAAAAAGCAACAATCAAGTAATCCCAAGTTTAGACACATTCTTATTAAACTTTTAGCTTTATTAACTTAAATAAAAATAGTTACAACCAATTTAAATTAACAAATAAAAAAAAACAATATTTTTAAAAGGAACACACTTCTGAAAACCACTTTTTGCTATTGGTACAATTAGCATTTACACAATGAGGACATCTATTTAAGAACTTACTAGAGACAGGAATTTTTTCTTTCAAGTGATTCTTTACAATATCAAAAAGAGCTTCTATAAATAACGGGTGGTCGTTAGGAGCTGGTACTCTACGTATTGTCTCAACACCAACCTAATAAAATAACTTTTTATTATTACCAGAAAAAAAATTAAAATAAATATATAATATTGCATAATATAGAGACAATATGCTTAAAAAATTTAAAAAAATAAAAGTAGCATCAATATTACAATTTTTACAAGAGTTTTTTATTACCTCTTTTGCCAAGTCTTGACAATACTCAATATCCAGTTCATGAAGAGTTTCAATGTGCTCATTAACAAATGCAATAGGAACCACTACAAAGGTTTTTCTTCCTTGTTTTACATAGTTTTTGATTGCATCATCAGTCATTGGTCCTAACCACTTTAATGGGCCTACTTTAGATTGCCATACTAATTGATACGGTTGTAAAGTGTTTAATTCTTTCATTACTTGATGAACTGTAGCTCCAACTTCTGATGGATAAGGATCACCACGGTTTACAGCCTAGAAAATACATTTTCTTCTACATGATGCAGCTGTCACATTTTGGTAGATATAGAAATAACTTCATGTTTATTATATTACCATAATGCTTACCTCCATACTTTACAAACAAATATATATGTATTTATATATAACCTCCTAAATACAATTAAAACTTACCTTTAAAGGCAAAGAATGTGCAGAAAATAATATAATAGCTTCATTTCTCTTATTTTCTGGAATTTGTGCAAGTTCTTTCTTTATATTATCAGCAAAGCACTTAGCCAATAATGAATGGATAGGCCACCTATCAATAATAGATAGCTTGAGACCATTAGAAATACCTCTAAAAGTAATAGTGTTAAAAATATTAAGAATTAAATATAAAAATATATGCAATTACTTTTTTCTCAAATGTCTGCAAATTTCATTAAAACTGGAACCTGTAGTAGCACAGCTATATTGAGGATACTGGGAAAATATAACAGCATGTTGAATTCCGTCTCTAAAATATATAAGTATCAACCACTTTAAATACACCCCTATTGGTTATTATCTACCTCTCTATTTCTGAAAAAGCATCTTCTGCAAATGGTGGTACATATCTAAATGCAATATAAGGTTTGTGAGGAGCAGATTCAGGACAAAACTGATCTAACTTGTCACATAAAAGTTTACCCTGTAACTGTGTCCATTTCAGAATCGGAGAACCTCCTCCTATTTCTTCATACTTCTTTTGAACTTTTGGGGTCCTGCGTTTAGCTATCCAAGGTCCTAATTGACTAAAAATAGGATGTCCAGTAAACAATAAGTGACATGAGAATTTTACAAATTCTGGAAAATTTTTCTGTAAGTATTTAATTAAAACATTACTAGTCTGAAAAATCCACTTTAGTACACAATGTACCTATAAAAAAATAGGTTTTTGAGCTTTACTTTGGAAAAAATATTGTTTTTACCTATTTTTTAAACCAAAATATTTTGTTTACCCCTTTGTAAGATAATAGTAAAAATATTCAAGTGATCTTACTCTTGAGCTATGGGGAGTTGTATCATATCTCTGTCAGTCATTATTCTGTGTAAATAGTCATGCACTTGGCCTGTATTTTCAGGACCACCCATGTTAACCATAACTATTCCGGTTTTTGGTTTTGATCCAACTGTAGAATATTCTCTTAACCATACTGATGTATACCCTAAAAGTATATATCTAGAAAACTGTTGCTTTATAAAAATCATTATTTATACTTAGTATTCTTGTAGAACGTGGTAGCATGGCTTGTACCTTTTAATTTGATGTAAATAATACAATTTTTTTTAAGGTTATATTACCTATATGTCAAATTCTGATTCGTCACTGGATCTGATATTAGTTGCGTTCTTTTTGACTGAGATCTCAGCTCACTTCAATTGAAGTGATCTGATATAAAGTGATGTGAGTAAGCATCAAAAAGAACGACAAACGCGCGACCTACGATTTCTTGCTCCCCACCACTTTATTTCCGACTCAATTCTAACTGATACCCCCGCATAGCACATTCAGCATCGGTAAAGGGGGAGGAAAAATCTCAGCTCACTTCGAAGTGATTGAATCGATGTGAGCTGAGATTAACTGAGATCTCAGTCAAAAAGAACGCACCTATTAAAAGATGTTAGGAAATAAGTTGCTGGTCATGCTTACTTAGACAAGGAAAGATACATGGACTCGTAATTCGTAACAACCTTAGACAAGGAAAGAGAGAGGACGCGTAACCCGAGTCGTGAAACTGTTACCACTTGCCACATAATCGATGTGGTCAGTGGCGTAACATAATGTTGACAATACATTTTTCCCACATAATAGGTAATAATTGTATGTTTCTTAGATACAAATAATAGGTTGGTATCAAAGAAAGGAAGTGAATAAAATTCAGCAAAGGTACATATAGGTACATTTAATAGGTATGATAAAACAAAAAAATCATATTTATATTATAAAATACTAACTATATTATATTAATCAGGGAGTATATAAATAACAAATAAAATTTACTAGTAATTATAAAAAATCTTTATTTGTTATGAAAATATTAACATAATTAATCCATAACTACCTTAATATTAAATAAATACTTAAATTAAAACTGTTTATTTGCTGATATTAATAGTGATGTTTGACTATAGAACATTTTTGTTCACCATTTAAACCATTAGACAAAAAATAGCCAAGTGGAAGCTTCCATGTGTCATTAATTTCAACTATCATTAAAACAACAGCTTCTTTGGCTAATTCATTTGAATCATCATCCAAATCAACCCCAAAATTGACTAACCGTGGAAACTTTTTCCATTCCATACCAAGTGCTGCCGAATTGACATCTCATCAATGATAAGAGAACAAAGTAATGGTTTATTTGAATTTTCTATAATTTTACTCAGAGTATTGAATTATTCAATTGTGAAAGGTGGGTATTTTTTATTTTTAGACATTGCATTCTTTGTAACAATTGCTTATTTACACTACTCACATTTTCTAATAAAATGGATCTTTCATTATCAATCAAGTTCTTATTTTTCAAACTGGTTATTAATTGTTTAAGGGAAACAACTTTTCTTTTTAGCCTGTTTATAGATTGTTTTAATACCCTAATTTTTCTAGTCTTCTCTTAACTTCTGATAGTTTCTAGAAGTAACTTCCATTTCAGTATTTTTAACCAGGACAGTCAGCTGTTGGGTTTAATGACTGTGTTGAGGAAGTAGAAGGACCAGGTTCTGTACTCTGAATATATTCGAATGGTGCTCTCTATATGGCCTAGAAAAAACAATATTTTTATATAAATATTTCCAATTCACAAAAAATTTAAATTATGTTTTACTTAGAACTGCCAAGGGGTTTTATTGTTATTAGTTATGTAGGTACATACCTTCCTGGGTTGCAGGTATGTGGGCAACTGATGAAAAATTATTGGAACAGCTTCATGGAGCAAATGTAGTCTTGAATTTACATCAGTTTTATATTACCAACATTCCTCAAAGTGTTTTGACCAAAGCCTATCATTTTTAGTTGGTTCCCAAATCCTTAATTTTGGTGTTACCTATCCATAATTTGCTTTTTTCTACATCTGTAGGAAGGCTGTAACAAAAAATAAAAAGTTTATAAAATACCTACATGTTTTTCTAGTGAAAATTCTCCTAATTTACAGTGAATAATTCTTTTGTCGTTTTGATTTAGTCCTTTTTGCATTAATCTCCTATTGAAATGAATAGCTAGATTTATTTGGAGAAACTTAAAAATTGCTTACCTACGCCATTGGTAAAATGGCTGTTTTGAAGCAAGAAAATATATTATTTATGCTAATTTAGAATGAATATTATTAAACCGCGTTATCCAAACACTATAATTAGATAAATTAAAGACTGAATAATTACATACTTAAATATAATTACTCAGAGATAACTCTTTTATCTTTTAAAATAGAAAAATCTACAAAGGTCATTGTATATACAATCGTTTGTTTACCTGTAAAATGAAATTCCTATCTCCTTTTCTCGCTGCGACTTCGGCATCCGTAAGCACAACAATTCACCATTTTTTAGTTCAAAAATAAATCACAATATCAATAATTTTCACTTAAAAATTCACAAATAAAGCACACGCTGTATTCGCTTTGTTTGCCACAGAAATAATGGCGTCTGCTAAAAATGTGTCACAGAACGCAAGCTCAAAATAAAGCGAAGTGCGGTATCCATATGCTTTCCTAATCTAAGGTAACAACCGACAGCAATTTCACAGAGTATTGTATACTCTGTGGCAATTTGAACCAAATGTGCACCAAAATTTGGTTGGTGTATGTATCTCCTTTTTTACCTAATCTAAGCATGCTTATAACAGTATTTTGTGCTTATAACAATCAATTAATGTAATGTATATTGCCTATATATAAGTTAAGCGTAAAGGGAAAATTTTTCACATTTTAATGAAGACATGCAAATTTGTTTACCTACTTTTTTAGTAAATTATTTGAGTATAAACGATGGTATTTTGAAAACTTAAAACAAATTAGCAATAAATTATTGCGATTCATTAAATTGTATAAAGATTAAGAAATAGTTTCCTATACTCTGAAAGTTGGTTTTTCCTACTTACGTAAACTAGTAGATTACGTATAAAAGATAAGCATACATATGTAACGTATTTTTTGCATATAGAAAAACCAATTATTCATCACTTTCAGGACTATACCAATTATTACAAACGTATACATCACTCATGGGTAGTTTCACCAGGAACAGTATGTAACAGACATGTCATTTTAGCAACACAAAATATTGATAGGTAGCTGCATATTTTAGCATCAATGAAAAAACTTCCAGTCTTGTCTAAAAAAATTATCTTTATAACAATACCAATAGTACCTACCTAATAATAATACATTTATTTGTGTAAGTTGGTATCCATTGGATAATAGATAAAGGTCTAGTTAAAAATCATTCTAATACAAAACGGTACTGATGGACAATATAATTGATCTAGTTCAGCACCTATATAAAATAAAATAAAATTTAACAAAATATACAGTTTACAATAGTAATAGAGTATTACTGTAAAATTTTCAGATATTAAAAAAATAGGTATATAAGCAACATTTTAAAAACAATAGGCAGCTTGAGGTCAGTCATTTTACGTTTCGTTGACTCCTATTTTACGTATCGTAGTGTATCCTAAAATTTGTAAACATCGCTTGCGGTTATCGTTCCTTGAAAGTAAAATAACTTTTTTTACATCAAGTTTAAAATTTTTGAATTATTTTGTTATGTTTAACGGGAGCGCAAACTGAAAGTCTACGCTATGATCCCACGGAAACAGACCTGGGCGCGTATTATTCTTGACTAAAGGAGTAAAGCTTCCCGAGAGAAGATATATTTTGCCTTTGTCACTACAATGACAAAGTAACCAAGCAAAATAAAGATAAAATATATGTTCTCTCGTGAAGCTCTAGTCCCTCAGTCAAGAATAAGGGTCCAGGTGTAAAGGATGCCGTCCAGAAGGAATGCATGGACAATCACTGTCTCTCCTAGAGAGAGAAAAGATGGATATTGCAGCGGGAACGCGGAAGATAGAAGCGATATCGATTGCAGTGCACACTGCTTAGGGATAAATCACCATAACCTCAGCATACTTAGCGTCAAGGAAAATTCTACACGAGGAAGACATGGACCTTATCCTTGAAACAGCCGGTCTGCCAACCCGAAAGAAATAAAGTTAAGACTTCTTCAATGACTTACCCTGGCGTGTACCATCGAATTGGATAGCCCGACTCACTATCCGCCAGTAGGGCGACTTAATGGTCTAGACTTCGCTATGCCCAACTACGTCTGATTCGGGGTAGAGATTTTTTCTCTACCCGAAGGATCTACGGACAACAGCCCAATCCTGCTAGATGTTAGGAGAGGGTGAGCTGGCGTTGAGAGGGATGATTGAAAAGAACAGAATAGAAAGTCTACAGAGCGTATGTAGAGCAGATCAAAGGGGTAATCAACGAGGTTAACACCAGAGAAGAAGTCAACGAGGTTATAGCCGACTTAAAACCGCCATCGGAGTCGCGCATATTGCACATTATCTACATCAATGAGGAGAATCATCCAGCCATCGAGCCTGGCCGAAGTCATGGACATCATCTCCGGAAGCTTTCTCCGAGAAAGGATGACTCCTAGTCAAACCTAATGAAAAAGAAACTTCCGAAAATTGCCGGAGTATTTCTTACTGCGATCATCAATGGAATTCAAAGTACTTTCCAGAGAGGTGGGAGAAGGCGGATGTTATCATGATTAGGAATCCCAGACGAGCATTTTGACTTCAGATCTAAACACTCTACCAAACATCAAGTTCTGCGAGTACTGGTTATAGTACTGGTTATATAAATTACTGGTAATGTTCTATATACTGAACGTGAGCACAGAGTTCAACAAAGTGTGGCATGCACGACTACTCTTCATCATGGATCAATTCGGTATCCCGAGGTCCCTAGAAAGGCTACTAGATAATCGCAAAAGAAAAATAAATAATTACATTTTTTAGAAAAAAAATGAAATGTGATCTTATTCAGTTTGTTTGAGTAGTTTTACCTTTGAGTCTAGAAAATAAAAATTTATCTAGTAAAATTTTACAAGACGAATATCTGAAAATATTATTTTTTGAACCATTCTGTATAAAAACCACTTTATTTAATAATTTATCGTTATCTTTTCGCTAATTTTCACTATTTTACTTTTCATTATTTTCGCTGTTTAATTGTTCAATATTGTTATTGAATTTTTGACAGTTACATGATTTTATCAATACTGGTAAAACGGCTAGTGGTTTTATCTGTAGTAATATCACAAGAGAGTGAGAATAAATTGAAAATAATTCGACAGACTTTAGAAAACTTGTTGCCAGGCAGTAGACACGAGAGCCCGAAGGGCTCGAGTGGCTTTTGCCAGATGGCAACAAGTTTGAGAAAATGCCTGGATAATTATTATCTAATTTATCGAACTCTCGTGTGGTATTCGATAGATTATTTTTTGACGTTACAATCAAAATCACTTTTAGAAAATAATTTGACAGATTTTGTTCAAACCTGTTGCCAAATAATTGGAATTGTTTCCAAATCGAGGCGCTGCTTATCATGGTATTCTTACATGCACTTTCAATGATTATATTATTTATTTCATCGACTGATGATTCACTGAAACGTTTGGGATTCATTTTACGAATTTCGTGAAAATTTATGACAGACGCGTCAGATCAAGAAAATACGTTTTCATTTGGTTGTCATTCAATAAAAACAATGTACTTTGAATTATTCTCGCTGAAATAATGTAAGTAGATTATTCCCACTATACTAATGTTTTGATTTGCTAGAACGTATATGAATTACTAAAATTGAAAATGTCTATTGGTTTCGAGAAACGTCAAAAAATAATCGGTATAAAACGGAATGATTGACTAGCATTTAGCACAGAACATTGAAGATTAAGCGTTTTCATTGGACGAAATCACAAAACTGTGATATTTTAACAGGTGAAAAAAATAATCACTTATTCTCAAATGTAAAATTTCAAATCCACCTTTCATTATTTGTTTCTAACACTAGTTTTAATTGAAAATCCAATATTCACAATGCATTAAATACCAGACAAATTTTAAAAAATTTGTCTGGTATTTGTCATTAATTGATAGGAAACGACTTTTTAGAAACATTCAAATTTTGTCTATGAGAAAATAATTTATTAATATTTTCTTATGTAACCTCTTATTAAGCTTCTTGCATTAAATGGTATCTATTCTATGTGAATCACCCAATCATGTAAATGATTACAAGAAATTATAGTCTAATTATACGGTTTGGATTATCGCATTGGGTCCGGGTTCGAAGTAAAAAAATTCATAAACAAATCATTAAGAGAAATTCTTAATTCTGAATGAAAGTAAAAATACTTCAAGTGGGAGAATGGAAGAAAGAAGGGAGTTACTAAAGTAGTCACTTTCTTTGGCTATGACTCGTCTTTACTACGCAAATTTGGGTCAAACGATAACTTTCAGTGTCTTTTATATGAATACATGTAGTGGTAGTGCTGTTTATTTTGGATTTACTTTAGAATGCATTTTAGGACGCACTTTTGGATAATTCCCATTGGTATGTACGCACATTTAAAAATATTTAATACTAAAGCGATTATATTTTTAAAAAAATTGAAACTCGTTGGAACAGTTCATTGAGATCATTTTTTTATGGAATATGTTAATTTACAGATTTCAAAGCCATCATCTGATTTTGTTAACAGTAAGATTCTTTTACAACAATAAGAACAAAAATATTATCTCTCACAATTAGACTAAATGCAAACTATACTATAAGTTCAAGTTCAAAGTATAAGTTCAATTTTCTTTTTCATTTGATTTATGACGATATTTCTTCTTTTAATCTTTACATTTGTGTATTACTATATATAATTTATATAAATGTTAATAATAACAATCTAATGTCTAATATTCTCAAATAAATTTGTCCAAACATTTTATAGTAGTAACATTTTTACATTATTATAGTGCACATTATGGCCTACTCATTAGACAGTTTTTTGAATAACTCATAGGAATGAAAGTTTGTTGTAAAATGTAAATAGTATACTTCCTTTCTATTTAACAAGGAATGTGAATTAAAAAGAAAACAATGGGATTGTAGATACCTACTTCATCTCTGTTTTATTCATTTACACCTAGAAGAAAAACATTCATTTTTCACTTTCTCCGGGTTTTACATAAAACTGATTAGATCAGCTAGTGATCAGGTATAGAATTTTTGCATGGTCATTGTTCTACAAATCAACACCTCTCTAAATAATGTTTTCGTTTTTAATATGATAAAACTGTTTGGGTTGCATGCAGCCAATATAAAAAACTCTCTTTTTAATTATTTTTATTTATAATTTATTTAAAATAATTGATACATTTATTCTGGATTGCATAAACCCAAAATAAAAAAAAATTATCTTTTTAATTATAATTTTTTAAAAAAAATTGATACATTTATTTTGGATTGCATGTAGCCAAATTAAAAAAAAATATCTTTTTAAATATTTTTATTTACAATTTATTTAAAAAAATTGATACATTTATTCTGGGTTGCATGCAGCTAAAATAATAATAATAGTCTTCTACGAATAGTTCGTTGGACCTTCTAAACCTCTTGAAAACATTTTAATATTTCGTTGAAGAATATATGATTGCGTAATCAAACTTTTTGGTCATGCATAACTAGAGGCACTGTTGTTGATGTTGTTACAGTGTCAAGGTAGTACAAAACGGTTTCACTTTCACCAAAGATCGACTTGATTTGAACGTCAACATCCGCTTCTTCGGTTATTCCAACAACGTAACCACAAATTTCAACATTAAGGCTATTGGAAATAATATTTCAATACATTTTAAATCATACCTACCTCTCAACTTAACCTAGAAATTTAAATCAAAATTTAGGCACCAACGCAGATTTGGAGTACCTACTGCTTGTTTTATGTCATTATAATATGCTTTAATTAAAAATAATTTCAAATATTTTCACAACCCCCATTATAGGTATTGATTAGTATATTTTAGTTACAACCAGTGACTTCTTGAGCTTTCAATATATTATAGAGGTTAACAAAAGATTATAATATGAATTTAGATAGTATAATATATTTATTTCTCTGTAGATTTCCCGATCACTTCGAGTATATATTTTCTCCCCTACTTTCTATAACAACATTTTAAAACAACAATACACAACTACAAAACCTTACTACCAGACACTCACACTTTACGCAACAAGTAGGTATATCATTATCTATCTTGTCTCCTCGAATTGCCTAGGCGTGAAAAACTAAAATCCTTATTTATAGTGAATAGCAGATTTGCGCCGAATTGAAAACAAAAAAAGGAAGATTTTATAAATAATTTACTTGTCTTGGAGAATCTTGAGAAAGACCTTTTACGACCAACATGCAAAACAATATAATATACAGTGTGGAAAAGCCAATTGGAATAAATTCATTATTTCGGTTACTGTACATATTTATAAAAAAATCCCGAAACAGGTCAAATTTAAATTATAAATTGACATTCCTTAAAGTGGAAATTTGATCCCTACCTTCAACCCCCTTTGAGTGATAGTTACAACCTCCAATTTTTTATGAGGGAAGTATGGGCTTGTGATATATCGTTTGAAAGGTCTCTTCATTCTCTGTTCAAAAATATTATTCTTTATTGCAAAAATTAACATGTCCAAATCACTGGATAGGGAGCCGAGGATCGATAGAATGGCCAGCAAGATCACCTGATCTTACCTCATTGGACTTTTTTTATGGGACTGTGTTAAAAATATTGTTTACAAAACTAAATCACCCAAATCGGTGGATATGTCGAAGAGGATCAATCGAATGGCCCCCTAGGTTACCCGATTTAACTCCTCTTATTTTTATGGGCATATTTAAAAAATAAATTGTTTCAAAATAGACCAAAAATTATTTTTATTAAATAGTCATTTATAATTATTTTTCATTTATTTATTGCGTTCCCAAATAAAATAATATTTTTATAAAAATACAAGAAATAAATTTCTATAAGGTGCAGTCAATAAAAAAAAACTGAAAAAGTGGAAAATTGTTTCCACCTGCACCCAGGGTAAGGAAACTTAACAGTTTCTTTACCAAGCTTGACCGTTTTCTATCAAAAAAACAACTACTTCCTGGGCTATATGCCCCAACGGACATTGAATTACATTCCAATAGAAAACGTGATGGCGACCGACTTCGTCGTTGATTATTGATTATTCATGATAAAACGCATTTGCGTATCGTAATGTAACTTTTACACACGCAATTTTTTTTTAAATGGTTGGGAGCATGAGTGAAGTATCTAATGACAAGACTATTGAGAATGACATTTGTGGCTAACAGCAATTTATTAATTTTATATTGTTCTTTAAGAAAGTATTTATAGATATAAATATCATCTTTTACTTATATAATATATTATTACTGGTGTATTATTCATTTTAAAATATTTTAAAACATTTGATAATTTAAATTTAAAAACTGTCAAATGTTATGAATTACACAGTGCAACCAACATTCTTTTTAAAATCAAAATTTTCGTAATTTACATATAAATAATAAATTGGGAAAATATAAAAAATATTATAAACAACTTATCAACAACTTTAATATACTATTATCTGTCTGATTTTTAAATGACTATAATTCAAAAAAAATGTTATGCAAGATATTGCAAATATGTTTCCGAGTAGGAGCGTTTTTTCGAAAAACCAACCAATTCCATTATAATGAATTTATTCTTTTTATTTGTGCCATACTCTATATATACTTATTAGGTTTGTTAAATTCAAATATAATATATTGAACATATTTAATATCCACATTGGAAGTATGTTATTAGCATTGTGAATCGAAACTAGAAACACATTTTTTATAACTACTGAGAATGCGTATGTTCAATCATCATCGTATTTGGAGGTGGTGGTCGATGAGCATTCATGTTTTTACAATTTAAACAAGAACGAAAGCTGTGTTATTTACAATAAAATGAAGATGTTTGTTTGATAATTTATTCTGTTTGGCATTTAACAACGTCTGATTTTATAACAAAAATTATAGTGGCAATAATTTACCTACTAATAAAATTTTACTTGATAGTTAAATACACTATTGCAGTCTTTTCAGAATTTCCCCATGGTGTCAAGTCACTCCAAATTCAATACTTTCTCCTTAGTGATATATTGGTTGAATGCATTTATTTAAAAATACATAAATACATAGACATATAATATTTATCAACGCGTAATATTTTTTTTTAGAAAGTCCACGGACTAAGTGTATATTTAAAGTTTAACTTCTTAATTAACTTTGGTTAATTTTTAAAGTTTAAAATCATTTTATTTATATACTTGTACTTTCTAGGCTTATACAAAGCAATCAACTTAAACATAAAAATGTAATGATTATTTATAATAAGAAAATTATAATGAAGACCCATAAAGCCTGTAAAAAGTAGGTGAGAAAGAGAATACCACAGGACACGTTTTACGTTTTACATATTTTTTTTATAATTGGAGCTGATTGAAAATATGATTTTGAAGCATTATTTCATACACTTTTTTTTATTTTACCCACAACTTTTATCATTACCTCTTCCATAAAATACGTGTGTAAAATATTAAAATCAGTCTAAAAAATATTTTTCTATCTTTGTTTTCGTTTACTTTGGTCTTGTCACGTAAAAGAAAAATACAGCTTTTTTCTTCTGTTTTAAATTATTACCAATATTGACTATTATTCCATTTAGTACTTGGAGTGGTTTATCAGTCTGCAATGAATATTATATTGGATTTCTCGTGCATAAGAAATTGAATTTACTTGTATCTTAGTAACATAATAAATAATATTTTATTGATCGAAATGCAATACAAATATAAGAGCCCAAATGTACTTAATCATACACCTTGGTGTGAAACAAAATTTTGTTACTTCGGGATTTAAAGGAATGACTCGTGGAAGGTTTCAGAAAAACATCTTCTGGTAGCTTATTCCATAATTTAGAAGCAATGTGCACAACCAAGAGTTATAAAATATTCCTTTAGAATACATGCCGCGGAAGTAGCGATAGGCAAGGGAGGATAGTTTGGATAAGTGAATGGGGAGAATGGCTTTGTTTTGTTTAAAATGAAAAATCTGAAAGGTGGAGGAAGTTGGCCAGATATAAAAGTCGTAATCCAAATTTCATCTGACTAGGAAAATATAAATGTTTCACGCCAAGAAATATTTGAGAAAATTAAAAAGATAACTGAGCTTTAGAGGAGCTCACGGGCTTTTACCAGTTCAGTATACGGTCAATGGAGATGAGTCAATCTATGAAGCAATAATTTTATTTATTTTAACTAATATTTTTTCTCTTTTCAGGTAAGCTATCCATCTTGTGTTTCTTGTTTCCTTTGACCTCAGAATATTCCGGAAGAGAATATTATGATCCCCGCTTCACAGCACATACCAATCCAAGATGGGTGCAAGCGTCACCACAAGAACTACATTATCCACAAGAATATTATCAGTCTGTTCCATTTAGACCTAGAGTACCACCTCCAATCAATGCTTATCAGCCCAATTACAAAAGAAACATAGACCGTAATTATCAGTATCGGAATATTGATAGACGGTATCAGGAAAATGGTAATGCTGAATCTGGAAGGCATTTTAAGCCAGAAACTATTTATAAGATTACTGAAACACTGGGAGCGCTGAATACCGTGGGAAGATATTTGGTAAACATGACAAGAGGAGATAACGGAGGTATTTCTTCAGATGTTCCCGGTGCTCTATATACACTTAGTAAAAATGTTTTGGGAAGAAATGTCACAGACAAAATAGCTCCGTTCGTAAGAGAAGCCTTGCCGGTTATTGTTGACAACGACGAGGATAAATTAATTAAAAAAGAAAAGGATAAATATTATAATATTAATAATAATAATAATAATCCAATTAATAAGATTGATAAAAATGATGTAAATGAAGATCCTCGGAGTTGTACAACTCCTGAAGGAACAGATGGGTATGTATACTATTTGATTTTATACTAGAATAAAAGTTTGTTTTATTAATATATCCCAACATATATTTGATTGTTTTCTTTTTATATGATAGATAGGTACTTCACCAATATACCGAATAAGCGGCTGAAAACATTGTATCCGGATATTTGGCAATATTTAATAGATGAAACGTCGAATTACCTATGTCGTTTTTTTACATTTTAGCAAAACAAACATCTTTTATTTGTCACCCTTCTCTTTTCTATTTCAACAACCTCCTTTTAAATTGGTTATGAAATATAATATGTCAACTTGTACTAGAATTATTGGGGTAAACGGCAATTTTTTTAAGAAAACTCTTTTACTTGTTTTCCAAGCTTTTGAAATGTAGGTATTTATTTCATTATAAAGAAATAAATTCGAGTATAAATTAAATTGCTGTTAAAAAAATGGTAAATATAACTAAGTTGGTTAGTAATTATATGACTTTAAATTGTTTTATAAATAATTTGACTTAAATTCAAAATTAAAGTTAAAATAGTTTTTTTTGTTATATTTACCATTATTAACATCAATTTAATTCATACTCGAACTTATCCCTTGATAATGAAAAGCTATTTACCCCAATAATTCTTGTATAATATATATATATTAAATAAATACAGCATCACATTTCCTTTACATTAACAGAAAGGTAAGCAGAGCCACTTTTAGCATTTTTTATATCACATTAAATGCAATTGGCTGATAAAAACACCGAAAAACTTAATAGAAAATTGATATATTACTCGTGAAACACACCCATTTTTAAAATTAGAGTCTCAAAATTATTAAAATATCAAACATATTTAGTTACCAATTTAAATATGTATAGGGTGGGTGGAACCGTCTAAATCGTGAGCCTTAATTAAATTTTAAAAAGTATTGTGTCATTGGAAATTCAATGTGGTCCGTGATACCAATACTAATACTTTAAAAGAGAAAGTAATAGATTATTATTTAATAGCCAGAATGATTATTAAGAGAAGGCAAAGAAAAGTAAAAGGGCAATATATAAATAATCAATAAATACCCTTAATATGTCGTATTTTTTATTTTCAGATCACATCAATTTTGGCTTACTCGTTTTATATTTTAAGGACTTTCTAAACGAGAAAATTACATGAATTTTTGTTACCAGAAGAGCTGAACTTTCCTTTTACATTAAAGCTTATCGAGCCGGCGCTAAAAATTAAACCAGATAATTTTGTTATACCTTTTTGTGGATATTTTATTTTTGAAAATACAAATCATTTGGAGACAAATTATATAATTTAATCTTTGAAACAGTGGGGAGTGAGGGCAAAATATTTTACTATATATATTGCTAACGTTATACAAATAAATCAAAATAATATTTATAATTGCCCAGATCCAATTATCAAAATGTTTTTGCTTTTCCGGGGAGCATCCATAAACCACGTGGTCTGGTGGCCATATCTTAGACCCCTTGCTCATATATCTTTTACATTTATAGTCAGTCTGACTCAAACGGTGGCTTTACTCAATCTTGTAAACTATATGCCGATATCTTCCTTATATGAAGCCTATGTCTAAAATTTTAATTATCATGAGATTTAATAGATGTTTAGTAAAATTTAATAAACCATTTACTAAGTATAGTTTATTAACTTTCAATGAATATTTGTTAACTAATAATATTTATCAGTTAATAAAGGTATTTCCCTCAAATAAATTTATTTTTTTAAACATTTTATTTATAATTCCTACTGAAATATTAGCATCTATGTTTTAACTATATTATTTAACAATTATTAATTTATTTAAGAAAAAAGTTTTCACCTTAAGACTACGTAGCTTTGCTCCTTACCTCCTCCCCTCGTTACTTAGCTCAGCGTAGCATTCAAACTCATCACCACCCCCTTCTGACCAAGCTACGTGTTTTATAGACGCTCCCCAAGCAGAATTGATTATTTTTATTAAAACTATCAAAACAGTAACAGTAAAATAAAACTGCTATATTGATTTTCAGTTATTGTGACGATTTGAGTAACTGTCCACAACTTTTACTAAATCTTGGAAATTTACGTCAGTCGCTTTGTTTCAAAAGTCTTTTTGAACCAGGAGTTTGCTGTCCTAAATCTACAGTACTTGTTCCAGTAACAAATCCAAGCACATCAACCACGCCCTTTACTATTACCACAACAACTCCACGACCAGTTACATTTGCAGCTATTTATTATAATACAGAAAAACCCCAACAACTCCCGCCTGTAAATACGGCCACTAATGGAAATGGTACCATTTCCAATAACCCAAGTATTTTACCTACCCTTATTGACAATTACGTAGATCCTGAAGGTAAGAAATTTAGTGAATTATATATTCTCCAACCACCAAATTAATATTTTTAGCCATAAATTAAAAATATGACTATTGTAGATATGTTTGGATTTTTTTAAGTATAATACTGTTTTTAGATTGTGGTCAACCCGAATCTGCGAAATTTCGCGTAGTAGGAGGTGAAGAGGCTTTGCCTGGAACATGGCCTTGGATGGCAGCTATATTTCTTCATGGATCACGTAGAAGTGAGTTTTGGTGTGGCGGTTCTTTGATAACTGCTATACATGTTTTAACTGCAGCTCATTGTACGAGAGATTCAAAACAGAGACCGTAAGTAATTTACTAACATTAATTTAATAATCTATGTTATTTGCTTTTAACATAATTCCAGATAATTAATACACATTTTTAAACAAATAGTTGTTTTTACATGATGTTGTTACTGCTTGTAATAAATTATTTTCAGATTTGCTGCACGCCAATTCAGCGTTAGGCTAGGTGATATAGATTTAAAGAGAGATGACGAACCCTCGGCCCCAGTAACATTCAAAGTATCCGAGATCAGAGCTCACAAACAATTCTCTAGAATAGGTTTTTATAATGATATCGCGATTTTAAAACTAGACAAACCTGCCCGAAAATCTAAGTATGTTATTCCTCTTTGCTTACCTCCTCTTGAATTAAAAAACGAAAAATTTGCTGGTAGAAAAACTACTGTAGTAGGTTGGGGTACAACTTACTATGGCGGGAAAGAGAGTACTGTACAAAGGCAGGCTTTGTTACCTGTTTGGAGAAACGAAGACTGTAACGATGCTTATTTCCAGCCTATAACTTCTAATTTTATTTGTGCTGGGTACTCTCAAGGAGGAACTGATGCTTGTCAGGTAAAAAACATTATTTACTATTTATTACAACATAAAATAATTCAAACTAAATGCATAGCCATAGTGTTGAGCCTCTGATTTTAATGCAAATATTTAAAATCCACTAAAATTTTGTAATCTGACCCACAATATAATACTTTAAATATGGTATTCAAGGTTCTTTATCACGAAGTAGGTTAAAGTTTACCCTTATTACAAAATTTCATTCCAAAACTGTAAAAAATGCACTCTATAAATTTGGTTTCAGTAAAATTGATTGTGTTAACATTTTTTCGAATAAATAGTGGAAGTTTAGTTTAACTGTTCAGTTATTTATTGTTCTTGATTTCAGTAGTTAGGTAGTCGATTCACACATTGCAATGATCTAAATTGGAAATACATATTATAGGCATACGCATTGTTATGTACTAAGTGACAAAAATCCGAACACCTAGTTTAAATGATTTCATTTTAATAAAATTTGGATAATTTATTTATTTTACTGAAATAAACAATTGATAAAATTTTTAGCCTTATCAGTTAGAGATTCCGGTTTTTATACTGCTTTTTTGAAATCCACTAACAATCCAAAAATGAATATTGTAGCTGTAGTAAAGATCCAAATTTTGCGGATTTTGGTTCTTGACATTCTTTACGATTGGTTACGATGCCTAGGGTACGAAGACCTGTACGATTTCGTCAACTTAGTGAGTTTGATAGGAGTCTTATAGTGGGACTTCGGGAAGCTGGATTTTCTTTTCGGGAAATTGCAGTTAGAGTGCGAACAAGTGTAGACACCGTGGTTAGGTGTTGTCAAGCATGGCTTTGAGAAGGCCGTACGAAAAGAGCAAGGAGCTCTGGACGCCCCCGTAGATCAATAGACCGTGAAGATCGCCGCCTAAGATTATTGGTCTTAGGGGACCGTTTCTCCACTACCAGAAGAAGAAGACCTATTGGCATGCGAAGTGTTTACCGACGATTAAGACGTTTTGGCCTGGTTTCATACCGACCACACTGGATCCTCCCTTTAACTCCAGAACACCGACGTTATCGCCTTGAATGGTACAGAGAACGGTTACTCTGGGATCAGGAATGGAACGGTATTGTCTTTAGTGACGAGTCTCGATTTTGTTTAGGCATGCACGATGGTCGAGCGAGGGTTTGAAGACGACGTGGTGAAAGGAGAAATCCACGGTTTTTTGTTGAAAGGCATATTCATCAAACTGTTGGAGTTATGGTTTGGGGTGCTACAGCTTAGGGTTCGAGATTACCTTTAATCTTCATCAGAGGTAACATGAACGAGCAGCGTTATATCCAAGAAGTTTTAGAACTCCATCTTGACACTGGCAAATCCAACTTCCCAACAAGATAATGCCCGACCACATGTCGCAAGAGTCACAATAGACTTCTTTCAACATAATGATGTCACATTGTTACCTTGGCCACCAAGATCTCCCGACTTATCCCCAATTGAGCACGTGTGGGATATGATGGGTAGGAAATTTCTTAATTTGCAACGTCCTCCTAAGACTCTAGAAGAACTTCGAGAGGAGTTGGTGGTTGCTGGAATGAGATACCACAGGAGCACATTGACCACCTGATCAGAAGCATGCCTAGGCACGTTGGAGAATGCGCAACACATCGGGGTGCATCCACGCATTATTAAAGGTAAAAGGGCTTTAAAGCAATGCAATCATTTTGAAATTTTTATCATTAACTTATTATGCTTCAGTAAGTATTTATACAAAATTTTATAAAAATAAAATCGTTTAAACTGGGTGTTCAGATTTTTATGTCACTTATAGTAACAAGGACTAAACAATTTCAATTTTCATATGAATATTAACATATCTTTAAAACATACTGAGTAATTTTGAACAAATTATTAATAATTTTTATACATTTTATTTTCAGGGCGATTCTGGTGGACCGTTAATGATTTATTGGAATGCTCGATGGGTGCAGGTTGGAGTTGTTTCCTTTGGTAACAAATGTGGAGAACCAGGATACCCTGGGGTGTACACAAGGGTTACAGAATATATGGACTGGATAGATGAAAACACACGGAAGTAGAAATGTTTACCAACAGCTTTATTATCTTGTTTATGCTCATGTTACCAGTGATACAAATTTCGTGATTAAGTTAATTTTGTACTGTAGATATAAATATTAATTATTATAAATTATTATTTAAGTAAGTCATTAATTTGTGATATACTTATGACATTAAATACACATACACACTCTAATGTTCTTACAAACTTTAAACCTAGTTGAAAAATCGAATTTAATGTATAAAAAGAAAACTAAAAATAAATTATTTATTATTTACAGAAACATAAAAGTTGATACGATTTTTATATAAATACCTGCGATATGCTTGAAGTGCAAGGACTAAAACATACATTTGTTACTTGGACGTCACTTTAATACAAGTACAAAGAAAATTGACATTGTTGCATTTAAAAACCAAAACCTTCATACAAAAATTTGTTCATTAGATATATTATCGACACAGCAGGTGTTTTATATGGTTTAATTAAAAGCTATTTGGAAGAAAAAAATATGTTTATTAAGAGACAATTCTGTGATTATGTATATAAGTTTTTTATATTATCACAGTTCACACTTTTTTTAATGAACACAAATGAGTATTTTCAAAGAATTCCTTTAATTTATTTTAAATCAGATACGTTGTTTAGCCATTAAAATAACATCGTGCAGAAAATTTTAAGATGTCTAACTCCACTTTATTAATACAGAAAAAAATAACAGGTACTACCTGTAATTTATCCTCTAAACGGTACCATATTTTAATAAAACACCACAGTCTTCATTTATTAAAATTTAATCAGACTTTCATTAGAATTTTTTAAATAAGATATAAGTTGCACTGAATGGTGCTTTAATTTATATATTGAAAAAATATGAGCGATATGGTGAACAAAGAACATGTTTTAGAATCATACTTTACAAAAATTACAATTTGGCAAAAAATCTTACTATGTATAACCAGATTTAACTTTCCAAATGGTTTCTAGATCGATATTAAGTATCTCAGTTAATTAGTTTTATTGAATAATGTCCAATTAATTTCCTGAATATAGAATTATTATGTAAGATAACATTTAATAAAAAAATACCCAATTAAATATCCGATAGTAGTCAAAATAGACATTTTAAAATCTTTTTGTTTTTTTTTTAATTTATTGACCGTACTTAGTTATCATACCTTTAATGAAGCATTTTTATTGTATTGTATTGAGTCCAAGTTTCTTTATATTATTTATTTTAATTTAAAATTCTGGTTTTACTAGTCTTTTGCTGCAATTATCAGTTTTATAGCATTCGTATGCTATATTAAAAAAGTTAAGTATATTTACAAGCATCTATTTACTGGACCATATCTAATTTAACCATGATTAACGCGATTTAGTTACAGTGCTTATAGTGCTGCATTTTGGACTCAAGCTGGCCTGTATAATTATTCATTTTCTTTATTAATCCTTGTAATTGTCTTTCTAGTGTTTCTATATCATACAACTGTTCACTGTCCTCTAATTTTTGGATGTCTTCTTGTGTCTTGGTAACTTTGGCCACTAAATTTATAGATTTTTTAAACAACTCACTAGCTCGCTCCTTGGTGACTTTGACATTATTTAATTTTTTCGCTAAGTCATTTGTAGCTTTGTTATACTTATCTTGAAGAGCTCCAGATTCTTCTTTTGTTTTCTGAGCGTTATTCTTTATATTAATCGATTCTTCTACGACCCTATTTGCAAAAATACCGTTATCTGTTATATTTCTTTGTAGGTCTGTCAGTTTGTCCTTAAGAATGTGAATATCACTGTCTATACGATTAGTTAGATTCTGGGCAGACTCAGTTTTGTTACCAATCTGAAAAATGCAATTGTATAGAAAGGATGAAATTAATCTACACGTTAAACTAAAAATAGGAAGACAAAACTTTCAATTTCACGTTATAAAAGAATTTTTTACAATATTTACCCCAATGAAGAATTAAAATATAATTTAATAAATTTCGAAGACTGCACTTGAAATATAGGTATAATAGGTACTTATCGTCATTTATGTTTTTGATCGAATAAGTGGTCATCGAAAAAAAACCATTAATGTGAAAATATAAGGAATACCAGCATAATCCCTAGTTTCGAGTAAATTAGGTGAATATAAAAGAAATATCATCAACGTTATGTCCATCCATGAAAAAGTAGGTATTGTATATACAAGTTCACGTGAGAGATGGCAAAATGTCAAGTAGAAGCCCAGTAACAGAATTACATATTAGATAATAAAAAAGCAGTTATGGATTTATGAACTTCTCTCTTATTTTTGAAAAAAAGAGATGATTATCTAGCAGGGATATATCCACACCATATGTAGGTTAAGCAGCAACCGCTTTACCTAAAGAACTGTTTAAGATAATTAAATGAATACATTTATATTCTCACCATATACAATATATCTTCTACAACTTTGTAGTCATCCCATGCTTTATTAATAGCATCTTCAGCTTCTTTTTGTGCATCTTGAGTCTTATTTAAAACATTATTTACATCTTCTGCTTCCTTTAATAATTTTGTGGCATTATTTCTGAAACAAATATTAAAAATAATTTTATGACCTTCCCAATAGCAAATTTCATGATCACTGAAAATTTCAACTCGTTAAAATTTACTATTTAGTAGTTAAAATAAAAGTTCCTGTTTATGAAATGCATTTAAATAACATTACACCAGTAATATGTATAAACATACACATATGGTTTACTTACTTTGCATATTTAGCAATCTCTTTTAACTCATTCACTTTAGCTAAATCTCCTTTAGTATCTTCAATTATATAATCAGTATTTGTTAAACGATCTATAGCACTTTTAATATTATCAGCGAGTTGTCTCACTTCTTCAGGTGTTTTTTCAACGTTCTTTTTCAATATCTACAAATTAAAATAATATTACCAAACTCTATTAGTTTCTAAATTTCACACTCACTTCTTCTGCTAATTTTTTAATATCAGCAGGTTTAGACTTGTTCTGACCCATAAATTCTCGCATTTCATTTCGTATATCTCCAATTTCATTTAATGATTTATTTACGTTTGTTAGTTCCACTACGATGGTATCAAATGTATCCTTAGCTAGATTCCTTGTTTCGTTAGTATTTATTTGAGACACCTAAAATACAGTAAATAAGTGAAAAATTAAATTCAGAATTTGTAGTTTATTTTTACACATAGGTTTACATTTCGTTTATAACATCATACTAATTAAACTGTTGAAGGTTTATATGATTAGCAGTAATGCAAAAAAGGCTCTAAATATTTAAAAATACCTACATTTCTTATGAAGTCGTTGGCAGTACTTTCTTTATTCCTTAAAGCGATTTCAGTATCGTTAGCGTTTCTGATGGCAGTAGACGCTTGCTGTTTAGCACCGTTGGCGCAAGTTATGGAATTTCCACAGCCATTTTCACAGTCTGCTCCTCCACAAATAGAGTCACAGGGGTCTCCACGTCCATCGCATACTAAATTGTTTAACTCCGGAATTTGGCTATTTAGTTCAACTAACTTTTTAGAGATATTATTTAATTCATTTTCGTTATCTTCAGATTGCTTTTTATAAAGTTTTTCAGTGTTGTTAATAAAGTTTGCTGTAGCGATACATTGAGTTTTAGCATACTTAACGTCATCCTAAAAATAAAATAAAAAGTTACCAATGTTAGTGTTCTAAATATTAGTAGTTATTTACTTGAGAACTATCAGCTTTTTGTAGAGCTTTATCAGCTTTTTCCTTTGCGTTACCAATAAGGGTTAAAGCGCCCTGTACATTTGCTTCTTGCAACTTTGTTCCATTGTTTTGGAGATCTAAAATTTTTTGTTTAAGTGCATTAAGGGAATTGTTTAAATCTTTTAGTGCAACTTCTTTTAATAAAACTAATTGTTTATTTTCTCCAAGTTCGTCATTCAATTTGTTTAATTTTTCGTGTTCAGTTTTATTTATTTTGTTTCTTAATTGACCTAGCTCATCTTCTATTTCATCGACATCGACTTCATCAGTATTGTTTAAAAGTTGTTCAATTTCATCAAGTTGGTTTTGCATTTCGTCAAATTCCTTGGTGTATGCTCCTGTGGCACCCACCTTTTTAATGTCTCCAGCTCTTTCGATAATATCAAAAGTTTGATCTGAAATGAGAATAAACATATTTTACGGGCATAGTATACGATAGTTATATGCGATACATGGACATGGAAACCAGTCCATTAACCACAAATGTTTTTCATTATAGGTATTATTAATGTTTGTAAATTGTATTAGCTATAAAACTGGTTAACTGAAATGAAGACTTACTTTTAGCATCTATCAAAATCCTGTCCCAATTATCGAAACATTCTCCGCAAGCAATACAATCTGGAACAGACCCAATGTAGCCTCTGGCACAAGTATCGCATTTATAACCTCCTACTCCTGGCAAACAAACACAAGAACCTGTTTGCATGTTACATTGCTCAGTTTTTGAACCTCTAATATTACAGTCACATTCTAAAAAAAATTTCGTTTATTTCTTGTAATATAATACCTTTTTAATTTCAACTCACTGAAGCATTGAACTTTTGGATCACCATAAGATCTTGGAGTACACTCATTACACTGGCGACCACCGAATTCTGGTTTACAATGACATTGTCCATCAAACTAAAAATTATTTTCGCTAAATATGAAACTATTTATTTATTATGGAATTATTACCTCGTTGCACTGAGAGCTAAGGGATCCTAAAGGATCACAAGCACAAGCTTCACACCCTTCTCCACTAGCTATTTTCCAATGATTAGAAATACAAGCATCACATCGTAAGCCAGATACATTTGGTAAACAATGGCATTGTCCACTCGAGGGATCACAAGGCCCAGCTGAACTGTTAGTACCCAACATATGACAGACGCATTCTTCGCAAGGTCTATCTTCTGAGTATCTAAAGAATCCCGATCTACAAACCTCGCAATGTTCTCCTGTTGTCTCATACAGACATTTCAGACATTTTCCTGTGTGAGGATCGCAATTACCAGGGGCAAGTAGATCAATTTTATCGCTACATTCACAGGGTTGACACTTGCCACCTGGGATCTCAGGATTTCCATAGAAATTATCAGAGCAAACATCACATCTTGCTCCAGAATATCCTTCTTGACATTCACATATTACATCCTTGGTAACAAGATCTAGCATACACCTATCTGCATAAGAATGGTTAGATCCAAGATGTCCTGGACATGGACAAGGCCTACATGCAATATCAACATCTATCCTAGGATCTCCGTAATAACCATCAACGCAATATTCACAGTGATCGCCGTGAGTATTATCTCTGCAATTAATGCAAATTCCAGTTTTGGATTCACAGGTATCAGCATGTCCATTACAATCGCATCTTTCGCAGTTAGGGAAATTCCAAGATCCAATTCTACACTGATCGCACTCTCTGCCGTAATTATTAGATCTACATTTACACTGGCCAGTTGTAGCATTACAGAAATTATCCAAGGCCCCAATACTATTACAATCGCAAGATTTACATCCCTCTGGGCTAAAACCGTATGTTCCAGGAGCACAGCGATCGCAACGACGACCTACTACGTTTGGTTTGCAAGTACAATATCCACCATTGGAATCACAGAGTTTACTGACAGAACCATGAGGATCACACTGACAGGCTATAACAACATATATTTAACAAAAATTTATAAAGAAATATAGATACTTACAGAATGCTCCTTTAAATACGTAAGTTGCTATACTATTGTCCAACTTTTTACAGATCTCAGGTTTATTTCGATCATTTCTTCCAAAATATGACGGGTCATTGCAGTGGAATCTTTCGTATTCATGTTTTCTAAATTCAGCGGCTTTTGATCCGTGGAAAAATGGTATATCTTCAATCCTCGGAAGTAAAACGATAGAATCTATCAAGACCGAGGCTGTTGGAACTTCTTTCTGAATGTTTGATCTTCGGAATTCAAGTGTTACTTTGTATACTTTTCCAGATTCAAGGCAGGTTGGAGAATATACAAAGGCGCTTCTAGCATTAGATGGTAAACGAACAAATTTTTGGTCGTCTCTTGGATTAATATTCTCGCAAGGAAATCCTGGAGGTCCATCGGGTCTTTCAATCTTTACAATAACTTCTTCCCAGCTTTCAGAATTAATTGGTTCGTACCTAATAACTATATCATAATTCATTGACGTTTTTAGACCATCTACTAAAAATTCTACGAATCCACCCTGGAAAGCTTTAATAAGCCCAGGACCGGTCCAAGTAACTTTTTTTCCATCTCTATAAGGTTCTCTAATAACAACTTGTCCGTTCGACCTCGCAGCTTCAGCTTCATATAGTAAAAAGTCAAGATTAGCAGTAAAGTATTGTTGTTTAGGCGTATCGCAAGTTCTTCCTGTCATAAACTCCCTACATTTGCACTGACCAGTAATCACATCACAAAAATTATCCTCGGAACCACCAGGATCGCAATCACATGGTTGGCAACCATCACTTTTGTCCGATAACCCCCAGTATTCAAGAAGACACTGGTTACAGTCTCTTCCTGTAACGTATCGTTTGCAAGTACATTCGCCTGTGTAAACATTACAGCCCTGGTTATCAATAGTACCAAAAGTATTACAAGTACAATTTTGACAACCTAACGGATTGACTTCTGTAAAGTTCCAAAAACCATTTTTACAAGCATCACAACGGCGGCCTTCTACATTGTCTTTGCAGTGACAAACACCAGCTATTAAGTTATTTACCGGATCAGTAACAGAATCGCAAATACCTCCATCTAAAGCTCCACGAGGATCACAGTCACAAGCTACAGAAATTAAAAGGTTACATTTACCATTTTAAATTTGTTTATAAATACTTACGCCTACAAACTTCGGGATCTTGTATATCTCTTTGCGGATCTCTATAAAAGAATGGCTTGCACAGTTCGCAGTTTGGTCCCATAGTGTTATGTAGACAACCATCACAAACACCGCCACTGACATGACCTGTAGATTCATATAAAGCCGAATCAAAATGGCAACTTGTAGCGTGATTATTACAGTTACATCCTGAAAGAAATAAAAACTGGATTATACTGTTTGCAATTTAGATACTGTTTATATGTATAAAGCATTATTTTACAGTAATTACATCATTGCAAAATAAACAAAACTTACTTTTACATGCATTTGTTTGTTTACCAATAGCAGGCCTCCAAGGTAAGTCGTTAAAGAAGTCCTCACATTTCTCACAATTTCGACCCTTTGTGTTGTGAGTACATTCACATCTGCCATGTACCATATCCGGTTTAGGATCTATTCCAGGAAGGGGCAAACAACGATTAGCATGCCCATAACAAGAACAAGAACCTCTAACTATCATTTCTGTTATAGCGTAATAATACTTTTCCTAAAAAATATTTTATAAAATTTTAAATTCTTTATTGAATATGTTACGTACTTGTATTTCTTCCCTTCTGTCAAGAAGATCATCACCGAGAGTATGCAATTTAGTAAAATTGATTCTCAAATTAGTAATTTTTAAAACACTCTGTACTTGTTCAGAGTAAGGATTATCTATATATAAGTTGGGTGGTATAACTCTGTAGATACTTTCTCCATCAGTAGATGGCTCAACCCCAGAATATCTTGATTCACAAACTATATCTGTTATATTTTTAGGACTTCCTTCTTTAATTCCAGGAAAGCTTTCTGTGCAGTTTGCTGCAAAGTACCTGTAGACCTGAAATATATCAATAATTAATATGTTTTAAAAAACATAAAGAGTATTTTCTCTATACCCTCCAAGTATTTTTGTGATCATATGACCTTTCTATTAACATGGCAGCTGGTCTGAATGTTTTGAACCTTATAATTAAATGGGTAAAATGAAATTCAGCTTCTAAATCTAACTGAATAAAAACATTTTCCTTCCCGTTCTCGGATTGCCACCATGATTTCTGACGTGTTCTGAAAAAAACAAATTCTGAATTAAGTAAAAATGTTTTGAAATATTTGCTTCAATCAAGAAATCCGGTCTGGACGGATAACATTTATTTTTAGTTATTATAAACGCACCCTTTGGTTTTTGCAGGATTTAGAAACTTACCCGGGAAACATTTTATAAACAATGTTGCTAACATTGTGATTTAGCAGAGGATTGGGTTTCTGTGACGGTCTCGAATCGCACCAGAAACATTTCTTTCTTTCTGCGTCTAAGTGAGATACTATACAATATCGCTGTTTGTCATACAAACCACATGTTGAAGATGCATACAATTGGTTTTCCCTTCCAATCAGTAGATTTCCAGTGGCAGGGTAGCAAGAACTTTTCTCGCATGGATGTGGTTTTATTTGCTCGTTACCTGCAAACAATCATATTAATATTCAAAAATGTTTAACTCTACCAAATTAAAAAGAAGGTGTATTATGCGGTTAATAAATTAATGAAAGAATAATAATGATAAATTAGTTAAAACACTTCAAATGTTATTTGTCAAGTCCATCACCGCAGACTACCTAAAAAACAAACCCTGAGTATGGCTTTGTCCAGGCCGCCGAGTTCTGTAAATATCAGTTAGTGGATGAACATCTTGAAGGTTCTTGTTTTCGCCATAATCCAGATCTGGTGGAGGGGGCTGATCTCCCCGTTGTACATATTGTTCTATTTAAATAAAACATAAATAAAAAGTCTAAACTGACTACCAGTTTGATATGAAAATCAAAGTATGACAACAATTACAAATAGAGGAGTTTTTTCTATTTTTGGTGATTTTCTGGAAGAATTTTTAGCACTGATTAGTTCCCACTATAGCGAAATGGCTAAATAAAGTTATTTTTCATGAACGTACAATTTTTACTCGTTTATTTTTTAGTAAAGTTACTTTTGATTACCTAAAGTGGACTAAGTAATTATTTCCACCAGTTTTAAATCAAATAATAAACTATAATTATACCTACTTTTAGGTAAATAAATAAAAGTTTCGTTTAAATTCTATAAAAAACAGCAGTAATTGCCAATCCATATTCATATTTTTTTATCAGTGTATATTTGACAGAATCAGGTCCATGAGATAACTATGACTAGGAAAATGAACAAAAACATTTATTATAGGTACTTAAACTCTATAACGCCAATTCTTCTAAAGACGAGCTTTCTAGAGTACATATTCCTAATTTCATAGGGTGTCAGAACTATATATTCACATAATTTAATTTCGTTGTAATTGTATTTGTATCACAATTATATAAGCCTCAAAGAACTCAAACCGTTCGCGGAACAATGCTACACGCAATAATTTTACAATGATTAGATTAAAGTACAAGACCATTCTGATATATTTTTAATATTAATGTGTTTACCTTTAGGGGGATGATATACCCTTGGCTGTCTGTACTGGCCACTATTTTCTATACCTAAGAAAAAATTAGTATTAAAACAGTAACACAATGTTCGAAATTCACTTACTTTGACATAGTTCTATCAGCAACACCCAGAGTGCCACTGAAAAATTACGCATTTTTGATGGAGAATTAAAATTTTACTTTGGTTCCCTGAAACAAATTCAATAACGTAAAATGTCTTAATGAACATTCAGAAAATCGAAATTTTAACACCAGTTTTGCAAAAGTAAAAAGGGATAAAAATGAGTTACCTATGAATAACAAGACAACATAATAACAACATGAATAACAAGAATAAATTATACTATGCGTTCTCCATTAAGATAGGTATATTTGGACATTAAAAATACAGAAATTATTTGAAGATAAGTACTTCGCATACATTAGCAAAAAAAAACAATTACAAAATGTTCTCGAACAAGTTCTTTTTATTAAAAAAACTGACAATCCCTTGGTAATTGAAGAATATTCGTAACAGCTAATTTTTAAGTTCATTTAACTCAACTACTTATTGTGCATTTTTTTTCTTTATACCTAGTTTCTACATTAAAATTTCCTTCAAGTGTAACGTAAAACTAAAATATATGTTTTTTGAAATATTACACTGCTATAAGCGCCGTATTTCTACGAATTATATAAGTAATAACTTGTTATACATTTTGCTGAATAGGTACCATTATTTTTAAAGTAATACAAAACCGAAGCTATAGTAGGTATGAGAAGGTTGAAGATATATAGATAAATATTTCTTATTTAAACAAGATTTGTTTTAATGATTTTATTAAATTTTTACAAACATGTTCTGTAATTAAGTAATATATTTTGTGTATTTTTTGTAATTCAAATCTGTCATTTAATGTGCGGCACTGATCTAATTTAAAAGAGATATAAATGAACTGTATAAATAAATTAACGAGTCAGCTAAAGTTCATAAACCATAATTTATAAGTATCTTTGTATGATTGAAGCGACGGTCATGTGGTTCCCACAATTCCGAATAGATAACAGTAGGTATCTACAGGGTGATTCAACTATTTTTTAGTGGATTTAAAATAAAATTCTTTGATAACCCTTTACAATAAATCTCAAAAACTACACAAATCCTAAGCTCTACAGCCTAAAAAATCATAGTAGGCATCTTCAAATTAGGAACTACACCCATATTATGTATTCATCTGTAAATACTACTTTTATCTGTTTTTATCAATAAAGTTATTCACATTAAATATGAAAAAGGAATTTATGTGAACCTGTCTGTAAATCAAAAATCAATGCCAGTTTAATGATTGAATATGCATTACAATATTAAAATTTTTATAATATTATATATACTAAAAAAATAATCTGAACACTCAGTAAGAGTTAATTAATTTCAAAGAAATGTAGGAAATTTAATTTATCATTAAATTAATAATAAGTGGGTCTGCCGTGGTTTCTTATACATTTTGTAAGTCTACGAATGATTTATAACCTCCTACAGGCTTTTTTAAATGAGTAGCGGGGATCACCTAGCCTAGGTGACCTAGGTGACCTAGGTTGTTTCGAGGTTGAGATAAAATATTCACACGGGTGCTGACCAATTGGTAATGTCTTAAAACAACCTTATCCAGATCCACGACGACTGGCATAAGCATAATCTTCCCTCTTCGCCAGCCGTTGAGAAATTTGTCTAACTGAAATTCGACCTCGCAGACGAAGCTTTCGAAGCCGCTTAGGTAAACGCGTGCACAAGTGTTAAAATGTTTTGTTCATAATGTTATTATTTCTTATTAACAGCAACGGAACTGATACAAACAAATTTCGATGCAATTGGACCACTTTTTGTAGTTGTTGGAATTTTTTTGAAAATCACTTTATATAAAATGAACACATACAAGTAATGGATAGATTTTTACCAGTGCTGATTTTTGATGTTTCTCAAATAATGTTAAAAGCTGGGATGATAACGCTCAATATTTGGAGCCTCTGCACTATCCTATTTTTTAACTACATATTTATTAATATCTTATAAACACTTTCAAGATAATAAATTTACATTTACTGTATAAAATTTAATATAATGTAGTATTTATATTATCATTTATTTACATATTTTTATAAAATCACGTTTGTGTATTAAACCTACTTTAAAAAAGGAGTAAATGAGTATAAACATGAAATTTATTGTACCTACCCCAAACAAATAACTTATGCAATAAACTTCCACGGTTTATTAAAAAAATCAACTTTTTTATTTAAAATAAACCGTGGAAGTTTTGTTTTAAATGTTATTTGTTTAGTGGTCTGGGTACAAATATATTTTGAAACCCTTTTTTTAAACCTAATACCAGTAAATTAATTACCTACAATTCTACAATGAATTTTCATTATAAATTATCATAGATATCAAATAATCTTTAGATCCAAACAAATTGTGTCAATATATAACAAAACAAAAATATCATTGCTTTAATATGCTTCTTTCTAACTGGACATTATATTTTTACTAGTATTATCTATTTTTCTCATAGAATATTTTCAAATGCCGTTACTTGCTAAGAAATTGCAATTAACGGTCTAAATTCATTCCTTATAAATATAATTTTTTGATTGGTTCTCATATATAATCCTAAACCGCGTTCAGCAATCTAATAAAATTAGTATCATTTAAGAAAATTAAAAATCTATAATCATTAAATACACTCTTAGTGTTGAAGATTTAATAATATCAGCTAAATAAAGGATCACAAATTAGAAATAGCTGAAATGTTTTTAAAAAAATATAAGACTCCCCAAAATAAAATTATATATTGTTAATTTTATCAAATGAAATGAACTTAATATTAGATATACATAGGTTTATTTTTTTTGTTGTTTAATCAAACAATATATACTGTAACAAATATAAAACAAATTATACTACTATCACATTGGCTAAAGTTTTTAAGGAGCGGATTAATATCTGCACTTCTGCCATTTTTTGCCTACCATTCAGTTACCGTAAATTAAAGATGCTTAAACAAAAATAGATCTGACATCTTATTATATATTTGATTTAAAAGATTTAATTTACTTCCGAAAATTATTCCGATTATAATTAAATCACATTATCTTCTGAGTATTAGTCATACTTTAGACTAATCTAAGGTTGTTTACCTTTATCTCTGTTTACCTGCCCCATACACGTGCGATGTGCACTACACAAAAGAACACAACCTTTCACATTTCACTAGGTCCATATAACCGACGAAATCTTTGCAATTGATAATATCATGCCATTTTTCAGCATACTAAGAGAAAATTTAGAAAAAATTGTATTGGTCCGACTCTGTATGTGGAGGGCGACGGACGGCCTAAATAACTTTGCATTCAGTGAACGCACAGAATACTGAGGATGAAAGCACATTGGACTCAGTCACTATTCCTGTACATTCATCACGATTGGTCGGCGAACTCTCCTGTCGTTTATTGTCGACTGAGAAGTAAAAGCTGTACTTAAAAGGGATATAACAGCGGCGGAGACTAAGAATAGAACAAACAGTTTGTAGTTTTAATAATACAGTATACAAAATAATTTAAAAATCTAGAAATGTAGTTTTTTTTGTTTTCTAAAGAAATTGTTTATCTTAAAGAAGTTTACGTTATTTTTACTATACTTAAAATATTGTACCAAAAAAGATATGATCCTAATTTTTTGAAAATAATACTGGGTTACAGGTTTTCTATGGTTTCCCTGTAACATGTACCAAATGATCGATAGGAAGAAAACAGTACCGCCACATATTTGTACCCACGGAGTTAAAATTTAGACAGCTCCCTAGCTACATCACAAAAACATTCCTCTGTCGATTTTGCTTCCAAGTCATTATAACATCTATTAATCACTCATGATCAACTAACGCATCTATCAAAAATACTTCTATCGTCCCAAACTTTATTACTCCAGAGCTGCATTTATACGCATCCTAAATGCAATGTCCCTGCAGACAATCCAAGGCCTAGATCAGGGCTTAGGGCTTATTCACCTTTTTATCTTTTGTTTTGTTTCTTTTAACATAAAATACACTTTACTTATTATGCCCTACTCTGTTTTTTTCTATTTATAATAAAAAGTAGGTATTTTATATAGAATTCGATTCATTACTCAATATGCATTCTTAAATATATGGTCAAAAGATGTTTGACGCTACGTCCAAATAATACTGTGGATATGATTAAACAAAAAGTTTATTAAGTAAAGTATGTAGGCAATATTTATAGTAATTAAACGAATTAAACTTTATATTAAATACTAACAGTATGTGTGTCTGGGGGTGCAACAGACTGCTGTAAAAAAAACCAAAGAAACACTAACACCAGTTTTTCTTTAATCCACATTTGTTGTTCCAATTTGATTTATATGGTCATTACAAATACTTATAGTACTAACACTTTGTGGAAGAGCATTATATTAAAAAAGAAGAAAAACCATTTTTTAACAAAACTTCCACAATTTTTTGAAAAAAAGCTATTTAGAAATAACTTTAGCAACAAGCATTGACACAAAAAACTTCATTTTTGCAATAACTTGGTGGTAAAAAGATGTTGGTTTAGTGTTCTTAATATGGTTATTACAATGTATATCATTTAAGTAATCTAACATTTAATTGTATAGTTTAAATAATAAGATAATCAGTCATTGACTCAAGACATTGATAGTTCATCAAACATGAAATATGCATTTTGTTCAATACATAGCTACACAAATATTTTGTACTTAATAATTTGGTAAGTAAAGTAGTAATTTGATAATTTTGACAATTTTTATTATTAAAAATAAATTTACTGTGTAAGTTATTTTGTGAATAAAATTATGTATCTTTCTGGTTTTATAATTGATAATCTCTTAGTGTTCCACCTACGTGTGTGGTCACTGATAATAAGAGATAAAAGAAAAATAAATGAATAACGAGATACACATTTTTATTAATTTATAAAAAACCCTAATATAATCTGACTGAAAGATCTAACATATATAAAACCTATACATGAAATGCAAACACTAGGTACATTTTCAATACAGGATATGAATCCATGTGATTAAATGACAAAAAAATTAATTCGGGATTTACCTACTTATAGAAAACCAAATAAAGATAAAGTTATTTATTTATTGTCTGTTGCAATCCCTTAAATGAAAATTATATGTCATAAAGACTTATAGCTTGTAAAAAACTGGGTTTACCATTTTAAGCCCGATTTTAACTAATTAAATTGCTACATTGTCTTAGTAACCATGTAACAGGACAAAATCCTATGAATATACAGGACCACAGCAATTGAGCACAAGTGACGACGGCAAAGTGGCAAGTGACAAGAGTAATAAGTATTGACGTCAATAATAGGTACCCATTTTTCGAAATATCTGAATTTATTTGAGCATTGAGAATTCGTCTATAGGTACCTGAATAAAGTTACGAATTTGAATTTATACCTAATGAAAAAGAAAAAAAAGATTATATAGTAATATATTATTAAAACACTATAATTATTTCTACAACTTACATAAATTTTTATTTCATGTCTTGTTTTTAATGTATATAGATTTTTGTAACAATTAGATAAATTTAAATACAGTGGTGGAACATTTCTCATTTAAAGAAAAATATTATAAAAATTTGGAAAGGAAAAGACCCCACGATCCATTACTGTACTAATTAATTTACTTTTACTTTGCATAAATTGTTTCTTAGATTTAAGCATAAATAGAAAAGAAATATTATAAACAATTCACTGATAAACTAACCTTCTTATAGATTATTTATGTTGATTTTCGACCACAATATTCCCGCTAAAGCAGTCGAAAGACTGCAATCTGTTCACTCTGTTTTAATATTCCTTTCATGAGGCACTAAAACTCCAAAAACATCTGTTTAACACTTGCATCAACGTTTTAGTTTATTCACTTGGCCGTAGAATACAAGCAAACGAATCCACGCGTTATCTCCTAGAAATTAAAATTTTCGGTAGGAACCAAAAAGACGCCGACTAAGATTTGAGGACAGTGACTTGATCTTCGACACTCTTATCTTTGAATTGTTGTCATAAATTCATTCTATACTGAAATGTAACTAAAATTAGTTTTTTATTTATCAAATGTAGAATATAATATCACGAAAGCCTGTCCGACCAATGGTTAACTTCCTCTTTGAGCGTTGGTGGACTGATAATTTTACATCCGGAGTGTTGTCTAAACTAGATGATTTTTGCTACTGAAAAATTCTGATTTGTTTGATATTGCACCGACATACTTAACAGATGAAATGAAAAACTACAAACATTATTATTATACATTAATCGTAATATAAAATACAGAGTAACTTTAAAACAAAAACAACTGCAAGTAAATTCAAAGTAGAATATTTAGTGGCAAATCATTGGGAATTAAATTTATATCTGTCAAACCATTTTTTCTCATAGTGTAATCCGTAGTGTTCCATTGTTATCATTCTTACTTAGTTGCAATGACTAAAAATGAAGTTTGGTTATGAATAATATGCAATAACAAGTTTTCAATGAATAATAAATAAGTTGATTAGGTATTTCTTACAATTATCAATGAAAAAGATAAGTCTATACAAATTTGATTTAAAACAATTTAATTATGTATAATTTTCTTTTAAAAGGTCAATATTTTCTACCGTGATAACCCATATGGTTTAATTACAATTAACATCGATAACTTTGTATTTGAAATGTTAATGATACTATAAATTTGGAAAATTCAGAAACAAAAACTGCTTCATCCCATATTTGAATGTGGCATAAAGTTTAAAACAACTTAAAGATAAAATAAATGAAATTAAGAAGTTTTAAAATAACAAAATATGTTTATTAAGTACCTATTATTTAAAGATGTACAGTGATCATGTCCAAAAGAAATATATATATAATTTGGATATTGAACCTGCAGACCACTTCTAAAGCTTTCCGTCATGTTTTGATAATAAAACAAACATAAACGGGATAAAAATAAATTGATTTTTCATGATTTTTAGTGCGGAAAGAACAGAGGAACATAATTAATTAGAATAAGTAAGATTTTACACAAAAAGCGCAAATTTAGTTTATGATTTATGTCACACAACATGAACAATTTAATTAAAATATACCTAATCATTTTCAATATTACTATATATATATATAAAGAACCAACTTTATTTTAAACATTGCAAAACATTTACGAGAACCATTCTGATAATACAATGCTGTAAGTCAGTAAAAAAGAGTTATAGTCATTGGACCCACGACCTAAAAAATAAATCATTACTACACTGCTCAAACTTCCTATTATGATATTCACATGAAGTAGGGCATATTTAAAACGTATAGCCAGTTAAGGTAGTGGGGAGTTATTCTTTGAATCCATTGCGAAGTTGTTATGACCCAGAATGCTATTTGGTATCCTTATCAAAAGTTTACAAAAGTTCACATACGAACCGTAAAACATTGTCTGACAAAAATTTAGGATAGTTTAATATGAAATTTTTAAAATTACAACCTAAAAGCTGAATTTTTCTCAACCGATTCAAAAAAATATCAAGTCAAGGATTTCCTGCAAAATTATATGCGTTGCCTTAGATATGAATCCTTTTCATTTTTATTAACAAAGTATTGGAATATTTATGGAATAATAGCAATGGAAATTTTTAAAATAAAACCACCAAAACATACATTTTCGACATAAATTGATTTAATTTTATATCCTGTTGGTAATAATACCAGTAATAATAGTTATTTATGTACCAAGGACGAAAAATTGTCTATTATAGACGAGCATGCAAATTGCAGCCGAGATAGCAAACATCTAGCAAGTATGCGAGACAATAGACAGTTTTTCGCAGACAACAGCAAAGAACAGTAAAGGCCGATTCTCACATAGCATCGCCGCAGCTTTGCAGCACTGTGCGTCGGGGGCCTCCTTCCTCTTCACCGCGGTTTGACCGATATTTGCCGAAAACTCAGCAGTGTTTACTACTTCCTAACACCCATTTGGCAGCGCTACGCGCCACAGAACAGCATACAACGCTCTAAAAGGCGTTGACTTTTGACGCGCTGCGCTGCTGCCGTACTGCACTGCTTATGTGGGAACTGTTCCAGTTAAAATTATTTTATGGTTAAAATGATGATCGTTTTGTAGAGCGGCGCATATGTTTTTATTAAATAGTAGATCTACGAAAATGATTCAATCGCCACTCCGAACCGTGCCGTATCATAGCAATCACAACGGACGAAAAGAGTTTGCAGACGTAAAGTACTTGCCTTCAAATTCAAAAATAGTCGATTTTTCATCCAGAACTAGTACGTACAATCAGAGACAACGGTATAATGTAACTTTTTGTAGAGGTTGACGAAAAATATACCTAATTTGTGCAAAAAATCGTTGACTTCGGTACAATAGGTACTGTTTTAATTTACAAAAGACTGTTAGGTTGTAAATTTTGAAATTTTGATAAATTTTACTTCACCTTTGATTAATATGACGATTAGCTTGGTACACAATTTTTCACTGTTAATTTGCGATGCATTTAAAGAATAATACTCCACTGCCTTAATTATCTAGTTACGTTCAAAATTTGTCCCAATGGATTGGACCTACAAAAATTGTCGATACCCCTTTTGTCGACTAAAAAAACTTGATGGTTTTATAAGGGATTAAGAGATTTGCTAAGTCATAGTCAATAAACCACAAGGTTTAAAAAATTGCTAACCCAAAGAAAACCAAATTGAAATTTGTTTACTTTTGGAAACTACTATGCTTCACGGAGTGTTTCACAAATACGCACCTCAAACTTAAAAACCACTCTTAGATTGGAGGTTAAAAACTTAATTTTATAAATTGAATTAAATCAAGTTTCTTAACTTTCTCTGTATAATAAAAAAATACGAAGTAATAAATTGTATTTAAGTATTGCTGCAGATGTAAATATATTTTTAGAAGTCAAAGTTGTAAAATAAATATTATACTTCCTGTAATTAGACACATTTATTATGCATGGCTCTTTGTTATGTTATATTTTACAGAAGTTATTTTCTTCGCACATCAATATTTTATTACAATTATTTCCGTTATAATTTACAAAAGAGAACAATAATATTTTTTTCCGAAAATCGATAAGAAATAATAACATTTTAGACAACATAGTATCTATTTGAAAGAAAAAGTCAATATTTCCCCCAACTTGATTGTTGCCTGGCAAACGAAAATAAAAGTAAGAAAATATTCATTTCTGTACCGTAAGGAAATGTTATTTCCATACAGTAAATTTTAGAACATAAATGCGAACAGGTTTTTTCCTAAACAATTTTATTATAAAAACTTTCAGCACAAACAAGGTTAACATTATATTTTAAAATTATTACTTATTAGTTGTTATATTTACTGTTATTTGACAATTAGTACAAGTATTGAAAACTGGAAGAACTTGGGAACTAATAACATTATTTTGTTGAATATTTTCCAAATATGTACTTCGTTTCCGTAGTTACGAAACAATGTTTCATGACTTCTTTTATTTAAGGGAAAAAGAATAATGTAGATTTGAAATTTTTAACATGATTAGTAATAATTTACCGTAATTTTAATGATTCCCGATTTTCGGAAAAATAGTATGTAGACCTCGTAGGAAAAGCCACATTCCCGGACTTCGTATTACCAGTCTCGGCTTGCGCCTCGACTGGCAATTTTTACTATCGCCCAGGAATGTTAAGCTTTTCCTACTAGGTATACAATATACTATTGTTGCCGTCCAGAAACAGGCGCTTTTTCCTTTAGGAAAAGGGGCCCCCAGACGATTTTTCTAATTGTTAAAACTTTGCGAGACGAAATATTTTAATGACATTGACATTAAATAACAAAAGTTAAAGCCAATTTTTAAAATTATAAATTTATAATGAACTTTGCCACATAGATGATATATACTCGTAATAATAAACTACCGCCGCATTATATTAAAAAATTTTCAAACATAATATATATCGGCATTGGGTGCAGCACATTAAGACGACAGCCTACCATCCACAATCAATCGGGTGTATCGAGCACTTCCATCGCATTCTTAAAGCCACCCTATAGCCGCCGACTCTGTATGTTCGACCGAAGCCCTTTCGCTAGTCCTGTTGAACCTACGTAACACCTTCAAAGTGGACATTTCATGCACAACTTCAGATATAATCTGTGGTGCGACAGTCGTCTTCCGGGACAGCTACTGGTACCTAGTGCTGTTCTAACTGATGAACATAGGTCCTTCCCACCACTGCGTGAGACCATAGAAGCCTGCGTCTAATGCCTACAAGTAATCACTCCAGCCGCACCGCCTATAGGTTTGTTTTCACATCAAATCACAAACTTGTTTCTTACAATTTTCAAACCATTCTTGTGCGCAAGTCTCGTTTGAAATAAATCCCGATCTGATCTGTGATTAATGTGAAAACAGTAGACAAAGGGTGTGTTCGGGGAGCACGCTTTCGAGCTATGTAGCATCAAGCGCCATATAACGCAAACGAGGAATAGTACTAGATAGCGCCAACTGGCGCAAATAGCGTGCTCCCCGAACACACCCAAAATGTGTATGAGTAAATAATCCGTATGATATTACCTAAAAAGAAGATTAAAAAGAAAGAGGTTATTGTTATTGTTTACAAAGCTATGAAAACTGTAAACATGTGTATGAGTAAATTATCCTTAAAGTATTAAAGTATTCTTCCAACATAATTTCTAAATCTGAATCGTCAGTGTCGGATGACATTAAATATTCAGATTCATCAGAATACATGTCTTTTTAGTTTAAATAGGTTTATAATGATATTAAAAAAACAGGAGAAAATAACAACAAAAAATATAGAAACTAATTGACATAAGGTTTAATACGCGCATGTGCCAACAATCTGCTGGAAATTAATTCTCAAATTGCTTGGACTGTCACCAAACTGTCAGGAAACCATGTGAAAACATCCGACTGGTGATTGGAAATTAGTTTCAAACTAATGCGCGAACACAAAATATCGACTGCGCACACTCCAAACGTTAGAAACAAGTTTGAAACCAATGTGAAAACAAACCTTATGTCCACCCAGACCTGCAGACTGCAACAAATGTGTTTATTCGCACTGACAAAGTGAAGCCCTCCTGATTCCCCCGTACAACGTACCATTCAGAGTTCTGGACCGCCAGGATAAGTTCCTGACATTGGATGTCCGAAATGAACCTCAGTAAGTCTGAATGGATCAACTGAAGCCGGCTTACATCCCCGCATCCCATAGACATAGGCTACTGCAAGAAAATTCATAGGCCAGCTTAACGCATCTCAGCAGGACCTCTCGCAACCACCAGCGGGGGCGGAGCACTGTAGTGCCATAAAAAACAGAAGAAGAAGAATGTTAATATATAGGAATTTGATATTTATTTGGTCATTTTATTGTTTAAAACTTTTATTTGTTGGTTATTTAACATTATTTATGTATGGGTTAAAATTGATAGTAAATAAATTAAGAATTGTTAAATTATACTTTTTCGAGATTTAACTAAAGGGAACGATGGTAGACATATACAACAAAAAAAATTAAGTAAGTAATCTTTTGTGTCATAATTGACAAATGTCTTAATACATTTTTTTTAAATATAATTTACTATACCTTGTTTAAACAGTTTATCAAAATTATCATTCAAAAAATACTAGCTTCTAATTTAATCTCAAAAAGAAGTGACTGAAGAAGGTAAAAAAATTTATCGAAAGCTCTCACAAAAACTTTAAAGATTGAACTTAATAATTACTGGCTTCAACCCCCGATATTTTTAAATATTTAGTATTTAACTAGTCAGCCGAGACTATCTTCAACTATACAGGGTGTTTCATTAAGAATTATCCATATAGTAACTGGAGAAACCTTAGCACTAAATATGAAGATTTAAGCCAAAACACTTAAGTAAAATATTTCTCCTAACCGAGATATAGGGTGCTTTATTTTAACTATTCTAAATGATTGTATCCCATATTTTTAACACCTTCAAATATTTTCTGTTCATACTTGACAAAGAGCTTATACATATTAGGTTACTTTAAACAGTGGCAAAAGATATTTTTTCTCGATTACCAGAGGCGTGCGGTAGGGATGGATACTTCCTTTTATACCCCTACAATTTACGCCACTGTCTTAATAATTGTTTCTGCATGTTTTTTTGATTTTCCGTCACTTTCTACGTAAATATCATCCTCCTGTCTCAATACGATAGAGTGAGTAGTTTTAGAGTTATTTGCATTTAAAGGTAATGTTTAAAATATCCATTTTATTCCAATAATTCCTTAATAATTTAATCAACCCAACATATTTCTAAAGGTTAGGGGAAATTTTTCAAAAAGGATTAATAAATGTATTGAAGTTAATGGAGGCCACTTGGAAAATTTACTATAATGTTAACTAACTAGAATTTTTTTTACAGTAGTCTAAATAAATGTTTCAGTACGTTTATTTTATGTATTCATCATGTTATTTCGTAATGAAAATCATAGTTCTATTTTGTTATAAATTTAAAACTGAAATTTTGATAAATATTAATATGAAAAAATCATTTGAAACTACCTAATAAATTTTATTTATTCAGTGAAATAGTTATTGACTCATGTGAATTTACGATTAGAATTAACAAATTTTGTTGTCAAGGTGGTTAGATTATTAAGGAATCTCATGTTAAATAAGCAATAAAACAAAAATGGATATTTTAAACTTTACTTTTAAATGCAAATAACTCGAAAACTACTCACTCTATCGTATTGAGACAAGAGGATGATATTTACGTAGAAAGTGACATGCAGAAACAATTATTACGACAGTGGTGTAAATTGTATGGGGATAAAAGAAAGTATCCATCCCTACCGCACGCCTCTGGTAATCGAGAAAAAATATCATTTACCACTGTTTAAAGTAACCTAATATGTGTAAACTTTTTGCCAAGTATGAACAAAAAATATTGGAAGGTGTCAAAAGTATGGGATACAATCATTTAGAATAGTTAAAATAAAACACCCTATATCTCGGTTAGGAGGAATATTTTATTTAAGTGTTTTGTCCTAAATCTTCATATTTAGTGCTGAGGTTTCTCCAGTTACTATATGGATAATTCTTAATGAAACACCCTGTATATATATAAAGGAGGGTAGTCTTGACTGATATATATGAAATTAAAAGTTTTTTTTTCTTGTGGACCGCCATATCCTCGTCTCCGATTCCGAAGACAAAGAGGTGTCCTGAAGGATTAACTTTCACCTCTTGGTGGAAGGTGCACCACCTCGCTATCCTCAAGTCCGGATTCTGCGCCTTCAGCCTGCCCAGCATCTTCTCGTTTTCACTGGATGTCGTCTTGTGGACGTCCTCCGGGATCCAGAGCGAGGCTTTGGTAAGCTTTGGGAGCTCATCCACACCGATGACCGCCAGCGATGCTTCCTTCCACGGCTTGAGGTCTTTTGTGGCTTTTTTCAGCCACTGTAGCGTCGCGTCATCATCGCAGACCACTCTGATGATTTCACCGGAGTGTGTCCACGATTTAAACGTGGGCGCTTTGGTGTTGCTGCTGGATGTGGAGAAGATAAACTTGTCCAGCTCCTCCAGCGGCTGAGTTTTGACGAGGCTCTCCCGTTCTGCGGTAATTTTACCGTACGGGTGTGTCTCGTCTATAATAGCCACCTTGAGGTGTCTCAAGGCGGCTTCCGCAAAGGTTTTGGAAGGTGCAGGGACATTTCTATCGCTGCGCAACTTCTTCCACCTTCTTGGTGTCCCCTCCGTGGAGATACTCAGGTGGGGGCGCTTTCCTGCAGGGGTAGCCGCCGGTTTATTGCCTTTATACAAGGCAGAACCTTTGGCTCTCTCCGCAGGAGGTGCCCCTGCCTTTGGAGGTGGGAGAAGGTGCATTTAAAGTTGCAGCCTTCCCTGCCTCCTTTGCCTTTTTCCTCCTTTTGGCCTCGGTGCTGCAGATGCGTTTTCGCCTTGGCCTTTGTATTTCGTCCTGAGGTGATCTTTGATGTCCAGACTCGTTGCAGTGTGTTGGGGTGGGCATTTCTGACCATCCCCAGTCACCGTCTTAGATTGAGGTGAGCATCTCTGTCCATCCTCAGGATTGTTTTTGGTTTTGTTTTTTTTCTTTAGTGTCCATATGTGTTCCCACGAGTAGCAGGGGAAAGGGTTGGTCACCTCTGGCAGAGCCCCGCATTACCAGAGGAAGGCTATTTACTATTGTTCGCAACCGCATATCACCCTGCGGCACTCAGCTCAGCGGTGACATATTTCGCAAAGGCTTTTGGGGAGGTTTAGTTCCACTCACCCTACTTAATTTTGCCACTGACTTAGAGTCCGGTGACCACAACCCTGAGGCCATATTGGCCTCCTGGACAGGGCCCCCATTCTCCTGGCCGTTCCCCTATCCGCCACCTGGGGATGCGCCCGATAGGTAGCCCAACCCACGGGTTATCTTGTATTTATTTGTATCATGTCAAACATTGATATAGAAAAGTAAAGCCATATATACCAACCAAAATCGTCACATTTTTTTCCTAAGAAATAAATTATTTTTCATAGATACCTACCTAAATTGTTTGTGGTAAATGCAAGAAAAAAATCTTTTCTTCTACGAATGCATAATTTGTGTTTAGATAAAAAACAGTAAAATGATTTTATGCTTTAAAACCAAATAACCAGTTAATTTGTATTATGATATGGAAACAAACCTAGTCCGCCCCCCTTCTACATGTTGTTTATGTAGATTACAAACAAACGCTGTGTTAAGGAATATATCGTTACTTATCTATTTTATTTTTTCATCTAAGCACACGAATATGCAGGCCATTGACAAAGATTATGAATTACCTAGGGTGCTATATTAAATTAGTGTTTGATTAGTGTTCACAAGATTTCTGTTGTGTGATCATAAGTAGTAATTTTTCTAACCTAACCTATATTTATCTATTTACTTTTTTCATTAATTTTAGGTTATCAGCAGCAAGTAAAGTTAGATGATTAATTCTCTGATTAATTATTACTCTTACCTTGGTATAGTATAGTACATTTTACATTATAAATTATAAGAAATGTTTTTAAAAATAGAAAATGATTGGCTCTAGGTTAATACGTAATATTATAAATAATATCAACAATATTCGAAAGTTTAGCACAACTTTAATTAGAAAAACAGAAGAGGATATTTCAGATGTTGCAGAAATTCTTGAATCCGATTTGTAAGTTCTCAATTTGCATTCTTATTATGTATTGTATAAAATGGCACTTTTAGTGAATACAATAAAATAGTTGACAATGTTATGCATCTGAGTGATACACACAATTGCCTTGTAATTCAGCCTTATGTAAAATGGGGCCCAAAAAAACTTACCATCACTCCAGAAGAACAACTAGATGAAGCAGTTTCTCTAATACATACTCTACCTTCCTGGAAAGTTATAGACACTCTAAAAATACCATTAGAATCCTTGGATAAAAAGTCCTTATTTAAAACTGGCAATATGGAGAGACTTACTAAAATGGTTGTAACTAATCCAGAAATAACAGCTGTATTTATAAATGCTAGCAACTTAAAAAGAGTTACAACAGATATTTTACAAGAAAATTTTAGAATACCAATATTAGACAGGTACAAAATAGTAATACAAATATTGAAAATGCATGCTACCAGTAAATATGCCAAGTTACAAGTGGCATTAGCAGAATTATATTTTATTAGACGAAAATCTCTAAATAACATTTTTTATTCTTATGATCCCGAAATATTAAAGCAAATGTTTCAAGATAGAGAAATGAAGCTTAAAAAAGCTATACAAGATCTTCGTAATCAAAGAATACTTTTAAAAAATAAAAGAAGAAAACTTGAATACCCCACTATTGCTGTTGTAGGATATACAAATGCTGGAAAAACATGTCTTATAAAAGCATTAACAGGGGAAGAAACTTTACAACCTAAAAACCAACTTTTTGCAACTCTGGATGTCACTGTTCATGCAGGAATTTTACCTTCAGGCTTAAAAGTACTGTATGTTGATACAGTTGGTTTTTTATCTGATATACCTACTAATCTGATTGAATGCTTTATTGCTACTTTTGAAGATGCAATTTTAGCTGTAAGTAATGTTTATTCATTTTTTATAAAATATTAATAAAATAGAATTTTGTAGTAGTTATGAAATGTGTTAATACATTTCAGCCCAAGTAACATTTTTTTAATCTGGTACTTAAGAGATTAAAGACAAAAAATTATACTTTCTACAAAATATTAGGTATAGACAGGATCCTTATAAAATATCTATGTGTGCACATGAAATAAAATGTTGATAATGTTAATATAATATTAAATTGATTTGAAACTAGATGGTTGTATTTATAATAAAAATATTTTAGGATATTATTCTTCATGTAGAAGACATTTCCAGTTCATGTTTTGAGTACAAAAGGAACCATGTTTTAAATACATTAAAGACTTTAGCAAAAGAAGCTGGAGCTGAAGATATAATGAATAAAGTATTGACTGTTGGAAATAAAAGTGATTTAATAGATGTTAAGAATACACATAGTTTTCCAATATCAGCTAAATTAGGAACAGGTAATCTATTGATGATGTTGAAATAATATATAGTTTTTTTAATGTAGTATGTCTTATAAAACCAATGAACACCAGCTGCACAATTTAAAACGTAACACGTTTCGCCCACACCTGAGCGAGCAAGCGCGAGAGGCACGATTGGGCCAAGCAATGACTTGTACAACTTTATTTCCCTTCTCAAGTGGCTTCAGAGCTAGCACTTCGAATAATTCTGCTACTTGAACGTTGATTAAATAATAATTTATCAATTGGTGTAATTTCTGGTTCACTTTTGTATGTAAGAGAATTTTCATATAAGATATCAAGAATTTTTAAAATGTTAATATCAACCTTGCTTTTAAAACTAACAATTTTATTTCAAGATTAATTAACATGAAAGATAGAATACCATTAATACATAAATCTGGAGTTTACAAATTATCATGTATTGATTGTAATGCAGTATAAATTGGTCAGTGTGGAAGAAGACTTGAATAGTGTCTAGAACATAAAAAAATTTGTATTAGGAAGTATAAAGATTCAGAATATAAAAACTCACCGTCTGCTTTTGCAAATAATATTTTATGGGAAGGTCACTCTTGTGATTCTTCTCTCTATAAAGATTAAGAATATTGGGAGGTCACTCTTGTGATTCTTTTGATGTTAAATTTTTACATAGATGTTATAAGGGCATTAGGTTGAACTTGTTAGAAACTTTGGAGAATCGTTCTGCATCTTTCAATAACTCATTTATGTGTCTCAACAATTACAACCTAATGAGAGTTATATTTTTCGAATTTACCTTTTGATATTGTGAAGTAATCTTTTTATTGTTATCTTTGATTCTTCTTTTTTTTTCTACATTATCACTGCTAACTTCACACTCGTATTTATTATTTTTTATTTCAGGATTGTGTTCTACGTTACTGCGTCATCTCCTTTCATAATGTTTTTTTTCTTTGTCATTTAACTTTACAGTTTTCATAACACTATTTCATAGAACTTTATTTGTTCTATGTTGACAATTGCACTCTATGAAACAACTCTTGTCAATCACAAAACATTAGTATACTTCCGGCTGTCAGTCAGTACCCCAGTCCCAGTTCTGTCTTGACCGTTGTAGTGTGATGAGCTTCATGGTGATTTTCATCTTGATTTTTCATTTATTTGGAAATCCTCTTGTGCTTTCGGTGTATAAAGTCTTCTGATGAGTTTTCCTCATCTTGGTTTCTTCCAATTTCTTTACCTCTTGTATTATCTTTGGGAATCAAAATCTAAACCACCATCCTAACCTAAAATTGCCATTACCAGATCTACGACCGACTTTATCTCTATTTATTAGAAGTCTTGGTGTTTCATCTTTAACTCTGTCTACTAGTTCAGCAAATGGTTGTACTGCTAAAGAAATTCCATTTATTATTAATAAATCACATTTATTAGTCTTCTAATAAAGCTTTATGAAATTTTTGTGGCAATGCCTCCCCGAAAAATATAATATCTGGTTTAACAATATTGTCACAACTATTACAGGTAGGTACCTATTTCATCTTTAAAAATCATTTCCTTCATCCATTCTTGAGTGTATTCTTTTTTGCATTTTAAGCAATGGCCAATGTGAAAAGTGCCATTAACTTAAATAATTTTATCTTCTCTTAAACCTGCCACTCTTTCTAAAGTTTCAATATTTTGAGTATAGTGTCTGAGTAGTAGCCCTTTGTCTTCTAATAACTTAATGAAATAATGACATATAGTGGGTTTAAATGTGCCTGGATATAATTCTTTGGCTAATTCAAAAAATGGTTTTGGATTCTTGACAAAAAAATTCAATTCAAATATTGTTTGAGGATGTGTAAAGTTGTACTTTTGAAGGTTGTCATATAAACCTGTATCTGGTGAACGAAAATCTGGGAAAGCTTAATTTATCTGCCAATTTTTGGCCAAAAATCCCAGATTTTCGTTCACCAGGTACAGGTTTATATGACAACCTTCAAAAGTACAACTTACCACATCCTCAAGCAATATTTGAATTAGATATTTTGTCAAGAATCCAAAACCATTTTTCGAATTAGCCAAAGAATTATATCCAGGCACATTTAAACCCACTATATGTCATTATTTCATTAAAGAAGAAAAAGGGCTACTACTCAGACACTATACTCAAAATATTGTCACTTTAGAAAGAGTGGCAGGTTTAACAGAAGATAAAATTATTGCAGTTCATGACACTTTTCACATTGACCATTGCTTAAAATGCAAACAAGAATACACTCAAAAATGAATGAAGGAAATAATTTTTAAAGATGAAATACCTACCTGTAAAAGTTGTGACAATATTGTTAAACCAGATATTATATTTTTCGGGGAGGCATTGCCACAAAAATTTCATAAAGCTATATTAGAAGACTTTTATAAATGTGATTTATTAATAATAATTGGAACTTCTTTAGCAGTACAATCATTTGCTTAACTAGTAGACAGAGTTAAAGATGAAACACCAAGACTTCTAATAAATAGAGATTAATTCGGTCATACATCTGGTATAATGGCAATTTTAGGTTAGGATGGTGGTTTAGATTTTGATTCCCAAAGATAATACAAGAGGTAAAAAAATTGGAAGAAACCAAGATGAGGAAAACTCATCAGAAGACTTTATACACCGAAAGCACAAGAGGATTTCCAAATAAATGAAAAATCAAGATGAAAATCGCCATGAAGCTCATCACTCTACAACGGTCAAGACAGAACTGGGACTGGGGTACTGACTGACAGCCGGAAGTATACTAATGTTTTGTGATTGACAAGAGTTGTTTCATAGAGTGCAATTGTCAACATAGAACAAATAAAGTTCTATGAAATAGTGTTATGAAAACTGTAAAGTTAAATGACAAAGAAAAAAAACATTATGAAAGGAGATGACGCAGTAACGTAGAACACAATCCTGAAATAAAAAATAATAAATACGAGTGTGAAGTTAGCAGTGATAATGTAGAAAAAAAAAGAAGATTTAAAGATAACAATAAAAAGATTACTTCACAATATCAAAAGGTAAATTCGAAAAATATAACTCTCATTAGGTTGTAATTGTTCATTGAGACACATAAATGAGTTATTGAAAGATGCAGAACGATTCTCCAAAGTTTCTAACAAGTTCAACCTAATGCCCTTATAACATCTATGTAAAAATTTAACATCAAAAGAATCACAAGAGTGACCTCCCAATATTCTGAATCTTTATAAACTCGGAATTTTACAGTCTTGTAATGACGTCATTTTTGTCTATCCTTGTTTAACTAATGTAAAATGGCAATGACCAAAAATTTTGCCGAAATGTTGTTGTCGTGGCTAAATTTTACCTGAAATGCTTGTCAAGTGATTGTCAGTTTTGAAGTTTTGAAAACGCTAAAGCGTCAAAACATGCCGCCAAAAAACCCTCATCGATTTAACGAACAAACACAGTTAATAATTCTAAATGTGTTGGCTTTCTTTGAAATTGAACAGGAACAAGTTCGGAATGGCATACCACTGTATAGTAAAAGTCATACAGGTAATTAGACACCAGTAATTAGTTACTTTGCAACAAATAAATTTTCCCACGAAAATTACGTCATTACACGACTGTAAAATTCCGAGTATACTTCTTAATACAATTTTTTTTATGTTCTAGGATACACTATTCAAGTATTCTTCCACACTGACCAATGTATACTGCATTACAATCAACACATGATAGTTTGTAAACTTCCGATTTATGTAATAATGGTATTCTATCTTTCATGTTAATTAATCTTGAAATAAAATTGTTAGTTTTAAGAGCAAGGTTAATATTAACATTTTAAAAATTCTTGATATCTTATATGAAAATTCTCTTACATACAAAAGTGAACCAGAAATTACACCAATTGATAAATTATTATTTAATCAACGTTCAAGTAGCAGAAATAAAGTTGTACAAGTTATTGCTTGGCCATACGTGCCTCTCGCGCTTGCTTTCTAAAATGTCAATATTTTGAGTATAGTGTCTGAGTAGTAGCCCTTTTTCTTCTAACTTAATGAAATAATGACATATAGTGGGTTTAAATGTGCCTGGATATAATTCTTTGGCTAATTCAAAAAATGGTCTTAGATTCTTGACAAAATATCTAATTCAAATATTGCTTGAGGATATGGTAAGTTGTACTGTTAAAGGTTGTCATATAAACCTGTACCTGTTGAACGAAAATCCTGGATTTTTGGCAGATAAATTAAGCTTTCCCAGATTTTTGTTCACCAGGTACAGGTTTATATGACAACCTTCAAAAGTACAACTTACCACATCCTCAAGCAATATTTGAATTGGATTTTTTTGTCAAGAATCTAAAACCATTTTTCGAATTAGCCAAAGAATTATATCCTCAAGCAATATTTGAATTGGATTTTTTTGTCAAGAATCTAAAACCATTTTTCGAATTAGCCAAAGAATTATATCCAGGCACATTTAAACCCACTATATGTCATTATTTCATTAAAGAAGAAAAAGGGCTACTACTCAGACACTATACTCAAAATATTGACACTTTAGAAAGAGTGGCAGGTTTAACAGAAGATATAATTATTGAAGCTAATGGCACTTTTCACATTGGCCATTGCTTAAAATGCAAAAAAGAATACACTCAAGAATGGATGAAGGAAATTATTTTTAAAGATGAAATAGGTACCTACCTGTAAAAGTTGTGACAATATTTTTAAACCAGATATTATATTTTTCGGGGAGGCATTGCCACAAAAATTTCATAAAACTTTATTAGAGGACTAATAAATGTGATTTATTAATAATAAATGGAATTTCTTTAACAGTACAACCATTTGCTGAACTAGTAGACAGAGTTAAAGATGAAACACCAAGACTTCTGATAAATAGAGATAAAATCGGTCGTAGATCTGGTATAATGGCAATGTTAGTTATGGATGGTGGTTTAGATGTTGACTCCCAAAGATAATACACAAGATGTTTGTTGACTGGGAGACCGTGATGAAGGCTGTTTGAAGTTTGCAGAAGCCTTAGGTTGGGCTGATGAACTGAAAGAAAAGGTCCGAAAGAAACACGGAAAAATTGAATTTATAGACAACCTGTTGGAATTTCATAAAAATTCCAACTAAAAACCTTTACAAGTAATCAAAGTAAACCCCCTTTTGTGGCGCCTATGCCTGATACCTGTAGACGGCTAGTGTATGCTGCCGTCGACACGACCCTTAGCATTGGTACCTCGTCGATTTCACATGTCCATATAAGGTAAAGTTCCCAAAATATGACCATATATGGGCACGAAATCAGTTCGAGAGTGTGTGATTGCGTCAGCCCAAAGGGAAGGGCGCAGTCCATTTTAGTAAATAAATTTTAGGAGTTAAAAGTCAGTAGTTATTAAGACGAGGGTTAAGTTTGTTACATATAGACATTAATATTATATCGTAAAATTCTATGCTTGGCATCAATAGTGTGGTAACTACAGCAGTATATTCACTTATATACAAGTTTTAATAATCATATATACAAGAAGTTGAGTTTCATTTAACCAGCAACCTTTCATCTTTGAAGAAATGGGAAATTCTTAAAATACAACAAATTCCCGCAATTCTTTTCATGGTCCTTCGAGCCGGATGCTGTAGTTCTTTTAATGGTCCCAACTTTTTGTGGGTAACAAGTCAAGACACTAGAGATCATGACACCTTTACTGAAGTTTTAACGCTACCAGAAGAACGAAAGAAAGCTTTAACAACCTTTATATCCCATAATAATATTTGGATAGAATTCATCAATAGATTTTCATCGCTGAGCAAATTAGTTAAGTCAATGTCTTATATATTACGCTTTCTTTCTAATCTTAAAAATAAAAGGAAAAACTCTGAATCTCTTTCCACTGAGGAGTTAGACTATGCGTTGCAATTCTTAATAATACAAGTTCAACACTTTTATTTTTCAGACATTATTCAGTCAATTAAATTAAACAAAACATTGTCAAATAAAAAACTTCGCTCATTAAACTTATTCTTAGATAAAGACAATATGCTACGAGTGGGAGGTAGACTTAATTACGCAAACATTCCCTTCCAACAAAAACATCCCATACTGTTACCCTCTCATAACCATTTTACCTACTTATTAATTCTCCGGGAACACAGACGTCTTGGACATAGTGGACCGCAGAATGTTTTATATAACTTAAGACTTAAATATTGGCCGATGGACGGCCTTAGAGATACAAAAGAATTATTTATAAGTGTTTGATTTGTCATAAATTCAAAGCCATAACAGCCGAACAGATAATGGCCGACTTACCACCATCACGGGTTTCTCCTACTCGACCATTTCAAATAGTCGGCGTTGATTATGGCGGTCCCTTCTCCATAAAAGCATCTCATTTAAGAAAAGCTCCTATACAAAAAATGTTATTTAGCCTTATTCATATGTCTCTCTACCAAGGCAGTGCACCTTGAATTAGTATCAGACTTATCTGCAGAAGCATTCATAGCAACTTTGAAACGTTTCATTTCTCGTAGGGGTTTGCCATCTGTTATATATAGCGACAATGGCACTAATTTTGTAGGAACTCATAACCACCTTAAGGAGTTATATACATTTTTAAGAAATAATTCATGTCCCATCAATGACTATCTACTTTCTTGCTCCATCGACTGGAAATTCATTCCCCAAGATCCCCACATTGGGGTGGAATCTGGGAAGCGGCGATTAAAAGTGCCAAACATCACCTTTCACGAATGTTGAATAATTCCAATTATACCTTTGAACAATTCAGTACAATACTAACACAAGTAGAAGCTATCCTAAATTCTCGTCCGTTGTTTCCTTCTTCTAATGATCCCAATGATCTACAGCCTTTAACACCTGGACATTTTTTGATAGGAGCACCGCTTACTAGTTTCCTGAAAGGGATATTTCTTTCAGAGCTGAGAACCGCTTGAAATTTTGGCAACGATGCTCATTTATACAGCAAGGATTTTGGAAAAGATGGACAGTTGACTACTTGAACCAACTTCAAAATCGCACTAAATGGGCGTCCCCTCGTCAAAACCTAAAAATTGATGACATGGTGCTCGTTAAGGATGAGGATTCACCACCCTTAAAATGGCCTTTAGCCCGAATTGTTCATATCATACCTGGAAAAGACAACAAAGTCCGTGCTGTACAAGTTCGGACTTCTTCAGGCATCTATACTAGACCGATTGTTAAGATCGTTCCTTTACCACATAATGACAATGATAGCCCCAATTAGTTATTAGGAAGCTATCAATATTTAATTTGGTTCCTTCGAACCTCACCTCACCCACACTTAAACACTAACACTTTACATTCTCATACACGTCCAAATAAGTGCATTATACATTCTGACAGTCCTTCACAGTATTGCCGGGCCCAGTATGTTGGAATTTCATAAAAATTCCAACTAAAAACCTTTACAAGTAATCAAAGTAAACCCCCTTTTGTGGCGCCTATGCCTGATACCTGTAGACGGCAGTGTATGCTGCCGTCGACACGACCCTTAGCATTGGTACCTCGTCGATTTCACATGTCCATATAAGGTAAAGTTCCCAAAATATGACCATATATGGGCACGAAATCAGTTCGAGAGTGTGTGATTGCGTCAGCCCAAAGGGAAGGGCGCAGTCCATTTTAGTAAATAAATTTTAGGAGTTAAAAGTCAGTAGTTATTAAGACGAGGGTTAAGTTTGTTACATATAGACATTAATATTATATCGTAAAATTCTATGCTTGGCATCAATAGTGTGGTAACTACAGCAGTATATTCACTTATATACAAGTTTTAATAATCATATATACAAGAAGTTGAGTTTCATTTAACCAGCAACCTTTCATCTTTGAAGAAATGGGAAATTCTTAAAATACAACAAATTCCCGCAATTCTTTTCATGGTCCTTCGAGCCGGATGCTGTAGTTCTTTTAATGGTCCTTCGATGCTGTGCTGTAGTCTTTTCATGGTACTTCGATGCTGTAGTTCTTTCATGGCCATTATAGATTGATTAAGAACTTTCCTCGCTTTATTTTATTGGGTGCATTTACATATATGCAATTTGGATTGAAGAATTAATAATTGGAGTATATCACTTAAACTTGTTGCCTGAATAAAGAATACCTGGAAGATATTCAAAATCGAAGCAAAACGGAATGAGAAGAGAGAAATTTACCTGTTTAAAAGGATTTTCAGTGAAAAGTTAAACTTACATTGTGCATTTGTGACAATTGAGAAACTAACCGTAAGTTTTTATTATTTTTATTCGTTAGTATTCACAGATCAGCAACTGAAGGCCATTATTTGCGTAAATTGTACATCGCTTGTAGGTAGATCTTTTGTGTTTTGTTGATTTGTTTCAGGGAAGAAAGAAGCCGGAGTTGCAGACATTCTTAAACAATTAATAATAAAATTACCTTTGCCCAGAGCAGTGGCACATGTGTTTTTCTTTATTTATAAAAGTATGGCACTTTCTTTATTGAAAAACGATTTTTTCCAATTTTAATTTACACTTAATTATTGTTGAGTTGATTTAAAAAAAAAAAACTTCATTTAATAGAAAAGAAAAAATCGTCGATCTGTGAATACCTCGCACGCGAAAATAGTGAATTGACGTGGTAGATACTTTATTTGGTAAATTTGTTCAAACATTTTCTTTTTACGTGGAAAGTTCTAGAGATAGACTAATTTCTGTTTATTTTTTTTATTTTTTTTATAAATTTGTTTCATAATATAAGGCAGTTTCAAAGTTAATTCTACATTAACATTTCGTAATGGAAGCGTTAGTTAGAAAACGTGCTTGTCAAAAAGCATCGATGGCAAGATTGCGTAATTGGTTCCAAGAGTATAAAGAAACTGAAATTCATAAGTTAGACTTTGAACTTAGAATTAAAGATTTGGATGATACTTTTAAAAAGTTCTGTGAAATACAGGATATTATAGAGGCGGAAATTGAAGAAGAAGGTCTAGAACAGGAATTAGAGGTTAGGGACCAGGTTAAAGACACATACTTCGCGTTAAAGAGAGACTTGCAAAATTCTCTAAATATATTTTTAGACGATCCTAAAACTAACTTAGGGGTAAACAGTCAACATAGTGTATATAGCAATAGTTTAAAATTGCCAGCTATTTCAATACCCACCTTCAGTGGTAATTATGCAGAATTTAATACATTTATGGATTTGTTTGAAGCATTAATTTTAAAAAATGATAGGTTATCAAAAATAGAAAAATTTTATTACTTAAAAAATGCATTAAGAGATGAGCCTTACAAGCTCATCGAGAAGTTACAAGTAAATGAACAAAACTTTGAAACAGCCTTAGATTTGTTAATTTCACGTTATAAGAACGAACGCCAAACTGTTTGCACATTATTTAATGATATTTTAAATTGTACAACCATATCTAGATGTGATGCTGTTACGTTACGACATTTTATTGCAAATGCTAAAGCTACGATTAATTCAATTTATAATTTAAATATTAATAAAGAGGTATTACTAGACAATCTAGTAGTACACATTTTAAAGTCAAAATTAGATTTTAATACGCGAAAAGCCTTAGAGGAATCTGATAATAGTAATGAATTAATGACACAAAAATTTTTCTTTGAATTGTTAGACAAAAAATGTAACACACTCGAAAACTTGGCCGTGCAAGGTCAAAGGTCAGATCAACAAAAACCCTTTCAAAAATCACTTAATTCAAACACATCATTTAATAATAGAGTTGCATTATTTACACAGGGTAAGAATAATGATAAAAATTCGGGTGCCAAACCCAAACAATTTGAAAAAAACCGAGCTGCATCTCATTTAATTTCGAAAGTTTGCAATTACTGTAAAGACACTGATCACAAGATATATACATGTACAAAGTTTAGTACGTTGTCTGTTCCGGACAGGCACAATTTTGTGAAAACTCACAACATGTGTTATGGTTGTTTAGGTTCTAAACATTTAATTACAGATTGTTTATCAACTGGATCCTGTTCAATTTGTCACAAAAAACACCATGTTTTGCTTCACTTGTCTAATCACACAAACAATGTTGCCCCGAACTCAAACAGTTCTTCTGTCAATTTAGCTCAAACCAGTATAGTTAGTTCTAACTCAAATCTGAATGAGCAAACCTTAACACAATTCTCAAATCAATCTCAGCCTCAAGTAGAAAGTCAAACAAATCCTCACCAAGCGTTGCCGCAGTTATCAGCCTTAAACATAAATGGTAGCCATGTTCTTCTGGCCACAGCGAACGTAGAAATTTATCCTAAAATAGGCCCTCCGATAGTAGCCAGAGCCCTTTTAGACCCTGGAAGTCAAAATAGTTTTATTTGTTCAGACTTGGTTAGAAGATTAGAAAGCTTTACATTTAATCAACCTTTGCAAGTATCAGGCATATTTAATGTTAGCAGGAATGTTAATTTAATGACCGACATTACATTTTATTCTCTTACAGAACCTTCTAAAAGTTTTAGCACAACATGTGCTATAGTCGAAAAAATAACACATACACTTCCACAGGTGAGCATTGATTTTGAAGCCCTTAACATTCCTCTTCAGTTTAGTGAGCGTCTTGCAGACGCAAATTTTTTTTTGCCTTCGGAAGTTCAACTTTTATTAGGTGCAGATGTTTATTATTCGCTTTTAAAACCCAACATTCATCGATTAAGCAAAAATGGACCCACTCTTTTGGACACCCATCTTGGATTTGTAATCTCAGGGGTCGTGCCCCCTAATTGTTTAAAACGTTCACGTCATGCCGTTAAAGCCCTTTCCTTTCATGTTTCCTCTTTGCCGGAGCCCCCGGAAGAGCTGCGTATGGATGCTCTACTAGAAAAGTTTTGGTCTCAGGAAGAGCTAACCGCTGCAGAAGCAATGTCCGAGGAACACATTAAAGCAGAAAACATTTTTACATCTACTCTAAAAGTACTTCCTAGTGGAAGATTTCAAGTTGATCTTCCTTTAGTTCATGAAGAAGCACATAAAAACTTGGGTGATTCATTTATCGCAGCAAAAAATAGGTTTTTAACTTTGGAAAAAAGGCTGGATAAGGATGTTAATTTAAAAGTGAATATAAAAAAATCCTTGAGGAATACATTGAATTAGGTCATGGGAAAGTAGTTCCACTTGAGCTCCATAATTCCAACCTTGAACACAATTATTTCGTGCCACACTTATGCGTAATAAAAGATAGTAGTACTTCTACAAAGGTTAGGGTAGTATTTGATTATTCTTCAAAATCTTCTTCGCAGCTTTCTTTAAATGACATATCTCTTAAGGGACCAAAAGTACAACCTGAATTATTAGACATTTTATTAAGGTTTAGAAATTTCAAATTTGCGTTGACAGCGGACATTGAGAAAAATGTACCGACAAATATCTCTAAACCCCAAGTTTCATTTTTTACAAAACATTTTGTGGAGAAATTCCTCATCTGAAAAATTTTCTTGCATACAATTATCTACTGTCTCTTTTGGTCAAAAAAGTGCACCTTTCTTAGCATGCAGGACCCTTAAAGAAATAGCGAACAGAAACCCTCAATATACTGATGCAAAAATGCTTTATTGTCTCAAACATATGTTGATGACATACTGACAGGAGCGGATTCTCTCCCCGAACTAGAGCACTTATACTTTAACCTTAAACAAATTTTAAATCCATCAGGCTTTACTCTCCATAAAATTGGTTCAAACTCAACGGAGTTTGCAAAGAAACATTCCAACGAGACACAAGAAGACAAAGACCTTAACCTAGAAGAAAATCCTTGTAAAGTTTTAGGTATATCCTGGAACCCTAAACAAGATACGTTACAGATTTGCACACCTTCTACACTTCCAGATAGTAACTTGACAAAAAGGAAGATATTAAGCATCGTCTCACAATGTTATGACCCCATTGGTATCATCAACCCGGTAATCGTTCTTGGAAAGGTAATTATGCAACAGCTTTGGTCCTTAAAGGTTTCATGGGACGAACCCATAACCGAACCATCTGTCATAAAAAATTGGCAGATCTTTAAAGAAAACCTATCATATCTGTCTGGACTCCGTATTCCCAGATGGACGTTATCTAACAAAAAAATTATAAATCTTGAACTTCATGGATTTTGTGACGCCAGTACAATGGCATATGGAGGATGTTTGTATCTTCGAGCCATTTATGAAGACAATACAGCATCGTCCCAACTTATAATAGCTAAATCGCGCGTTGCCCCGCTAAGAAAACCATTAACTATTCCACAACTTGAGCCTTGTGCTATGTCGCTGTTGGCACACCTTCATTCGAGAGTTTTAAATATTCTTAAAGATCAACTTCACATTTCATCATCGATTCTTTGGTCAGATTCTCAGATAGCCTTATCGTGGATAAGGGGAAATCCCACTCGCTGGTCAGTCTTTGTTCGTAATAGAGTATCTCAAATCTTGCAATTAACCTCTGTGGAATTTTGGAGACACATTCGTTCTAATCTTAACCCGGCAGATATCTTGTCCAGGGGACAATCATTGCACACATCATCAATCCTTTGGTTCTCAGGTCCCAACTTTTTGTGGGTAACAAGTCAAGACACTAGAGATCATGACACCTTTACTGAAGTTTTAACGCTACCAGAAGAACGAAAGAAAGCTTTAACAACCTTTATATCCCATAATAATATTTGGATAGAATTCATCAATAGATTTTCATCGCTGAGCAAATTAGTTAAGTCAATGTCTTATATATTACGCTTTCTTTCTAATCTTAAAAATAAAAGGAAAAACTCTGAATCTCTTTCCACTGAGGAGTTAGACTATGCGTTGCAATTCTTAATAATACAAGTTCAACACTTTTATTTTTCAGACATTATTCAGTCAATTAAATTAAACAAAACATTGTCAAATAAAAAACTTCGCTCATTAAACTTATTCTTAGATAAAGACAATATGCTACGAGTGGGAGGTAGACTTAATTACGCAAACATTCCCTTCCAACAAAAACATCCCATACTGTTACCCTCTCATAACCATTTTACCTACTTATTAATTCTCCGGGAACACAGACGTCTTGGACATAGTGGACCGCAGAATGTTTTATATAACTTAAGACTTAAATATTGGCCGATGGACGGCCTTAGAGATACAAAAAGAATTATTTATAAGTGTTTGATTTGTCATAAATTCAAAGCCATAACAGCCGAACAGATAATGGCCGACTTACCACCATCACGGGTTTCTCCTACTCGACCATTTCAAATAGTCGGCGTTGATTATGGCGGTCCCTTCTCCATAAAAGCATCTCATTTAAGAAAAGCTCCTATACAAAAATGTTATTTAGCCTTATTCATATGTCTCTCTACCAAGGCAGTGCACCTTGAATTAGTATCAGACTTATCTGCAGAAGCATTCATAGCAACTTTGAAACGTTTCATTTCTCGTAGGGGTTTGCCATCTGTTATATATAGCGACAATGGCACTAATTTTGTAGGAACTCATAACCACCTTAAGGAGTTATATACATTTTTAAGAAATAATTCATGTCCCATCAATGACTATCTACTTTCTTGCTCCATCGACTGGAAATTCATTCCCCCAAGATCCCCACATTGGGGTGGAATCTGGGAAGCGGCGATTAAAAGTGCCAAACATCACCTTTCACGAATGTTGAATAATTCCAATTATACCTTTGAACAATTCAGTACAATACTAACACAAGTAGAAGCTATCCTAAATTCTCGTCCGTTGTTTCCTTCTTCTAATGATCCCAATGATCTACAGCCTTTAACACCTGGACATTTTTTGATAGGAGCACCGCTTACTAGTTTCCCTGAAAGGGATATTTCTTTCAGAGCTGAGAACCGCTTGAAATTTTGGCAACGATGCTCATTTATACAGCAAGGATTTTGGAAAAGATGGACAGTTGACTACTTGAACCAACTTCAAAATCGCACTAAATGGGCGTCCCCTCGTCAAAACCTAAAAATTGATGACATGGTGCTCGTTAAGGATGAGGATTCACCACCCTTAAAATGGCCTTTAGCCCGAATTGTTCATATCATACCTGGAAAAGACAACAAAGTCCGTGCTGTACAAGTTCGGACTTCTTCAGGCATCTATACTAGACCGATTGTTAAGATCGTTCCTTTACCACATAATGACAATGATAGCCCCAATTAGTTATTAGGAAGCTATCAATATTTAATTTGGTTCCTTCGAACCTCACCTCACCCACACTTAAACACTAACACTTTACATTCTCATACACGTCCAAATAAGTGCATTATACATTCTGACAGTCCTTCACAGTATTGCCGGGCCCAGTATGTTGGAATTTCATAAAAATTCCAACTAAAAACCTTTACAAGTAATCAAAGTAAACCCCCTTTTGTGGCGCCTATGCCTGATACCTGTAGACGGCTAGTGTATGCTGCCGTCGACACGACCCTTAGCATTGGTACCTCGTCGATTTCACATGTCCATATAAGGTAAAGTTCCCAAAATATGACCATATATGGGCACGAAATCAGTTCGAGAGTGTGTGATTGCGTCAGCCCAAAGGGAAGGGCGCAGTCCATTTTAGTAAATAAATTTTAGGAGTTAAAAGTCAGTAGTTATTAAGACGAGGGTTAAGTTTGTTACATATAGACATTAATATTATATCGTAAAATTCTATGCTTGGCATCAATAGTGTGGTAACTACAGCAGTATATTCACTTATATACAAGTTTTAATAATCATATATACAAGAAGTTGAGTTTCATTTAACCAGCAACCTTTCATCTTTGAAGAAATGGGAAATTCTTAAAATACAACAAATTCCCGCAATTCTTTTCACAACCAATTTTTAAAATTTTTTTTTCATTCATGGTTACATGAACAGAGAGATATACTTAAATTTTAGTGACTAGTTTAAGAGAAACTTATACCAAATAAAATTAATTTATCATTACTGATAATATAATGTAACCATATATGTTTACAAAAATATTTATAACAAAAATTATAAAACACCTCTATTATTAATATGTATGTAATTTATTACTTTTTAGTATTAATACTGACTATAAATTTTGTTATCTGGACATAAAACTTTGCAAGTTTATAGAAGAATAATATATCTATAAATGTTTTTACTCACAATTGATTAGTAATTTGTGGATTTCTAACCTTTGAAGTAATCAGGAAGCGACTTATTACTTACTTTACTTGTCATTTTTTATTAAAAGATGGTGTAGAAAGAATAGAATCCATTAAACATTTATTTAATTAAGAAACAATAACAATAAAAAAACTATTAGGAATTATAAATATTAATAGTTAAATTGTTTGATTATAATATGTACAATTGATGGCGTCGTGTATCGCCTAAATGTCAGATTCAACAAACTTGTTTTGTTACCTATTAATGATCTCACAGGTTAGGTACTTAAAATAATTCATCTTATCACATAATGAAAATGGATACAGATATTTGAAACGAAATTATTATTGGTAGATTGTGAATATTAGAAGTCCATAAACTACTAACCGATTGTAAGTAAAATAGTATACAAACCTCGCGGGAACTCTATCTAGCCTCACGTCTGTAGTTTACAGGTACTTTCCCGCTAGGTATGTAATATACTATTCCCACACTGCTGTGTAAAAATAACTTTCTACCAATACATATGCTTTTAATTTGTTATTATACACTATTAATTTTAGGTTTAGAAAAATTAAGATATAAACTGGAAGAAGAAGTACTAAAATCAACATCAAGACATATTATTACTATCAAAGTACCTAGCGGAGGAAACGAAATGAGGTTTGTATATAAGTTATGTAGGGTGGTTGAACCGGTTCGCCAGACAATACCACTTGTCGGACACTTTCCACAAAAACAGAATAAAATAGTAAAACCTTTATCTATTTCTCCTTTTTTAATTTATAAGTTGCATTCGTTATATCTCTGTTAATGCAGCCTTGGTGCAGCTATTGGTAACAGAAAAAGACAGATAATAAATTCTAAGTTGGCCGGAGTTTAGCATGTGTGCTGATGTACAACCTGTTGAAGAAAAATTGTAGTGAGAAATGCAGTGGGAAATAGTAAGTAAATATTGTAAAAATGATTTTATTATCGCTATATCAATTCTGCATGATTAGATAATGGTTAGCGTCAGTTTTATGCATAAAAATAGTACTTTTTTTGGTTTCTAACCTCTGGAATTATGTGTCCGGCAAACTGGTCTAGGAAAATTAAGTAAAACGCAAACCGGTGCGTGACTAAAAATTTGTCTGTCCTTATTTAAAAGATGCACTAGTTTTATATTTGTACGCCTTTTGTACGCATTTTTCCTTAGCGAGGAAGATGTAGCACACGTTTCCTGGGTGTCCGAAAAACGGTACTTTTCAGACGCACCAAAATTATTTAAAGTAGTTATATGTGATTTCCATTGCTTTCATATGTGTCCGAAATATACTGGTTTTCGCTGGATTCACTTTATTTAAAATTAAACCAAGTCAGCATTGCCTATACCTAAAAAGGGTGGTTTTAGATGGAGAAAACGAAACCGGCAAAAAGAGGAAACCCGAAAGATTTTTTGAAATCAAAGAACCGTAAATTTTGTACTTACTCCAATGCTTCACTTCAAGCAGCCCTGCTGGCAATTCAAGAGACGGGAATAAGTTTAAGGGAAGCAAGCACGCGTTATGGTAAGTACCTAGGTTAGGTTAGGTTCAATGTGAGTGGGGCGCTCATCCACCCCTCCACTGCGACCACCGTTGGGTCTATTGTGGCTCACCCCTAGGGTTATAAATCGCCATACAAGCCAATCCTCTTTGCGAAGTCAATGGTTGTCTTCGGCGAGACCTGTTTAAAGTCGTTAGGCGCCAATTTTGGGAAACCAAAAATGCGGTGCCTAGTATTTTCCAGGGCGGAGCAAGAACATAATATGTGTTCTGCAGTCTCGTCTTCCACACTGCAGAAGCGGCAGTCTGAAGTTTGACTCAGACCTATTTTCTTCAGGTGATATCTTAGACGACAGTGTCCCGTAAGCAGTCCTATAAGAATGCGTAGGTCTTTCCTATCCCACTCTAGAATCTGCTTAGTTATATTTTTCGAGGGTTTGGAGATGAAAGCCTTCGAATGGATTAGTCCTGGGATATCATTCCAGTACATGAGGATTTTCCTCTCTATCGAGCCGGAGAATCTTTGGCAGTACTTTTGGTAATGCCAAAGAATGGTTCAGGTCCTATAAATCTAGACTCTGCTCCTTTTTTGGCAAGAGTGTCGGCTTTTTCGTTACCCACCACTCCGCTATGTCCTGATGCCCAGAGCAAAGTTACCCTGTTGTTGGAACCAAGACGTTCTAAGGCTTTAATACAGTTCCATACAAACTTTGAATTAAGCCAGTTGGAGCTCAGTGCCTTAAGAGCTGCCTGGCTATCTGATACAATATGTATGTTTTTGTTTACAAGAGGGTGATTTATCAGCTCTCTTGCACACAATTCAATGGCGAAAACCTCTGCCTGAAAGATGGTAGCATATGAGCCGAGGTTTACTGCGATTTCAACCCTCGGTTTGCTACCATACACTCCTGCTCCAACACCTTCTGGAGTTTTGGAGCCATCAGTGTATAGTACGTAGTCCGTCCCAGAGAAAGAGATGATCCCCTTTTCCCATTCGTCTCTCTTCGGAAAGAGGACTGTTCTACGTGCGTCTGGGTGGCTAGGATATCTGGGACCATCCCAAGCGTGTGGTGATCTTTAATTTCACGCATCAGGCCCGAGTGGTCACAGATGGTAAGTACCTAACTACCGCCTAAATATAAAAAATAATTCAAATTTGATCCCTAAATAGGTATTCCCAGAGCCACCATACACGATAAGTTTACTGGAAAATTTCCAGCTGAAAAGAAAAAAACTGGACCCCCACCATTGTTAACTGTTGAAGGAGAAAAGAAAATTGCAGACTGGGCCATAAATATAGCAAAACGTGGCTTCCCGATCTCGAAATCTGATTTGATGGTAGCTGTAGCAAAAATTGCAACTGACATCGGTAAATCGAATTCTTTTCCTAACGGTCAACCAGGGATTAGGTGGTATAAGGGCTTTTTGAAAAGGCATCCCGAAATTTCTCAAAGGGAGACAGAGGGTATCAATCAAGCAAGAGCTTTAATAACAGAAGAGTCCAGTAGATCGTGGTTCTGAGCCTTGCGAAAGTATAATAGAGGACAACAATTTTTAAGATGTTAGAAGATCCAAGTAGAATATTTAACGCGGACGAGTCAGGATTTAACTTGTGCCCTAAGACTGGAAAAGTCCTCGAACCGAAAGGATGGAAAAATGTATACGTGATTAAGTCCAGCAAGGAGAGGGAAAATATCACTGTTCTTATAACTTTCAATGCATCAGGAGCAACATTACCCCCATAAATCACATATGACTCTTCCATTAAGTCAGTTCTGCGAAGAAAATTATATTAGTTTATATGCATTACGACACATATATTAGAACCAGCAAACGTAAGCGTGTTCAAACCCATGAAGCAAGAGAGGAAAAATACATGGCAGAAACGCCCTGAAAATTTGAATCAAATAACCACAAAGATTAATTTTTGCAAAGGATTTGAATTATTAAGGTACTACAAATTGTAATAAAAACGTTCAATTTCATAATGCCTTGTTTGTTTTACTCTTTTGCAATTTTATTGTTTAACTTTGGTAGGTATCGAAAAGTACTGCTTTTCGAAAAATAGTGCATCAGCGTCTGACAATTTGTCTATGGTGTCTGACAACTGGTTAAATTGACTTTTTGGCTTTAAATGGTCATAATTCATAAAATAATTAATTTTTAATGTTTCTTCTTGGTCTACATATATTTTGTAAACTTCAAAAAATACATTTGTGAAGACAAAAATTTGGCTCAAGCTCAAATAACTTTTTTGAGTTCAATGCATGTAAGCATACGAATAGGATAGAGAAGACAACATTTTATAATTTAATATTATCGTTTAATATTTATAGAAAAGGACAGCACATAGAAAAGGTGTCGGTTATAATATGATCGTTGAATCGTGACGCACGGGTAATCTTTCAGCGATTCAAGTGTATGTCCAAAAACCGGTTCAGTCACCCTAATTATTAAAACAAAAGAAAGCCGTTGACAAATCAAAAATTTTAATTCAATCAGTGTTTAATCTTTATAGTGTTGGTTATATTATGAAGGTTAAATAACTAGTCAAATTAAAATAACCGATTTTTGAACGATTCGTTGGTTGTCTTGGAGCAGACCTTATGTTAGTCATTTTATATAATTTTTTTTAGGTGGTTATATAAAAATTCAACTATAATAAGTGAAGATCCTGATGAGAACAATCAACAAATTTTGAAAACAAAAGTTATAATTACTGATGCTAATTTGGGCAAGTTTAAACATTATTTTTTAAAAAATAAAATTTAATGAAAATCCAGGTTTTTAATTAATAAAATTTTTTATATTTGTTATAATGAACTATAAATTGATAGAATGTACAGCTTCAATTAATGTTTGAACACTTTCAGTGGGAGCATCTGGGTATATTCCATGACCCAAATTCACTATATATCTATCAGTACCAAATGCTTTAATCATGTCTATTACCATATTAGTTAATTCATCTTTGGGTGCATACAAAGCACATGGATCAAGATTGCCTTGTACAGTGATATTTTTATTGTTAAGAGAAGACCTTACAGATTTGGGGTTCATGGTCCAATCAATACCTAAAACATCATATCCTAGATCAGCTTGATCATCTAAATTGAAATGAGCTCCTTTTGCAAAAAGTACCTACAAATTTAACCATTACTCAATTTTCTTATTACCAATTTAAAAAAAAACTTACCAAAGGAACTTGTTCCAATTTTAGATCTTTTAACTTTCTTTTAATTTCTAAAGCTATTTTCTTTAAATAAGGTAAACAAAATTTGGCATATAAGTTTTTATTGAGATATTCTGCACTACTATCAAATACTTGTACTATCTGGGCACCAGATTCAATTTGCATTACTAAATAATCTATTATAACATCAGTCAAAAGTTCTAACAGTTGGTGAGACAGTTCTGGATGCTGGTAGAGCCACTTTTTAGCTTTGCTTAAAGTTTTTGAGCCACCACCTTCTATCATATATCCCATGAGAGTCCACTAAAATATAATTCCCATTATGACTTTGCAACATTAATTATTAAGGTAAGTAAATTTATAATATTTATATTAACCAAAAGCATGTTGAAATTTAGTTTTCCTACTACCCCCTATGAAAACGACATAAAAAAACACGATTTTGATACTTCGAAAATTAGTAATATCATACGCGTTCGGAAAAATAAGAAGCAATATCACACACATGTGATATTTTTTAAAAATGCAAAGAACGTTATAATTTAAGCACGATTAATGAATAAATAACTATCAATTTTTGTGAATAAATCACTTTGGTTTGTTCAATTTGATTAGAAATATTATCCTTTAGTAACATAAATGTCAAATTCATATTTTTATAAAAAATATTGTATGAGTTGCATTATCTATTCAACCAACTATACACATAGGCATGCATTTAGCAGTTAAGGTAATATTGTCCGATATATGTGATTACTTATAGAAGTGTGTTTTTGGTGTGTAATGCCTTATTATTTTCATAAAACTTGGTTTGAAATTTCAATTAGTGAAATTTGGGTATACAAAAAATGAAAAATTAATTAATTTCACCAATATTTCATTAACCATTTTACTTTTAATTTTTTTGTAGCCCACTAAATAAATTAAAACGTCGATTAACTTATAACTAATTTTGATGTTAATACCTGAGATAGATTTATATTTCCATTTAACTCTTTTAACATAAATAACAATTAAAATAAATTTTATAATTAAAGTTAAAAAGTTCATAATTAAAAAATATTGAGGTCGTAGAAAAAATCGGGTACACAACGCGTTGGAAAGTGTATTTCTCCACTCGTTACATTTCAGCACTCGCCGCTAGAGTAATAACAAAACCATACTTTTATCTAACATTAGGGGAACAATAAAGAAGTAATGTTGTCGGGTATTGTACTTGTGCGATGGATGCTGTGCAAATTGTTTTTTGTTGTCATACCTAGTATTGCAATGAAAGAAATATAATTGTCTTTCATCCATCATTTTCAATTCTGAGTATAGAGCATCAGATGGATAGAGAGATTTTTTAGAATAGATAAGTTTTAGAAAACGTCATTGTATTATATAATTATATAATGTGGTTCTAAATTAACAAATTTGAAATTCAATTTCCACACAATTATAAATGCAAATGAAAAATATTGAAGGACCTGTTTTTATTAAATAAAATTAATTTTTCAAGAATATCTCATTTTCAAATAAAAAAATACCAATTCAGTAAATGGAGAATTGAAGACCCATTCAAATGACATACCACTTTCTGTTTAAAATTTTAATAAGGGTAGCTATAATCCTAATAATTGATCTGTTTCAGGATTTTAATTAGAACCAGTTGCCACTGATCATTACTATTAAATAATATATACATTGTGTGCTACCCTTAATAATTAACTATGGAAACAGAAATGTTTACTTACTGGTGCACCAGAAAATCCAAATAATGGGACTTTTCCATCCAACTTGTGCCTTGTTAGAGTTATGGCTTCACCTACATATTTTAACCTGGAAGCTGCACCTTCTTTTTTCAAATCTTTTAAAGTATCAATTGTTAAAGGTTCAGGCAAAACAGGTCCCTATAAATATTCTTTAGTTCCACAATCAAATTTAACACATAATATACTTACAACTGAAGGTCTCATTTCCACATTCATGCCTAGAGCTTGTGGAATAACTAGAATGTCACTAAAAATAATAGCAGCATCCAAATCATAGCGCTTTATTGGCATTAATGTAACTTCACATGCTAACTCGGGAGTTTGACAAATTTCAAAAAAGGAATGTTCTTTACGGAAGTTCATAAATTCTAAAAAACATTAATTTAATATATTTAACCAGTTCATTTACTATATTCTACCTGGTAAGTACCTTCCAGCTTGTCTCATGATCCATATTGGTAGTTTATCGGGTTTTTCTCCTCTAGCAGCTTTAATAATCCTATCGTTCTTTAAAGTCGGGAAGTTATGAGATGTCATAATTAATTTTAATTTAACAATTTACTAAGTACGGTGAATTCTTTAATAGATTTTTGTCAAATCACTCTATACTCTCGAACACAGAACAAGTAATATGTTTATTACAATTTTTTTTACAAATATAACCTCAATATTCGAGCAAGTAATCACAAAACAAATTATAATAAGAATATCCACAGAACGAAAAAGTCGTTTTGAAACGCTTAGTTCTATGATCTTAACATATATGTTTCGTTTTCTACATAGTTGATATGAGAAACTGGTATCAAATTACCAAGAAATAGGAGATTTTTCTCACTACACTATGGACAGGGAGAAGGGAGAGTGTGAAGTCGAAATTTGTGTTCTATGCTGTCGAACTGTAAAATGTCAACGAAATGAAGGAAACCGGTATTTCATTTCACAGGTAATAAAATATCAGTACGTTTTGGAACAGTTGATCAAACATAGTTATTTTGTAAAAACTATGTATGCAAATGTATAAATTTTTAAATATGTAACTCAGTGGTGTGTAACCTATGGTTAAAGAAGATTGCAGTGCCTAATTTATAAATTTTCATTCATAATTTTATGATGGATTTCAGATTAACCATGAAATTTCAATCTTTTTTAATAGGCGTGCGTTTATGGCAGGATCACATCAAGTAAAATTTGTAATATCTTGGAAAAAAACCATATTATGAGTAACTGCGTTGTAGACTCTAGACAAATTAAATATGTCCATAAGTTGCCTATAAGTAAGGCAATCTGTTAAATAATGTCTATATTAGCGTTTTCGGCTGGTTGCTCTGGGTCGCTCTCAGAGTGCTCCGAGAATGTTCGGTTGGCATGATTGGTCACCGAGCATCAAGAACGATAAACATTTACCAGGATTGCCTAATCGGGCTGATTTGTCCGCCAGCTGTGTGACGTCACTGCAGTCCTTCATTATAACGTTTACCATGTAAATGCATGGAAATAATAGGAATTAGACAGTATTTTTATGATTTCTGTAATACTAACGTACCACTATTTGGATTTTTAAGATTAAACACTTATAATTTATAATAAATATTCTCATAAAATCGTTTTAATACGGCCGAGGACTGCAGTGACGTCACGTGCGATCGATTTTTTGGCGAACGTACGTCTTATGGGATTAAGCAATCCTGGTAAATTTTTTATCATTCTTGACCGAGCATGGTCGATTTTCTTGTTCGGCTGATCGACTGGATCGCTCTCGGGTTGATCGGAGTTGATCTGAGATCAAGAACGATAAACATTTACCAGGATTGCCTAATCGGGCTGATTTGTCCGCCAGCTGTGTGACGTCACTGCAGTTCTTCATTATAACGTTTACCATATAAATGCATGGAAATAATAGGAATTAGACAGTATTTTTATGATTTCTGTAATACTAACGTACCACTATTTGGATTTTTAAGATTAAACACTTATAATTTATAATAAATATTCTCATAAAATCGTTTTAATACGGCCGAGGACTGCAGTGACGTCACGTGCGATCGATTTTTTGGCGAACGTACGTCTTATGGGATTAAGCAATCCTGGTAAAATGTTTATCATTCTTGATCTGAGATCGAGGGTCAGATGCAGAGCAAATATGGCGGGTAGTGTTCAAAAAATAGCGAAGAGTTTTGATGGATTTTTTATTGTCTTCAGAAAATAGTGACGATGAGTTGGGTTTCCTTATTTTCAAGGAAAGGTGGAAAATAGGGAAAATTAGAATATTTTATAGGTACTAGGTACCTACATTTTATATTCTGTAAAACTAGATTTTGGATATTTCTGAGCGGTTCTCCAAAAGTAAATCGAATCAACTCTTGTTCGGGTGAATGATGTTCTGTCACAGAACTGTGTCACTCTTTTTCCGAGCCACATAGATTTTCGATCAATCTGGGAGCGATTTCAGATCATTTCACCCGAAAACGCTGTCAGTTTGCCATTCTTATTGACCAATAAAATTATTCTTGAAAATTCCAATAGCCGCATGCGCAATAGGCGAATTTAGGCTGATAGTAAAACTGGAAGATTACCAATATTTAATAATTATAATAAAATATTTTTTTCTACTAGATATTGTATTTTGTTTTTTGGAATTTTTTAAATATTAAAAAAGATCTACGTTAAACACTCACAAATTAAATCTCCTTAAATGTCCTCAATTTCCTTGCTAATAATCCTAAAATTGGTATGGCAATTGACATTATTTTTGAAGCATTTTATATCCCATAGAAAAATATTTATTCTAGAAATGCAAACACATGTTGTGTAGCTGAACCATCACTGTCGCATTTTGTTATCCAATTTTTTGATGCAAAGGTAAATTCAGAATTAAATTACTTCTAACCGCCGTATTCACCATTGTCTGTCTTAACAACCAGATAAGTAACAGGTGGATACCGTTAACCAGACTGTTAACAAAATACATTTAACACATTTAAATAAATGCATACAATGTTTACTTATAAACAAAATTATGCTGCTTAAGGTGATCTAAAATGTATTCTTTATCTGTACTGGCTCCCTCACAAGTGTGTATAAATCATTGTTGCATTTACATCAATTAATTCCGCCATCTTAAACGTATGTAGTGTTCATAACCAAAAAAACCTTATATAAGTAAAGGCAGAATTTTGAAAATCCAACCGTTGTTTCAGTCTTGCTTGAACTTGAAAATCTTGACAAAAAATATGAGAGTGGTTTGTAATTGGAAATGCAAGGTCGTATCGAAATCGTTGCACGGAATACCGTTTGTGGAAAAGGCGTAATTATCGTTCAAAATAATAAAAACTTAGGAACATTTCTGATCCGCCCCTCTAGAAACTTAGGTTCAACCGGCTCAATTCCCCAAGACTTTTGCTGTTATTATTTTCGTTTTATAAAAATTTACAAATGCTGTTGTTAAAGCTGATCGAAGTAAATCTGTAGCTTTACTAAAACTTCAGAGAGTTTAACATTTTTGCTTCAAATGATTACAATAAGTATCAAAATTCTAAAATATTGTTGAAGTGCAATTGCTGAGTTAGAAAAATGTGGTCGATTAATAAAAAAGTTTAAAACTAACTTTAAAAATAATCTGGTTGATCTCAGAGGTTGGAAAATATGTCTTAAAAAATAGTCTGGCTAATCTTTCGAACAACCTTTGTTTTGTTGAAATTTTACCATCACTCAAACGGGATTTTAAATATTTTATAAGACTGGTTAGGGCCCCATAAGCTTTACGGGCCCAGGGCAATTGCCTGATTTAAGACGGAATAAAATTATGCAAAACCACATAGTGTTATCGTTGTTTAAGATCCATTAAATAATCAAGTAAATACACTGCTCAATAATTGAAGTAAGCAAATTGTTTTTTTCGTTTTTTTTTTCTTTTTATACGCTGTTATCTCTTTAACCAGAATTGTAGAAATTCGATTTCAAAATACTAACATTTTAGTCGCGTAGAAGTGCTGCAGTGACTTTAACATTGTTTCTATAGTCCATAAGTTTGATAACCTGAAAAAAATGGCGCTACGGCGATTAGAAACAGTGCAACTCGATCAATTAGTACGTTGGGTACACGAAGGCTTAAGTCAATAAGAAGTTGCTACACGACTAAATGTGTCCCAAAGTGTTGTCAGTCGTACTTGGAATTGATATTTGGAAACTGGGTCTGCAGCGTACAGGCATGGAGGAGGACGAGAACTAGTTACAACTCCGGCTTAAGACCGCTCTATAGCTGTAACTGCAAGAAGAAACCGAACATTTACTGCTTCGAGAATTAACAGCTTCTTTAGGCATGCTACCGGAAGAGTGATATTTAGTCGAACTGTTAGAAGGTTGCATGTATGTAATTTAAGAGCCAGAAGGCGTAATTCTCATCCACAGTTGACTGCGGATCAGCGTGCATGCAGATATCGGTTGGCGAGAGAACACAATCGTTGGAATTTTCAGAACTGGAGGTACTGTGTGTTTACGGATGAGTACAGATTTCGACTGGATATGTATGATGGTCGAATATTGGTGTGGAGGGAAAGAGGACAGCGATACAATGGACGTTTGATGGCCCCAACCACTCTACTACGAGAGTGGGAGTTGGTTCGCGCATGAGTATTAAATTTGGGCCATTAACGAGATGGGTCTATTGTTGAGCAGTGTAGTTTATTTATTTTAATTCACGTTCGTAGAGAAGCAACGAATGTGTACGACACAAAATGTGATTAAAGGATGGATGCGAGGTTATGACATTAATACATACTACCCTAAGTACTTTTTATTACAAATAATTATATAAATACATTTAAATCACAATAGAGTCAACATCACTGAGGTGAAATGTTCTTGGATCCTAACCAAGAAGTAGAATGTAAATATCTACATCATACATAGTTTTAATGAAAATCAGTACATTTTTATAATCTATTCTATGAAATATACCTACTATTATAATATATTTGGTGTTTTTCGTTGATTTACAAAGTGTATTATTCTTGATTCGTTATAAAATTATATATTAGCATTGTACTTTAAAAAATATAAATAATAAAACAATTTTTTATATAAAGATGAATTTCTATAAAGGCTACTAAAATCTATTATGGCAGAATAACAAAGTCCCAAACTCTTAAAGGTCAGTAGCGTAGACAAAAACATAAATAAATCTACGGTAATTCAAGATATATTTTTTCTATAAATTAAGTTACCTCATACATGTTTATACTGTATTGCTATAGTTGTTTAAAAATATAGACAGTACAATGTGTTTTAATATGTACTCGTTCATTTATGCTTATCATTTTAGTGCATAATGAATTGAATTAAAATAAAATAAAAAATAAACCTAGGTACATAACAAGTACCGTTACTGTTGCCGTTGTTTAACCTTAACAACAGTTGCTAAACTAAATTTGTAAATTTTCTTTAAATAAATTTTTTAATTAAATAGATTTTAGGTTGTCTTATGGTCCGGCTACACCGAACGTTTTGCCTGCAGTCCAAAACCGTGCAGGTTTGACGGAACAAAATGACGGAACACCGTACGTTGGCTACACGCGAAGGTTTAAAGTAAAAAATGGACTGCGCAAATTTCAGTGTCAAGAGCTCACAAGTCATATACGATGTCCTCATCGTATATGATCGTACAGCAGAAATTTTTTTAACGAAAGCGTTATTGTATTGTTTACTAATAAAAAAGACTTCATTTTTCCTGTTTCTGTCAGAATATTCCTTACTTTTCGCCTTCCATAATGCCGGCAAAGATTTGTATAAGTCTATAAATTCATTTAAAAATTGTTTTGAAAGGCTTCTTATATCTCTCATAGCGTCTATTTGGCTAGAAAACTTTTGCTGGACTGAGGAACGGATTGAATGACCGGCCACACGTTGCAAGTAAAACCGTAGAACCTATAACATCAGGAAAAATCTTCAGCAACTCGACGAGAGTACAGGCCGCGCTTGGAAGCCTACGCGCGATACCGTCTATATGCAAGTTCTTACCTGCACAAACGAGTCTCTGCAGGCATGCTCTCAGGCAAAACGTACTGTGTAGCCGGACCATTAGGTCATGTAAGCCAGTTCAGTAGTTAAGGTAAGGATTGTTAAAACAGTGCGCTGCGCACGACGTAAACTTAGGGGTAATGCACACTGAACGGAAGTCAGGCGATGACGTGGAACAGACTTATTTCGCTAACGTGTCTGTTCTATGTAATTAATTTTCCAATGCACACAGAAGCGACGAGACACTGGTGGCCATGATCCCGCCCTTGCCACGTTTCCTTCCAGTCTCTTGTGGCTTACCGTAACAGACACGTTCGTTCCACGCCACTTGTATCATATTCAAAATCCGGGACGATATTGAATTTAACATTCAATTTTATGAGGAAATTGAAAAGTATCCATGCTTTTACGATTATAGTCGTTCAGATTATTGTAATAGATGACTCGTAACGTCTCGTAACGGTGTACCACCAGTTTTCCCCATCTTTAGCCATAACGTATGAACCCAAAATCGTCTGTTTTTTGCACATCACTCAAGTATATCTAGATCCAACATATCTTAACTACTAATTGAAAAATCCTTGTTTATAGTCAAGACTAAACGGGGCAACTGACTGAATTTTTTTGTTCTTGTCACTTTCCTGCCCTTTCTGTGTGAGTAGGATAGATATTCCGACTGACGACTGGCGACTTAGTTCTTTGTATTTACTTTTTTTATAATTAAAATTTTATAAATATTAATGATTGTGATGTTATTACATTTACTATTAAGGTTTCTTCTTCCGCAGGGGAAAATTTTGCCATAATTCACTTAAAAATAATAGAACAACTCAACAATTTAAGCCCAAAGTCAATTCTGCTCAGCTGAAAGTTTGCTCGCCTGAGAGAGGCCTGTCACACGCCAAACTAAATCATTTTGAAAAATAACAGCTTTGTGTAAAGATGTCGGAAGAGTAAGCGACAACATGTTTATTTATGCTTTAAATCAATTTAATTTGTAGTTAAATATTTATATGGGTATGTCCCGATAGATAATCTTTTTTTACATTCTTTCCATTATCCAAAGATTGTGCAATATCTGTCCAAACATCCATTTCTTAAAATAATTTTTATCTTTCGAATGCCTCAAAACAGATTTTGATATGTATAAATCTGTAAGTTCCAATTGCGCGTCTTCACTCCACGTCTCCATCTTTTTATCTGATGTGCTGACATTGAACTAATGCATACTGATGTCTAGTAAGTACCGTATCATCTCTTCCCGTCCACACAGAGCCACGCAATTCCTTTAATCGGTCGTCAATAAACAGATAGCTACGCGCCTCCCTGAGGCGACTTTTGCTCCACGTCCACATATTAAAAATTTGTCTCGTCTTGCGAGTGCCGCGTTGGGTCTGTAGGCACCTTAACAATCCAAAATAACTTAATTCCATTAGATTGATTTGCGCGACTGTACTATGGAGGGTAGAAGGCAGGAGAACCAATTCAATGTTTTTAAAAGCGTCCATCGAAAGGGAACAAATTGGTGGCGCCACAGTAGCAAGAGTACGTTTACAAATAGTAGAAAAGAAGAATTTGTCCTGTGATCGGCTATTTCAAAATGAAATAACTGAAGTAAGAAACGAAATTAAATAACATTTAACTACGTACATAGTTGAAATTTTAAATACTGCATAATTTTTAACTACACAAGGCATTAATTTTTTTAACCCAGCTCACTTCACTTTGTTGATAACCTATGGAGGGTTACTGATTTCACGTTGTCTTTTTACCCTTTTGCTACTCTCGCGACATCTACTATTTGCTCTTTACCAATGGATAGTTTTTCGACATTATTTCTATACAAGTTGGTCCTCCTTATCTCTACTTCTACTCTCAGTATAGTATGCAATGTTCGGCAGACTGTGAGTTTTGCGGCGCGCACTGTTCTAACAATCCCTACCTATATTAGACTTATATGCACTTTGACTTACAAAGATGTTTTGTGTATACCTTAATCTACTTAAAATGTAGAACGCAAATACTTTTAGCGAAGTAAATATTTTAATTTAGAGAGATTTAAAATATACACAAGTCTTTATGATTAGTTACCTTTTTTTATCTTATATTTTTAAACAATTAAATGTACCATTTTATATTTTGCACTTATAAAAATCTTCATTATAAAACGCATTTGCGTTACGTAATGTAACTTTTACGTACGCAAATTTTTGTTTTAAATGGTTGGCAACATGAGTGAAGTATCTAGACAAGACTATTGACAATGATATTTGAGGCTAACAACAATTTATTAATTTTATATTGTTCTTTAAAAGAGTATTTGTGATTATGAATTTCATCTTTTACTCATATAATATATTATTATTGGTATATTATTCATTTTAAAATATTTTAAAACTTTAACATTTGATAATTTAAATTTCAAAACTGTCAAAGGTTATAAAGTACACAGTGCGATCAACATACTTTTTAAAATCAATTTTTTCGTAATTTACATACAAAAAATAAATTAATTTAAAAATGATAAAATGGCAAAATATAAAAAATATTATAAACAATTTATTTCATATGGCTGTTGTAACACTCGTTCTTTAAAGAACTCATCGCTTCGCGATTCGTTTTTTGAACTCGTGTGCCATAATATGAAATGCGTTGTTTAATACACTATTGTAACTGTACACAACAATTAGTATAAATAAGCATTATTAGCAAGTGTGTTGATTTTTGGTGTATGAATTTATTTTGTAGTTATTAGTTATATTACAAATGTAAATACGGTTTTGTAATTTGATAATGCTCGATAATGTACTCTAAATGTTGAAAATTTTATTATATTTCAGTAAGAACAATTATATTTGCAATATTTAATGAAAAACACATTAGACTAGAAACTATTTCATTTGTTATTTGTCTAAACACACAACCGTTGAGTTTTTGGAACTAAATAAAATATTTAATTGTTATTCCTTTTATGTTTTTTACAAAAATGAAATGTAAGCACGATTAATATCACTGGGTTAAAGAAAACGCCTTCTTGGAAAGAATATACCGACTGGACTGCTGGTGATAAAAATTATTCCTACTTACATTTTTACATACCCTTGGAAAAGTGTAAAAACTTTTTAAGTTTCGTATAATCAATAGCCTGATATAATAAAATAAAATTAAATACCCAGTGCTATACAAGGAGTTTAATTAATTCTATCAAATATTATTTAATTTTATAGCTTCTTGAAAAAATATGATTTAATTAATTTCGATATAATCTCGATATATTTAACAATATTATAATATCCATCAATATATAGATTGTCAATTCGATATAATTTAGTTTTTGTTAAAATGAGATATGTATAAACGCCTCATCTAATTTAACAAAAAAATCATTCCACATTTGCATTGTTTCAATAAATTCCAATTCATTCACTGAGTTACCAATAACATTTTGTTAGTGTGATGTTTAGGCAATAATTTTTCTTAAAAAATGGTTACTTCAACTGTATTTGGCAAGACCACAGTCTGTATCACTTCTGTGAAAAGACAGTGTTTCATAATATAACATATTTACTAAAATTTTTAAATTAATTAAATTTGTAAATAAAATATAAAGGTAGGAATTAAAAATAAAAATTTGGCAAGTAAAAGCGTACTCAAGAGGGAGGATGAACCTGAATGCTTCTTCATTTCTTCTTTCGGGATGTCCGGAATATCGTTGGATTCTAAAAAAATATGTACATATAATTTAAATTTTTTTATACGCATTAAAAGTATTGCAATGTTTGGTTTAAGACGTTTGAGTAATATTATATGATAGTATAATATTCAATGAGCGTATAATGATGGCTATTATTCACGACTTGAAGTTTACGGCCACGAGCAGTAGGCGAGTGGCCTAAATCACCGAGCGAATAATAGCCATTTTACGCGAGTAGAATAAAATACTTTATCTACGACTACTAAATAATTTTGTTGAAGTTTTATTAATAAAATTTTGGTTACATTACATGCATATTTTTAGAAACGGTATTACTTTATTGTAACAAATATTTGTAGTTTTAAAAAATACTGATATTAAAACGAAAATATACTTATTCAGACCAAAAAATATCACAGGATGATACTATTTGATTGTACTTATTTATAATTTTAATATTAGGTAGAACAATTACTGAAGTTTATCTGTGGTGTACAATTCATATCAAAACTAATGATTTTGTGACTTGAACTATTTGAATTACTTTACAATATGTTTTTTTTTACACAATTTAGCAAATAATATTAAAACACTGATACATCTACGCACACGAATAATACGAACAATAATGTTGACAGTTTTGAGTTAAATTTGATTGTTTCATAAGTTACTTCGGGTTTTAAAATCACATATAAAGCTCACAACCGACCAGGATTTTTTTTATTAATTTTTTTAAACTTATAGAAGTGAATTGAAAATATTTAGTGATTTACACGATAAAATTTTAAAACCGATGGTTTTTAGCAAAAAAATGTAATAGTAAAGCTAAATTAAGCAAGCCATGATTAATGTGTTATTAATGGATACTATTAAGGTCGAGCAAACAATCGTATTATGAGTTCATTATGTATTAGTGGTGGATAAAATATTTTAAGTACTTTATTTATTGTACTAACCCTTACTACTTGAAAGTCTATCTTATTAAGAACGGTAAACAACTAAAAGGTTGAATTAAACTTTCACTATTTATTCTCAAATATGAAATGCAATGTAACTTCAATATGTCAATCTGACGATGCTATTTCTATAGCGAAACGGCCGTCATTGCATTTCATATTTGAGAATAAATAGTGAAAGTTTATTTCAACCTTTTAGTTGTTTACCGTTCATAATATTTTAAGTACATTTATATTAATATACTAACACACTAGAAAACAATGCACATTTTTTATTGCAATTTTTTATTACAATTTATTGGGCACTGATACTTTATGGTCAAAGTTTAGGTTCTAATTATTTGAGATGGTATTGTATCATTACCATGGATTAATATTTAATTATTAAAATTGGAAATAATACATTGACACTTTTAATTTTACTCTTAAAAATAAAAGAAAAACATTGTTGACAGGTAATTAGATTAAAACTATGGACATATATTTAAATTACATATTTTATCTTTTAAAAAAAGAACTGCGAATGTAATAATTATTTTCGGTTTACAATAGGTGTCAGACATCAGACCTGTTATATTAGTTTATCTTCTTCGATACCTATTCCAGATTGTTGAACTTTTATTTTCAAACAATATACTTTATGTAGGATGTGAGATTGTGCATAACTCAAGCCAAAGACGGAACCAGAAATTTTGGAAAAGGGGTCAGGCAAATTATGCTAAATATCAAAACTAGAGGTATAAGAAATTTTTAATGCTTAGATAAAATACCGGGCAAAATGAAAGTGTCAATTCTAGTCGTTTGTTGTAATTTTTTATATTATGTGAATTATTTTTAGCCTTACATCCACTACTACGTTATGTTCAATACATTCTTCTAGGGTTTCTCTAAAAATGGATATTAATGTATTTGTTTTTGTTTAACTATGATTTTTGTCACTATTTACATTGTAGGTATCTTCTCTTTAATTTCCAATCCTAAAAATATCTTTTAGCCCTTATTATATACTAAACGAGAAAGGGTTGTCATAAAAGTAAAGTTCCTAGGAACGAAATAGGTATGCCATTTTTTTCCAAAAATTAATTTTAAATTAGTAACAGTCGCTACAGTAATATAAGACAGCATTTTAGCAGTAACATTTAAATATACACTTGAAATGACAAAGGTGTGGTGTACAAAAAAGAGTTAAATTTGATTACCTAATTATTATATTAGATTATTATTTTTTATTAATTATTAAAAATTATTAAAAGTGTTTTGAAATATTTTGATTCTAATGTATTTTATTTCTACCTGAACTTGACACTAAAAAATGGTTGTAAAAGCATAGGAGTAGTGACACCCTCCAAAATTGCAAAGAAAAATACTAAAATTCTACATTGTCTTATTTTTGTTATAACAACGTATTTTTCTATTTTAAAAAATTAATAAAACCTTTTTTAAGGTGTACTTTTGTTGTAGGCCTGTGAGAAATTGAATAAAAATTTATAAAACCATTTTTTCAAACATAATGGACACGTGTAGAATAATAATTCTATTTTGAAATAAATTTTGTCAAGAATGAAATAAATAAAAATTCTCTGCTGGCGCTCCTGGATTTATCAATCCTATATCTTAAGAAATTTGTCGCATTTCAGGACACACCTTTACTGAAACCCACCCAATGTGGAATGTTTATAGATGATCATTTATCTTCGGAATCTTCAAAGGTGGAACATAATAAGATTATGAAGTGTACAGGGACAAGAGTTACAGTCTTACTAGTCTATATGCTAATCTGTTGAAATAGTATAAAAAATATTTTTTTCAAGTTGTGTTGAATTCATGCTTTTTTATATTGTTTTATTAAACATCTTGCAACATTATTTGAAAAGAGCTGTTGGTTTAAATAAATAATTTAAAAATCTGTTTGACTAAAAAAGATTTATCTTATGATAGGTATTAAAAAATATAATAAAAAATATAATATAATTTAATGGAAGAAACGGTAACTTCAAATTTAATCGGAAAGCATTATCAAAATATTAAATTGACTTTTTTTTCAATGGATCGAAATACATATGATAACGGAAATTTAAATTATTATTGTTTTTATAATTGAAAATAAATTAAACTTGGCAAAAAATTGAGTGTGAGATAAAAGCAATTTTTAACTACAAAATTTCAAAGAAATTACCACAGCATTCATTACAAAGTACCTACCCAACAATTATGCCAGTTCAGTTTTAAAGTCAGCAATTTTTTTGATGATTTTATCATTGTATAAAAAGACATAGTAGGACAATCCTTATGGTAGATAATTTTGAAGCTCTGTACGCCCGTAACGTGGTGGTACCTGGTGACGAATAGAGTAAATATACAAAATAAATTACAGTTTTTGATCGCAAAGAAAATAGGGGTTGTTCGATAAATTTATTATTTAGCCGAATTTCTTCATGGAGATGTAGGCGTAAAACTTTTAGCCAATACATTTTAAATAGAATGATTTTTTAATACTAAAAAGTGAGTAAGTATTTTTAAAAAAATTAAACATAGAAAGAAATATTCTGTTGGTACTGAGAGCATAAAGTCAGCATAAATTATCTGTAAAAATTGATTTTCATTAATTACAGGGTTGTAAAGATAAAGTAAATTAAATTTAATTTTTTAATACATATTAGCTAATTAAAATAAAATTATTGTTATTTTAAAGTAACTTAGGACCTATGTAATATTTTATGAACTTTCTTTTTAAGTTTAAATTTTTCAAAAAATTTTACCGTTTTTTGGGATTTGAAAAAAGTGATTATCCCGGAAATGTTTTCATCTAAGATCAGCGCTGTGCAATGATATAGAAAAAACAGTTGAAAACTATATCGTACTGATGCTTAGAATAGCTTAATATTTTATTGTATTATCTATTTATAAAATTAAGCTTAATCAAAACAAACAGTTTATATATTGATAAAACATAAAGTTATAGTAAAAATCAGGATCAGGATTATTCCTTAGGGCTAATAGTATATCTTTAAAATTGTTTTCTTAAAAATGTAACTTCATTATGACGATCTTTCATTTAGTCGAAAAAGCTGTCATTTACTATAAAAAGGATTGTTCGAATAATACATAGTGGGAATTTTTACTAAAAATGTATTTGTTTAATTTTCATATTACGGATTTCCAAAAGTAAGGATTTCTACAATAAATAAAAAAATACTACAAAAAATATTTATTCATAAATAATTACATCATCATAAATACCAAAAAAAAAATTAATGTTTAAAGAATATTTCAACGATTTATTAAAAAAATTCAATAATTCAATGAGAGCTGTTTGGATAATAATTACCATCGTCAGATTCTAAGCAACTATGATTGATTTATAAAAAGAAATGTTTTAATAAATCGTGGAAATATTCGTTAAACATTTTTGTGTGTAGTTTATAATAACATGGATTTTTACAAAAAGTTTCTACAATAATAATCTAATTACATTTTTCGTTCTGAGCAACTAAAAACATTTATTAAAGTAAAAATCATACATAAAGTAAATGTAAATTAAAAAAATAGTTGGATTTTGTACTTAACAATGCAGAAATATGTTAGTAATAATTGTTCTCCGTTATATCTTTAAAATTGTTTCAAACCTTTTTCTACCTGCGGTTTATTGCCTAAAATTATGATAGGAATGAAATATTCCGTTAAAATTAAATACACAAGGATTTTATGTAAAAATTTTATATCACTTAAAATATATTTTAAGATGGATAAATAGATAACATTATTTGTTTTGTAGTATTGCTAACTTAGAGTTTTTTTTACTTCTTGAGAATTTTTACTTTTTTTATGTTAGTTTGTTAATCTGTTAATTTTTTTTTGAAACTCCTGTAAACGCTTTTTAAGAGTCGTTATTTCTTTATGATCTTTTTCCAAAAGAAGAGGAGATGAGGGCATATCAATCAACTGGAGTATAAATGGATCGATGGTTTTTGTACTCGTTTCGCTCAAACTCTCATTTTCGTCACAATCAAAAGTATTTTTATTGGTTGATGGTATACTGTCGCAAACCTGCTGCTACAGATAACTCAGAAAACGGCATTTGATCATCATATTTTTGTGGAACAGCAGTCTTTGGTAAACGTTTGGAATTCAGAAGTACAGGATCGAAATGCTTGCTACATATAAATTTTCCCTTAAGAATATTCGAACTCAGGGTCGCCAAAGAAGCATTTCCTGCAATGTAAATAATTACTATTAATAAAAAAATGCCAAAAACTTTATAATCTAATTTAATTAAAACTTATAAATATGATTTATTAAACTATGTTGTAATAATAAAATATATGTAACCAAACCGTTGCTGTAATTTTTTGTTTAGAAACATTAAAGATTATTATTATTCTATCATTATTATTATTGTTAAGCGCGACAAATTCAAAGCACTAATTCGATTTCTTTTTATTATTTTTTCACGCTAGTACATGGTGAAAATAGTATAGAGTTACAATTCCCCATATAGCACACGACGTACTGGGGACGTACATATTAGGTCCGATTTGGGTCTTTACGTCCCCGGACCAGAGGGGACGTTCTGAGTACGTACATATCTGGACTTACTTGGTACGTCCGCAAATGGACGTTTTCAGTACGTACATATTGGGTCCATTTCAGATATTTATTCCTAAAGCCAATCGGATACGTTCTGAGTACGTACATTTCTGGACGTACCTAGTTCGTATTAAAATGTACGTACCTAGTACGTACGTTTCTGGACGTATTCAGTACGCACCTAAATAGACGTAGTTATTACAATGATTTCAATGTTTGTAAACATGTTTGTTACAGAAAAAGTGTAAATACTAAACAGTACAAAAGAAAAACCAATCCTACCCGTGTTAATCAACAGACCTAACTGTTTAGCTAGAGAAAAAGCGCCTATAATGTTTTTAAATTACGCGCCAAAGTTTGGGTTGGGTTTTGACAATATGTTATTCTAACCTATATTCTATGAGTGTGTGTGTGATATGTAAAAGGAGGAATATTTGCTTTGGCACTAAAATAATACATACCTACACAGACAATACAGATTACCATACCATATTTGTGATTGATAGTGAACTGTTAATAGTGAAATTGTAGAAGGTAAGCTATCTTTTAATATTACAATGAATCGATCAAATATAAGTAAACATCTAAAGTATGCCCGGCAAAGAGTTCCATTATTCGAGCGATTGCTAGTAGTTGATGGTTCACATAATAGTGACAGGGATAGCGTTGATGGATTTAATAGATAGTTAATAGATGCTATTTGAAGCTGATGAAGGAAAGTCGTCTGGTTCGTTCAGAGAGACAGAACTAGCTCTCAAATCATGGCTAAAGAGAGCGAAGGAAAGGTCCATGAAACAAGCATTAAAGCTTTTAATTGAAGATCAAGGAAGTATTATTCAGGTATTTTTTAACAGAATTCTTTATTACTTTTGATTTTATGATTTTTATTTTATTTTGTTATTACCTATTACCTAGTTTTATTTTAAATTTTATAAATCATTGTGAAATAAAAATGGTTATTAAAAATTGTTTTATTTAATTAAAATATTTAGATTACTTTTCACCTATTTCCTGGATACGTCCCAGAACTGTCCACAGTTTGAGCCAAAAGAGTACGTACCAAGGACGTCCATTTGCGAAAAATTTGGACGTACCAGGTACGTCCCAGATTTGTCCACATTAGGCACAGTTTGGACCAAAAGTGTACGTACCTGGGACGTCCATTTACGCGGAATCAGGACGTACCCGTTACGTCCATAGGACGTACACTGTCCCTAATCCGTACGTCCCCAGGACGAACGATACGTCCGTTTCGTACGTCCCCAGTACGTCCGTAGGTCGTACATGTGCTATATGGGTCCGTGAATTGAGAATTTTTGTTGAAATTTACCGCACTTTCAGAATTTTTTTTATTATTTAAACAATCAGTTATACTTTTTTGGAGGTATTGGGAAGAAGCTGGTGGGGTTTTTTTCCAACAGTTTTTTGCTAATAACAATTGTAATTTTTTAACCGAAAAAAATAAAAATACTTCTTTTTCTAAAACTATTTCGAATCGTTTAAGCCATTAACTACATTTTTAGGAATTTTATCTTGTATACACTGTTGTACAATGTTGAGTGACCAAATTTTTATATTCATAAATTATTGGTTTATTTAGAATTATTGAGATTATCGATATTACCGGAAGTACGGTAAAATTGTTGTGGAGAAAACGGTACCTATTGTTATATTAAAGTAGAGGTTGAATCATGGGGTTTAACATAACGGCTTGTTTATAGCAACAAAAATTTATTGTCTAAGCTAATAAATTATCAAAATTATTTTTTGCAAGAAAAAATACGAAAATGTTTATTAAGCCAGTCCAAAATTGAATTACATTTTTATATTTATTTAATATTTTTCAATTATAAAACTTTTAAAGCAAAAAATATTTTAATTTTTTAAAAAAGTAGCCAAGTGAAGAGAATTCAAGTCGTTTTTTTTAATTACAAGTACACATATAAAATTTAATAATGCTACAATGGTAATAACCATAGATACATAAAAAAGAATAACAACGTTGCCATTTATTATGAAGTGACAGTTGATTTTTTGTTTGATGTTTGTCGAACAAAATTAAAAATTAAGTTTATATCAAATTGTTGCTCTTAGAAAAATGTTTAAAAATTTTAGTTTTTTAACTCTACTACCTACTTGTCTTTACCAGGATGGTCCATTTTTAAAAATATATCAACAAATTTTATTTCCGTAATACAGAAAACTTTATGCAAGTCAGCTGATTTCAAATTAACAAAATTCCAGTGTCATAGTCTTAATGTACATATTATAGTTTTATAAGAACTGTGTCAAGGACCACGGTATCGATATACATTACCTACTTTTCAATAAAAAAAATTAATTTAATGTTTTCAAATTTTATGTTTTATTTCTTTATTGTAATGAAAAAAAAATTTAAAAATCACCGGTTTAAGACTTTTATATTAAACATAGTTTAACATAAAACATTTTTAACAACTATTAAGTTAAAAATAGACATTGATTATATTATATATATTTCAAAAATGTTTTTGATTTGATTTTTGATTAAAAACAATTAATCCGTCTTAGTGTCATTTAAAATTCTAATATAATTCAATTATTTTAAGGGTATAAATTTATTATTTTTTATTTGAAAAAATATTAGTCTTACCTGAGTTTATTATCCATTGTTGACATACTGCTGCGTATGGGAATCGAAACATTCTGATAGTTGAATCTTTGTATGTGGAATTACCGCATTGGTAGTAAACATACTATAATGTCCTGATATCTGTAAAATTTATATATGTATTATTTACCGGATATAAATGTATGTCTAATGAATAGCAATCATTTTTGATTTATGCTTACCTCAAAATAAAAAATCAATCACAACACTATTAAGTTTTTCTGTCACTAAGTAAAGTTTTTTAATAATAAATAAACTATAACTATAATACAAACACTCCAAAAACAATTGCGATTACCCCTATAGAAAATAGTGAGAATTTATTTTCTGACGCACCGCCATCTACCAAATATTAGTAAAATTAGTATTTATTTTTAAAATTGGGACCAAGTCTTTACCGACATCTGGTGGTCGTCCCAAATTGTGTCAAAGAAAATAAAGCATTGGGTTGTCCTACTATGTCTGTTTATACAATGATTTTATTATCATAGAATATTGTATTGCTTTTATAATGCCGTTCATTGAGTCACATCTTTTAAATTTTATTGTAAAAATATTCTTTTATTTGAGATATATGTTGGTCAGCAAGAAAAGACATGAAAGGTCGAATTTCGGAACACCAAATATTTTAAAGGTGTAACTAGTTCAAATTACATTATTCATATATAATATGGCTCTATTTTCATCTGCTTGCAGTAGATTCTTAATCAATAATTTTTTGTGTTTTGTGACTGCTTCATGTTTTTTGTATATTTATGGCCATTTAATCTACAGCTTAAACATTGGATTGAATAGGCAACATAAGACTTTTTATTTTTGGGGAGTTACATTTTAGATGTGTAAAAATAAATGTTACTTTACTGCTTTACGTCCAATCTCCATTCTGCTAAAAATTCCAATTGTGTTACAGTTGGAAATAATAATTTTTTATACACATATCTCTCGATACAATATCACTGAGTACTAATATTCCAAACATACGATGTATGTTTGCTCTTACAAAAAGAATTTATTAAACAGTTCATCTTGGATTACATAACAATTACAATTTGATAACAACTTGATGGTTGTACTACAGGGTTCACCATTTTTATACTCTATGGGTTCACGAATTTCCTCAATAAAAGTCGAGCTAGTTTGGGAATATCCATATTTAACGCCAGTTAACCTCATATACAACAAAAACTTTTCTCTTTGCTATAAAAATCGAATACAAAAACTTGTTTGCATCATGCTTATTATTATTATTACTAATAATAATGAACGAGCAAGAGAAATACACAGAAGCATTTTCATAAATGTGCTATTCGCTTCGACACTAGGAGTGTATGTTGGCCAGTATCTACAATTTTTAAAACAAAAATTATGTTGCCATTGCAATTCAAAGTTTAATGTGCACAAGAAGTAATATAAGAAGATCCGAACTATCTTTCTGCTTGAACATCTATAAAAGATGAATTGCTACATCAGAAATATTGATGAATCAAATAGTATTTTAATAATGACCAAATGTCTATTGAAAGTAAGATATTTAGGGAAGAAATGCTCACCATATTGTTCTTGAAAAGTAACATGAAGAATATTCATTAAAGGCTATTGAATTGTATCACTTTCAAATTATAGGTCTCTAGCCATATTAGTAGTTAATAATAATGTTTATTTGCAACGATAAACATAATACATCCAAAATAGAGTTCTAGTTATCGAAAATAAAGATATACAGCATAAACTCAAGTTCATACCCTTATTTAAATTCTTCTGGAATTGTTAAATGAACCTCCTTTTTGTTTTGTGATTTGTTTTGTTTTATTTATTTGATAATTTTACATTTTAAATATTTTTACAACTCAAGTTTCACTAAAATAATGTTATCTGTTGATTAACATTTTATGATAACGTAGTCACTTCCCTTTTATTTTTTGTTTTTATAATAGTAATTAGTTTTTAATTCACATTCATATATTGTTGTTTTCAAGATGTTTTAATGTTAAAGCTGTTTTAATTTTAAAATTTAACTAATTTTATATGATTTATATTTTAATGTGTTGTAATGTCTCTTCTAAAGAGGTTTTATCTTTTAACGAAGTAACTCTGATGATGGCCTTATAAGCCGAAAGCGCTCAGTTACCGAATTTAATATACACTTTATACACTTAACCTATGGTTTTTAATATACAAAAACTTTTCCTTCCTTTATTATTTCAAGTGTGTACAAAGTCTACAGTCTTTCATTTATTAACCAGGATATGGTTATCGGTATTTGGCAATAATTTAAAAAGTTAACAATCATGTAAAATAAACTTACCGATCTCTGGTATGGGTGTTGTTTTTTTTACACTAACAGTCGTTGTAATCCGTCTGGGTGATCCAGTCGTAGTTCTTGCAATATGTCTGGGCGTTGTACCTATAAAACAAATAATATTTTTATAGTCATACAAAAAATCTTTGAATCATTAATCTTACTTCGTTCTATACAAGAATATAACGGTTGTTTTTTAATTAATTTCATTCCATATCTTAAGGGATCGACATTTCTTTGACAATGCTCTCCGGCTTCTTTTATGTAGATCTCAGTTCCAGTAATAATAGACCCTACGAAACATTCATAGGTGCCAGCTGCAACATCTTTTCTTTCAGTGTAAGTATATAGAAGATTCCTTTCTCTCCAATGACCCAAGCACTGATATTCTCTCTCCTCGTATATTTCTTCAGTTTCACAATGAGATACCTGGTAGTACATAATTTCCGGCGCTCTACAGTCTGACCACAGTTTAGCACATAAATCGGTGGCATCTGGAATTCTTCCAGTATATTCACCCGTTATGGGACACATACCACTGGACATACCAGGAGATATTTCTAAACCTGCAAATTATATTATTTAAGCCAAACTTATGTACAACATTTTTATATCTTATTTAAATATAGCCTTTGGACTTACGTCCTTGAGTGATCCAGGCATCTGGTTGGAAGTTTTCATCTGCACATAGCGAAAATACATCATTTTTATTAGTACTAGTATTAGTTCCTAGTTGAAACTCCAAAATATTACTTCCTCGGTTAGCTATTCTTACACAATTGTAATATTCTTCATCACTAAAAAATATTGAAAGTGAAAAACATATAAATCTAGAAATTGATTTTATTTACCATTGAGTTCTGCTAAAAACAAGGTATTTGTCCACATCTTCTAGCCCAACTACACATTTTATAGTATGAGTTTTAAAAGATAAGTGATCTTTATAAATCATAATATCAGGTTTCACATTAACATGTTCCCAATCACCATACATCCACTGTGGGAAGTTGCATGTTTCAAAAGAAACTTCTTCTGGCCAAGGTCTCTCAACTTTTGGAGCCAAAGAAAATGTTTCAAAACCACTAGTGGTATTATGCAGATCAGTATTGCAAGTTGAATCTCTGCTAAGAGCCATCTCTATATTACCAGTAATAGGATCGCGTTTGTAAACCTACAAATAGTTTTGAATAAAATTATTGTAATGAATTTATTTAAAAAACCTTACTGCACATCTATACTTTGGTCTAAGGTTTTTTAAATGCCTGCTGTCCGTAAATATCACGAAAGTTTCGTCGTTATTACCTTTCCAGTGACCCAGACATTCAAATTTCATATCTAAAAAATATTGTTATGTGAAAAAATCTAAAAAATGTGTTTTTAATGCATTAACTCAAATGGATTTTTATTTAATGAAAATAAATTGTTATTTATATATTTTCCTTACCATATCCTTCAAAGGTACAATTTCTCAATCTAACATTCAGTGCCGAACCAAATGGACAAGAATTTGCTGCAGAAACATAACCTTTACATTCGTTGGGGCTTTTTTTTGCAGTACCTTTGTAATTCAAAATATAATTTCCGTCTATAGGACAATACTGTGTTGACGTATACGAACCAAAATTATCTTTGATTTCTAAAAAACATTTCTTATTTTTTTCAGCTTATACGAGAAAATATATAATACATTAACAGTCGTCAAACAAAACATAACATAATTCTACTTGATTAAACAATTGGTAAAACATTATTATCCGCAATATCCTCCTATACCACCTATACCTATGCCAACACTGCAGCATTACTTAGTTAGTTTTTTATTCAGTTTTTGTTTTGCTTATATGTACTTTGAATAACATTTCAAAATATTGGCGTTTTTAAATATAGGTATAATGGAAGATATCTTATAAGTAATGTTCCTTTGTTCCTAATTTCCCTTTAAATATTCAGAAGATTTAACATCTAAGGATGTTAAATCTAAAATTGGATTTGTATAACTGCATTAAGGTGCGGTTTCTCTGGCGCGTCTGGCGACCGCGACTCGCGACAGCGTTCGAACGCTTATGACTTCTTTAATACGATTTTTGTATGTTTGGTTTCGCTGGAACGTTTCAGTGACAGCCGCAGTCGCGTCAATCGCCGCGTTTGCTGGGTAGACCAGTCTAGACGTGCTGTCTACGATTAAAAATGGCCAGTAATTGAAAATGGCACTGCATTATACATCATTTGTTTGGAGTTGACGGCACATAAATGCAAATCCTTCAAAGCCCAAGCAAGGGTGATTCATGAAAAATAACTAAAAGTCGTATACATTTCTATTGAAACATAGTCATAGTTGTTATTTTTCACCCTGTAATTAGGGATTAACTAACCCAATCACAATAGAAACCCTAGATAATATTGTCACAACAGGTAGCTGAATAGATTAAAAGTAAAATAAAAATATGCTACTTATTAAAAAGTAAGCATTAAATATAAATTAATGCAAAACGCACTTACTCCTTTAATTGTCGGCTTCCATTTCGTCGTATTCATCCGACTATGAGTCAGATTCGTTGCCTGATCCGATAGGAATTACAATGGGTTCGAACAGTTCTTCAATATTGGTATCAACACTCCACAATCGTTCTTCTTCCTTCTTCACATGGTTTATGACATTGGTCCAATTTTCCCGTGTTACGTTTTCAAAAGAATTTATAAAAAGTTTTCTAGCATTATTCAATTTAAAAGTTGTATTGTTTCTTGCCACTTCACCTTTTACCTGTGCCCATATTAATTATATAGGGTTTAATTGACACTGATAAGGTGGCAAACGTAATACAGTTACATATCTTTTATATTGTAATTTGTTGCGCTTTGCAATTTGCAGTAATTCCGTTTTCAGAATGGTGTCGTCAAAAGAAATATTCTTGCTCTGGAGCCACTCTTTAATATCTCCTTTTTTCCATGACGTCGTTGGTAACTTTTCTACCAGTTTTGAGTGATAACTAGCGTTATCTAAGACAACCACTGCAGCACTTTGCAAAAAGTCGAATAGCTGGGAAAAATTATCTTCAAAAACTTCAGAGGTCATTTCCTCGTGGTAATCTTTGACACAAAGTCCAATAACTCATTTTCTACAAAACCATGTTCACTGCCAATGTGAGCGATTATTAGTCTGCGACCTTTTCCTCGAGGAGCATTTAATTCTGTTGAATATGCCTCCAAAAATGCCTGACAGGCATTTGAAATATTGTTGTCCATCCATGCTTTAGAAACAGTGTGTCCTTCATTCAACCATGTTTCATCTAAATAAAAGATCTTCCCTCGCTCCGAAACTTTTTAATACTTCTTAAGTATTGTGTTCTCCAATAAATAATTTCTTCTGTCTCATTAAAAAATTTTTTTATGCGACTCATACTTAAAACCAATTTCTTTTAGGAGATTCCATAAAGGTACTCGCACATTTCAGCCTTTTGCTCGCAATTCTATTGCTAGCCTTTTTTGTGAAACAACTGCGCATGCGTTTCAGACTTTTGACTGCAACAAAAAGGCGCACAAAAGTATAGAACCATTTCTACTTATTCAAGGTCAAATCCGCGCAATCTCGCCTGTTTTTAGGGTATTTTGATCGAACAACCCAAAATCTATGTTGGCAGAAATGTCAGTTTACGTCAGCTGATTCTATCCTCTTGTCCTATAAGCATAATAAACATTGAAGTATTTTATGATAATATCTATATGTTTATTCCGAAGTTCGTGTGAACTTACAGTTTGTATTTATATGAAAATCCATGTTTTAAATTAAAGGTAACGTAACCTCAAATATTCAGAAACTGACAACACTTGTCAAACGACGATAGAAAATCTCAAAAGTTGCGGCAATGTACGAAGGCATGGTCAAAATTTGCTAGCAATTCAAAATAGACTTGCAGGAAAAAGGCTGAAATGTACGAGTACCTTTACGTATTTCGTCCAGATTTGGGAATCGTATCTACTTCTGCTATAACTGTCATTAATTTTTCCAAAGTCGGAATCTCTTTATTTAAGTATAAAGAATGGACTTGTCTTCTAATGATATCTCTATTAAAGTTATCGACCATAATGGACTTTTTTCCTTACGTGTTTCCTACGTGTTTTTTGGTTCACTAACATTTCCCTGTTTTCTCTCATTTAAAAATCGATAGATCACTAACACCGGTCATATTCGAGCACCTAGTCACCACATCACGAACAGTTGCTGATGGATCTTGATATATTAGTGCATCATGAACATTTAAAACAATAGTTTTTTCTCTTTGAGAAAAAGCACTTTGTTTTAAATGAGCCGCTTGTACTGGAACAAAACTCGAACATGACGCCATTTCCACTACTGAAAATGTTCTTGGAGTAAAATAATAAAAATATAAATTACAATATAAACCACCAACACTATAACGAGTACCTACATTCTTATTTATTAGGATATAAACAAATCCTCAATTTATAGACTAATAACGTAAGACCTGTTTTTGCAATTATACACATAGGGTTACCTTAATCCCTTAAAACCGCTAACGACCACACTTATTCTCGTTAAAATCGAAAAACAAAATATTCTAAATATCGTATTATGACTACTTATCCCTTACCTAAATAATCATGATTAAAAGAAATTTCTTAATACCGATATAAATAAGTATGTGCGCTAGGATCTTGTTTACAACATTTTACGATTTAATCACTTTTCTTAGCTGCCAACTCCAAACAAATGAACTATAGTTCCAGATTTTGTTAGATCATTTTGTACAAATACCAATACAAAATTAAATTGGTCGCGATTTAAACGAAAAAATTATCTAAATTTATTTTGTGTGTTTTTAAATGCTCAATAAGTAATCTAAAATATCCTTCGTTTCTCTCCAAAAATAAATGTTTTATTCCACGCCTTTTCCAAAAATCCTAATAAAATAGCATCTGCTCTTCATCCTCTTCTTCCTCTAGCAATAAAATTTTGATAAAAGTTGATTACCCATTATTCACTAAAAGCTGCAAAAATACTCGACATTAGCCAACCAACGTGGTTATAACACATCTAAGATGAGAACTCGGACCGGACGCTTCAAGCAAACCACCTGACGCCGCGACTGACTGCTGCGTACAGTCGTAGCCACCAGACGCGCCAGAGAAACCGTAACTTTACTAGCGAATTCATTTAATTTTGCTGTTACACACTGTATGTACAGAATGGATGAGTAATTATTAAATTTTAAATAATCTACTTCATTATATATTTTTTAATTGATTCGTGTCCTATTTCAACTTACTGAATAATAAAATTTCTGTTGAATCCCTATTTTGAAGTGAATCTTCTGATGGACAATTTGCTTCTGCAGCTTCTTCGCTCGTAAAGCATTTTGATATAGTTTCTTTAGTGGTAGCAAAAATTTGCATAACATTGAAAGAACGTAGTTTTAGGTGTAAACATCTTACACAAAGAGTCTCACTATAACTAAAAAATAAAAGTGTCAGCAATTGGTATCGATTCATTGAATTAATATGTAATCAAACTTAGTCTGGTTCACAAAATCCGTGTAAGTGAACTTCTGTCCAAGGACACCGAAAAATTATGATCCGCGGGTCATTCGATTCGGAATGACCTCTAGCAAATTTTTGAAAAATTTCAAGAGGGGCTCGGAAAAATTTAGTAAAAAAGGAGTTTGTTTTTTTGCAAATATCTTAAAAATTATTCATTTTTTTTGTTTCTTCTTTCTTGGCATAGACATAAGTCATTCAGTCAGACTCAACATATCTAAGCGTAGGACAAAAATTATTAAAAATATACGAAATTTAAAAAAAGATCTTCAAAGAGGAGGAAAATTTCTACTAAAAATTCCACCTCCCGGAACTCGATCACCAGTATTTATAATTTTAGTTTATAGGCGAAAATAGCGGGGCTCAGACCGATACGGACGTTTGAACAATAAAAATAATTTGAACTCATTAAATATTATTAAGAAAAAAAATCATATAATTTCTAGACAATTGAATAAACGAAAATCCAGGCAAATGTATTTTTCCCGTAATTAATTTATTAAATATAGACTTTAGTTGATCAACTAATTTATATACATATATAAGTCCTCATAGCTGACTAGTTTAAAAACAAAACTTTTGTTTGAAAATTGCTTTAAAAAAAAACTCTTTTCAATGTGTTAAAGGGGAAACAGCCAAAAATAATTTAGGTTATTTGTTCTAGTGATCTCTGTTATAGATGACCGAGCTTTGGGAAAGCTTTTCTTCCATTTTCAATGCTAAAAGTAACCCAATTTTAATACTTTAGAAAAAAAAACCGTTGATAAAATTTAAAAAAATTGATTTTTCACTTTGTTGTTAATAATTAAAGACGTTAAAAAGTGAAAAATTCAATCAAAGCAATGAAATGATTATTTTTTTAATATTCAAGTATTCTTATTATTTAAAGTTACATATAAATTATTGATTCTAATTTTTACATCAACTGGTTTTCAAAAATTATCTAAACAATAATTATATTATTTTTAAGATATTGGAGGTGTGATGAGTGATATTATCATATTATTATTTGTTTATTGAACATTTTTTTGCTACTAAATAAATATAAAAATTCCTTGGATTTTTTTTAAATTAAAATCTCTATTTCTCTTTAATATTCTGAAATATTATTTAGTTTATATTTTCCTTATTTATTTAAAAAACAATTTGTTTTACAACAAATTAATTTATACAGTCTTTTTTAAATACTATAAAGAAGCAAGAACAATCAGTGTCCCTGTTTGTGTGAATAATTCTTTTCTGAAGCCTTTCAAACAAACCTCCAAGAAATAAAAAAAGATTTGAGGTTTTTAGTTTTAAAATTTTCAGGATTTTTATGTAAATTTAATAGTATGTTATGTAACGCGTTAATTATGCAGGAGCGGTAAAATTGCAAGTACAAGGCGATGCCGAGTACGATAAAGTTTCGGGTAACCTACGAGTAACGTACTATACTTTATCTTCGACGTATTAAAAACTAAGAAGGGGTTTATGTACACGTTTGTATTTAAAAATTTATAGAAACTTTATAATTATATAACAAATTTAAGAATTTATAAAAACTGTTTTGTATCAATGTTAATAGCAAAATCAGAACAATAACCCTTGAGGTGTAGATGAAAATTGTCCAAAAAACTCATTGTACACTTGTATAATATGAAGTAAAATTAAGTTAAACTAAAATGATTAGATAAAACTATTATTTTTTTGACAGGTAATGCTATTTTCATTATTTCATGATTCTGCGAATCCCGTGTCGGCACAATTTTTGCTTCAGTTATTAATGTTGGTGATAGTGTCCTCGGAAGTGAAACTTTTTTTAAGAAATTTTCTTCTCTTTAAGGAACATTTTTCAATTTCGGATATTTTTAATGTTTTCCGAGATCATTCCGAATCCAATGAGCCCTTGATCATATTTTTTGGTTCCTTTGGACAGAAGTTCACTAAAATGAATCTTGTGAACCAGATGAAACTATTATTCAGCAATGTATGAAGCAACTTCTTTACCAAATTACAATCATCCATACCAACTGTCTTAACATTTTAATTACGCTGTAATTCTAATTTTCCCAAAAATATTAAGAACTAGAATATAAAAATATCTTATATCCCATATAGTTTTTTTTCACTGCTAGCCTATATATTGACTTTTTTTGAGGTAGTAAAGTTAATTTTTAACCAAGGTATAAAAAGACAGAGACTACTTGTTAAAAACTATCTTATAAATTAAATTTATTGTACTAACCCTTACTCTGTGGAAGTCCATAAACTTAACTTCACGTTTTATTCAAAAATTCGCTTTTAAATTACAATGACAGCTGTATCGCTAGAATTAGCATCGTCAAATTGATATATTGAAGTTACATTTTGTTTGTTTGTAGCTAGGTACCTTATGTTGATTAAATAGTGTTAAGGCTAGACCAAGTATGGAAGTAATAAGTCATAACAATATTAAAGCCTAGATGTTATTAGCCCTAAGGGACTATCCTGGATGTATATCATGCTGGTCTTTACAATATCTTAATATATTTGTGTTACAATTACGTCTTATCTTTATATAAAATGAAGACTCAATCAAAGTAAACAGTTTAATAGTGGAGAAGATTTATTTGTTCATTAACAACTTTAAATTGTAGATCTGCTAGATGTTTTTTTATTTAAATTCTTCAAGGAAATCTAAATTTTGTCTTTTATCACAAATGTGTAGTATTTGGATGTCATTGGTATGTTTGAGTGAGGTTGGATGTTCAAGTAGGTGTTTTGCATAATTTGACTTATCTGGTTGTTTTAATCTATATGCTCTTAAGTGTTCATTGAATCTTACTTCAAAATTTCTTTGCGTTTGACCTATATATACAGCATTACATTTTGCACAATTAATTTTGTTAACATCAGATTTTTTAATTTGGGTAACTTTGTTTTTATATTTAACAATTTTGTAGTAACATTAATTTGTGTTTTAAATGATATTAAGGCTGATGTTGCCAAATATATTATTTTTGAAATTGCATTGGAAATATTTCCACAATATGTAATATTTTTATAACAGGAAATATTAGTTGTAGTGACACTTTCTGTTCTTTATTATTAATTTATTTATTTATCAAATAAATTGGAAAGCCATTAGATGTAGCTATTTGTTTTATGATATCAATTTCTTTATCAAAGTTATTTTTGTCCATTAGAATTGAAAATGCTCTATGTATCATAAAATTAAAAGTTGCTAATAACATCTAGGCTTTAATATTGTTATGTTTTATTACTTCCATACTTGGTTTAGCCTTGATACTACATAATCAACTTCAGGTAGCTACAAACAAACAAAATGGAACTTTAATATCTCAATCTGACGATGCTAATTCTAGCGAAACAGCTGTCATTGTAACTTAAAATAAATAAAATTTCACGTTTTGAATAAAACGTGAAAGTTAAGTTTAAACAAATTTATAGTTGTTTATTATTCTTAGTATTCTTATAAATGTTTGAGGTTTTTAGTTTATACCCAAATATAGTATAATTTTTCAGAAAATTTTCCTCATATAAAATAAACATTTATAAAAAATTTTCGGCATATGATATACCTACATATATAATAAATGTTCATTATGTTTAGAAAATCATATTGTTTAAGAAATTCGTTGCTGATGAAATTATATTATTTAGCACAAAAAACTATCAGAGCAGTAAGATTTGATAACACATTTAAATTTGTACTTAATTGAACTTAATAACTTTCTTTTTATGTTATAAAAATAAATTCTGAAAATTTATGAATAAATTTCTAACTATATTAATTTCGTAAAATATAGGTAATGAATCGTTTGTTAAAGAATCTTTTGTGAAAATTTGAGCATCAACAAATCTTATAGCTATATTTTGACCATTTTCTCATACTTTTATAGCGGATATAATACATAATAGTTGTTACATATACATCCTATCCTAACCAATGGTTATCCTACACCGAAGGATATTGAGCTTGCGGTTTAGATACAAATAATGTGAATACATACTTGAACATTAGGATGAAGTTGTTGCCGACCCTACGGTGACAGTTACCCCAAATTGGTATTGAATTTTCTGTAATATTGAGGGTGCTATACTGTATTCCAATGCCTGGATGAAAGGGGGTTGTAGTGCTCTGCATAGCGAATTCTCCTTGAAATTCTTGTGGGAAGTAACATGATGCTTTCGTATTTCTTGGAACTAGAATAAATAACTTTTGATTATTAGAGTATATATCCTCCTACGTACTAATAAAAGCCTTACAACTATAAATTATTGTCTTACATAAGGGTTGTTTAATAATTTAACTTCTAATAAACGATATTATTTTAGTGTTATTTTGGAGAATTATAAAACGCATAGGACAATTTTCGAGAGTAATTTAATGTTTACAAATTATAAATGTACAGGGATGCTTTACACTCAACTAATATTAGATAAATCATGATAATATACTTACAAAAATAACTAATTTTAGCAATTATTAGAATGTGCAGTATGAAATAATCACTAACCGTAGCAAACTCTCTACCAACAAAGCAAAAAATTGGAAGTAAAAGTAATGGGACTCTTTTTCGATTTAATTAAATAAAACATGAACTGTAAAACTGTAGTAAGAATAATAAAGAACTCTTCATTTTAACAAAACTTCCACTATTTATTTAAAAAAAAACTGCTTTTTTAAATAAATAGTGGAAGTGTTGTTAAAACGAAGAGTTTTTTATTATTCTTAATAAGATGGACTTCCAAAAAGTAAGGGTTAATACAACCAATTTAATTAAAACTGTAGTAGATTGTTAAAAATTTCGAAATTAATATCCACTAATTGAGCCAGATTGTCAGAAAAATAGTTTATTACCTGTGGGTACTATAAATATCTATTCAAATAGTTATTTGTTTTAATAGGCATAAAAGCACAAGATTTAATGCCAGCCAAGGCATGAAATTTGTAATTTTTTTATGATTATCTCTATGAAAACAAACAATTATTTAACATAGAAGTTTTCATCAAACAATAATCTGATAGACACTGTTTTACGTTAACAAGAATAATAAAGAATGTTAGAGAAAAAAAAACACAACTAATCATGCTTATTGTCAAATAAAAAAGAAGAGTATTGAAAACCAACTCGGTATAGTCGCTTAAAAATCATGAGAACTCAATAGAAATTCCATTATTTGTGGTTTTGGTCCCCATTATACTGATAATGGTGGTATAGTTATTTCGAAATTCAATTTCATTTACTCGTCTTGGACAACGTAACGTTCTCTTGTTTACAATATAAATAGTTTAATAACCACAGAATGCAAGAAAACTATAGCTTGTAACAACTCTAAATACGATAGTAGGCTGATCATCAACATTAACCAACAAACAAACGGGTAAAAATCAAAATACCTACTTTTAGGCTACGTATATAATATGTTAAGTTGTATTTTTATAGTATTTTAATCGACATTAAAGGGTGATTACGTTGATGTCTGTTTTTTCCATTGCTTCAAATTCAACATTTAAATTAACTACTAATTTCCGTCTTTACTTTTTTGCCTCAAAGATAATCTATCTCTGATGAATAAGGATACTTTATTTAACGTTCCAAGCATTAACGCATTGTACTCGACTGCAGTTTTAATATTTTTTAGAACAATTGATAAAAAATCCTTTTATTTGTATCTTTGTCGGTGAGTATTAAAAACTCAAAAAGTCATGGTCATTATCATAAAATTGATTACTTACATTTAATTCGACATTCAAGAAGTAAATGCCTTTAGGACATTGAATCAGAGACGGTGTAAGGATAAAACTTCCCATTTTTAAATTTCTGTATATTCCGCTTCATAAATTTGAAAAATTATATAGTAGATTTACTAGAGGTTTGTAAGGTTATCAATCATGCACCAACCAATTGCATTTGTTATGTTGGATTACATTTGACAGTTTTTAAATTTTAAAAGAAAACAAGATTTAAGGAGAAGGTCAAAAATGATTCATCTAGAATTCACACTGCCGCCGATTCTGTCACAGCTCATTTAAAATGAAGATTGATATGGTTTAGAAAGATAAGTTTACTCAAGCGACTATATAGTTTGACTTAGAACCGTTTCACACGGCAAAGAACTATGCCGAAAATTTTTGTGTGTCGTTTAGGTGAACAAAAATTCTTTTTTTTTAAATAAAAATATTGATCATGTTCTTTTTATACTCCTAACAATAATAAATAACTAATCGTTTGAACTTAACTTTAATGTTTAATTAAAAAATTAGCTTTTAGAATTGTATTGTACAAGATAATTTTTTAATTAAACTTAGAAGTTAAGTGCAAACGATTAGTTGTTTATTATTCTTAATAAGATGGACTTCCACAGAGTAAAGGTTATTACAATAAATGTTCTATATTCATCGAGAAAGTGCATGACAATCGGCGCATTATTGTTTCTCTCAACTTTCAACCAAGGTTGGTAAATCTACAGGTTGTCTGGTAACTGTTGGCAGGAGCGAGTTGCAATGCCATCGAGAATGACCAAGCGGTGTCAGGATATGTCTCTGCATAAAAATAATCAGAAGGGGATGGTATTTATGTATTTAGCTAAGGAATACAAAGATAAATACTAAGGAATGTATACTTAAAAACTGGGAAATTTCCATTCATAACTATAGTATTCCTTCATGGATACAACATTATTCATTTGCTCGGTTAAATCAGCATTCAGAAAAAAGTAATTAAGATGGACAAACATTTTGTTACACCCAAAGATGTATTTGGTTGTAAAAAAGTTGTCAAAAATACAGAAAATTACAATATCAATAATTTTCCAGGAACCAGTAAGGTCGTTTTATCTCTTCAAAACATTTTTGTGTTTTGAATAATGACGAGAAAACAAAACTAACAAAAGAAAAGTTGTAAATTAAGTTTTTTTCTGAATTATTAATTAGTTTCAATTAAAATATTAATTAAATATGTTGGTTTTGATTTATACATACCTACCTATGTGCAAATATACAATCGTTGTAGTATACTAATTTTCTTCGATTCCTTTCAACATAATGAAAAAAATAAAACATCAAATTTAAATGGGCATTCTGGGTGATGTCACAACCCGCCAAAAATTTGGCTCTCTAATTGGTAGAAAGTTACCAGCCAACCTCTTAACATATACTAACTTTGATTCTTAACAACGCTTTGGGTTTTGTAATCCACAGAACACTATTTAAACCAAGAAAACATATTAGAGTTGTATGGTTTCTATCATAACCCATTTTTAAACCGTCTCAGATCGAAAATAAAAAAATAATGTATTAATTTAAAAATTAACCGTTATTAGAGTAAACGTAAAGGTAATCATGGATTTAAGGTTATAGATCAATCAGCTGCTACAAACTTCACATTGCGCAAGCGCATCGTTTCCGAAAACCCGAAAGTTTTCGGAAGAATTCTTAATACTGTAATACAAATTTTGTTAGAATATTGTTTTTCACTATTTTACAATAATATTAAAAGAGCTTAAATTAATTCCGGAAATTTTTTTGAGGGTATGAATATTTTAAAAAATATCCCGAGTCACGCAGGGACGAAAAATGGTATTCGAGAAAAAAATTTCATACCATAATTTGGAAAAAAAATGATTAATCCAATCTGACATTTGCCACAAAGCTTAAAAATTACTAGTTTAAACGTCTGTATCATGGAAAAATATTATATACATGACATAAAAATCTGAAAACCCAATTTAAATGATTTTATTTTAATAAAATTTGGTAAATTTATTTATTTTACTGAAATAAACAACAATTGATAAAATTTTCAGCCTTATCAGATGAAGATTCCGGTTTTTATACTGCTTTTTTTGAAATCCACTAACAATCCAAAAAAGAATATTGTAGCCATAGTAAAGATCCAAATTTTGCGGATTTTGGTTCTTGACATTCTTTACGATTGGTTACGATGCCTAGGGTACGGAGACCTGTACGATTTCGTCAACTTAGTGAGTTTGATAGAGGTCGTATAGTGGGACTTCGGGATTTTCTGGATTTTCTTTTCGGGAAATTGCAGTTAGAGTGTATAGAAGTGTAGACACCGTGGTTAGGTGTTGTCAGTCATGGCTTCGAGAAGACAGTACGCAAAGAGCAAGGGGCTCTGGACGCCCTCGTAGAACAACAGACCTTGAAGATCGCCGCCTAAGATTATTGGTCTTAGGGGACCGTTGCTCCACTACCAGGTCCATTGCCAATGAATGGTTTGCAGAACACAGAAGACCTATTGGCATGCGAAGTGTTTACCGACGTTTTGGCCTGTTTTCATACCGACCGCATTGGGTCCACCCTTTAACTCCAGAACACCGAGGTAATCGCCTTGAGTAGTGCAGAGAAAGGTCTCTCTGGGATCAGGAATGGAACAGTATTGTCTTTATTGACGAGTCTCGAATTTGTTTAGGCATGCATGATGGTCGAGCGCGGGTTAGAAGACGACGTGGTGAAAGGAGAAATCCACGGTTTTTTGTTGAAAGGCATATTCATCAAACTGTTGGAGTTATGGTTTGGGGTGCTATAGCTTATGGTTCGAGATCACCTTTAATCTTCATCAGAGTTAACATGAACGCGCAGCGTTATATCCAAGAAGTTTTAGAACCCCATACTTTACCCTATCTTGACACCCTGGCAAATCCAACTTTTCAACAAGATAATGCCCGACCACATGTCGCAAGAGTCACAATAATAATGATGTCACATTGTTACCTTGGACAACAAGAGCTCCCGACTTATTCCCAATTGAGCATGTGTGGGATATGATGGGTAGGAGATTGCTCAATAAGCAACGTCCTCTTCAGACTTTAGAAAAACTTCGAGAGGAGTTCATCCACACATTATTAAAGGTAAAAGGGCTTTAAAGCAATGTTATCATTTTGAAATTTTTATCATTTACTTATGCTTCAGTAAGTACTTATACCAAATTTTATTAAAATAAAATCATTTAAACTGGGTGTTCGGATTGTTATGTCACTTAGTCTATATACTTTTATTTGTCTATGGTTTAATTGTAGGTTGAGGTTTCAGCGTTCTCTATGGTTTTAGCTGTCAAAAAATGTCCACTTAAATATCGAGACAAAATTCCCGGAAATCTTTTTAGTTGCCATGGTAACTAGACAAAATTAAGGCATATTATTGGTTAAAAAGTAGTATGAAATTTTATATTAAAAATAGTTAAATTTATTGTACTAACCCTTACTTTTTGGAAGTCCTTCTTATTAAGAATAATAAAAAACTCTTCGTTTGAACGTAACTTCCAAAAAAAATTGGAAGTTACGTTACGTTCAAACGAAGAGTTTTTTATTATTCTTAAAAATAGTTCTTAAATTTTTTTACCTATCAGTAAAATTAAAGAAATTTCCATTTATTTTTTGTTTACCTGGTATTATTAATCGGAAATTGAAACTATATTATAAAAACATAAATAAATTTTGAATAGAAAGTAATGTGGGAGAATAATGAAAAATTTCACCCTTTCCTAAAATTTGCACAGCCCACTTTTAAGAATAATAAACATACTTACATTAATAAATATGTACTAGCTTAAACACTCATTAACTACAAGGCCAAGATGTAATTTCCAGTTCAGTGTTTACCTACTATATCGAAATAATCTTATTTAGATTTAATGCATCACGCTATAATTACCATACATTAAAAGTTAGCAATTCTTATTTATTTTTCCATTATGTTTCATAGTTATGTTTCAAATAGGTGTTTTAAATGTTTTATTACGCGGTGTTTTTAAATAATGATAAATACACGTTTATATAAAAATAATTGAATTCTTTTAAATTGCTTTGCCTTCTAAAGAAACTTATAGTTATCAATTTTAAAAATCTTCAAGTTACACGCAATTGCTAAATAAGTTAATTGCCACCATAACCATTTTTGGTAACTTTATTAATTTCAAAAGTCATTTAAAACCATTTCGGATCTGGGTTGTGTAAACAGGTGGTACCGTAATGAAACTAAAGAAGACTTCCTGTTCACTTCATTCTATTGTCTCTTCTGCATTTAGTACACCCTATTGACCTTATTTAAGGGCATACAAATTAATTTTACGAAAAAATTAAATTAAGAAAAGTGTTATTATAATTTTGGCAAAAGTTTATTTATTTTTAATGAACCAATGGATAGAGCAGAACATAAGCATTGACACTTAATAAAATTGACATTGACACTGAATAAAATTAAGACGAAACATATTTTGTAGGTACATAAAGACTTAAATCAATAAAATTTGTTTTGTGTTGAAATTAAGAGTTTAATGTTGAATTTATCTTTCAGCAATATCTCCAAGAAAAAAAAATTATGGGTTGTTGGATAAAATTGCATTAAGAAAAAAAGTGAATATTCAATATATATGTGATCTCTAAAAAAATTTTATAGTGAGGTTTGTGTGCGGTAATAATATTGCCAGGGTCCACCGAGTAGACCGGTCGGTGACTTCTGGAGCGGCGGACCATAACATCTTCATCACAGCCTTTTCCGACATTTCTTTAATAAAAAACAATAGTTTATTGCACTCATTTTCTTCTTCAGGACTGCATAACATAACAATTTCCAAAAATATGACTTGATATGATCCAATGGACAGATTTGGATGTAGCTATTATAAGATATTATATTTTAAATCGTTTCTAGACCAACATTTTATGTTACCTATAGTATTTTTCATATATAGATAGGAAATATGAATCTACTTTATTAACTCCGCAAACAAAAAAGTAACATTTTTAGTTCACGAATGAAGGAAATGACGTTAAATAAGCCGTAAAATGATACCTTGCGAACGTTTTGATAACAACGAAGATATTTTTTTGGTTTTCCAAGGTTTTATTGAGCCATGAAGATCGGTTCATACAACCTAATTGTAATTAATTGCTATATACGCTGTTTGATAAAATTTTTATAGAATAAATATAAAAATACTAATAAAGGATTCAATATTTTTCCTCCCTCAGCTTGAGCTTAGTGTGAATTCATTTTCTCACAAAACATTCAAGTTTTTTTGAGGGCAATGAATATACACTTCCTGAAAAGCATATTACGAAAAAGAGGGGGACACACATATGAGTGTTTGCTAAAATTAGTTTTTATTTATTTATTCTACTTCTGTGAGTTCATTTATTTATTCCCATGCATACTATAAACATATTTATAACATCAGAATGTTTAATACTGTCGTGCAATTAAGTTTAAAAACTAATTTTATTAAAATTTCAGTTTGCAATATTCATAAATATGAAAATAGATATTGAAAGAAGATTAATATATATTTTAAGTAATGTTAAACAAGTAATGGGTTATTGGATTTAGAAATAGAGATTTTATTAATGTGCAATCATTTTATCTGACCAAGCGAATAATTTTTAAAAATTGGTAGCAATTGACTTGGCTTTGCTTTGACCAGAGCTGGCTTAATACATTTCATATATATTACTTACATGTTCTTACTCACTATACTCTATTTAAAAACTAGGAGGGGTAATTTCAATTTAAGTTGGCAATTCTATAGATCTCTGATTGGTCAGATAGCAGCCAGTTTCAAACAGCTCTTTTTAGCTTGACAACAATAATTTTTAGTACATAAGGTTTATCTGTGATTGGCTAGTTTCCGCGTCAATTCAATTAATTTGATCCAGATTTTTTGATTTTTTAGATTAAGCAAGTATAACGAAACTTGAATAGTCGAAAAAGTAATTTTCTTAGAAAACAACTTTTTGAAACTTAAATTAATTAAAAAGGATTTCTTCCAAATTTATTAAAAAGTGCCACCACCTGGTGCTGTAATTATTTTAAAGTGAAAATGAATTAGTACTGGGGTCTAAATAAAAATTAAATGTTCAGAAAAAAATAAATATTGTAGTCTCTTTGCACTGTTTAAAAAGCTCACCTACCATTCCAGAGACATTGAAGGTTAGACGGTTTGAAATGTAACGAACAAATCGATTTATCGCGAATGATCAAGAACGGTAAAAACAATATAAATAGAGGGATCGTTACGCAAATAGAATATCATTAACAGAAACAGTACGCGTATGAACCGGGAGAATAAATCAATTATATAAATTATTAGTCCGAATAAAATAAAAGACATTTTGTAAAACTTTATTCATACATTGTTTTAAGTGGTCTAGAGAATTGAAAGAAAATCTAAATGAAAAATTAGAAACAATACAAGAAACAACGAGAAATTAAAAAAAAATACTTGAAAATTAACGAAATCCAAGAGAGAAATGCACCCTACTGTTGAATACGGTTGATAAAAAAACAATTATTCGACGTGATATTGTCACATTATCGACCATGCCTCAACCAACTAAATGGCGGCAACGAATAGCAACAGGAGATCCGGCTAAAAATTGCTACTATTCGAATACGTAGCATTGTTCTGCTAATGGGAGTTTCTAGAAGTTGCTCTGACTCGCAAGAAGTATTGGCGTTCTAGATCTTAAGTGGGTTGAGGTATGCACAAAAATCTTAGTAGGTCGAAGTGCAGAGAAGTCTAATTGGCTTGTACAACCTATGCTAATCTAATCTAAAGTATAAGGCGAAGAGGAAGTGGTATTGGGATATACCAGTTTCAAACATAAAATATTGGTAGCAGATATCGAAGAAGTTATTGTTGAAATGGGAATTATGAATTCCAGAGGGATCTAGTTAGATTTCAAGAAAAGATCTAATATTTTATTGGGCCACTTGCAAAGCGGTTACGTTACTGTTGGATGAAGATATTTCGATATTCGAGAGGAGCGAGATTATTTCAACAGCATGCACTGACCTGTAACATTTGAGAAGAGAAGGCAAGGACAAGGATTTTTAGGCAGAAGAAAAGCAGAGTGAAAGAGGAGAATCAGGAGATAGGATTGATAATTTCCTGGAAGAAGGGCCTGCTTGAAAAGAAATAGCAAGGCACTTTCCGATAATAAAATCTGCATGTAGGGTGAGGAATAAAATCAGATTGTAATTCCCAGAAACAGACGCACAGAAGTTTTACAAGAAATCCATCGTGGTGTGTTTCCGGGGAACACATGGGTGTTGCAAGTTACTTGAGGAAACTGAGAGAGCGTTAGTGGTTAATGATGCATAACAGTAATACGTGACATAAATATTTGTTCTCTATTCCAAAGAGTTGCCATCGATATTGCCGGTCTGTTCTTGGAGTTTTAGCAAGGAAATAAATACATCGTGGTTGTGATGGAGTACTTCAGCAAATAGGAGGAAGCATTACCAAGTCAACAGCTGCTACTGTAGCTAACGCGCTGATCCAAGGACAGATCTGTCGTTATGGTGTTCCGTTAGAGCTGCATTCGGATCAAGGAAGGAATTTTGAATCTGCAGACTTTCAAAATGTATATATCAAGTTAAAGACCAGCAAAAACGGGGCCACCGAATTTCTCCTGCCATCAAATGGAATACTAAAACTGAATCTATTTTAATAGAACAATATACATCTTGCGAAAGTGTCATATGGTCATCAAATAGACTGGAAACAATCCCTTCATCTGTTTCTTTTGGCCTACCGTTCTTCAGTATAAGAATCAACGTGGCGAACCTCCTCATGGGACGCGAACTACGCCTGTCTTGTGACCTAAAATTTGGCTGTTGAACCGTTGAAAACGTTGCAGGGGAAGATTAAAAAAGCAAGCAACGAAAGGAAATAAACGACATACCCTTACCAGACCATTTGAACATTCAAAATGGCAGCGACAGGGTGAAAGAATCATAAGGTATGAGAGCAGATGCTGAAGGTTGCCAACTAAGGGATTACGAATGGTTTAACAGTTTGAAACCAATTTAGGTTTATTTTGTTTCCTTTGTATTCTATTCCTTAAATGTTAGGTATTTCCTCCTTTCCGTGGCTCAGTGTTGTATGTCATATATAAGTAATGTCTTGATGAGCCCCTAGACGAGAAGCGTGTATCCCTGTACTCTCCTTTTTTGGTAGTTTGTCAAAAGGTTGTAGATTATATTGTGCATAAAGTATCTGGCTGATTGATTAGTCTATGCCAAAAAGAAAAAGTTTGAAACGCAGAAGAGGCCTTTCGCCAAAACTCCAATCTTCCTAAGAGATACAGGAGCGAAGAGTGAATTAATGATGTCGGCTACAGAATAGTACAGAAGTGAACTCTTAAAATAAATGATCGAGGTTATAAGTTCGTTTTAAATAAAATGATGGAAAAGCATTTGATATAATTTACATAAATAACAGTGTTGTTGTATATGCTCTTCATTATTTTTATCACAGTAATAAAAAGAACCTATAAAAAACGTTTCAATATTATTTAGATACAGAGTTAATTATTAATCTCTCGGTAAATAAATTTGTATCGTAATTTTTTGTGTTAATTGCAAATTAGGACAAAGACAAATGTATTGTTCATAACCAACCAGCCAGACAAAATTATATTGACTACTTTTGTATAAAACAATTAAAAGTATGAATAAAACAATACGTTATTTCTAATACTTTTTCTTTTATTGTTAAAGCAACTATTAATAATGTTTTTAAATATTTAACCCAAATTAAAAAAAAAAATAAATGCATTATTACGTAGAAGAATAAAAAAATTGAAATCTATTATGATTTTTGGACAAAAACGTTTATGAAAAATGATTTTTGTTTCAGTACATAATTTAAAATGTATGTACAATTATATTTGTATATACTGTTACTGATTAATTTTTGAACGAATTGTAATAAACAGTTATAAACAAATTAATATAACTGTTGAGGTAACATTATGCTAATAAGTCTGGTGTATGAAATATAATTCGTGTTTGTCTGTATCTCAGAAACACTATTACTCATATTTAAAACTATTTTTTTATTTTTCACTGCAGATATTCTCGGTATAAATTCCTGAGAGTCATTATAGTATGTAAACTCTGTGTGTATACCGTGCACCTGACTGACTTAAGATACCTATTAAAATAAATAGGTATTGAAGATTAGGTAGCCGTTCAGTTGGTACCCCTGACTGGCAGCCTCCGGCAACCACAGGCGGAATACAAGGTGAAAAGGATTAGTTATTTTGGTATTTTCGATTCGAGCAGTCACGAAGATTTTTTAGCTTCCTGTTTTACAATAACATTCCAAACATTGGTTTCTATAGGTATCACAGATGGGTGATTCTCAATAATGGAGGTTTGAACTTCTTTTGATGATCGGCATACTTCAAATACTGAGATACGTAGGGATCTATTCATATTAAATAATTTGGACTGAAGTTAAATTTATTTCTCTATTTGTCTATTTATTTATTTATTTAAAACGATATCCTCACAGAACTTTTAATTCTTTATAAATTTGTAAAACTTTTCTTTTTATAAAAACAAAAATAAACTCAAAACCAATTCCAAAAAATGGAACAACTCTTAATTTTTATACTCAGCATAAATACACTGCAAATAAATACTGAATGCAAACTAAGTTTAGTAAATGAAACAAAGACAGGTTGTATGCAATAGTATTATATTTAAAAAACTGTTTTTCGTTTTGCAAACTTTTAATTTTAAGGCTGCTGCAAGAAGCGGATGTACCTAAAAAAAGCTTTCAGACGGAGCCCAATTTACCTGAATTATATCTACCTGTTCGAAATCATAGTAAATTAACCGATAATTGCATGCGGCATCTTCCTAAATATTATTATAGTGGTTCGGTACTCCTGAAACCTTTTTTTTAGTCTGTCGTACCGTCAGTGGCGGTCGACGATTTATACCAAAGTGGGTAATTATTCCATCCATAATTTTAAAGCATAATTTTTAAGTTAGTATAAACATATTTCTAAGAGACTAATTATTCAGCTCAGCTGGATATTATTGTATGAAATTAGATAAACATGGGTACTAAATAAACACAAAAAATTGCAGGTACGGATTTAACTTGAATGCAATAACCTATACCTTGTCCAGTATAAATATAAGTGCATGTCATCAAAGTGAACAAATCACTCTGTTCGTTTGACTTCCTTCGTTCGTTTGCTACTGTCAATCAGTATCTTTTTTCACTGGAAATTTGGTAAATATTAAAATTCGTAGGCCGCAAGTTATTACAAAAAATAAGTAAATGCTTTGAGAAAGGTTTCGTAATTAATTTTATATCAAATACAACTCCTGGACTAATAAAATATAAACTTTAAAAGAACATAACTCGTGCTAAAATATTTTATATATGTTGCCACAATTGCGCCATGTTGCCGCGGTCAAACATGATTTATCAGATGTGAAAAGAATTGCGGGAATTTGTTGTATTTTAAGAATTTCCCATTTCTTCAAAGATGATAGGTTGCTGGTTAAATGAAACTCAACTTCTTGTATATATGATTATTAAAAACTTGAATATAAGTGAATATACTGCTGTAGTTACCACACTATTGATGCCAAGCATAGAATTTTACGATATAATATTAATGTCTATATGTAACAAACTAACCCTCGTCTTAATAACTACTGACTTTTAACTCCTAAAATTTATTTACTAAACAGGACTGCGCCCTTCCCTTTGGGCTGACGCAATCACACACTCTCGAACTGATTTCGTGCCCATATAAGGTCATAATTTTGGAACTTTACCTTATATGGACATGTGAAATCGACGAGGTACCAATGCTAAGGGTCGTGTCGACGGCAGCATACACTGGACGTCTACAGGTATCAGGCATAGGCGCCACAAAAGGGGTTTGCTTTGATTATTTGTAAGGTTTTTAGTTGGAATTTTTATGAAATTCCAACATACTGGGCCCGGCAATACTGTGAAGGACTGTCAAAATGTATAATGCACTTATTTGGACGTGTATGAGAATGTAAAGTGTTAGTGTTTAAGTGTGGGTGAGGTGAGGTTCGAAGAAGGAACCAAATTAAATTGATAGCTTCCTAATAACTAATTGGGGCTATCATTGTCATTATGTGGTAAAGGAACGATCTTAACAATCGGTCTAGTATAGATGCCTGAAGAAGTTCGAACTTGTACAGCACGGACTTTGTTGTCTTTTCCAGGTATGATATGAACAATTCGGGCTAAGGGCCATTTTAAGGGTGGTGAATCCTCATCCTTAACGAGCACCATGTCATCAATTTTTAGGTTTTGACGAGGGGACGCCCATTTAGTGCGATTTTGAAGTTGGTTCAAGTAGTCAACTGTCCATCTTTTTCCAAAATCCTTGCTGTATAAATGAGCATCGTTGCCAAAATTTCAAGCGGTTCTCAGCTCTGAAAGAAATATCCCTTTCAGGGAAACTAGTAAGCGGTGCTCCTATCAAAAAATGTCCAGGTGTTAAAGGCTGTAGATCATTGGGATCATTAGAAGAAGGAAACAACGGACGAGAATTTAGGATAGCTTCTACTTGTGTTAGTATTGTACTGAATTGTTCAAAGGTATAATTGGAATTATTCAACATTCGTGAAAGGTGATGTTTGGCACTTTTAATCGCCGCTTCCCAGATTCCACCCCAATGTGGGGATCTTGGGGAATGAATTTCCAGTCGATGGAGCAAGAAAGTAGATAGTCATTGATGGGACATGAATTATTTCTTAAAAATGTATATAACTCCTTAAGGTGGTTATGAGTTCCTACAAAATTAGTGCCATTGTCGCTATATATAACAGATGGCAAACCCCTACGAGAAATGAAACGTTTCAAAGTTGCTATGAATGCTTCTGCTGATAAGTCTGATACTAATTCAAGGTGCACTGCCTTGGTAGAGAGACATATGAATAAGGCTAAATAACATTTTTTGTATAGGAGCTTTTCTTAAATGAGATGCTTTTATGGAGAAGGGACCGCCATAATCAACACCGACTATTTGAAATGGTCGAGTAGGAGAAACCCGTGATGGTGGTAAGTCGGCCATTATCTGTTCGGCTGTTATGGCTTTGAATTTATGACAAATCAAACACTTATAAATAATTCTTTTGTATCTCTAAGGCCGTCCATCGGCCAATATTTAAGTCTTAAGTTATATAAAACATTCTGCGGTCCACTATGTCCAAGACGTCTGTGTTCCCGGAGAATTAATAAGTAGGTAAAATGGTTATGAGAGGGTAACAGTATGGGATGTTTTTGTTGGAAGGGAATGTTTGCGTATTTAAGTCTACCTCCCACTCGTAGCATATTGTCTTTATCTAAGAATAAGTTTAATGAGCGAAGTTTTTATTTGACAATGTTTTTGTTTAATTTAATTGACTGAATAATGTCTGAAAAATAAAAGTGTTGAACTTGTATTATTAAGAATTGCAACGCATAGTCTAACTCCTCAGTGGAAAGAGATTCAGAGTTTTTTCTTTTTATTTTTAAGATTAGAAAGAAAGCGTAATATATAAGACATTGACTTAACTAATTTGCTCAGCGATGAAAATCTATTGATGAATTCTATCCAAATATTATTATGGGATATAAAGGTTGTTAAAGCTTTCTTTCGTTCTTCTGGTAGCGTTAAAACTTCAGTAAAGGTGTCATGATCTCTAGTGTCTTGACTTGTTACCCACAAAAAGTTTGGACCTGAGAACCAAAGGATTGATGATGTGTGCAATGATTGTCCCCTGGACAAGATATCTGCCGGGTTAAGATTAGAACGAATGTGTCTCCAAAATTCCACAGAGGTTAATTGCAAGATTTGAGATACTCTATTACGAACAAAGACTGACCAGCGAGTGGGATTTCCCCTTATCCACGATAAGGCTATCTGAGAATCTGACCAAAGAATCGATGATGAAATGTGAAGTTGATCTTTAAGAATATTTAAAACTCTCGAATGAAGGTGTGCCAACAGCGACATAGCACAAAGCTCAAGTTGTGGGATAGTTAATGGTTTTCTTAGCGGGGCAACGCGCGATTTAGCCATTATAAGTTGGGACGATGCTGTATTGTCTTCATAAATGGCTCGAAGATACAAACATCCTCCATATGCCATTGTACTGGCGTCACAAAATCCATGAAGTTCAAGATTTATAATTTGTTTGTTAGATAACGTCCATCTGGGAATACGGAGTCCAGACAGATATGATAGGTTTTCTTTAAAGATCTGCCAATTTTTTATGACAGATGGTTCGGTTATGGGTTCGTCCCATGAAACCTTTAAGGACCAAAGCTGTTGCATAATTACCTTTCCAAGAACGATTACCGGGTTGATGATACCAATGGGGTCATAACATTGTGAGACGATGCTTAAAATCTTCCTTTTTGTCAAGTTACTATCTGGAAGTGTAGAAGGTGTGCAAATCTGTAACGTATCTTGTTTAGGGTTCCAGGATATACCTAAAACTTTACAAGGATTTTCTTCTAGGTTAAGGTCTTTGTCTTCTTGTGTCTCGTTGGAATGTTTCTTTGCAAACTCCGTTGAGTTTGAACCAATTTTATGGAGAGTAAAGCCTGATGGATTTAAAATTTGTTTAAGGTTAAAGTATAAGTGCTCTAGTTCGGGGAGAGAATCGGCTCCTGTCAGTATGTCGTCAACATATGTTTGAGACAATAAAGCATTTTTTGCATCGGTATATTGAGGGTTTCTGTTCGCTATTTCTTTAAGGGTCCTGCATGCTAAGAAAGGTGCACTTTTTTGACCAAAAGAGACAGTAGATAATTGTATGCAAGAAAATTTTTCAGATGAGGAATTTCTCCACAAAATGTTTTGTAAAAAATGAAACTTGGGGTTTAGAGATATTTGTCGGTACATTTTCTCAATGTCCGCTGTCAACGCAAATTTGAAATTTCTAAATCTTAATAAAATGTCTAATAATTCAGGTTGTACTTTTGGTCCCTTAAGAGATATGTCATTTAAAGAAAGCTGCGAAGAAGATTTTGAAGAATAATCAAATACTACCCTAACCTTTGTAGAAGTACTACTATCTTTTATTACGCATAAGTGTGGCACGAAATAATTGTGTTCAAGGTTGGAATTATGGAGCTCAAGTGGAACTACTTTCCCATGACCTAATTCAATGTATTCCTCAAGGATTTTTTATATTCACTTTTAAATTAACATCCTTATCCAGCCTTTTTTCCAAAGTTAAAAACCTATTTTTTGCTGCGATAAATGAATCACCCAAGTTTTTATGTGCTTTTTCATGAACTAAAGGAAGATCAACTTGAAATCTTCCACTAGGAAGTACTTTTAGAGTAGATGTAAAAATGTTTTCTGCTTTAATGTGTTCTTCGGACATTGCTTCTGCAGCGGTTAGCTCTTCCTGAGACCAAAACTTTTCTAGTAGAGCATCCATACGCAGCTCTTCCGGGGGCTCCGGCAAAGAGGAAACATGAAAGGAAAGGGCTTTAACGGCATGACGTGTACGTTTTAAACAATTAGGGGGCACGACCCCTGAGATTATAAATCCAAGATGGGTGTCCAAAAGAGTGGGTCCATTTTTGCTTAATCGATGAATGTTGGGTTTTAAAAGCGAATAATATACATCTGCACCTAATAAAAGTTGAACTTCCGAAGGCAAAAAAAAATTTGCGTCTGCAAGACGCTCACTAAACTGAAGAGGAATGTTAAGGGCTTCAAAATCAATGCTCACCTGTGGAAGTGTATGTGTTATTTTTTCGACTATAGCACATGTTGTGCTAAAACTTTTAGAAGGTTCTGTCAGAGAATAAAATGTAATGTCGGTCATTAAGTTAACATTCCTGCTAACATTAAATATGCCTGATACTTGCAAAGGTTGATTAAATGTAAAGCTTTCTAATCTTCTAACCAAGTCTGAACAAATAAAACTATTTTGACTTCCAGGGTCTAAAAGGGCTCTGGCTACTATCGGAGGGCCTATTTTAGGATAAATTTCTACGTTCGCTGTGGCCAGAAGAACATGGCTACCATTTATGTTTAAGGCTGATAACTGCGGCAACGCTTGGTGAGGATTTGTTTGACTTTCTACTTGAGGCTGAGATTGATTTGAGAATTGTGTTAAGGTTTGCTCATTCAGATTTGAGTTAGAACTAACTATACTGGTTTGAGCTAAATTGACAGAAGAACTGTTTGAGTTCGGGGCAACATTGTTTGTGTGATTAGACAAGTGAAGCAAAACATGGTGTTTTTTGTGACAAATTGAACAGGATCCAGTTGATAAACAATCTGTAATTAAATGTTTAGAACCTAAACAACCATAACACATGTTGTGAGTTTTCACAAAATTGTGCCTGTCCGGAACAGACAACGTACTAAACTTTGTACATGTATATATCTTGTGATCAGTGTCTTTACAGTAATTGCAAACTTTCGAAATTAAATGAGATGCAGCTCGGTTTTTTTCAAATTGTTTGGGTTTGGCACCCGAATTTTTATCATTATTCTTACCCTGTGTAAATAATGCAACTCTATTATTAAATGATGTGTTTGAATTAAGTGATTTTTGAAAGGGTTTTTGTTGATCTGACCTTTGACCTTGCACTGCCAAGTTTTCGAGTGTGTTACATTTTTTGTCTAACAATTCAAAGAAAAATTTTTGTGTCATTAATTCATTACTATTATCAGATTCCTCTAAGGCTTTTCGCGTATTAAAAATCTAATTTTGACTTTAAAATGTGTACTACTAGATTGTCTAGTAATACCTCTTTATTAATATTTAAATTATAAATTGAATTAATCGTAGCTTTAGCATTTGCAATAAAATGTCGTAACGTAACAGCATCACATCTAGATATGGTTGTACAATTTAAAATATCATTAAATAATGTGCAAACAGTTTGGCGTTCGTTCTTATAACGTGAAATTAACAAATCTAAGGCTGTTTCAAAGTTTTGTTCATTTACTTGTAACTTCTCGATGAGCTTGTAAGGCTCATCTCTTAATGCATTTTTTAAGTAATAAAATTTTTCTATTTTTGATAACCTATCATTTTTTAAAATTAATGCTTCAAACAAATCCATAAATGTATTAAATTCTGCATAATTACCCCTGAAAGTGGGTATTGAAATAGCTGGCAATTTTAAACTATTGCTATATACACTATGTTGACTGTTTACCCCTAAGTTAGTTTTAGGATCGTCTAAAAATATATTTAGAGAATTTTGCAAATCTCTCTTTAACGCGAAGTATGTGTCTTTAACCTGGTCCCTAACCTCTAATTCCTGTTCTAGACCTTCTTCTTCAATTTCCGCCTCTATAATATCCTGTATTTCACAAAACTTTTTAAAAGTATCATCCAAATCTTTAATTCTAAGTTCAAAGTCTAACTTATGAATTTCAGTTTCTTTATACTCTTGGAACCAATTACGCAATCTTGCCATCGATGCTTTTTGACAAGCACGTTTTCTAACTAACGCTTGCATTATGAAATGTTAATGTAGAATTAACTTTGAAACTGCCTTATATTATGAAACAAATTTATAAAAAAAATAAACAGAAATTAGTCTATCTCTAGAACTTTCCACGTAAAAAGAAAATGTTTGAACAAATTTACCAAATAAAGTATCTACCACGTCAATTCACTATTTTCTCGTGCGAGGTATTCACAGATCGACGATTTTTTCTTTTCTATTAAATGAAGGTTTTTTTTTTAAAAATCAACTCAACAATAATTAAGTGTAAATTAAAATTGGAAAAAATCGTTTTTCAATAAAGAAAGTGCCATACTTTTATAAATAAAGAAAAACACATGTGCCACTGCTCTGGGCAAAGGTAATTTTATTATTAATTGTTTAAGAATGTCTGCAACTCCGGCTTCTTTCTTCCCTGAAACAAATCAACAAAACACAAAAGATCTACCTACAAGCGATGTACAATTTACGCAAATAATGGCCTTCAGTTGCTGATCTGTGAATACTAACGAATAAAAATAATAAAAACTTACGGTTAGTTTCTCAATTGTCACAAATGCACAATGTAAGTTTAACTGTTCACTGAAAATCCTTTTCAACAGGTAAATTTCTCTCTTCTCATTCCGTTTTGCTTCGATTTTGAATATCTTCCAGGTGTTCTTTATTCAGGCAAGAAGTTTAAGTGATTAATACTCCAATTATTAATTCTTCAATCCAAATTGCATATATGTAAATGCACCCAATAAAATAAAGCGAGGAAAGTTCTTAATCAATCTATAATGGCCATGAAAGAACTACAGCATCGAAGTACCATGAAAAGACTACAGCACAGCATCGAAGGAACATTAAAGGAACTACAGCACAGCATCGAAGGAACATTAAAAGAACTACAGCATCCGGCTCGAAGGACCATGAAAAGAACTACAGCATCCGGCTCGAAGGACCATGAAAAGAATTGCGGGAATTTGTTGTATTTTAAGAATTTCCCATTTCTTCAAAGATGAAAGGTTGCTGGTTAAATGAAACTCAACTTCTTGTATATATGATTATTAAAAACTTGAATATAAGTGAATATACTGCTGTAGTTACCACACTATTGATGCCAAGCATAGAATTTTACGATATAATATTAATGTCTATATGTAACAAACTAACCCTCGTCTTAATAACTACTGACTTTTAACTCCTAAAATTTATTTACTAAACAGGACTGCGCCCTTCCCTTTGGGCTGACGCAATCACACACTCTCGAACTGATTTCGTGCCCATATAAGGTCATAATTTTGGAACTTTACCTTATATGGACATGTGAAATCGACGAGGTACCAATGCTAAGGGTCGTGTCGACGGCAGCATACACTGGACGTCTACAGGTATCAGGCATAGGCGCCACAAAAGGGGGTTTGCTTTGATTATTTGTAAAGGTTTTTAGTTGGAATTTTTATGAAATTCCAACAAGATGAAATTTTGATATTTGCGCGTATTACATTGACGTATCTGATTTCTACAGTTTTTTGTGGTAACCTCCAGTTGTGTTTTATTATTTATTATTATTATTTGTATTTAAAAAACTCTAATAGCAAAATGCCTAAAAAATTAAACAGCCGTTGCAAACAACTTGTGGTTTCATTAATCAATTGCTACCTTTGAATGCTGTTAGAAAAGTAAAAATAAGTTTTGTTTCGGCTATCACTTTTTTTAATTATCTGTATAACTAACCTAGCTTAATTTTGTACTCAAATAAAATGAAGAATATTAGAGAAACTTCGTTTGGTATTTACTAGATTCTAATAATATATTAAATGCTTGGCAACATAATCCCGTTCTGGCAGCTGTGACGTGCACCTACATTTTTACTGGACAAGGTATAGTAGACTATCTTCTTTAAGGGCCCTGTCAGATTATAGGTTTTCTGTTGTTCCATATAACACTTAGGGGCGCCAAATACTTTAAAATGAACGATTGTAGTAAATTTTTATTTGAAAATACACATTTACAAAGGCTTAAAAGAAAGGACAAATGGAAACGTACGCCAAGCGCGAGGCGTGCAGTAGGCTTGAGCGGCAGTTGCAGGGATGTTGACGCTGCGTTTTGCGCACAGATGTAGCCACCTGCACCTCTATTTTTCACTACAACTACTACTACGTAATTATAAAAACACGCCGGGATATTGATTGACGTTACATAACCTATAGAAAGCAGTTAGTAGCAAGGGATACATGTAGTGGGTGATACTATTGTGGTTGTTTTGTTTTATTGGTTTAAATATTAATATTTAAAATCATGTCAAAAAAACCAACCGGTTGAGAGTTTCGTAAAAGAGCTGAAGAAAGAGAAAAAGTAGCTCAACAATCTTCTGTCCTATTATCGTCATGGCTTAATGTTAACGACTCGAAAATGAGTAAGACTGAATTGGCTCTGTCTGAACAAATATTGAACAAAATAAAAAATGATGGCTTAGATATAAAAAGCTGTAGAGGCCAATGCGTTCAAGCTCACATCCTAGCAGAAAGCCCTGTGGCCTCATTTTGTCATGTGCAGCAAACTCCCTAAACATGGTTGGTGCAAATGCTGCTAGCTTGTCATTAGAGGTACAGACCTACTGCGACACACTTAATTTTCTATACAATTTATTTGCTTCCTTCACCAATACATGGGAGGTTTTATCGAAACATGTTCCTCTATCTCTCAAACTGCAGAGTAATACCAGATGGTCGACTAAGAAGGAAGCTATGACTGTTGTGTATAAGCACTTAGGAATGAAGTAAAAACCAGTACACTAACTACACCTAAAACGAAAACAAAAAACTCTCACTTAAAAAATGTTAGAACGTTTGAATTTGTTGTTCCTTCCTGTTTTTGGTACAAACAATTAGACCACATTGACATCGTCAAAAAGCTTCTGCAAAAACATTACCGGACATTACCGTAAAAACATTCATCAAATATCATTATTGATCCACACTTCAAAGAAGTGAGTAAACGGAAAAAGAAGCGGATGTTTGACGAAAAAGCAGAAGATGAATTGAACGAACTTTCAGAGGAAAAGAAGTTTGAACTCTTGACTATACAAATTATAGATGGGATTCTTTCTGAACCGCAACAAAGGATCGAAGCCATCCAAAATAGAAATGGTTTATTTGGTTTTTTGAATGGAGCTAGATTTGAACATATGTCTAAAAAGGAATTAAAATCCCATGCTTATGAAATGGCTGTCACGTACAAAGATGATGTGGATCAGAGCGAGCTGGAAATATAAGTGGAAAGTTTCAAGTACCATGCCAAGTACCATACAATACCCGTGTCAGTTGCATTGAATGAAAGAAGTTTTAGTAAACTGAAGATAATAAAAAACTACATCAGGAACTTGGCAGGACAACAACGACTAACCAACTTGGCCATCATATCAATAGAGCACAAAGTAGCTTCAGCACTATCTTTTGATGACATTCTTACAACATTTGCAGCAAAAAAGCCCGAAAATATTAATTTTAAAATTTGTTAAGGGCTATTAGTTTGTGAAATTAAATAAAGATCATTTGATATCTTACATTGAGCACTTATTTACAATACTTTCCTCCTTTTAGACGAAGAGTTTATATACTGTGCAAAATTCAATTAAAAATATTTATATTTTGGTTCATTGGTATATTAAGATGAATAAGTCATTGTATTACTCATGAGGATCCAGACCTGGGGGAAGGGCGCCAAATTTATTTCTTGAAATAAGGCCTAGTTCCATCCCTGATCGAGGGAATAATGTACGCGCTTCCATTCGAGTTAGCAATAATTCACCCCACGCAGCTTAAGCTCGTTGTCTGTGAGCGGTTGTCTGCACTAACAAATTCGCCACACCAGCCCTGTAGAGGCCGTTAAATCCTAAATCTGGGGTTAAATCTATTCTTTATCCAACCCTCATAAATTTGATTAAACTCTACTAAACTTCTTTCATTTTTCATTCATTCCTTCAAGGGTTTTATAATTACATTAAATACTATGTGAAAATCTAACAGTCTTATTGGTCCTAATGAGTCCCTTAGAAGTATGGTTATACTATACTATCTTAATTAATGCTAGTATTTATTTCACCATTTCGTCTATATCCTATTTTTGGTGACGGACATAAATTTTTGTTGTATTTTAAAATTATAGTAGTCATTTATTTGTTAATAAAATCGCATAGTGCAAACAAATTTTATATTTATTTGTATCTGTTAAATTATTCCATACTATGAGTAGTAAAAGTTGTCAATGTCAATAGAATTCATTAATAATACATTCGATATGAAATTATAGCATTATCAAGAAATATTTTAATTAATTTTAAAATTAATTAAAAGAGTGATTTTTGTATACTATATATATTATGTTTCGACTAATCCATTTTGCTGAGACTGTATGCACGGAACACCTAAGCACAAAAAAAGGATAGAAGGCCCTGTAAAATACCGAGAGTCCTAAGAGACACCTGTTTAAGTTGCCCCGGATCCTGTTTTAAAATGAATGTCCGTTCTTGTTGAGATGCTCTGCCATGTTGCATCCGGCTAAATATCGAATACGTAGACAGTATTATTTAAAGGACCTCGGGGAATATTAAATGAACAGAGAACCTTATTTTAAAAGTCATCGAATTCTTGGAATTACTTTAAAGACGTAAGTGCATTTTTATACTACTATTGATGATATCCTACTATTGGTTTATAATACTACCGTTAATAAATACTGTATTAAGAGTAATAGCCGAAATATTTAAAAAAGAGACTAATTATCCTTACATTTTTATTGCTGGAACTTCCTTAATTAATTTATCATTCAATAGTTTACCATACGCGTTCCGATACGAGCTAACCATTAAAAAAATTAAGTTGCAAATAGTGTGAGAAATTTTTAGTCACTAAAATGTAATTAACGTAAATTAAAAAAAAACAGCTTTTTTAAATACCAGTTGTTTTTAAACTCAATAGTTTTTTTTTGTTTAATTGATGCAAATTACAAAATGCCACTAAAAATCATCAATTGTTTCAAAGAAAAAAAATCTACACTTGTTTCAAAGAATTTACATGTGCATATCAGATTACTTTACTTTAAAGAAAAATGCAAAATATGTGTTATTTTACATTTTGTTATTACTTTGCTCATATTTATGGTGAGGAAGTGGTTTAGGTTTGTTGTAAATAAAATTTGTAAATTCAGAATTTAAAGGAATGCTTGGGAGAATTAGAAAAGTCATCTGTAATCAATTTGCTTCATAACCTTTGGAGGTCTTGCGTTGTTGGGCAGTAAACAGATGCAAGTTGGAAGAATGTTTTGTTTCTAAATAATAAATGGGAAAAATACTAGATAGGCAATGAACTAGTGGGTTCAGTTTGGAGGTGGAGAATCAGGTATATTTATGAGACTAACGGCCTAGTTTTGAATAAAATTACGAATTGATGCTCCTAAAAGAAATATCCAAGTTTGTTAGAAAAAGATATGAAAAAACAAGTTAGTTATTTTTGTTAACTATTTATAGTTTACATTATATTGTGATTCTGATAGGCGAGGAGCCACCAATCCTGAAAGCTCCGTGATCACGGATTCTAATATTTAAAAAAAAAATAAAAGTTAACGTTTAGACGAACAAGATTTGCTTGGTCGGCGTGGATTTGATTGGCCGGAAATATTTAAATTGAATTTTTTTATTATTAAATTTCCATAATTTTTTTCCGTCATCACGGATTTTGATTAATCTTATATGGAATTGTGTGAAATATTATGTTTAACAAGAAAAAATCCGGCCGACCAATGATTTTTAGCCGGAAAGGTCACGCATACCTATTTGAATGGTGTGATAAGGGGTACAATTTATCCATTATCACGGAAACCTTTTTTTTTTTAATTCACGCGTTTTAATGTCACATTTATGATTATCTTGGTATGTGTGCTTACAAACTGCCGAAAGTATCGCGCATACCAAATTTTATTGTGTGACTGAGGATCATACTGTTATAGATTTCACTTACTTGATGACATTTCTTTTAGAGTCTTTCTTCTACCTCTGGTCTCTTCCTTAAGTTTTCAGCTATTTATTATATATACTAATTAATATGGAAAAGAGGAAATACAGGAAAATTTTTATTTGGGTTGATTATATAAGAAATGAAGGTTGATACAAAAAATATGTTCAATTCAAGTTTATTAATTAATAATCATCTACATCATTATCATCAAAATTATCATTTCTCTCTTCTTCTGATTCTTCGCTTTCTTCCTCATTCTGTTGGCAACTTAATATTTCCTCAACCTTCAACGGTGCTGATGGGCCAATGTACCACAATGGTTCGAGTTTACTAGATTCATTTACTTGCCATCCACATTCTGTTGGATCATATAATGTACAAATGGGTTCAGTAGCATTTTGCCACATTGCGTTTACAAAAATGGTGCGTAATATTTTTTGCGTTAAAGTTTTCCAGCATGGTGGAATATTATTTGAATTGAAATTTATCATACCTTTGTAAAATTTTTCTTTGTCGGTTGTACTTGCAAAAAATTTTAAAAATAATTCAAATCTTGCCACATTAACATTATTATTTTTTTACGTTATACATTTCATTTGTAAATCTTTGGACTAAATCTGTCTTTTCTTTATCATTTATGTCTTCCGGATTTGTCAAATGCTCGAACATGTTCTGATATCCTTCATTTTCTAACAGGAGGTTGTAGGCTTTAATTTTTCCTTTACGAACAAAAGCTGCTGTATAATCACAACCTGTAAAAGCATGGAAGCCCGGTAGAGCTCGACAGACTGATGAACCTAGCTTTTCTGCGAGTTGTGTACAATTTACGTAATTTATTTCGTTATTGGTTTTGGTTGTGATCCATACTTCTTGCTCTTTGAATTTATGTATGTTTCCGAGACAAATAATTAACACGTCAGTATCTAAGAACAATTAATAACTGCACAGTTAAACTAAACTTCCACTATTTATTTGAAAAATTCGCTTTAAAATCAATTACAACTTGAAATTAAAAGACATCTAGCAGATCAACAGTTTAAAGTAGTTAATGAACAAATAAATCTTGGAAGTTCTCCACTATTAAACTGTTTACTTTGATTGAGTCTTCATTTTATACATAGATAAGACATTATTATAACATAAATATATTAAGTTATTGTAAAGATCAGCATGATATAGTTTTTTCCTGGTTTTTCTATATCATTGCACAGTTATACTGATCTTAGAGGGAAATACATCCAGGATAATCCCTTAGGGCTAATAACATCTAGGCTTTAATATTGTTATGTCTTATTACTTCCTTACTTGGTCTAGCCTTAACTCCTTATCAACATCAAGCACCTAGTTACAAACAAACAACATGTAATTTCAATATGTCAATCTGACGATGCTAGTGATAGCGAAACAGCTGTAATTGATTTTAAAGCGAATTTTTCAAATAAATAGTGGAAGTTTAGTTTAACTGTGCAGTTATTAATTGTTCTTAGTAAGATGAACTTCCAAAAAGTAGAGGTTAACACAATCAATTTCATTACGTCAGTATCTAATGATTTTATGAGGATTTTTTGTTGAGGCGAACATTTATTCAAGTGAAAAAAAATTCTTGTATCAGCTTCTTCATGGTAGCATTCATAATTTTCATCTAGTATTCGAGTTATTATTCCATTACTATGAGTGTACACAAAACACTTGTCTTCAACTGTTAAAAAAACTTTTTTGTCTTTAATAATTGAGCTACATGTAGTGTCCGTCCAATGATTATGTAAAAAAGTAACTATTGCGTCTTTGAATTTTGGATTACTAAGACTTTTATTAAAATCTGTAGGTCTGCTTTGTAATGGCCCCGTGATAGCAAATGGTATTTCGTCTTCTTTACGAGTTGATCTTTCTGAATCTTTGATGGATGGTGATAGATATCTATCAAAAATCAAGTGGATTTCTAAAGCAGTGGTGTTACATATTTGTTAGTGTTACAGTGGTGTTACAGTTTGTAAGCACGCATACCAAGATAATCATAAATGTGACATTAAAACGCGTGAATTAAAAAAAAAAAGGTTTCCGTGATAATGGATAAATTTTACCCCTTATCACACCATTCAAATAGGTATGCGTGACCTTTCCGGCTAAAAATCATTGGTCGGCCGGATTTTTTCTTGTTAAACATAATATTTCACACAATTCCATATAAGATTAATCAAAATCCGTGATGACGGAAAAAAATTATGGAAATTTAATAATAAAAAAATTCAATTTAAATATTTCCGGCCAATCAAATCCACGCCGACCAAGCAAATCTTGTTCGTCTAAACGTTAACTTTTATTTTTTATTAAAAATATTAGAATCCGTGATCACGGAGCTTTCAGGATTGGTGGCTCCTGGACTATGAGAACTAAAAGTCAATAAATTGTACAGATTGAGTTTTTAATTTTATTTAGCATAATCTTCTAAAAAATAATTCAAATTTAGTACGTATTGACTGAATGCATATAAAAAAATAGAATTTATTTCAATAAGACACATAATAACCGGTTTTTATTATGAATTACACGTAGTCACCTAAGTGAAACACGTGAAGTATAATACCTGCTTTAAATAGTATCATATTTACGTGTTGAACAACTTTTTCATCATAAAGTGTATACGGTTTAGGCTCGGTTTATCAATTGTAGATTTTAACCGCTAGTTAAGTATCCGTCAGATAATAGTAACCTTCAAATAAAAATCAATTTTGGTTTTTCTTCTAATTTTTATCCTCTAGCAGCAGATAAATTATTAAGCGAAACTATCTGCACAATATTCTGCAGATATTAAAATCAAATTAAACGAAAATTTAATTTTTAGTTTTGTTTCAAAAGGCATTGGTGAATTTCAGCTACCCATAGGAATCATCTAATTAATTAGCCAGCCTAAGCGATAATAATATAAAGATTTCAATAATAATATACATTTTAACATAGTCATAAACGTTTCAAAAATACTATTTATGTGGACGTTTTCAGTATACAAACTGGTGAAACTACTTGAAAATTAGATTATTTCATTCAGTAACAAAAATATGTAAGTATGAAGGTTTCTTCAAATTTATCGTTATTATTATTAATATTATTTTTGGGGTCTCATATCCCATTAAGATAGTACAATCAAAAGTGGGAGAGACATTAGCCAATCAATTATTGTGATGGATGTTACATTGCACTTAAAATTATTTCAAGTTTTGGAGGTCAGGATATTTTACTCCTTGATTTTTAGTACTTTCCCAAATGCTTCGCACTCTCTTATTTCACGAAAAATTGACGCATCCCAGTTTTTCTAACTTTTTTTGCTAATTCACCAACTTTGTAAATATTGTGAAAAAATAGAAACTCTATTATGTAAGATACAAGGACCTTGGTAGAAACTCAATTGTTCAATACATATATAAATACCTGTGCAAATATTTCCAAATTTTTTGTGATAGTGACACATTGACTAACCAGAAAACTAAGTGATTTATATCAAATTATCTTTTTGACAAAAAGGATATTTTGTATTGTATGTAACTACATATTTGCTAAAAAATTCTCGAAAAAAGTGAACATAACTTTTTACACATCTTACTCTATAATACTACAATAATATTCAGATTGTAAATTTAAACTGAACTGCATGCTTACTGAAGTAAAACTTCTACCTGTATCTTATTTACCAAAACTTTCACGTATCCTCTCTGCATTTTTATTGCTGAAACTTTAGTATATTCACAGGTATATCACCATGATGCGCATACAAAACTATGTTATAATAAAAAAATCTGGCCAATATAGACGTCTCAGATTTTTTAATTACAGTTTAATATACAGAATGTTTATTTACTTAATTTATATCTTAGGAGATTGTTATGTCCAGTAAAAAATTGAAATTGGAATTATTTGCAAAAGTAATTCTTTAATATGTATTTATTGTTACAATAATTTTATTCCTAATGTTATTCAATCAAACAATACTTTTTTTTTATACGAAAATTAACAAATTGGTTGTTAATGTTATACTTTGAATATTAAAGGTAAAAAAAATAGCTGGAAATTAAGAAAAAAATATTTTTTTTTAAAGAAATTAAATTTTGGTTTGTCTTCTTTTGAAACTCATTTTCATGAGATTTGGCTTAAAAAAAAGTTAAACTTAAAAAGAGTATTTTTCAGAGTAATCACTTTTGGTTGGAGTAACAAAGATAAATACTTTTGTTGTTTTGTAAAATGTGTGAAATTATTTTGAAACGTTAACATAAAAAAATATTGAGCTGTCAATCTAGATATATCAAATTATTTAAAAATGCTATTTAATAAATTATCGAGAAGATAATATTGTGTAGTTTTTTGACAAATACTTACATTGTGGAATTACATACAAAATACAAACAAAAATAATCTTCTGAGGCAACATCTTGAATACTAAAATATATTTTATTGGAATCGCGCACAGACAATCACAATAACAACATCAAAAAAATAATACGAACGCATAAGAATGTTTACACCGAAAAGAATTATTTGGTTGCAGCTTATTAATAAAATGCTATTGAGGCTGAGCACTAATACCGGTATAAAAAATCCCGACTGGTGATACGCACTGGATCCTTGAATTTTACGTACTTTTTGGTTTGCGAGTAGTAATTGAATGAACTGGTTCTTTATTCTGCTGCTAGCTGCTTATGAATGAAAAGCTTCTATCTGCCTGATGGCTACAAGAATTTACAATTTACAGAGACGGCTTTGCCAATGTAACACGCACCCAACTTTTTGAAAGTTTTTGCATTTTATACATACACTATACAGAAAAGTTATTTATTATTTTTGCTTATTGTTTAAAATAAAAATATTTTTGAGATTTGTTGGATTTCTCAATTAAATAAATATAATAATAAATAAATATAATAATATATTTTTGTTTTTCTTAAATACTATTGTTATAGAATAGTCCTATTATAGTAATAATGGACTATACAAAGAAGTTCTAGATTAGTATATTCTGTAACAAGGTTTTAATGAAAATTCGATGCTAGTGGAAAGTTCCGAGCGCGAGCCTAAGTTAAACAAAATTTTTATAATGAAAAATACTATCCCTTTCATTTAATCTTTCTTTACTTGTAATGATTTTAAAAACTATTTTTCCTTTTTTTTGTAAAAATGGACCCCAGTAAATCTAAAACAAAGTGCAAGACTTGCCAGAGTCTTGATGCAAGACCAAGACCAAGACCAAGACTGGACCCTGCAAGAACAAGACCAAGATCAAGATTGCTTATTTGACTGCAAGACCAAGACCTTGTATGCAAGACCAAGACTAACCCGGTCTTGCATTTGCTCATCACTAAGAGAGTTGGAATTAGCGATTGGCTTACGGAGATGGGTCGAGGAATGTTGTATATTACTCGGGATGGGAATCCCACTAGAAGTAAACTGGACTTTTTTGACCACACCAGAACCTAAACTGCGAACATAGGATGGTTGAGGGTGTTGGCGAGTAATGTCAGGTTCTGCCTTTTTGCCGGGACTTGGAGGGTGTATGGGGCAGGTTTGGAGTTCCAGCTATTCAAGATATCTTAGGTGAAAGATAAATGTATAGTCTATTTAGGCTTCAACAGATCTTTAAAGAAGTCCACGTTACAGTAATTTTTTTATTCTGGCATTAATTAAAAATACTAACAAAAAATAGAGAATTAGAGGATCTATCGAAAATGTAACAGAGATATCAAATAAAAATATTATATTATTAAAAATATTAATCGATTGATAATTTCTATAGTGAGAAAACAACTATTTTTTTAAGAGGTTACTTTCGATTTACTAATGGAATAAATTTTTTTTTGATTTGAAGGTGAAGCTAACGAAAAAGTTCGAACCCATTATTTGTGAGTGCTAAAACACACATCGGATACGTGATCATTTAAATGAGCCGAAATTATATTTAATGTATTTAAATAATAAAGGCTTACATTGAATACATAAGTAAATGTGTTTTTAGTTTAGTATAGCTTAAAAGTACCGTAAATCTTCATTTATATATCTGATACCTTATAGGAGTTAATAATTTTGTTATTAGATACATTACCCACCCATAATTATATTACAAAATAAATAGGTGTACAGAATGTACATTTAAATTTTCTTTTTGTTTCGTAAGTTTATGTAGTAAATTAAAGGTAAATGCGCATTTTTACTAAGAATAGGTAAGTAATCCCGGTCCTGATTAATACTTTCATAGGCGTGACTTGCTTTCTGAGGGGAATGCGACTTACTCATTTTTGTTACTATTTAGTCATCGTAATTACTAAAACAACGAATGTAGGTATTTTTAGCATAACAGGTAAATTTATCAACATTTTTAGATCAAATATTTTAGCAGGTAGGTATAGAATTTTGTGCTAATGGTACCCGAGTTCCGGTGATAACCGAGAACATTTTAACCAAGTAATATTAGTGCTTGACTTAACAATTACTCATTTCAAAAAAGAGGAAGTATAGCAGCCAAATTTGATTTATTCTTTAGGAGATAAGTGCTAAATTCAAAAGTATACCTATTCAAACTAAGTAGTATTTACTATTTTCAATAATCGGATTGTTACGGAGAAAATACAAAAAACAGCTTATATTTCTTATATACAAACATTAAATGACAACATTGATAATGAAGAACGTTCATTTTGTTTCTATTTACTTCAAAAAAATGTGTTTCGACAAGTCCTAGCTTGCAGAAGCAGATGTGCGTGTGAGTCTTATTCATATTTTATCTTCACAGATAAAATATCTTAAATTTCCGAATTTGTTTCTTCCTCGATGCGGTGAAATTGTAGTAGCGAATTGCGCATATTTTATTTTTAGAAATAAAAAGTTATTAAAAGTACAGTTGCTTCAAGGAGTTTTATAGTAAATACTAAATAAAATTGCATACGAAGAATTGTAATGGAACTTTCTGTTATTATTAAATTAATGAGACCAATTTAATCATATCCAATTTTCATTAAATAAAATGTAAGTACGTGTTTATAATAAAACGTACCAATAATTTTGAATCGAAATTACATATTAATATAAAGTTTGTATAAAAATTAGTTTTTAAATAGAAAGTTAAACCCAATGCGAGACAACCATTATGTGCCCTTAAGTGCTTTTTTGTTTATCTTCACACAAAAAGCAGAATTATTAAGTTGCGGGGGCACGTTCCGTACCAGGCTCTTAACTTGTTTTTTTGTTGCTAATATTTTGCTATATTATTGATTTTATTGCCCTCTTAATATTAAGTTATGAAAACTGCTCGACTCGACTATCCCCTACGGTAATATCCCCTGCAGTACCAAGTGCAATAGCCAAAAGATTGCTGGAAATTACCAGAAACCAACTCAGACTAGTGACGGTGATTGTAACCGATCACTGGGTTCTCCAAAAACACCTATACAAGATGAAAGTAAGTAACAGAGGATGTGAACAAGAAGAGGAAACCGTCGAACATATTCTGTGGGACTGCTCGACTCTCTTAACCTAATGCTACCTGAACTTGTACTGGCCAACACTAGTCACCATAAGAAAGACTAATGAGATCTTAGTGCGGATGAAGCTTTTGCGCTTCAACTCCTTTGCAGGTACAGATACAGATATAGATCATTTTTGTAATAATGAAGTTTTCGATAAAATAATAGGTAAAATAGACTTAAATTGTGCTTTTTTTATTCATCATCGTATCAAATGATGTTAATTTTATCAATATAAAGACGGAAAAGACGTTGGAGCACAATTTTTTAAGCAGTATTCTATAGAGAAGTGCTTACAGAAGCTATTAAGATAGTCTGCAAAAACTGAACTACAGGGCGGGATAAAAAAATTGTTAATTTTTTTCTGTAGTGAAGACATAGTGTGATTAGATTTCCCATTATTTACAGCGGCTCTTCAAAGCCAGGCTTACCCTCTGATACATACCCAAGGCCTGGGGGGAGGCAAAGATGGATTTTATACCCAAGACAGGGAGACGTCCCATAGATGACGCATAAGCCTTACCTATTTTCTTCTCAAAACTATGGAGAAACTAATAGATTATTATATGAGAAGCGAAAATCCTACGAGATCGCCGCTTGCAAAAGACAGTTTGCCTATCAAACAGGCAAATGCTTAACTGAAAGCATACAAAAGACACTAGTGGCTAAGGAAGCCCTTTGCGCTTTTATTGACATAGAGGGTGCTTATGATAGCACCTCGTATATATATTTCAAAAGTGCACTGGAAAAGAGAAATACAGAGGCCTCACTAGTACAATGGATAGAGCCAGAATTATTACAGCTAACATATATAAAATTAGGAATATGCCCTCTAGAAAGCTGTTGAACTTCGCTTCTAGATTTCCCAGCACTTTAAAAGTCTTATTAAACCTAACGCCTTTACCGCAGTTTATTCAGGCGGAGACCATTGCGGTCACATACCGGGTCACTAAAAGGACAGCACCTACAATGAGCCTACATTAATAAACCCTACAAAATACAAATAAAACAGAACACTGAGGCGGATGCTGCAAATTCAATACGTATATACACAGACGGCTCAAAAACCAAGGAAGGATCAAGATGTGGAGTTTACTCAAAATAGTTTAATGACAAACTATTTTGAGGTTAAGTATTTCCTAAACGCTTTAGGCAGTGGTAGCTAGCTGTCCTAATATTAGGTATTTCCTATCTCTCTTAGGTATTACCTAGCACGTCGTGAAACGCAAATTGTAGTTAGGAATTCTTAAATTTGATTAAGGTAATTCCTAACTTTAGGAAAGGGTTGGTGAAATCGGGCATAAGTCGGGAATGGGGAAAAAATACCAGCTTGGTTCAAACAGAACTACCTGGTATCTCAATCGCCGCAAAAGAGCTAACCAGAAAAGAAATTTCTGGCAAAAACATAATAATCTGCACTGATAGTAGACAAGCCCTACTAACCTTTAATAGACAACGTATTATCTTAGGGTTAGCACTAGAGTGCCACCAGGATTTAGCTAACGCCTCGGTAGATGATAATATCGTACTAAGGTGCGTGAAAGGGAACGACGGGAGCAAAGGTAACCGTATTGCTGACTCTTTGGCCTGGATGGCGGCTGGACTGAAAATTTTGGGATCAGGCGACACCCATGGTTTGACGACTTTGAAGATGAAACTGTCAGGCATGTCTTATGTGAATGTCTGGAGCTATCGTCGACAAGAGAGTGTGTGTTCAATGAGTCTTGGCCTACACCTGCCGATTTTAAGGAGATGTTCCATGGTGACCTTTCCTCCTTCCTGGATAAGGCAGGATGGACAATGTCCTAGGAGGCCGACTCCTTGGGAGGATGTACAATGGGCCATATTGTGACCTAAGTGCTGTAGGTCTATACTCACCCTCCCTACTCTGCAGATACAGAGATATAGAATCCTACATCGATCCAAATATCTGAAGCAAAAGGAGTTGGACAGCGACCCAATATTCGGAATGCCATCAGATCAATGGTGCCGAAATACAGCTTTAAAAAACTATCATCACGGACAGGAAAACTAGACTGCCAATCCAAGTAGAACTTGTCTACTTCTACTATACAGGTGGCTCAAAAATCGAAGGAGAGAAAGCTCGTCTATTCATGGTAAAAGAAAAGAGTAAAATCTCTCTTAATCTAGGGCGGTATGCCACAGTGTTCCAGGCTGCCATTCACTGCGGACCCCTTAAAATCAACATGCAAAAGATACAAGGAAGAACTATTGTTATATTTTCAGATTTAAGGCTGGTCTGGGACTGCTTAGAAGCTTTAGCAGAAGTGGGCAGCAAAAAAAGCTTACAATTGCGTGGGTACCCAACCACAGTGGGCACAAAGGGAACGAAGAGGTGGACCTACTAGCTCGAGAAGGCGCAGCGAAGCCTCTTAACGGACCAGAAACCTTCAAAAGCAATCATAAAGATGCTCATGAATAAATGGGCAATAGCGAAGTCTCAGGAATGGTGGACAAGATCACCAGGAATGAGACAGGCGAAGGAATTCACCGACGTCAAAAGTAACAGAGTGATATGTCAATCTGTAGTAAAATAGCATTGTAATTTAAAAGCTAATTTTTTAATTAAAAGTGGAAGTTAAGTTCAAAGAATAGTTGTTTATTATTCTTGACAGAGTATCTGTTAAAGCACAAAAGACACAATACTGGAGAACTTGTAGATCTTTTGCACAGGACACAACAGGCTCAATAAGCACATGCACTCGCTAAAGCTGAAAGTCATTTATGCAGATTCTGTGAGGAAGAAGAGGAAACCTCTAAACACATTCTTTGTGAATGTGAAGGTCTTAGAAGACGGAGATTTCTAACTATAGGCGAAGAAAAGCGAACGGCTAGAAGCTACCAGAGGGAATTACTGTATAGCTTAATGAGTTTTAGAAAAGACTAGACTGGGTCAGATTCTACGGAGTAAAAGGACTAATACAATAGATTTGGAAAAGGCCGAGGTGGGAAATGGCGTGTAGTTACAAGGTTCTTACATAATCTAATCTCAACTAGATTTCGTTTCAAAGGAAACAACCGAGTACTCTGAATTTTTGAGGGACTACTTAAACGTTTACAGAACGACATACGATGAAAGAGACCAGAAAAATGACACAATCACTCTTTTTCATCATGACAATGCGTCTGGGACTCAATTAATTCGGACAAGATCAACTCTCTTTAACTAAATCACCAATTTGTGTCGACTATGATCCTAATGGACTTTATATTAAAGGAGCAAGGCTGCACCGACTATAACCTGAGGGAGAGAAACAATAAACCCGTTAGGTTTCAGGGGAAGAGTCGTTTTTGTGCACAGACATAAACAACTTATCATAACCCATTTTCTCCTACTGTGAATCAATTACCCTTTTCTAAGGTATTTGTATAGAATTCCTACTGACGAAGCCCTATACAAGAAGTATGTGACCTTGTTGTCATATTAGAATTATTAGTGCTCAGTAAGAGATAAGATAACTTACATTTTTTTTTTCGGACAGGTAAAACTTATCAGCATTGATAAAAAAGTCATTAGTAAATTTTACCATTAAAAGTAAGTTCCTGTTACGTTGATTTTTCGGTTAGGATTGTTTAATATCTTAGAACAGTAAATGTACTAAGGTAAATAAGAATATTGGTTTTGTATTTAACCAAAGTTTTAATAAATGGTTTTAAATATAAAAAGAAGATCTTTGCTATTTGATTTAAATATTCTGAATTTGAAACATTTAAGAAAAAGAGAATTCAACATTTTTCACCATCTGATATACCCCTAAAGATGGATGCTGTTGCAGAAGAGATACCCTAATGTAAGCAGGGTATGGTTTGTGATAGTAAATTAATTCTAAAAAGATGAATCATATTTTTTTTAAATATAATTAAAATGAGAGCTGTCTTTCAATTTGTTCTCTCATTTGAAAATTGAAATATTACAGAAAAATCTAAATCATCAAATCTTCTCTATGGTCTCCTTTCATATTTAAGGAATCCCAGTATTTCTTATTCGTAATTAGAAAATCTACTCTAATCCAAAATCTAATACTTTCATTTTTCCGTTGAAAGCCTTTATTAATTTTTATACCACAGAACAGAAGTTGGGTTTATGCATTTTAACGAAATATTTGAATAGGCTTATTCAACTTACAAATACAAACAAAGATCCTAAAGTGTTTGTTAATATAGTAGAAACTATAGTTTGTAGCAAAACTTAACAATTAATTAACACTTTAACTGATACCTAACTTTGCTTAGCTAGAGGTTACAAAACCGGCCCTAGAATCCAAAGAATTTAATCTGCTTTCTATTTATCTATCAGTAATTTTTGTACTAATTGAAGGTCGTCGTTTTAGCTATACAATTACTCTGGAAAGTACCTGAAAGAAATATTTTCTATTCAAAAAAAATTCAGGTAGTGAGATTTCAAAATACACGAGAGTGACAACCCATAAAATCTCTTAATTTTCTAATTTAAAAAAGGTCTTTACTTTGTTAAGAAACTAATTAAAAAAAAGTTTATATATTTTTATACTCATATATTTGAACTATGATCACGAAAAGGATACGTAAAAAATGACAAAGTATACTTAAAATGAAGGCACTAGAATTAATAGATATATAAAAAGTCCAAATAATAAAAAAATCAAGGATAATAAAAAACTCTTCGTTTTAACAAAACTTCCAATATTTATTTAAAAAACTGCTTTTTTAAAAGACTCAATGACAGCCGTTTCGCTATGAAGCATCGTCAGATTAAATAAATATTGGAAGTTTTGTTAAAACGAAGAGTTTTTTATTATCCTTAATAAGATGAACTTCCAAAAAGTAAGGGTTAGTACAATCAATTTAATAAAAAAATCAGCTTGAAACTGAAAACGCTTTAAATGAATTACAAGTTTTTCTAATTTATTTATATTCTTCCATAAAACTGTTTTTCTGAAAGGAATTTCTTAACGCTAAGATGATTTAAGACCATAAAAAGAAAGAATTACGAAATGATTACTATTTATTTATTTCTGTTGCATTAATGTAGCTTACTGTCCATGACATGACCATACACCACAAGTATTTTTATGAAAAAAAATTAACGATGAAGTGATACTGAGCGAAACAATTTACTTCGATGAAAAGTGTTATTTTTATTTTTATTATGTTTAAAACTTAGCACTTCTTCAGAATTGCTCTCTCGAGAACGTAAACACAAATGGGATAAGGCTCCGAAATGATTATTGAAAAATTTACAATTTATGAGATTTGTGTTTTAGATTGCTGCTATGCGTAGAACAATAAAAGTGTTTTTATGACGACCAAGTTTCTTGAGAATATTTTCAAGACTCTTGAGGATTGGGTCCAGTTAATGGGGACCGTTAGCCGAAAAAAGCGATTGCCCTTTGGCATTCGTAAGCTGTAAGTACTAACACTGCTAAACAGCTATTTTCCTATAGAATGCTAAGTCAGGAATTCTAAACTAAATCAGATACGTTTCTAAATTATAAATTATTAATTTTATAAAAATAGAAATTAACAACATAGTGTAGCAGAAACATCAAATTCCACCTTTGCGAACATATTTAATAATTTTTTGGGCGGACAGAATTTCAACAATACTTACTATAAGCAAAATGGCGGATTGTGTCAGCGCATTAAAGTTAGCAAACTTTTAGTTGATTTCTCAGCGCTTTACAAGCAGTGTCAATCGCTTTTTTCGGCTGAACGGCCCAATGATACAAAGACACCACCTCCACTTTTTCGGCATGCCACATCTACACTAACGTTTATTCAGCATTGCTACTTCTATAGCAGGATCGGTATACTTTGCTATTGTTTTATTATATTTCTTGAATAAATTGTTATTTGAAACTACAACAGTCTAAATTTGTTGCAGTTGTTACATACACAATTTGTTAAATACACAAGTTAAATGAAAATTTAAATTTTCATTTAATTAGTCACGTGGGTCAGTATTTATATTGCAGTAACTATAGTGCTGTATCCTCTTTGTTGGCACCGTTATTACACTTATGTACTGATGCAATAGTCTGTTACCTGACAAATTTTTTGTTGATTGTTGGTATTAATTACCTTGTCTTAAATAAATTCTTCGGTCTCTGAAAAATGTTGGGGTATATTAAGCAAATATTGAACTCATTGCTGATTTGATGGGTTCATTTTTATATCATCTATATAAAGAAGATGGGAAAGAGTGCAGCAAGTATTATTAGTCTAAGACAGTAATACTCGGTTGCAGGAGTTTGTAAGAGAGACGAGGGAGATATTTAAAAGTAAGAGGCGTATACATCCACTACTGAATAAACTCCACTACTCGTATATCGTCAAAGAGGGTTTGTTTAAAATATTATAGCGGTTTGAACGAAGTATTTTATGTTAAATTTGAAATATAGGTGCATATGACATTTGTAAGGGTTTAAAATGTTTTCGTATATTCTACCTGAGGTTTGAAGCTATTGTTGTTTTTATGATCGGATTTGTACATTCATTAATAATTGTTAATATTAGCATATTGTTTCATTTATCGCTACACTTAACAACATCTCACAAACAATGAAATTATCTACACAAAAATTCATCATCATTCATAAATATGTAGAGCCACAACCTTTAATTATTTATGAAATTTCTAATTTCTAATATTGATTTAAAAACCAAAAATGTTTCAACAATTTTTTGTTCATTTCAGTTTAACAGATTTCTCAGTTTCTCAAAAATGGCAGTTTTCACGAAAAACGATTTATTGTCATGCCTGTATATGATAGTTTTCAAGATGTATGTTTGGTATTCAATGATTTATACAGAAATTAGTTAAAATTACTTTACTCAATACCACTCACCATCTGTTTGAATTAAAAATTTTTTCCGTGTTTCAGTGGAATACCTTCATTGAGGATCATGATTCCTTAGTAGTGACTATCAATATACCAATATTAGTGGATGTTGCTGATTTGAATACAACGTCTGAGAGAGGTCGTTCTACTGATAAATTTCTGTATAAGAACAGCGATTGGTGAATATTGATCATTTTCTGTCATTTCTTTAAATATTTTCAAATCATAGTTATTTTTCCGGATGTACCCTACGGAATATGATTATTATAGGTGAAAATCGAACTGGCCTGCGTTCAGAATTTCATGTGAAATGTAATATGTACCTTTCAGACATATGTATTAGCACTGACTCCGACAAAACTGTCAACGAAATGGCAGTTTTAGGGATGCTGTCGATTGGATCAGGTTTGTCAATTATGTGCTACTTTGGACTTGTCATTTGGAAGTGCCACCACATATGCTCGTAACCACTACCAACTGTGTGATACTAATAAAGATTTTTAAGGGGGCTGTAATGGAAGCTATGGTAGGAGAAAAACCAATTGCCTTGGAACGCGGAAATGTTATAAACGGTATACCATTTATTACCGTTTATTGTGTTGGGTTCTGGACAGAAGTCCTACCGGACCAATTACAATTCCCGATCTGGTTGTGCTGCTATATTGGGTGCAGCTACACAAACTGTAATGGCTAAGCTCATGTTAAGCTCTAAGGGCCGGTTTTTCAATCTCTAGCTAAGCAAATTTAGCTATCAGTTAACCCTTAACAAGGAGTCAAAGTGTTTCTTCAACTAACCGTTAAGGTTGACTACAAGCTAACGTTTCTGTTATATTAGCAAACACTCCAAAGTCTCTGTTTGGATTTGTAACTAGTAGTTAGCAAGTTGTTTAACGGAAAAATGGAGATATTTGATTTTTGTATGAGTGATGATGATGAAGAAATATTGGAATACCTTGAATATGAAAGGAGACCAAATATTGTTAAAGTAAGGTCGAACCCTTTTGAAGAGTTTGATGATTTAGATTTTCGCGTAAGATTTCGACTTTCAAAGGAAACTGTTATGTTATTATTAGAACAAATTGAAACACCCACAGACAGGTAAGCTTTTATTTCAATTCTCTTTTAAAACTAAAAATATTTTTCTCTCCAAGTAACGGCATCCGTCTTTTTGCATTCAATAGTTGTTTTAAAATGATTTGTTAATTTTTATAACAAGGATTTATCAGATAGTGAAAAATTAGATATCCTGTTTTTCTTTGGTGTTTCCATTTGAAAATATAAAATTTTTAAAATAATACTCAAGAAAATAAATAAAACTAATAAAAACAAAGATCTTCTTTTTCTATTTAAAACCATAAAAACTTAGGTTAACTCAACTAAATTGAACACAAAACAATATCTTTATTTACCGTTCTAAGAAATTAACAAACCAAACCAAAAAATCAATTTTACCAACCCAGCAAATTTAATGATAGCTGGCAGTTTCGTAGCTAAAAGTTAGATAGTGCATTGAAAAACGCCATAACCTTTAGCAGAAACTTTAGCTGTTGGTCACGGTTAACTTTTGGTCAACTAACAGAAGCTTTTAACAAGCGATTGAAAAACCGGCCCTTAAGCAGTTAAAAGTCAGTCTCAACGAATTTTAAGCAAATTATTATTACTTTAATTATTTATTAACTTAGTGTACGGTCACAAACCTAAAAATCGCTTGTAGTTTGTCCAGTTGAATCTTTCCTTCCGGGATTAAACAATATATTTTTTATATGCTTAATGTACTTTAGTGACATAGCAACAATTTTATTTTATTTACTAAATTCATTCACCATTATATATCAATTTAAATCGAACTTAATATACATCATACTTTTTTTCATATATCTACGAAATATTTAATATTTGCCAACTTCAGTGTTTTTATACTACTTAAAGATCTAAAATATTTCGAGCATCTGGTATGGACACGCCTACTGGGTTGTATTTTTATTTTATTTATTTTTATTTATTTTATACAATTTTATTTTCATACAGTATATATCCAACCAAATATACATTGTTCTAAGAAATCGGCATTTTAATATGCGAAATTACTATTTAAGTATATTTTTTGATATAAGATACAAATAACGTAATTAAAGAATAACATAAACTTAAATAGTCTATGGAAGCAGAATTAAATTGTCAAAATTTGATTCTATAGACGAGTACATATGTTTTTTATGTCTTAAAATACTTACCATTAAGATATAAATCAAGATTCATTGCCATTTCTTCTTTTTGACCATATTAATAAAGCATTTGGAGGGTTTTGGACTGTTTTTAAAATTTCCTATATCTTTTGAGATTTCATTAACGGGTTTCTTAAACCATTGTTTTCTCCTAGGCTTATTTTGCATGTGCTTTCGGACCACTGCTACACTATATAAGAGAAATCCAGAAATTCGCAGTATTTTGCACGTCCCTGAAAAAGTGAATTAAAACCTACAATGATCTTGTTTGTGTACTTACCAATATTGATTGGTAGTACCATCAAATTCTACTATTGTTTTTAATTCGGCAATAGAACTTTCATTTGGGGAAATTATATGGGTCAGAATACCATTGTAATATTAAAGATGTAAGTAAAATTCAATATGAAAGGCTAATAAACCTTGGAAATGAAAACACTTTTCTTTGTATTTTCCTTCATTTTTTTTTAAATCAAGTAACAAAAACTGTATGAAGTATTATAATAGCAAACATTTAAAAAAGGTGTATTATTTCTTTAATTGTTTAAAAAATAAAACTCCATTTGAGTTATGAAAAAAATAAAAAATGGAAATGGTAAAATTGAGCAATTAATATTTTTATGGAATACATTTGTTTAATAGAACGAATAAACCTTTTAAGAGCAGTCAAATACTTTGTAGCCATCAAGGGATCTAATTTTCAAAAAATAACTTATTATTTTTTGCTAATCAGAGATTAAATTAAAAACGAATAAATTTTAAACAAGGAAGATAATAACAAGTATGTTAATAGCTACTGTGAATTGCAGTTCCACTTAAATTATTCCCACTACTGCCGCATTTCCTCCTGAGGTCAAAGGTCAATGTTTTTGATTCCACTTCCGACAGACGGCAGCTTGAAAGTATAGACAAAATTAGCTTTTTGTACACCAACAGGGTCCTAAATCCAAGTTTGTAAGGAGTTGTCAAGGACATTTCGTTTGTGAACTGTAAAATAAAGTTATATACTTTTTCACAATAAAACAAAAGTATACTTACAGTTTTCTTGATTAAAAGGTATACTTTCCTGATTTCCACTTAATTGAAAAGCGTGTATCTGTAGGAAGATCCGTTATTGATACTCTTAATAAAAAAGACAAACTAGCTAATAACTAGCATTTATCGAATTTTGGTAATGATAATTCAGAAAATTTGTAGTACCAATGTATAGGTAAAATATTCAATTTTTCTCTCATATAATATTTTTTTCTTACTAGTAGTATATTTAAACTTAACTATATTTTAAATTGATAATAGTTATAATGTTAATATATATATATATATATATATATATCAACATTAACTTCGTATATAATATATGTAAATATTTTTGAACTTTTTTTAAGAAAATTTTCGCATAAATATCCACAATAAATATTTACATGGATTTACAGTTATAAGCGTTAGAAAACGTTTTTCAAATAAATAATTAAAAACATTATCTTCAAATACAACATAACTGGCGCCGAAGTTGCGTAATACATAGGGTTAATAAAAAGAAGACCATGGGGCCCAACTTTGCGCATATTCGAATGAATCATGCGCCCTTCTATTGATTATATTCTGACTAAATTCTCGCCAACAGCGAGACACACTATCTTAAATTCGCCAAGGTGGGGCTCGACATGTCATACGATTGTTCAACTTGATTACGATCGCAGTGATACCGTGCCTTTCCCCCAAAAAAACTGGGGCCCTGCGCGTATCCTGGTGTATGGCTTCCTGGCCCCATTTCATAAAGTCACAGTGTGTAAACGCCAGAACTCATGATTGGCTCGTTTTGGAACCTGTGCCGTGCTTGCCCTTCGATGCCTGTCGATAAGGTAATTTTTGTTAATAATTTAAAGTATATTATTGACATGGTGTAGGGGAACTAATTTTTGTTGTTGTTACCGGTAATAAAAATAATAAAGCGTTATATCATCAGTTCGAAATGCACATTTACCCATATGATATATTCTATATTATATCTTTAAACTTAGGTAAAAACTAGATATATGAAACTTAATCATTTGTTTTCTTGAAAAAATTTAAAATATTTTAGAAAATGACATGTAAAACTGAAGTAGATCGAAGTTTTGATTATTAATTTTTCTAAAAAGTAATGATTTTTCATTTCTGAAAATTAAGGTTATGTTAAAGGGTCATTTGGGTGCGGAAATCCACTGTTACATTAATACAGGATGTATATTTTATCTTTTTTATATTCGGTTTACTCCGTTTTCTACACTTTATAAATCTTTTATGTCTTCTGGAAATTTTCCATAACGGAATGCTATTTTCGATAACATCAAGGCTGAGACATTAATTATTAAATTGTGGTTTTCTTCTTACGTAAGGTTTTGCTTTTATTTAAAAAAAAAATCTGGTTTTAAATTACTTTCCTGCTTAAAAGTCTTTAACAAGGCTATTAATTAAGGTACGAAACACAAATTTCCATTGACTTTCCATCCTAAAAAGTTAATGTTACGCTTCAGAGGCCATCAGAAAAAGTATTTACGAATTTTTCCCAAGATAGCAGAAGAAAATTTCTATCTATAAAACTGTATGGCACAATGTTTTGTATATAAAATTTGGAATTGTATTTTAATGTAGGAAATGTGGAATCAAATTATTGAATGGAATCACCCATTTTATTAAAGATGCTTTTTGGTAATTTTTGTAAAAACCACCATAATATTGTGTCTTTTCAGCAATTTATCATTCTTGCAGCTTTTAATCTGTTCCCCACTAAACTAAACTAAAAGTAGATAATTTGAAAATTTCAAAATAGTTTCATAAATAGGTCAGGAATCATAATGCTTTAACTCTTCCCATCTATTGCACCTTTTTTGTGACAAGAATGTTGGTTAGGTGCATAAGTGCATTCTGAAATATATTCCAGAATAATGTATCACACGTCATATATATTTGTGTCACACAAGTTTTTTTTCTCTTAGATATAGGTACTTTAAATTTAAATAAAATAATTTGTTTTTAGTTTTTATTATTTATTAGCATTTCTCTCGTTAGCCCAGTCAAATTAGATCAAAAAACAAAAGCGGAGCTAAAATAAAGTAAAATTGTTCAAAACAGTAATAAAAACAATTTGTTAATATTCCCACATCATTTCAATTCACGAAAAAAAAATTGAATCAAGGTCAAAGGTCAAAATTGTAGATCATTAAGTTATGTATAAATAAATAGGTTTTTTTTCTTAAAAGCTACTGCTTCTGAGATAAAACAATTCAAAAAGTTATGTCATTTTATGCTCACGTTTCCACGTCACCTATGATATAGTCTACTCCCCAGTAGGGCTATTCCACAACTTTAAATTGATAAACGCGATGGAAAGTAAAAAAAGAAACAGTAGAAAAATGTATTACTCCTACTCGTAATCTTACAATTACTAATGGACTTTTTGTTTATCGTCTTCTTCTTGATCTTCTTTACTACCTTGAGTGCAAGTGAACTGCGTCAGAAGCGACGTATAGCATGTTTGTTCGTCAGTATCAAACGAATCCTCTGCTGTTGGTGATTCAACATTAGAACACGACCGGTCTTTACAAAAAATTGTCTTTAGCGGTTTTTTGGCGCAGGTGGGAATAAAGTCTGGATTGGTTCCAATGCATTATCGACCAACTTCCAACGCCAATTTCCAATGCATTATCGACCAACTTCCAACCCCAATTTCCAATGCATTATCGACCAACTTCCAACCCCAATCTGTTGGGTCTAGCTGATAACCAAGCCACGTTTGAACTTATTGATAATATACCTGAAAAAGATGTTAATGAGGAGCAACTGAGTTTGGAGGAAGACAAGCTCATTGCGTTTTTTTAACAAAATGTGCTTAACGATACTTTTCTAAGCAGATAGTATTTTTAGAGGTTCTGTACATATAAAGAAGAAAGCGAATTTCGTTAATGATAACTTGATAGGAATTTTGGTAGCTTCCAATATGTTTTGGTATCAGTATTCCAAATTGAAAATCGGTTTTTAGCCTTGCATAATACCTACGAATAAAGAATAGAAAGGAAGGAACGTTGTCATATTTTAATCTAGCAAATAATTGCGACGGAAGTCGGCCATATTGAAGAACCAAATATGACTCATTCGAATCGTGACATTTGACATGTATAGTTTTTTCATGCGGTTTTATATATTACTTTCTGATTTAAGTAGTTAACCCAACTCTTGAATGGGAATTACTTTTCATCTGTAGGGTTCTATTTATCTGAATTATTAAAAATTAACAAAATATTTTAATGACAACCACATTGTTATCATAGACGTTCCTTTATTTTTTATATAATTTATATTCCTACAACTTTATGACAATGCATATTACTGTACAGATAATTACAAGCGGAAAACAGTTATTTTTTTTAATAATTAATAGGAGACATAAGTTTATAATACCCTGTGTGTGACACCACTGGTAACCGGAAACTTCAAGTCAGCCGTATGCAAGAACCATTGCGGACAACGTCAAATCGTATTATCCTCCTTCCTTTTTATTATTTATTCGTAGCATAATACACTAGGTACATAATAGTTGTAGAAAGTTATTGATAGAAATATGAAAAAAAGTAGAAAAAATTAACCTTTACTCTGTCACTAACAGCGAACAGTAGAAAACCCAAACTTTATATACCTTATCCTTTTCTACTGGTAGTAGAAACACATCAAACAATTATGTACACTTTTCTGTCAAGCAATGACATACGTTCTTTTCAACTCTAATTATGACCTTCGAATGTTGAAAAGAGATAGCGCCAAAAACGTTTGAATGGTTGTATATATAAGAATTTATTTTGACCTCTTATTACAACTGTCATTATTTTGATACATCGAATTTTGTTCTAAGTTTTTTATTATTTGCATATAAATTATGGAGGGTAGAAGGAAGGAGAACCAACTCAATGTATTAAAGCGTGTCCATCGAAAGGAAACAAATTGGTGGCGCCACAGTAACAAGAGTAAGTGTCACAGGACGTTACAAATAGTAGAAAAGAAGAATTTGTCCTGTGTTCCGCTATGTCAAAATGAATGGACTGGGAAAAATCTGTCTTTTTTCAAAACCTCTTATTTGTTATTTTTATTTCACGGTAAGTACAAACTTCAAATAGCAGCTATATTTAGTTATGTATAACCCAAAAAAATACTGACTAGGTAAACAATGAAAATATTAATGCACACTACCAAAGGAACAGTAGCCAATTTTGACTCATTTCGCAGGTTTGTAGGTATGGTCAGAGTAAAGGTCAATTTTTTCTACTATATATTACTTATTAATGTTCTAATAATAGTAATCTAAACCAACAAAAAAATAATTCCAGGTATTCGTCTTCAGTCCAATATTTTTTTAAGCCTTAAAATTAATTTGGGTGGTTACTATTTCAACGTATCGATCAATATTAGACACTTTACTGTGTAAACGCACAAATGTGGAAATTAAATAGCTTTATTGTCACGCCTATAAATAGATTACTTTGCGGACCTTACAATAGCCTTACTAAAAATTTTAGTGAAAATTGAGACACATAATTAATATTTTATCAACAAAGTTTACTTTAGGACTAAGGGCCGGTTTTTTAATCGTATTAAAAGTCTCTGCTACGTGGTCAAAGTGAAACCGTGACCAACAGCTGAATTTTCTATTAGGTTATTGCGTTTTTCAATGTACTACCAATTTAACTTTTAGCTACTGGGTTCATAGAGTTGATTTTTCGGTTAGCATTGTTTTTAGAAAACGTAAATGAGGATATGGTTTATTAATCAATAGTTGATTCTAGTAACTATTCAGTTTTACCACTACAAAATTTTCAGGTCTAAAATATCCGACATTTTGTACGCCTTTTTGGGTACTACCTATACAAACTCGAGACTAAGATGATTTTTTATTTAAAAGATTTCTAACACGAATACATATAACAAGGATGTGAAACTCCTATGCCGAGCTATAAGCGCCCGTGGCTGAATTTACGGCTCCTATCTGGGCGGAGTCCAGTCTACGGTCGTTGCGTACTTCGTACTGCGCATCAGGCTGTCTCTCTCTCGAACGAGAGATGTTTACACGATTCCATATGCGATTGGTTATCTCGCTCGCGCAAAGAAAAAGACAGCCTGTTGCGCAGTACGGAGTACGCAACGACCGAGAATTTAACCCCGCCCAGATAGGCGCCTTTTCTCCTGCTACCCTCTCCACTCGAGTTTGACATCCTTGTTATATGTATTCGTGATTTCTAATTTTTTTTGAAAATGATCTTGAAAAAAAAGATAAACGAGGAGATTCGAACTTTTTACGTTTGCTGCATGGACAAAAACTGTGAATTCTATGTCACATGTCATTTCTGATATTTGAAAAATTCGGTTTTAGTTTTGTCTTTTTTCAAAAGAGCATCTAATCTGAGTGAATAATTTTCGTGTATAATCTAGTTTATTTTGTGCTTAATTGTCGTCTTATTACAATGTCTGTTTCCATGCAACTATTATTACCAGAAGTTGTTACAGGTGCATTGGAGTAGTTATTGTTACAATTGTTATAAATAGAATAATAAACCAGTTTCAAAAATCAAACAATCAAAATTTCAATATATCCAAATACACAGCACAGATAACCTGATGCACGTTTGAGAAAAAACATAACCACAGAATATATATTTTAATTTCTAATTCTGTGAACAAAACCGACGTGCAAATGTCAAAAATAAGGCATGTGACATAGAACTGACAGTTTTCGTCCATAAAGCAAACGTAAAAAGTTCGAATCTTCTAGTTTATTGTTCTTTCAATAACATTAATAGCCCTGTTTAGATATCCGGGAACATTTAAAAATATTTAAAATAAAAAAATTTCTCTCTATTGAGTCCCCAAAACGTCCTAGAAAATGTCAGACATTCTAGGCTCTAGATTGAACTAAAGTAGCTCTGCTGGATATTGAAAAACCGGCCTTAAAACAGTTGCCGTACCTACATAGACAATAAATTCTCAAATTGTGCATTTTTTACCTTTTCCAAATCATTCATGTTTATATTTATACATATAATAACTGCATTTTTATTTAAACATCTATTATAATCGTTAAGAATAGTTTTTTAGCACTTTTTCGGGCTTTATATATCAGCTTTTATAGAAATGCAATTTCAAGAACAATAACAGTAATACTCCAGATTTATCTTCCGTGTTCCAGACAGGCTTTTCCGCCTCAGTTAGTGATTTCCGCGTCAAGGCTTGAATACATTTAAATTAGTTCTGTTAGATTAAACATTTTTCCCAATCCGTGTTCACTTAGGAATGCCAAACTGTTACTAATATTTTAAAGAATCACTATTTTTTAAACACATGGGTTTCTTCCTCATAAAACTCCTTAATGGAGCCTTTTTTACAGCTTCACTCCGAATACAGGAGCACCTATCGATGGCACGAATATACGGGTCCAAGACAAGAAGTGGTTAGAAGACCTCCTCAAACCGAACAAAGCAACGATATTAGTGTAGCTAGAAATAACGATGATGAAATTCATTCTGCTGAAACTGGTATGTAAAGTTTTTATAAATGTAATGAGTAATTATGTATGTTTGAGGATATTTTGCATTTATTTAATTAAAAAAAAATTTAAATCAAGAAATTCCTTCTACTGCTTTAAAGCTCCTTTTAAAGTGTGGTAAACTTTTAAAAAATTTTTTGCAATTAATGGAAAATCTATATAACTCGGAAATTGTAGAGACAACTCGTACCTCACTGTATAAAAAACTAATAAAATTGTTGTAATCATCTCCAAATTACTATATATAGAACTTATAATACATAAATTTAATAACATATTTTTTATAATACAGTGGCCAGCAATCGCCCGTACTAAAATTAACTTCTTTAGTAATCCTTAGAAATTATAGAAATCAATATAATAGTATAAAAGTGTAAGGTTTCTTATTACTTTTTTATGTGTACTGGATCTCGAATTTCTACTTTTACATTTTCTCCCTCTTAAAGCCATATATAATTATATCAAATTTATAAGTATGATTATCAACATAAAAAATAACTGAACAATTTGTTGGAAACGAGAAAACTAAACTTGTGTGTTCGTGAGTTATATAAATAGTCATTTTGTAAAATTTTATGAGCTGTAGGTTTATATCTTTTTACAAAAGGAAATTCTTTATTATCAATTGAAAAATAATGTAGTAGAGATGAAGTGTAATAGTGAATCTTTGGAAAAAATAGGTAAAATTGAATCAACTTTAGGGGGCTATGCTGAATCAGGTAATGGTAATAAAAACAAAACAAATTAATTAAAAACCATAATAAGCTTTTTGAACTATTTGCTTGTCTGATAACGAAGTTAAAAATATTATTAATAAACAAAAGACTGTAGACTTTGTACACACTTGATGAAATAATTAAAGAAGGAAATTTTTTTTTGTATATTAAAACCGTAGGTTGAGAGTGTATTAAATAAAGTTTTATTAAATTCAGTAACTTAAGTAACTCTGATGATGGCCTTATAAGCCGAAAGCGTTCAGTTACCGAATTTAATAAAACTTACACACTTAACCTACGGTTTTAGTATACAAAAAAATTTCCTTTTTTTTATTAAAAATATTGTTAAGTTGCGAAAAACGGTTAAAGAACTTAATAACCAGCGCAGTACATGATTTAACATTTTTCAACATTTTTTCTGTTTTATTGTAATTGTTTTTTTTTATGAAAAATTTGTTTATTTAATTTTTTTGGGTATATTGTAACGTGAAAAAATAAATATTAACTTATTTCATCGAATTTTGATTTATTATTAACCAATGACAAAAAAAATTAAAGATTTTTGTAATATCCACTTCAATTGTTGAGCAGTGTAGATAAAACAAACATCACAAATACATTAAATTATTCAAAATATCAATACAATATTGTTTTTCTATTTTAATTGCATATGAATTCTTGCCTCAAACGATCAAACAAAAGTTTAGTGCCATATTCGTAAAGCAATCCCAATAAATGTCCAGGTTTGTGGTAAAACACTTCATACCCTTGGCATTTGCTCACATTTTATTGCTTGTTCGTAAATTATTTACGAAACACAATACTGTAATAATGCACCTTATTCTCTAACCATATCTTTTTGTGAGTTTCTGAATACAGTACATCCAAGATAGTGCCTTAAGCACCAAATTAATTATGACTAATGATTTTTAAATTATTTTAGACTGATTTGGTGTTGCGAACCTCGCTTCGCTCGGCACGCAGTGATTCATTTATAATAATACCGAATTCAAACAAAGTTGAGCTGGAAAAAAAGTTTTTAAATTATTTGAAGTTAATTTGGTGCTGCGAACTTGCGCTCGGCACACAGTGATTGTTTTATTATAACTCAATTATGTTTAAATTTGTTTTTATTATAAATGAATCATAACTAATGATTTTTAAATTATTTTAGATTAATACGTAATTTTTTTTACTTATTTTAATTTTAATTTTTTTAAGTACTATGAATTTTATAGGGCATAAACCGGAACCTGCGATGCCTAGAAGAAAAAAATATCCTGATTTAGCATACCGTCATCACGAGTTCATAATAAGTGATGGAACTAATGATTTTAATAGTGCAGATAGAGCTAGGGTAAGTTATTAATATTATTATATTTTCATTATTTTAATATTACTTAATGCACGCACTGCCGTTTTAGTATTGTTTGGAACGCGACTGCTAAAAGTATTATACAGGAAGTTCACACCGCTGGTACACATTGAAATCTTATAAATGCATATAATTTACTTAATTAATAATGTTAATTTTGACAGATACTGCTATTGAATGAATTATTAAGTTTTATGAACACTTTGCAAAATTGTATTGCTTTAATGTTTCTTTTAATTTACTTATATTGTTTTATAGATTTCTGTTATTGTCAGTTTCATTTTTCTGAATTTTTTCACGTTTTTAAGAAAAGAACTAAATAACTTCTTCTTTGACTAATACATTGTAATAGAGTAATTCATATTCAAATATTTTCCTTTTACTAATTTGTATTTAATTGCTATACCTATTATGTATAATAGTTTGCTTTTGATAATTTATTGGTTCGTGTAATATCTGACAATGAAAATATGTATAATTAGGGTATCTGTATTATTTATTGTCTTAAATATTTTCTTATTTTGTGTGTACATTTAGTGTACTAGCTTTGTGGATTTAAGTAGATAACTGGTAGTCACGTATATTCATGTCACTGAAAAAACAACTATTGGATTAAAATATTAATATCTGCGAAAACAGTTTAATAGAAAAAGTGATGAAGTAAGAACATAAAAAAAGAGGAATGGAGAAAAAGACCGTTTGTTTTATTATTAGAATGTAGCAGTGATAATATGATGTGGACGATTATGTTCAATGTTTTAATATCCAGTAGAAGCTATTTGATTTTGGCAAAAGATCTGATATCAACAAAAATATTTTGTTCATACTTCTAATTACTTAGACCTTTTTTTACTTAAATTATTAATATTAATATTTTTATGAACCATTGGGTTTGGTGATTGAATTCAATATAATAAACGACGATTTTAAAAGACAGGTTTTTGTCTTTAAGTAACAAGCACTCGCTATTTTTAAAATAGTCTTATTGGTCATTTGAAAACAAATAAAGGGTAATAGGACCAAAGAAGCTGTAACAAATAGTTTACCTTTAAGACAAGTAAAAATAGGATATATTAACAATTTTTAGTAATGCTAAAAATTGCAAATAAATGAGTTAATAGATTTGTAGATTACACAATTAGCTAAATAATGTAATATGTTAACTCGTAAATTGTTTAAGTACTATTGGTAATTATTTGAATTAAAATTAACAGTTGCTATTAAATTCATTAAATTTTTTTTTAATATGAAATAAGGTTTTAAAAATATTTAACGAGAAAAAAGATACTGTTGAAAATAGTTCTACCAATGCAAATTAATTACTCCATTACAAAACATTTTTAAAGTGAAATTAATAGCTGAAAATCAAATTTAATGGCAATTGTAACAAAAATGCAAAGAATATAAAAATAATGTCTCTTATATGGTTATAATAAAAGTATTTTTAATGGATGAATTTAAATTTATGATTAAATTAAAAAATAAAAATTATTCTAAAAATGCAACAAGAATAAATTAGTTTTTCCTTCTTTGGTCCTGAATCCTGTGGTGTATATACCATTTTTTGTGACAACCTGGATAATCTGAGATTTCCGCATGGTAACATTTCTGGCATATATCTAGAAAAATATTGGATCCTCGCTTTCATTATAAGACCTCTAACATATTCGAATAGCTTAAACAAACACTGAAAAGGTTTTCATCCATAAAAATATGAGAATAATTCTTATTTCTCTTTTAATATGAATCACCTTGGTTGCATTCAAAATTTTAGCAGGGCAATATTATCGTGAATTGCTTCTTCTTTATAATCTATATACTATTTTATTATTATTTAAATAATATAATATTTTATAATGGATTAAATTACCAATTAAAAACGATAATCAATCAGTTCTGTCTGGAACTTTCATACTAGATTATCCTGTTTGTAAATACAAAAGAAAGAATTATTTACAAACTATGATCAATTACGAAGAATATAGGTAATTTAGGAAACATTTCTTTGATAAAGCTTTGCTGTTTCTTTTTTTTTAATTAAAAGCAATTTAAGGTATTAGCTTCTTATATTCGCTAAAAAAATGTAGGTAAGTATACTTTAAAAGCAAATACATTTCGCAGCTTTTAAAACTAGAAGTGCTTTATAATAAATTTTTAAAATTTAGTTTTAGTTGTACCTATTTATTTTATATTATATATTGTTATTATAGAAAACAAATACTAACAAAAATTATTATTATTACCTACTATTATTAAGTTATTTATTTAAATTATTTATTTTTTAAATAAAATGTTATTATGGGCTCTGAAACAAAATTATTGCAATTTTAAATTTGTTTTACTCCCACTATTTTACATTCACTTATTTTTATTATTAACTTTTATTGTTCTATCCTATTCTTTCCGATACGTGTCTAACTCCTTATACTTCTATCAAATTTTTGGATTTCCTATATAACTTTTCTGATTTTCTTTAACTTCATTTATTTCTTTGTAAAAAATAGTTTTCTATTCATTCACAAATCGTCAAGCTCCTTTCCTTCTCCTGGCAACCTATACTTCACTCCTTGATCCAAATATTAAAAAAAATGATTGTTTATTTTCCTTTACCTCTAACTCTCCGAAAATTACACTTTCTATCGTATAATTAATCTATTACGAAGTAAAATATGTTCTGTGAAAAAATCCTGAATTCGATGATAGACATTTTTACAGTGTTGTCGCACTTTGCAAAAATGTATCTGTGTACATAAAAATTGTTGGGCTAGATCTATATTATGTATAAGATTTAACCTTATTTTTTCACAAATCAAGTGTTTAATTTATTCTATTCATTTTATAATGTGTATGTATAGAGTAACTTAATATTATTAATAATATGGATTAACGAAACTAACGCCATCGATACTCATAGTATAAGATTATCTGAAAAGTCTATAACATCGGCAACCCATTGTTTTCCTCATACATCATCCCCACTTTTTTATTTGCATGTTAGCTTCAACCCACACGTAAACAATTGCCTCTATGTTTTTTTATACTCTATTATTCCAATATTTCTCTAATTTTTCATTTCTGTAACCTATTTATGTTATATTTTAAAAGATTTAAAGCACTTTTTAATGAATTTGTTAGCAAGTTAAATATCATTGAGATCATGGCCTAATTGTATTGTGTCAAAATAATATGATTAAAATCGAAATCATTTTGTAAATAATGAAACCTATGGATTTGATTAAAATTAGGCACAAGCAAAAATAATAAACATAAATTTTATATAAAAAATATATTTAAGTTTATTTAAATACATAACAAGCTTAAAAGAAGAAAATGATTATGAATAACACAAAACTTTTCATTCTTTTAATCATGGAAGTTTTTTAAACCCTCGCCTGTAGTTTCATTTACAGATATTTTTTTCCAAAGCTAGAAATTATTTAATTTCATTTCTTCTTCTATATACAATACAGTACAATAATTTCGATAGCATGGATAAGAACGCCTTTATCATTAATTATTATTAATTAAAGATATTTAATTTCTTCAAAATAAATTATAACCCTTAATCCGTCCCTGTGTTTTATACAGCAAGGCGATAATATAATTTCTATAAAAATATTGTCTTCAGAATTTTTGAACATAAATGAGTTTTACTGTTTATAAAAAATATTTTATCGTAAGAATGATAGGGGATCAACATAGGAATAAAGATGTAACTTAGCTCGGGATTTAAGTATGTAATAATATTTTTGTACCATATTGCAAATCATAGAGACATATATGTATGTTTATTATTCTCTTTACCTCATTTCGTTCATTACGTAGGTACTTATTTGAAATCATTAAAACTGGTAAAGAAAGCCCGACTGCTTTTATAATTGCACTTAAATTTTCTGTAGTTTTCAGGGCTCGTGACTCATTTGTCGATTTATTTTAAAAAAACTGCGTTTTCACATCATTTTGCTCGTTAAATATAATGCTTATTTCACATCACCTTTCTCATAACTAACAAGGTTTACGAAGCTATCTTAAAAATAGCAAAAGTTAAAAACAGTAAAGTAAACAAAGTTTTTTTTAATATCTCGAAAAATAATATTTCGAAATGTTAAAAAAGATTTGAAAAGATCATTAAATTTACTAAACAGTCCCATCTCCCGGAACTCTCCAATATTTATAATTTTTACAGAGCCCTAAAAATAGTGCTAAAAACAGGTATTTGGTACTTAAATTAAACACAAATTATGCCTTTTCTAAACAGAAAACAGAAAGATGAAAGTAAATATACAAGGAATGTTAAAAACAGGAAAGAAAGACATAAGCAAGTTTAAAAAAAAACTAACAAAAGGCAAATATGTAAAAGAAGACAGCAGAATAGAAGAACTAGGGCATTCAATGTCGACGGGTAGGGTATGCAAAATTTGACAAAATCAGTCACGTTTTCTTCCTGTCGCAATTCTAAACAGATAGTGAGGAAACCTCGTAGATTGTTTTTATTCAAGTTGAGGTTGAGTCCATGAGGGAAGATCTGGCTACACCATGGATCCTGCTGCATTGTATACGTTGTACAATGTCTTGTTCAAAGAACCACGGAGAAAAGGGACTGGTGTATTCATCCGATTAACATTGTAAGGCTTCAATGCACTGTTTTTCTTATGTTGTTAAAAGCTGAATAACTAACTTTTGCACCTGGACAAACCAGCATTGAAGGTAACGAAAAAACTGACCTTCTAGCCAGGAAACCTGCTGAAGGAATATTTATAGACCCGGAGCCATTCCTAGGCATAGCGAATAGCGTAGCCAGAGGAACAATATCGAACTGGGTAGATCGGAGGAGAGGTTCTTACTGGTTCGAGCTAGAGGGTTTAAGGTACTCAAAGGAATTTGTAGGAGAACTCTCTAAAAAGAGGTCTCAAGAGCTGCTGAATATGAGCAGACAGGACCTACGAATAATAATAGGACTACTGACTGGACACAGTCGCCTTAATAGGCATATGAAAACAATTGGACTGGCAGAGAGTATAGACTGCAGATTCTGTCAGGCTGAGGATGAAACGGTGGAGCATATCTTGTGTAACTGCCGAGAGCTCGAGAGAATAAGGATCAATAAACTTGGTCTGTATCAACTGGAGCTCTGGAACCTTGTTGAGCTTCATTAGAGACATAGGGCTGATAGAACGACTAAAACCTAGGGGTGAGCCACAACAGATCTTTCAGGTCGCAGTGGATGGGACGTTAAACGACCACTCACATAGAACCTAACCTAACCTAACCTAACCTAACCTAACCTAACTTATGATGAACTTTCCACTATCCTAAGGACACAGCTACAGGACTCACATATGGTGGTATGATTAGCATTTGCATTCCTAAAGTTATGATAGATTAGTCATTAAGATAAATCATTCCAAAAATTCCAAACATTTTAAACACTATTTATTAGTTATTGCTCGTTATTCTAGCTCTCTTGACAAATTTAAGGGTCGAAGAAAAAGGTTTGCAGACTATCCAAGGAACTTCTGAAGTATCCGAATAGCAGAGCAGCCAAGAAACACGTGACTATGGCCAGAAAGGACCTGCTTCTGGCCACAGGCATCCTTACTGGCCATTGTTATCTAAGGTTGGGTTTATCTGCGGTTTATCTGACACCCCACAATGTAGAGGGTGTGAACAAGAAGATGAGACAGTAGAATACGCCATCTTTGAGTGACGGACTCTCTCTCTAACAGGATAGGCTCAATTACAGCAGGACGCACAATGGACCAAATATGCAGTGCAGTGAGGCGACCCACCCTTCAACAATTATAGATACAGATGGTCGTTATTCTAATGGGACTAGAAACTAATTACATAAAAAACCTATTTTAATATTAGGACTAATGACACCACAAAGGTAGAAAGAAAACTAAAGAGATAGTTATCCATTCGTTTGTAAACAACAACAAAAAACTCCACCTTCACATCCCCTGATTCGTGGGCTTGCACATACAGGAGTACGAGCTTGTCGCATGTCGCCGAACGCGCTGCATAAATGGCTCCATTTGACTCAATGTATTAAGAGTATGGAGGGTAGAGGTAAGAAGGACCAACTTGTACAGGAATACTGTCGAAAAACTGTCCAGCAGTAAGGAGCAAATAGTAGATGGCGCGAGAGTAGCAAAAGGGTAAAAAAACAACATGAGGTCAGTAACTCTCTACAGGTTATAAACAGAGTAAAGTAGCTGGTTTGAAAAATTTAATATTTTTCGTGACTTGTGTAGTTAAAAATTATGCAGTATTTGAAATCTGAACTATTTACGTAGTCAAATGTATTTTAATTTCGTTTCTTATTATACCAATTCATTTTGACATAGCCGATCACAGGACAAATTCTTCTTTTCTACTGTAACGTCCTGTGACTCTTACTCTTACTGCTGGGGCGCCACCAATTTGTTCCCTCCAATTTAGAACAATAGACCTAGAAACGCTGCACGACATGGGTTTCGCGCATGCATAAAACCGGCCTTACGGAAACACTGTAAATGCGGATTAAAAGTTAAAAAAAAAAACAATAAAAAGTAAAAACATTACATAGAGGACAGAACAATATAAAAATATGATGTGTACAACACCGCATAACAAAGAATACAAAATAATTAGTTTTAATGGAGAAAACAGGAAATAATTACCACAGTGAACATTTTTAAAAATAGACATTAGAATTCCAATTATTGAATATACCACTCCTTGATTTACACAGTGGATTTAGAATTGGGAGAACCACATATTCATAATCAAATTACTCACCGAAAAAGCACTATGAGAAGCAGATCACAACAAAAATTGGATGGAGTAATTGCGAAAATGCCAAAAAATCAAAACTTGAGAAATAGCAACGTCACTGGTTAACATTATAAATGATTAAAAGAAAATCATAAAATTGTAGAATAAAATCAAAACTAACAAACTTTGAAATATTCAAGGAGTGTACACCCTGGGCCACTTTATATTAACAGGGGAAATATTATACATTATTCATCAATTAATTTTATTATTTTCCTTTTCTTGATGGGACAGTTTTTTAAAACATCCATTATTTATATTTTATTGAATTTAAAGGTTAGAATGCAGAAGCAAATAATTGAGTATTTCATTTCTTTTCACTAATTAAATCATCAAAGTCCTTTCGGTAACTGTATTCTTATAATAATATAATTAATTGCTTTCAGCTGTAATAAATTGTATTCAGATAAATTACTGTTTATTTTTAGTTTTAATTGTTTAAAATTCACAAACTAAATTAACTTAAATTAATTCAAGATTGTTTTAAGTATTATAACACGAATCTGACCCGTTGTATCGAATTCTTTTTTCACGGGATTTTAACTATTTCCGATAGAGTCTTCAAGAAATTGCCACAAAAACGAAAATAAAGGTGACTCCTATAGGAGTCGGCGGAACACACTTTTTTTTATGTTATATGCCTGCGACAGGCACAAAGTTGATAACTAAAATTGTAAATCGAGGTATGAACAATAACCGTTAAATATTCCGACTACAGGATACCACACTCATCCTATGTGGCTCCCATGGGAGACGTCGGCAGCGAAAGTGAATGTTACCTATTAAATGCAAGTCTATTACTTGGACTTTATTAAAATTAACTAATAATAGAGACACAAAATTGTATTAGCAATTAGGTTTAATGTGTGTACTTGATAAAAGTCCTTTCGTTACGATCTGAAAGAGCTATTGCATCGTTTTAATCTCTAATGCTTCTTTTATATCCAGGAAAGCGCATTTTCTTCATTAACCACGGGCTGAATGATCTTGTGGACTACTTCGTCCAGTATTATTTCTTTTAGTTTTCCCTACCAATACGCATGCTGTTGATCACTAGGAGGATGTTCCCTTAGAGCTAAAAAATGAAAATATTTGAAGTTTTGTTTAAAAAGTTCTATTTGTAATATTCTTAGTAAGATGGATTTCCACAAAGTAAAGGTTAATACAATAAAATTTATTTATACTTTATCAGCCAAAAAACTAGGTCAACAATCTTATATGGTTAAATTTTTTGTCTAAGGTTTTCATTTACTAAATTAGTTAATAAATTATTTGCAAACACGACTTCACCATCCATACCTGCGGATACCTACTGAAAATCTTAATAACGTATCTTTTTGGGGAATTCTTATGGCTAAATCCAATTAACTATCACGAAAAAAAACTTCTTAATCAATTCGTTCGCTTCTACCTGCGGAAACGAAGCTATTTTAATTAGATAATAACAAAATAATCGATATTATTATACCAAGAGGAGTCCAATTAATTTTTTAATATAAAAAATTCCCAGGGACCGTTGTGCAGGATCGGAATCGTGAAATGTTTTTTCGTTTAGTTCTTCTTGTCCCACAAATTGAGTTTGTTTTTAATATCATTCTTTGTATCCATACATATTATGTGTTACATTTTAGCCCAGTCGTATATGCGCTATTTATATGTATAATTAAATAAATAGTTTAAACATATGAATTTAAAATGTAAATGGTTTCAGTTGTAGCGTAGTATTAAATTGATTTTTGCTATTTTTTCTTTATAAAATTTATTTTAAATAAAAATATTATTCATGTATTTTTATTTGACAAAATATGTTGGAAAAAACATTTCTTTAAACAAAATATTAAGCTTTCACTGTTATATATCTATATTTTATGTATAACATTGATTTTAAAACGAAAAACATAAACACATTGTAACAATTTCGGTTGGAACAGTTCTGTTCTTCAGTGGGACTTATCAAATTAAACTTGTTTTAACAGCCAAATATTTGTAGCCTTCAAAATAACCACAAAACACTAAGTAGGTGGACTGACTATATTGTGCAGATTATCTTGTTATAGTTTATATTATAGTAGCTCACGCCATAGGGTGATTAACAGTTAGTATTCCATAATAAATATTATTAAAATGTTAATGAAACTTATAGTATACATTATATTATAAAATTAGGAATATGCTCTCTAGAAAACTGATTAGTATTGTCATTCTAGAGTTTAAGTAGATTAAGCTATGCAAAAAGGATACACTGCAACCTTTGCAGATCAATTGTGCTGCCCTTGTATTTTTAAAGCACCTCATCTTGCCCTGCTCTTCTGATAAAGTTCAGCAACCTTAATAGTGGCCGTTTCATATAATCTACTGCCCCTGTACCCACAACGGTCTTGGAGCCATCCGTTTACCAAAAAGAAAATCTACAACCGCATTTTTTCGGTATCGTTACCTAAAAACTTTTATTAAAGTTATACCTAGGTTATACCGAGCTTTTATTTCCTATACTAACCTAACCTTTTCCTGGTCGGTACCTTGCCTACAGCTTATTTGGGCCAGTCCTTGCATAAGTCTATGTATTATTAACATAGCATTCCCTTGAATATAATATGCAAAGGTGGTACGTTTAGTAAAACCTCTAATGCTTCCGTTGGAATCTTTCTAATCGCTCTCGAGATGCTCAGGCATGCCAGCCATTGCATCTCACCAAGCATTTAAACAAGCCCAACCTGCTAGGTTGTTGTCCACCAAACCCCTGAACCATAGGTCAACATTGGTATTATGATCTTCCTGTAAAACCAAAAGGTGCATCTTTGGGTTTAGTCCCCATGTTTTTCCGCACAACCGTCTACATCACCCTTTTCAAAATGTCTGTAGCTGTTTTATCCTTAAAATTTTATCCTTAAAAATTTTGACAACTTTCAAAACCGGGCACCGCCAACCAGAATTCTTTGGCATTACGTACATTTGACAGTTTTAAACCCATCTGGGAATTACATTCTTGTTTTTAACTTTGATAACATTTTTATAAGCTGTTTTGGCAGTTATATCAGAATTCTTCAGGATGTTAGGGAAATTTCGCTGTTTTAAATACTTATGCATTCTTTTTTTTTGCTGCAGGATATGTCTCAGCAAACCAAGGTTTATTATTTCTTCCCATATGTTGATTTGGGGAAGTCACATTGTCCATATAATCCTAGTTGTCCAGCTGACTCACGTATAGCCTTTTCGAAGAATTGTTACCGATCTGACATAAAATATAATCTTTTTGAAGGCTCCATTAATATTTTATATTGTAAAGATTTGGTATCGTCCCATCTGAAGACATTTGGTTTTCTGCTTTAAGACAAATCTTCATTATTATTTCCAACAGTTTTATCAAGATATTAACGGGAAAATGATCAGATAAAAAATCATTATCAGAAACACAAAAAAACAACGTACTAAAAATCAGTACTTCTTCGTTCGATTAGCAGTTACCTTTAATCTGTTGGTTGGCAAATGAAAGGAAGGATGGCGCTTTTACGACTATATCTAGTAATCTTGTATTCACAACATTCACAGCATTCTGCATCATGCTCTGCGGGATGAGAAGAAGTACTTCCTCTTACTGATTATGACACAATAATGTCTATGAATACTTTTCTTCCCTTTCGTTTGCAAAACGACAGAGATGGTCTTGATTATCGACAAAGTTCGATGGACATCACGTTTTCTATTGAAATGTATGTAATCCAATATTCGTTGGGGCACATAGCCCAGGAGGTAATGGTTTTTTCTTTTGAAAACGGTCAAGCCTGGTTGAAAACGAGAGTACAAGTAGATATATTTTTCAAATTTTGATTAGAAACATAAAAGGTATTAACTTCGGAAAGAAAAAAATAATATACCCATACCAAGTCCACCACACTGATAGCCAAATTACTAATGTAAGTAAATTTTGCAGGGGTAGATGTCCCGTTAATAACAGTATAACCATTTTCACACATCAAATCTAGTAATTTTCTCCCTCTAGTGTTACAAACAGTTTCACTGCTTAATCCAATTTCATTTCTTCCTTAAACTCAACCTCTCTTTCATATAATTTAATCCATTCCCTAACCAATATGCTAATAGTAGGAACTCCCATATCGCTCCACATAACCTTTACGAGAAAGATGGAAAAATTGGAATTAGAGTATAAGAAGTATTAGAAGTACCAGATGAAATGATGAAAGTATCCGGGAAAATTTTTGTTTTGTTTGTTACTTTGTATTTTTTTTATTTAATTGTTATTTTTATTATTTTTGTCTATGTTCTAAGACAAGGAGACAACCTTGACTAGCTATAAAATGCTTTAATGGAAGAATGAGAAAATTTACATCTGGAGTACCTAAGAGATCTGATGGATAGCCTTCCACGAATAACAAAATATTATGTTATTCGAGCCAGAGGTGGCAATAAAAAACCGTAAAATATTAAAAGTATCCGTGTAAGTTTTATTTTGTAACTTTGTAATTTTTGTATGATAATTTTTATTTTAAATATGGTTTCTTATCAAATAAGTTACTGTTAAAAGTAATTCCAAATGAATGTCTTGTCATTTAAACAAAAAATGTAGGTGATAATAATAAAAACTTCATTCATAATTCAATTATGCCATCAATTCCACATAGTAAGGCATAATATAATAAATTTTTCATTCTTCTCTGATCGACATAATGGCATATAATAAAAAAACGACTGTAGATATTTGGATTTGTTTTTTAAAATTGTAAATGTTAATCGAAACGTTTTTTATCTGCTATTTGAGTAAAATGCGTAAAAGCGAGTAGATTTGCATGCGGGTCATTAAAGGTGGACACCTAAAATTAGGGCATGTTTATTTTTTTTAATTCCAGTCAGAAGAGCGAAATGGGACAGAATGGAAGCTCTCAAGGCGTAGCAAGTCGGAGGGGCCTACAAGGAATGTCGTTCATATGGAAGGCACTGGTGAACAGGAACGGGAACGGCGCAGGGAATCTAATCCTGATATGGAAAACACGAACACGGTAAACATTGACACTAACACAAGGATACATCTTATACAGACGACTATTTTTGATAGACAATATAAAATAACAGCATTCGTAAAATTTTCAGAAAAATAACTGCATTATTCACATTTTTTATTTTCTTATCTTATACTATAGTTATCGTTTTAAGTTTTAGACTGTAAAACAAAAGAAATCTGGATTTTATTTTAATGGCTGAATTTCCCAATTTTTTAACGTTTCTTATACTTTTAGTAATAATTTTCATTAATGATTTATAAGTTGATTTCATTTCTCTTTAAGAACTATATATATGATTTTGTTTATTACTAAATAAACCCTTATCTATAGAGAGGCCTAATCTAATTACATATTGTTTAGATTCTTAGAAATTACATTACATTAGACACACCTTACAAACTTGTGCAATTGTTTTATTTTTAAGTAATAGCCATATGAAACTTCATATTATATTACGTACTGTCCTTGGAAAAATATTAAGAGTATTTTTACTCCGTGTCTAACGAAATCAGGTTTCAAAGAGTTTTTTTTGAAATATTAATTGCAATAAATTCACACTCAACATTTTATAGAGAAAATTACAAAATATTAATTTTATTACCAATATTAATAATTTATTTACTTTTTCTTATTTTAGATAATAATTATTTTTAAACTTTTTCCGGAAATATAAGTTTAATTCAATACTTTCCAAAATGTAAGTTCGGTTGCCATTATTATGCCATTAATTAATTATGAAGTTTGAAAATAGTCGTCTGAAGTTGTAACTTCATGGAGTTCATTTTTCAGCTGTGTTCCAAGGATCTTTTCGTGCCATCTGTGAAAAACAAGTGTGTACGCTGATGGATTTACGTATTTTAAGCAAAAATTAATTTTACATTTTTATTTTCTCTATGTGCCTTATAGTGTTTTCTTTTATTGTTATGGTGCAAAGGGTGTTTTAGTAAAATCTTTGCACGGTTTGGTTTATTAGTTTGTTTCCAAAGCTTTTTTCTGATTTGTATTACATACGAATTTGTTTGTTAAATTTAGGAGAGTATTATAAGTAGTACCTACCTATATCTTTATTTTTAATTTCGAATGAAGAAACGTGACAACCTTGTGATGAAATGAAAAAGACGCGTTCCCAACACACCTTATTTTCACAAATCTCTCACTAGTTTTGTGTATTGGATGGCAAAAAACACTAAAATGATAAGTTACTAAAAGCAGTTGCCGACCTAACAGTGTGTTTGAAATGTTAGTGTTTTGGTCAGTCCAACGCCAATTTGAATGCAGGTAGAAACATTTTATAGTAGTATTCCATTCATACTTATTTTAAATTATAAGATTGCATTCAAATTGAAGGTTGCGTTCCTTAAAATATACAGGTAATAAATCTGGTATGTTTTAGGGAAAAGACGGGAGTCTTTTAAGAAAAGCTATTTCAAAATTAAGTACTGAATATAGACTGCAATTTGCTTGGCCTCAGGGACACACTTCACGGCGAGAAGCAGCTGGTTCCACTCCTCGCAAGAGCCACTCAATGGGAGCTTTGAAAGCACGAGCACAAGCCAACGCCATGGTTCACAAAAATCGAATTCATTTGGAAAACAAAGATGGTAATAATATTATTTTTTTACAAGTACCCACCCTTGCGTTTGTTAACTTTTGCAAATTTATAGCAAGTGAACTTGAACCATTGGTGGACGAAAAAAATAACCAAGACAAGTGCCGAGAAAGTTTCCACTCCGAGTATAAGAAGAATTATAGACCATTTTCTCAATACGAATACTCTGAAAGAGGATTTTCATCCAAAGGAGTTGATCCAATAGAAGAAGTCCAGAAAAATCTTGAAAACGACAAAAACTCTTATTGGTACAAAGAAGTTGTAGAGCTTCGCAAAAAAGCTGGAGAATATAAGGTGAGAAATTAGATTATATTTTTAAATTATATAAATATACAAAATAATTTTTTATAGCATCGCGGTTGGGGTAGTGAATTGGCCCCAGAACGTCTCACTGACATCTACAATAAGCAAATAGAATTGTGGGATCAAGTTTCTAGAAGAAGTTCATTATCAGCTTTATCACTGGCTTCCATGACTCATAAAAATTATACAAAAGAAGAGAAAGATGATGACAATAATAGAAGGAGCTCTCCTACTAAAGCTTATAGAAACGCTGAAAATTCTGCTAGAATGATCCGAGATATAATTCGGCATCACCTTGAAAGAACTACTGGAGGATCAGGTACTGTCTAATAATTTATAAATAATGCGCGATATTTGAATCTGAATATCTCTAAAATTATGTACTTTTTTCATTTAACCTTAATTCAAATTTATGTATATTGAAAAGGTTTAAAATTTTAATTCAAATTACTTCCACAATAAAAATCATATTGTTAAATAAAAAGAAAATAAATAAAAATAATAAAAGTAAAATAAATAATAAAAGGTAAAAAATCTGTTACCACATTTTCAAATACTATTAGCGTATTCAAAACTTAAGACAAAGACTCGTAATATGAAATTTTAAGACTAATCTAAAAATGAATAGAATAAAATGTATTAGTTTGTAACAAGTGCCCATGTGGACAAAATCCAGATTCTATTTTATCAGATTACCTATTAGTTTGATCTAACTTTTTGCTAAAACTGTAGTAAACTTAATGTTGTGCAACTGAATTTATATTTTTAGAAATGGACGTACTGATACTATCGCCAACTAGAGAGAAACTAGAACCTACAATACCCAAAAAGGATGATGATTCTAGAGGATCGCAAAAGAACAGTCCAAAAAAGAGTTCTCCAATGAAGTCATCATCACTTAAGAGGACTAATCAAAAAACGAAACAAGGTGGGCTAAAGAAACGTAAGTAACCCTTAGTAGGTTACTTCAAGTTTTATTTTAATTTCGGAATATATATTATATCAAAAACATTGGGGGTAATTTATATACCACAATGTTATCCAATAGACCTACAGTCTCTGTAGTTTCATTAAATACACTCTCTATATTAACAAAAGCATATGATTGTCATACAGAACACTACATTTAAGATTCATGTGATGTAAAAAAAATTCAGTTACCATGTTTTTTCTTTATTTAGTAATCTTCTTGAATCTTTAGAATCATCTTTAAGAACAGAAGTGATATTACCAAACACTGTTTATTTTCCAAAAATATTTTCAAAAAATGTTGTGTCTTTCATAAGAAACTTTTGATCCTCCAATGGGAGCGTCAGTCTCTCCATTTATCGTTTGTTATGTTATGGACAATTTATTAGATACATATGTTCCTATATTATACTTTAATTTTATTTTTGTTAAAAAATATGTTGATGGCGTCATTTTAGCATTGCCTAAAGATGGTTTAATTGAATATCTCTTTGTATTTAATTCATTTGGCGCCATCTACATTTGGAAACCTGTACGTAAAACACCGGGAAAACAAACATTTTGTCAAGATCTTGTGTTGATAAAGTGTTGATTATTTCTATGTTGTTGTATATATTTGGTTCGATTTTTTTATTTAATGCCAAAAGCATATAGCTTTGATATGAGTAGTAAGTTACAAAATTGTTGTTCAGTGCCGCAATGCAAGAATTATTCATCTGCAAATGTATGCAACACAACACTAGATAAATGACGTCTGCTTTGTTTTCCCGGAGTTTTAAAGCGCCACCTGGTGCCAATCGTGATCGCGAGCATGCATTTTACATTAGAAAAATAACTTGAAGAGCAATTTATTAAAAAAGATAAGATATATTGATTGGCATAGAAAATCAATAAGTTCTGAAAGAATTATGAACTTTTGGTCATATCATACATTTTCATTTAAAATTAATTTAATAGAAAAAAAAAAGAAAAAAAAATAGTAAAAGAAAATTCGGATCCCATTTTTTTAAGAAAATAATTTTAAAATTTTGTATGAATTATTTTTAGATAATAGTTATTCCAATAAATTAATAAGAAATGTATTAAATAATTATTATTTTACTAAAAGCAATAGTTACTGATTAAATAATAAATAACGAACTAGAAATTCAATATGATAATATAAAGTTCTAATAAATATTTTATCCATATAATTAAAAAATATAACCTAAATTAAGCAGAATTTTTACTCTATTAAATAACATTAAAATTACATAGAATATGTATTACCATTAAAACAATTTTTAGTAAATTAAAAGGCAAAACTCCAATTGTAGGGTTATATGATGCAGTATATTGTATTTCCTGTTGCGACCTACTTTGACTCACAACTATCCAAAAATTAAAACAAGGTATATCTTTGCTTCAAAGTGATACCAAATTATATCCTGAAAGCTAAATATTGGTTAAACACGCAATTGTTAATAATCACTTTATGGATTATGCTTCTGTTAATATTTTGGACTTTCAATATAATATTAAAAAGAGACTCATGGCATGCATTTCGTAACATACTGTAATTAATAAAAAATGCGAATAAATATGTAATAGATAACAATTAATTTTAATAGATATTTATTTTATTTTAATTATTCCGGCATCATAGAAACATTATTTGAATACTTTTTTATTTCTAGTTCGATCTCAGTCAGTAGGGCCGACAACCGAGTCTAACGTAGAAAAAAGATCGCCCAAGCGCCAATCTAGGTCTACAGCAAAAGAAGGCAGAAAATCTTCAAGTGAAACCCCATCTAATAAAAGACCAAGACCTTGTAAGCTTTAAAGCATGCTGTAGATAGTTTTTCGTAAATAATCATATTTTTCATATTGGAATTAATAGCTGATAAAGTCATACTTACTTTATTACAGTAACTTCTTACATACCACATAGGTACCAATTAACTGAACGCGTAATAAATTTCATTAAAATTGGTTAATATATTTTTAATTATCCAAGTTTATTTAAAATGAAATTTATTATAATTTTATATCGAATTTTTCCTGTATTAAAAAATGGTTATTTACAAAAGTGTTCTCAAAGCCAATTCTAGTACAAGATTGTTCAATAGTGCAAATTCTTTAAATAATATTTTTTATACAAAAAATATTTTTCTGCATTAGTACAAGTTATTTTCTTCAGATTGTTGAAGAAGATAAATTAGTTATTGAAACGTGCACAAAAATTAGTTTATGTGTTGATGCAGTTGTTATAGTGTAGTTTGATTTAATATCGATGTTCTGTAATTCCTTTCGTTGCAAATCATGAAACTGTGTCAAATTGAAAATGGCCAAAAACTATCCGGTGTGTGCCAAGACTCGTGAGTTTGCTTTTGGCAATTAGCATATTGTATATATTTTTGCTTTAGTTATTTCCTATTCCCCAGCCTTTGTTTAGTAGTTTAACGCGGAGGTGTGTGCTTTTGTACCAGACAACCTCTTCCTACAATACATTTAAATACATATCTACGAACTATTTAGAAACAAAAATAATTAACAATTTGTTAGCTTAGAAACTAATTAACTATATCTTTAAAAATTAACAAATTATATTACTTTATTTTGCTGGCTTAAACGCTTCTAAATTTAATATTTCTGATGCACATATTTACTAAATTTAGCGGTTTCCTTCAGACCAGGACCCTGATTCATTCATTTATTTTCCGACCTCAACACGACAGTCGTTAGCGATTCCAGCTGATTTCAGCTTTTAGTAACATCTGGAGATATTTAATTTATGATATTGGCATTTCATAGATATTGTATTGGCACTACTTTTTTGTATTTTAGACAGCTTGTAGCACGTGTTTGAGTTGTTTTTTTGGTATTATAAACAAATTGAGCTATTTGGAAAGACAACACGGATGCGAAGGTCTAACCAAAATGCGCTTTTAACAAAAGGAAGTAATGTTGGGAAATATTAATCACCAAAAAATGACTCCAAATGTGGTTAAACAAAATTGTTACCTAAATTCAGCATTGCTTAATGTAAAAGGGTTTTGCATTCTTTTAATTCGCTTTTTTGTACGCCGATTTTATTCTACATCTAATTGCTCCAAAATTTGCAAATTTCCAAATAATGCAGTTAACTAAACTGATGGGTAACCTCAAAAAACAGAAATTATCCATATTTCATGAAGATAAGTTTCTAAATGTCATAATTTCGACTTAATAAAATTTTATCCACTTTTTTGAAGTCGGCAAAAATTCGCTAAGCCCTTATAAAGTCTCATTTAGACGTTGCAATTTTAATGTAGACGACATTTCGGTCGAAATATCAATTAGAATCAACCCGGGTACCTATTTCATCGTCTTTAGCATCGATCGAGACGTATCCATTTCTTCTTTTTAATCACTATCAGGTAATGGATCTTGCGAATTACCACAAATACCTCTAAAATTCAGTATTCTGTATCATTCCCATAATGAAAAGCTCTCCACACAAAGGCAACGCAGTTGCTTCTACCCATCCATTATGATGGTTACCATTCTAGTAATCTTAAACGCATAATTGAATATTTTTCGTAAATAAACATACACTTGAAACGCTGAAAGATTACCCGTGCGTCATTGTATGTAAGCATACGAATAGGATAGAGAAGACAAGTTTATAATTTAATATTATCGTTTGATATTTATAGAAAAGGACAGCACATAGAAAAGGTGTCGGTGATATGATCGTTGAATCGTGACGCACGGGTAATATTTCAGCGATTCAAGTGTATATGTGTGAGAGTTTTCGCTTCTTAAATATACAAAAGTAGTGAACATATAAATTGTAAAGGATAGGTATTTACTTAATTTTAAATTTGTATAAAATAGTTATTTATGTACCAGGGACGAAAAACTGTCTATTAAGTATAGTCGAGCATGCAAATTGCTAGCCGACGCGCAAGCAGGCGAAAGAATACCTAGACAGTTTTTCGCCGAGGTGCATATTACATTTTTTCGTCGTCCCGTACCTTTATGAAAGTAAGAACTGACCTTTTTGCCGACCCCGGCTACGTCCCACTCTCTCAACTGCAGACTTCATCATAATTTAAATAAATTAATAAAAATTGTATTCTGATTTAAAGTGCAACAACTCTCTATTTAGATATATATACTACAAAATATAGATATACTACAAAATAAAATAATTGTCGAAGTTGGATATTAAAAGCACAGTTCGTGCAATTATTAAAATTAAAAACTAGGGAATTTCGTAAATACTTCATTTGACAACAGCAAATGACAGTAATTGTCACAGATCTACGAAAAAGATCCAATCGCATTCACAGCAGATGAAAAGATCGAGTTTGCGGACGTAAAGTACTTGCCATCAAAAATAGTCGATTTTTCATCTGGAGATTAGTACGTAAAATGTAACTTTTTGTAGAGGTAGACGAAAAATGTTTTTATTGCAAACGTAATAGGAAATATTGTTGGAAATCGAAAAACTGATTTGACGCCGTTTTTATAATATGGCGACCAAAAGACGAGGGGGCAAAAGTTAAAATTTAGAAAAAGTGCATCAAGACCTATGAAAACACAAATTAATATTTTAAGCTCAAGAAAAATTTGCTAGGTTTCAATTTTTTTTTAAATTTATGGAAAACATTCCAAGTATCCCCTCGTGTTGAAAAAAGATTATTGTACCTATTAAACAGTGGTGACTCGTCAGAATGGGTAGAACAATATTAATTTTATGATGTTCAGGTACCTACTATTATTTTCGTGATTAATAATTAACGGAAAATTAAAGAGAATGACATAGAAGGATAGTGGCTCGGATGCATTCTGACGAGACTAATAATTAACTTTTATTTATTTATTATTAACCGGCTAAAACTTGGGTTTCGGGTATTTTTTTATTAAACTGTGTATTTATAATGACAAGTTTTAATAAAAGGTGCAGCAACAGCCAATGTAGACTCATACCAAGGTTTTACAAGCAGATAAACAAATAAGCGAAATTTTAATATATTTATTTTTGAGTTCCACGGATAAGTAATTACGCTAGTTAGCGTTTTTATAAAACTTATTTTTCTCAAAATAATTTTGAGATTAATTGCTATCCGAACAATGATGTTTATTGTTTTTTTTTTCGTTGAAAATTTTGGGGAAAAGTTTGTTTGGTGAAGACTTGAGTGCTTTCTAGTAGTTATCAGTGAATAGGTGGGATAAATCTGTGCGAATTTGTATTTGTAAAAAATGTTACGGTGTTTTAGCATCCCTCAACACCACTGTCTCATCCCGATCTAAATCCAGTTCGGTAGTAACAAAACACGAAGATGATAGATTGACCAAACCGTTACAAAACCAAAAAAGTATAGATTCATCTAAGCAAAATCAAAAAGTAGCAACAAAAGATCGAAAAGGAGTTAGTGAAGGTAAGAATTCGTGTTATGGCACGATACTTGGCACACGCAATGATATTTTATTTTTATCAATCACTTCAGTATCTGTTAACTTAATTAACTGTTTAGTATGTAGTAGGGGAGGTTGAAAATTAAAATATTAAATCGGTTATATTTGAACAACTAATATATTTTGCTATATTTTTTAGTGTTTTAAAACGTTTTATTTAAAAATAAGAGTTATTACATCTGTAAGGTACATTTTAAAAAATATTTATATAAAATATTGTATTTAGTTTATTTAGGTACTGCCGAACAGCATGCAATAATTAATCTAGTTTTTCAATTAACACAGCTACAACTTTTCTGCTTTTAACTCCATAGATTTAAAGCATTTTATAGTTAAATGGTACAAGGGATAATAGAGAAACTGCATATTATTAACAAAGCTATTTCAGTAATGTTAGATTTTGATTACAAGCTATTCTAATACAATAATTTGTATTAGGAATTTACTATATATTTTTCTATTTACCCTTTTTGTTAAAAGTTGCATATCACATGTATTATTCAAAATAAGAACATATTTGAAATAATTATTTCTATAGCTGATCAGACTAGAACGGATGCTGTGGAAAATAAAGATAATTCTACTAATGAAGATTATGACAGTTTGACGTACGAACCAGTCATCAAATCACCACCAGAGCCAACAAGAGTCAAATCGCCTGAACAGATTATAATGCGTTCCCCTGATCCAGTAAATTGGACAGTGCCTTTGGATACCGGAAAAACGTTTACTGTAACACAAAATGTTCGAGAAGGTAAGTTTAGCTAAACTTACTTTACAACAGGTAGATTTATTATCTAGCACTCTGCTACACTTTTCGCCTAATGAATATTAAAATGTCAAACAAATTTTCAACAATTTGGGTATGTTCTTAATCACATTATTATTTCTATTTGTAATATTTTGTCCTGGCAAACACAAATACCCAATAGAAATATTATACAAGGTCATAGAATACCAATTTATTTTTGTTTAGGGGACTTGGGAAGCAGACCCCACAGCGAAGTAAAGGTTTGGACTCCACCAGACATACCTCCACCTGTGGCACAGTCAGCTCCACCTACACTTGTTGAACATTCTAAAGAACCAACAGGCTTGTCTTAATATGACCTGAGTTCTGCTTTCAAAATTTGATTTGGTTACATTGCTTTAGGTATTGATTTTTCAGCAGAAGTAAGAACTCGGGCGCAAGCAAGTCCGTTCCAGCAAAGGTATACTTTATGCATCTATAAATACTTTGATCCATCATACTTAACAATTTTATAATCAATTACCTAAAATTCAAGAATAATGCTTTACGTCTAATATTTAGTTTGTTTTCCAGCCAAGTTCCTCATCTTCTAACGCATTCTAGGAAAACCTTTGCCATCATCCGAAAAATAAGGAATTATTAGAATAATCAGTAAATATCTGAAGACTTGATATTTCAACAGGGTAGTAGGGCAGAATTTTCGATACCTACTGTTCATTAACTTATTACTGTTTCTGTGAGTAAAACCGTGCTACATCTTTATAGAGACCAAATTTTGATATGAAAATGTAACATGGCATTTATATTAATTAGTCGAGGCGCGGCAGTTCTCTTTGTTGGTTTGTTAAGTGAAAGGGTTAATAGTTCTAAACCAAAGTTGGCCAGGGAACGGGCATTTTTTACTCTACAATGATAATATTTTTTAACACCTTTATCCAATTAAGTAACGAAATTAAAAATATACCAATTATAATAGTAAACTTTACAATATACCGCCAGTTTACATAAAAAAATATCACTGTCAGGGTTATTGAAAATATTTAAATAAGTACCTATTAAACATTATCAAAAAAAAATCAAGAAGGCGCATAGCATTAAAGATATTGAGTATTTGGTGTTAATAAATGTATATATTGTAAAATATGATAATATGTAGGTGCCTGTTTATTATACATAAGATTTATGAAAATCAATATACGAGATTACGCATTAATTTCAGCAACTGCAAAAATTTCAATTCGATATATGAAAAAACATAAAATAACTTTACTGTACTTCTTGATTTTCCTAAGTTTTATGTAAAATATAAATTTACAGTTTTAATTTAAAGGATCTTATTCACTTTTATAAGTCGAATTTGGAAAGGATAAAGGCTGTTTTATCACAGTAATTTCAGAGAATTTAAAGAAATATTAATAAGTGAAAATAAAAAAGTATACAACTATGAATATTGTAAACAGCTCTGAAAAAGTCATTTAATGGAGATGGAAAATTCTTGTGTACTTTTCTGTTTGTTTGATATAAAGATATATTGAAGTTTGTTGTGTTTTTGGTGCGTAAGAGAAGCTAGCGCCTAAAGTATGTTAAAAACCTTTGCGGTCTTTATTTAGCACATTTAAGGCTCAGCTTAACCTTTGTAATAATACAGTAGTTCAGTATATTTAGGGATGTGAGTGTATAAGATTAAATAATAATCAACTGAATACCTACCTTTAATAATTCGTTTTTACCATATAGTCCTAGTAGGTTCAGATAAACAATTTAACTAAAAATAGCATTAAACTATACTATAACCACGTTCAAAAACTATATAATTGTGTAAAATTCAAGAATTATTCACTACTTCATCCTCAAAAAAATACAATCTACTAGGGGAGTTGGTGAAATTTTTGGAAGCTCGTTTTTGTTATGAGCTACTTTGTGTAATTTAGCTAGTTTTATACCTAATGGTCTATGAAAAAAATGCAAATGCAAATTTTTTTTCTAAATATACTGGTCTACAAATGCTTAACATTTGTTCCTTGCGTCCATCAGTCAAAACCGAGTCCGTCATGAAAATCGCAGGAATCTTTAGTTTTTCTATTTCTTAGTCAGAGATATGTAAGTACCCCACAAAAACAATCATACATCATTTAACATCAAGATTGATAATATCTTAAATTTTTAATAAAAGAAGAATAACTGGTAATCTAAATATTTATCAAAAAACACATATACAACTACAACAATGGTCTTCGTTTGTTAATAATTTGGAACATATTAATAAACGTAAAGAACTATTTAAATTTATCAATTTTTGAAAAGTGTAAGTGGCATTAAGTATATAAGTATTACTTTTTTTATTTAAACTTCTTAAAAAGGTGACTATTAATTGTTTCCATATAGATTTGAAAAAAGGTACGTTTCAACCAAAACTGAACAATTTATTTAGTCGTGAGTATATTCCATATTTTATATAATGATAATGCTCTATCTAAAGTATTATGTACATTTTATTTGTGCGCGGAGTCCACCTAGGTGGGAATGCAGTCGTCAATATTGCCTTTTTTAAGCAATAATACATGTCTATGAAAGATACTCAATTTAAGTATTTTTTATACAATATAATACTCTCAAGTTCACCACAAAAATAATAAATCTGTTTCTTAAGATATATTGATTTTTACAAAATCTTGTCCACATTAGACTTTTTTTAATTACTGCTTGGCTATCAGTTAAAAATCGTATATAAGAATATTGTTTTAAAAGCGATTATTTTAAATAAATGCATTTAGAAACATTTATTTTTCTTAATCACTAATTGGTCATCAAAGTTTAAATATTTATTTTTCCTTTTTTTGTTGTGATAACATTTTAACAATTTAATTATTTAAATACTAGGTAATCTCTACAATTATCAGAAACCAAGAGGCTGATGTTAAGATTTTTCTGATATATTTAAAATATAGAATGCTTTTAAATGTTTTTTTGGGGTTCTTTTCAGCTCTGTCCTTAGCCATTGCCACCAAACGTCCCAATTTGTACTAAAGAATTGAAGTGTGATCTCTCAAACCAGTACATTTTTTTTAACATAAAATCTGAAAATTGTGGTCGATATTAAAATATTTTATATAGATGCGTTTGCTTGCAAATTTTAATTCTTTTAGTGTACATCGAACGCACTTGTGTATTATTTTAAGTCGGAAGTAAAGAGTTATATAAAGTTTCTGTTAAAAATTTGTTTTTTTGTACACCTTTCTCTTCATCTTCCATTATTTTAAAGGTTATCCAAAAAGTAAATTGTATATACAATTTGTTAGAAAAACCGTACGTTTTTCTTCACCTGTTACCGGCAGATCAAACTAAATAAAACTTAAATTTAATATTTTAAAATGAAACTGATGCCAGAAAACCGTATTGTCAACTGTATTATTAATTTACATTCAACCTCAAAACTATTGAATAATAAATTTTCATTTACGAAATTCTCAGATTATTTTATTTTCAAACAAAAATCTGGAATTAACTTACCAAAATTACGTATATACGTGTAGAAAATTTAAAGAAGTATTAATAAACTACATTGGCAAATAATTACTATCCTATGTTAAAAATATTCAATAAAAGAATGGGCTGAAAAGTATTGCTCAAAAAGGATATTTTCCCTCTTGTTAGTACTAATTATGTAAATTAATGGTTTTTACCGGAAAATTGGAAAGCATATGAATTCAAAAAATTAATTATCTATCAAATTTGTCCCCACAAACAGCATATAACGTGACTTTTGGAAAAATATGCTTTTATTTGTATATACCATCTAAAAGAATATTTATTTATCAATTACATAAAAAAAAACAATATCAGTAGGTAGAATAAGTAAGAATTAAGGAGTATTTGCTTTCTTACAAATTATAAGAATCTATAATCTAAAACAGGTACTTCCTTAATTTATAGTGATAATGTAGATAATTAGAAATAAACAAGCTCAAAAACGAAGGTTTGTACTAATAACGTGATCCTGAAGTGCTAACTAACATTTAGGTAAGACTCAATATTTTTAACTTTAATTTCAGTTGATTTTATATCAATATAATCCTATGATTTTAGGGATCAATACATTGCGTTATAAAATTTTAAAATCGTTAAAGTACCCAATATAACCAATAAACTGAAAAACAGAAACTATTAGCTTTAAATATTTGTATTTGGTTAAATGTTAATTTACAAATTTATTATTTTTGGATCTGGTTAAAAGAAATAAAATATAGTGTTTAAAACACACTAAATGTTTTGAAATAAAGTTACAAATCAAAATTTATAATTGAATTATCGAATATAAATGTACCAAATAAAAGAATTAAGCTTAATTCACAACCATCAAATTACAATTGGTACTTAGAATTAGTAGTAAAATTTTATTTTGATCATTCACAATGTCCAATTAGTTAACACTCTAGCACCTCATTTAAATACATCCTTTTTCCTTTACACATATAAATAGATTTTTTAAATATTCCTAACCAATCATAAACAAAAAAAAACAAGCTACGAGAAAGCATAGGTATTGTTCTATTTGCAGATAAATGTTAGCTGCTTAATTTAATTTAAATAGTAAATCCAAATGCGTTTTTTCCGAACAAGGAAAAGAGTAGTTAGTCGTTTTTTTGCAGAATACATTATTAACCAAACCTCTAAAGTTAGGTTATTTAAGAATTTTGACCTTTCACAATTACAATTAGTGGTAAAAATTTGGACATTGCAAAGCACTAATTGTAAGTGTATTTGAAGTATAAGTGGACAGACTAGTTAATAAGTTGTGAATGATCATATTCTTAGTCATATGCCAAGCTTTTACGGCTAATTCTAAGAAATAATTGTAATTTACAGATTGTGAATGAAGCTTTAAGTATAAATTTGTATTATTATAAATGTATATAAAGTACTTCTTATAATTGGGATTTTTCAGTTAATCAACTCTATGAGTACATGGCGTTATATTTCTCAGTTAAATATCCCATAAAGTAGAATGCTGCTAGGATTATTAAGAAACTAGTAAAAAATAAACCCTAATATGGGTGCTTTAACTTTTATTTGATTATAAAATAGCATTCATAAACTATATAATATATGCTATATTTAACATGGAAATGGTCATAAATAAAAATAAGTTGACTCAAATAAAAATACATAGGTATTGCACAGGATATGTTAGGAATGCTAGCAATTTTGGTCACCAGCAGAAGAAACTGTTGACACTGTAGATGGAGTACCAGTACCGGAACTAAATTTCTGATCGCCATCGCAGATATACTTTCCAGACACGAAACGTCGCTTTACAAGGGACAGACGATATCCAGGTCCTACTAGTTGAAAGTCAATTCCTGATAAAGTAGTACCTTCACAGTTAAACTGTGTCAGAACCGTTTGGGGCGTTCCAGGACCATTTTCGAGATCATATCTCGCTGCTACTGATCCCACACCGTGGTTTTCCGAGTGCTGCGAAAGTTCCGTAAACTTCCATATTATCCTATTGTTATCGTTAGGCCTAGAATTAACATACTTTATTAATAAATGTTAACTAAACTACCGAAGTTAGTTAATTTTTTTTTACCTAAATGTTTGGGAAAACAACCAATTGAGTTTTCATGTATAGGTAAACTGGAAATTCAAAATGTTTTCATATAACTTACCATTGGGCTGTAGGCTTTGTTTGCATATTTTTAACAACTCCGGGTACGGGAACCGCGATAGTTACATTTAATAATGGGGTCGGTGAACTCATAGCATGAGAGTTATACTTATAATCAATTTTCAGATCTGTATGGGCACTTGAACATTTCCAATATCCGACTAATTGAAACGGGCATGAGTTTGCACCTGGTTTTGGTTTAATCTAAAATAAAAGAAAATAATTATCAAATCATTAAATACATTAATATAAATTTCTGATATGTTTATTTGTATTCAATAATTACCTGATATTTCAGAATATCAACATTGAAATACGAAGCACTGGGATTTTGTTCAGATTGCTTTTTAAGTAAGGAACTTAATGCAAACATATTAAATTCAATTCCTATGTAATCGGAAGCTGATTGTCCACTATCTCTACAATATAAAAACTATTAGGAACAAATAATAAAAATATAATTGTAATACTTACAAATAAACTAATTGGTTATTCGGTAAAATACTAGTAAGTTTATGAGTATTCTTAACCCTAAAAACTAATTTAGCGGGGTTTGGATTATTCGCCAAGATGGTTACTATACCAGCTGGAAAGGATAACATCATTTCTCCAGACATTTTTACTTGACATCTAAAACAATATAAACAGATAAATACAGGTTATTTTATATGAATTATTCAGCTCATCTGTATTTGTTATAGTAAATATTAAAATGACAGAGATTTAGGATTTTCGCTGAAAATTTATACACTTAAGCGTTTATAATATCTACAGTGTGCTGGATAGATTTATAAACAAATTTACATAGAAAGATACGTTAAAAATTGGTAATATTAAATGTTTCACTATATTCATTTATTAGATAAAATTATAGTAAATTAAAATAATATATCTGCATTAAAAGAACATTTAAGTAATAGATACCTTGATTCATCTGCTCCTCTAAAATATGAATGTACTATCTCATGAAAAGCAACAGCAAGCGGTATTGTATCCGCCATACCAATGGTTAATGGTGAGGGACCTCTAGACACACCAATTGGAACCGAAGCAGTACGAAATTCCAGACTATTTATACTATCAGCTCTGGATATAGTACTTTGATTCATTAGATTTCTGGATGGATCTGATCTGCGAGAAGGTGGTCTAGGAATTGATATATAACCTGAAGTTGGAGTAGGTGTCTGACGTTGTGGATGTTTGGGAGGCGGTTGCTGAAGTTCTCCATCTTCAGAAAATATTTCTCCCAATTCTATAAACAACACTTTATTATTGAAAAAATAAAAATAACAGAAAAGAGTGCAAAATGTGTTATTCAAGTGTAATAAATCACAGATGAGAATGAAATTAAAGAACATTAGACCGTAAGAGCATGGCAGTTGGAAGGGTATGAATTTATTGTGCTTGCCTTGCTGATGGTGGATAGTCAGCCCTTAAATGAGCCAGGGATAGTGGGTCCGAACCTCCTGACGCTTGATGGCCATATTTGAAAACGCGGTTACATTTGTAGAAAATCTTTGAGTTTTTATACATAATTTTATATCGCTTGCCATTTAACACACGCTCATTTATACCCAAGTGCAAGTTTGCGATTTTGAAGGTCACTTTCCATTTAACGTAAGTAAAGCGTCCGGTCTCTTCAACTATTTTAATTTATATAAAAATATTCTAACGAAAGAATCGGAAAAAAGTGGGAGAGTGAGAAACAATGTATGCAGGATAAGTTACAAAAATAAAGATCCCACCTCACCGTTTTACTTTAAAGATATTTAATTTAATTTGTTAATTTTTTATCCATTTCCAACCTTTGTATTTTAGTTTATTGTGATCGCCGTAAGCAGCGCTCAGAAATAGTATTGAATAAAATGCGCGAAATTCAAATACTTTACAGTTGTAATAAAATTAGGTGAAGCCAAGGAGTTGAAATTGAATATTTAAATAAGTTGTAAATAAAGATACATATAAATAACCATTTATAATAATATGTAAATCTTATTTTATTTATTGTAAAAAAGTAATGAGATATAAAGTTTTTTACTTAATATTTGGCTCGAAATCATCAAGCAATTTTTATTATTATGACAATATAAGCTTTCTCTACTGAGAGCAACGTTGCCGAATTATTATAACTAAAAATCTTTTACGGTATGTGTGAGTGTTTGTGGGCGTAGGATTCCGGTGTCGCTCTGGAGCTATCTTAAAATAGATGAATATTATGTTGCTAATACCCAGACGGCATCCGTAATCAATATTTATACTAAAAAAAACTATAATTTTAATTATATAAACGAAACACGTTTACTACCAGGGAAAAATCAGAGCTCTCAGAGTATCTTAGTTCTTTTATTTTTCGGATAAAAGTAACTATTATCTTAGATACTTTCTTAAAAGGAACTGTATCTTGTAACTAAAAAAGTATCTTAGATGTCGAAAAGTAACTTAGATACCAAAAAGTATCTTAAATACCAAAAACTACTTTAGTTACCGAGAAGTATCTTGGATATCAAAAAGTATCTAAGAGGTGATAAATGTAAACATAAGTGAGTGGACAGTTAGGAGGCGACTTCACGTTGCTGGTTTATCTTTTCGAAAACTAGAGCTGCTGGACCGCCGCTTTCTCCTATTGTTTTCTGAAGAAGGCTCAGATAGAGTGTGGCGACGACAAGACGAGAGATATGCTTAAGCGGGTATTGCTGAGCAACTTCCATTTGGTGAGGAATCAGTTATGGCATGGAGATGCATATCTTTCGACGAGTTAGTCTTTATCAAGAATGGGAACTGCGCATAGGTACCTAATAGAGGTCCTACATGACCATGTTTAACCGTTCATAGTTATTCTTAGGGAGCCCCCACACTGCTCAAATAGTTACTGCGTCTCTTGAGGTTTAAATCGATTTGTTTGACCAAATTTAAATCCAATAGAACATGTTTGGGGTGAAATAGAGAGGCATTTGCATAGACATGTGTGGGCTCCCAAATATTCTTGAGAACTTGGCGATATACTGGTGCAGGAATGGGACAATCTTCCACATAATGTAATCCCAAATCTAATCCAAATCATGCCTTGTCGATTGTAGGCTGTTATCACTGCCAGAGGAGGAAATCATAGCTACTGAATTTCTTAAAATTCTTTTGTATTAACGAAAAACATATATTATTACCTTCAATAAACTTTGAACTACAAACAAAACCTGTTTTTATTCAAGCAATTTGTTAGGCAACTTTGTTACAACCGAGAAAAATCCGAATAAAATAAAAATGTCTAAAATATCTTCAAATTACTAGGTGACCCTAATTTTATGTTAGGAGGTGTTTGAAAGTATCTTATTTAGTATTCAAAAAAGTAACTTAAAACACGTATTTAAGTTCTTTTCTTCCAAGAGTAACTGGATACCTAAAGTAACTTCAGATACTTTATCAAAAAGTAACTTATCTTGTATCTAGATACTTTTCCAAAGTATCTTTGACAGCTCTGTTGTTAATTATAAAAATATGTTATCTTAAGTAAATGGTCCTAAATTATTAAACTCAAAATTAGTTTAAAAATAATGATTAACATTACCTGCATATCTTGAAGACACAGATAATGTAGGAGAGTTCAAAGCAAGTTGTGAAGGACTTTGCAGGGGAGCATAAGGATGAGAACTGGTAGGTGTAGAAGCATTTGATGCTGTAGGACTTTGGACAAAATTTAAACCTAGAAGATCACTACTAGGTTTTCCTAGTTGTTGTGAGACAGATTGTGATCTCTTCATTGCAGGATCCGTATCTAAATTTGATCCACGTCGGGCAAAACCACCTGTTGGTGAAAGGTATAAATTTTCCACAGTTGCTCTCAATTCATCAACAGAAGCAGACATTGGAGCAGTTCCATTGTTAAGGGGTTTTATCTCTACATGGATTTTTCGTTCTCTATCATCATCTAAAAAATTATAATGTTAACTATTAGTTATCGTTGAAAATAACGAATAACTTTTTAACCATAATGATATGTAATAACAATAAAAACTTTTTGGTAGAAACTATAATAAAAAAATGAATGTTTTGGCGGTTTACCAACACATTTAACGAAGAACATCTACTTTTGACAAGTACTAACTAGATTAGATGAAATAATTGTGTCACGTTCAGGGAAATTCATTAACTACCATAAACAGCCTTACGTGCTATGGATATCAACTCATTTTTCAAATACATTATTTACCTGAGTCAGAGTCTGATGAGGAGTAGAAACTTCCTTTTTCACTATTCCAGTTATGAGTAACCTCAGGTCTTATTACATAACCATCTTCATCCACTTCTTGTGCTGAAGGATCAGTATTTTCAGCTGTAGTTCTCTGACTCTTTTGTGAATCATCTTTTTCCTCCCTTAAAAACATCGTAATTTAGTTAATTTTAATTTGTGGCATCATTTAAATCAGATACCTGCAAGAAAAATAATTACTTACATATCAGATTTTTCCTCTTTATTGCTTTGATTATCCATACTTTCTTTGCTCTTCTTTTTTGCTTTCTTTTGCTTAGTTTTATCTCTTCTGCTTCGCAAAAACCCTACGAAGATACCCCGTCAATAAGTATGTATGATATCATGAAAAGAAAGTAAAAAAGCCGTTTATAATATAGTAAATGTATCAGCAACAAAATTGCTTCAATTGAGTGACATAACTACTGATGAAGACATAGTTTATTGGCTAGAAAATTATGTGCTAAAGCAGATACTGCATAGGTGCTAGCTACCAAGAGGTATTTTATACAACATTGAACTTGGTAGTTTTGTCTCAGAGGTCGAATTTTTCAATCTGCAGTAAACAAGAAAATTTTCGATGTTTTATAAAAATACATAAAATGTCAATTCAATAAACGTATGAAAAAAACAAACGTTTCGAAAATAGTTTAAATTGTAAATCACTAAAAAATACGACCTTTGTTAAAATGTATGTAATTTTTAACCCAAGATAGGGCTACATTTTGCCAACACAACGCCATAAAGTAAAAAGAAATATGCCATGCGTCTATATACAAAAATCAATTAAATTAAAAGAAAGTAATAATGTAAAAGGCATCTATTTGTAACTTAGGAACACGTACTGCTGAAAAAGGAAATATAAATAAAAATAAACCTTCACCAAAAAATTAAAATTTAGTTGGGGCCCAGTCATGCAGCTGTGGTGCAGGAACAGCAGAACACATCAATATAAAATTCCTGATATGAATATGCCAAAAGATCATGATAAAATGTACACAACATTTTTATTTCAATTTTTAAACAGCTTAGTAGATAATAAAGAAGGAATTTTATATGTTTTCATGGTCCTGACACGTCTATAAGGAGAGAAAAATTTACACTTGGATCCTCTATTGGAGTGTCTTGTCAACTGCTGTTCCCCTTCAGGACTAGTCGGACTGGAAGGAGCGCTGCATGGTCCCGCTCTACTTTCACGAGATCCTAAAAAATAGCCCAAGCCCCCGTTAAATAGTGCTATAGCCACCCGAAGGCCGTAAACGTACCCTGGGAATTAGACATGAAGAGGTTTAGGAGAGAGGTTGTTCGACGAGATGTTTTGGCATGTGTTGGCACTGATTGTTCGTTTTGACCATTACCTTCTCTCTTTGTTGGCTTCGTTTCAGCTTCTGTCACTGTAGGAGAAGTCAAAGGATCCTCCAAATCTAACACGCCTACAAACGTACAACGAAAATGTTTTTACTCTAATTAATAATACACAAATACAGTAAATTAAAAACTATAGCTAATCAAATAAAAAGTACACCTTTACGCCAACGCTTAAAGATAAATTATTTGACTAATAAAATACAAAAAAAAAACAGTTTGATCTTACCGGGTTTTTCTAATCCAGTAGATTTACTGCGCACAAACTGTTCCAATAATTGATCAACAGTTAATTCTATGAATTGTTGTCTAAATTCAGAGTGTACTATTCCCATCTGTTGATGAGTCCAGTCAATGACATCTGCATACTTTGTTAAAAAATCTTTCATGTGTATCAAATGATTCATTTCTAAATCTTGGAAATTTTTACATGTAACCGACATTTTTTTTTCAAAATCTTCCTTAACACTACTATATTTATCTACAAAGCTCTTATAGTCTTCTTGCGCCTTTCTAAGTTTGATTTCAGCTTTCTCAATTTCTTTGGCAGAAGTACTCTCCTTGCGAAGTTTTTCTAATTCTATTCCACGTTGCGTATATGTATCACGAGATTTTTGAACATTTATTGTAACTGATTGCATTGCTTGGACTGCCTCCAGAGTTCCAGATTCTTCTTCTTTAACCTTATAAATGACAACATAATAAACACATACATGAAATTATTATGCCCATAATAATTTTCATTTTTAAAATTACACTACTCTTTCATTCAAATTTGCCGAAATAAGAGGAGTTTATAAATAATTATTTTGCAGAGAAAACAGCCAAGTACCATTTGGATGAGTTAAAGATATGCGAACACCTCTGGGAGAAGTCTGTAGAGTAACAAGAAGACTGTAATGAAAACAAAATTCAGGAAATATGTCCTGTATCTTTATTAGATTAAAAAAATTTCATAGCACTCTTATATGTAAGGATCTTGATTTATTACGAATAATAAAAAACTCTTTGCTTCAACATAACTTTGAAAAAATATGTTTTAAATTACAATGACGTTTTTTATTATTCTTAATAAGATGGACTTCCAAAAAGTAAGAGTTAGTACAATAAATTTAATCTTGATTTATATTTATAAAAATATATAGTTGCAATCAAATGCAAATTTCCAAATGTTTTTGTTTGATATTGTTTTTCACTATATTTAATAACTACTCCATGAGAATTGTGTTTAGATGCATTATTTTGTATTATTTGATTTTTAAACATAATTTTAATTTATATTGAACCTTTATGACACTCTATCATTCCCAGCACTACCATAGAGGTTTTGATACACTTCACATCCAGTTGGAAAGGGAGGTCAAGTTTCTATTTGTTTGTAACTGTTTATCACTACATTTGATTACCTTTAATAATTAGTCCATAAGAATTCGGTATAGATGCATTATTTAATTTGTAAATATAAGTTTAATTTGTATTGAACTTTTTGTAAAAACTTTTGGTAAAGTAATAACTCTAACTCTAAGTGTGATAACTTCTTACCAGTTTGTGTTTTTTATGTAGTTCTTCTGCATATTTGTGAACTTCCTTAACCAAATCTGTTACTTTTTGGACCATCTGCATATGTAAAACAGATAATCTCTCTGCTGATGTTTTTAATACTTGCCACAATGGAGCAAAAGTACCATGAACACAGCAACTACCTGCTTGTTTTGCTAATTTACTCAAAGATTTGGAATTATTTTCTTCTATACTTGAACTAAAATTAATTTAGATGAGTAAAGTAAAATAGTGCTCAATTTCTGAGAGTGTAATTAAATTTTGTAAATTACTAAGTTAAATTATGAGCTATTCAATTTGTTAAAGTCTGTTCATATCAATTACCATATATTTTAATAACTAAATAGCAAATGAGAAATAAATCAATATACTACCCAAAATACAAGAAAACATTATAATAGCAAAGGTTTTCATAGATCTAGATTTATTAATGTCAATAAACACCTTACTATTAAAAAAACATAGTAATATCTCCTCTATGACAACCAGTTCATTATAATGTATATAAACTATTTTTTGGTATACATAAAATTTAACTTTATATTGGAAGTAATTTTAACCATAATTTATTTTAGTTTTTACTTTTTATACATTATTTTGCAGTGTTTCCCATAATAAATATTTGTACTACATTAAATAACATTGTAACTTTATAAATATTCTAAATTAAAAAGTACATGTAAATTTCATGTCTACAATAATTTAATAAACATAATTTATGTTTTATGTAAATAAGTAATAATTTTTCCAAAAATAAATATTAGTTACATAACACAACTTATGAGCATTGCATTTTTAATTTTATGGAATTATATAGGCTCTAAATCATTACTTAGTTAAATAGTACCAAAATGTTTATCACTAACATAATAAAAGATAAAGATTGTAAATGTTCTTTATACAGACCTTTATATTTAATAAAAATCGTCAATTTAAAATTAATAAAAGACACCCAATTATAATATTAAACATAATCTGAACAATAGAATAAATTGGAGCACATAAAAAATTGACTGTGTTTATCTATAATAAAACAAAACTGAAAAGAAAACGAGAATTGTTTTTAAAATACATTTACATATATCTATTTTATTAGATAATTATTATTAGTCAATTATAACTTATCATTACATTTTAAACTGACCAAATCTTTAAATAATATACATTTGATGATATACCTTACCTTTCCCTAAGAAACTCTGCGAATTCCTTACTGGCAACTAAGCCATATTTCATATTATGGTATAGCACATCAAAACCATTGTTTTTTTCACCCTAATTAATATAAATTAATGTTTAAATTATACACATATTTAAGGTTATTTACTATACATTACCAATTACTTACCCAAAAATAATCGTTAAAATCAACAGTCATTGTAAAAATATGTTATCATACCAATTTATAAAGTATAATAAAAATTTATATAAAGGGTACAAGAGAGTTCAACTTCTAGATTGTAAACAATTAACTTAACAACCGTTGGAAAACCTAAAAACTACTTGTCAACCAAATCACATTCTATAAATATTCTTCAGCACGACAAAATAAACAGTTTAACATAAAACTACAACACCGTACAACAGTTAAAATTATAAAATCCGTTTTGAAGGATCTTTAAAATACTTCATTCTATAATGAAAATTAAAAACAGGGGGCGGAACCACAGACCCAGTATTTTTGGGTTAACAATCACAAAACACAAGGAAATCCAGTTCCGGTAAACGCTTTTGCTTTATCAATAAAATGCATGTATAGATACCATATTATTTCTTTGTCTGTATCATATGTGATTTTCTTTTATCTCTTTCTGATCACAATTTACCAGCAATTATGACAAATCACCATAAGATTGTTTTATGACATGTCGTTATGAGGCGCTCGCGCTTTCCTTTTAACAACTGTCTCCTGTCTCTTAACTCTCAGCCTCAGCTAAGTTCAACTGATAAGAAACGTTCGGCTCAATTAACTTTTAAGGATCAGTTACATTAAAAGGTACGGTTTTGTTTGAGAAAAAATCTCTAAACTGACATAATACACAGAACACTAATATCCGATTCGTAACTAATAAAAGTAACAGTTTTCTTTTGTTATAATGAAATATTCGGCTCCATTAACTATCAAGGATCAGTTAAATTAAAAAGAACGGGTTTGTTTGAGAAAAAATCTTTTAAGTGACATCGGTTCATCGGTGACATTTAATACACAGTACACTAAATGCGATACGTAGTACATAGTGGTACACACAGAACAGTAAGTATTTTATTATTTTTGTATTATAATTATAGGCCTAGATTATGGAGGGTAGAAGGAAGTAGAATCAACTGAATGTATTAAAAAGTGTCCATCGAAAGGAAGCAATTCGGTGGCGCCACAGAAGCAAAAGTAAGTGTCACAGGACGTTACAAATAGTTGAAAAGAAGAATTTGTCCTGTGATCGGCTATGTTAAAATGAATTTTTAGAGTAGGAAACAATTAAACTCAGAGACAACGAGACAACATTAAACTAGATTTGACCACGTAAATAGTTGAGATATTAAATACTTCATAATTTTTAACTAAACAAGTAACGTTCTAGTCTTAGACAAGGAAAGATATATACACTCGTAACAACCGACAGCAAGTTAACGCAAATGTGCACCAATGGCGTATCTAGGAGAAGGCTCCTATATATATCAAATAATTATTTGATCAAGAAAATTTATTCAATACTGAGATTCCGTCGCTTTATCACCTGGAGAAATAAGTAAAAGTTATGAATAAATGACTTGCGGTGTATTATTATAGATTAACATTTATTTCACTTAAGACATTTATTGAAATTTAAGAATTAAAATACTTTTTTCTAAGCCCCATCTTTAAAGTACCTTGTATTTCACTAGTTTGTAGCTCTTAAAACGGCTGTTTATGGTGAGAGTGAAAAAAAGTGAAAAAGCGTTAAAAAAAGTGCCATAACGTTAACTTTATTTCACGCTTGCCATAAGCCGATGCAATTGAATAGTGCAATTCATCCACACCTTTACTGGAAAAAATATCAAGTTTGCTTTGACTTTGACAGTACATGAACTATAACTCATTTGACGTTAGTTTTTATAAATAATCCGATTTGTCTAAGAGAATTCAGTAGTTGTTCCTATTATTACAATGGATAGTGAAGATTCCGACTTTGAAATAATATGTACCCCCGAAGAAATTATAGAAAAGGCAAATGTGGCCACATTAAATTTGCTGCCGGAAAAATCCAAAGAAAATTATATAAAAGAGTATGACACTTTTATGAAATGGAGAAACGAGAACAATATTCATAGCTTTACAGAGCGAGTACTGTTAGCTTTTTTGAAGAAAGGTCTAAAAAATTTAAGTGTTCTACATTATGGTCCAGCTATTCCAAACTAAAGGCAACCTTAATTATTAATGATAACATAGATATAAGTAAATACTCTAAGCTAATAGCATTTTTGAAACGAAAGTCGGTTGGGTACAAACCTAAAAAATCTAATACATTCTCAAGAGAGGAAATGAACAGATTTTTATTGAGTGCTCCAGACGACAAGTATTTAATGTTTAAGGTAAAAGTTTTAAAAAGTTAATTTGTTTTTTGCTTACATTATTTATAAATTTGTAGGTAACATTAATATTAGGAATAGCCGGAGGTTGTCGACGAGAAGAGTTGTATAAAATGAAAATCGATGACATTGAAAATAAGGGGGAATTTCTACTCGTCACGATTCCAGATTCAAAAACTCATACAAGTCGACGTTTTACAGTTATTGGAGAATCCATTACAAACATTAATTTTATACATTTATAAAAGTATGCTAATCTGAGACCGAAAAATGCAACCAGCAACCATTTCTTTTTATCATATAGAAACGGCAAATGTACAAAACAAGTAGTTGGTATAAATACTTTTTCGAAAATTCCATCGCTAATTGCGAGGTATTTAAATTTACCACATCCAGAAGAATATACAGGTCACACGTTTCGACGAACTTCAGCATCGCTTCTAGTCGATTCGGGTGGAGACATTCTTCAATTAAAGCAACATGGAGGATGGAAATCTACTGCTGTTGCCGAAGGGTATGTGAACAATTCTCTCAATGCAAAAATGAACTGTGCTTCACGAATTTTACAAGGATCTAATGTCAGCAGTTTTTTTAACCTACCTTCAACATCCAATGAGAATCAAGCCGACACGAATTTGACTCTTCCAAATATTCACTATTTAAATGAGAATCAAGCAGAGATGAATTTAAATGTTCCAAATATTCACAATTTAAGTGAAGCTTTATCAATGAATCAAACGGAAACAAATGTGACTGGATCAAAAATTCACATTAATCAACCAAACAATTGCGTTTTCAATATTCACATTGCGAAATAATACTAAAATACAATATGTAGTTGTTAATTTTTCTTAATTATTGTGCACTTTTTCCAATTCATTCTGCATTCATTAGTTGTAATTTACTGAAGGAGTTTAATTAAATTATTTCAAATTTCTATTTTGATTTTATTATTTGTATAGGGCTGTAAAAAAAATATTGTATGCAACATATGCATAAAGTGTCTTTTTTTCACTCATGGAATTTCCGCACTCGCCTGGCGGCTCGTGCGGACAACTTTTCCATTCGTGAAAAAAAGTACCACTTTATGCACTTGTTGCATAAATTACTATTATTACACTGTCAGATCAATGCTTACTTTATACCAATTATTATAAAGTGAGGTACTTATATTCAAGTTTTAACTTTGAATATTTTTCATATAGAATATTTTAAAATCAGTTGCGGCTTTAAAGCATTGTGAATTATTTCAAAATATTAAAAATTAAACTCACATTAATAATATTTATTATATTATATGCATAAAAATCCAAAATTGTAAAATACCTATAGCTCTACTGCCTTACAAATAAAATAATTTTAGTAATTTATCAAATTGTTTTGCAATACACCTGTCTTGACTAAAGACTTGTAAGTAGTTCTGGGAAAATAGTTGGTTTGGTATGGCTTCATTTTTTATTTGTTCTATAAAAATAATGGGTTTCAAAATGTTTTCAGCAAATACGATCGTTTTTTGATGGGGACCAGTTTAAAATCTTCATATTAGCTTTCCAAATTGCTCGTCTCGCTTCATTTCCATGAAATCTGAAAATTAATATTTAATTATTTAATAATAATCTTTAAAAATGGCTTCGAAGTATGGGTTTTCTGCCACGGCACTTGTCTATCACGCTCAATGTCTATAGTGTAATAGGAGTAATGTATAACACAGATAATTATTTTAAATGAAATAATGAAGAGATATTTAATTTGTCTGGGGTCCACAACGAAGTTACTCATATTCCAGTTATTTTTAATCAAAAATTTATTTTGAAGATGTTCCAAATTTTCACTTGGTGACCCTGCCATAAATGCACACCTATGAAAAAAATGGAAACTTCAAGGTTTATCAGAAATTCATCATAAAATTATGAATGACAATTTACAAAGTAGGTACTGAAATATTCTTTAACCGTAGGTTACACACCATCGAGTTATATATTTGAAAATCTAGACATTTGCATACATATTATGTTTGGTCAACTGTTCCAAAATGTACTGATATTTTCTTACATGTGAAATGATAAACCGGTTTCCTTTTTCTCGCTATTACTACTACAATTGTAAGATGAGCATTTCACCATGTTTATATAGTACTTACACACAAAATAGTTCTAAATTCACTTAATAATTGCACAAAATCGAACAAGCACCAAAGTCAATGGTTTGGCACCAACAAAATGGCGGCCACTCGAAAATATGCCTCAAAGTTGATTCATAGCATCAGAAATAAGTAACCACTTATCCCTATATTTATCTATGCACTTATCTGATATCATGATACAACGGTATATATTATGGATTCATAGGATTCATACCATAAAATATTAACTAACCATTTAGAATGGAAACTGCAATACTAAAAGTAAAAATGGAATTCTAGTAACCGACCGAACCGTTAGATGTCGCTGTATCCGAGGAGGCCAAAATTTTTGGGTATAATATTCAAATTTTTGTATTATCATTGCGTATTAAATTGGAAGAGAAACACAATTATTATATACATATTGCATTTATTGTATATAAAGCACATCATACATACAATACAAAATAGTTCGTATTTTTAAAATTAACATTATTTTTTTAAACAGTACATTAATATTTTATTAGTTCTGCTACCAAGACATAAAATATATTATGCCAGGCAGTCCAAATTAAATCATAACAGTTCATCAAAATAAAAACTTTTTTAAACAATTTGTTTTATAATAGGTAAGCTATAGTTGGTATAAACAAACTTTGAAACGGATTTTTTAGAAGTTAATTAGACCATAATACCTATGGTCTGCCATGGCTTCTAACAATGAGTTTCTTTAACATGGATACTACAAACCCTGCGGAGCAATATTCTTGATCTCGTCACTATTAACGCTGTCAACCCACACTTTTAAATTTACTGGATTTTTTGGGGCCAATATAGTAATATTTAAAAAAAATATAATTTCACACTATATTTGTATTTCTTCTAACATAAACTATTGCTATAAGTACGTGCCAATTTTTATGAATTTATTTAAACAAAAAAATGTACCTATCATGAGTCGATACATCGGCATATTACCATAAAGATACTGCTGCAGTGCCGTTTGTATCACACTCATGTCTACCACACGGAAAACAATAATACGTCCAGACCATTAAAAATATTTTTTATTAAAAAACTAAACGTAAAAGTTTCTTAGGGAAAAATAAAAAAAATCAACTTGGTAGTTATAAACGTAAAATAAAAGTTTCTTAGGAAAAAACAAAAAAAAAAACAATAAAATAGTTAAGAATAATAAAAAACTCTTCGTTACAACGTAACTTCCAAGTTTATTTGAAAAATTTTAAATCACAATGACGGCCGTTTCGCTAAGAAGCATCGTCAGATTGACATTTTTTTTTTAATTTTTCAAATAAACTTGGAAGTTACGTTGAAACGAAGAGTTTTTTATTATTCTTAATAAGATGGACTTCCAAAAAGTAAGAGTTAGTACAATAAATTTAATAAAATAGTTATTTATGATATAAGTGTTAAAAGTACATGTTTAAGGCACGCATGTGAAGGTTTGCAGAATGAGCGAAGCGAATTCTGCAATTCACATGAGTGCCTTAAAATGTACTTTTAACACGTATATCATACAATATTTTTTCTACAAACGTTCAAATAAAGTAATTATACAGTTTGAATTAAATTTTAAAAACCTGTATTAATACATCCAAGGGAGATAATTTTAAATTGCATCGTATAGCAGCAGTGCAAGAAATTTGTCAAATTGCACAAATTGTATTGTTAATATTAATGTTAATAAATAAAATCTAAATATTTTGACGTTTGCTTTCAAAATCTGACAATTCACTTTTGACAGCGCAGTGCCAAAAACATTTTAAGGCACTCAGTGCCATAAAGTGATTTTAAGGCACTCAGTGCCTTAAAGTGACATTTTTAAGGCTTTTATGGAGTGCTAAAAATGGCATTTTTAACACGTTTGTAGAAAAAAAAATGTTATTTAGTATGCTACACTCGAAAACATGCATGGCTCCATGCATAATCCAGGTAAATCAGGACATGCATTACAAAAAATTTGAGTTAATTTTTGTATTTCATTTTTATAGCAAATCTTTTACGTATCGAACTACCAGTAGCATTATTACGATATTTAGATGGTAAATGCTTAGTAAAGTCAATATCTACTGGAGGTGGTAAATATTTAAATGATAACAGATGTTGAATTATATCAAGTCTAAACTCAAAAAAAGTGTTTTTGTGTTCTGTTAATTTCTGATAGAGAACATCATCATTGATATGTAGTGGATGAACAATTTCTTATACCAACGAATCGTTTTTCTTTCTCTGGGTCTCTGGGATAATAAGCAAGCATCTTAACTTTGGCAATTAATGTCTGACATGTATTTATTAGAGAGTTATCGGAAACTTCAAAATACTGCAGTGCAGTAATAAAAGACGACGTTATTTAAATACTGCATGACCTTATTTATTTTGTAAAATATGAGTTATCGGTAAGCATTTGATGGTCGTTATTATTCCTTTATTCATAAATTTATTTCTTGCTCGAGTTGGTAAATATTGAGATTTATCTTTGGTAGTGGTATAAGTATGGAAAACGAAAAGCGACAATTTCCCTTAATAAAACCACATCATCATCAAACGTAAACCGAAGGCGTTTGCTCTTTTCCTTTACCACCGACATTTCTATTTAGCTATCAATGAACATTACCAGAATATGTAATCTTTTATCTATGAACATTACTATCTCACAGGTCCACAGCGAACATAATATGCTATCAAACGACAAATAACAACTAAAAATGAGGTTAATAACACAAATAAGAGAACTGGCGATTGCCTTGTAGCAAAGCCATTAAACGAAAGAAGAAGAAGAAATAAGGGAAAAATAAGACCAACATTAAACCAGTATAAATAAAGTCAGGCACTATTTTTAATAAGGGAAATATAAAGTTGGGTACGAAAGCGCATGCTCAGATGTCAAAATAAGGGCAACATTAAAATGCACGCCCGATAACTCTCCATTATAACATGACGACTGACTTTGGCTTTATTTGCACGTCTCCTCTTTTTCTTACCACTTCCACATTTTCTCCAGTATAAATTCCGTGGACGATACTAACAAAGAATACACCAACTAACAAGAAGCGAAAGGCGGCGAAAATCCTTTGATGTTTGTAGGGCCAAAATGTATGACCTTGAAAAATTGGAAATTTGCAGATATCTACGTTTTTACGCTGAGAGAAATACAATAAATGTTTAAGTATTTAATGGTTACAAGGATAAAAATAATATACTGTTAGTTCTATTATAAGTATAAGTGTTTTAAGGTCTTAACTAGGGTATATATAGGGTAGGTACCAATAAAAAAAAATTTATAATAAATTATTTTATTTTCACAGTTTTAACAAATGAGATAAAATAGTTATTTTTCGATTTTGTTTATGTTCCCTTTTCTTTTTGCCGTTCAGATCATTATTAGAGTATTTAAGAGAATAATAAATTTTTAATCTTATAAATAACTTAATTACATATTCCAATGGGAATAAATTACATGGATGTTTAAAATGTTAAAATGAATGTTTATCATTTCCTTGAACATTGAATGAGATATACATTTTCCTGTTGAAATGTTTTCAAATGATGCTGTAAATAGCAGTTCTAATTTATATATAATTCAACACATTCTACACTTGGAGCTCTTAAGCCTACAAAAGTACTAGTGTCCTTATTGTACGCTTTAAGATGTCTCAAAAGATTATCAATATCTAAATATTTTACTCTACAAGTACATTTTTTTTATTAAATATCCACAAACATAATTAAATGTAACTCAACTGCATTTATTTCCACACAAATCTCCACGGTTGCAAGCCTCTAACCAGAGCTGATCTCTAAAAATAAATTAAATTAAGTCCTAGTTGTCGTTATTTATTGTAAGGCATAATAAGTTTGTTATGTAAAACAGTAATTAAAAAAGGTACATAAATACTATTAAGTGTAATGTAAAAGTAATACAAGTAGATATATTTTGGTACAACGCCGAAACTGTAAATAAAAATTATTGAAAGCTTACCTAATATTTAGGAAATCCGAACATAATTATTATTCCTTATCTTGTTCCTTAGTGGCATCCAAGAACAGCACAACTTATTCTTTCCATAATTAAAATTATAAACAGATCAACCTACACAATCTTAGTAAAGATAAGTTTTCAAAACAAGTCAATTTAAAAACTAAATGTTCTGCCAGATTTGATAACTATCTTATTATAATCAATCAAACAGACATTGCCTCTGGAACCGGAATACGTAGTTCGGGGTTTCCAATGAATGGAATTTCGTTGATGCCAGCTGTCTCTCTCCATGTAATTTCAGACACATAATTTTTTTTACCCTTACCGTCTACATGACAAAGTGCCTCCTCAGTTTCTGCCGTGGCCGTGGCCAGAAGCCTATTGTGGTCCTCGAATAACTAGATTACATCCCCCAGTCCGACTCTCTTAACGAAGTCTATAACCTTTGAGACTGTAACCTTCATGTAGTCCCTTGCCAATGGATATTCTTCTCCTAAAGTCAGGAACCGCATATTTATCAGTCGCACTGACATGTGCTCTGGTGTTTCCTCTTCTAGGTGACAGAATCTGCACAGATCCGTCTCTGTCAACCCCATCAGCTTAAGATGCCTGTTTAGCTTACAGTGCCCCGTCAATAGACTTACTACAGTTTTGACCGTTTTCCTGTCTTTACTCAATAAGTCTGACGTAAACTTTTGCCAATGTTCCATTATGAACTGTTTTGCTTGTCTTTGTCCTGGTGAATTCCACCACCATTCCCGTGATTTTTGTGCCACCCATGTTTTCGTGGCCGTTTTTATTATATTTTTTGCAATGCCGCAGAAAGGTTCCGGTCCAATAAAAGGCATTGATGAGCCTAGTTTAGCCATTTCATCTGCCTTTTCATTGCCTTTTAGACCCCTATGACCTGGTACCCAAGCTACCGTAACCTTGCTACGACCCCCCAGAGTATTCAGAGCATGCACACAGTCCCATACTAGCATAGAATTGACCTCTACAGAATCTAGTGCCCTTAGCACCGCCTGAATGTCTGTGAAGATGGCTATTGAACGGTACGTCCTATCCAGCATTTTAATTTCTTCTACATAGTAGTGAATTGCCGTAATTTCTGCTTGAAAAATCGTGGCATTTTGGGATAGACTTACTGGGAATGTTATCCCTTGTTTCCTTCCGACTACGCCGGCTCCCACGCCATACGGCGTCTTTGAGCCGTCCGTATACCAGGTTGACTCCGCCTCTAGGGTTGCCCCAAAATGTTATCCGCTTTTAGTTCCTCGATTAGCTTACCATTATCAGCCCCATGCGATTGGCTTATGTGCTGCTGATTATGTATTAATCTGTGCATGGCTGCTCTCGCTTCGCCCTGTATATATATATGTGTAGTGGTGGAATGTTTAACAAGACTTCCAGTGCAGCTAAAGGAGTAGTTTTTATGGCCCCCGTAACGCACAGGCAAGCTAACCTTTGTATGTTACTTAACAGCCTTACTGCTCCTGTTTGCTGTGTCTTTGTCCACCATACCACTGACCCGTAGGTTATTATGGCTCTAATAACCCTTGTATATAACCATATGGTCATTTTGGGGTTAAGCCCCCAATTTTTTCCACACATTCGTCTACATCTGCCCAAGGATGTATAGCTTTCTGCGTGGTTTTTTGTATGTGTGTGTTCCATGAGAGTCTTTGATCTAGGAATACTCCTAGGTATTTTATTTCTTTGACAACTGGAATCACTGTTCCCCCCATTGTTAGTGGTTTTAGACCGGCCAATGTTGTCTTTTTCGTGAAGTTGATAGTTTGTGTTTTTTGAGCATTGACTGTTAGTCTCTCTCGCTTACACCAATTTTCAACCGTGTTTAGGGCTATCTGCATTCTGTCAGATAATACACCGGCAAATTTGCCTCTGATGACAATCACTATGTCATCTGCATATCCTAGACACTGATTGCAGTGTATATCCACTCCGTAACCCTTGGTGACAATCACCAGGTACTGCAGATGGTTCTTCTACTTTGTTCCTAGGCAATATATGCTTTGGTAACTATATCTATATCTCATCTATATACATAGATAAGAGTTCCATGTTAACTTGCTGTCAAAGGTGATCCATAGATATTTCACCTCTGCAGAGAAGTTTAATTCAGTTTTTAGGAGTTTCGGAGCATGAAAGCCTCATTTTTCTTGTGAAAAGGACCATTAAACTACCTAATTGAATTTAGTATATGATGGTAATAAAAAATAAATGGAGATACATTTAAAAATACTGAGCAAACAATAAATTTGTGTTGACTTACCCTGTCTTTATTTATTTAATTTAAAGAATATTAGAAAAACTAATAACTTTTATTAATTTTCACAATCATTTAAAAACTATTGCCCAACATATTGTCGCTGTTTTACCCCTTTTCAATTAGACAGTGAGTTACGATTAACGTTGATATTTGCCGACTAATGGGTATAAGGTATAACACAAAAAATATTGACGTGAACGCAAATGATTAAAAGCAAACTCTTTCACTTGTCAAAATTTTTAGACATACATTTACTTAATTTTCACGGAAAAGAATAATTAACAAAATTGACGTGTTCCATACATTCAAACAAAATAAAATCACTTTTAGCAGGTATATCATACACTATTTTTTCTAAAAACAAAACATTGTTTCCGACTTTCCTCAGCAAGATTGTTGGCGGACTCTGGTGCTAGTCTTACTACAATTAAAAAACTCGGTGGATGGAAGTTCAGTATACTAGAAGAGGATTATAGAGGACTAGCTACAAAGAAAACAGAACATTTTGGTCCAAAACTTCAGCGGATAAAATTGTTCTCTGCCCTAGAACAAGCGTCACCAAAACACATTCTGTTACATCTACCAATGAGACTGGCCATGGAGTTTCTTATCATAATTGTAGTTTTACTAATTGTACGTTTAATTGAAAAAACACACCATTTTAAATTATGTATTTAAATTTTCTCTACAAATAAATCACTTTTAGCACTAGTGATAAAAATGATTTACTTTCAACACCAGTATCATAAAATGGCATTTTAGACACTGACACTGACAAATTATACTTCTACTGACTTTTGTAGAAAAAATATTTTAAATCTAATTTATATTCTTTTAATTTTATAACCCAGGAATTACTTGTTTTTTCAAAAAACGTTTTATATATAGTTTTATATAAGTAAAAATGTGCCCGACTTACCTTAAAGTTTGGATATTTTCAATAATTTCCAAAACAGACTACAAGAAAGAGATCAGACACTACGTCCTGGGCTATATACCACAACAGACATTGTATTACATACATTTCAATAGAAAACGTCCATCGAACTTTGTCGATAATCAAGACCATCTCCATCGATTTGCAAATGAAAGTCATCTTACTCGCAGACCGGTTTCGTCATCATTATGTCGTCATCAGTAGGAGGCAAGTAGATATTTCTCATGCCGCAGAGATGTTAATGATTCTTCTTAAATAATTATTTTATTGTTGTATTTTTGATGACCATATATCCATAATAAATTAAATTAATTTTACATTTTATTTATTCTAATGTAACGACTTTAACATCTTTAACTTGAGGTAACGAATATTATAAAATTATTAACAAATTCTTACAAAAAATGCGCACCATTTTTTTGCTTCCTAAATTAGTTAACCTAATTATATACTTAGATATGTTTAAAAATATAATTTTCACTAACTTGATCTCAAAAACGCAAGACTAGCCTTTTTAAGTTCATAACTTTGTTCAATATTAAAGGTATAAATCTATTTATTTTTCCCACTTTTGTAATGTCTGAATTTATCTGAATAAATACCTATTATTATTATCAAGCACACTTAGCATCTGCTGTAAAGTTATTGTAAAGATCAGCATGATATAGTTTTTTCCTGTTTTTTCTATATCATTGCAGAGTTATACTGATCTTAAAAGGAAATACATCCCGGATAACCCCTTAGGTCTAATCTAGGCTTTAATAATGTCTTATTACTTCCACATTTGGTCTAGTCTGAACACTACTTAAAAAACATCAGGTAGTTACCTTGATAAAACAAAATGCAACTTAAATATGTCAATCTGACGCATTACGTTAGTCTACAAAAGCAATAGAGTTGCAGCATTGTTTCTGTGCCTACTTAAGAGTCACTTTTTCTTTGTATCCCTGATGACCACGTTTACTACCTTTTTATTTCTCTGACAATATGTTAACTTCATCGACATCTATTCAAAAACGTATTTTTGAATAAATAGTGGAAGTTTCATTCAACTGTTGTTTACTGTTCTTAATAAGATGGACTTTTACATAGTAAGGGTTAGTATAATAAATTTCTTTAAATTTTCAATTTAAAAAACATTTGTTGCTCGAAAAAAATGAAATTGTGCTATGGCAAAGTGATTATTTGCAAAAAATAAGACAATATAGAGCTTATTATCAACCTTGACAGTTGTACATCAGAAACTTTTTAAGAGTTTGTATAATGTGGTTCTCTTAAAATTTGGCAAGTCATTATCAGCGTTTACATCTCTTAGGACGTTTTCAATTGTAGGAATTTCATTCCGGAAAAATATTGACGAACCATTCTGATTTATCAAAATCATCTGTAGTATTTATTGATTTTTTTTATTTTGGTACATTTAGTTTTTGGTACAGAAAATGTGGGGCTACTTTTATAATCCCTCATGAAATTAAAAACACTTTTCGAACAAACTACAACTTTAACTGCAATCCTTTGTTAAAAATCGGTAAGCATCAGTTTCAACTGTTTATATCTGCCAAATTTCATACTTATCATTAGAACAGTTTTCGAGAATTTGGACTGTAAAAACTTCGTGGGACACCCTATATAATAAAACTTAAACAAAAAAATATTTAATTTGTTTGTAATACATGAACGCAGCATTTATAAGCTTTAAGTTATACAGTAAACGCCGTTTACTAAACGGAGCATTTTTCCAAAATTCACTTCACAGTTTCCGCTTCGTTTAAAGTCAGAAAAGGATTTGAGACAAAAATATAAAGTTGGCTAAACATTTCCTAAAGACCGTCTTGCGTTTTTCTATTATAAAAATTTAACACTTTTTACTTCATTTTTTAGATATCCACAGACAAGTAAACGAAGGACCGTTTTTAATTGTATTTTGTAAAACACAGTAGTTATTTAATAAACTTAATACACAATTAAAGATTTTTGGAAGGTGACATCCTAAACTTTTTATTGAAAACAGTCTCGAATTCTCAGATATCAAAAGCTTCTTATTCAATATTACAATAATTGTTAGGTGTATTATAAGGTGAAAAAAAGTCTCTTTATTTCAAAACATATAATTAATTAAATATATAAAAATCTTGGTTCGGGGTATACCAGCAAATAGCGTCATAATTAAAGCTATAATAAAAACCTGCAATAGCTTACACTTCTTGATCGAGACAAACATTTTTCATATTATACATTTTTTATTGAAAAGCACTTAAGATAAATTTCTTAGAGCAGCAAACCATTTCCGCTTAAAAATAATTTTTAAATCTATCCAGTATATTTATCACAGGCTAAAATGCGAAACATACTTTTATAATAAGTATAAACATTAATAATGTTTCTTTTTAAAAGTATCTATGTATTGTAAATCTCATTTTTTGAATTTTTATTGGAAAATATATTAGGAAGAATTAAATAAAAAGCAAAGTCTGTAATTATAGTTAGGTACCTTAAATATATTTATCTTTTATTAATTTACTATGGTTATTTGTACAAGTCTATTCTTGTCTGTACAATCGATGTTAAAATAAAAAAAAATATAGGTTATTAGTATTTACATTACAAAGTAGTTTTACATGATGACCTAAATGTACGAAGAATTTTTAATTATTCAAATTTTTCAACAAAAATTCAAAAAGAGAGGTATTGAATATTTTTTTTTAACAAATATTTTTATTTTGTGAACTAAATAATTTAATAATTTTCAATAATAATTATTAACATAAACATATTTGTTTTGGTAAGCTAATTATAAAAATATATTTATGGCATTGTTATATATTTGACAAAATGGGTAATGGAACATCTATTACCAATGTGTTAAATTCAATTTTAGGAAAGGAAGTGATACTATTTATAGCAATCATAAATCGTAAAAAAGCAAGGATATTAAATTAAAAATTTGGAATAATTAATATTTTATTTTACAAGCAGTCATAACAATGTCTAACCAAATAAAGAATTAGCCTTAAAAATAAAATACAATAAGACACATTAGTTGCAGTTGTATACTAAAATTATACTTTGCTGATTTATCATCTAATTTTATGCTATTTATTGTGTACCCTTTTCCAATATTGACTATATTCTTTGGTTAACATTAGATTTATGACTACTTTTTAAAACCACTTAGAACGTAGCCACAGTATTTTTTTTTTTATTTTTGTTATACCCAATAACATGATAAAAATAATTAGAATGTTATGTTTGACAAATTTAATTATTTCCTTATTAAAGAAAACACTAATTTGTTATCTAAGTTATTATCGGCGAAATATTATTTTATTAGTAGAACAGCTATATAATATTTTCCAAAGTACATTGTTATCTATAATACCAGCTTAACAATGCATTAAATATAACCACAACAACCATCATTTTTTAAAAATACAATAAATCTTTTTTCATTAAATAATTATTTTACTAATTTTCTTTAGGCTCATTATTTTAAATTGTTTGTAATGATAAACAGTTAAAATAAGTATTAAATTAATTCAGTTTTCCTTTTGTTCCATTACAGTAATATGAAAGTTGATTACAATACATTCTAAAAAAATTTACATTTCTTGAGATCAACCCTTTAAATGTTTAAACATACAATACCAAATGTTATTTCTTTTCTTCTTACGACGAATATGTTTTCATCACGGGCGTATTTACAACTAAAAACAAATAATTAAACATAAATATATTTTCTAACACAGGATTACAATGTAACAATTACACATTTTTATTTTCATAGAAATGTTTTTAAAACAAAATCTCTAACAATGACAGCTAGAGCAATTAGTGTAGGTAGGTATTACGTAAAGAAGCTTAAAATTTACTACTACTACGTTAGACAAGGAGAAAATTTTAACACTCTCAGAGTACCTAATAAGTAAACATACTCTGAGGTAATACTGATCACTGACCATCAGTCTTTTAGTTTGGTATGTGTTAGGGATTACCTAATACGTAATAAACTGTTTAATTCATGAAACTGCCAAATCATTTATAATTTTTGAAATATTCCTTTATAAAGTAGTGGTTTTAAGCGATCTAGTCGCATTTTACGAATTGGCAACAGCGCACCAACAGCGAAGGTGGAAGATATTTGATATTAATAAAAGCAAATAAATAATACAATAATAATTTGCAAACAGAAAATGAAATATTACAATAAGAATGCAATATTACTAATAATGATTTGCTTGTCTGGTTTTGATTCATTCGTAAATAAAGTAAATGTTAAAAGTGATGTTGCCACTTTTGAACACGAATAAAGCGCTCTAAAAATTAAATACCCGAGTTTAATTATTATTTTTTTTAAGAAAATATATAAATTAAGAGCTAAACATCTGGTAATAGGGTTATTTTGGTACCTCTTCTTTTTATAACGGTAATTACTTTATTGATATTCGATAGGAGACTTCTCCGTTATTTGTACTATTATACTTGAGGAAAAACAAGTTATTTGTAAAAAATATGATTGAAAAATTAAAGTTTCATCTAATGTTAATCAATTTTAACATACTTATACCTTCATGTAGTATACTATTAATATTAAGTCAAGTTGTACAAATAGGTGAGGTTTTTCAATTGTGAAAGAATATAATTTGGAATACGATATTTAATTTAAGACAATCTGTAAGTTAGTTGACCCAGTCAACCCTGATTGCATTAGAGTTATTCCCACACATAAATAGAACCTAGAATAATATTATTTTTAACAAAACTATTATTTGAAATCATCATTCGGTTTATTTTGCTTTAGGCGGGTAGTAAATGCGTTCAACCATGACATAACTGACTAAACTCATGTTATTAAATGTTAAGATTTATAACAATAAAAATGATTTATTTTTACAGTCTCAGTATGTCATAAAAAATCAAAAATGATGTTATGAAACAGTGAATCAAAAACTGACAATAAGTATAGGAGTTAATGAACTTGGTGGGTACTAATATATTGGTTAATACTACATAGAAGATCAATAGGATGAAAATCTACAAGGAAACACTAAAGATAGGAAAAAAAGGAGGAGGAATATGTTTTAAATAATATTAAAGAGTTTTTAGTTATTCCAAAATAAGACTAGTTTTAACTTTGCCAGCTCTATTTTCAAAATCAAAAGTTTCATTGCTAAGAAAATATTTCAAAATCGTCTGATTTATACTCAGATAGAACGAACGACTTTAGTTGGTTTTATCTACCATACTTACTAATTTGCTGCTGGATTTCGCCGTTTAATTGTCCTTGAATCGATTGATATTTTTATAGATTTTAGTCAACAACTGTTGGAATCAAAGTTAATTGGACTGCTTTATTGATTCTGATCAGAGCTAAATTCTTTATACTAGCTCATAACATAATCCTCTTGCTTTTTAATATAATTACATACAATCCATTGGTTTATAATAATAATATTGGAAATGAAATATGGACGTGATAATCTCTTTGGATTTATTATATGGTTAGCTAAGTCAATAGAAACTGTATTAATCACTATTTTAATGACTGAAGTAAGAAAAATTTGTTTTTATTTACATTACTTAATTATATTGAAATTTTTCGGAGGTAGTTCTCTTTATTGGAAATACTCTGCACTCTGTTAACACCAGGTGAACGAACAACGAAAAAATTGTCATACGATTTAAGTTAAATAAATTGTTGAGCATGCTCTGATTTAAAAAAAAAATAATTAATATATTACGCATGTTTCCCAGCTTACCTACTACACTATTTAAAAAAAAAAAAATATGAAATTAAAAAAAAAAACTTACCTGACTATGGGCCAAAATTAGAATGTCTTTTTTTTCTTTGGGAAACCTAAGTTCTCTACCGGCTAATCTTGCAGATTCCAATTCTCTTTCTGCCTGATTAAGCTCTTTCCTAAGTGAACCCGCACTTTCTTGTTCCCTAGCTATCCAATCTAAGGCCATTTGTGACCTCATATCGTCATCTAAGGCTCTGTTTGAGTAATGTGCTACTACTTCTTGTCTACTACATTGTCGTTCACGCATTGCCTTGAGGCTGCCGTTCCAATGAAGAAGTTGGAAAACTGTCATTAATTCTTGAAATTCTAGCATGGTCCGCCCTTTGTTTGATTCTAACATAAACCTAAAGGCACCTATGCCTGTATTTGGATTGTCAGCTTCTTCGTTTTCACCTAGAAATTAAAAAGTATTTTTATTAAATATACGATTTTTACTTTTAGATATATGCATTTTTATGTAAAATTTAAACTTACCCTTAAAAGATGACCGAGCCTCCGCCACTGCTTTTTCTATAAAATCGTCAGATATTCTTCTAGAAGGATGTTCATTAAAAACAGAATTCATTAGAGCTATTTTTGCTGCACTTCGACGTGCTTCAGCTTTGGTTGGGCAATTCTGCAAAAGAATATATAAAGTTGTTCATTTTCAGTGATTAATTTATTAAAACTTAGAAAATGTTTATAAAACCCATTTGTAGCTACTTATACATTTTTGATTATGTCAAGTTGTAATGACTTTATCAATCATATCGAAATTTTCACCTAATCTGACCAATTACAAGCCAAAGACGGCTGGTGTTATCGTGAAAATTTCACTCCTCTACTTTTTAAACCAATAAAATGCCTTAATTTTGTCTAGTTACCATGGTAACTAAAAAAAATTCCGAAAATTTTTTCGTTGCGCAACGATTGTTAAGTGGAAATTTTTTGACAGCTGAAACCATAGAGAACGCTGAAACATCAGTCTACAGACCATAGACAAATAAAAATATATTATATTTCTCTGTGGCACAGACAATTAAATTAGTAATTATTAAGCTTTGTGACAGATGTCAGATTGGATTCGCGTCGTGGGATAATTTTCAAAATATTCGTGCCCTTCAAAAAATTTCCGGAAATAATAATTAAAGCTCTTGTGTGTGTAGCTTAAAGAAAACACCACTCGTTCTACGGGCTCGTGGTGTTTTCAAGCATCTCAGTTTCGTAAATCGACATAATTATCGTGAAAATTCTATCACAAGTGGTAGATATTATTATTGATAATACACATTTAATCCAACATTCAATTAAAGTAAATGGTTCATTAATTTTTTTTTTGTTTTAAAAATTTTGACAGTTTGCAAGACACTGCTGCAATCTGTATATTCTTTATTTAGACATATTCCTAGTATGAATATGAAACAACTTGACACTGTTTGATCAGTGTTTGTTTGGTTGGTATCTTTACAAATGATCTCATTATCTTGATCTTTCGATGTAGTATGTCAACACATAATGGTACATCATCTTATTACATCATTATCATGATAATATATCCATTTTAATATCAATCACACGATCAAGATTTTATTCAACAGTGGCCAAATGGTTTCAATCTGTTTAATCATTAATTTTTTTAATATCTTATTTAAGGATCTGTCGGAAAATATTATGCACCTTGATTTCGTACTATAATTATAATCTTAAATATGCCCCTATTAAAAGTAAATTCATTTCTTAGCAATTTACTTACTTGAAAACTGCCAAAACAGGATCCTCCTGGTAATGTTACATAACAAACATAAGGTTGAGCATTTGAAGGGACTGATTCGTATATTACAAGGGCACCGTTACGAAGATCTGCTCCTCTGGCTTGTTTCATTTGCCAGAATTCTTGCAATGCTTCAACTACATTCACTGAAACAAATAAAAGTATAATTTGTTTTGATTCATTGCTAATTTTGGGCTTTTGTAATTTGGCAAGTACTTAAATACATGACTTTAAAGAATTTGTATCATTTGAGTTATTGGTATTTTTACAAACATTTTGTTTAAAAATTCGTATAAATTTAACTGAACTAATACATGTTTAAAAGATGAACTAATAGATGTTTTGTTTTACACCCTGGGGTTTTTAATTGCATTGTCTTGAAAATTATTGTATTCCAATCAATATTTTATACTTATACTTTTTATACATTTCGAGGATTTCTCTACTCAAGGAAGGTAAATTAGAAACCTCAAGGATGTCTGAGAACAAGTCATTGTTGAGAACCGGGCTATCTATACGGCTATAAGTAAACTTATCTACTACACATGAAACTCCACAATTTTACCATGTTTTGATTAATGAAGTGTATCGGAATGATTAATGTATAAATATTATATGATATCGCGTAATAAATGTTCTTTAGGTACACGAATAATTGACTGTGAATGAACAATAATTTTTTGCTGTTAAATCTATTGTGAATAATAATTATTTTTAATAATTTTGATCTATCTCCAAATAAATAATAAATATAAGATGCTGGTGAATTACGAGTTTTTGTTTTTGCTTTTAACATGTTAGTTGGTTAATATTTAGTTCTTAAATTAATTGCAATGTATCGTTACAAAATCGATCCGTAGTGGTTGAAATATTTTTATTATTAATTATCAATAAATTCACGAAAAATGAGCATGTGTTAAGGGGGAGAAAAATACAACTATAACGTTTTCAAACTAATGAAGTTTATATAAGTCCTCATTAAAAGCTATCTCCTCATGAAGATGTAAAAGATAAAAAATACATTTAAATACTAAGAATAATAAACAACTATCGTTTGAACTCACCTTCCACGTTTAAGTCGAGTTCAAACGAATACTTGTTTATTATTCCTAGTAAGATGGACTTCCTCCAATAAATTTTACATTGAAATACATTTTACACTAACGTTTTTATCTACATTAAAGCAATAGATCTACAGAGTGCAGATTTTTTTATTTACTATGTTTCAAAAAAATAAAATTAACATAGATTATTTAAATTATTCAACTAACTGGACCATTGGTTTATTTTTAAAATAAGAAAACTTTTACATAGATATCTGTAACGTTTTGTTCCGCCAGAGGTGCTTTTTGATTATTTCTTAATTAAAAATCAACTTTTATAAAACGAGCATAAAATATATCAATTTCTGAAAAAATATTGAAAACTTCATTATTTTACCTACGACCACCCCCGTAAGCCGTTAATCAATTTAAGATGTCTTATAAAGCACTGTAAAAAAACGCGCAGGTAAAGTAAATCGCACGGCATCCCTATCAACCACTTAGTAACTCTCAATAGACGTCGTCATTTTATTCAAAATCTATTATTTACATATTTAAAGTTGAATTTCATACCATATATAGATGGCAAATAACATTTATTAGATATTAGATTGCATTTTCAATAAGTACTTTGCACTTTGCATCTGTCCATTGACATCACCATTTTATTCAAAATTTATTTCGTAGGTAAAGTATAGTACGTAACCCGTGCTGTAAAGCATTTTACCTACGACCAACCCTGTAATCGGTTAATAACACACAGTCCTCAATCAATGTAAGATACCTTATAACGCATGGTAAAGAAAACGCACAGTTGTAAAGTAAGCTCCACGGCTTCCCTACCAACCACTTAGTAACTCTCAATAGACGTCGTCGTTTTAATTTAAAAGCTCTTATTTATATATTTAAAGTTGAATTTCATTCTATATATAAATGGCAAATAACATTTATTAGATATTAGATTGCATTTAATAAGTACTTTCAGTTATTTGGAATTATATATTTGTTCCGTTTCATCAACCCACTTCTTTTATATGTCTCAATACATCATGATATAGTAATCAATATATTTAACTACGTTTTCCAGATTCATTTAAGTTATTTTTATGTAATAAAGTTAATTATTTAAACGTTTAGAGTTTTATTACCGAGATACTTTTCAAAAATACTTACGAAGTTGTACAATTGTAGGTACAATTGTAAACGTATAAGAAGATACTTTTTACTTGTTCTCTAACTTCACTTCAGTCAATTTACAAAACCCTTTTGAATTTTTAGAATGCACTATATTATAATATTACGCGACAAACCGATCAGTAACACTAAATTAATTACTAAAGAACAACGAAAATATGTCTGACTAGACTATGGCGTTCGTTCCAAACCGACATATTTGAAATATTTTTCGTAGATTAGAGCATGCGTCTGACAGTATGCGCATACGTTATTATTCAGCCAATTAACGATTATATTTTTGAAATAAATGTTTCTTATGCTTTAACAAGCAAAATAACCGAAGTACCATTAATATTTAATAGCTGTACTGTTACTATAAACAATAATTATAATAAATGTTGTTGCTGTACAAGATGTGCTTATTAGAAATTTATTCTTTAATTCTTTATTCCTTTTATGAATTGACTAATTATTACGGTATTTTTTTTAATAATTGCTTTTTATGTTATTTTACCACAACAAAAACCTCTTTATTGCATCATTTATTAATTTAAATGCACATTTATTTCATCAAATAATGATTATTTCGTTAAATCTTAAAACTACAGGCCGCGACAAATGTTTTGTTTAAGTCAAAATAACTATTTAAAATACTAGTTGCAGATTTAACTATTTTATATACTAGTAGTACAATTAAATAAATGTGGACTTCCATTCTCATAACTTTCCAGTGAGACCGGATCTGTAGATTTAGTGAGGTATATATGTAATGCACTGGTTCGACAACGGCATTTTACGTGACATAGCCAGACAGCAAAAAAGTAACAAACGCAGCATACATTTAGTATGAACTTTAACTTGAACTATTGAATGTACAAAAACTGGATTTTCACAGACGATACAAGCCGACGAACTCTTTTGGGTTTGGAATTAACCCACTTGTATCTTTGTCTTTGTCTCTTATCTACGCAAACATTACCACATATACTACAACAGTATAAATATAACAAGCTCAATAAATCTAATACACGGAAACTGATCTTTTTATCCTGGTTCTTTCCCACGTGCAGGCACAAAATCATGTAAATGTATCACAACAAACATTAAATTGTGCATAGGAATATACTTTCGCCCAGTAACCCAACAAAATCAGACTAAAAACGTTAACCAACGAAAAAAAAAATTGAGAAGTTGATGAACTGAAGGATCCTTTGCCTCAGGAAAATATACCGCGTGGTCTTATAAAAAAATCGTCGGCCATATCTCGCAAACCGCTGTTACATTCTATTAATGGGTATTGGTCATCATTAAAATTTTCTGTCATGTCTCGAGGGAAGTTACGCTCGTAAATAAATATTATACTTTCTCACAGAGAATGGAGATACCCTATTTCAAAATGATATTACAGTAATAAATAGTTCAAATAATTAAAAAAATATATGAGAAAAATATTTGAATCAAAAGCAAGTAAATTTGAACACTAATAAATTCATATAAATTGATTCAGCAGAGGCGTACGGAAATATTTTATTTATTAGTAATAAAAATGTTAATACCTATATGTATGTAGGAAATATTTTGGTTAAAAAAAATAAGAATTAGATTTACACTGAGTTTAATACAAAACTATTTAACCACAGTTTTGAAATTGAAAATATAGATACTTAAAACACAAATAAAATCAGCTTCTCTGTAAAGTTATAGTTATGTGATTGCAATGATAATGGATATTTAAATATAGTAAGCTCTAAGTTTTACGTACACAAAGATTTATGTGTGCAATAATCCAGGGATACTGTTACATTCTTGATTGACAATTTACATGATATTTATTAAACCCATTAAATTGCATACTACCTGTTATTGGTAGGTACATATTTTGAAAGATTTTTTATTGAAGCATACATGCAACCTTTAACAACAATTAAATTATATAAAATAAAAACGCAATGTATATAAAATTCCAGAGAAAATGGAATAATTACTGTTAGAATAAAAGTAGAGCATTTGTAGCATTTTTTCTGTATAAGAGAAGGAATCGTAACGAAGAATATCAAAAAGTTTTTGCATACATATACATATTTTTTTGTATTTGTCTTGTATGAATTTAAAAAAAGTTCCTAATTGTAAGTATACAAAAAACTAAAATAGGATATTTAAAATGTATTAGCTTTATAATTCAAACGAAATCCTTTGTTCAGTGTTTCATAGTTTATAATATAATAGGCTATTTGACAATGCAAAAAATAAATTTTTAAATTACTGTCATTAGAATAAATTAAGATTTTACAATTGATTAATTGTTGAGGTAAGTTGAAAATAATCATTAATTTATTTAAAAATCAGAAAATAAAAATGCATTGTTAAAAGTGCGCACCACGTGACATAAAATGCTCCTCATTGGTAGAGTTTTTGATGACATAATCTGCTTGCAGCATTTAAACATTTTATCATGCAAACAAGTAAAAGCAGACAGTAAAAACCTGCCTCAAGTCGACGCAATCATGGTGGTAATATTTTTCAAAAACAATTCCAACTTTTATGCTTCGGAATTAAAAAATGTAAATACAGCAAAGTAAGTATAATAATACTTTTTCCGTACTAGCCTGTATACCTAACTTAATTGACTTTTGATGAGGTAGTAAAGTGGTTCATTTTTAACCAAGGTAGAAAAAAACAGAGACTGTTTGATTAGAACTAAATCTCAATCCATTTGACAGAATGTGAGGTTAACTGATGTAAAGACAAAATGAAAAAATATTTTTCGTTACTCATTTGATAGTCTATCTACTTATTCAAAAATGAAAATTAATTGAGTTATGTATTTTCATAGCGATTTTAACGACACAATTTATCAAATCAAAACAAAAATTATTGGATATGGTATTCATTACCTTGTCTTGGTCATGTCATGTAAAACGGGAGTGACTGTTGACCCGTCCAAACTTTGTATTAGTTTAAAAAACTAATATTTAAAAAATAGACTGCCAGTAGTGAAAAAAATGCTATATGAGCCACGGTAGAAAAGTGCATTATTCTCTCGGATCCATTAAAGGACCTCGACAATAATAACTCTCTTTTCTACCTTGGCGCATAATTATTATTAGTTGTAACTTAAATGATATCATAAGTAAGTGAAATATTAATGAACTTGCACAAGCAAGAACATTTATGGATTGTAATATTTGTACTGTTCGCAATGTCATTAGGAGCCCTCCGAGATAGTTGTAACCACTTTCGACGCACTTTAACATTTTTTGGAACACAAACAGTTTTTCTGGAGGTTTTACCGACTGATAAAATGTAAATGTAATCGCACTTTCGTTTTCTGTTTGCAAAATATGTATGTGAGTGATATGTACCACAGATCAGAATGCAAGCTAATGACGTTACATAACCTATTGGAGTGACTCAATGAAAATGAACAAACCCTCCATTTACCTAACCTAAAATAATTTACCTAATCGTCTTTACTTTTTGGAATTTTATCAATTATGTACACTCTTGCTACAGTGGCGCCACCCTTATTTGATGGTTTTTAGCTGACACTATCCCAGAGATAGTCCTCCTTTCCTATACCCTCCATAGTTAATTCGAATAAAAAGTGCCTGATTTCACAACCAGTTGCAACTGTTCACCAACCAATTCATAAAGTTAGGAAATACTTAAACCGGATTTAGGATTTCCTAAATGTAAGTCGTATTCCTAATGTTGGGATGCCTTGCTGCGTCGGCCTCAATCATTTTAGACATTCTTAACCTAAAAAATAGATTGGTTTCGTCCTTGTTTGTTGACATTATGTTGACAGTTCGTAAAATTAGCACTTCTAGCCCATTTTTCCTTCATTTTAAACATATCTACACTTTCAAACAACACTACGTAACAATTTTTTATTAAAATTACAACCAACGGTAATCAACTAAAATAAGACAAACGCAAAACAGCAGAATACGTCACCGATTATGACGTAACGGCAAAGGATGATTGAAAAAACTATACTTCCTATCTTAGGAATTTCTTGATTAAAAATTACCTAAAACCAGGTTGGTGAAATCTGGCTTAAGATTGATAATATTAGGTATTTTCTATCATTCTTATGTGTTTCTAAATCCTTTTTATGTATTACCTACCTAACTTTAGGAAAGGGTTGGTAATATTGGGCTTTTCGCTCAAGTTTTTTCCACTTTCACATATTTTTGTTGTAATGTGTGTTCATATTTTTCCAAAAATTACGAGCATTTCTTGAGTTTTTGACCAAACATCCATTAACAAAAAATATATACACTTTAATTATCAATTTACATCAACATAATATGCCATTGTTATTAACACCTTTTTTATATCGAGAAAAAATTTGCATTGTACAGTCATTTTGAACAGTTTCCTGACAAAATTGACTCAAAATGTGAGAATATTGTGATCTTAACAATTACACAAGGTCTTAATGAATAATGTAAAAACGTACGAACCTCCGGAAATGATTATAGGAACACCTTTGCCAGAGAGGCCCCATCTTAAAGTTATTATCACACTTGATAACATTTACAGTACCTATTTAAAACACAAATAACAACAACAAATGACAAAAATAAACAGTATCCTTATAACAAAAATATACAGGAAGGAGTATATGCAAAATGACCTTGAGTCCAGAAAGGAGCTTGCATATGGTGGCCAATTGTCAATTTTAATTTCCGCTTCCATTAAAGTACCGAAAAAAAAAAAAAATTATATGAAGGTTTTTATTTTTAATAAATTTCAACCAATCAAGTGTGTGAATACAATTAGTGTTCTAAATAATTTAGTATTTATAAGACCCGAATAATACGCCTATGCGCTCATTTTTGACATTTTTATGCAAATATTGCTTTGTCAGTATACTGTAAACATAAACAATGAGTCATACTAGGAGCTTCAATATGGCCGACTTCCATCGCAAAAGATCGCAAATTTTCCTTAAAGTTAATATATGACAGACTCCTTCCTGTTTCTTTTTGTTCTAAGACAGTATCTTATCTGACAACAGCTAAGATGAACATGGATTAACAAATGGTTTCTTCCTTTCGGCTAAACTAAAGGCCTTAGCTGAGGCGTGTTTCGACATCTCAATTACAATACAACTAGCGCCTACGGTGGATGGATTTGAAATCTCATTTTTTCACTCAAGGTCATCCTATTAACTTTCACTTCTATAGGATAGTCTGTTTTGTGGAGTACGCTTCTGGCAGCTGTCAGATTTAACCTTGGATTTAACTACAATGTATTGCAGTAATTCGTGTCATTCTTATGACGTCAAAATTAATGACGCTACTGAAAGAACAATTTAGTTTTAACTGGTTATATCCCAAATCATAGATAAATAAATTATACGTTTTACAAACATTTATTTTAAAAATATTTGTTTGGGAAATGCATGTTCAAGGTTTATTATTGAATTGTACTGAAAGAGAAAACACAAACAATCTATAGTCTGTTTGATAACTAGGAGTAAATTGAAAAGATCTATTCACACCCAAATAATTACTAGAAAAGTAACTAGACATCTTGTGTTGTGTTAATTACCATCTAGCTGGTCGTATTTGCCAGTTACCTATTACCACCCAATTGTAAATGTATTATCGACCGATTTCATAATAATTTATGTTTGTAATTATGTACAAAGGTACACAAAGGTATTATTTCCGAGAAGATGGGGAAAGCCAAAAGGAAAACTGAAAAATCGTATAAGATCGCTAATTAATAAAAAAACAGCAGGTAAATTCCAAAGGGGATGGTCATTATGCAAAAGAAAAAGAAGATTGTGTGTATATTTACAGTTGTGTATACTTGCTCGCAATTTTATCAATCAGGACGGTTATTCTTGTAAAACGATAAGTTTTTGTTACGCAGGTGCAACGGATAGCTTAAATGCGCATGCGATTTGCAGTTGGAAACGGTTGCTGATCGTTCTACGAACAAAGCTATGGTTTCAAAGGATGATATATTTAGTAGCAGAGATTACATTTACATTTCCATTTTCGATAGATAACTTATAGACAATTATAGAAATATTTGACAGTAATTTACAGGATAATTTTAGGTTAGCGCTAGATTGACGTAACAGAAGTAGGTTTAAAAGATTATATTGCAGTGTATTGTCTGGTAGAATGGCAGTTTAATTAATAGCAATTGAAAATTTAGAAGACGAGTCTAACTTTATCCAACTTATTTTTCTTAGCCTTACAGCTAAGATATTGCCATGTCTGGAAATTAAAAATTAATATATCTATCTGATTCTGTTAACATTTGAGTAGTTATTAACTACTAACATTGTTTCCAGTCTTTAGAGGCACCTGGGGCTGAAGTTAAAATTGAGGCAATATTTTTCCACTTTCATCGTTAAAAGTTGAATGTTGAAGAGCCTTTTTCATAAAAGCGGCTCGTTTTATTTGTTTTTATCAAATTGATGAGAGTTTCTTCTTGCAGTTGTTTGCACTAACTTTTTACTCGATCAGCGAGCCCAACGCTATCCGTTGCGCCTGCGTACCAAAAACGTATCGTTTTCCAAAAATACCCGTTCTGATTGATAAAATTGCCATTGCCATAATTTAAATTTTTCAACATAACCTAACTAATACAACAAAACAATAAAGAATAAGTGGGAAGGTCCAAATATTGTCAAAAAAGGATAAATGACGTGATCTATCGAATTTCTAGTGTCCCTAAGGAAAAACTCGTCGTAGTTTACCATGATAGGTTTGCGCTTTATCAAGGGGATCACAATAGGAAGGTGCAGGAACTTTGGAACGGCGGTCTGACCAGCTCGAGGTATAACCAGGATCATGGAATGTTCTAGAAGTCAATAAAACTGAACACAAGCGTCAAACAAATAACAAACCAATCTATCAGGCAAATGCACATATAACTTTCAAAAAACCAAACCCCACAACACATGTCACATTGGCATAGAACATATTTGAGAGTCGTTAAAATCGATGTTCCCATGTCAATTTTAGTATTCCTTAGTTTTTGTTCTTTTTCGGTATATATTTAAATTACAAATATGTCCAAAAGTTTGGAATATTTAGAAATAATATATCTACGCCTATGGTTTTTTAAAAACTCTTGTTGATATTTATTTTAAAGCGTTTTTAAATCAAAATAATACCAAGTTTGATTCGTTTTTGTATTAATATGGTCATATATTGATTTGGGTGCTTTCATATTATTCCAATTCTTGTTTAAATTTCATTTGAGCTGTTTAAAAATGCCCAGAGACATGGTATCATATTTTAATAGGTCTAGAGTAGAGTAATTGCTTTGTTACAACAGGGCTTTAGTCAAAGTGATATCGCAAGTATTGTTGGTGTTACTCAGGTGTCCAAGACACAAATGATGTGAAGGATCGTCCCAGAAGTGGCAGAAGTCGATTTACAACAGACAGCAGCACAAGACCGGCATATAACATTGGTAGCTCGAAGAAATCGACAGGAATCTACAAGTGGCATATCCAGAGAAATTGCTAGTCTTGAAGGACTGAATATCTCAAGGCAAACAATTACACGAAGATTAAATGCGGTCAATTTGTGTCGCAGAAGACCTCTACGTGTTCCCAAACTATCCTCTCAACAAAAAATTGTAAGGTTGCAATGGGCTCAAGAAATGTTACATCATGGTCCTAACTGGAATTACCTGATGTTCTCTGATGAATCAAGAATTGGCTTGGTTTCTGATTCGGCCCCAGGCCAGGCCGATTAGAAACAGCCAATCACGTGTTCCATTTAAAGGTGGGAGTATTATGGTTTGGAGGGGTATTATGAGGGGTACACGGACGCCTCTCCTGGTTTTGGAGGGAAGAATCACTGGTGCTGTGTACATCGAGGAAGTTTTAAATCGTGTTGTGCGTCTATTCCGGGGGGCGGTAGGTGATGGATTTGTGTTTATGCATGGCAACGCACCTCCACATCGAACAGCGGCAGTACAAAATTTTTTGTAAGAAGAAGGAATATTTACCTTAAGACGGCCATCAAATTCCCCTGACATAAACGTCATTGAACATGCCTGGGACATTCTTAAAACACGCATTATGAAGCGAAACCCTCCCCCAATTACTCTACGAGAACTGAAAGATGCTGCTCGTGAAGAATGGGAGAGAATTCCGCAAGCCCAGCTCGACCATTTAATCGATAGCATGCCACATCGCCTAAAGTCATGCATACAGGCCCATGGAGGAAATACTGATTATTAATTTTATTTAAAAACCATTTTTTCCTTATTAATTTATTTTAAAAAATATGTAATACATTGTACATTTTTCACCTCAGAAGAATAAATAATTTTTTTTGTATGTTTATCTGACTTCGAGATTTATTTAGTATTGGTTAGAGTTGTAGAAAAATGATGTTTACTTATATCAAAAAAATTATTTATAAAAATTAATAAAAAGATGAAATATTCCGCATTATTCCAAACTTTTGGATATATGTGTATTTTAATGAAAAAATAAGCACTATACAACGTCGGAAAATACTAACATGTATGACAATTGTCATTTTACCCATTTACTTTACTTCGAGGACGTCAAATTATCTTAAATCGCATTTGTTAGTAGAACGATCAGCAACGGTTTCCAACTGCAGCTCATATGCGCTTTAAATATTTTCGAACGCCAAATAATCAATGCGCATGCGATATGGAGTTGGAAACGGTTTGAAACGATTGCTGATCGTTCTACGAACAAAGCTAATAAGTCGCTTTAATATGCAGTTACCAATACCTCATCTTTTAATTTTATCATAATATTTTCCATAATTTTCATGTTATATGAACAAAACCAAAAATAGATCGGGTGAGCTTTCACAAAAGTCACTATTACACTGATATTCATTTATTTTAAAGCCATTTCTTAAAAGTTTATAACAAACCACCAAAACCAAAATACAAATTTTTTATTTTTGAAAACAGACATAGAAGTAGCAAAAAAATAGTCGATAAATTAATCGTGTTCGACAATTTGCATACGGTTACCATTCGCATCGAATGGTGAATTCGTTTCGAATCGATTATTCACAATCCCTCTGCCGTTCAAGCAGCATTGAAATATAATGTTTGAAATATGAGCAGTGAATGAAAATTAAATATTTTTTAGCTTACTGAGCACCATTTGATACTAAGTTTGACTGATTCTTGAACAGACCTATCATCAACTTAAATTTAAATTACACCTCCTACCTTTTAAACATCCTCCCTAACTTGTTAACTATTTAAACTGAATATTCTGGTGTTACTTGTTAGTGTTTCCTGGTTGTTTTACAATAGTCCTGTCCTGTTTAATTTTCTGCTCCACTCCTTTCGGAAAAGGAATTAAGAATACTGGACGGCCATCGCAATATAAGATAGGTCATACGTTATCCTTCTTTGTTATATTACTACATTGTTGCGACATCAAAGTAATCTGCTAATAATGTTTTGGTCGAATGCATTTCTTTGATAGTACCATTGGTAGTTATTTTATTATGATGGTATAGATCAACATGACATATTTGAGAGATGAAGTCGATTCAAAGACATATTAAAGGTAATACTCTGATTTGACTTTGATGTATTAGCCGTAATCGATTTAGTGTAATTAAATTTACGGACATATACAATGATTTTAAAAACCCTCTTGATTTACACGCACAAAGACTTTTTTTATAAAAATTTGGTTATTTGAATGTTTTAAGGTTATTTCAATATTTATCAACATCTTTTTACATTTAATTAGCTTGGCATCATAAATATTTTATTTTTTAAAGATTTAAGTACCTATAGAATACAAAAATAACTGAAATGTACCTCAATGCTTCTTTTTCCAATATTTTGAAAAATTAATTGACAGCTGTTACCTCTTTCTAAAACGATTAATTGTAAACAGCAGGAATATGTCTTATATTTTATGTAATAGATTTTATCTATTACGCAACTCTTATATTATAATAAATAAATGTTTAATTTAACATAAATTACAATTATCAGAAACATAAATGAATGAATGAAGAATATTAGTAATTACATTAAAATATTATAAAAACAAGATCGATCATTGCTTTTTTCTTAATCCGTTCATAATCAGTATTGTATTGAATATAAAACAGCTTAACTTGATATTAACAAATTGCATCAGCTTTATTAAAATTTGCAATAATTTGCGAACATTTAAAAATATTTCTTTAACCAACATAGAATGTTTTGAAGTGTTTTATATATTTTTATAAATAATTAAGAGGCACAAAAATATTTTAGTGAGAAAATTACAAAATATTTATAATTAGAAGTCCAAACTTAATTTTGATAAACAATAAAGTAAACAATAAACATAAATAAATAAATAAATAGAAAAATAAAAAGTTATTGAGTACTTATAAAATGCGAATGGGATTGCGATTAACTTAATACATTTATGAAATATGATTTAGTAATTTAAGTTAGTACATATATTACAAAGGCAATAATAAATAAGCTGTGAGTAAATGAACGATTATTTATATTTAATATGTGAATGTGTGGTTATGTTACCTCGATAGCTGACATCCTCATAAAGTTGGAGCATAGGGGCCGTAGCCGAACAGGTCCATTGGGGGTCCGGGTAGACCATCATGTCAGTCCTATTGTTTGTGGTTGCATTAGTTGCTGTGACCCCGTCAGCATCGCCAGATGGTTCAAGAATGCGCCGCGAAACAAGATCGCGGCTCGCACATGCACTTCGCATTAATAAGTACCACTGGTAGTGCCACTGGTATGGTGGGCGCGCTCACTTTTTTATTTTTTATTTTTACATCCCGGTCCTGTGGTGTGCACAGCACAAAATAATAATGTCCTGGCCCTGGCCGTTGCCACCAATTTACATCGAAACGACAATCGCGAGAAGACAAAGCTCGCAAAGGAGGTAAAAACGATCTTCTTCGTTCTTCCCAAAATCCGCCGCTGAGAGCCCGAGCCGACCAGAAGTGTCAGTGCCCTGCCTGGTGCCTGCGACCGTCAGCTGGTAATCGCGACCACCTTACTGCACAAATGCACACTACTGAGTAACGAGTCCACTGTCTTCTTATTCTCACTTTATTCTTCTCGTCTTTCTTCCTTCCTTTTACTTCTTCTTAGTCGCGACTGCCGGCATCGTCGTACCTGCAAACGCAAACCGATTGCGTTATTTTAGTTAGAACTGTGGTGCTATATATATATATATATATATACATATATATATATATATATAGTCTATTCTACTCTTCCAGTGCCAATGTCGGTACACTCAGACGCGAACCGACAAGCCACTACTCTTTTCTCCTACTCAGTATTTATTTTTTGATAGTAAATACTTTAAAACACCAAATACGGGAATGTCGTTTAATACTCTTTCCAGTTAATTGTTCAGCAGTTTTTTTTAACATTTTTTTTAAATATTCATAAAAATTGTGTTTCAATATTAAAATTTTGTTTACTCTGTTATTTACATTAAAATATCTTTTGTAAAATTGGTTGATAGATTTTCCTTTTCCTCTAATTACATTGTACATCCTGACAAGAAATATTTGTTTTTGCGATCATTAAAATGTTGATGTTAATGAAACAGCAACCCATTAGGGTAATTTAGATTATGTATTTTAATAAAATTTAATGAATTTCAAAAATCCCCTCCCGTTCTGAAAAAAAATAAGTCTCATGTAAGTCTTGGTCTCGTCTCGATTTGCTAAATATTATGATACAAAAATTTAATTAGACTTTTAACTTCAAATAATTCATATTTTGTTATTTTCTGAAAACTTTCTTATTTTTCTAAGAAAATTTGATGAAAAAAAATATAAGTTGAACTCTCGGGGTGCACCGTATGTAGAAAAACCTATCTCTCGTGTGAAGCCCTAACTTATAACGAATATGTCACTCTTTTACACCAGAAATGAATACTTTACCATTTAAATAGGCATTATTTGTATTTTGAATAAAATAATAAAAAGTACACATTTTTTAAGTGATGCCCCAAAATGTAGGTATTACGCGATGGTTGGAAAATAGCAATGGGACGCTCATTCCATAATGAAGTTTCCAATTTTTTTTAAGGACATATTATAAAAATTTGAGTAAAATGAAACAAACACGCGAAAGAATCAATACGATATCTTTAGAAATAAAAAAGTTATGAAACTTTGAAGTTGCCCTTGCAAGAATAATTTTGTTACACACGTCGCTTGATCGCGTGACGTCATTAGACCCAGACGAAGCAGCACGTATTCGCGATTACGTTTAAAAAATGTATTATTGAGTAGTTGCTTGCGGCGTTTAATTCGTATTTTATTTATTAACCGATGGCTGAATTAACAAAAAGAAACATACAAATATTGTATTGTTCCTGTGTCAAAACATAACAATTAAAACTCCCAATAAAATCTCCCAATTTAACAAGGAAAAAGTGGTGCAAGTAACTATTAATAATAGCCGCCTATTTCTAATTGATACCCAACAAACACAAAGTTACAAGAAAGATATTAAAACTTCAAAAAACGTTGTCAAGACTTATACATAAGTAACTTATTAAGACTAATATCTAGAGTGTCTTTTAAAACTTTATTTAGTTTTACAAACCATTTTATATAATGCTCAAATGTAATACATTTATAATTAGTCCTAATCACGTTTTAATAAGGTTATATGTTTGAAATTTAAAACTGTTGTAATTTTACGATTTAGTGATGACTATAAGACTACTTTTAGACTTTAATTATGTTGGTTGTTGAACTATATAATTTTTATAAATTATATATAATAATTGTACCAATTATGACTGTCGTGAAAGAGTCAACTGTTTGTTTTATTTAATAGAGTTTTATATTGTAAAAATTGTGTTGTTGCTTTTGTGGTTAAGTTTACATTTTTTTTAAAGTTTGTTTTATACTTAATATAACTATATGATTTAATATTATGTCCAAAAAATTGGAAATACATAAGAACAAAAATCCTTACAAATATAGATAGGTTTCAGTTTTGTAGGCAGTTAAAAAATTATGTTAACCAACCAGTTAAAACACAAAACATTGTTTTAAAAACCCACTCAGCTGCATCATTGGTGCATCAGCCTCAGCAGCAGTTAGTAAATGATATCAATTAATCTGATTTAAATTCCTTCTCAACAGTGCATCAATCCTCATGCAGTCAGCCACCCGATCCTAATGGTGCAATAAGTCAATTTCTTTTAGCTTCAGAAAAGAGCACCATCATCGATGATGTCGAGAGCGATGATAAGATTTTACAAGATTTTTAAGAAACAAAAAGGTGTGATGAAAAATTGAGCGAAAGCTCTTTCCGTGATAACCTAAGATTGTGGGATTTCCATCCTGGACCGTTTTTACAACAGATTACATATCTATACAGTTATTTGTTACACCAAGTACCTATTACTACCTATCAATTTGTTTATTTTATTTTAAGGTTATGAGTGACTGACATTTCAATAGCTGCGTTCCTGAGTGACAATTAAAAAGTTTTAATATTGTCATTACAACTGAAATGAGACCATTAAATACATCATACTTAAATGGGTTATATTGTAGTATTTTGCAACCTTTTAATAACTGTATAATTCTAACAATTGTATAATTACAGAAAATATTACGCAATCTCCTATAATTTGTAATTTCAATTTTCGTATATGTCTACTTTAGTAGTTGCTATAGTATATTTTGTAGGGTATTGCAACTTAACATTTTAAGACAATATGGATGCCTTCTACAGATTTAGCCATTAAAATGATGTCCGCCATTGTTACACAAAATTATATTTTGGGTTACAGTATCCTTATTTATAGTAAAGACATGTTCAAATCATATTGAAATTGTTGCAAAATGTGTTTTTTTTTCATTTGAAGATTAATTAAAGTGAAATCAAAATATGAATATTTTAATTATTAATTATTTTTTTTCTTAATATGCTTTAATTATGTGGGGTATCACTTTTTCATTAGGTAGAATCAACACATTTACAGTAAAAAGTTAATGGCTTTCTAAATTTGTGTATGCAAAAGGTTATAATTCCTATTTTTAGTATGCGGTATCTATGCATTATTAAAAGTATAAGTTCTTTAAACATATTATTCCAATGTTGTTCTTTTTTTTTATTTAATATTATTTATAATAAAAAATATATTACAAAAAATTGTTATGTTAAAAGGTCTGGACATAAGGTTTTATTGCCGTCATAATCATTATCGTAGTAAAAATAACCCGACAGTTATATTAGACTATAGTATATAGTTGTATATACACTTATACATCGTTTTTAACAATTACAAATTTTTCCCCAAATTGGTGGTTTTAAACGTAGTGCTGTAGTGATTTACCACGTTTATACATAAGTTAGCCAGTTTTAAACAAAGTTATATATACCTACATCACTGCGACTAATATGTAACTGGTCTGTGTTTCTTGGGTATACCTACCTATTGAGTCGTAAGTAAATTGAAAGTAACTTATATTCACTACCTATGTTGTATGTAAATGTATTTTTTTATTAAGTACTGTAACAATCGTATTTATTTATTTACAGGTTGAACATGACACCGAAAATGTAATCAAACATCGACTAGTTGGAGGAAGATTAAAGTTAAAAGCCAACATATAACCTCATAAATTTGACTGTTAAAAGACACTGAAACAAAAGAAGTACCTACCATCGACTTAATTAAAATGTTTTACTACATTTATTTCAGCACTAACATAAGACGCATTTGAAAAAAAAAGTTTATTAATGTGTATATATCATTATTAGGCAAATTATTACTGTGCCCTTTGACGAAGCCTTCTTCCATTATAATTAAATAAAAATTACGGAATTATTATAATTTAAAAATGAAACAAACGATTGCACGTCAACACAGTAAGCTCTGGCGCGATTTTGAATGAGGTCAAGTGACGTCACAGGGAATCAAAAACCACAGACTAAAATACGTAAACTCCAATAATATATTTCGAAAACATTTATTGATGGATTTCCAAACATTTTCCACTGATTGATTAGTTTTGATCTATATTTTAATGCCATTATGTATATAATATTAACAACATCATGAAACTTCCAAATTATTCAATATCTTCATCATTCTATATAACGGTTTTTTTAGCTGTTCACATATTTTTTTTAGAATGAGGATTTTAATATTACAACGGCAAAAAATGTATTGTACTAACCGTGACTCTGTGGGAGTCCATTATATTAAGAACATTAAACAAATGACTTGTTAACAAATCTTTTTAGGGGTTATTTAAAAAATTTGTAGCTCAATGGCAGATGTTTCTATCTATTATCATCCTCAGATGGACATACATGTCTAGAGTTTATTATTTATTTATTATTTATTTAAATTATTAACAATATATCTCAGTCACATAATACCAATTAAATATTGGAGATAGAAAATGTAATAATTTTATTTTTCGCCTAATATAAGACCATAATACATTTTAAAGACACGTCTTTCATTTTTCTTTGGAATTTTATTCTTTTATCTATTTGTAATTTAAAATTCAAAGAGAAGCTGTTAACGTTTTGTTTCTAATTTTGACATATAAAGTGACACTTCAAAACTCGTTGAAGGTGTGACAGCAAATAAGATAAGGAATAAGACAGAATTAGACCTGTTTATATAGATCAAATAAGAATAAACTAATACAATCAGGTCTAATTTGACAATGACTGTCAGAAAACACAAATAAATATGAAGGTTAGGTTAGGATAACAGTATGAAACATGAAACAACTTTTTTTGCATATGCGCACTTCCATTTTCACGTAAGAAATAAAATTAAAAGTTGGTGAAATTCATTATATATATGTCATTAAATTTGATACCTATTAAGAAGACGATTATTATTTTCCACTCTTTTCACCATCAAAACGATAGGCAAACTCTATGACATTAACGATACTTTCATAGCACCGAAATGAAAAATATGAAGAGTAAATATCTCCGAATTACCTAGAGGGGCGAGGGTTACGAATTTTTTCTTGTTTAACAAGTATCATATTACAAATATTCTGAAAATTTATAAAAATACCTTAAAAATCGAGGAATTAAGATTGGGTAGATAATTTTCGGTATAATTATTGTGACTTTTTTTTAAGTAAAAAGATTAACTCGAGTTATTTATTTCTTAGTTTTTTTTGTACACAAAAATGCTTCATTGCCGGTAATTCTGGCTCATTATAAAACGGTTATTATACTTTATTCTAAGAAGAGATCTCCAAAACACATTGGTCAAATGTTTTCGAAGACAAAAACGTCAAAAGACATTCACCATTATGTTGGTATGTATAATATATTTTATAACAACCTTTAGCATTTTAGATCAGTCCAATTAAAGTAAAGACCGTAAAGCCGGTCCTGTTTTTTATTCACTACTGTCCCCTTGAAATAGCCATTAGCAAACTCGCAACCAACTTGATACACTGTTGACATCTTGAAAAATTTTTCATAGTGTGGGAGACCTTTCAAAAATTAATTTACGTTCTTGAATTTTTTTAATTAACAAGAAAGGCATTAATTTAACACATCTGGCAATAGAATATAAACGTATTCTTTTAATAATAAATTTAATAAATCATCAGCCGCAAATCTATCAACGCTCTCTTTCATTCATCCTTCCTTTATCTTTATGTCATTAACGCTTTGTATAATACTTTCTCTTTCTTAAGCTGTACATATATTCAATACATATGAATCAACTTACTTCTTTTTATCTTTGTAATTTTTTTAATTGTTTTTTGCAAATGATATTCTGGTATTAAAGTGTAATATTTAATTTCTACTGGACAAGTCAAATTTGATATATTTATATAAATTCATATTAAATACCCTTAGCCAATAGTGAAAACATATTTTAAGCAATTAATAAAATATGTTTTATAGGTCTAGATCTATAATAACAGAAAATATTTGAATAATAGATTACTTTCTAAAAATAGTTTTTTTTACTGGACTGTGTTCAGGTTTTTTTTTTAATTTCTGTTGCTATTTTGCAATATTAATTGGTAATTTCCCTTTACGACTTACTAGTGAAAATGTAATGTTGTTTATTGTTTATTTCCCTTTTCAGATTACGTAGAACTATATTTTTTCAATTATTACTGGCAACACTGTCTGACGACTTAGTCTTCAGCCTCTTAACCGTCAAGAGCAGTCACATGATTTTTGCATCTTACCATTTACCAACTTTTTTTAATTAAAACTGGTATTCCCTCTTACTGTACCGTTAGTCTGTGAAAATAACAGCAACATAATTGTTCAATAGATATCTAGCTCACCCACGTTCGATAATGCATTTCCATTTCTCTAATTCGCATTAATGTTAATGTATAGTCATTTTTTTCATATATGTGTCACATTTAACTATTTACAACATTCAGGACCTAACTATATACCTACTTTAATTAGTTAGTTCAAGTTTAGATCGATTGATTAAAATTACCATTTATCTGTTTAATAATTTAATTCATCTTTATTATTTTTATCCCATACTTCATTTCCTTAAATTAAATTTACGTTATTTTGCAATCTAAATCTGCACGCTCCAGGAAACTGAGTGTGAGTAAGCGATGGAGATATGCCAAGTTGGATTTTTGTAAAAGTTAGCGTCAAAAAGGGCAAACAAATCGCAGTTCTGCAGGATGTTGGAATTTCTGTGTGTCAATGCGCAATAAGATTATTCTCTAATTTTAAGGGTAAAATTACACAAAATAAAAGCTAGTGAGCTAGTTTTTTTAACTTTATTAAAAATACAACAAACAGTATGATTATAACCATAAAAGCAATGTCAGTGGATCATATATCTGATAACTTTTTTGGTACCACTTACATACTAGTTTGTCTCGGATGGAACATCGTTGTGGTACACAAATTTATTGATGAGATTAAAACTTTTGAATAGGCCTTTTCATCAAAAAAATTTTTATGCGCATGCATAAGCATCAACCATCTTTTTCGTACTGTTTTTTTTATAAACAGCCATGCTAAAGTGCCCGCTACCCGAATCAAAAATTAAAATATTAATTAAAATCGAATAATTGTTTTTAGATTATAAAAAAATAAAGGTGTAAGTTAAAATAACCCGTAAAAAAGGATTATTATCCAATAAGTATGTTATGGAGTATGTAAAAGGGAATCATGGTATAAATCATCATAAGTACATAATGTTTTGTTAACTTTTTATTACAATTTCTTACAGGGATTGATCGAACTGAGTCCAGCTTGCCAAAAACAAAGATTTGCGAGAGTCAAAGCATCTGAAGGTACAATACAATTTAATTAACTTCTTCGTAGCAGTTTATTTTTGTACTATTAAGATTACAAATGGAATAATTAATAGTAGAGAAAAACAATACAACAATACAATACAATTGAAAATATTAATTTCGTTTAGTTATAATTTTGTAGCTAGTATCAACTGCTAATACCTAACCTATCAATAGACCCATCTCGTTAATGGCCCAAATTTAATACTCATGCGCGAACTAACTCCCACTCTCGTAGTTCTCCCTAAATATTCGTGTGCCTTATAAAATTGTGTTGGCAAGCCTATCAATCCGTATATTATTATGCATAAGACCATACGAGGTTAGTTCATTGTTTATTTTATTTGAGTGGATCTGTATTTTGTTTTTTTGAACCATCGCAATGTTTCTATTGTTATACGCAGTAATAAAAATAAGCGAAATAAAAATTGGAATTTCTTCTTTGTGGTTTATGGCCTGAGCTGCCGGGCCTATCCGGAAAAAAGAAGTTAGCTTTTGACAGTTACAAGGGTTTTTTCATTTAAGTACTGGTATTCCTGGGTAACAATACTTGTGTTCCATGGAAAGAAGTAGTCAGAAATTAGCAGTGGAAGGGGAAAATTCAAAAATATTTGCGCATGAGTATTCAATAAAGAAATAGGTGTATTAGCCTTTTTCCCTTTTTGCAGACACCCATCATATTTTAGCCACCTTTTCAATTGTTCACAATTATGAGATAAGTAGGTATATAAAATAAAACTCTAGTAAATATGACAAAGTTATATTTTTTAAAAATCTTGTTTTCTAAAACAGTATACTACTAATACCAAAGAATAACCCAACTGGCAAGAAACGAAACTTCCAGCTACTGTCAATTTCTGTTTTGTTTGAGCATGTCTGAAAGCACCATGCATGTTTTTAATACTGTAGTCAAAATATACTGATAATAAAAAGAACGTATAGTGTTCATTAAGATACTAAAATTATATTAAAAACAAAAATATTCACTTATATTATGTAGAATTTCTCTCCATATAATGAAGAATTTTATCTGTCAATTTTAGCCAGCCAAGGTCATAATTTTTGGCCATACCAAAATATGTTGGGGTATTCTTTGCTAATACTTTAGGGTCTATAATACTGCTTCAATATTCTGGTTCCCTTATATTTGAGAGGAACAGTAAATTATAAACATAATAAATATTTGTGTATGTAATACTGTTTAATCGTTTATTTGAAATTGACATAACACACCTTTTGTGAACCGGCTAGTCTTTATCTAATAAAAAATATTTCATTTTGCTAAATCATAAATAAAAACTTTTCTTCCCAATTTGGGATACTCTGTAGTATAAGTCTATTTATATGGCACGGCTGAGGTAACTATAACACCTAAGGCCATCAAACTACATTGGTTGACATAGCTTCATTTACATACGATGTCTGTCTCCGAGTTTCCGTCTTTGATACGTCAAATTGTTTGCCGCAATATTTTTCTGCAATATTCCTTCGTACAAAGGAGATCAGTGCAATAAGAACATGAAGAACGATCAGGAGCACGATTACACCAATGCATACACCTGTCGTCGGTCCCGGATTTGACCAATCTACGAATGGATAGATATATGTTTTACCGTTCCTATAAACATAACATTATAATTAGAACATGTATGGTAAAATTATTTAAAATGCTTTGATTACTCAACAATTTAATTTTGCTTATCTCACTTTACTAAAATTATAATAAATATTCTTACAGGCCTGTTCCTCCTGCTTCATAGTAAATTAATGTAAAAAATACGTAAGTGATTCCTATCACTATCGTATAAACAACATGGGCAATTCTAATAGGGTGAGCTACCATGCACAAATCCAAAAACATCAATATTGAATTATTTCCATGAATAAAGTAATTCCAGATAAAAGCCGGCTTATTTCCTGAAATGGAAATTATTTAGCAAAACTTTATTAATAATTAAATAAAATACCAACTTGAAAATCGCCAAGAGTGAAATATTTGAGAGATGAATATAAATTAGAAACAATGAAGTTTTAGAAAATTAAAAGTAGAATTATACTTGTTCCAAATTTATGTATTATTTTCTTTTGCGAATTATTTTCCATTATTTTTTTAACTTATTTACCCAAAATTTTTAGTGTTTCAGTACAACGATCAATTTAATGATAAAGAAGATAAACGAGGTAGGTTATTATATAAAGAAAATTTGGAAGATTGGACTTCAGCAGTAAGCACATAAATAGACGATTTTAAATAATAAGAATTTAAGACCTACCTATATTGGTATATTTGATTGGCACGAAAAACAACTTAACTGTTTACAAATTTTACAAAATATCTAATTAATTTTACAAAAATAATGATATTACCTTTATATAAAACGCTCCAATAGATAGTTGTAATTGCGAATGCTGCCGATGTTGTTACTGAATTTGTAATCCAATAAACAGAATACATTTTTATTGTCACCCTTTGTATAGCTTCAAATATCTTAAAGTATGTTGATAAGACACTTGTTAGTAGCATGGTAAAAGCTATCAATGCTTGAATGGTACATACTGTATATGCCCAATTTGTAAGAAAAATAGAATATTTTTCTGCTCCTACCATTGTACGTATCCATGTTGCAAAAAATATCAGCATCACTATTGTTCGATACAAAAAATATAGCAAGTTTGGTTTAGTCTTATTTTTCTGCCACTAAAAAATTAAATATATATACAAAAACGCAACAACTTAATTACCACAAATAAATATAATAATTTATTAACGTTAAAGTACCTAGTATATTAGGTATTAAGATAAAATACAATGAATACAGCAGTTTATGTCTTTTAATGACTGTTAAATTGTTATAAAAAAAATAAGATGATTTATAAAATTTATTTAAATAAAGTCTTTAATGATTTATCCTGACAGAATACATATTAGATAATAACGTGTGATATTGCATAAGTTCTACAGAGAATTTAATCTGTTTCAAATTTGACTAATGAAGTGACAGACTCTACAAGTTGATGCGCTGGTTAACTGGATTTATCTATTCTAATAATTATTTATCTGATAAAATATACACATTTTTGGTTGCCAACAGTGCTGCTAGTTTTGTCCTAAGTCCATTAGTTACGCAACCGCATTTTTAATATTTCAATTTGGTCTTGCAGTAAAACAATTAATAACTAAAATATTTATAAAAATAACATGCAATTACTTGGGACTTAGTGGGAGTAGTGGAGATACAATACTGATCAACAAATTGCGAATTTATTCAAAAATTCAGTAATTTAACAACTATTCACGAAGTTACAAGCAAAATTATTTTCTAAAAAAGAAATGATACAACGTACCTTTTACTCTTTCAAAAACATACATTAAAAAAAAATAAATAGATGAGAATTCAAAAATTACTTTAAAATCAATAATAGCTGAAACAAAATTTATAATTAAATACAAAGTACAAAAGATTGTATTTTTAATTTGGACTGTAAATCATATGTACAAAAATATACTTTTCGAAGCGACTAACAGAAATTCTGCAATCGCACAATCAAAAAACTTATTTTTTGTGTCCCATCTGCCTTTGAATTTGTCAAGAGAGCGTTCTTTTACTAGGCCAACCACCGCTGATGAGACTGCCAGGTCCCAAAATTATGTGGGAGGCAGCTTTACTAGCTAACGAGACCTTTGATCCAGTCTGGAGTAACCCCGTTATTGTTACGGGATTCGGTAGGGGCCATGTGACATTCTATTACTAGACCAGGACCCCTATTTTCGAACGTGTGATGTGATGTGAGTAGGGAAGTGATCGATCCCTGACAAAACCTTTCATGGGTCGTATTTTCGATATCACAACGTTGCCTCGTTATATTTATGAAAAATGAAAGAATTTTGACGTATAACGTACATACTAGAAAGTTGGCAACGTTTGATAAATTGGGTTTCAGGCAGTTCAAACTGATAACTATATCCTTTTATTTATGATAACTACAACTGTATTCTTTTATTTATGAAAGACGCAAGTTTCAAAACAAAACTACGGTAACAACTCTAATAAACATATGATTTTGACAATACGCTGGCGCCTGAATAATAATGCGCATAGGTACGGCCTATAGATATTTTGGTCATAATTTATTGATAAAATATTTATTACAATAATTGTTCCATGGTATTAAAAAATAGTTATAAATTTAAGATTTTTCTATTTTACCTATTTTAAGATAAATTTTTATGATTTTTTTCCAAATTCTATTTTGGTCCAATAGAAATTTTTCTTTGTCAAAGTTAGTTTCCTTAGCTTTTGCCGGTAATATATATTATTGTCTATTATAAATTTTTATGTTAACATTTTTTGTTTAAGACTATTCGCTGTTGTAAGAAAAAACAAAACGAAACAGTTGAAACATTAACAACATAAATATATGTTTTTCTGGTTATTCTGAATAATTAAAATATTACTTTACATGATTAAACGTCAAGTTTTTATAGTTTTTTGCAAAAAGTTTCATTTCTACCAACATGTTATATCGTCGTAAAATATTCAAAGAAGTAACTAAGTAATAATTATTACTTTTAGATGTTAACGTGATTTGCATTCAAATATAAATACAAATATTAACAGTCCTGAAGTCGAGATTTTACTCATTTCTAATGAAAAGTTGTATGTCAAGGTATGAAAGATTGACATTCTGAAAAACCAGCTCTGTTCATTTTCTTATAAATGATCTCCATTTCATCATATTTAACTTCATTCTGTTTCGCTGATGATAGTACTCCTCCTTGAACATTTATTCCCGAAAGAGCGACAGGGACCGCATTAGTTTAATTGTCACCAGAATGTCCTAATTATGGTATGACCTCTGTAAATCATAGGCGCAACTAGGGTGAGGCTAGGGCACTCCCTTTGAAATTTTAAATTTTAAATGAAACTGGACAAATTGCCATGTCTGAACTCCTATTATTTTTATTGATTAACTTAATATAATAATTACACTATGTAATCCTTTACTAAAAATTTAATATCTCCCAATATATCATTTTCAAAACTCTACTGAGATTTGAGATTAGTATGGTGGTTGATTAGACGCAGTGGGTGACAATGTTTTTTATACGAAAAGCTATGTGGTTAATTTTTTAGCGATTTTGGGGTAGTTTGGGCGTGGCATCTAAAAAAAATTCGCCACCTAAAAAATGGCGGGCTGTTTGGGTTCTATTTCTATTCCATATATAGCCTTGGGGCTTAAGCTCCCCCAAAAAAACGACTTTAGTTGCGCCTATGCTGTTAATCCCAGTTATCATTCCGAATTAACTTTTTCTTTCAACCATCCAAGTCAAAATAACAAAATAAATTGAGTCCTTTACGTTTGTAGACAAAAATCAGCTATGATAATGACAGTCAATTTATAGTTGAAAATACGTTATTCTGTCAGCAGCTCATTGTTGCTTACTGAGTGCACGCAATAGTCGGCACCGTACGACTTTCGTAGAATTCTGATTCACTAATTCCAGATTCGTCGAAAATGGATTGGATGAATAGTCGACCTATATATAAATGGGTAATTGGAACCTCAAGACAATATAATAATATATTAAAGTTCTGTATACAGTTAAAAAGTGAATTCTAAAAGATTATAAAATTGATTAGGAAAGTGTGAATACAAATTTGAACATTTTATTGTAGAAATAAATTCTATATTATATAAATTAAATAAATATAAAGAAAAAAACGAATTGTCATAGATTTAAAAAAACTGAAAAATTTATATACTTACTTGGCAAGTTATAAATATTGTCGGATCTTCATGGGTTAGATAGAACTTGTTGGTTGAGAAATTTTCTTTCCAAAATGTGTCCAACAACATATTTTAATAGTTGTGAGCAACAATACTGATGCTAAAAAAGAATAAGGCAAATAATTGAATTTATATATCGTGCATGACTTTTATGAGTCGATGGTCTTTTGTTGTTGACCTTACCATCACTCAAAAATTTATGGTATATTGTTGGCAGATGATTTTTTTGTTACTGATTTGAAGCCTGAAGCTACCACCATGTGTAACAAAAATAAATTATAAAAAATAACCCGTGTACTGGCAAAATTAAAAGACTTACTACTAAAAACACTAAGTTCATTCTACTAATTCGTAAAGAAATAAACGAGTTGTCCTACAGTAAGTAGGTAGAGTAAGGTACAAGGTTATTAAAAATACTTGTAATATAAATTAAAGTTTTGTAAAATATTTCAAGGATACATTATTAACAATCAAGATATTGGTTTTTAAAGCTTAATTATGAAACTATTTCGTGTTTAAATTAATATAATAATAAATAACTATATAATATATAATATAATCTAATATATAACAATAATCATAACTTCCATCTCTATCTAGTTTTTCCATCTAGTTTTTTTTATTAAGTGAGAATCAAAACAAAATTAATATAGATAATTGTCAGTATTTGATATTAAGTAGATAAGTCTAAATGTAGCCTGTGGTATCCGTGATGCTTTGAGTTTCTTGTTTTCTTGTTGATTGTTTGTTTTCTGTTGAATGAAGAAATTATGGTTAGTCCTTTCGAACAAAAGAGGGGGAAGTGGCGGTTGAAATAAATCGGATCATAAGATGAAAAGTACAATTTTCATATTAATAGTATTTACAGTTGATTTTAAAATGCTATCTAATTTTTTTAACTGCACTACTTTATATATTAATTGGAAACACCTGTTTTTGTTTTACCCTATTTAAATAATGACGCATTCTTAATTTCTCTGCAGTTAACAAATTACTTCAAAAAATGCCTTTTCAAATATGCCGAATTTCCATTTATTACCCAATTAGTCTATAAAAAGTTGCAATGCCTTTATACGATGAAGCTGCTTGAGATGTTCAACACAGATCTCGTTTTTTCTGTCCCATTATTCTCATTACCTTATATAAAGGACCTGAAATTTTTTGGAACTTTATCATGTAGAAAGTATATTTTTTACATTTACATAATATTAACTAATTTAATACTGTTTATTGCTGTACATTTTTTAAATGTAAATTTAATTAAATAATATTATAACAGTGTTGTACAAGACCTAAAAGTTAAGTAACGTATAGATTTCCGATTTTCGAACATTGTTAACCTAATTTTTGTTATTTCTACAGCGTAAACTAAATACTCACTAGAAAACTGAATTACATATATTATGTGTACACAGGTTTTTTTTGAAGCTAACTAATTATAATTTTTTATTCTTTATGTATTAATAATTTTAGTTTTTATAGCCGATAATAGCACGCAAAATTATATAAAGAATTAAAAAGGTTATCATTCATACAATTATATTTTGTTAACATAGTTACTTATGCAAATATCAATTTTAATTTAAACCCCTTGGTAAAATTTGTTGCAGCGCAGCTCATGATAATGTCTAATAACACTACACTACTTGAAACTGCATAAAAAAGTATTTTTGATTTAGCAGCATAGCGGTATATTATGGATTAGATTTTTGATGTTAAATAACAACTAATAATTCAAATTTTTTATGCTTTTTCCGGTTGGAACTTTATGATTTGTAACGGTAAACTTGAAACCATTTACCTATTAATGTCCAAATTAGAGGAGCAGAGAAAAAAGTATATATTTCAGGTGTTTGATTTTGTACAATACACCTTGTATGTGGACTTTTAAACAACCTATATATGTTTCTAGTGACTAAGTTCATATACCACAAAGGAATGTTGGAAACTACATTGTTTTGAATTACACTATAAAACTTAAAACTGTAGTGTACTGACCTTTCAATTAGGTATGTATTCCTCAACAGGAATGGCAGTTTATGAGCAAATAAAAAATAGTAACTCGTTAAGATCGACATAAAACTTTATTTAGTGAATATTTACCACAGAGTCATTCAAGTTCCAGCAATGTACAAGGTATTCTGAAGAAGAATATTAAATGTACTAATTAATTGTAAAATAACATTTTTCTTAATCTAAGAACTGTAATTGATTGCGACGATCGTATATTTGCTATTAGGACAGTACCTAAATAGTTAACAACGGTAACGGTGCTCGTTGATTACCTGGTTCAGTTTTTAGGTATAAAGGGTTTTTATCTTTCTGTATTATAGTATTATAGCCAGGTGGTTTGCAGTTTGACAAAGTCTTATGTTTTTCTTATTTTTATCTTTTTTATTGACCTCTTTTTATTGCTGTAATCTTTTACGACGTGTGATAAATAAAATTATAATCTAGCAAGTTGATATAATTGGTTCTACAAGGGTTTAAAATAGATGAAAGTAATATGAGATATGTATTTGTGTTTAAAAAAAAGCACACATATTTTTACTACCTGCTCTACATGGATTTTGGATGCATAAGAAAGGAAATACCGTATAATGAATGTCGGAGTAGCGATTATTTCAGACGTGGGAAAATATTTAGTTATCATGACAATAAAAATGAATGGGAGTACCTCGCTCAAGAAACTATTAATATTAATAATATGTATAGGTATATACAAATGAGACTTCTGTCCTATTTTTTTAAACCATGGCCAAATATTTTAACAAATTTATAGGTATATAAAGCAAGTATCATTGTAGGTATCATCTGATAATGAGTTATTTATTAAAACACAATCATTATTTTGCATAATTTTAATATTATCTATATCATTATTTTTATATTATTCGCGTTATCTTTATTTTATTCTAAACAATAGGACAAACTTGCTTTATTTAATCATAACTTACAGGAAATTTTTGATAAAAAAACAAATGTCTATATCCATTTTTAATAGAAAAATTCAAAATTTTAGTTTTTTCAACGTCAGGTACCTATTCTTGGTTAAAATTCTACGAACTGTGAAAAATAATCTCACGTAGTTATGGAAGTAGACACTTAAAACAACTAGATTTTCTATTGTGATTTTATAAAATTCCCATTGAATGATTAACCGCAAAGAATGAACATGGTCTTCGGCATATTAATGTGTATAATTTTGTATGCTAATAATGTGTTATTACTGCTTGAATTTAAAAATGGATTGCCAAGAGTTTTAAAGATTATAGCGCTGCTGTTCATCAGCTCAAGTAAAAACGAAATAAATTATTATTTTGAAAAAATCATTCTGTAATTATTATTGAAAAATTTTCCAATATGATCACTCAACTCGAGTTAAAACTTTATAATTGTTATTTATTTACGTTATATTACAAGGTATAGTAGCGAATTACCTATGTTATGCAAAGAATTTTGAACTTTGTTGCATAACATCTTTGTCTTACTCAATCAAGTTTTATGGCTAAAATTATCTGGTAAATTATATTATAAATTTATGTTAGTTTGTAAATGAATTTTGAAAAACATTAAACTTTATGGTGCAATTAATAATGACAACAAAAAAGTAATTATGGCAGTTAAGATAACGATTTTAGAATTAGTAAATTTTACTTACAATTTTTCAAATAATAAAGATACCTAAACATGCATAATATACTATAAAAAGCCAACACAGTCAAAACTTAAACTGGACCCAACTCTCATTAGAGAAATTCATGCTTGTATTATAGTTATTTAGTTATGAAGCCGGTAGTTTTTTCACTTTCTATATCATCCAGCAACACGAACAAACTATTTATGAGGTTTATGTAACATGGTAACTAGACAAATGGTTAATAAATAGAAAGTGCATACTAGTAGATATATTAAATTTAAATTAATAATAAAATCAGAAATCCAGAAATTTATTTTCATCATCAAGTTATACACACATATACAGTGCTAGCCAAAAATACCCTCCCCCCTCTTATGTTTTGAACGGTAAAACTTATAATAGTGAAATTTAAAGGGAGGAAATAAACGAAAACGAAAGAAGGCTTCTCAACTAGTCATAACAGGTGACGTAACAGTCATAGATGACGTTACACAGCCACTGTGACTGATACTTTTGAATGGGACGTTATGATACAACTAAACACAAGGTATGATATCTAGCGGTTCTTGTGAGATTTTATAGTGCGTTTCAAAGTTAATGTATAGGAATTTCATATTTATTTGGGAAAATTTATTTTTTGACTAGGAATACCCTCAATACATCCCTCGACAAGGAGAGCTGTATTAGTTGAACTACCAGGGGTTTATCCATAACGATTGGGATGAAGTGGTAACGTTGTATATTATCTGTAGAACATTTGCACCTCCTTTATTTCCATAGTGGTCAGATGTTAAAATCGTATGGTAAGCCATGTTATGTTGTAAGAAGATAATTTTATTTCCATTATATTTTACTACACACAGAGAGTATTTTAAAAGTGTTCTAAACAAGTAGTTACCAAAACTTAATAAGAAAAGTTCCAAAGAAAAATAATTTAAATTATTTTTAATTTAACTGAAAATTTTTTGCTCAATTAGAAATCCAATGAAATCAATTAATTTGTGGTCATCTGATTGAATACAACAAATAAAACCAACATTATACATTTCGTTTCATTTCGATTTTGACATTTCAAATATTCAATATTTCAAAATTTGGTTGTAATACTGATGAGAATATTAATGAAATTATCGAATCAAATATACCACAAATTACTGTTTACAATAAAAAATTTGTATGGAAAGCGTTTATCTCGGCGTTTATGGACTTTTGCAATGTCTGGATCTTCATTAAATTTTTCTAATTGTTCCCTGTATTTTTTTTCCATAACCAGCAAAAAATTTTCTATCCGAATAACCCTCGAACATTGATAAATGCTCAAAAAATTTTATAACAACTTTCTCAAGCTTGTTGCTTACCTCCGCCTACGGCGTCGGTCTGTTTCCAAGCAACAAGTTTTCGAAATCTGTTATAAAATTTTTTCGAACAATTATCAATGTCCTTGGGTTATTACTACTGATAATGAATACGAATATTAATTACTTTTATATGATATTTTTTTGAAAATGACTTAACAGCGCTATTTGGTAGCTGAATATGGATAGAGTCACATTACATAATTTTCTTTTGCTAAAAATGATCATAGTCACATGAAATGTTAAGAGAAATATATACGGTAACATTGAAAAATAATCATTGTCCACGCGCTCACGAGCAATAAAGAACACATTCCCTCTGCATCACTGTGAACACAAATAACCTCAAATTAATCGTTGCGTGGTTCCATCTCCCCGATTAAATCTGCTAAATTGACTGATGTACCACATCTTACACAGTTTTTGGTCAATCCAGATTTTCAGAAATTCTACAAGAAGCTACATTGTGACAATACATAGAACATTAATAGTAGTGACATGGAATTTATAGATTACTCTCTTATAGATGACGGGTAAGAATGATCAATGTCGAGTACCTTCTGAAAAAAAATATTATTCACATTTTCTAACTTTTTTTCTTGATTGTTTTTTTTACATTATGTACAATAAAATAGGTTAATTAATTAAATACAGTACTTAAATGATATGATTATAAAACAATCGAAGAGTTGACTTTGAACTTAGAAATTCAATTCTCTCAAAAAAATCAAATTTGGACCCTGATACCTAAAAATATGTAAAGTTTCGACTGATAGTCAATTAAAATACTTAAATTATTAGAATCATTGTTTTAAAATTCAAGTTTTGGAATAGTAAAAGGTTTCTAATTCCAAAGGCGCTTTTTTTTTAATGGGTTAAATAAGAAGATCCAGTTATTTTACTATTATATATCAATAAATTACTTACCAAATAGTATATTAAATTACTTTATTTTCAATATTTTTCAAACAAATTTTTATTTACCTGCTTCTCTAAATAATTTCCATTATTATCAAGGCACTTGTCGTATCTTGATACCAGATTTTGTATGCCGTCGTCAAAGAAGCTTTCTGCCAGACTGGACAACCACTGCTGCACAGACATTTTTACTTCTTCATCATTGGAATGACGCTTCCCCGCCAAATGCGTCTTCAAGTGCAGAAACAAATATTAGTCGCTGAGCGCTAGATCGGGACTGTATTGAGGATGGTATAATTGTTCCCAGCCAAATGAAGTGATGAGCTCTTGCGTTCGATTTACTGAATTGCGCGGCGCAGTTTTTTTAAAGTTTCACTGTACGCGGCTGATCGTTTCACACCCTGTCTGTCTGTTGTTGAATGCCGCCATTCCATTGACTGTTGTTTTGATTCTGGTGTACCCACGTTACTATAACGCTCGAGGAAGTTCAATCGTTTGGTTTTGTGCTCATCATTCAACATTTTCGTTGCCCACCGTGAACACAGTTTCCGATAATTTAAACACTTCTTCATACAGCAGGAAATTTTTAGATAAGGACGAAATTGTTAACCGTCTGTTCTTTTACTTTACAGTCCACTTTCTGAATGAGATCAATCACTGAAGGTGGCCCACTTCGATCCTGCTCATGAACGTTTGTGTGGCCATCTTTGAAGGCCTTAACCCATTTCCGCACCATCCTTTCACTGATAATGTCTTCACATTAAACTTCACTGATTTGACGATGAATGTCAATTGCTTTTAAGCCTTTAGCACAGAGAGAACGAATCACAGCAGGCATTTCACAGTCGACGGGATACTCGATAGTCGGCGGCATTTTAAAATCATGTAAACAAACGAAGTCTCGATCAAACGGCTGCGTAATGGCGCCTGTGGCTTTCCAAATGATGTAGATACACTACGCACATGCGCTAAATGGCAGTTGCAGCAGTACTTACTTCAAAAACATTCCTTGTATAACTATCGTAATGTAAAGTTTGACTTTACATAAGAATCATATTGTCATATTGTCAGTATAGATTGATATTTTATTTATTATTAACGTTTTTTTTTCGGTAATGTGATAACAAACATAGAGCAGTTAATACTATTTATTTATAACTATTAAATATGACGCAAACGAATACCTATGTAGTTTATACCTGATGTCTTTTTCTTATATTATCTCACCTGAAGTCATAATTTATATAATGTCACTCACTAATCCATTCTCACTACTGTTTTACAAATAAATTATTTTCACTCGCGTACTATTTGTCGCTAGACTACTGTTAGTTATACTGCTACCGTTCACATTTTTATCCCCTTTTACATATCTTAGGTTCGTTAGAGTTCTATGTTCTGGATGTTTCGCTAGATATCCAACAGTAATCTCTTCCAGGGAGGAAACATCAAACCAAGATGTCGATTCCACTACAACTGAATATATCTAAGTTCATTCTTCCTACTACTCGACAATCTAACCCGTCGGTGGCTTTCTAATTTTGTTTGTGCGACATCATTAATTCGCTCTTATACTTCCAGGAAGTTTGGAGATTGGACAAGAAACCTCGTCTACGTTGGAGGTTGGAAAGCCACACATAATGTCCTGGTTGGTAACCTCCGACGTAATCTTTTCCTGCAACGTCTTGGTTGACAACCAAACAGACCACAAGGCAGCTAATGTGAATACCTGTCTCGTTTCTGGACCCCAAGGGCCGTCTAGAAACGCTTGAACCATTGGCGCTCCAGGACATTCTCATGAGTGGTATGATAGGCAAGGTGGGCTAAGCGAACTAAATCAAAATTTAAATTCTTGCAAAGATTCGCTCCATTTTTGGTATCAGTTGGGAGTGATGGCCATATCTAAGCTCGATATTTGTTAGTCATAGTCCTCTTGTTCTTGACTGCTTAGTGTCTGCAGGAAATCTGTTGCCTCCCACGAATTGTGTGTGACGGCCAGGGCCTTCTGTTTTACACCAGACGATGCTAGTTGTTTCATGGAATTGGGGCGCTTTCATTTGCACTGATTCTGTTTCTGTTTCGACTTCGGCCCCAAATTTATACAGCTTTCCGTTGTCGCTCAGCACGTCCATCCTAGTTGCGGGTTTCGCTTCTTACTGTAGGACGGCAAATAGCTGCCTAGTGTCTTGGATATCTTTTTTATGGTTCTTTTCGAATTTTTCATGTGTTTCTTGTGTTTTCTTTTAATTTTTCATTCAGTTTATCTTGAATTTCTATTAAATTTTTAGAGTTTTCCTCCAAATTTTCAATTAGATTCTCTTTAAAATTTTTAGAGTTTTCTTGAATTTTTTTTATCACCATATTCATATCGACCTCTTCGGGGCTTTCAAATAAGAATGTTTCTTCTATGTTTCTGTTTCTTGATTATGATTCTGTTAATTCTTTAATGATGAGGCAAAAATCTATCCCTCTGTTTATGTAGGTATTTACATGAGGTGTATGAGTTGAGACATTATTTGCATAAATTTGCATCAAAATATTACTTTTTTTATCAGCTAGGATTTTTAAAAGTTTCTAAGTATTACATGCTTTTTACCTTGTTAGTTTAGACTGCAATTTTAAAATAAACTATGAGTATTGTGTGTATTACCTTGGTATATCACCTTTTTATTATTATATTAAATAGTAATTAACAAAAAAATGAAAAAGAATAATCTTATGGGAGTATAGGCAATAAAACTGTAACTAAACCCATCATTAAAATAGTAAATTATTGTTGAATAAAACCAATAACGATATTAAAAGTGTTTTTTGTAAACATTTAACATAATTATTGTGGAAAACTTTGTGTTCTTTAATGAAGATTATGCATAATTCTTTTTTGAATAATGAACATAAAAACAAATGAGTTTTCACAATTTCTTGATATATATTTTTTCTCAAATATAATAATCACAATATCTTACAATATACTGATATAATAGCGCTATGTAGGCAGACAAAAGGTTATACATTTCATTCCTAAATTATTAATTTTTTAGTATGGATTTATAAATAACAAATATAATTGAAATTTTAAAAATAAAATGTTATCTGATATTTTATATTAGCAAGAGTATTGGAAAAATTAAAAATTGGTGTACATTTTTATATAAATCCCTATTAAAGATATTGTTTCAAAATCCCAATAAATTTGTTTTGAGGATTATTGACAATTTTAGTGGATACAAATGTATGTATGCCATATTTTTTCACACCAATAATTTAAATATACTATGTAATTTTAAACTGAGTTACTTACTGAGTTTTTATTATTAATTATTTTGAATAGTATTATAGTTCCAGTTCATTTGGTTTTTTCCGTTATAACACATTTAACGACTATATTGCAGCTTTTAATAAATCAGGACCGTACCGTTTAAGTTCAGAATCATCTTAGTATAGACACGCATGCATTTAAACTGATTCACACAGCTAATCAATACATTTTATATACTAACTTAAGTTCTTAATGAATTAATGACAATTGAGAGGAATGTTATTTTTTTTTCGTTAAGTGACAACATAATTTGTAAATTAATAGGAGTAACTATTAGTATAAATATTTATCAAAAACTAATTTTAGTTGGGATATAAAATATACCATTTAAATATACGAGGTACAACAAAAACGCTGCAAAGAAAATGCTACTCTCTTGTTCAAAGTCCTGCAGGTCAATTTTCAACACGCCGAGGCTGTTTTGGCTGCACTGTGTAAAAGAATTTGACGGGGTAGGTAGGTCTGGATTTAGCAGCAGTTGAGTAAATGACATAGCCGGAGTGAGACTTCGCTTTAAAGGCATATTGGGTTCATCCCTTTAGTGCAAGTCTATTAAAGGGTGCTTTCACCACGATGTTTTGTGATCTTCGACAAGATGAAAAGTTTTACTTCCGAATTATTTCTATATCCACCATTTCTCCTTCCATTTTTAATCATTAAATAATGATTATGAACACACCACTGTCTAGCAAACAAGACAAACTGACGCTGGACGCTCGGGTGCATTATCTACTTTCTAGCAAAGTACTACCAGGACGCTCTGCGACTGGGTCATCGCCACGTTTCGAAGAAATTACGTCCACTTCATCGAGACGCGGCGGTAACGTAGTTGGCGTTAAGTGCAGTCGAATGTGAAATGTGAACTGTACAATTTATATATATGTTTGGTGAAGATGCAACGTCCACTTGGCGTCACTGGACGCGTGCTTCCAAATGGCCGTCTGCATCGGCCCTAAGAGATAAGATGTGGGCCTCAAAGCACAAGGCGTGAAGCTGTGAGCACGGATAATTTACAGAAGTAGAGTAAACTTTATGCATTGATGATATTGCTACATCAATACTATCAGTAGCTACGGATGAAGACATTAAAAGAGTTACGGAGAAAAGAAATCTTGTCCTCCAGATGTGTATAGGGACATAGTTGCCTGGAAGGAAAAACTGCACCTTATAATGAGATGCGATTCCAACGTTCATAGCCTAGTGTGGGGAGGCATGCATATCAACAAAAAAGTCAACAGGCAACAAACCCTCACATAAAGAAGTCTTAGACGTGCAGGCAAATTAGATTTGACCTATTCATTCCATCTCTTATTCCATCTCAAATAGATAACAAATATACAGGTATTAATTGCATATGAAATCTTTAAGAAATATAAAATTTAACTTTGGATACGTGAAGTAGAACTTGTATTCTTATGTTAATTTAGATAGCTAATATTTATTATATTTAACTATTGGTGCTCTTGCTTCAGTTTATTAACCAATAATTGTTGTTTCTTTTAAATTTATGTGTTCGTATTTTTTACATATACTGAAAAAAATCTTGTATACTATTATTAAGAGGTTCGATAAATACAAAAATAGAACATAAATGTTACTAATTGATTTTTTTTGTAATCGATTTTATGAAACTCAATCATATTCAATAAACATATTACTCACTACGTTATTTTTGTAACTTGTTAATAACGTTCCAAGAGCACCGCAAACAACAACAAATCACACATATTAATATAAAACCGGTGTTTCGGATACTGTTTAAACCAAAAAATAATATATATAATATAAAATGCAGTTGTTGGTTATTGTGTATATAATGTATTACAAATTTAGGTATTTTACTTTTTCCGCAATCTCCTTTATAAAATATTAAAATATTAAAATTATTTTAAAATAGTCCAAATAAAGTTAATGATACAGTAATATGAGTAATAAATATGTGTATACATTTAGATTATTAATAAACAAAATATGCAGTATTTAAATATCAATAGATACATAAGGAATATTAAAATTCAAATGAATGCTGAATGAAAAAGTCAAACCTAAAACAAACCATTAAATAAACAGGATAAGTATACCATCACCTTTTTATTTCACATGTGTACACAGCCAATCTATTTCGTATAGATATTTAAGCCCATATAGAGGGAGGTTATTTACAATAGGTATTAATGATTTTTTCCTAAACAAACCCAAAACATTATTAATAATGTCGATAATTTTCCGTTTATTTTATTCGAGACTTATCTTTTTTATAAATTATTTCAGTGACGGTACATAATTTAATGATTTTTTATTAAGAACAATCATTGACATTTTAATTTTGTTCAGTTTTTACTAAATGAACAAAACATTTTTGAGTTAGGTACCCCAGCATTCCTAGAATAATTATTTAATATATCTATTAAATTTTACTGAACTGTATTTGCTTTTTCATTTTTTTTTTAATTTTAAATTAATAATATTAATAAGTGTACTATGATATATTCTACATATACTTGTACAATTTTATATACCCCAAAGAAGGTCACTACAGAGATGAATAAAACTATGTGATAACATACGTGTATGTGATAAAATAAAGGCAGAAGTTAGAAATTAATAATACTTTCATTTTTAGACAAACTCGATTATTAAGCCTTCTTATTCTATAATCAATACTTTAAAAAATACATAATTGTTACAATAATATGTGGGTATGTGTCACACGGGATTGATGAACCCACCTGCATTAAATTGATTGTTCAAAGGTCAGTATTTAACCCATGCTACATCAATTAAAAGGAATATGTATATATGTTCAATATACAAAAGAACTTGAACAATATCTATACTTCCAGTCAAAGTAACATTAAAATTAGGGGAAAGATAAATATATGTTTTTATGCATCATGGCAAAATAAATCCTATAAAGTAAAAACAATATTTTAGTAAAACAAACCAAATAAATGATATCATGTGTTAGACAAAAACTTAAAAGTACATAGGCAGAATGTCAAAAAGTTACCAATTTTAGACAAAAAACTACTACTAAAAATATTTATCGCTATTATAAAAAGAGCGTAACATTAAAACACCCATAAAAAGCAAAGAATAACTTTAATATTTATAGGGTTACCCAGAACTGTAATAAATTGTTTTTGCTTCGTAAGTACCGTAGATCTTTTGGCTGAATTTTATTATACTCGTATAAATTGTGTTTCAAAACGATAATATGCTCAAATGAGTCCTGCTGTTTGAAATTGCATATTGTGCACAAAGCCTGAAAGTCAAAGTTTAGTAGTAGTAGTAGTAGTGATAGAACACGAAAAGTCTGAAAGTCTAACTAGTTTAAACGGAAATTTACTAAGTAGGTAATTTGTAAAATATCAACCATTGGCGAGTAAATAAAAGTCTATATTAAGTGGCAGCGGGTATGATCCCATTTCTCCAGCTTTTTTGCGGGACATTACAACACAGCTCCACGGAAACTTACTGTCAGATCGGTTACTGCCTCATAAATTGCTTTTAAATCTACAATCTTCTCATGTCTTATTAAAATTCAACTAAAATATACTTAGTTATTCCAATATCTATTTAAATGATTGTGGGCTTCCACACCAAAGTAGCAAGCAACATGTGTCTTAATGCCATAAAGCATTTTCATGATATACTTTCATACCAAAGTCGTTCAGTGCCACTTTTTTATCATTAGACCTTCGTTGGCAAATAATAAAATACTTATCAAGATGTCGTCGGAAGAAGATAATATTGCGTTATTTGCTGCTGTGATTGCAAGGAGAAGAAAACTATGGATTCATCAGTATTTACAAGATACTGGTGATACACACATCACGTTTATTATATCGCGGCAGTTACAAGTACTTCCTCAAAAATTCCAAAATTTCTATCGAATGGAAAAGGAAACATTTAAATTTTACAGCTTTTTTGCTGAACATAGCAAAAAAATTAAAAAGTAATCTATTCTTGGCCACTAAACAAGTCAAACAACGTCTGTGCGGATTGAAGCAAGTAGCAAAGTACCAAATTATACAACCTATTTTATATTTGAGTCGCATTTTTGCGAAGCCACTCCAATATGAAACCTCACGGTGCATGCTACTTTGATGCGAAAGCCCATTATTAAGCTTTAAATGTTGCTAGAAGGTCTCTAAATAGTGAGGAGGAAGTAAATGATATATTTTATCACTTTATTTACATTTAAAACAGTCTGAAGATTGTGTAAATTAGTTTCAAATAGGAGACATTCTTATTGGAAAAGAAAACATATAAGTATAGGAAACTAATTGCTGAAGTATAGGTACCGATACAATTTTATGATGTTTTAGGAATTGCAAGTAAAAAAACCTTCTCCACTGAGTGATTGAGCTTATAGCTTACAGAATATATTTTCCAATATTTCAAACATATCCTAAACAAAATAGATTTTATATAATTTTTTATCTAGTTTTCTAGAAGGGATGTTTTTATAATAACCTAGAGCAATTAAAAACAATTTAATTTTATCCATTTGCGCCTTCATTCCCTTAATCTCTCATTTATATTATTATAATAAAGTTACATTTCGTATTTATTAAATTCTGTTTGTTACAACACTGAACTCGTAGGAACATTTATACGTTATCTTATTATTTTTGTTATATAAAAATGATCGATATGTGAATGTAACAAATTGTTTTTTTCTTGCCTTATCCATTAATTATTTACACAGACAACAATATTGTCACTTATCTAAAAAATCATACTATGGTAAAGATTCTTTATGGGTATCATATTTCTTGATTTTAATTAATTTAAGTAAATTAAAACACATATAGTTTAATTCACAAACTTTATTGTTGGCGTCAAAATTTCTACCTAATTAATTAATTAAATTAATCAAGTCAAAATTGACTATTTTTTCTTCCGCTTTTTTTTATAAAACTAGATGTTTTTTAATTGCTTCTAACTTAATAAGAAATTACATACATAAACGGAAATATAAAAACATTCATAATAAGAGTAGATTAACCATCAAAATGTGTGTGAAATGACTTTATGTTAACAATTAAAGGCCATTGGATTGTATGAACTCTATTATTTAATATTACCAGTTCCAATATGATTATATAATCTGTATTGTATAAAAATGGAGAATATATCCTATTAACCACAATTATAACTTCCTACAGATTTCCATTTTAGGTCCATATTAAGTCCGGGATATCCACGGAGGCAAATGTATATCCATGGGATATCCATCGATGGACTAAAATTGGACAACCTGCCAACTCGGTCATATATTAGTATTATATTGGAAAATTAAAAATGGTATATTATGTAGGTAATCTGTTGATTGTTAAATTTTAAAAAATACTTAAATTTAGAAAGGAAAATTAATACTGTTGACATGGAAACTAAGAACCACGATGATCCTCTTTTTATATGCTGTTAGGGACCAACTAGTTGTTTGTTAACTGTTTGTGCTGTTGTGGTTATTAGTTATAATTTTATTTTTTGATTGAGTTCTTTTACATTTTAGTAATTATTTACATATTATTTTGTGAAATTTAATGTGTAACACCAAATAATACCTTGTTAAAACAAATAAAAGACAAAACGTTTTTTATTCATTTATCCATATTTTGTGTTAGTGATTATTTATGTATTTAGCCCAAATGACTATTTTAATACTTAATTTTTAGAACAAGCAATGAAAAATCTAAGAAAACATCAAAAATACCGCGAGAAAAGGGGATATTTGTTCAAATGTTTGAAATTAAAATAGAGTTTTTAAGATTAAACAAAAAGTTTCAGTTAATTGTGTTTGTTTTATTAAGATGTAGATATGTACACATTAAAAACTACTAAAAATTGAAAATTACAAATATATCTGACTAAATAACAAAACATAGGTTGGGCGGTTAATTCTGCCAGCTGAGCGTACTTTTTTATAATAATACATTATTTCCTCATATAAACAACAGTTTTTTATTAGTATGGGATTCTTTTTCCATGTGAAATGCGGACTTTTCAAATGTCTATTATATGTCCCTAAATAGTCCAAAATTGGACCTTACATGGATCAACTATGAACGTCCAATAGTGTCGCCTGTGGATGTTCAGTGGACGTCCATTATATGTCCCTAAATAGTCCAAAATTGGAACTTATTTGGATCAACTATGGACGTCCAAAAGTTCACTGGATATCCACAATGGACATTATGGATATACATCAGACGTCCATCGGATGTACTTCTGTTACATGGGAATAACCCGGTTAACCAATGCTTCATATATTAACTGGATTAACTACTAAAAGAAATATTTTTTAATTGCAAGAATGGTTGTGGTTCTGTGGAACTTTACTAACACTGGATAAAACATTTTGCAGTTGCCTGGCTGTTATATTTGTATTCAGAGTTAATAATGTTGATATACTCTGAACGTCTTAGAATTGGCATTTGTTACTTCCAATTTTTCGAAATCAAGCAGCCTATGGTCTTTCAGGAACCCTAAGATAACCTAAAGCCTAGTATAGCAGGTGCCAATGAATAAGTTAATGAAGTTGCCAAAAAAGATCAATCACAAAATTAGGACCAGAGTCGATTTGAGGCGGTGTTACAAATCATGATCCGCATGATAGGCGTATTATTTACCACAACTTGTGACTGACCTTGAATAAATAAGGCCAACGTTGAGCGCTCTTTATGTCTATTCTCCAGAATAGAATTTTAATTTCTATATATTTTACCATAAACTTAATTTCATAGGAATCAAGATATTTGTGAAAGCTTGATTTTTGTGTCCTTTACATCCTAACTCCTAAGATGCGGAAGAAAGTTGGAAGATTTTATGTAAATTTAAGAATGCCTAAATAAATAAGACCTTACCCCTTTATGACATCAACGTTTACAATAGTAAATACAATATATATTATATATAAAAACGGTATTATGAGATATTTATAAGTGGTGACTGTCATTTTGGAAATGTTTTTGTAACATCCTCTGATTTTATTTCAATATTATATGTATTAATACTTTTTGTAGCAGAGATAGGAAAATTATGTTCAATGGGTCCTTACCCAGAACCCATCCCCGAGATGATCCCCACCAACCAAACCCACCTCAAAGCTCGTCATTACCCCCGCCTCGGAATCACTACCCTAGCATACTTCAAGACGGGCGGTGGTCCCTCACACACGCTTATCATAGATTCATACCACTCACTTTATCAAGAATGTCCTCTTTCCCTAATAATACTCTCCACTGCTTCGCTTACCTCTACATATTCTTTCTCCCCTCTCAGCATTATCTCCACCATGTTCTTCCAATACACTGCCTCTCCAAGTTTTCTCTCCAACTGCTTTAACACTTCCTCGTTCTTCTAACATCTAAACACGTGTCCCTCATCTCTCCTAACCTCTCGTACATTCCAGTCTCTCTTTTCCCAATCTTATGTAGACACCCCACCCTTGACCCATGCCTAGTGAGCACCTGGATCAAGAAGTAGTTCACCTCTCCAAACTTCTGGTCCATCCACTCACTCCTACAATTGCCATTTTTTATAGCATACCTACTTGTTCCGCTTATAACAAATTATCATTTTTATTATTTTTCGAGCCATTTCATAAATACAAAATGACTTTCTATTTACCATATTATTAAATATAGTATAAATAAAAAGGTTTACATAAACTTCGCTAATAACCTGAATAACCTGCTGAAATAACTGCTGTTTGATCTGCTATTTAGATTCAGTGTAGTAATTTAATATAATATAATCTTTACAGTGGTGTGTTAGCTTACCCGTTTTACCAAAATGCACTTTAGAGAAATTATTTTATCTGTCGATAAGAAGTGCTGAACTATGCTAAACCTAACACTATAAAAATATGTCCATAAAGATAAGTTTAGAATAGGAAACATAAAGCATTGTAGGCTGTATAATATGCGTTTGGTTTCGCATGGCTGGAGAGTTAGTGGGCTGTACGTGAACTATAACATATAGGGGTGGGCCACAATTGGCGAAAACGAGCAAAGGGTGCGCCCTCTATCTGGACTGCCATTTGTTTGCATGCTATTTGTTAGCAGTGTTTTAGAATAAGTTAAATACCACACGTACCATCTTTCACTAACGATCTTTACCACACAAAATTCAAAAGAGAAAAGGTTGAATTAACATTGAATCAAATAGCTGATGTTATTGTTTTCCCCAATTCACTGACAGTTACTGCAGCGCGGTTTCCAAGATAATATTTTGTTGGAAACTATTTTAGTGTCACTGTTGGACATACATCCCTATGTTTTGTAATAAAAAGTGACTTTTGTTTAGACCTCATTTTATTTGCTTTCACCTTTCATTTGTTAAGGGATGTTTCCATTTGGTCAAGGTGGTTTTGTAGTTTTGCAGTCAATTTTTAAATTCGTTGGTACCTACCACTTTATGAATTTTTTGAATAAATTAATATTTTTCCGTTAATATTACTAATAAGAGACAAAAAACAAAATAAAAACAGAAAAACGTGTGGAGTATATTATATAAGTAATGGTAGATTTTAACTGTATAGAAATAACACTTTTTAAACACAATAACAAGTACCTACCTATCTATTAAATGATATCGGATTTAGAAGTTATTAATTTAATAAAATGAATACAAATAGGTTCTCTACTTTTCACAAATTCGTTATCACTTTGAATTAAACAAGTAGGTCTTTTATGTTCATATTAGTAGCATACCTATACTTTTTTGGCTGTGTATCTCTTTTTCCTACCCATGTTTTTGCACTCATTTAGAAAAAACGTTTGATCATTTGTTCTTTTCATTGTTTATAAACCAATAACCTCTTTCACTTAATATGGTACCTACCTAACTTGTTAAATTTAAGAATACATTAATTAGGTGTTAATTAAAAAATATCTAATGTAGACTGCTTTAAATACCTTGGACTTACGAATGAATGTCCCTTTGACATTTACATTTTAACCAGATTACAAAAAGTTTGAAATACAAAACAAATACCTACCAAATTTTGTTTGGCGTCTTAATATTTAAAAATGTACCTATATTGTAAATATTGTGCATTGAATCACAGTTTAACCATGGGTAGGTACATACTATTAAAATGGGAAGCAAAAAGATTAAAACAAATAGCCCACAGTAAAATTCTTATATGAAACAGTTAGGCAAGGAAATAAAGAAAAATAATCGCATTTCATGGGTTTCTATAAAAACCAAATACGGGTTATTCTTAGTTAAGCATACTTTTGTAAAAACCAGTAGAAAGTAGTCGAGTTTATTGTTACAGGTTTAGTCGAATAATAATATAGAAGTATAAAAGAATAAAAATGCACTGTATCAAGTTGACGAAAGTAGACAGAAGGCACACAAATTTCATCAGCCATGTATGGTCTGGGTGAAAAAACTTGACGTAAACCAAGACTGGTTTTCATGAATTCATATTTATTACTTTTTACAAGCAACTTTATCAGAGATTGTGTAAAAATATGCAAATTTGGAACCAGCACAACATATAAAAATATTTCAGTGACCGATTTTGCTGCATTCTTAATTCAGGAATGAATATTATCGCATCAATTTTCGTCGTAGATATAATTTTATGGTTACGGTCTCTCAAATTTAACCAGTCTACCAACAACAACCTGTTAAATACTTCCAAAACTCAAGTAGTTGTTCCATTTGCATTGTTTTAAAAATCACTATGAAGCTTTAGGTTGTAAAACACTGTTTTCTGTTATCTCAAAAAAAGATGCAACTTTGTAATCACAAAGAAAATAATTAAACTTTATTAATTACAGCTCATGAATAATCGTAAATGACTAGTTAGAGTTTCTCAGACGTTATTGATAACCCCGTAAAAAGGATTTTTTTAAAAACGGTCTGATTCCTAATAAATTTTCCATTTCTTTTTTACCTAGGTATATCTAATTAAAAAAAATTCCTTCTTTTGGCAATTTTAAAAACGTAAAAATTTGTATGAGTGTTATATAAATGAAGATTACTAGTCGTTCAATTTTAAGCAACTACTTAGCTTAAAAGCGGCGGTTTCTGGGAACTCAACCAAAGGTGGTCTTCAGTAAAAAGCTAGTGACTCCGTTATGCTAATATTTGTTTATTCTGATTCTACCGCCCGTAAGCAAACCAATTAACATGTTTTTAGGAAACTAAAGATGAATATTTAAAGAGTAAAAATTACAGGGGGTGTCACAAGGTTTACTTCTAATTAAATATATTTTCAAAGAATTAGTTACACCACGTTAGTAAATCGAGTAATTTGTTGTACTAACCATTACTATATTGAAGGCCACAAAAAAAGTTAATTGTTACAACAAACTGTGTAAGTTTTGTTAAAATGTTTATAGTATACTTGCTACTGGTATATCTTTAGTTTGCTCAACTCAAACATGTTTTATTGATTTTCTGATCTATAGACATCATAGGTAAGTCGTTACGAAATTTTAAAGAATACACTGATGTTTACATTACATTCCATTACAATTATATAACTTAGTGCTCGAGGAAAAACTATTGTAATAATTTCAAGTGAAAGATTTTGTTTTATTTTCCTAAAAATTTTCTTCATTTTACTTTAATAACACTATATATTACCGAATTAGGGATGATTACTGGCAAGTGAAAAAACTTTTGCTATAGAATGTAAGATTTACTGTTTTAGATTCAATGGAATACTTGATTTTTTTAATATTTAAACCCTTAACTTTACTTCTAAAGGATTCTATGCTATGCAAAAAAATGTAAATAAAGATAATATCCAAATAATTCGTTACATAGTTTTTTAAACGAAATTTTTTCACCACTCAAAAATAAGAGAAACTTGTTAATAGAGCATTAACGATGTAGCAAATCAATTAATGTTCTTTTAATTGGAAAAGGATGACATGTCTTAGTTAAATCATAATTAGGTTTTTGTAGTTATATATTTTTTCTTGAAAAAAAAAATTGTTTGACCATTTACACATAATAAATTATTACAGCATGTCAGAAAAATATAAGGTTGCAAATAAAAAACGTATGATTACAATAATTTATTATTTTAAGTTAAAAGCAGCACCTAATAATAAGTTAACTATGGAAAGATAACTTGACAAACGTTTTACTATTGCACAAAACATAATTCTTACATTAATCATATAACGCTACCAGTCGTATACGACATAAGGCTAGATGTCTTGAGAATAACTTCATTGCGATACATGTATACCACAAGACATTACAACTTTTACTCTATATACTATTCATCGTCATAATTATAATCTGCGGAAACTTTACTCTCAGAAAAAAACAAAATGACTCTCACAATACAAAACAGTAGTATTGATGTAATCTTCATCCTGCTAGTGAAAATGTAAAAAGTTATAATGGACACAACTTTGTGGAAATCCAATTTGAATTATCAAGAATATATATATATTCTAGTTATAAAAACTTTCATTGACATTAAAGTTCCATTATAACAAACATTAATAATGTTTAACATTTTACAGTATTATTAAATGTAGTTATTGTTTTGTTGGTTGTGGGTGTCCACAGACAATCTGCCACATGAACAAACATTCAATCCTCCTGTATTATTACGTATTTTTGTTTCGATTCGTGTTGATATTATTGCTACGTCTATATTTATCACTTACTGGTTAAAAACCAGCTCCATACAAAATCACTAAACTTCTATAAATACTGAAAATTAATTAAGATACCCGAAATTAAGTTATAAATACTGTTGATATTGGATAGGTATCATGTCAGTATTAATAAGTAAATTAAGAAAATTGCTTAAAAAAATAAATATTAACTTTTTTAATACAATTGATAAAAAAAATATGTGGATTCTGATTCTTCATATGTAATGCTAACGATTTTTTATCCATATTACATACCTATTACCTACATATAACATTTCGTTGTATAAATTATTCTTTCTAAATAGTATTTTACTAAAATTACCTAAAATTTGAGCAGTTTACTGTTTTTATTGAGTGTTTTATTATGTTAGTTAAAACAATTTCTAAAATCTAATCTGATTTTAGTTTATAAATATATTAAAATTTTATTTAATATAGTTGTAATATTCAAATCAATGATGTAAAAAGCATAACGCATAAGTAAGAATTTTTGGTTTTAATTTTTTATTACATGGTAAAACTAATTTTTTAATATTGATATTGACAGTTTAGAATTTTTATTTGTATATCTTTTATTAAACAGTTAATATGCATTTTTATTCCAAAAAAATTTATTTACTATGATTTTGCAATATTAAAACAGAATAAGTAAAAAATATTGAATTATTTCAGAACCATTGTAACTTAGTAATACTAAGCATACTACCATTACTACAATACATTTTTTACCATCTTATCCTTGTTTCAAAAACAACCTTCAGGGACTAAAATTTACTGATTTTCACCAATGGTTCCATAATTATCAACATAGTACCTTTTACTGCTTTTAATACATTTAAATCAAACCGCAATTAATATAAGCTATTATCTTTTTTATAAGATTAACTACACTATATGAGTAAAAAAAATAAAAAACAATCTACTTTTTACTCTCTCTGTGCGTTGCAGTTTTTACACAAAATACTTATAAATATTTATCGCAATCATACACAAATATCTGATTTCATCAGTGAGCTTTATCAACACATCCACGCTACTACTCGTAGTTATACAAGAAACTGATGACCAGTTTTGGCAGTAGTATGGTCCCAGTTGTATTCACATAACCTGCAGAATTTGGCTAGCTTCAAATGCTGTTCCTGGTAAAAGAATAACTGGACTCGATACATGTCCAGCTTCCACACAAACCATATTGGGATATTCATCATCACCAAAATCTGACATATCTTTTGCTTGATCTACCCAAGGGTTCCAAATCACTGTATCTGGGAAGTTATATTTCTGGATACGCATTTTACGACCAGAAACCACATTAGTTATTATGTGCTCTTGAGGAGTGTTTTGGTATATTTTGTCAGTCCACTCCCCAATGGTGACAACATCTCTAGCCTGTATAAAAATTATTACATTAAAAAAAATATAAGAAAATTATAAAAACTTACAACAAATTTAAAAGTAAAAAATTTAAAAGCAAGTCAGTGTCTTTCTAAAATATGCATGGAACTTTTGAAAATAGGATATTTTTATGTATTGCTTAATAGACCAATTAAATCTAGGTTCCCTTTTAAATCACAAAAAAATTATCTTGATTGTTTTTCTTTTATTTTTAGCAGAGATAAAATAACGAGGGATTTACAACTTTACATGAACGTTGTAAGATGGATGAAGTTAATTTCATCATATATACGATACGGTTAAAAAACGAATATTAACGAAGAGAGGCGGAGTATTAAGTGATGAATTTGTCACTGTGTACGAAGTGAATGACAAGTAATCGTTTAATGACACACGGGTCGATATATTTATTGTGATAGTGAATTTATATGAGATTGCTTAAAAGTCAGTGAAAGTATAAAATGTAAATCTGTTTATGGATATTTAAATTGAACTGTAAATATAAAGCCACTTTATGTAAAACAATCTCTTGAACTCCACTAATTTGTTAGTAATTAGTAAAAAAAAGTTTATTTTAGTTATTCTAAATATCACTTAATATTGAACCCAGAGTAAAACCATAATACTAATTTTATAACAAATTCTGATGAGTTAAATACAATTTTTCAACTAAAATAAATTTGTCAATATGAAGTAAAATTTCATTTTAAGAAAAAAAATGTAAAGACATATTTATAAAGATTTGTATGAAAGAAAACCTGGAAGATGGAGTTGGGTAACCAAGACAGAACCAGGAAATTATCATTCAGGTCAGTTTAGGCATATCTATTTCAGTTGGTATTATTTCTTTTAGAATTTCATTATAGGTTTGTTCTTTACTGCTGTAATGGGAGTTGGGTAAACAAGACAGAGCCAGGAAATTATCATTCAGGTCAGTTTAGGCATATCTACTTCAGTTGGTATTATTTCTTTTAGAATTTCATTATAGGTTTGTTCTTTACTGCTGTAATGGGAGTTGGGTAAACAAGACAGAGCCAGGAAATTATCATTCAGGTCAGTTTAGGCATATCTACTTCAGTTGGTATTATTTCTTTTAGAATTTCATTATAGGTTTGTTCTTTACTGCTGTACTAAGTTCATACTGCACTTCACTGAACGGAACTAGTGCAAGCAGGGCTAGTCATTTGTCAGCAAGTATAAAGAACGCGTCAGTGCAATAGTCAACATGACTTTGCTTTCAGCTGAACTATTAAGTTATAGAAATTCTTTTATATTCTGCATAATGTAAATAATTCTCAATGTTTTGATAATAAAATATAATTTTATGCAATAAATACATTAGTTTAATATTTAATAGGTTATTTTATATTTACAAACAAAAAATAGACCTAACTACCTCTACTACCCTACTTAAATAACTTATTATTCTCCTTTATGTAATAGTTAAGGTGGAAAGATTAATAAATTAATTTAAAAGTAAAACTAAGAACATATAACAATGTAATACGTAGATTTTTATGCCAGAAACTAAAACTAATAAATATACCATTTCTTAGTTTCTTGCATAAACATCTTGTTGCAATTTAAAAACATGCAAGTTATGGCAGTATAGCGCACTTAAATAGGTTAAGAGTATAAGTATACAGGGTGGGGCACTGTGAACGAACTATTCTCTAGCATCCAAACGACAAACAATATTGAAAAAATTTAAACCTAGGTATATTTAAATTTGTTGGGACTACATTCTAAAAATATTTTGGATTGTTTGATCTTATCGTAAAAAAATACTTAAATATGCTTCTTACTCTTAATAGTTGAAGTCATTGAAGTTACAGATTTACAATAAATAAATAAATAAAAGATAACTGGATTTGTTTAAATAGGTACTCGCAGGTAGCCATTTAGTTGAAATTAAAAGAATTGTTTTAATAGTAGGAACAATAGGAACATAATAAACTTTATTAAAATAACAGTGGTTTTTCTTTTATGAGAATAAATTACAATACTTAATTCGTTACCAACAAATATTAACAGAGAAAACATTAAAGGATGTGTTCAAAGTGACGTCCATCTTGTTGGATACAGGCTCGAACTCTTTTAAAAAAGTTCATCTTCACATCAGTTAGCACTTGTGGTGTTACTGTTTGAAATGCTCGCCTTATCCTTTCTTTCATATCATAAATGTTGTTAAATAAATTATTTACTTTAATTGGCTTACAATATACAAAACTGTTGTCAAATCACAATATAAACTAGACTTATTTTGGGTTGATTTGACAGATATCATCAGAAGCAACTTAGATGTTAGTAAATAACTATAGGATCCAATGTTAAAGTAGATATTCTAAAATTTGTCCCAAACTATTAGAGTTAAGTATAGGCAACCCAAATACCGATTGAAAGGTAATTAGTTACAGCTTCCTATAGGATACAAAAATACAGGGTGTTCCATTTGAATTAAGCCATTTATTTACGTTTTAAATGGTAAGTAATGTATGGTTATATTACAAACACTCTGTATATTATGGCATATTAAAAAATATTGCATGAAGGACGTTAAAGACTTCTAGTAAGGTGATGTAAGGCAAATTGATTTATTCATACTTGTTTTGAAGTTATTGTATTTTTTCGACGGGTCTACAAATTACGTAAAATCGTTTTTTCTCAGAAACGGAAGTAGGTAGCTGTAGGGACGTGTTAAGGAATAAACATTATTTTTGATCGTATAATTCAAAAACAAACAAAAATACAGGGTGTTCCATTTAAAATAACCTAACTTTGATATGTCACGATTTTCTGGAGCACCCTGTACAATCCAAAATATTTTTAAAATGTAGTCCCAACAAATTTAAATATACCTAGGTTTAAATTTTTTCAATATTGTTTGTCGTTTGGATGCTAGAGAATAGTTCGTTCACGGTGCCCCACCCTGTATAACATAAAACATTCATTGATTTCGCTTTTATTAGTTGTTACAGTTGCAGTTTGTAATAAACTATATTGAATATGAGTTCATATCATTAAAATAAAATACAGTCCATATCCTCAAAGACAAATTAAATGGAACTTGTTAATTCTCAAAAACCAGCACACATCTACATTACATTTTATATTCTTAGTTTCACTTTTAAATTAATCTTAGTTTTAATTTTTACTTGCATGAATCCACCTTTACTTTAAATATTTAGAATATAAAGTAATTTAACAGACGTCATAATTAAATCTTTATTATTATTTTAATATTGACTTGACTTTGAATCTACCACTTTACTAATGTTTCTCCTTCTATTGGCAGTTTATTGTATTTTACAGCCTGATGACGGTCTGGTGAGACCGAAACTAGTTGCAACTTTTCAATCTTAAATTAAATATTGTGGGATCGACTTTGACTTTTTCTATGTTTTTCGGTCATTTTTAAATACTCGGTTCTTGCACTGCACTTCCTGTCACTGCCCCAGACCTAGGGCAACGAGTATACTAAACTACTGAACTTGGTGCATTTCAATAAAGAACGGGTTCTTTCTAGCTTCCACTCCAATAAAGAACGCTGCAGTGTCACTAGACTACACTAGGTAGTGCAGAAAGTTCGGCAATAAAGAAAAAACCTTATATAATTCAGTATCTGATATTTCAGTATAGTGCAAACATTCTAAAAGAGTTATTAACCTCACATAAAATACATATAGGTATACCTTGTCCAGTATAAAAATAGGTGTACGTCACAGCTGTAAGAACGGGACTATGTTGCCAAGCATTTAAACTAGTATTAGAATCTAGTAAATATCAAACAAAGTTTCTCTAATACTCTTCTTTTTATTTGAGTACAAAATTAAGCTAGGTTAGTTATATAGACAATTAGAAAAAATGAAATTTATTGTACTAACCCTTACTGTGTGAAAGTCCATCTTATTAAGAACAGTAAACAACAAAAAGGTTGAATGAAACTTCCACTATTTATTCGTAAAATACGTTTTAAATTCAATTACAGCTGTTTCGCTAAAAACTAGCATCGTCAGATTGACATATTGAAGTTACATTTTGTTTGTAGCTAGGCACCTGATGTTGATTAGGTAGTATTAAGGCTAGACCAAGTATGGAAGTAATAAGACACAACAATATAAAAGCCTAGATGTTATTAGCCCTAAGGGATTATCCTGGATGTAATTCCCTCTAAGATCAGTATAACTGTGCAATGACATAGGAAAACCAGGAAAAAACTATATCATGCTGATCTTTACAATAATATATAAGTTATTTGCAGTGGCTGTATAATTTTTTAGGCATATTTGCTATTAGAATAACAGTTTTTTAATAACATAAAGAATAAAATTAAATGAGCGAAATAAAACACGACTGGAGGTTAACACAAAAAATTGCAGAAACCAGATACGTCAATGTAATAGGCGCGAATATCAAAATTTCATCTGATAAATCATGTCATATAAAATATTTTAGCACAAGTTATGTTCGTTTGAAGTTTATATTTTATTAGTCCAGAAGTTATATTTGATATAAAATGAATTACGAAACCTTCCTTAAAGCATTTATATATTTTTTGTAATAACTTGCGGCCTTCGAATTTCAATATTTACAAAATTTACAGTGAGCAAAGATACTGATTGACAGTAGCAAATGAACAAGTCAAACAAACAGAGCAATTTGTTCACTTTGATAACATGCACCTATATTTATACTGCACAAAGTATATATTAAATTTTTTTATTAAAATCAAGACATAATAGAAAGTTCATGATATGCATGATTTTTAATATAAAATAGTATAAATTAAAACCTAATTTCCTAGATAACATGAAAATCAAGTGCTAGAAAAAAAGTAATAAGCCCATAATTTGATTATCTCTTAATCAATTATTTATGATTTACCTCTTGATATATAGTACCTTCTCGTACTTTGTCCACATAGGTACAGCCTTGTAATCCTGTAATTTGGCAACGTCTTACATCAGGAACTTTAAAATATGTATGAAGAAGCATATTGAAACTGAATGTCAAGTCTTTACTTGGATTATATACAGCAATATTAAAGTGTAGTTCTTTTTCTCTAAGGATCAGTCTATATGTCAGTCGAAACCTAGATACATAATACAATATAAATAATGCAATACTTATAAATACAAAAATGTTAATATTGCTTATCAATATTAAGTGATAGGACAAAATGATATTACACAATTTTAATTGATTAACTAAAAGTAAACATATTTCAGTATCACAGATAAAAATAAGTTGTTTTTCTCTATGCCACTGATTAAATGCAACCATGAACATTTAACTTACGGATAATTCCACATAGATCTAGTAAAATCAGTGTCCATAATAGAAAACACAGCTTCCACATCTCCACTTGGCAGTCTTTCAGGAGCTTTTTCTAAATTCCATCTAACAATTCTAGCAAACCCATGTTGGGGTCCAAAATTCCATGGTCCAAATTGAGCTGAAATATTTATACTTTAACAAAATATGGTATACTGATATTTTTTTTACAAATGCATTATTTATTTTTACCTAGAACAGATGACATATACATATAATAAATATACAAAATATAATTAACAGTGTCACCTTTAAAACTTATCAAACCAAAACCGTTCATTCAAATTAAACAATTGATAAAACTTACGAAAAACAAATGGTATGCCACCTCTTATAGCCTTTTTACCATCAAATACTGCTTGTTTGCTAAAAAAAATGTACATTACTAAAAAGTTATATTTTGTTTAAAATTTCATTTACATATATATTAAGTTTGCGTTTTTATTCTTACCTAACAAATAATTGTTCTTGGTTATTAACTCTCCATGAGACAACAGTGGCACCTAAACATAAAAAAGACAGGTTATGTTGATTTTTTTAAGCGGTTGTTTGGGTATCTTTCGAAATGATTGGTTTTAATATAACAAATATAACATAAACAAGTAAAATGTTAGAAGCAAACATTTCTCACCATGTAAATTAATTGTACAAGTAGTATTATTTCCTCTATCTAAAACTACAACACTAGTAGCTGCCATAGCCGTTTTAAAAGCTTGTAGCCCGCTTCAACCGGCTGAAAGATGCTGATACTCGATGTTTATGTGTTCTGCACTTAAAAACACACTTTACGCGGTATTACCTGCGCGGACACACCACAGGTGTTAAGTCCCTCTATTGGTAGTGGAAAAAATATGAGTATAAAAACAAGACGTTGCACCGCTAGCGTCGAATCAACCCAATTACATTCACAAATCGAAACGAGAATGGCATCTAACGATCTAAATATGCAGAAGCTCAATTGACTAGTTTTTCATTCATACACAAAAAACGGAAACATTTGAGATAATGGTTGAATCGAATATTTTCAACGCCATCTCTTGAGTTGAATAAAGTATTACATCAAAGTAGTTTACTTCTTTAAAGTAGTCATTTCGTTGGCAGTTTAGTATTTAGTTAGTCATTGCAGTTTGAATAACTAGTTGGACATTGTTTAAGTATTATATGCACAATATCTATTATCATTGTATTTATCTTATACTCTTTAACCTATGATAAAATTCATATTAGGATTACCTCCATGTAATATTATTCATTAATGCTTTCACAAATGCCATCTAGCGATATTTCGTTATACATATGGTAATTGTAGCTATCAGAGTAAAAGTCAGAATTGTTAAAATATAAAATAATTCAGGAAATGATTAAAAAAATTTATTCTATTTGTTTTAAAGATGGGTATGCAAATTCAACAATATTGTAATTTTCTTAGTTTGGTTTTTGGTTACGAATTAACTTTTTTAAATTAGTAAAACTTTAATGAAGTTGATTATAAAATAATTAAATTAGATTAATAATATAATAAATATTACTATACATAATCCAACTTAAAGCACACAATTCATTTAGTTAGGAGCTTTGTAAGATAAGAAATAATAGTGTTTAAAATATATTTGTTTTGGTATTCCATACAACAAAGATGTCATTTAATTAAATTATTTGTTTATAGTAGGTATACCTAATAGACCCATCTCGTTAATGGCACAAATTGAATACTCGTGCGCGAACTAACTCCCACTCTCGTAGTTCCCCCTAAATATTCGTGCCCCTTATAAAATTGTGTTGGTATGACATGCAAAAGTAATCAGTAATCCAAAGTAAAGTAAATCCAAAGAGAAGTCTAGGTACACACACAAGTCGTTAATATTAAATACACAAAGACAAGAAAAACACAATAACAACTAGCAAGCGGCGTACACGAACGAAATAAAAATTAAAACTTCTCCTTTTTGTGGTTTATGGCCTGGGCTGCCGCGGCTATACGGCAAATAGAGGCTAGCTTTTGACAGCTAAAAGGTTTATTTTCATTTAAATTGTGGTATTCCTGGGTAGCAATACGTTGTGTTCTATGGTAAGAAGTAGTCATATTTTAGCAGTGGAAGGGGAAAATTCAAAAATATTTGCGCATGAGTATTCAATAAAGAGATAGGTGTATTGGTATTTATATTTTAGTTAGTTCGCATATGCCAGATAATGTTAGTTGTGAAGTGAATACCTATTTACTGGAAAATCTGTTTAACTCTAATATCTTTAATAAAATACTTTTAACTGTCTAACGCGATATCTAAAGAAGATAACTTGGTTATCGAAACTCCCGTTATATATTTCAAATGTATGCTGGTGTAGTAGTAGTGTAAACTGTGTTTGGTATAGTCTTTCCAATATTAATTGCTAAAATCCATTTAAAAGTGTCATACAGACTACCAGTCTAGAGAGAGCTGGGTTCCGAAGATACAGAGTGGATGTTTAATGGGAGAAATATGTCGTTTTCATGCCATTCTTTCTACTTTGAAGCCTAGTAAACTAACTCACTCTGTATGACACTTTTAAATGGATTTTAGCAATTAATATTGGAAAGACTATATCAGCATTGCCAGTGGTTCCAGATTCAGCACATGTGATATTTTAAGTGAAATAACAAGAGCTATTGTAAAAATAAACAAACTGAGTACATATAATAAATTTTATTCTTTTCGTACATCTCATATTTTCAAACATCCAGTTCTTAATTGGTTTGCTCTTCAATCTATAATTAAAATACTATTATAACAATGTTAAAAATTTACCTGTGTTTTTTTTTTCATCCTCTCTTTTGCTTTTACTAGCTAAACATTTATAATATCTAATATCTAAAATAAATGTTGATATAATTATTGAATATATGTGAACGTCTGATGGAAACTATTTTTCGTAGTTTATCTTGGGAAACTTGTTTGGTCTGCCTAGATGACATCATTATAATGGGTAGTAGATTGCAAAAAGCCAATGTAATATTAATTTTGAAGAAATACCACTTGTTTTAGAGTCAGGTCAGTTACTTGGATCGTGAGCAAAGATGGCGTAGCTGTAGACACCGCTAATATTGAAGTAATTCAAGGGTGGTAATTTCCTGGGTTTGTGTTCATACTACGGACGGTATGTCAAGAATTTTGGAGACATTGCCATAGCCCTTTGGAGGGACTAACTGAACAGGTTAAGATCTATTGTTTGAATGACGAGTGCCAAACGGCCTTTGAATTTTTAAATAAGGTATTGACATCGGCCTTTGTTTTTACTTATCCCCTTCCTGATGGTAGACTCATTCTGGACACCGAATCTAGCATTGTGTGAATTGGAGCTATCTTATCGCAACTGCAAAACGGAAAGGAAAGAGTTCTTGGATATTTCAGCAGGACATTATCTAAAGCTAAAGAGATTTACTGCGTAACTAGACCTGAACTTCTCGCAGTTTTAAAGTCTGTGGAACACTTCCACAAATACTTATATAGCAAAAAGTTCCTAATTAGAATATACCATGCCAGCTAAAATGGCTACTTAACTTTGGAAATCTAAAGGGACAGGTAGCAAGATGGTTAGAGAAACTTCAGGAATACGATTTCGAGATGCCTTTCTGAAAGGATATGTCTACCTGATTTCATACATTGCAGCCGGCACGAACAAAATGAGACGCTAGCGTTGATGAAAGTGGTGCCAGACCAATGGTGCTCCAGAATGGAAGAGGAACAGAAAAATTATTTCGTTCAAAAAAAATCTGTAGAAAATAACTGACTCATCTACAATGGCGGGAAGTTTCGTCGTATTCTCCGGTTTTGAAATCACACTAGGTACAATAGAACTCTTTAACTGTAGATGGTGTGCTTCTTAGTAATACTTAGTCGGAAGTCCTCACAAAAAGTGATGCTGGAAATTACGTCGTCGTTGTGGTGGACTATTTTTCTAAATGGGTTTAGGCTTACCCTGTTCCCAACCAAGAGGCCCCTAACTCCCTAGATTAAGGAAGACATTTTGAAAGTAAATTATTTCAAGAAATCTGCAAAAAATTAAGTAACCATAACACTAACTGAATGCTGAAATGGATGAAACGAATCAGTACAAATTATCTATCAAAAAGAGGTCTAGAAATACACAACGATTGGGATAAACATGATCCACTCCACTATTTCTAATGGCTATCCGATCGGCTGTCAACGAAACTACGGGTTAAACTCCTGCGACAGTCCTGTTTGGTAAAGAAAGCAGATTACCTTGCCACTTGATATATGGAAGCAAACCTGGTGAAGTAGCGGCAAAGATCTTTAGAAGAAGATCGAAAATGTTTATGAAATGGTGCGTGATAAATTAAGACTCTTCAGTGACAGGATGAAAAGTACTACGATGTACGAGCAACTAAAAGTGGGAAAGTTCTTATATAGTCAAAAAGGGTATCAATGACGTGATCTATCGAATTGCTAGAGTGCCTCGAGGGTTAACCCGTCGTAGTCCACCATGACAGGTTGGTGCTAACCGTGGCATAACCGTGCCTAGGTTGCAACCTCAAGCTACTCCATTGCTAACAAAAGCCAGGCCCAGAAAGCCCAACTTCCTTCTCTTCTACAAGTATGTAGACAAAACTATTTGCGCCGACGAATTCACCCAAATACTAGACGAACTGTAAATCCAGCATACCCAAGTCCAGCAAGACTCCGCCGTACTGAAAATTAATCGACCATACGTTCTTCTAAAATAAGTTCAGACAGTTGAGACTGTTATGTCAATCTTCTTTTGTATTCATTGCCCTAGGGTGCCCTTCATGCAAGGCCACTATTCTTGCTCTGTTAAATATTGAAATTCTATTGTCAGAATAATTGCAAAGAACAGCTCAACAATAACTTAAACAGGCTAAATCGATATGAACCACTTTTTAAAACCCCGCTATATAGGAGGTTGAAGTTATGAGGATGGAAAGAGCGAAAAAGTAGTTCCCCCTTAAATAAGAAATTGAGTTGTGCGGATTATTAAATGTAAATATTTTATTCACTAGCGTTGTATTTTAAACCAATTTTTTAACTAACAGGAAAATAAAAAAACTTGTTACTATTTATTATTTTATTTTATGTATGTCCAATGAACACATTGTCAATAATTATTCTCAGATTGCGCCATTCACAAAAAAGTTTTATGTATACTACAAAAATGAATGGAAAACATGGGACGAAAAAGTAAACACTAGTTTGGCACATATTGTGGCAGAGACCAAGGAACAGTGCAATACTGACATCCCATGTTGAACTATCAATCATAATTATATTTAAAACTTAATAATAAATTTATATTCAAAAATAGCAAAAAAGTACAATATTAATATCAAATAGATAAATGTAATTTAAAACGATTAATTTAACTTTGTTAATAAAAATTAAATACAAAGTGGTTTTTGAACATCCCTTATTTAAAAATAATACTTAATAATAAAATGCCAACATATAATACTGAGTAAATAATGAATACTTTCTGATCGATCAAATTAAAAGTTTTTAAATTACACTGATTTCTCCTCCTTTGTTATCAGAAAAGTAAATATATTAATTAATGGAGGAAAAGCTGTAATATTAATTGTTCATATTTATTTTGCAATCAGATCCATATAGAAATATAGAATGTCTATAAAGATTTAAATTTTAGCACAAACGTCATAGAAAAAACTTCATAGAAAACAAATCGGAAAAAGTGAATCGGGATATTCACAATGGAAAGTATAATGGCGCGACCTGGGCACTAGCTACTTTAGTGACACATCAATATAAATAAATAGAATTTAATATTTTAAGGTACCTTTAAGGCTAGTCGAGATCACTAGTGCACTATTTTATCCCTACACTTGCGCAGCTGCACGAAACTTGAGTTAAAGATAACCGTCCATGTTTAAAAAGAGTGGCAAAATCTTATATCTTATTTCCTAAATAAGTTCTGTGTTTTAGCATTCTTAAATTTGTGAGCAATTCTTTTAATGCACTTTCCAGTGGTTCGATACACTGGTTAGTATTGAATTACATTTTGCGTTTTTAGGGATTTCAACTAACTATAAGAACACTAATATAGCGTCCTTCACGAGCTTTATTCTACTAAGCAGTGAGGGCTCTTTCACAATTATATATTTCTCTACATAAAAATAAACATAAATAAAGTGCCGATTAAACTTATTTAAAATCACTACTTATAATATAATAAAACAACTAACAACAACACTTGTTTGAGAATTCGATCATGCTTCACAAATTTAAGGATCCAAATTTTTAAATATACATTTTATATAAAACATACATCTTTTTACTGGACGTAAAATTCCTATATTTTATTAGAAATATTTCCTTTTTGTTCATACTCTTCCTTTGGATAACAAAATTATTAACAGTAGATATATTAAAGATTTAACAAATAGATAAAATAAAAATACATATAGATTTTCTCTGTCATTTTGATTTGAATATATAAGTAGTAGTAAACCTATCAATATTAATAACAATAATTAAAATATCTGAAATCACAATTTCTTGGTAATAAAGAGGGATAATAAAAAGTCACAGCACTTTATATTTATAGCAGTATCAGAAACCAAATGGGAATGAAATTTATACATTTTTAGGATATAATTTATAAATGCTTTTATTTAAGTATGTATATAGATTTATATTAAAGTTTTTTACATACTTTTTAACTGTTACCAATTTCATTTTTATTAATTTTGTTAAAAAAATATTAGATTTAAGATTTTCTACAACTCAACAACTAAGATAATAACTGTTTAATTTATCAGTAAAAATGCAATGAAAATAGACACGCTGTATATCAAAATAAAATCGTTAAAAAAACAACAATACATAAATCTATAAAAGTCAATACAAAATTTTATATTATTTACTGTATTTTGTATTATTTGACTTCTTATATTAAAAAAAAATGTTTATAAATTTAAACAAGTAACAAAATATACTATCAACTAATACTGATTGTTCGTTATGAAATATTTCTAAGAATATGCTTAACAATTTTGTTTTAATATAATGTAATAATTTATGGTTATATAATTATACAAAAATAAACATATAGAATAGTTAAAAGCAGCTAAAATTATGTTACAAGAATTAAATGTGTATTTTAACGTATCCTTTTATATGTTGTAAAATTTCTTTTACCTACTAACATGTCAAGCACCAGGAAGGTTACTGCGTCACTGATTCCCATATTTATTCGTTACCTATGGTGTTACATCTTCTTAACCCTATATAAATTTGAAAGTAATTTTATTCTAATTTAAAGAAGCTTAGTCCTTTGGTTTAAAATATTTAAAGGTACTACATATATCAAAATATTCAAATTATTTGTTGTGTATAACTGGTTGTAAGAGTATACTACTCTAAGATAACAATACAATTGAATAATCTAGGTTTTATATGAGATGAATTAATGACATATTCAGTGTTGGTAAATATACTATGGGTAATTGAGGGTAATTATTGGTTTGTTCAGGCAGCAGACAAATTTGGTAGCAAACGGTTTGAAAGGTGCGCATGGAACTAATTCGATTTCCTTTCTGTGCACGTTGCAAACGGTTTGAAACCACGTTTGACTGCTGCTAAACAGACATAGGCGCAACTAGGGGGGGGCTAGGGGGGGCTAAGCCCCCCCTAGCTCATCATTAGCCCCCCCTAGCTCATCATTAGCACCCCCTTGAAATTTTAAATTTTTTGACCAGATTGTACTGCTAAAAATTATCTTGAAACTAATTTAAAAATATAAAATTAAACTTTAAAAATCAAGCAGTATCAGCCGCCAATATCTGATACCACGAAATTGCTAAAGTACTTTTATTATCAAATACATTTACTATGTTCTCGTTTCTCGTACTCGGTGGTAGTAGATTTTTCAGATTGATAAAATAGGTAGGTATTTAGAAAAGCAGGTACCTATATTTTAATATAAATTTTATTTTCTTTCATATTTTTTTATTTTTATATAAACATTCAACAAACATAAATCAAAGTATGGGTACAAAAGTAACGGGTATTTCGAGCAGAATGGGTACTTTAGGTATTAAACTAATACCCGTTACTTTGTATTGGGTAGTTACTTTTTTACATCACTAACATGAATATCGGTGTCGAATTTTGGCAGTTTTAATAATTTGTGTTTGTGTGTAATGTGTAAGCGAAGTGAGTAATAGCAGCAGTTTTTAAATTCTAGAGTGAAACTTCGTGAGTAGAAGTGTATAAGTTCTACTTAACGTTTAAGTTTATAATCAGTTTATAGATAATTACGATAATTTGTTTAATTTGTGATCTAGGTGTAAAGGTGTTTTTGGGAGTCTTGGGGTCACCGAAGCAGGTAAATTAAAATTTGTATTAAGATAAGACGAATGGACAGATACAGAAACGAAAAACAATTTTGAATCTTTATTCTTCTTGGCGTCATCGGTAATTGCTTTTTTTGTATAGCTGTTATATGTTGTCACTAGATATATGTATAATATAATATAGTAATCATAGCAAGCATATTTAAATACTATGGTAATAGCAATTTTAGTAGCGGTGTGCACAGTATCTTGAATAATTTTCCTAAATGAAAAATTACGTAAAATTTGGGAGATATTCAACTTATTATCGTTTAAACATTATACCGTCGTTATACTAAACACCTAGGTGAATATAGCTTGTTGTAGTGCATACGGGGCTTATTGAGTACTTTTTCGCTAATTCAATTTTTGTATTTAGCGACTAAACCTTTGCTTCAATTTAGTTCTGTCTGTTCGTCTATTTTGTGATTGAATATAATATAATATTGTTAATTTTATAATATTCTTATTCCTATAAGAACGCCAAAGCAGTAAGAAGCCTCAAAATGGATATAAGAAATTTTTTTGAGAAGGCTAAAAAACCAGTGATCACTTCCAGCGGCGACAGCAGCAACTCTATCACAAAAACGCAAATACAAGAAGATTCCAGCTTACCTGCAGATGTACCAGAACCAGGAATATCATCATCACCTACATTGGTTTCGAAACTGGATGATTTGGGTACATTGGAAACAGGACCTGCTGTTCCAAAACCTAGCCAGTTATCCAAAGACTGTGTTTGGAAATCAGAGTCGCGGTTTTAACTCCATTTATTTTAACGAATTTACATGGCTAGAGTACAGTGTTAAAAAAAATTCAGCATTTTGCTTCCCATGCAGATGTTTTGGAATCGCACACGGAAACAACGATGTTTTTGTTGATTTGGGTTTTCAAAATTGGAAAAAAATTAAAGAAAAGTTAACTAAGCATTCTAGCGCTATATATCACAAAGAAAATATGGAAAAATGGTCAAACTATAAAAAAATAAAGAAACGGGAGAAAACATTTTAACAAATTTATCTGTAGCGTATCGTGAACAAATTAATACCAACAGAAATTACATGAAAACTTTGATAGATATAACTTTATTTTTAGCAAGACAAGGTCTTGCATTTAGGGGTCATGATGAGAGTGTCAGTTCTGTTAATAAGGGTAACTTTAAAGAAGTTTGCGAATTAATTGCAAAATATAATCCAAATTTTAAAATTATGTATAAAGCGCCTATAAATCATTCAAGCTGGAAAATTCAAAATGAATTGGTACAAATTTTATCTGACAGAACATTATCACATATAATTGACGAAATAAAATCTTGTGGTGTGTATGCAATTATGTGTGATGAAGCTCGTAGTCACAAAACGGAACATTTATCGTTATGTGTTAGATATGCAGTAGGATTAGAGATTAAGGAAAGGTTTTTAAAATTTTTAAATTGCTCCGATAAAAGAACTGCATCGGATTTGTATGAACTGTTAACAGGAGAGCTAGAAAACTTACAAATTTCCAATTTAATATTAATAGGACAGTCGTACGATGGCGCTGCAGTCATGTCGGGCAATATTGGGGTCTTCAAACAAAAATAAGAGAAAAATACCCTGTTGCTATTTACACACATTGCTTAGCACACAAACTAAATCTAGCTCTTGTAGATGCATGTAAAAGCGTTCAATCTATATCAATTTTTTTAATACTTTAGAGGCAGTATACGAACATTTTTCAAATCCGGTTCATCATGCGGATTATGAGAAAATCCTAAAAGACCTCGACCTTCCAAAGAGAGAAATGAATCATTTATCCGATACTAGATGGGTATGTCGTTATAAAAGTTGCAATGCAATAAAAAAGTGTTATGAAGCAATAATATGTACCCTTGAAAATGAAATTTCAGCTAAAAAAGATTCAAGATCAGTAACGGCTTTTGGTATACTAAATAGTATTAAACAACCAACATTTATTGTTCATATTTTTATTTTGGACGAAGTTCTTAATACATTAAATATGTTATCAAAGCAGCTACAAGCCAAAGAAACAACCTTAGGAAAAGCTTCTAATATAATAAGGGGTGTTATAACTTCATTAGAAGAAATAAGAACTGAATCTTATTATAAAGATTTGCATTATCAAATTGAAGCATTTGCAAGCCAGTACGATATATCTTTAGAGCCACAAGGTTCTAAAAGAAAAAACAATTTTCATCAAAACTAAAAGACTTTGTTACTGATTCCACCATTGGGACCATAGAAACAGACTCTAATCCAGAAGCGCACTGGCGTGCAAATGCTTTTTATCGCATTTTAGATGCAACTATTGGTTTTTTAAAAAAAAGATTTTCTGACGAAAGTTTAGAGATGGGCAAATCCATTGATCACTTTATGCAATTAAATTTTGATTCTTCCTTAATTTTTATTAATCAATACTCTAATGTACTTAACATTGATAAAGAGTCATTAAAGGCAGAAGTGAGAGTACTTAAAAATGTCTTAAGCAATTCAGGAAAAGATGTAAATTTTGAAAACTTAAAATCAATATTAAATAAAGAAACCTATTTAAATTTTTACAAATTGTTTCAAGTAGCGCTAATATTGCCAGTATCATCTGCTACATGCGAACGAAGTTTTTCAGTTATGCGACGAATATTAGATTGGTTGAGAACCTCTATGGGGCAAGAGCGATTTTTCCAATCTAGCTATTTTGTATATTGAAAGAGATATTTGTTTAGATTTAGATTTAGTTGTAGACGACTTTTCGAAAAAACAAAGAAAGTTAAAATTAACTTTAGATTAAAAAAATACATGTATTCGTGTCAAACTGAATAAAAGTTGTTCAATTTTGCACTGATAGTCTTATTTTTGTTAAAATGTTGTCCTAATCATATATCTACCAATATATCATTTAAAACAAATACCTTGGTATTTTTTTCAAAACTCTACGCTGAGATCTGAGATTAGTATGGTGGCTGGTTAGACGCAATGGGTGACAATGTTTTTTATACGAAAAGCTATGTGGTTAATTTTTTAGCGATTTTGGGGTAGTTTGGGCGTGGCACCTAAAAAAAATTTGCCACCTGAAAAAATGGCGGGCTGTTTGGGTTCTATTTCTATTCTATATATAGCCTTGGGGCTTAAGCCCCCCCCAAAAAACAACTCTAGTTGCGCCTATGTAAACAGACCTTATATGTGAAATAGTTTATTTAATATAAAATCCAATTAGTATGTTTGAAATTCTTGCAACATCAGAGGTGGCACTTAACATGTTAAGAAACATTTCGCTATGTTGTCAATATATTACCTACTAATATACATACAGTTATATATTTCAAACAAAACAATTTCTCAACTAAATAAAAACTTAACAAAAGCGATACATTTTATTTTTTCTTTAGTTACTTCTACCACTTACGTCAAAGACGTGTTTAGCATCCTCTACATTCTGTTACGCAGGTAGGTGAGTGAAACTATTTTAGGTTTAAATTTCATTTTATAGATACTAGGTATTTTGTTAAGTTATTTAACTACGAATACATTTTTTATATCATTTTGTAGTAAGTGTGTAGATAATCATCTAAATTTGCTTAAATCCATATGAATAATAAAAAGTATAAGCTTTTTTATTTTGCCATAAATATAGGCAGTGCATTTAATATACAGCATAACATTAAATTTTAGAAAGAATGGAACAAAAAAATATACTAGATGTAATGACAATCTTAATTGAAACCTAATAAACATCGAAGCGTTCTTCCGTTTTCAAAATTTTTAGGGAAGAAGCCATTTTTTTAATTTCAGTTGTATTGTACTTTGTATTGAACATCTTAAATCGTTACCTATTTGAATAAAACTACCTTATACATTTCGTTAACGGTATTTTTTATCATTGTTACCACTCATCTCTTATCATCTCATAAATGGAGACGGACCTGCTCCATTAATTTTTAATATTAATAAACGGAGAGTGATAAAGAATGTTGAGCTGCTTTTTAGTCGATTGACAAAAGCGTGATGCTGGGACTACATTAGCGGGCTACGGCGAATATTCGTGTTAACGCGGTGAATGTGGCCGGGTACATCGTGTCATCGCATAGTATTCGGGCGAAGACGATGTAGTATCGGGAGCTGTCGGTAAACTAGCATTCATTTATCGCTATAACATTCGCTTGGGTGGCTACACGTATAGTTCCAAAATTGTAGATAGTGAGAGTGAGTCATATTTGAAATGTTTTGTAGGCTTTTGGGTCCTAGGGTAGATGTAACGTTGTCAGCGTGTATTATTCAACTTGAAATTATCTATAATATTGTAGTTTGTATATTTTTCTAACTGTAGATAGGCGATATAACTGGCAACAATGCCATTGTCGCCTATGCCCGAACACGATGTTTTTGTCGCGCGCCAACAAGATGCAAATCTTCGCCCGCTAATGTAGCCGAAGCATGATTGGAAAAATAGAAATACGAAGTTGCCACACAATTTTATATGATGTAATCAGTATATCAGTGAGTTTAAATAAAGGTTGTGGTTGCTAGATTTTATTGTAGATTTTTGTCACTTATTTCTTTTGACCGATTTGTTTCAGGGTATTTCATTTTGTTTATAAATAATCAGTAACCACACATTACGGTTATTTCCTGGCCAACGCGTGTAAAAATAGAACATGGTTGAAAATTGCAACATTTCAACCCTTTAAATACAAGTTCCTTTGCCTCGTTCCTAAAGAAATGTTGTATCTTGTTTTTTTAATATTGATTTAATTCACATTTATCTACATATATAATAATATATTTTAAAAACTAATAACCGTTTATGCTAATCTAAATCATCTTGCGGAAAACAATCCGGAATAACTTGTTGAATTGGTAGGTTTTTATATAGTAGATTGATTAAATGTACCAATTTTACTTTTCCCAGATATGTTACATATGTGTGAGGCAGTGGAGCTTATCGAGTCTGATATACTGACTTACAAGAATTAATGCTTGTTTTACATAACATGAGGTAAAACTCCATGCAACATTCGTGCTTCTATAGAAATATGTAGATATTGAAAAATTTTTAAAATTGTATATTTCGATTAATAGTTTATACTTGGTTTTCTTAACATCTACAAATTTCTGCAGAAAAACATGTTATAAAGACTTACTAAATAAAGTTAGTTCTATCACTCATAATTTGACATTTAATACAGTAAATATTTATTATTTATTAAGTTAATATTGCTCAAAATTCTTAGATTTAATAGGTACGCGATAAACGTTTTTTTTAAATTACCACCTAAAAAAAATCGTATGATTAACTATTTTTACAAAAATAGTCCATACAAAAACGAATCTGAAAGTACCCGTCATTCGCACGATGATAAATAAATTTGAAAATATTTTTAGGGTTTACAACACTCACCTCAATTGTTAAATAATACTAATAACATAAAGCATATTTAAAAAGTATTTATACCAATTAAATAATATATGAACTATTAAAACATTTTCGAAGCCGTTTACCATAATTTGGAAAAATATATGTTAGCACATACTTTAGAGTTCATGTCCTTGAGCACTTTTTCAAATTGTCTAAAAAATCTCACATCATTTTTAACCTGTTAGAATTTATGGCAATATCAATTTAGAAGATGAACCAACAGTTAACAATCTAACTTTTTAATACTGCAACGAAGTAGGCAACATCACTAGAATTGAATTATTGTTGTTACAAATTTAAGAATTTATTTAGTTGTGAATTTTGTAATCTGTATTATATTTTTTTCTAGTGATGTACTAGCTTGATTATACCTACTGATTTATGACTATTATTATTCATCGTGCCTAAACATCATTGTGTTTTAAGAAGACAAAAATTAATGAGACTATTTGAAGGAACTACAACCTCAGGAATTTTTAATTAATTCTACGTTTTGTCTAGCATATTGCTTTGTTCGTCGGGAATTATGTTTAATTGATTTCATTTTATAAATTAAAGTTGAAAAAATAATTTATAAGTAACGTCATAAGTTTTGTATGAGTCCAAAACTTCTAATAATACATTGAAAAATTATTTAATAGGTACCTAATGTCCAATAATTTTTTTTTGGTAAAATAGTCCTGAAACTTTTTCCACTTTAACAAAACATTTTAATTCAACGCAACACTGTGTCTGTAGATTTAGTAATAAATTAAATTTTGACATTTTTAAAAATAATTTTAAAGTATAAAATATTGTAATGCTTTGTATAGCTTTTACTATGATTATTGAATATTTTCTTGGTTTATAAAGTACGTTGCTCGAGCATTTGCAGTAAGTTATCTAAACCATTTATTTTTACGAAGCTCCGAATGGAGTGCCAAGGAAGTAGTTTCAGAGTTTTTAAAATTATAAGGTAAGTTTTTGTGCGGTTGGTTCTGATTTCTGATAGGGCACGTTAGGAGTATTCTTTTTATTTTTTTACATTACCTCCAACTGGAGGGAGAGTATCCCACACTAAAGATTAAAATGTTTTGGAAAATGGAACAAGTATATTGTGGCTTTACTATGAAGAATGTATATTATATGATCTACTCTAGTTTAATCTTATCTTAATATGGCTAATAAACATGTTGTTTTACTAATTGTCCTGTTGTAAGAAAATGAGCACTTATTAAAGTTGCTTTTTGATTTGATAAATATTACAATAGTTTAAAGAATCACGGAACCCAGCAGAAAGTTAGTATGTTACTTGTTACTGGATCTTATACATAGGTATATAATCTATAACATTAATAATAACTGGTTAATCACTATTCATGTTAAACATACTAAAATCCATCATAACAACATCGTTTATTTCAAGTAGGTAGTGAACTTTCTTTGATTTCATTTGTATATAATAAGAATTTGTTTTTGAATAAACGCTTGACGTAGACTTGCGTCGGCAATTAAATTACGAGTATATTGTAATAACTTCTCTGCCTCCTCCTCGTACCATCAAAACTCTTTCCAAACCTTCCGTTAACACCTCTAAAAACTCCATATCTAAAAAATATAAATATCTTTAGTTATGAGACAGAAAGAATTTTACCCAAATGTGTTTAAAGTGTTATTTTTGAACTGTATTTTTTATTTATTTTAGGTATAACTAAAACTACACAAGAATACAATTGACAAAAAATGTATTGTTTGTTACAGTTTTCTTATGTTTTGATATTTCAAAATGAATATAATAGAAAATTACAGCAAATCGAGCATTCTAAAAAAATTGCCAAAGACATTTAGGCGCCTATTCTGTAACTCATCGTTTAGTATAACAATGTTATATTAACGACTATATAATGTGAAAGACAATTTCAATTGAAGAGGCCAGGGGACAAAAGATGAGGGTCCATTTTTTTGGATATTGAGATTAAGGTTATTTTTTGTACATTATTATACGCAGAATTTTATGGTGAAATCATATTAGGCATAAAAGATGAGGGCACAGAATTATTGCAAATCCAAAATCAGTAAGGTTGGGGGGAAAACAGATGAGTGTCCCAACAGCAACAGCAAGACAAAAAGGTAACAAACTAACTACAAATAAAGGGTTCAGAGAAAAAAAAATTGATTCTTGTTACGCTTCTTATCATTAAAAACACTTTGGAAGAGTTAACTGAGAAAGTAAAGACTTTAGGTAGTCCTATTAAGGATACAGCAGAGTGTTAATGACTTCCATGCCAATATCCCCTTTAACACCAAAATTGTCTTCGTCACTCACCAAAATTAGGTTTTTATCAATTGGTATGTTTCTTCGTTTCACAATATTGTAGAGCATAGCTCAAGCATAGAAAATTATTATTACAAATGCAGGGTTGTAAAGCAAAACTGTCAGAAAGTAAGCAACGATATACCTTTAAGTATTTCATTAATAGTATTTCAATTGAGTTCTGAATTTCTGATGACTCTGAGGTTTATTTGGTTTTGCACCAACTACAGGATAATCAAACGTGGTAAAAGCGGGTAAGGAACACCTTCTATCAAATAGGGGCCTGACCTTGCATTAATCTATGTACCAATGACATAGCTTCCCCTTGAATATGAACAAGCAAAAGTGATAAGACATATCAGATTTTGAACCCCACCAAGCATTTGAATAGCCTCAGACTGCTGGGTTTTTGTCCTGAATCATAATAGGTCTTATGAACCTAGATATTCATCTTTGGGCTGAATACCCATATTACAAGGGTAATTGTACCTTTTTGTGTTATTCTTTGGATTTGTGGATTCCATATCAGCTTTTGCTGAAATATTATACCTAGGTATTTAGTTTGGGATACAAATGCATCTATATCTTCTTGATCGCTTGTGGCTTTAAGCCGCCTTGTTATCTTTTCCTGGTGAAGACGACATAAAGTAACGACATAACAGAAGACAGTTAGTTAACAGTAATAATACTGAATATATAAAGTCGCAATGATAATCGTCTTTACCGGTTACAGAATAGATACAATACAAATACTTACAATTTGATTCTCTTTCAATCTTAGTATCTTTAGGAGGTCCAGGCAAATTCAAAATGACTAATTGAGCATCATGAGATCTATTTACAATCACTTCATTTAGACGTACAGCCGTATGCATGCGACGAACATTACCTTCGTCCCTATAGTAGACAAATAAAAAAAATTAAAAATGGCTATGGCCTAAATAAGTATCTAAATTTAGTGTGATTTTAAAGTTTAAATATAGTTACAAAGTATGTCTCGTCTCGTAAGAAATATTTTATGATCAAGACAAAAATAATAAAAATAAATGAGTTACTAATGAATATATTAAAAGAACTCAACCAACAAAACATAATAATTAGTTAAATGATCAAAGAATATTGATATATTTAAAAAAGGGTAACTCAAACGATAATTCAAATCTTTAATTGTGCTTAGATGTACGAGAAGTAACAAATTATCAGTTGATAATTAAAACTTGACTTTTTAATAATACCTAAAGTTTTCTCTGGTGAAAAATAAGTTTGAATTTTATTTACTTACGGGGTTTTAGAAGGTTTATTATTTTCCTCTGTAATAGAATTTGAATGATTGTGCTCGTTGGAGCATTCTTTCTCCTTTTCAGAAGAATCGTCTTTTTCTTTGGCATTATCACAATCTTCTTTCGTTTCAATTTTAGGCTAAAACCATACAATGTTATGTAACATTTATTTGTATTGTAAGAATACCGTCAAAGAAAGTGGAGTAATTATAAATGATATGTTAAGATAACAAGTATTATAGTGTATACGCTAATGATAATAGGTACCTCATTGGTAGGTTCGATTTGGTTTTTGTTATTTTCTTCGCTGCCAGGTTCTTGAAAACGTACTTTAGTTGGAATTTTTGCATCATTTTGATGATGTTGATCTACAATGGACTGCACCTAAAAACGTTTTATTTCACAATGATGAAATGAAAAGAAAGTATTTTAGTTATGAAAACAATTAAATGTAAAAGCAAACACAGAATATCAGGTGTCAGAGCAAACTAATGAACTGTTCTACAATGTTATGAAGATAGAAATTAACGGATTGCATTTTATTTGAAAAATATGGTTCTAAATAGAATTCGATATATGAAACGAATAAATATTTTTATATGAAAATATGAAGTGATTATTAAATGCTTCATAAGAGAACATTTATCTATATGATTATCTATATGGTTATAAAGATGATCATAGATGATGCATAACAAATGAAGATAAACGTGCATAAAGTAAAACAGATAAATCTAGCAAAATAAGACTATTTTGCTTTACCAAAGGTAACTTCTCCTCCGTTGTTAAAAGATTAAAATCCGCCAGATCCACCTTGTGTGTGAGAGACATAAATATTTGTTAATTATGACTAGATCGCATCGCTTAAAACAATGGTAACTTACCACTCCCAAACTTTCTTTTTTGTTCAAGCGAAGTTCTCGAAGCATTTGGTTACGTTGCTCCATCATCAGTGTTCTTTCGTAAGTGTAAGCAGATATATCATGGTCCATCTAAATGAAATAATAGTATTATAAATACGTCCAACAAAGATTTATACAATTTTTTAAGAAATTACGACAATTTAATGTTTTCTGTTGAACCCATACAGAACAATAATCACCACATAGTAGTCTATTGATAATATTATTACTGTTTAAAATTTTAAATCTAATTAAAGTTATAAAAATACTGCTATTGATACTACAACAATCATACAGTAGATAAATCATGGAAAAATATTTAAAATTAAAAGAGAACAGCAAACCTTTTACTTAAGAATTAAAAATTCATAAATTGTATTTAATATTATTTTATTACCATTTCAACAACTTCTACTTCTGCTTGTATTCTAAGATGGTATAGGAAAGTCTTTAAATCCTTTTTCATTTGGATAGAATTGTCTTCCATCTGAGCCACTGTGAATATTCTCATTTTACAATTTTTCCATGTTCTGTGTTGTTTTAACAAGAAAGGCAACAGCATGAGCAATCCTCCATCATGCACTATCCACCAAACATCAATATTTCCAACAACTTTATCGGTGGTGTCCGGAAAGAAATTAATTCCTTTAGGAACAAGTAATGCCATTCTTGCAGCCGTTACGCTTCGCACTGTTTCCAGAAAGACTTGCCAAGTCCTATCATCTTCTGATTGTCTCCAGCCATAAGGCCATCCCAGTATTACCGTATTAGGTTTTAATCCACCTAACCCTGCAGTTTGAATACTGTAAATAAAAAATAAGAATAATTCTATTTATCGGGAAATATTATTTTATAATCTTACAGATCTGATAATCCATCTGTAATATTTCTAGATACAAGAACATCTGCAAACCCCTTAACTTTTTCTTCCTCCATTGTTTTACTTAGACTTTGTTTAGCTGCCATAGCTTCTCCGTAAGATCTTGTAAAATCCCCACCGATTACTGAAGCACAGATTGTCAAACCCTTGCCAGCTTTGAGTTGAGCCGCGAAAGAGAATAGTTTTTTGTATTTAGGTAAGAAATCTGAAGTCAATTTTACTAAAATTAAAATTTGTGGTCTCCAATTTTTTGTGTGTGGAGGACCCTCTTCTAATCGCAATAATGAATACCTAGCAGCTGACAAAGCCAACCCTCTGATACCGTCTCCCCATTCTTTTTCAGCCCTGTAATAACAAAAATTGCAATTATTAATGTTATTATTAAAATTATTTTTAAAATTTACCCTCTGTATTCGATGTATTTGTAAATAACTCCAGCAATCCCCATAGCTAGTAGAGCCAAGTACCATGATGTCATGAACATAACAGCAATGCACAAGGAGAGTCCGATGAAAGATAAGGACCAGTGGTAATATTTAAATCTTGGTCTCCAATTTGGAGTTCTTAGTAACGTTTGTAAAGCACAAGCGAGGTTAACAAATCCATAGCACATCAAGAAAAACATCGATAGCAAAGGAGCTAAGATGTCAACGTTTCCTAATAAAATACCTCCTTGGCAGATAAGTAAGGTTAGAAGTAATGCTCGAGTAGGTTCACCTTTACTTGAAGAAACAGCAAAAGGAGCTAAAAAGGGAACTATTCCGTCTTTCGCAATAGCTTGTAAAAGACGAGGAGCACCAGTCAAAGATTGCAAACCAGCGCCTAGTGTTGAAAGAACAGACCCAATAAGTATCACCCATTGATTTGGCCAAGCTATGTTCGCTACTACTAGCTTTCCTCCTATCGATAATCCAAATCTGTGAAAATACAATAAAAACAATTTTTAAAAGTTTTTTAAATGATGCAAATAAAACATATTTTTTTTTAATTAAACTTGGAAGTTACGTTAAAACGAAGAGTTTTTTATTAGTCTTAATGATGGACTTCCAAAAAGTAAGAGTTAATACAATAAATTTAAATAAATACCCAATTTTGATTATTCACGTAAATCAAAAGCGTATTCCAAGTCAAGAAAAACGCAACCTCTACAATATTTAATCATAGATATTGTAAGTACGGAAATGATTTGTCTAGATCAGGGGAATCCGTTTTCCATGTATTTGTTTAAGGAATAAATTATATATGAATGAATGAATGAATGTGTGCATGAAATTTGGTGGAGATTTGATATTTCTTTTACGAGGGTTAGAGAATAAACATAGATGAGCCCTGATTTAGGATTTAGGATCCTCTGCAGGGCTGGGGTGGCGTTGTTTTTATGTAGATGTCGTATTGTCCTGGGTAGATTGAGTTGAGGCTGGGAGATAATGGCTCGTTGTGGCAGAAGAGTGCCAGTTGGGGGTAGCGAGGTCTGTGGGGCGTGGCTTCGAAGAATTCGTAGACAACGGGCCCAAATTTGGGCGGCGTGTTGGACATCGTGGGGAATCGGGTACAGAGCTGTGGCTGTATTGTTCCCTTTCTGTCAGCCATTCGGTAAGTATTATAGGAAAACCACAGAAGACCTATAACCTGACAGAGCGCCGGGGAGCGGTTAGCTAGGTTAACGGGGTAGTTCGAGGAATTGTGAAGATTCCTCGAAGGAGTTACCCGAGTTTTGTTGGAGAAGACATAGATGTTTTGTTGCATCTCTCGGGAGCGGGAGATGAGATTGCGGGGTGGTCCCCGGGGTAGATTTTAGCGAATCGCTATGGGTGATGTGGCGAGGAATACGTCGTATTCCTCGGGGAGGGTGTCTCGGGGGTTGCTTGGAGTAAGCGTAGTGGTAGATATGGGGTTTTCCTCTTGGGTTTTCGGGAGCGGCGGTTGATTTGGCAAGGGAGTTTTTGGCTAATGTGTTGTCAGGGAGAAGAGTGCTTTGGACATAGCGCGATTATAGGTTTTTGAATCGTTCTAAGACTGGGTGATGTTTGTGTTTTGGTAGACTACATACAGTGAGTCGGTTTTGATATTTGCAATATCTGAGGATGGCTCGTTCACAAGATTGGATAGTGCTTGTGATGCTGGCGGAGGCGGTGCTGTATAAAATAGCTTTGTAGTCTAAGAGTGGGCGAATAAATGTTTTGTAGGTGTGCAGAAGAGTGGAGGGGTGGGTTCTGCCGAATTTTCCTCCTAATGCCTTGATGAGATGGGCTCGTCTCTGGAATGAGTCCTGGGTGGATTTTACGTCTACCGTCCAACAGAGGGTGCGACTGTATCTCACCCCCAGGTAGAGGGCTTCGTCTACCTGGCCTCTCCTCCCAAAGCATTATTCGGATGTTTCCGGGAAGAAGTTTTTGATGTCGGTGTCGGGGTGTTTGAAAAAGATAAGTTGGGAATTATTCGAGTTAAGGGTAACCCTCCATTTGCTACACCAGTCGGAAAAGGTGTTAAGGAATTCTTGGAGCCGGGTCTCAGTCGGGAGCGGAGGCAAAGATTGCAGTGTCGTCTGCGTAGAGCTGGATGTAGGTGTGGGGGTTCCATGGAGTGGGAACTTCGTGGATGTAGATGAGGTAGAGTAGTGGGGCTAGGATGGATCCTTGGCGGACTCCGGCAAGGGGAGTGAATGGTAAGGATAGTGAACTACCAGATCTGACTCTGATAGTGCGGTTTGTGAGGTAGGACTAAATGAGTTTTACAAAAGGAATAGGAAGGTGGATGTTCATGAGCTTTCTAATATGTCCGGCATGCCAGACTTGGTCAAAAGCCTTCTGAACATCCAGGAATACAGCGGCACTGGAGAAGCGTTGATTTTGGGACATGGAGATAATTGTTTAAAAGTTGACCAATGGAGTGAGGGTGGAATGCTCTGGTCTGAAGCCTGGTTAAAACTGTGGGATTATGTTGTGGGTGTCAATGAAGTTCCAGAGTCGGTCCTTGATTAGTCTCTAAAGGGCCTTCCCCAGAAAGCTGATAAGGGAAATGGGCCTGAGAATTTGAGACAGGCATTGAATAGATTTTGAAGGACCGGGAAGAGAGATTCTGGGAGATTGGCGAGAAATTGCATCGGGGCCAGGCGCTGTGTTTTTTCCAGTCAGGCAGGAGTATTTTATGTCATCGATGGAGAAAGGTGAGTGAAGAGGGTTCTCTTCATTGAAGGGGGTGATGACGTGTGGGCTGTGGATTATGTTTTGGATTAGGAGGTCAGTCTAAAGCAGCGAAGCTGTTTTGAAAAAGTGGGTTACTTGGAGAGGGCATTTTGGAGGTTCTCCCTGAAGATTTCAGCTTTTTGCTCAGATGTATGAATTATGTATGGATAGATAGGTATGAGTTTGGTTTTTTCTTTTATCCAACTAGGGTGTGGAATTTTTGCCAAAACAAGTTTCCCTTTCTGTAGTCCAGGCCCGCAGTGGTATTTCTCCACTCAGTTTGCATGAAATTGTTAATTTCAAGTCTGACCGTGGCGTTCAGTCGGTTCAGTCGGGATCTCTTGTCCGAAGAAAGACACGATACAATTGTCGCTTCTGACGCATTTTTTGGACGATTTGATTTGGGAGGGCGTGGTGGTCACATCTGATGTTGGTGAGTGGGACGGCGTTGCTTTGTGCATCGATAATTAGGGTTTGTAAGTTTTGGATATATTGAATTTTATAGAACATATATAATGGTGCCATTGATATAAATATTGAAAATAAGTTATATTATCACTTACTTATCTCGAAGTAGAAGATTGTCAACTGTTCCTGCGAATAAAAGAACACATGACAAATAGACTGTGGAAGTTGTCAGAATTGCACCAATGGTGCCTATGGGAATAGATTTCTGAGCATCTGCGAGATCACCAGATCTGTTTGAACCAGCCATAATACCAGTTACAGACGGGAAAAATATACCAATAAGAATGGTAAAAGTGGTGGTAATGTCGGCGTAAACTTGGTTGAAGTGTTCACCACCCACTACTTCTAGGTCAGCTTGCAGTTTACCTTTGGATATAAACTGGCCTTGCTCCAGAAATCCATCATAGATGTTTTCTAAAAATTAATAAAACAATACACACTGAAAATAAATATATTATTTTTAAATATATTTACCGAAAAATGCTTCCGACGACAATCCCCTAATTCCTTTTATGACTGAGGTATTGTGGTTCTCATAATATGGATCACATTTGTAGTTAAATTCATCACCTGTACAAAATATTTTGTGTAGGGGTCCAGAAACGTTTTTGTGACAATCAACGAGAGGATCGTCCACTGCCAGTAATCTATTGCCCAAGCAGCACATACTAAAAATTAAAAGTAACTTTGCAGAAATGTCTACTATGACAATAAATAGAAAATTTAAAACTACTATTGCGAATAAACAGAAATTCCTATAAAACTTAACTAAATAAAAAATAGATCTCAATTAGCAGATTAAAAGCAAAGGTATAATTACAATTTAAACCTTGTCATTGTAAAAATTGTTGGTATGTATTTACTTATTTAGGTGTGTCAAAAAATTTAAATGTTTAATTTTATAGTAACGTGTTGAGATATTCAGATATAGTAGGTACCTTTTGCTTTAGTTAGTTACTTTCGTAATTTGTTTTTAATTTGTTTTATCATAACAAACTTCACATCGTTGCTTTTTATCACATTTGCATCTTAATGTATGTTTTGTTCATAAATTTATTTTTTAAATTAAGTTTTATAATATGTGTCGTTTTATAATCATAGTCAATTGTTTAAAGTGACAAATATTTTTATTGCAATACATAAAGAAATTGTGAAATATGTATAGAATACACCACGAAGGCGAGATGTCTGAGGACAACTAGTACCCTGTGGTGGTCAGGTTAACTGATTCGGGATTTAAAGGATTGAAGTTTGGGACCGTCAGGAAAGACAATTTATTATAAAAATGAAGAAAGCTCTTCTTTCTACAGATCCAAGGACTAGGACAGAAGAATAGAAGAACTGGACCCAAATAAACCTGAATTATGGAACCTCGCCAAGATATTACGACAAGACAAAAAGGACATTCCCCCAATCCACGGAGACAACGGAATCGTATTCACGGATGAAGAAAAAGCCGAAGCCTCCAGGAGAACTATGGAGCGCCAATTCACCCTGAATGAACACCCAAACGAAGACATGCACTTCATAGATCAAGTAGAAGACGAAATCGAAGACTTCGGCGAAGAAATCGTAGACGGAAACTTGGGATTCACAACACCAGAAGAAGTAGCCTACATAATAAAAGGAAGGAAAGCCAGAAAAGCTCCTGGATACGACGGCGTTAACAACAATGCACTGAAGCATTTACCAAGAAAAGGGATAGTATTTCTGACAGCGATCATAAACGGAATATTAAGAACAAAGCACTTCCCGGACCAATGGAAGGAAGCAGAAATAGTGATGCTAAGGAAATCAGGACTAGATCCCAAAACTACAGACCCATCAATCTACTACCAGCGATGAGCAAAATAGCCGAGAGAGTCATCCTCAAGAAGCAAAATGAAGAAACCGAAACCGAAATAGGAATACTGCCACAAGAACAGTTCGGATTCAGAAAAGAACACAGCGCAGCGGACCAAGTACTTAAAATTGTAGAATAAACAAAAGAAATCAATCTACTGGAGCCATCTTCCTGGACATCAGCAAAGCCTTCGACCAAGTATGGCACGAAGGACTGATATACAAGATGAGAGAAGCAGGATACACCAGGGAACTGACGAAACTACTACTCAGCTATCTGAAAAATAGAAGATTCAGGATAAGGATAGGAAACGCAAAATCCGACGTAGGAACAACATAAGCCGGAGTACCACAAGGAGCAGTCTTCTCACCGGTGCTTTACTACATATACACGGACATTCCAAAGACAGACAACACAATGATGGCTCTCGCAGATGACACGGCTATCGTTACAAGAAACACTTAACCAAGGATGGTGACAAGAAGACTTCAACAGGCTATGGACCAATAATAGACGACAACATGGAAAATCCAAATAAACCCGGAAAGCAGAAGACGCCTCAGGGTACATAAGAAATATACAACTATACAGGGAACTAGACCAGGGGAAGACAGAAGAAATCATGAAAGCCAGAGCCAGAAGAAGATTTGAAGAACTCAGGACACACCCGAACACAGCACTTAGAAAATTAACAAACTACACAGCAGAAGACTACAGGAGACATCCTAGACCAAGGAAACAGCTGGATAACTAAGAAGAAACAACATCTGTCAAGAAGCAGACAGAAGAGGAACCACCTATAAAACACTCTGCCCATCCCTAGGAGGATGCGCAGATTCTTGAGTAGGGACAGCTTTAACAAGTGGATCCATTCTCTAAGATTATCTTTAGCTGCAGTTCGTCGACTAAGGCATACCTTTTTAGAGACAGCGACCATCTCGTGGAAACCATCTCCGAACCAAGATAGTGGAAGGAAGAGTGTAAGCTCGAGGACTGAGGCCCATTTGACATGATGGGGGCCCATTTGACATGATGGGGGGGTGGAGGAAGTTCTTCCCGGAAGCTCCTAGAGGGATGCATTTTGGAAGGGACGGGCTTGGTTAGAGTGTGTGTGAGCTCTCCTTTCCTTAAACCTTCCATTTGAATAAAACAAATCATGTTTATAATATTCATTACTACATTATACTATATTTCATTGTTATTGGACATTGTTATTGCATAAACTACTTTTTCTCTCACGTATTGGATACACTTCATGCTATTTAAGTAAAAATAAAAATTTTTGTGGAGGATTACTCATTTGTTCATTGTAAAACATTTAGTGTTGATTATATTGTAGCTATACAATTGATCTTTAGATCCAAATACTGTTTAATTTTTGTGTTTAAAATAATAAAAAGGTCGGTTACTTACGGTAGCTTGTCATTTCCGTTGAAGTTGACAAAAATTCCAATGTAAACAGCTAAAATAGAAAGAAGTACACATGCAAGAGCCATTGTTGCAAATTTGTTTACAAATTTTACTCCGAGGTAAACGATGCATCCCATCACTAGCAAAACGGCTGTACCATAAATTCGGAAATTGTTGAATTTAACTGAATCATCTGTTATATCGCCAAATAGAGTTAGTTTATCTGTGATGTACAACTAAAAAAATAACTTTTTGTTAGACTTTTCAGTTAAAAATGTATCCGTGAAATATAATAGACAACTCATTTGAACTAGTAAAATATATTAAATAATTTATAAAAGAGCTTACCAGTACGATTTCAACAGCTCCGACAATGTACATGGCACCAGCTAGGGTTGTACCGGTATAGAAGAGCATGCCAACAGCTCCACCAAACTCAGGTCCTATCGATCTTGATATCATGAAGTAACTGCCTCCTCCAGGTACAACTCCATTAGTGGCAATGGCAGACATCGAGATGGCAGTTAACATAGTAACACAGCAACAACAAAAAACTATAAGGAAACCTACTAAGGCACCTGCTGTACCAACAACCCACGTCAAACGGATAAACAATATTACACCAAAAATATTTTGAATACAGGGCAAGTAGACACCTATAAGGGTACCCATCCGTGCACCACCCCCTGCAGGTCTGGCATCGGGATCATTTGAAGCTGGGGGAATAGTATTGGAGTAATTTGCCAAGGAACTAATGAGAGTTGATACTCGAGGCCTGTCCTCCATTTCCTCGGAATAAAGGTACAGATTGGTTTCGTAACCCGACACTTTCTCGGAGGCAAACTGTTGCTCTTCCGTGCCATCTCCTGTAAAAAATAATTTTATTATTTACCACACTTACAAACTTTGTTAAATAATCAATACAACCTGATATCAATTCAACTACAACGATGCCGTTTTCTATGCATAAAATCCTTGGATTTCAAAATATATAAAAACATGTAAATATGGTTTGCTTACGACCAACTTTTTCGTTCGTACTATTAAAATTAATAAATAGAAAGTAACACTTAAAAAGTTATTTTCGTAATAAATAATCGCTCAATTAGCTGTTTTCTTTTTTAATTTCATTCTCTTTTCCTAGCTGGTGTTCTTAACTGCAAACAACTTTCCTTTTCGATTTTTAGTTAATTAATGAAGCTTTAATTAAGGAACAAAAGCTTCCTTACTTGAAGGGTAAAACTGGAGTACGGTCTAAATTAATATAGCGTTCCTTTTTTAGTTGGTCTACCTACACGTCCATTCCGATCGGCTACGTTAGCATTTCTGGTCTATTGATTCGAAAATTAGAAATTGATTGGTGATTTTCTAAAATAGTCGTCGTTTGTGCCTCCTTTCATCTTGTTAATTTGGGATTTGGGAATAAGTTAGTATAAAGTGGCACTGGTTTATTAATTACTCCACTCCCGCATCCGTAAACGCGGGTAACAAAAAATGCTTTGAACTTGTTTTTGTCGTAAAATTATACTTTCCTATATTTGTTTAATAAATGTTTAATAAATACTCACTACATGTATTACGGAAAGTAGAGTTTCTGTAACAAATTATTAAATACCAAAGAGATAGCACCTTTTTTAATAAAATATTTTATTATTCTTTCAAATTAACCTTTCTCCAATGTAGGCGTATTGGCCGGGTTAATACAATCTTGCAAGCATAAAGGTAAATATGATTAAGTCTCTTCTGTACCCTACCTATTACAAATGTTTGAGATTTACGGTTGTGTAGTGGGAAACTGTTTCTGGGCCCATAGTCCGGAATAATTCCTACGGGAGAGTAGTTTCTCACTCATAGAAAAAATGAAGAGATAGATAGATTAGTTTTCGTAGGAGTGAGAAATCATCCTCTGGTAGGAATGATTCGAGAATACGGGTCCTGAAGAAGTTGTAATCTCAACGTTAACAAAACGTTCCAATTAAAATATTTTTACATACTTCTGGTAAGTTTTGTTACAATATATAAAAAATATTTATTAAATTACATTATTGTTAATTTGATTAATAAAATAAACAATGTACCTATGCAATTCAATAACCTCAAAGTAGACATAGAAAGTTGGAATTAATTAATTATAATTAAATTATAATAATTGATTTCTTAATAATTATGGATTATATATAATTATCTATTATGCAATGATCATTTAATTACCCTTACAAAAAGGTACATAAAGTATGAACGGTTTAGATCTCGAAATAAATTTTTTTGTAATTTTAAAAACATTCCATTTATGAAAAAATAATTAGTTACAGTCATTAGGATTCCTTGAGATATCTAAAATAGTAATTTGCTAAAAAAATAGAATGTGGATCTAATTTTGCAGCTGTTATATAATTTGTATGAAGTTTACGTATTAGTACAGTAAAATTAAAACAAAAAGCGTTGCACGTCATAAATTTCAATGTCGTCATTCGTCAGTGATAACAATACAATGTTTAAAAAATAAAAATATCTCTCATTTAAAATTTGATTATTTTAGAAAGGTATTGTTTCACAAGAAAGCAAAGCTACCAGACAAAAAATAGCGAAATAATACTGTTCTCTTCGTCTTCTCCAAATATTAAACGAAGAAAAGTATTAGTATTGGAAATTGTTCTTATAAAGTTATAAACAACTATTTAAGGTTATTTCTTCTGATTTTCTGTTATTGTGGTGTTAATAAAATCATCTCAGTTGTTCAAAATTACATTAATATATATATTTTAACTTGTTTACTATTTTTATTCTATTTTATTTTAGTCTTGCAGTCCATTTTTATGTTTAAACTAAATTTGCATTTCCAGCCTTTTGGACATATGTATTAAATTTAAAAATAATTTCTAAAGTACCTAACCTTCAAAATTTTTGTTGCATGTGCGATTTATTTCAATTTCATTCGATGTGCCAATCAATTTTATTTATGTTTAAAATAAATACTTCCGCATTTCCAGAACATACTTCCATTTTCAAAGTAATTTTCAAAATATTAGCTCTTAAAATGTTTTATTAAAATTGTTCATAAAATTTGCCAGCTAGTATTTTTTCATTGGACATTGTCGAATAGGTGTTTTAAAGTATTTTTATTTTCAACTGGATTAAAAATAAACAAAATAATTATGCCCATTTGCACCAACAGATTTAAGTAGCCCTTAGAGATAAGGGCTACACGATAAAATACACAGACGTGCTCTGCGATATATTTTGCTATATAGTTCGGGTTTTCAGTATTATTAAAGGTTATTTATTGTTCGGGTCACTTCATTCAAGTATGGTTGGTTCTTTTTTCTCAATTTTGTGCCAACATAAGAGTGACATAGATAAAATTTACTAAATTAATGCGGGGTTGCCAATGTTAAGCAACACTTAGCTAAGGAGATAATAAATTTTGAGTTTACAAACTAATAGAACTTGAGGAACCCTTAACTTTTAAGGTTTCCTTAACTATTCTCTTCTTAACGTGATGTGCAATCGGGCATTAAGGTGTTTAAAATGACAAAAGACAACTGATACAAATATGTCATCAACACTGACACTGCATCAATCGAATCCCAGAATTATATGTAATTATTTCTGTTCTATAGTATAATTATAAGTTCTCTTATTATTAAACTTGATAAACTCGGACTTTTTTTACTACATCACAATTATGAAGTGCAATGCTTTTTGTTTTAATTTTACTGTAGGTGTAGAATGTTTTAAAACAACAAACAACAACTATTATTATTATAAAATAAAATTCATAACAAAGATTAATCCCAAATTCAATTCGTTTAGCACATAAAGTATAATTCAGTAACCGCAAAGAATAAACAAAACAACAATAACAACAACACAAATGAAGGTAATATTTTTAAACAAATAATTCTAAAAATAAACTTTAACGTGTTTCATAGGCCAAAAGAAACAAAATTTACTTTAAAATAAGCAAAACCCTAATGTATAAAATTTATATAACAGCTTGTAGCGAGACAATTAATAAGAAACATATTAATAAGAAATACAGAAGCTGTTTTTTAAGTCTTAATAAAAACGTGTTTAAAAAAAGGAACTAAGATTAATGATAAAATTAAATTAGTAGGTTGGCTTTAGTTTCACATAAATGGTTTATAATTGAGGGGCCTAGAAGTAAAAGTGCCATTTTAGCAGTTGTGAGATAAATGGAAATAAAGTGTATTACTGAATATTTTGATAAGTTCTTTAGCACTAACAGAGATGGCAGCATAGAACATAAATGAAGTTAAATCATTTTACCACCAAGTAAAAGTATCCTTTAGGTATCATTTTCCGCATTTAAATCATATTTATTAAAAAAAACTGCACTTGAACCCTTTTACTTCTAGATCCCTCAATTGTAACCTATAATTTTCGCAAATGAACATTGTAGGTATTTATGTTTTGCCCTGTAAAGCTATGCTAAATACAGTACATAAAATAGTGGTTGATGGAGTGCCAATGTCGGCAAAATCTTTAACTTATATCCTTTTAGCCCTGTTCATCATAACTGTTCGACATCTTTTCTTAAATTTAATAAGATAAGAATAATAAACATATAAACGTTTGATATTTTTAATTCTAATTAACTAATTAAATAGGTAATAACTGTTAGGTTAGATATGCACCAAATACCAGAAAAAATGTTGTTGTTTATTTAGTTATTATAAAATATATATTTATATTGGTTCAGTTTCATAATATATTATATAAATATAACATTTTCTGAAAGAAACATTTTTTTATAAATAGATATGTCAAGTAAGACCTGTGAATCGATTTATATGAAATAAAATCTGTCAAAACCTCACTTTTTCAGATAAATATACGGATTGGAAAATCTTTATTCTGCTCAAAAAGGATAACTTAATAAATATATATGGGTTATTACACAACTCTTATTCTGAAACATGTCAAGATAAATTTTATTTTTATGATTTGTATGTATTTATTTAGGTTTCTTCTATTAAAAGAAACAGATAAAAAATAATAATTTCATTTTTGAAAATTGTTGTATACTAGGTATTTTAAATGTAATTTTGTTCTTTATTAAATTATTTTTCAGTAGAACAAAAATTAAGAACAATAAATAACTGCACAGTTAAACTAAACTTCCACTATTTATTTGAAAAATTCGCTTTAAAATCAATTACAGCTGTTTCGCTATAACTAGCATCGTCAGATTGACATATTGAAATTACATGTTGTTGTTCTTAGTAAGATGAACTTCCAAAAAGTAGAGGTTAACACAATCAAGAACAAAAATTAATAACAATGAGTAAAGTTTTACCTCAGAGTAATTATTTCAGCATTTTCATTATGAAAAGATCAGTTTTTGTTCAAGCTAATAACTAATTATTCGTTGTTAAGTATATTTAACTAACATTAACTGGGAAGATTTTAATGAAAAACAAAGAAGATTAACGAACAGGGAAAATGTGTTTAAATAAAGCTGCTGAATTCGTTTATTTTACAATAATTTCGGTACTTTAAGAATAATTATTTGGAGAAAGTACGTAATTATTAGGATTGGGGAATGTAAGTCGGGAGGTGTCAGTTATTTTATCTCCAACATAAAATACAATTTCATAACGTGAGTTCATACATTTCTTCGACAATTTTTGAATACGATGTATGTATAAAATTCAAGTTTTCGCTGTAAAAAATACTTTACTAATAAAATTAATACACTAAGATTATTAGTACTAAAAACATAGATCTTTTTTATAAAAATTCCGGCAGATATGGATTTTTATGTATAATTTTTATTTAATAATGGCCGCACGAGTATTCGTTTAGTTGATCATGGAGTTCCGGACAAAATTATTAATTGGATGACATTAGAGATATAAACGAACAACTGACGTCTTACCAGACATTTAACAGATGCTGATGCACAAATGGCTGTTACTCTGTCAACTGAGAGATACAACCAAGACCGCATTATGGGGAGACTAAGTCATTCTTAAGACGTCATGGCCAAGGCTGTAATATGGTCACAACTGCAGCAAAATATCGATTTTTTACTTTTGCAAACTTTAATAACCCGTTCAACTACAGTTAGGAACTTACAAAATGTTCTAAGAAGAACTTACCAGGTTACCAGTATTCAAACGGTTAGAAACAGATTAAGAGAATTTGACTTAAGGCCAAGACGACCAGCAACTGGACCACGACTCACCAGGCAACACCACGTACGCAGATTAGCCTTCGCCAGGGAACACCTGAACTGGAAGAGCAGCTGATTGGCAAACAGTCTTGTTAACCAATTTACTCCTTCAACAAATTACCGTCGTGCAAGGGTGTATAGAAGACCTGGAACCCGATTTTTACAGGGCAACATTGGTCAGCTGGATGCAATCGGTGGAGGAGGCATTATGGTTTGGGGAGGAATAAACTTTCGTGGACCCACTGAATGCTGAACAGTACATTAATCATATCCTTCAAGAGTATGTGATTGGTTTTGTTCCATTAATAGACAAGACACACCGATACGAGGGTTGTCTTTTATATTTCGGGATTGACAACCCTGGTGTTGCAATCTGGCAACTGACAGCTCTATCGTAAAGTTGTTTACAGTAACTTAAAAGATTCATCTCGGCCCAAAAATGGAATTAAATAGTGAATATTTTCATGCGATTATTTTTTACTTTCTACGTGGATTAACTCAGAAACAGTGCACGGATGAGATTCAAGTTTTGACGATGAAGCTCCATCAAGGACCATTGTTTATCGATGGTATGGTGAATTCAATCCAAGACGAATTTCGTGCAGTTCGTCCAACATTAGTTGTTCCGAAAACCATTGATGCTGTGCGCGAACTGATATTGGAAGATCGTCATGTGACCTATCGTGAGATTGAGACAACCTTAGGCATTAGTGGGACCAGCATACATTCAATATTGCATAAATATTTGACGGTCAAAAAAATTTGTTCGCGTTGGATCCCACACAATTTGTCAATCGCTCAAAAAAGGCTCGTGTCGATTGGTCGAAGGAAATGCTCAAAAAATACGCGGTGCTTCGAAACACGTCTATGATATCGTGACAGGTGATGAATCGTGGATTTACGCGTATGAGCCCGAAAGTAAACAGCAGTCGACTGTATGGGTGTTTCAAGATGAGCCCAATCCAACAAAAGTTGTTCGCGCACGAAGCAAATGGTCGCCTGTTTTTTCGGAAAAACTGGACATGTCGCAACCGTACCACTGGAACAACGCAGAACAGTTAATTCTGAGTGGTACACAACCATTTGCTTGCCAGTTGTCTTCCAAGAAATCAGGGAAATCAACCGCCGAAGACTCTTCACCACGACAATGCGAGCTCCCACATATCGGCTCAAGCAACTGCATTTGTCAGCACCCAAAACATCGATTTGATGAGTCATTCGCCGTATAGTCCTGACTTGGCACCGAATGGCTTCTTTTTATTCCCGTACGTAAAAAACAAACTGAAAGCTCAACGTTTTTCGATACTTGCAGAATGCATGGTTTGGAGATACCTCAATCAGAGTGGCAAAAGTGCTTCGACAATTGGTTCAAACGAATGTAAAAGTCTATAGATCTTCATGGAGAATTTGTTTTTGTTCACTAATCCCAAAATATAAAAGGCAACCCTCGTATTGATTTCGTGGATTGGCCAGCAATAGGTCACCTGACTTAAATCCAATTGAATATATGTGTGATGTACTTGGAAGAGCTGTTAGAGGAAGACTAAATCCACCTGAAACTTGGGGACAATTGTCTGAAGCTCTTGTTATAGAGGAATAGGATAGAATTTCCGAACCTTATGTTCAAAATTTAATTTTAAGTATGGAGAGGCGTTGCTGGGCAGTTTTAAGAGCTAGAGGAGGTAACACTTAACACTTCATTTATATTGCCTATACATTTAAGAAAATATGCAATAATTGTTTTGAGTAGTGTAGTATACGCCAAAATAAGGTGAGCATTCGAAGAGTTATTTACGACTAAGTAGGACAAATGCCCAAGGATATATTGCATTGTTTAGAAAACAAAACAACTGAATGTAAGGGTGGTTATCCTTATAATAGTTTGGATGAGCGGACTGGTCTTTAATTTTAAGGAACCTAAGGAAGAATTGGTTTTAGTTTAAACAAAGTAAGCTTCAAAGTAAAAAACCACACTCAACCGTATGTAAAAGATACATTAAATAGTTTTGAATCATTACTTTTTAAGGTTATTATTTTACTTAAAATTAAGCCTAGAACGATTTTTGATATCTATAAAAAATGGCACAATCGAAAAGTATTTTAAGCTAGAGAAAAACAAAAGGTAGTTTTTGTCGTTATTTTATTTTTTTACATACACCTCAAATTTTTCAATAAATGTCTGAACTATTTTTAACGAAATTATTTAGTATTCCAAACATGGGTGACAGTTGACTTACAGTATAACTTCGAAGGATTATCGAGGACAGTTCGTGTGTTTGCAATTCTTACTTGAATGAATTACCGATTTTCATAAGGTTTGTAGCTTTTGATATGATTCGTTTTAAAGAGTGATTATATTTCTGAATTATTATAATAAGTTAATAGTTATTACAAAACATGATGCAAGACTCTCTTGATAATTCTCTTAATGTTTTATTTACTTATAGAATGCATACATCGATTTGACAGTTCAAAATTCCTATTCCAATTAATTAATAAAAAAGTTTTCCTGCCGAAAATCGACTCAGGCATTCAATATAATTGTTGTAGCTGAGCGCATGGAAGTCTCCAAAAGTGTAAGTCGATTGTGGCGTGAAATTGGTTGTCCAGATGAACAAAATTCGGCTACAGCTCAAGACCGATTTTTATATTTAGCTACAGGAAGACTTGCAGCAGGTGCACAAAATAACTATAGGCCGTGATATTGGTATAAGAAATCGTCTCCATAAGGGCTTCATGATTAAGCTAATCTCTACAGTAAATCACTTTACAAGATTAAACTGGTGCCAAGAATTTCAATACTGGACTGAGAATGATTGGGCAACAGTTTATTTATTTACCGACGAATGAAGATTTGGATTACATCCATGCCAGATTCTTGTCGAATAAGACTGTGTAGGTAGGTATTTTTAAGTGCCAATAAGACAAATTGGCGAATATCTATGCGCAGTTTCTAAACAATATTAGTCAATAAAAAATATTGAAAAAAAATATTTATATGTTAGTATAGTGTATAATGTAGTGCAGAGAAAAGATAGTGTGAATTGTTGGTCTTGTTCCAATAATAACTATTACAAATTTATTTGTAAATATTTACAAAAATTAACTTGTGCAAAAGTTTTTTAAATCTCTTTTATACTAATAATACCCTAACACCCTCTTCAAACCTTTTAAACCTTGCAAGGTACACCTTTGCAATAAAAGATACTAAGGTTAGTTTTTTTGACAAAGCAGTTGAAACGTAATGTGAGTAATCAAACATTTATGACAGAGGTTTATTTTATTTGTTCACCACTTAAAAACTGTTTGTACGTGAATTGAGGTGAAGTTGATCTTCCCGATTGCTTGTGCTGCGTTAAAAGTAAACAAATTAAGAATGTTTTATAGATAGTAAACAGGAGAGTAGAAAAGATGGAACTTCTTAACCATTTTAACGTTTTTTTCGAAGGTTGTAGAGAAATATCAAGTTTCAGCGAAAAAGAAAAATTTGTTAACAGAAATGAAAGGAAGATAAATAAAAACAATTACGAAAAACAATTAAAAATTACTTAGTTTACCTTTGATCTAGTTCAAGTTAGCCTAGATTAATTTTTTTGATAAAGTTTTATTAAATGGTCCACTATGTTATGTTACACTATAAACAAATATATTTCCAGACCTTTAGCCAGTTTAACTTATCTTTCAACCAATTAAAACCACTATGGTGTGTCTTAAATTTCACCTAGGGATCTCCCCTGATTTTTATATTTTTGTTAAGCATCTTCTCTTTTGCAAAAAACCTATGCTTGGAAAATTGTGGATAGGTTACCCAATTATCAGTTACCGGTCTTAGAGCCTTCCGTGCACCAACACTGGTCAGTCAGCCATTATAAGATTCGATTTATTCGTCTCCCATTCACCCCTTCCTGAGAATAGGAAGGTATGATTTTTGATTATCTCTCCTGTCCTGACGCTGGCATCGCTCTGCCTTGCATCCTGGCATTTTACTAGTCTCCCGTGTGCACCAGCCATTGCGTCCCTTTTCACCCAAATGTGAAGTGGAGAAAGATCCATTAAGCTCCCGTTATGATCAAGTATGCCTGTCTGACATTTAGCCCTCCACACCATACGTTATCATAGGCCTTATTACTGTCAGATATAGTCAATACATTTGTTTGAATATTTAACTTCATTCACATCCTTGATAGTTTCTCCATAGAGGGCGGGCATTTGCAGTTTACCCAGTTTCCGCCTCGTGATGAAACTAATTACTATTGCTTTAGTAAGGTTGAGCGACTGTTGTTCTTTGGCAAACCACATAGTAACAATCTTAAGTGCTTGTTGATTCACTTTAGAAATGATCTCTTCATGATTTCACCAGATCATCTGCGTAGGCTGTACCTGTATCCCCTGGTTGTCGAGGTCCGAGATGAAGTCGTCCACTAAAGCCGTCACAGGCGAGGGGAATGTACTCCCTCCTATGAGCAGCCGCTAGCATCTCTTCGCCCTCCAGTGATGTTAGCATCCGCTAGCATGTTATCTAGTATCGCTTTGATCAAATTACATGTTGTAAACAATATCCCCCTACACGCAACAGGATCATAGAGAGAATTAGTTACTAAATACTCCATCTATATCAAGAAATGCAGTAAGCGCAATCACTCCATTAACCACGGTGTGATTGATCTTGTGGACTACTTAGTCCAGCGCCATTTCTATTGATTTTCCTTCCTGATATACATGCTGGTAAGTACTGTTCCCTCAATAGCTCTTTCTTAACATGTCTATCATGAATTTCCTCAAGTGCTTTCAACATAAATGAAGTGAGACTTATTAGCCGGAAGAATCTATGTACCGCGTTAGGTGTATATATGTATGTGCCTTAACCTACCCTAACCCAGATATTTGTTAAGGAGGTAGCACTGAAGACACTAAATCGTTTGAAGAATTTGATTTGTTATTGTGAAGGTTGTGAAAATAGGTTTTCCACTAATTTCCAATGAAAACGGATAATTTAGTGTGCTCCAAAAATTTACCCAGTAATTAATTACTAATGAATAGAAAAGAGCCAACAAGTCAGCTATATTTTGGTTTGTTTTTTAATTATATAGAAAACTTAAGTATAAAATATTGGCATAGCCAAAATTTTTGCCCAACAACAAATATCTGGCAGCAGGAAGAGCATTAGACTTCTCTGATAATCTACCAGTATTTTCTCCAAACAAGTGTTAGACTATAGCAGGCACGATCTACGTTATATAGCAGGTTTGACTTGGACTGTCGGCGGATCCGATTTGCCGTCTTTGTCTAGAAGATGATGAAACAGCAGAGTATATAATCAGGTATCTGAGGTTGGCAGGGTCTTTCTCTCGCCCTGGGAGAGAAATATCATTTACCAAATAAACTAGTCGGCTTTGTTAAAAAGCTGAATCTGTTTATGAATAAGTGTGAGCCACAATATAGACTCTTGCGAGTCGCACCGTAGGGCCTTATAGACCCACTCACCACAAACCTAATCTAACCTAACTACTTTCGTTATAATTAAAAAATAAAAACGTTGCTAGAGTAATAATAATAATAGGGATGTTATACAAAGACAGTAGTAGAAAATGGATTAAAGGAGATCTATCTTTTTACTTTCAATGGATTGTTATTAGATCACTAAACAAACAAGATAATAAGAATAATAAAAAACTCTTCGTCTTAACAAAACTTCCACTATTTATAAAAAAATAATGGTTTTTTAAACTCAATAACAGTCGTTTCGCTAGAATTAGCATCGTCAGATTTAAACAAGATAAAAGTTATAAATATAATTGGTACGGCCCTCTCTTTAGATGTCCAATATATCATTATTACTTGGAAAGCTGCCATTAAACTCTATTATGGAAATGAGAACTTTTTAAAACTGATTACAGCCCGTTTATCTTTTTTAGATGGTCATTGTTAACAAAGAATTCTCTGGAGAAATGAAGAAACTTCCGATACATTAATTAAGGTTTTTTTAAAATTAAAGAAATATATAAATCATTATTCTTCCTATATTTATAAATTCTATAAATTTAGAGATGTTATTGAAACTAAAATTATTCATTCAAGTAAATAGTTTAGTTTAATACATCTTAATACAGCTTTACATTTATTTATTTATATATTATATGTACCTACATCTACACCGTTTTTACAACTAAATGAAGCTAATATTTGTTTCATCTTTATAATATCGATATTTTATTCGTATTATTTTCTAGAAGCTTCAATATTGACTACCTGATTTAATAATCCAAGACGCTGAGCTTTCATGTCCTAAGAGCATCATGAAGATCTACTTATACTTTTTTCTATTTGGTTCTCAAGCAAATTTTAAACGAGAATCCTGCTTTTATTAAATATGCTTTAAAAGCGAAACCTTTTGAATAATAATATCGTTTTTAATCTTGCTCACTTCTATATTTATCGAGTCAAATAAATTGCTCACAGGATGTAAAATAAATTATTATAAATACGATAAATATTTCATAAAAATTTCGGAAATAAATAATAATTCACTGACAGTCTATTTTTAAATGTATTCGTCCAGACGCATAGATGGTGACAAGGAGATGATGACGTCTTCACCACTCGAGAACCGGAAAATAAGTTAAGGTAAGAAAATAAGTATATTTAAATTACAATTTCAAGAAACCAATAAGCACAGTTTATCACAAATGGGTTATTTTCGGATTTATTGACAAGTATATATGAAGGTAAATTATTAGTTCGAACTTATGAATTCATTCATTCGTTCTACAGACAAATTGTTATTATCTCCAGTTTAAAATCATGTAAAATTGGGTCTATCTGCATTTGATGTAAGTTTTGATGATACCATTTTTTGTTAAATAATACTGAAACTAGAGTATCCAACGAATAACAACAATCTACAATTCTTTTTGACAACCACTGATATTGTTCAACGATTCATGTTTCTGTGTTTGAGTAACAAGTTTCTGCACCGAAACGCCAGATCCGGAAAGTACACCTACCAGCATTGTTCAACCTTCATTTTTGAAACTGAACTAACCACTAAATATCCCCAGCAACCGACGTACTCTTCCATCCACCATGGCGTTTCAATGTGGTCATATTGGCTCCAGCCTCTGCAAGAAGAGTTACAGACATTCGACGCATACAATGACCTGTATAGTTCTTAGGATCACTTAAACCCAGACATTTTGCCAAACGTTTTTTTCCTACTGCCTGTACAGTAAATCGACCTTGTTGAGCAACCACGGTGCCGTAGCTTTAAACTATTCATTTCACCTTCATCTATAATGGTAAAAATGCGTTTTTGTCTCTTGTACATTTACCACAAAAACCGATTCTCTATTTTCAACATTAGTAACTAACTTGTTCACAAGTTCTTGCCGTCGGCATCCACCAAATATTCCAAATATTAATGCAACTTTGTTCATTAAAAACGTCTCGTTCGGAGCCTTATGAATAAGTTTTAAAACATCTTTTGTCAGAATTTTAGACTTCTTTGGTTTGTAGGCTTATGAAGTTTGCTTCAGATATTCCGTTAACGTATGGTAATTAGCAATGTTAATATTTTTATTTACTGTTAAAGTCTTCTTTACCATGAAATATTTGGATTTTGGTTCTTGACATTCTTTACGATTGGTTACGATGCCTAGGGTACGGAGACCTGTACGATTTCGTCAACTTAGTGAGTTTGATAGGGGTCGTATATAGTGGGACATCGGGAAGCTGGATTTTCTTTTCAGGAAATTGCAGTTAGAGAGCATGGTCAGGCATGGCTTCGAGAAGGCCGTACGCAAAGAACAAGGGGCTCTGAACGCCCTGCCTCGTACAACAACAGACCGTGAAGATCGCCGCCTAAGATTATTGGCCTTAGGGGACCGTTTCTCCACTACCAGGTCCACTGCAAATGAATGGTTTGGAGAACACGGAAGACCTATTGGCATGCGAAATGTTTACCGGCGAATAAGAAGTTTTTGCCTGTTTTCATACCGACCACACTGGGTCCTCCTTTTAACTCCAGAACACCGACGTAATCGCCTTGAGTGGTGCAGAGAACGGTCACTCTGGGATCAGGAATGGAACAGTATTGTCTTAAGTGACGAGTCTTGATTTTGTTTAGGCATGCACGATGGTCGAGCGAGGGTTAGAAGATGACGTGGGGAATGGAGAAATCCACGGTTTTTTGTTGAAAGGCATGTTCATCAAACTGTTGGAGTTGTGGTTTGGGGTGCTATAGCTTATGGTTCGAGATCACCTTTAATCTTCATTAGAGGTAACATGAACGCGCAGCGTTATATCCAAGAAGTTTTAGAACCCCATCTTTTACCCTATCCTGACACCCTGGCAAATCCAACTTTTCAACAAGATAATGCCGACCACATGTCGCAAGAGTCACAATATACTTCTTTCAACATAATGATGTCACATTGTTACCTTGGCCACCAAGATCTCCCGACTTATTCCCAATTGAGCACGTGTGGGATATGATGGGTAGGAGATTGCTCAATTTGCAACGTCCTCCTCAGACTCTAGAAGAACTTCGAGAGGAGTTGGTGGTTGCCTGGAATGAGATACCACAGGAGGACATTGACCACCTGATCAGAAGTATGCCTAGGCGCGTTGGAGAATGCGTAACACATCGGGCGTGCATCCACACATTACTAAAGGCAAAAGGGATTTAAAGCTTTGCAATCATTTTAAAATTTGTATCATCTACTTATTATGCTTCAGTAAGTAGTTATACAACATTTTATGAATATAAAATCATTTAAACTTGGTGTTCGGATTTTTATGTCACTTAGTAAACATTATCATGCGCTTTCCACTAGTAAGATTTGTATTCATATTATATAAATTTTATTATTAAAATTATATCAATTATATTTATAATTTTTTATATTATATATATTTATACAGAAAATATCTGGTTATTTATATATAAAAAAGCAATCTTTAAACAATTTAAAGCACTTATACCTTCATGAAGCTTCAACGGTAGGTAGGAAATAATTAAAAACAATTTTTAAAATCTGCGCTTAACTTTTCTTCTTTACACTTAAAACTTCCAAGTTTAAAGTCAACATTTATCCTTAGTAGACTTCCGCCCAGATAGCTTAATTAGATAAAAAAATGTAACAAAAAAATGAGAGTAGTATAAAAGTTTTTGAAGTTGTTGAGAGGACTTTCATGTTTGAAACTTCTTGTGGAACTTCTGAAGTTATGAAAATATTTAAAAAAATTTCATTACATTTATTTTCGGTCAAATTGGAAAATGTCTTTTAAAAAAGTTGATTGCTATAAACTGTAAACTGCAAACAATTAAATTAGTTGACATCTAAAATGTGTAGATTGTTGAAAAAATAGAGCAGTGCGTATTGGAAGTGGTCGAAGAGAAGATAGTGGAATTACTGATGAAGGGACGCAGCAAGGCGAGGGAGTTAGAGGTGATGATGAAGGGAAAGAAAATTCACATGGAGAAATCGGTGAAATACCTAGGTGTGTGATTGGATAGCCAGCTTTCATTCAAAAACCATATGTCGGCAGCGCAGAAGGCGAACATTCGGGCGGCATTGCTGGCGAGATTGATTTGTAATATGAAAGGACCGGGAGAATGAAAGAAGAGTTATTGGTAGAACGATTGAGTAGAGTGTGCCGTACGGGGCGAAAGTGCGGGTGAAAGAGCAGGAGTACATGCAAAGAATAAACCACTACTGAGGGTTCAGAGAGGAGTGTTGCTGAGGATGGTGCAAGGGTACAGGATAATAGGAGGGTTAGCAGCAGCGGTGCTGGCAATATCCTACCCATTGGATGTAATAGCTAGAGCCAGAAGACTACAATGGAAGGGCGCGATGAGAGAGGAAGTTATGGATTGGATGTATGAAGGTGCGCTAAAAATGGTAATTGGAAGTAGGAGAGAATGGATCAATAGGAAATTTGGCGAAGTGAACTACTTTTTGACACAGGTGCTAACTAGACATGGGTCAAAAGCAGGATATCTGCACAAGATTGGGAAAAGAGAGACGAGTGTGTGAATGGTGTGGAGTGGAGGATAATGTAGGGCACGCGTTTAGATGCTGGAAGAATGAAGGAACAGGAAAGGAACAACTCGGGCAGGTGGTGTATTGGGAGAATATGGTGGTGATAATGTTAGGGTCCCGAGGAGGATCTGTTCAAACATGAGGTTTTCCATCTCGGTCCGAAAAAAAAGTTAGTTATCTTAAATTAGATAGAGAATATTGTCAACAAAATGAAATAAAACAATGAATAATGTCTAACGCCAAAAAATTAAACTAATAAAAAAATAAAATTAAAGTTGTTTTTTTCAACAATTAAACTACAAACAAAAACTATATTTACATTTATATATTGCAAAAATGTAAGGCAAAAATAACCATTAACTTATTAATATTAATTATTTATTAAATTATTGCCTGAATTCTGAATTCTAATGTTCTATAAAGATAATTTCAAGGATTATATAACTCCCCTATTCTCCATTCATGATTTAAAAAGATTAAATCATACTAGAATTACTAAGTTTAAAAGCTTTAATACAAAATCAATACTATTTAGAGACTAATTAAGGCTTTAGTCGTATTTAGACTAATTTATTTCATTCACCGGAAATCAGAAAAATATTTAACATAATCAATGCAATGCAGCAGATACTCGGATTGAAGTAGGTAAAGGAGTTTAGATTAATACATTTTTAAAATATAACATATTCCGATTTCTTCCATAAAAACCTTCTAATGGATTTTATTTTTTAAAACCAACGTTTTGTACTTTAATTATTGTACTGTTGTTTGGATTTGGATATTTATTATTAAATGTAATTTAGTATCCAGTATGGGTTTAACAGTTAATGCTACTATTAATTTTATCATCTCTATCTGATCTATTGTGTTATAATTACCGCGAAATGACCACACTCTGGTTTGATTTTCTTCTAAGTAATCTTATTTTCCAACTTTACACCTCCGTGTGTATTACTCTTATATTTTTTTATTTTTCCACTTGCCACATAAAATCTCTAAGAACGTTTGTTTTGTTTTTATTTGATTTTATTTTGTAAATTGTATAGATAATTAGATTCCCCCACCATGACATCTAAGGAGTTACAAAGAAAAAAGATCCTTATACGATTAAACAAATTATAAGAGAGATATAAAAATCTGTTAAATAATGAAATTTATTGTAACCTTTACTTTGTAGAAATCCATCTTACTAAGAACATTAAAAATAAAAATATGACATAACTTTGGCAACATCAGCATTAATATCATTTAAATTACAAAATAATTTTGACACAAATTTGTTAAATATGAAAACAAAATTACCTAAATTAAAAATAATCGTGTCTACAAAATTAATTATCCAAAAGGTAATGCTGTATATATAGGTCAAACAAATTTTGAAGTAGGTAAGATTGAATAAACACTTAAAAGCATATAGATTACAACAACCAGATAAGCCAAACTATGCAAAACACCTACTTGAACATCCAGGCTCACTCATCCACACCAATGACATTCAAATACTATATATTTGTGATAAAAAAATTTAGATTTCCATGAAGAACTCTAAATAAAAAGACATCTAGCAGATCAACAATTAAAGTTGTTAATGAAAATATAAATCTTGGAACTTTTCCACTATTAAACTGTTTACTTTGATTCAGTCTTCATTTTTTGTACGTAGATAATACAAATATATTAAGTTATTGTAAAGATTAGCATGCATAGTTTTTTCCTGGTTTTTCTATATCATTGCACAGTTACACTGATCTTAGAGGGAAATACATCCAGGATAATCCCTTAGGGCTAATAACATCTAGGCTTTAATATAGTTATATCTTATTACTTCCATACTTGGTATAGTCTTAACACTACTTAATTAACATCAGGTAATTACCTTAAAGAAACAAAATGTAACTTCAATATGTCAATCTGACGATACTAGTTTTAGCGAAACAGCTGTCATTGAGTTTAAAAAAGCAATTTTTTAAATACAAAGTGGAAGTTTTGTTAAAAAGTTTTATTTTTAATGTTCTTATCTGTAAAAATACAAACGTACAAATTATTTAACACAATTAGAGGTAAATAATTCAAGAACTATATACAGACGAAGTTGTCAGAAGAGAAAATCAAGCTCATTTTCTTTCTCAGTATAACCTGCTATTTTATGCAAACCAAAAGAGATAAATAATTATTTGGTTAATATATTTCAAAACTTTTTTCTAGATATATCTGAAGATCGGCTGCACAGTTTTATTTTTCTAAAAAACGTATTAGTTTACATATCTATAATAACAGTTTGTTACTATTATTTATGTTTGTAAAGTCTTAGGGTAAGTTCATCGTTGAAAAATACTTTATTATATAATTTATAAATACTTTTGTCTAGTTATTTTCAACAATGCTTTTAGTATTGTATAAATGAAAAAATATCTTCAATATATTGGCAGCATTGAGCTTAATTTTCTTTATCAAAAGCTCTTATAAAGGATGTGATTCAGATATTTTATTTTTTCGTCTATATTTCTTGAGGGTAACAAAAATGAACTCAATATCCGCTCCAGAAAATGGATGATCTACCATTTGTTCTTTTCGACGTGTTTTTTAAAAATGTATCACTGACAAACGTGGAAAAGAAATAAAATATATCGTTTGTAAAATATTTTGCAAGAATAAATATTACTATACTATATACGAAATAAAGATTGGGAAATTTTATGTTATGCAGTATGAAAACCCTTTTTTAAAATAAATCCACCTGCGCACAAAACATTATTGAAAATAGATATTCGAAATGTTCTGTTATTTTATTATAAAGCTTATTATTTTAAATTTTAAACATTAAAATTATTCTTCAAATTGAGTTACACTATTTATTAACAAAATGTTAATAATTATTACAGTTTTGCATACATTCATTATTTTCGGTTTAACCTATTTATTTAACTTTATATCTGTTAATTAGAATATTTGTTAAATCACTGATTACGGTTTTAGCATGGGAAAATTGGAAAATTGGATATTCATTTTTTTTAATCAAAAACTGTTCGTTAAAACTCTAATTGGTAGTTGTAATTGATTACTAAATTATTTTATTTCACATGAATACATTGCAATGCAATTTTTTTAAAACTTGTGTATATTTAAACTCTAGAATACTTAAAATAAAATAAATATGACAATATTTTACAAAATTAAATTTATTGTATCAACCCTTACTATGTGGAAGAACATTAAAAAGTAAGAACATTAAAAAATAAAACTTTTTAGCACAACTATTTTAAAAATTGCTTTTTTAAAAGCTCAACATACTTTTTATCACAATCATTAAAACTTATTACATATATACCCCTTTTTTCCAGATCTCTTTTATCCTTCGGATTTCCTAGCAATTGTCTCAGGGTGGCGGTTGATTAGATTATGAATTAGTTATTTATCATATCCACAGCTACATCCTCAATTAAATTCTTTTCTCTGTTATATCTTGCTTTGTTTAAGGGAAAATTAATTAATCGATAAACCAAAAAATGAAAACTTGCCATTTTGTGTTGACTACAGTGAAAAAAATCTACCGGAATATATCTATAGGTAGGGGTATCTTTCCTAAAAATATCAAATTCTAACTCATTATTATTATTTCTAATTACTGATGTGAATTTTATGCTTGTGAATTTTGAATTTAATTTTAAAATGAAATCTTCTATAGTTTACCTTCGGTCTCTGAAGAAGATAACTTGGTTATCGAAACGCGCGTCAGGGAGTTAAAAGTGTGTGTTGGTGTAGTGGTAGTGTAAACGGTTTCGGTATCAGTTTCGCCAACGGTTCCAGATTCAACATTTTAATTCACCTAAACGTTAAATTTATTATAAAGTAGGTTTTTAAATAATAGAATAATAGAAATTAAGTCCATAACTTGAAGTTAAAAACAAATCTCTGTTTCATGCCCAAAAAGGCCATTTAAAACGATATCCTCCCCTGCTTATTTCCATTGATTAATGAATTTTTAAGCGCCTAAAATTTCTTTTATTGCTAACTGATTTAACTGCTATGAAATTCTAATTTAACGTCGTCATATTAAAGTCTAAAGTTAACCGTTAAACGCATTTTCTTTGGGATTTTAGAAGTGTTTTTCTGCTAACGTTTAGTCTTTTTATGTTTACAAAACTTTGGTGAAAAATTATATGAATGAGGGTAAAACGTCGCAAAAAATTCATTGCATGATTTAGGAAAAGTTAAGAAAAATAGAAACAAAGAAAAAACTTGACTTATTTGGACTACTTATTTTTTTTATCTGACAATCTCTGTGTAATAATAGTATATTTTGTAAAGCGGTCCTAAACATCTAAATATTATATTTATTGTAAAAAAATAATTTTCTAGGAATCAGAAATATTAAATATTTATTTTTACTGACGCCATGAGTGCGAAAATAAAAACTCAACATTTTATTGTATTATAAAAAGTAAATGGATCCAGATAATTAAACTTTACGAATAAGTAGCATGGCATCTGTTTCATAGATCTTTTAAATAATAAATGTTATACAAACAGCTGAAAATTTATGAGGCATAACTCTGTAAATCCATATAATGAATGAGCTCCAAGAGAAAAGTATAAAATTTCTAAAAGTGTCTAAAGTACACAAGATAAATGTGACGAGAAAGTAGACATTAAGGAGGTTTAGAAGATTGCAAAAGCTGCGTAATAATCGTAAATAATAAAACAAAGAAAACATAAGTAGGTATAAAAACCTGATGACGTTAAATTCAATTTTTAAAATACACATACAAGAAATAAGTTAATAATTTGCATTGCGAATTTTAATATGACTCTTAAGAAACACAAGTCACATTAAACAAAACAAAAATGACACAGAATTTGATGGTTTCAAAAATAAGGTGAAACCAAATAAATATGAAAAAAAAATTGCAGCCTCACTCATGGTTTGACCTATTTGCTTCCTAAAACAAATGGTACACGGGATTTCACGCAGTCCTAAGGACAATAAAATATTATTCAACCATAAAAAGTATAGACCCATACCTTTACATCATGTTTAAAAAAAGTTATTGAGAGATTGGTCAACTTCAGACTGAACCTGAGTTCTTGAATTTAAATCATTACTGTCAAAAGTGAAGGTGGTTGCTGAAAAATAATTTCACAACAAAAGCTCTCTTTGCTCTTAAAATCGAAAGATAAAACACCTATTGTTATCGTTAGGGCGTTAGCGTTACTTCATCCTAAAACTTGATGCCTTTTACTATCTAATTTTCTAGAGTCTAGAGAATAGGTCATTTGCTTTTTGTATCGGAAACTACGAGTCGACAAGCATTTGGCTTTGTTCCGTAAATGTAATTCATACTGACAAAAAATGCCAAGAAAATTAATAATAATAACAAAACTATAATGGTTTACGTAACAAATTCTCCAAAAGTGGTCTTTTACTGGAGCCGAAGGCAAGTCCTGCAAGTCTGCGAGTCCAGTAAAAGCACTTTTGGGACGTATTACATACAATATTTTTTTAAAGCCGGCATTGTTGTGCCATAAACGTCATATTATTCAGCTTACATTTTTAAAACATGAACATGAACATAATTTTTGGTTTACAAATATAAACATTATTTTTGAATAGTTATATTAATCGTACAATTATTAGCATTACTTATTTCAAAAAATTTTGGTATATTTGTTGAGTGGTCGCCTTAACAATGTTATCTAGAATAATTATATCTTCCATTAATTCATAATCAAATTCATTATTTTGAATATCCATTTTATAATAAATGCTACGTTTTTAACTAAACGTCAAAATATAAATATAAATATAAAAGTTATTTTATAGTTTTAAAAATACAAAACTCGCTTACCATAGAAACCAATTGGCTTAGGCTAACTATTTTATTATTTTTGTCATTAAAAAGAAGTGTGGAAAGTGAAATATCACGCACGAGTAAAGTTTAGTGTAACAAAACCTTACTTTTTAGACGGTGGCTAAACTTTCTTGTAACGGCAAACATTTATCGTAGATTTATATAGTCAACTATGCTAGCCTATTGCTTTTGTTACCCCGAATTATGTGCTGTTTAAATCAATTTATTCTGATACAAAATTCGTAAAGATCTCTAGGTTGAAGATGTTCACTCTCACGACAAAGTAACAGTAACCATTTTTGATTTGATCTGATTCATTTCGTGAGGTTTGTAAGGTAAAGGTGAATTTTTTCTACTGCAATATTTCACATAAAATAAAAGAATTAATAAAGTAAAAGGGGTCGGGATCTAAAACAAAATAAAAATAATCGGGAGGAAAAAAGGATGTCTCATGTATTATTCCTGGAAATTAAATAGACACTTTCTGTATATAAACGAGAATTGCTTTTAGTTTAGTCTTGAAAATATAATTTTTTTTAGGTGTCTCCGTTTTTATACCTACTTATTTTAATTGAGGTAAGCTCGGTTTTCTGTTTCAGTTTTGTGTAATTTCGCAACTGTTCGTAGTAATCCCAATGAGCTGATCGTTATTATGCAATGAAAGTTCATACTGGAATAAATTTAAATCGATTTTATTTAAATACCTATATGTCATTTCAGGTTTATTTAAAACTTCCACAGTAAGTAATTTATACCTGCGTGATTTGCAATTCAGCAATTCAACAATTATAAAATAAATTAGAGATGAGTCACGTGTAGATACTTTTATTGGACAAGGTTAATCATCTCTAAAATTACAGCCACCTTTGTCTTTTCATCATCCCAGTTTAACATTTAAATTCGCCAAAAATTTAGATTTTTTTGAAATAAAAAGACATCTATAGCAGATCAACAATTTAAATTTGTTATTGAACAAATAAATCTTGGAAGTTCTCCACTACTAAACTTTGATTAAGTCTTCATTTTTTGAACGTAATACGTAAATGTAATACACATATATTAAGTTATTGTAAAGATCAGCATGATATAGTTTTTTCCTGGTTTTTCTATATCATTGCACAGTTACACTGATCTTAGAGGAAAACACATCCAGGATAATTCCTTAGGGTAAATAACATCGAGGCTTTAATATTATTTCTTATTACTTCCATACTTACCATGCTACGGCTCCGCTCTACCGGTACACAGCTTGAAGTAGAATCTGGTGATTCGAGGTGTGGTTTGTGGCGCAAAGCAAATACAGAATCGATTTCACCAAGATATGCCTTTTACAGGCCCTACAAGAAAATCATTAATGACAACGCTCAAAATACATTGGCGACAGATACTTTATGTATCTTCACCGATGTATCTAAGACTAACGAAGGTTCAGGATGTAGAATTTACTCCAGATCCCTAAACCTAAATATAAAATGGGCAATGGGTTGTAATGCCAGTATAGCTCAGACAGAGCTAACTGCCGTCTCCATAGCCGCAAAAGAGATTACCAAAAGAGAAATCAGTGGTAAAAACATCCGTATCCTTACGGATCACATCAGGTCTAGTATTAGAATGTCACATGGCCCTTACCGAAGCTTGCAACAACAATGTAGTTACTTTAGGTTGGATAAAAGGTAATGGAATTTCAAAAGGCAACCGCGTAGCTGACTCGTTGGCTAGGAAAGCTGCCTCCCAAAGGTTCTTGGGACCCGGCAGTCTTATCAGCTTGCCGGCATTAGCGGTGGTTGACCTAGTAAAGGAACGCTTCCTTGACAAATTCAGGGGAAGATGGGACGAAGAAAAAGGTTGCATACTATTCAAGGAACTTCTGAAATATCCGAATAGCAAAGCAACCAAGAAATACGTAGCAATGATCAGAAAGGACCTGCGTTTGGTCACAGGTATACTTACTGGCCATTGTCATTGTCGAAAACATCTGAACAGGTTGAGTTTATCTGACAGCCTAGTATGTAGAGGATGTGAACAAGAGGCTGAGACAGTTGAGCACGTCCTTGGTGATTGTCCGGCACTCTATCTAATAAGACTTTCTGTATTCGGCGGGAACTGGCTAACAAATGCCAATTTGAGGGAGCTGCCTACAGGCGACGTTATCACCTACTTTAAACAGGTAGGATGGTTAACGATCCAATAGGTAGACGCATAATGGGCCAAATGTGGCCTAAGTGCAGTGGGGCGACCCACCCTACAGATACAGATACTTCCATACTTTGTCTAGCCTTAATAATACTACTTAATCAACATCAGGTACCTAGTTAAAACAAATAAAATCTAACTTAAATATGTCAATCTGACGATGCTCGTTGTGGCGAATCAGCTGTAATTGTAATTTAAAAGCTAAATTTTTAATTAAACGTGGAAGTTGAGTCCAAACGAATAGTTGTATATTATTCTTAGTAAGATGGATTCCAAAAGAACAAAGGTAGTACAATAAATTTAATTAAAAAATAAGTTGTATCAATGTTATGTTTGATTTATTTAAGTGTCAAATGTTGAATTTTTTCAATTTTTTTCTATATTTATACATGTAGTGCTAATACTATGATACAATTGAATATTCATTAAATTATCAGCTGGACACTCGAAATAAACAAAAATGTATCTAAGACATGATGTGTAAAATAAATAAAATGTTTAAGAAGATAGCAAAAGTAGAATAAAATAAAAGATATATGGTACGGTAGTTGAATATTAATTTGAGAACAAAAGGAATTATCTAAATGAATTACGAATGGGTGACTACAATACGTTATATAGAACGATAAGTCGATACGCCGCTATGGTGAATAGTTGTTAACTCTATTAATCTATCCCATTTTACATCGAATTATATCACATGTCTATACTTACTTGTTGATCGTTTAATGAACTATTTCACTGGTTAATTGCTTCCTATAATATATTTTAACTTTGCCATAATTATAATTGTAGATATTACTAAAATTATAGTATTTGGAAACGTTTTGTATGGGCAGTTATTGATAAAAAATCATAAGATGCACATATTTATAGAAATTCTACATACATACTTGCAGGTATTATTATAAAACACAAAAATTTCTGTACAAATAAAAAATATTTTAAATTTTTAACTTTCTTGGGGTCTAAGTGCGAAATAATTTTTCGGCTTTACCAGCCGCAATTTACATATACAGATACCTGCAAATATGATTTCATTAAACTGATTTTATTAACTTTCAAAGTACATATTTCAAAAAAAAGGAAAGTATTAAAAAAACACTAGAAGTTCTCAGAGTAACATGACACTAGTTATATGAGGCGACAGGAAAAGAATAGTTCAGAGAAGTTATGCGGGGTGGTAAAAATTTTTGAAGGTGACAGTATACGAAATGAATCTACTAGTTTGTTAGTCATTTAATGAAGTTTGTAATTTTCGTTATTCTAAATACGACTTATGGACTTATGCATGTAAACTGTCAGTAAACATGCCATATAAACAATAGTACTAAAGTAAAGTAAAATAATTATTATTTTCTAAGTCAATGATGACTTAATTAATTCTTAAACGCGATTCGAAAATATTTTAATATAATCCTAGATGTTTTTATAATAATTATAGCAATTATTTTACGATTCGTTCCAGTTCATGCACAAATAAAGAGATAATATCAAATCAACAAATGCATTAAAATAACTGATAAATAATAGCATTTAGTGTCTATTAGGGGAGATCAGGAAAAATGATCCCTGCAGGTAAAATTATCCCTGTGACGTACGCACATAAAATGGATGAGAACAAATATATAACCTTGAAAATATATTCTTTGCACTTGCCTGCAGTGTCGCCAACTTAGTGGATTTAACACTAGAACTGGTGGTTTGAGTTTTCGTTTTATGAATAAACATGGCATCTATAGTGGCTGGTGGGTATTCCGGTGATTTTTTGAAAAATCTGGTGATGTCTAAGGCAATGGGTTTGTTTTATATTAAAACCATTCTAGGACGGTTCACATAAACAATGATTAAATATGTCGAAAGAACGTGTACAGCACAGAATAAAATCCAAAATATAAATTCTGTAGTTCTGCCATTTCCTTGTTTTGTTTCGTGCACTTTACGGTTGTTGTGTATAATTCTAACCTTAAATTGAATGTATTATTTTGTATTACCTAAATGAAACAATTATTATTAAAGAGTAAAACTAAAAAACTGGTGTCTATAATTTATAGTTTTTCTTTGGAGTATGGTGTATAGTATGGATAAAATAATTAAGGTTACCTTTTTATAAACATAGATCTGTTAACTCATAGAACACTAATATATTGAACCGGTAAACGTAAAAATATCTGATTTCTTTTATATAGGTAGTGTTTTTCTAGTGATTTTAAAGTTAGAACCACCAAAAAACTAATAGATCAGCAAAAAAATGGTGGTTATTTAGTGACTATGAAGTGTCCACTTTGCTAATTTTGAAAATCTGCGTTGGCAACACTGCTTGCCTGGTATTGTACTCGCATTCTGCATTGAGCAGTTGTGACGATAAGGCGTATACTTAATTTTGGGTGTTAACTGCCAGTATAATATAAAATAGATCGTTTTTGTTTTGTTTGTAGTGTAAACAGGGATACCTTAGAGTAAATATTTTTATATATTCACAAAGGACGAACTTTAAAGAATACTTAAAAAAGTGCCATAACTTTTAAACTGATTGATGTGGGATGAGTTAGTTTGTGTTGAAATAGCAAAATGCTTTTTTAGGTAAAACGATCCCTATAAACATGGGTAAAATGATCCCGGATCATTTTACTCCGTTATATTTTTCAATTATTCTACATTTTTGCTTAAATTATTTGTGTTTTAGTAAGTACATATTTTATTTTTTACAGACTTCATGCCAAGAATATATACTTACTAGAAAAACTTAATGATACAATTCGAACTACGTAAATATGGTCACAGCAATTAATGCAGTAAATATATAAAGTGCAAAAAAAAGAAAGGTCTAGGGCTCCTTAAATCAGTATTTACCGAAGAGCACGAACGAAAAGTCCTACAGTATATTTTGGATATGGAATCAAAAATGTACGGATTGAAAACACGGGATGTCCGCTGTTTAGCTTTTCAGCTTGCTGAAAGAAATAGAATAAATCATCCATTTTCAAAAAATAAACAACCTGTTGAAAAGGACTGGTTAGCTAATTTTCGTCATAGATTCCCTGACATAACTCTGAGAAGTGCAGAATCGACGTCTACTGCTCGGGCTGGCGATTTTAAGAAACCATTTGTGGAAAGCGAAACAAAACAACGTAAATTTTCCCCACATCCTGGGAAGAATTCAAAAATTATGACGCAAAAGCAATGCAAACAAGTTGCGAGGACTACGTCTGCTGATCGTGGCATTTACACAACTGCTGTCATATGTTCGTCAGCGGGGGGAAATAATGTCCCTCCATTGGAAGCACCCCCTAGTTTCAATTTTGCATATAATGAGTCTGGCTGGATGAATATAAATGTGTTTCATACATAGCTTGATCATTTTTTAAACTATACAAAACCAACCTCAGATTACCCCATTTTATTAATATTAGATGACCATTCACCACACAACAAAAAAGTTATTATAAAAGCTAGAGACAACAACGTTTTAATTTTGTGTATTCCCCCACATACCTCCCACAAGTTGCAACCACTTGATGTAGGAGTTATGTTTCCATTAAGTCGATATCTCGATAACGCTCTGGAGAACTAGCCAAATAATCACCCTGGCCGTGTCATTGCAGTATTTTAAATTAGCAGCTTGTTCTGTCAGGCCTATCTGAAAGCATGTACAGCAGAAAATGCAATTATAACATTTCGGAAATGTGTTATATATCCATTTTCTGTTGCTACAGTTACAGACCAGCCCCTAGGAGCTGTCGTAAATCGATTAGAAAGAATCGATTCTGAGGAAAGAATAAATCAAATGGAGACTCTTGAGAGGCAAACCAAATGGAAAAAGGTAACAGTCGAAAAGGACAAGAGACTATCCAAACAAAACAAATTGCTAGTGAAGATCAAGTACTTTCTGAAAATTTTACTGATGAAAGAGACACTCAATCCTTGTCCGGACCCAGTAAACCACTCACAGATGAAGCGTTTTTAATATTTCCTAAAGATATTCACCCATTACCTAAGAAGCAACTCATTACAAAGAAAAAAGGAAGAAAAAAAGGAACAACAGCAATTTTAACTTCTAGTCCCTACAAGAACATGTTAGAGGAAGAAAAATTTAAGCAGGAAAAGATACTGGAAGCGAAACGCAGGAAACTAGGGAAAACGAAAGACCATGAAGGAAATCGTCAGGTTAAGGGTAAATCAGACATTAATAATTCAAAAGGAAAACAAAAATTAAAAAAGACGGTAATACAACAAAGTTCTTCTGAGGATGATAAGGACAATGAAGAAGTCGAGTGCATATTTTGTGGAGAGGTGTATTCACATTCTGCTGCTGGTGGTTATCATTTTACCTTATACCCACTAGGTTAAAATGATCCCTTTGCAGTACTTTTCAATGACCTTGATATTGCCATATTTTTAGGGATCATCTAGAAGAAGTTATATAGCATTAAACCTTAGTGGGATAATTTTTACCCTATCTTCCCTACTTTTAAATATTTTTTATCTAAGTAATATAAAATATATTGAAATTAAATGTCCAAGTCAATGTCACAAATTTTTATAATGTATAAGAAATATGTAAAGTTGTTAACAGCTACTAGTTTCGGCTTTTTAAGAAGCCATCATCAGGCTGAAATGTATATATATGATACAATTTGTATATACATTTTTAAGGGTTAAGAGAAACAGTAAGAAAAACATTCTAATAATATTACAAGGAAAAAAAAGAAAATTTTTTTAACTAATTAAGATAATGGTCTAACGTAAGTAAATGAATTAAAATTAAAAGAACTAATATAGATTAATGATTAAATGGTAATAAGCTAGGAGTTAAAAAGTTTTCCGACAGAAAGACGTTGTGGTAGGAGTGTAAACTCATAGACCCAAAGGATTGAGCCTAGAGAGTTGGAGATAGGAAGAAAATGAGGCTGAAAATCTTCTATCGAAGCGACATCAAATGATGAGAAATTATCAATTGATCATCAAGCATCAGTGATGATTCTTGACCGTGAACAATAGTATAAACACAATAACCATAATTATTAGATACGTTTTGAGTTGAGAAAAAGTCCATAACAGTAATCCCAATCACCAAAACGTTAATACTAAACCAATGGCGAAACTCCATATAAAATAAATTGTTTTGAAGAAATGTATCAATAAAAAAAAACTTTTTAGTGTACGGTTTATTTGCATTCGGTGAAATGCCAGTCAATCAATAACACCTAATAGGGTCAAAAATAGATTAACTGAAATGCATGAACGACTTCATTTAATTCCCTTCGTATTACTTTTAGGTGAATTATTATGACTTCTAAATTGCGCAACTGTATAATTTAATCAGTTTAATACCAATAGTCAGCTTCGTTTTATTATGTATCTGACGAAAATTTAGGCGAGTGGCATTAATGAAATATAATCGAAACTTATTTAATAAAATATTTGTGTACCTGTATATTTTTGTATAAAAATAAATATTTTTGTTACTATCAAGCTATCTGCATCAGAAATGTATTGTGCGTACCTTTTTCGTTGTCGCAAATATTTCAAAAACAACACTATATAAAACGGTTAATCTCTGTAAACAATTTGCAAATTGTGAAAAAAGTCCACTTTTTTATTAGATCCTTATTTCTGTGTATATATCAAGAATGCAAATTTTCTATTTATATATTTTTGTTGGATTGTATTCGAAATTTACGATAATCGACTGTAATTTTGTATGACATAAGAGGACCTCTGGGATACCCAAAAATTTTGCGACATGCTTTCACACTTTAATAAGCAATTACATTACGCAAAACTGACACCAAAACAAGATAAACAGAAAAAAGGAAAATTGTTCAGAGCTTAGTAGTAAATACTCAAACAGAAAATGGACAAAAAAAATTTAGTCACTGTTTATACGAGTATTTTTTTTTATTGTATTAACGTGCTCGGCAACTATGGCCACTTGCACAGGGGCTATTACATAAAGCACTTATTACATGTCATATGGTATAAAAAAAAGAAAAAACTTTAACATAGTAGTACCGACGGAAAATAATGACTAAAGTTTATGAAACAGTGTTATTTCCTTTAAGAATTTCAGTGTTGTCGATTTGGTTTGGGTCCCCTAAGATGTCTTTCAGCTGGGATTATAACACAAAGTCTTACTGGTTGTTATGAATGATTTCAAAAAATGCTTTAATCATGAGCTCTTTAGGTGTTTCGTGTTTATTGCATTTGGATAAATAAGTATTGACATGAGGGGCGTGCATACTCCAGGAAGGGGTTAGAGGAATAGGAATGGGGTTTGTAGATGAAGCTAGTATAAGAGCGATAGGTTTAATTATTAGTGAAGGATTGTTAAGAGGGGTGACAGGGGATAGATAGGATTGAGAGGGTTTGACGAGGCTGAGGATGCAAAGGATTGAAGCAGATATTGTCGTTTAATCCATAGCGGGGGTTCATCAGCTTCATGCCAATACTTCTAGCGAAGTTAAGTAACATTCTAGAGGGCAAATTCCTAATTTTATAAGGAGTCATAGAAAGAGACTTACGGTCAATTTTTTATCTTTTTGCTCATTTCGAGAGGGTATTTTGCTTTTTTAGCTGAAAGTCTGCAAACCTTTTATATATATAATTCTTGAAAGAAGTTATTTATAGAATTTATAGTAAGAACAATAAATAACTCAACGCTTTAAAATGCAATTCTCAATATATAGAATTCATAAATGTCTTGAGGTAATATCGAACACAGTTTATATACATACACAAAAAGTAACACATAATTTTAAAAAATGAATTATGGTGTAAAATAATATATCACATTTTTTAGATTATTTTAATATGAGTGTATGGTTTCCTTTAGATGTATAAAAATCCAAAATACAGTTTAAATCGCATTTTTGTTGAAAAACAAAAAATTAATAAATTTTGATAAATCCTATTTCTATTATTTACATTTTAAAATTTCTTGTGCGCAGTACGTTTGTTTAATTTTTCATTTGGAAGTGTCTAGAAATATTTGAGTAAAAATGAGTAATTTAACCTCAGAACAAGCAGCTCAAATTGTGGCTTTAGTTGAAGATGGACGATCTCAGCCATACGTTGCTGAAGTCATGGGAATCAACCAATCCAGCGTTTCTAGAGTCTTAAGAATGTTTAGAGAAACTGAAAGTTATAATAGAAGGCCAGTTCCAGGACGTCCCAGGTGTAATAATCCTGCAGATGACCGTTATTTAAGAATTCAGAATCCAGAACGTCCCAGGTGTAATAATCCTGCAGATGACCGTTATTTAAGAATCCAGACTTTGCGAACCCGTCATGGCACATCCAGACAACTGCAAAATGTTCTCTCTGGAGTCGGTCATGGTAAAATATCTGTTAATACGGTTAGAAACAGATTAAAGAATTTTGGAATCAGACCCAGAATGCCTGTTACTGCTCCATTGTTAACCAGAGCACACCGTGTAGCACGTTTAAGATTCGCATATTAATTGGGATATTAACGATTGGGCTAATATTCTTTTTACGGATGAATCAAGATTTTCACTTTTTGGATCCGATAGACGTATTCCAGTTTATAGACGCGCAGGTGAGCGATTTGCACAGTATAATATAAGAGCAGCCAGAAATTATGGAGGTGGTTCGATTATGGTATGGGGAGGCATCTATTTTGAAGGCCGTAGGGGATCACTGACATCTGATCGGTATATAAGGGAGGTTCTTGAGGAAAATGTAGTGCCATTTGTTCCAATCTTGAAGAGAATTTTATTCTAATGCACGATAACGCTCGCCCGCACGTTGCCAGAATAACAATGGAATACCTTCAAGAGGTTGGTATCCAAGTTTTAAATTGGCCAGCAGTTAGTCCAAACCTAAACCCAATTGAACATGTTTGGGACTACCTGGACAGGCGCATAAGAACTTGTAATATCGCTCCAGACAACCTTGATGAGCTTGAAAATGCTTTAATAGAAGAATGGGAAAATTTGGATTTGGATTACATAAGTGACCTGATAAGAAGCCTTCCACGAAGAATGAGAGATATTATTAGAGCCAGAGGTGGTAATACCAGATACTAAATTGTTAAATTTATCGAAAAAAAAGCGAAAAAAGCAGGTGAGGGTCTTGCAAAAGAAATCATGGAAAAATTGGATCCCGATGGGATTAATACAAGTCGTCTCCTCGTTTCCCTTTGGGAATAAGAGAATACTTATTATTTTAAAACTGTAACCACACTATATTACCAAAAAATACTGATCACAAATTTACGCAAATAGGTGGCGCTTTCTTGCATAATGCCACAGGTGCAACAGTATCTATCTACTATCTGGAATGGATCCTTTGTCTATATTTTTACACTTAATAATATCTATGCTTCCAAAAGCATCTAACAATTTATTTTTTAGAATAACTGTTCATTAATTTCTAGTTTATAAACTGTGTTCAGTGATCAGTGTCAGTATTGCCAACGGTTCCAGATTCGGCACATTGTAATAATGTCCAATTGAAACGAAGAAATGCATTCTCTGTCACTGTGTACGCATTTCTGTTTGTATATATAGAACGTCTAAATTATGGAATAAATAATTCATTATTTCAAGAATAAGCTACTTCAGATAGAAATCCTGAAATAGGTAAATTTAATTTTTAAAGTATAACTCCTCCTTGTCTCCTTTACCAACAATGGTATACAAATTATTAATTCTACACAATTATTTATTTAAAACTTTTTATAGGTAATGACAATTTATAATTATTATATTGACAATCAATAGTTTTAACTTTTTCATAACAACGACTAAGCATCTAGTCTCCTATATACACAGAGTGTGTCCCAAATCTATGACAAAATTCGATATTCCCGTTTTCTTAGGAGTTATATCAAAAAGTTATTATAGTAAATTATTGACACCATTAAGCTTTACAGTATAAACTTGTTTGGAGGTATACAGGGTGGCAGTACAAAGTTATATTTTTTTAAACGGAACATCCTGTATTTTATTTTAAATTTCAATTCTGCTAGTAGGTTATACTGGGTATTTTAGAAAAGGGTACAACTTTTAGGTACTTAAAACTTATTTTTTAAAGTGAAATAAGAAATATTTTTTTTTGTAAAAATTTACAGAGAAGCATGTTTCAGGTGTCCAGTATCTCCAAATTTGCGCTCAATTTTACTAACTGGATTGTGTGACTTAATAGGATATTTTATCTCAAGTAAATGATATACTTCTTCCTGTCGGGTGGTTTTATCACCGCATCCAAGCATAAATTTACTCCCATTCTGTATGTTTCAGTTAACAAGGCTATTTTTATAAAATATTATTTACTCGTAATAAAATAAACTAGCCATTATTATTTTGAACGAACTTCTTCTTTTTAGTATTCACTTTAACTTTTTTTCCTTTATAATAGTATCTAGTTTGCAAATTTAAAGGAACGTTTACTTTTCATACATTGCGTGACTAGATTATAAATTAGTAAAATGATCTACAATACTGCAAAAGAATGTTGTAAGAATGATAGATAAAATGAGTTACGTCAAAAATGTATACATTTGACTGGATCACTGATCCAGAGAGAGAATCCAGAGAAGCTCAATAATACTTTGTTATCACACAATTATAGAAAAGAAGATGAATATTTATTCAAATAGGAAAACCTAATATACATATAAGATTAAAAGAAAATGTCTTACAATGTCGTATCATATAAAATTTTACAATAATAAATCCAGAAAAAAGATTTAAAATTGGTATACATATATAGGATATATGATATATATCCTATATATGTATCCTATATATATATATATCTATATATTTGGATTATAGTTCTGGATTAAAAGGTCAAATTTACTTTAAAACATCTTTATTAACGACGTTTCGACTTATAAAGTCATCATCTGGTTAATTCTAAAAACATTTGATATAAATAAATAAACAATTAAAAACAGCTACATGTAAAATACGAAATTTGTTTAAAATAGTTAAAATTTAAAATCATTACCATAAAATTATTACCTCATATTGCATCTTTTTTAAAATAAGTGTTGTTAAATCAATAACATTCTACATTGTAAATGAATAAATGAATATTTTTAATATATTTTAAGAAAGACATTAATGTTTTTTGTTGTTTTTTCCATTAATCTTTGGTTTTTTTTTATTTTGATTAATATACAGTTAAATTTTAGTAGATATTAAACTCTTATTATAGTAAAGTGCAAATGATCCGAGCAAATATTACTTTTTCAAAATCCCGTCATAAATGTTCTAGAACATTTTTGGAAATGATAGAAATTAAAAAAGATCCTAACAGTATTAACAATAGAAATGATATAAGCAACCTTAACATGTTCTAGAACATTTTTGGAAATGATAGAAATTAAAAAAGATCCTAACAGTATTAACAATAGAAATGATATAAGCAACCTTAGTATAATTTATGACGGGATTTTGAAAAAGTAATGTTTGCTCGGATCATTTGCACTTTACTATAATAAGAGTTTAATATCTACTAAAATTTAACTGTATATTAATCAAAATAAAAAAAAAACAAAGATTAATGGAAAAAACAACAAAAAACATTAATGTCTTTCTTAAAATATATTAAAAATATTCATTTATTCATTTACAATGTAGAATGTTATTGATTTAACAACACTTATTTTAAAAAAGATGCAATATGAGGTAATAATTTTTATAGTTTTTCAATTTTATGGTAATGATTTTAAATTTTAACTATTTTAAACAAATTTCGTATTTTACATGTAGCTGTTTTTAATTGTTTATTTATTTATATCAAATGTTTTTAGAATTAACCAGATGATGACTTTATAAGTCGAAACGTCATTAATAAAGATGTTTTAAAGTAAATTTGACCTTTTAATCCAGAACTATAATCTAAACATTAGTTTTATGGTCAAGAATACAAAAATATAAATAATATATCTATATATATAGAAATTGCAAAAGGTGAAATCAATAACCATCATTTTTACAACAACAAATAAATTTAGCTTTTTTTATATAGATATTTATATTTCTGGTGTTATGCTCATGTACTTAATTATTAAAAAGAATATATGGTTTAAATTATGTTGGAGCCAATGAATTCATTATTTTGAATATAAAAATCATCTCAAAGTAATATATTCTTTGGTAAACTAAAAACTACTCAAGTGACTTTAACATGAAATGTGCAGTTTTTTAAGTTGATTTATTTTATTTAAGTTAAACAGATACAGAATTCAGGAACAATAATCAAAATGCAGTTGACTTATGGTGCTATAAACAGTAACTTTGGTGTTAGTTGATACATTTTAAGCTATTCTTGAAAAAAGTACCTACAGTTTTTTTGATATCTTTTTCTTAATATAAAGAAAATGATCATCAAAACTAAGTAAGTTATCAAGTTGTAAACCTAAATATTTGACAGATGATACTATATCAAATTTTTAATTATTTATTTGCAGATTAATGTCATCTATATTTAAAGAACTGTATTTTTATTTACTATAAAAAACAAGAGCTTTAATCGTGCTTACATTTAATTTTAATTTATTTAATTTCAAATAAAGATTAATCTCTTTAAGTACTTTGTTCATTTTCATCACTGCAGTTTTCAAATTGTAATCACTGCAAACTAACATGGTATCGTCAGCAAAAAGGTTAATAAACTCACAATCAACGAACAATTCAAGTATAGTATAAAAAGCAATGGGCCGAGAACACTACCCTGTGGAACTCCTACATTGATTTCCATCCTCAGATGATACCGACACACTTTTGGCTTTCTTTTGCCCAAGTAGTCATCCGCCAGTTATACACTTTGCCACCAATTCCATATTGTTGGAGTTTTTTGAATAAAATGTTTCTATCAATGGTTTTAAATACTCTTTTTAAATCCAAAGACTGTGTACAAGTTTTCCTCCAAATCATTTTTTAATTTATATTATTTCATTCAATATTTCAATAACAGAACATTTACTATCAAGAGTGTTTACTATAGTACGTAATTCATTAAGAGCTAATGGTTTAAAATTGTGGAAGGGTAAATATAAATTACAGTTTAAATCATAAGAAAACGGCTTTAATAGGACAAGACAAAATGGGGAATTAAATGTTAGATGTGTGCTGTATAAGTAGGGGAGGTAGCTTGACAATTTTTCCAGGAATTTACACCCAATGAATTGTAGGTATTTTAAACGGTGCTGTCGCCTAAGTGATGGAAATAAAGTAGCATGAAAAAGTAATTGGAAAAAAATTTGCTCTGATGCTTTTTATACCCTCGAAATTATTTTCTACCTCATGAAATTTAAGTATCTCAATTTTTATATATATATATACGGATTTCTACGGCTGTCGCCGCTTCTCCGTACCCAGCCTCCAAACTTTTCTGTCATAACACATATTTTCTTGTAAATCTCTAACTTCCATTGCCTCGTTGATATTATCTCTCCAGCTTCTTCTAGGTCTTCCTCTTTTTTTCCGTTCCGGTGGTATCCATTCTAGTACTCTTTTTGGCCATCTTTCCTCCCCCATTCTTTTTATATGTCCGAACCATTTCAGTTGCTTTTTCTCAATTTCGTCTATTATATCTCTATCCAGGTCCATGTCCCTTCTGATAACTTCATTTTTGACTCTTTCGAGTCTTGATCGTCTACAACTTCTCCGCATAAAATCCATTTCAGTCGCCCGTAATTTTCTTCTGTTGTCCTTTGTTACCTCCCAACTTTCCGACCCATATGTAATTACACTTTTTATTATCGTATTGTATATTCTCTTTTTTGTATGTTTTCTAATGTTTCTTTCCCACAATATTGAGTTTAGTGCTCCAATTGCCTGTTTACCTTTACGTATCCTTTCTTGGATTTCGTCATTACTTGTCCCCCGTTTATTAAACGTTACCCTAAATATTTACATTTCTCTACCCCTTTATTTGTTCCTTTTCTACCTCTAATGTATTGCATGTGTTATTTCCTACTATGAGGTATTCACATTTGTCAAAATTTATTTTTAATCCCGCTTGTTCATATTCCTCCTTTAATTTCCTCACCATGTAGTTTAAGTCTTGTTCATCTTCCCGCTATTACTACTTGATCATCGGCGAAGTATAACGAATGTAGTTTGTTTTCTCCCACCTGTAGACCCATGTTTTTACATTTTCTAGTCCATTTTTGTAATGATTGATCTAAGTAAATCTTAAACAATGTCGGTGAGAGGCAACATCCTTGTCTTAATCCTTTTGATGTTTGAAATAGTTCTGTTACTTGCGTTCCGATTTTTATTGATGCGGAGTTTTGTTTATAATACATTTGGATTGCTCTTATTAGTGTGGGTCTTATTTCTAACTTTTGTAATTTCCTCCATAGTTGTGATATTGGAACACTATCATAAGCCTTTTCTAAATCTATAAGCGCAATATGAGTTTCTCTGTCTCGTTGAGATCTTTTTTCCATTCTAAGTTTTAAAGTAAAGATATTGTCTGTTGTGGATCTTCCAGTTCTAAAACCTGCTTGCTCTTCGGGTTGTTTATTGTAGATGTCTTCTTCAGTAAGATTTCTCAGTATCCTCGAGTAAATTCTTCCTATAGTTGGTATTACCCCAATGCCCCGGTAGTTCTTAGGGTCGTTTTTTGGACCTTTTTTGTGTATAGTTGATATAAAAGCGGTTCTCCATTCCATTGGTGTTTCTTCTCCATTTAGACATCGTTGGTACAGTATGGTAAGCATTTCCGTGAGTTTCTCTGGTCCGTATTTAATGAACTCCGGATATATATTTCCTGGTCCGGGAGATCTTCTTAATTTAGTATTTTCTATTGCTTCTTTAACTTGTTCTTTTTCTAAATTTATGTAAGATGTTTCTTCTAATAAAAGTGATTGTTCCTTTAGATAAATTTCCCGTTTTTCTTCCAATAATTCCTTAAAGTGATTTACCCATTCTTTACTTGTGATACTTCCTATATATGGTCCTCCTTGCTTTCTTGACGTTCGTATGTTCTTAATGGTCTTCCATGCTTCCGAACTTCTAGTTCCTCCTATATATTGTTCTAAATATTCGCACCTCTTCTCCCATGTTTGGTTCTTTTTCTTTACTACTTTATTTTTTATTTCTCTGTTAGCTCTTTTATACGCCTGTTTCGATTCGTTGTCTTGTTTTTGAAGAAAATCTAGGTATAGTTGTTTTTTCCTCTTTATGTCATGTTCTATGTCTTCGTCCCACCAGTCTGGCTTGTTTTTAATTTGGTATTTTCCTAAGAATTCTTGTGCTGCTTCTATAATGCATGATTTGATATGTTCATATTCTTCTTCTGTTGTTCTCTCCACTATCTGTAAGTTTCCTTCTAATCTTCTTCTATATAAAAACCGGGTACTTTCGTTTTCTAGACTCTCCAAATTGAATCTAATTATATTGGCTTCGTTCATACCTGTGTTGCTTGATTCTTTTGTATAGCTTTGAACGTAGGGGATGAATATTTTCGCTTCTACTAATCGATGGTCGGATCCGCAATCTGCTCCTCTCTTCACTCTGATATCTTGTACTTTAATTTTTGATTGTTGTCGTACGATTAGATAGTCAATAATTGACAAGTCCTCTTGAATATTGGTACCATGTAAATTTTTGGATATCCTTGTGGGGAAAGTGTTGCTTATTTTCAGTTCATATTGGTGGCATAAATTTATGAGTCTTATTCCATTATCGTTGGTAACTTCTTCTCCGTGCATTCCGACGACTTTATCTCAATTTTTATATTTTTAAAATAATAAAAAAAATTGTACTTTAGTCACAAGCATTGCCATAGACTGAAAAAAAACTGTCGATTTTTACAACCACAAACATTCAACTGAAGACCATTTTTTGTTTTTGTAAAATGTTTAATATTTATTTGATACACAGCATCTTTATTAATTTTGTGTCGACTTTAAATTATATTAAAGTGCTCTAGTATCAAGGAATTTCAAACATTAAAATTCTCACTACTTTAATATATCTTTCCCAAAAATTATTATTCAGTCCTCCACGACAGAATACTACCTGTGGTAGTAACCTACTTCACAATCTACGGTATGCAGGATAGAGCCAAAATAAGGAATTAGGGCATGTAAGCACTGAGATATTGCTAATAAAAATTAAGAGAGAAAAACAATATAAAAATAAAAACATTTAACAAAGAAACTTTGAACTTTTATATTAAAAAATTAAGCTTAAAAAATGAAGACTCAATCAAAAAGAGTTTAATAGTGAAGAACTTCCAAGATTTATTTGTTCATTAACAACTTCGAGTTCTTCAAGGAAATCAAAATTTTGTTTTTTATCACAAGTGTGTAGTATTTAAATGTGATTGGTGTGTGTGAGTGTGAGAAAATAATAATAAGAATATTTCAATATGTTAAAGATTGATAAGGATTGATGTCATATTTAGGCCCGGTGACAAGACCTTTTGGAATAGTAGCAATAAATACGTTTGATTGTTTTGGTGATTCGAAATCAACAAACATCTTTTATATACTGCTCAACAATTGAAGTGCATTTTTTTTAAATTCCAGAAAATTGCGTACAAAATTAATATTTTAAATATACGTTTCATGCTATCAGTAAACTCTGTTTATAACAAATTGTTTTTTGTCGTTTTTTTTTTTGTTTTTTTCAATATCTTTTTAACCAGAACTGTAGGAATTCGATTTCAAAATACTGCAACATATTTTAGTCGCGTAGAAGTGCTTGCAGTGACTTTAACATTAGTCCTTAAATCTGTTTACCTGATAAAAAATGGTGTTACGGCGATTAGAAACAGTGCAACTCGATCAATTAGTACGTTGGATACAAGAAGAAGTTGCTACACGGCTAAATGTGTCCAAAAGTGTGCATGGAATCGATATTTGGAAACTGGGTCTGCAGCGTACAGGCATGATGGAGGATGAGAGCGAGCTACAACTCCTGCTAAAGACCGCTTTATAGCTGTAACTGCAAGAAGAAACCGAAAATTTACTTAGGCATGTTACCGGAAGAGTGATATCTAGTCAGACTGTTAGAAGAAGGTTGCATGTATGTAAACCGACTCGAACAGCCTCCCATAACCCTACAACAGCTCGCCAATCCCTTGCACAGAATATGGGAAAACATACCTCAGCAATTTATTAATAATTTAATAAGGACCATACCAAATAGAGTGACAACACTAAGGCAAGCTAGGTGTGTACCCACACGATATTAATTTTCGTGAAAGGACTTTATGACCTGCGCAGTAAATGATTTAATATTTTTCAATCTTCTCTGTTTTATTGTAACTGTTTTTTTTTCATAAAAAATTTGTTTATTTTATTTTTTTGGGTATATTGTAACGTGAAAAAATAAAGAATAACAGATTTTTGTAATATCCACTTCAATTGTTGAGCAGTGTAGGTCACTTCACTAGATACATATTTATAACATCAAAACCCAAAGTACCTACATATAATTTTATAAAGCTAGTAAATAAGGTCCCCGAAACATAAGAGATTGGAATGCTTCTCACCGATCAGTATACCCTGGAATAAATTCAAACGAATTTAAGACTATAATAAAATGGCTATGAGAAAAAATATAGAGAATTTAATGTTGCTATATCTAAAAAATGGATATAACCTAAATAATGAGAATGTAAATGAACTGAGAATTGGGCCAAATAAAAGTAAAAAAAAATCAATTAGGAGGTAGATGCAGGAAAAACAGAGTCTAATCTATTAAATTGCAAACATTATTCCAGTAAATATAACAAAAGATGAAGAAGAGATGGAAGAAGAGTTATAAGATACCTTTAGAAGAAAAATTCAAGGGTGAATCTTTTCTAGTAGGGGAGAGGTAAATAAAATACATTTCTTCAAATTTAAATTTGACGCACTTCACGCGGTTGATTATAGAAGTCATAAAGAAGTTGTAATTTTTTGGACATTTTGTAATGATTAGGTAAAGTTTTCTATAAGGATGTAATGCAAAAAATAGGAAGTTTTTATTTCGGATAAAAAATGAACAAAAATAACTTTTCAGAAATATTACATGATATTATTTCTTTCCTAACATAGAAGAAAAATAACATAATATATAAATGTATAAACCAGAAACGAAAGATATTCAGTAGAGCCTACGACAAGTGTTTCTGTCTTTTTAGACTTCGTCATCAGTACGGCATAGCGAATAATACCAAAAAACATTGAATTATGGGAAAAAGAAGCAACACAGAGTCAATATAAGGGGCTACCGCACATTTCTGACTTTAAATTTTGACTGTCTAGGGGTTATCCTCTTATGATTTTCTTTTGAAAAGTCCACATAATTTCTTTATTGTTAAAAGTATAAAAGTGTTGAATCTAGTTTCGGTTCATCATCAGACTGTTAAGAAATTTACATAATTTTAAATTAATCTCATTTCAACTTTTATAAAGATTTTTGTAATAAGATTGTTTTAGAACAAGAACAAGAATAAGTTATTGTAAAATAAATGTTACATTTACTATAATTTTATTCATACTTTTTATTACTATAAATTATGTTCATTGTGGTTTGATAATGGTCTTGATAAACCGAAACTAGTTGCAACAATGTTATAGCTTTAACAATAAATAATTTATGCGGTTTGACTAGGAGCATTTTTATTGAATATTTACATTCGATTATACCGCCTTAGATCTATGGAATTAATAATTACACAGGAATTAGGAAAACATAAATCATTTGTAAAGTAGTTTAAAATGTTTCCCATATTTATATGCGGTTCAACTTGAGAAGGAGGGTAAATTAAATGAGATTGCTGTGAAATTTTTATACAAAATAAATTGAATTCATTACGTTTGCGGCGGGTGATAGAAATTGGAACGTATGCCAAAAATTCGATAATCCTCGATTCGATAGGTCATTTGCCCATGCAAAATGCTGCAAATAAATTCACCGATGAGTTTGTACCAAAATGACGCCAATATGTAGGGCATAAAATTTAAAAGCGTCACAAGAAATATTTTTAGTATTCAAATTGTATACATTCCGATGCAAAAAAATACATAATCATTAATCAAATTAAAATTATTTTACTGTAGATTAAAAAATGTGAAGGTTTTTCTAAGAATTTAACTATATGATTCGTTTATTACGCAATCTCTGCAAACTTAAATTTTACATATCCAACCATATTTTACCGTTAAAAAATTATTCTGTGAATATCATAATTTCACAAAGTAGGTAATCTCAGCGAGATATATTTTTAATGTCAGTCCGAAAGTACGAAATGGTGAAAAGAACAAGAGCGCTCCGGATTGTATCTATAGAGCGTATGGATTTTCAATTGACCCTTTTTATTATGAATTTACGTATTCTCTCCATTTACACATTTATAATGATTTTTATAGCATAGTAAACGTACAATTTTAGCTTAATTTAGATTTTTGGGTACAGTGATTAAACAATTTAGTTATAAAATTAATTTAAAACATGAATGGTATACTTAATAACAATGAAAATGATAAATTGATTCACTATCTTTGATAAATGTGTGCACATTACTGGTGTAAATATTTGTTGACAATTTGCAGGCAAACAATCATTAATTATATTTTTTTCTGTTTGAATTACCGCTAGAGTCACTATCAAATTTCCAGTGTCAACATGGTAGATCCCATTAAGTCAAATTATAGGAAGCACTATTTCCTTTCCTCTTATGGTTCCATATTTCCTCTGAGATATCTTGAATTAGTCTATCAGTTGCGTTTTCCATAGATTTAAGAACCAAGCAAACAGACTCTAATACAAATAGAGCTGGAAGAGTTAGAATTTTGTACGATTTAAAAAATTACCCAAATCACAAAATTTCAGGGATAATTTAAAAAGATAATTAATTAGGTATATAGAATTAATTTCTGTATCGATTACATTGCACGTGGAATGTATGTATTAGTTCAAATTCTAATGATAAATATTTAAGAATAATAAAAAACTCTTCGTTTTAACAAAACTTCCAATTTTTTAAATAAATATTGGAAGTTTTGTTAAAACGAAGAGTTTTTTTATTATTCTTAATAAGATGGACTTCCAAAAAGTAAGGGTTAGTACAATCAATTTAATAAATATTTAAAAAGTTGCAAATAGTAAAACAATCCTGAGATTTAAAGTTAAGCGAAATGTGAGCTGTAGGTCTTCTTGAATGTGACAAACTCAAGTTGCTGAGCTGCTGGGTGTTTCTCAAAGCGTTATTAGTAAATTATGGAACCGTTTTAGAGAAATTGGTAGTCCAACCGAACAACTTCCAGGGTGAGGACGCTCTACAACAGCAACTCAAGATCGATTTTTAATTTTAACAGCTAGAAAGCAACCAACAATAACTGCTCCTGAGTTGATTACGACTTTACAAAGAGCGCATATCTTATCTTTTGGTAGAAATACAGTGCGAGATCGTGTTTGTTCATGAAGCCAACTTGTTCAGTAGGCGGTCTCTGAGATGTGCACTTCTGTCTAGAGGTAATCGCGATTCATGACGAATATTGTGAAGAATTTCAGAAGTTGTCTACTCAAGTTTGGACTAAAGATTTGTTCAGTGACGAAGCTAGGTTTGAATTTCGCCCAGACTCTCGTCGACAATCTGGAAATCTGGAACGACTATGACATGTCCAGGAAGTGAGCAGATACAGAGGTGCACAATCATGGTATGGGGTGGAATAATTGTAGGAGACAGGACCTGATTTGTTCCTAACAGGCCAATTGTATTTAGATACCATTCTTCGTCCTATTGTGCACCCCTTTGCAGTCATAGTTAGTGAAAACTTCAGCATAATGCATGATAATACCCGTCCACACACTGCACGTATTGTTACCAACTGGTTGGAAAGCGAGGGAATTGAAAAGCACAATCTCCGGAAGCTAATCCTGTTGAACATGTATGGGATATGTTTCATCACTCCTTTTATGGACCGGTTCAATTTCGGGAGCTTTTAAGAGCAGAGTGGGCGAGTGTACCTGAAGGTGATATTGATTTTGTCAGTGAACCAAAGATGCAGAGCAGTAATAAACTAACGTGAAGGTCACACACATTAATTTTTATTTTTCACTTTTAAGTAAGATTTTACAGATCCTATAATTTATTTTACTGAATTATTTTTTGTTTTAATTAGATTTTATGTTTTTTAAACAAAATATTTTGGTTTATGTAAAAATAAACATTAATTAATTAATATTAAACAAGTATTATTTTTTCCTAAATTAACTCAAGAAAAAAGGAAGTTGATTTTTAAAAATATTTCCGATGTGTGTATATAACGAATTACCCTCTTTTGCAGTTTAAAAATGGGTTCAAAATAAAGAACTGGAGTCTCAAACACAGACCATAGCGAAGATGAGATTCAAATAAAAAGAAATACGCTAATAGTGCAGTTGAAGGTGTAAGTTCTTTCGAAATAGTCAACGAAGAGACCAAGAAATTTAGTTGATTTGAATTATTGTTGAGCATAAGGGGTTGTAAAGTACTCTTGTTTGTTGAAGCTATCGTTTTGTCTGTGTTAAAGCAAAGTCTATTAGAATCCGACCAGACCGTTATAGAAAGCAGATCTCTGATTAATGTATAATTGTAAGTTTGCCAAGTCCGAACTTCTCCAGGTTATAATGGTGTCATCTGCAAATATAGTAATCTGTAATATCTTTGATAAAAAGAAGAAGAACCCAATATAAAAATAGTAATAGGTGACTTAACACCTCTACTGAAATTGAAACAAATATAACCTAAGCATATATCTGCGTACATGAAACGTAAAACGAAAGCAAGATATGGGTGTAGCCAGTGATAAATAGTGGTTATTTAAAATTTGGGTGTTTGCAGAGTAAACGACAAAAATTTAAATATTATGACGTGTGTTTAACGCTAATACTATGGTTGATAAATCAAGAGTGATATTTTAGATTATACTTAAGTACCCATACCAATAAACGGAGTATAAATATTTATACCGAGAATAAATTCGAATGAGGCAAAATGTCTACCAATAAATATGGAATAACTTATACTCGGTATAAAGTTATACCAACCCGAAGCCTTGTTTAAAAAAAATGTTTGCTATTAGAAGTGTATAGAAGCTGTTGAGGAAGTTAGTTAGTTAGAAATAGAAGTAAAAGGAAAGGTTTCAAAGAAAGAATAGACCCATTTACAATATACTCTGATAAATAATTGTATGTCTTTGTATTGCTAAGGTTATTTTAAAAAATGTCTTTTCTTCACGAATAACTGATTTCAATACATAAATTTGAGCGATAGTTAATTGGTTTCGAAAAAGTAATTGTGTTTTCTTCAAGCAACTCAGTTTAGTTGTCATATAAAATATAGAAATATAAGATCATTCAGTCACGAGTATGGATTTTTTTGTTCTCAAACAAAGAGAGTGGTAAAAAATCTGAAATTCGCCTGAATAAGATGAAAATAGAAAAATTAAGAGGTTTTTTAGAGAAATAGTTTAATAAACAAGAAACATATTGACATTGAAAAAACACATATTTAACATAACGTACCTACTTAAATATTTCTCAATTTCTTCGTATTTTTTTCATTAATTAATTTGAAGGAATTTTTCCCAAATCTACTTATTTTTAAATGCGTGCCCGGCGGGATTATTTTTATTTGACGTTTAGCTGTCACATACACAAGTTTGGTGTTATCGATAATCCGAAGTTGACTAGAGCTCCTAATTATTGGTTCATTTAATAAATACGTGAAAGCACATTAAGACAACACAACAAAACTATTCACAATCAACAATTTATAATTTAAATTAACTACAAAATAGTTTTAACCGTCATAATTCATTTAATTTAACACTGTTCCATGTACTTGTGTCAACGTTTGCTACGTTGCCAAATCATAATTTTGAAATAATTTATTCCGAGTTTATTTGTAAACAATTTATATCAACCTTAGGATAACTATTCTAAGTTTAAATAAGGAATAACCTAAGAGTAATGGATTTTTATTAGTAACGGTGTAAATGTCCCACAACATGATCTAGGGTCTAATTAAAAAAGAATCCCGCAAACAACTTTATGTTTAACACAAATAAATCAAAACTTAAAAGATATTACGGTTAAAAAAACTATTTCAACGGGTAGATAATACCAAATTCGAATCAACTACCTGTGCATTAGACATTTCTAAAGACGCTCTACGCAAACTGTATAGGAAAAAGAAGAAGCAGAAATAATATCATAAGTGCTACCTGGATTCCCTGGCCAAAGCTATTCGGTTTGTTGAATTTTACGGGAGCGAGAAGCAAGGATTTTTAAATTTAATTATCTGTGCTCGTAGTAGCTGTCTTAGGAGAAACACAACACGAAAAATCGTTAAAAATTGAAGATTGCTTTAGTGAACATGAATGTAAATTAACAACAATTAAGATAATTGAATTTCTAAAGTGTAATAGAATAGTCCCTACTACCTACTGATTGAAGTAAGTATTATTATTGAAAAACTGAAAACTCAGTCAATAATATAATAAAAGTGGTAGATAATTATTGTTAACATATTTACTTTATAGTTTACATTCATTAACATAAAAATGTTATTTTTACATTGCCTTTCTGTTTCTTGATTTTTTTCGTTGAGCTATTTAACAGAATTTTTGTTTAATTGAATCTGGCACCGATTTGGGCACCAACTGGCCTTACCTAGTAAAGGTTATGGGCTTCTTATCCTCTCTTCTCTGTAAAGAAGTCACAAATTCAAATAAAAAATTATTCAACCACATTTTAAAGGTACCTAAATTATTATTTATAATACGTAAAAAACTGAGTCTTTAAGCAAAAATTGTTATATTTCTCAACCCATTAAATACCTAACCTATATTTTATATGGAATAACCTTTTAAATCTATATAGTTATGCATGATACGTTTGTTTTCCTTAATGCGCCCATCGCGCATTTGGTGATGTACTGTGTTTACGAAAGTAATAAATCACATCACCACAAAGTCATTTTTCATAACAAATTCGATTTCCGCGATCAAAGAAATACTTTATTTCGCGGTTGAATCACAGAACTCTTGTCGACATAAATCTTCATCAACAATACACCATTTTTAGCGACACATTTATTTAGAAATTTAACTCTTAGTAAATATTGTTCCAGTTTTAGTTTTTAATACGTACAGTTACAAGTTTCTTTGTCAAAAGTATTTATTAAACTGTTGATTAACGTGATGAGGCATCAAAATAAAGTGTTTGAGTCCCAAATGATTTTGTACAGGATGTATCATTTTTTTCCGTTTTTTGGTATATATTTAAAACTAAGAATAATAAAAAAAACTTTGTTTTAACAAAACTATTTATTTAAGAAATTACTTTTTTAAACTCAGAGTTTTGTTAAAACAAAGAGTTTTTTATTGTTCTTAGTAAGATGGAGTTCCAAAAAGTACGGGTTAGTACATTAAATTTATTTATATTGAAAACTGTTTATTTTATTTAGGTGTTTTATTTTTATTTTCCAAAATATGTAAATTAAATAGTGAGCTGTTCACATATGTTTTTTCTGGTCCTCGTAATATTTAGTTGGATTCCGAATCAACAAACCTTCAAAGTTAATAGCACCTAGGCAGCTCGCCTTCGTTGTGAGTTGCATAAAAAATGCCGTTAAGGAAATGTGTTTTACTATAATTAATTTCCACATCCTGATTTTGAATTTTTGTACATAACTTGAAATTAAATATTTAAATTTTCTTATGTATAAAAGTTTATTTAAAAGTCAACCATAATAGTATATATATGTATCTAGGAGTAAAAGCGATACATACCCGAACGACAATGCAAATTACAACAAGCATTGAATCTGGGAAAACGCTTTTACTCCGTGATACACATATTATTTTTTCTGAAATCGCTTCAATTAAATTTTTATAATTGCAATTTTTTATTTAAAATTTCGTGCTTTCGTAAAACGTCAAAGTGACAACTACAAATCCATATTGCTTTGAGCACATTGAAACCTTTATTAATCATAGAACGCCATAGAAGATTTGGGAACTAAGCTTTTAATTAAAACACCTGATAACAAAACTAATAAACCCAGGTCTTTTGTAATAAGTGAGTAATGCCCTTTTATAGAAAATATGTAGCAAGGGAGATAGATTTTCTAGGCCTAGGTAGGGAATATTTTTCTCGTACAGTAAAGGAATGTTAGTAGGCCAGCAAAGGACTATTGAACCAAATTAGCGTACTTTGGCGTCAAAGATTGATCCGAGAACATAGCCATTTCCAAAAAATATTTTAATAACATTACTGCTTCATATCCATACCAGTAAATAAATTAGAAAATTGAATTAAATCAATAACATAGAAATTCTAATTCAAGAAATTCCATTCAAAATACTTAAAGAACGTAGGCTTCAACTTATCTGCAAAATTTTAATAATACTCTGTACCTAGTGCAATTTAATAAAATTTCAATTTCATAAAAATATTGTATTCTTTCATACAAAACAAATAAAAATTGAACAAAATTTATCTTGTGTGAATCAAATGTGATCCTGAATTTAAAGAGAAAAAAAAACCTTTCAAGTAAATTAAAATTTTCATTTTCTTGAAATTTTTTCAACTAATGAGAAAAACTTTGTAATATTAAAAGATCCCGTTGAGATCAAATACACAATTCTTTGGTATTTGATTATTAATTTTTTTTTACTTTTTGAGAAACGCCAAAGTTTATTTCTTTAATTTTAATTTAAAAGTTGTATCTGTATATATAAACAGGAGAATTTCTCATTTAAATTTAATATTTTAAATCATTATCTACTATTAAACAAAATTTATTCTTTATAATTCGTCTATCATTTTATATTTATTAATATTTTATGTGTTAAACACGAAAATAATTGCAACATCAATTAATTTCGTTTTATAATCGTTTGTCGACAGCTTTTCATTCTATCAGTCAAAATTTATATCACATCACCAATACTAAAAATACTATAATCATCCATTCAATGTTTGTGATTTTCTATCATGTCCAGAGTTGCTTCTTGTATATCAATTTTTTTAATTGGGTATAGCTGCATTGAATGATTTTTAAAAATTATTTAACAGTTTTAAAACTAACCATTTATTTTCTCTGCTGTATAAAACATATTTAATATTTCATCCAATATTTTTTAATTATGACCTTTTGCGCTTATATTTTATTTTTTATTTATTATCATTATGTATTTATATAGCTGCAATTAATTTTTTTAAAATTATTTACCAGTTTTAAAATCAACGATTTGTTTTGTCTACCAAATAAAAGAGATGAAATATTTTTTATATATGAACTTATATTTTTTATATATTATCCGAAAAAATAATCCTATTAAAAAAAAACAAGAAACTGCAGTGGCAATGTGATCAAGTTTTATGCGTTCAGATTTTTAATCGTTATTTTTAGAGCAAGGAACTGAACAAAGCATAAACCGTTAAATGTAGGGTTGCGAAGTAAATAGTTGCGAATGGTCAAGTTTGAATTTGAGTGAAACCTGAACGAACATTAGAAAGAACACTAAGCTCTAAAATTAAGTAAGTTATTGTAATAGTGCCCGAGTAATAATTACTATTACCGCACAGCACTCATCAGTCTCACCATAAAAAGGGCCGAGATCGATAGGATAGCTGAGTAAAATGTAGGTTAGCAAAAGCATTGTACCTATGTCAGGGCGGTGGCGGGCGAATCAATACGGTGGCAGTGCCGCTATCTGCTGTGACTCGCTCGCCAGTCGCCGCCGTTCGCTAGTGTCGATCTAGTTATATATTTTTCGTTGCCATTGCCGTTGCCGCTATTCGCCGTTGCTCTATTGCCACATTGCCACATGCCATGCTATCGCGTCGACTAAAAGCGATTGTGATGCGGCGCGGATGTGCTCGTGTGAGCACAAGCGCCAAATCATATTGGCGGGAAAACTTAATTCAACTTAATAAGTAAGTACCTGTTTTTGTCGGAGAACAATGGCCATCAGCGATGGGTTTCCCGGGAGATGATGGGGGTTTGGAGTCCTCGCCTGCAGCTGGAGCCGACATATTTCTTGTATTACTCCAGTTTCCAGTGAGTTATTCTATGGTGATGATGATGATGACACGGGATACGGCCGCCTCTTTGGACCGAATCACACGAACAACCGCTTATTTCTGCTACCGCTGAGTTACTGAGGTCGGAGGATCGTCGAGATCCCGAGCGCAGCATCCACCGACAACCCTAGATTCGCGCCCGCCCCCTGTACTCCAACCCTTCACTTCCCTCTTTCCTACAGTCGCCGGATCTGATGCCGCTGTATGATGCTTGGCTTGGACCCTATTCAGGACCGTTCCTAAACTTTCTTTTCTTTCCTTGTTTGGCTGTTTCGAGCAAACAACTACAACTGGATTTACCTCAGAACTATTCTCGTATTCCGCTAACCTTTTTAAAATTTTAGAAATATAAGAAACTATAGTTTATTGCATAAGAACAAATTTTCATCTTATTTCCATATAAATAATTCCATATATGAATATAACTTTTGAAATATATTTGAATTTTAATTATTTTTATTAGTTGGAAGAGTTTTTACTTAAAAATGAGTATAGAAATATACAAAAACGAATTCGACAAAATTTAATTTTAAAAAAGGATAGATTGTATATTACTCGTATAAAAAAGAAGAATTAAAAAATATTTTACAACCAAAGAATTTTACCTGAGATGTAGCACACTTATTGATTTGTGCAGTTTTGGCAACGATAAAAAAATTTCATAGATAGTAGTTGGGATTTAAAGGAACCAAGAGATTCAATACTAACAGGAAAAAAAGTCCATCGTCTTCTTAACAATTCGATTTCAAGAAACAAAAAAGAGTTTAATATTCATTATATAAAAACCAAAATAACAAAAAATTAGTTTCGGACAAAAACTAAGTAACAGTAAATTTGTTCCTGCTTTTCTAATTAAATTGTTAAGAGGGCTATACCGATGAACATGGAAGATTCGCTAGAATGATAACAAATATTGTTTTTTCCTACAACCACATAACGCACTTTCAACTGCTCATTTTTATTTAAATTATTTACACAAAACCTGGATTAAAAATTGGCGCTGATAATAGAACCCACAATCTTGCCTCAATCAGTCTACTTACGGAAAAGCTACCAACTGAGCTAATTCGCATTAGGGTTCGGAATTTTTAAAAATTTTGTATTCGATTAGTTGAAATTATTCAACTATTCGAATTATTCAACTATTCGAATTATTCAACTATTCGAATTATTCGAATTATTCGAATTATTCGACTATTCGAATTATTCGTTTGTTCGAATTATGCGATTATTCAAAATATTTGAGTGTTTGAATTATTCGACTAATCGAATAACCAATAATCAGTTAGTTTGGTAGCAAAATATTTGAACAGTTGTTTATTTAAATACCGAAAAAGTCGTTTCAAATATTATATTATCTAACGTACTAGCTAGGGATATCCAACTTATTCGGGAATTTAGACTATCAATATTTATTTACCTACCTGACCTAGATAATTATTAGTACTCCATACACAGTATGTCTCCAGATAGACAACCCAAGAGGTTAAATGCATTCAATTTTAATAATTAAATTAAAAATGGGCAAAGGGGTTTCGGATTTTGTTTATTTTATAAAAAAAATCTTGGAAACTACGGAAACATGACTTTGGTCATGAGTGTAAATGAGCATGAGAGTTGAATTTAATTTATGAGCAAAAAAATTGTACGTAAAGCACGAATATTGAATAGTCAATTGGTTGGATCATTCGAATAGTCGAGAATTATTTGGTTAGTCGAATTATTCGAATAGTCAAATTATTTGAATAGTCCAATTTTTTTGACGAAAAAAAATTCGAATTTGGAATAATCAAATATTCGAATTATTCGAACAAAACTACAAGCCCTAATTCAGATACCTACGTATTAATGTTAGAAACATGTACTTTTATTTCGCCGATTAACATTGATCTATAATATTTCTTTTATTTTTATTTCATTAAAATTAAATTTAGCTATTTTACAACGCTTCAAAGTTTCAAACTGTTGTTTATCTCATTAGTTTATTACACAAATAGTCAGGCAACTCAATATGTAATATGCAATATTTACAGTTTATTTAATAAAAAAAGTGGTCGTAGGAAAATAGTGTACATTACTTTACTCGGCTTACGCATCGTGCTATTTCCCATTCGTATGAAAAATTTAGTTAAGAGGAGTTGAATTAATTTAAAATTATCCGCTCAAAAAAAATTTTAAAAATCATAAGTTAAGAATCAGTAAAAATATGTGTGAGTATTTACATACTGATATTTTTGTTTCAAATGTCGCGCATCCGCCAAATTCTATGGGGGTAGTTCCTCCTAACAAAACTAGCAGTAACCAAGATGTGTGACGAAAACTTATTTTTTATCTTTTCTTAAACTCAATTAAAAATTATTTTCTTCTACTTTATATAAAATTTAATTATATTTAAAGATAGAAGTAAAGTTAAAAAGTCATTTTCATTGCTAATTGTTAAAACACATAAAGGTGACTTTTAGGTGACTTCATATGTGCCGATAGTTACTGTATACTAAAAACTACAAATATTACTGTTTAATTTAAATGCTAATGATATCAATAAAAAACTGAAGAGCGTATAAAAATCTCAGGAATGTTAACCGCCTATATTATCGAGTAACAATTTGCATAATTGTGTGTTTCAGTTTTCATGTACATGTGTTTTAATTACTAATATAATTTTTTATAAAGATAAATATAGTTACCATAAATATAAATATTTTCTTTATAATAGCGACAATTTTTTTACTGCCGTTTAAAAAAGCTACAAATTCTAGAAAATACTTTATCGGATTTATGATATAATTAATTTGCTGTATCTTTTTAAATATACAAAGTTGACATTAAAATGAAAATGACTTTTACAGGTAAATTAAGTAATTAAAGTTATATTTTTAAAAACACTCACAATCACTAATATTTTCACTAATATACGATTACAAAAAATATTACCGATTATTTGAAAAAAATAACCGACATCTAAGATATTCATTTGTTTTAAGCCATTTATATAATAGTTAATAGTTACTCAAGTCATTATAGAGTTAATAGTAATTATTTGTTTAAATTTTGACCAGGTTTGAGGGTGGGGGATGGAGATTTTAAGAACTTTACTTACCGATATGCAAAACAGTCTATTGTTTTATATGTAATTATATGTCCGTAAAATCAACACAACGCAATTCATTATGGTGTTGGTTATAATGATTTGGCTAAACAAAATAATTTCGTAAACAATAATGATCTATTAAACGATTAGAAGTATAAGAAAAAATGATATTACCAAGACAAATTTCATTTATTTACAAAATGTATTTATTTATAATACACAATGTTTTAAAGAATTGATCACTACCAATTAGATATTTTAAAAAATGACAAATAATAAAACTTCAAAATGATTTATCCGATTAAAACTATGTACTTAATAATTTAAAAATATCTTTCAATATACAGTGCAACACATATCAAAGGTGAGAGATATAAACTTATATTTTTATCTTAACTATTACTCTTATCTCTAAGTTTTCGTTTTCCCAATATAGCGTTTTGCAAGTTTACATAGAGTAGTTTAAAAGATAACTAAGTTTTTTTATTAACTCCCCAGCAATATTAATACCCTGTAGAATTGTAAAGATTTGATGCAAAAAAATTTATTATACGCCAACGATATTGAATAATATAGTCTATAGTCCAAAGTTACCAACTTTAGTATGCAGGATTGGCCGAAATTAGTATTTTCTGAGTAAATGCAACACATATTTTAGTACTGCAAGAAAATATTATTTTATCGTACCTACTTTATTATTTCATAAGTATTTCTCTGTAAATTGTCTCTGTAAATCTGAGAGCTTTGTTTGGGCGCTGTAAAGATTTTGACCACCAAGCAAAAGCTCCATATGTGATCATTGGTCTAACAATCACATATATCCAATAGATTTGTTTGGGACCCAAACCCCAAGATTTTCCACAGATCCTGCGACATGTCCACAAGGATAGTTTGGTCCTGTGGATAACTTTTTCCAAGTGAGCGATCCAAATAAGTTTCATATCTAGGGTAATTCCCAAGTATTCTACTTCCGCTGCAAATGGAATAACCTCAGCATTGTAGGAAAATGGCGCCAGATCCTCCAACTTTCTTTTCCTGGTAAAAGGATCTAAACCACTTTTACAAGGGTCAACAAACATCTGTTCCCTCTGGTATCAGCTGTAGACATTTTCCAACATCTTTTGAAGGATATTATAAGCTACCCTTCCTGACTTGGTCCTTGCCAAGAATATGATTACTAAGCTATACACCGGACGCAAGTTTATAGTGGTTTTATAATCAAGGTTATTTTGAAGGATTTTTGTCAATTTGATGTTGGCAACATAATTAAAATTGCCATTGTTTTTCTGAAAAAAAAAACTAATCTCCTCCTACAATGGAAATGGAATTAAATAACGATCCACACGGAAAAGAACGGTAAACTTTTCTCCCGAAAAAACATTCTTTTTTTAGGGATTTTAGCTAGAAAATATACTAAAATATCGAGGATAAAAAAATTATCGTTTTTCTCTTTTAGAACAAAGAAATCATGGAAACAGATTGAAAAATAATCAAAAATTGCCCGATCTATTCAATACTCTTTTGGAAAATCATTATCATTTACATCGATTATATCTGTCATCCCGTTCCTCAAATATTTGTCTTTAATTTCCATTATTTTACAATGTTATGTGTTAAAAAATAGTTTATGATTATCAAAACAAAAACAAATCCTCAATAACCCGAACACTGGTTAATCATGTTTATTTGTTTTAACCCGACAGAAATGAGAGATCAACTTCAACCACGATTAAGCTTGAGCAAATAGCCGGTGCATATAAAATTTCCACTATAATCAGAATTAAATTTTAACCTTGATAAAGTAGCCTTGGTGCACACGGACATTAAAGTAAATATTCGGATATAATAATTTTTGTGACAAAAGTATGTTAATATGGTAAAATATCAGAAAAAAGCAGGAAAAAGTTGGTAGTTATGCAATGGTGGTTTAACTTATAAAATATAAATTTTAATCAAAAACCAACAATACAATATAATTTTCCACGACGAGTGGATCACTTTCTAACTTCAACATCGTGCAATTAAAAGGCTGCTGTAAAACAATCTATGGGTAATAAAATGAAACTAATACATTCGACATATACTAAGTGACATAAAAATCCAAACACCAATTTAAATAATTTTATTTTAATAAAATTTGGTGAATTTATTTATTTTACTGAAATAAACAATTGATAAAATTTTCAGCCTTATCAGTTGAAGATTCCGATTTTTATACTGCTTTTTTTTTGAAATCCACTAACAATCCAAAAATGAATATTGTAGCCGTAGTAAAGATCCAAAATTTTGCGGAGTTCAAAGAAGTGTAGACACCGTGGTTAGGTGTTGTCAGGTATAGCTTCGAGAAGGCCGTACGCAAAGAGCAAGGGGCTCTGGATGCCCCCGTAGAACAACAGACCGTGAAGATCGCCGCCTAAGACTATTGGCCTTAGGGGACCGTTTCTCCACTATTAGGTCCATTGCAAATGAATGGTTTGCAGAACACGGAAGACCTATTGGCATGCGAAGTGTTTACCGACGAATAAGACGTTTTCGCCTGTTTTCATACCGACCTCACTGGGTCCTCCCTTTAACTCCAGAACACCAACGTAACACAGAACGGTCACTCTGGGATCAGGAATGGAACAGTATTGTCTTTAGTGACGAGTCTCGATTTTGTTTAGGCATACACGATGGTCGAGCGATGGTTAGAAGACAACGTGGTGAATGGAGAAATCCATGGCTTTGTGTTGAAAGGCATGTTCATCAAACTGTTGGAGTAATGGTTTGGGGTGCTATAGCTTATGGTTCGAGATCACCTTTAATCTTCATCAGAGGAAACATGAACGCGCAGCGTTATATCCAAGAAGTTTTAGAACCCCATCTTTTACCCTAAGTTGACAACCTGGCAAACCCAACTTTCCAACAAGATAATGCCCGACCGCATGTCGCAAGATACCACAGGACATTGACCACCTGATCAGAAGCATGCCTAGGCGCGTTGGAGAATGCGTAAAAGGTAAAAGGTCTTTAAAGCAATGCATCATTTTGAAATTTTTACAATTTACTTATTATGCTTCAAGTACTTATACAAAATTTAAAAAAAAATAAAATCATTTAAACTGGGTGTTCGGATTTTTATGTCACTTAGTATATAAAACCAAACGTCATTACTTTGGCGTGATTTGGAAATATGACGAAGCTTAAGCCCTAATTACCTTAAGCTTAAATAATTACCATCACAAATCGTTAATTTATAAAGAAGATTTACCTGTAACTAATTGTTAACATAATGGGTTGCTTACATCTAAATCTAATCTAAATATGTTAAATAAAACTTTTCCATTAAGTGAATATATAACGTATAATCCGTGTTTTTTTATAAACCTTCAATAACTGACTTTCAAGAACAGGATCTTATTCGAAAAATGTAATATAAGTAACTGACTATTGTGATACGTATATTATTAAACAAGCTCAATTATTTCATAATAAAACGTAAGACCGACCGTCCTTGTTTTATACAGGAAATTCTAAATTCATCTAAAGAAATTAATAAAATGATGCAATGATTAATTTTTTGTGAAATACAAACGGGGTGCTAAATAACTAGCCTTAACATTATTATTTTTTGAAATAAATCGTTATTTGGTTAAATACAAATTTAATGACATTATATAGGAAATTAGGTTTTGACAATTACTTTATCCTATTTATGAGCAAATAGAAAACATTTAGGAGGATAGAAAATCAAAAGAAATAAATTAAATACAGTATTTTTAAAAGTTTTAATAGTTGCATAAATGTAACTACTCAAGCCATTAAAATAAAAAGGTCAAGTTTATTCCTTACACAGGTTTTTAACAATTGAGTCGTTTTAACTATGAAACTGATTAAAGATTTGTTTTCGTCCAGCTACATTCTCCGTGGATTTTTTGATCACTGACCATACAGGTGGGAATTGGGACCTAGTAGCCCTTTTTGAACTTGCTTGGAGAGGCTGTAAACTGCAAGATTAACTTTTATCAGAAGGAAATTGAAGGAAATTATGGGAGAATTTACGGGTCGAATTGAATACAACAGCATTTTTTCGAAAACAACTCAAGGCGGGTCAAAAAGTTTGGCAAGCAGCAAATGGTTGGTAAGAAATTCATCAAACGAAAATTTTTGCCCAGTTAGACTATTCTTGAATTTAATGGAAAAGAGAGGACTATAGATTTTATTAGACAGACTCTTTCTTACCGTTCACCCCTATTGGAAGAATGGATCTTGGTTCAAAAACTGTTCACTTGGAATAAACACCGTCTCTAAATGGACAAAAGTCAGCTCAAAAAAATGAAAAAGACGCAAAAAAACATAAAATAACAAACCATTCTCATCGATCTTCAGCTGTGACAGCCTTGTTTAAGAAAGGTGTTACTGAACAGGAGTTAATTAAATTAACGGGTCACTCAAATGCTAGCTCGTTAAAATGCAAATGGATTCCAGTCACCACGAGAAGTTGATCGAAAGTCTCAGGACAATAAATGAAGCTGGATCATCGAGTTCCCAAATGTTGCATGTCAATAATACACAAAATCAATCTTTAGTAGAAAAGAACAGGTCAACTACTATAACTTATAATAATTGTACATTTAATATTGTTAACAAATAAACAAAGATATGTTTCGTTGGTATTGTCTTGTTTTTCTCGTGAAATAGTCTTGTCGAATACCGTTCGAGAGAAAAATTTTTCCCGGCCATTTTTTCTTCTGGTTTTATTCAAGTTTGTTGCTTTTTGGCTTTTTCGCTCAAATTTCATACCAGTCGAAATTTATGCCGGCAAAATTTTCTCTCTTATGATATTATATACGACTATAACCACTAGTCGTTTTATTAGTATTAATAAAATCATTGAACTGTCACAAAGTCAATACCAATACATTCTAAATATTCTAAAATATATTTTGTTAATATTATCACAATTCAATTCATCTAAACGACAATAACAAATCAAATAGGAAGGTACTTTAAAATTAACCTGGTGCATGCATTTAAAACTTTTAGATAGGTATCTATCGATAAATTTGGTCTTATAGGCAAATAGATATGCCTAATAATTTTCATTTTTACAATTTTTAAATCTGTCATTGATGATCGAATCTTTACTTTTTAGAATTAAAAATTGAGTCTAACAGCAAAAATAGATTTAATGAAAAGATATCGATGAATTATTAAATAAAGTGGTTTTTGTACAGGATAGTTCAAAAAATAATCTTATCAAATACCTACCACTCGTCCTGTAAAAACTCATTTTTTAGGCAAAATTACTAAAACAAACTGAATAAGATAAAATCACCCGTCCTACGGATTTTCAGTTTGGTTTTCGTATTTTTGCCAAATAAAAAAGTTTTCGTCGAAACTAAAAATTTATCGATTTTAAGGACTCGTGCTAATACCTTTGATAAAATTAAATGAGATGTCGTTTCTTATATTTAGATTAAATATAATCTAATCTAAAAAAGGAATAAAAGGAAGGCTTAACACAAAAAATTACAGAAGTATCACAAATTAATACCCGTGGGTTTGGAGCCTATCGGGCGCGTCCCTAGGTGGCGGATAGGAGCCCCCCGCAATGGTATCTGCCCTGCTTGAGCAGCTAACACTGCAACATGGCAGGCTAGAGACAACAAGGGGTTGTGTGTCCTATACGGGCGGCGAGTCATGCATGAGCGGTGTAAAACCCGCAAGATTGTCGGACGAGGCGTACCTAAGGTCGCATCGCGGAGACCAACCACCCCTTCCCAGCTGTCATGCCGTGGATAAGGGATTGCACGATGCCGGTGAGGTCCATTGACCGAACCAAAAAACCAGTAACCATGTCGACTGTGGATCATGTCTCGCGGACAGGGTTACGGGGGTCTGGGCTTAACTACCTGAACCAAGAGGAGACAACCTCAATAAAAACCTGAATCTCACGGCGGGATACCAGGCCAAGGCGATGCGTGGCTGAACAGAAGATCAGCAGCGACTTGTAGCCACCTTGGCGCACCGGGCTAAACCTCATTATATTTAGCCTTCCCCTGGCATGCGGGGCTCTGTCAGGGGGTGACCACCTTTTCCCTTGCTCGTGGGACCAGTTATGGATACCGAAAAAAAGACGAAGAGATCGGGAGCGTACCGTCGAAAGATGAAGCGCGCCCGTAGACTTCTTGCCAGAGATGGTGGAACCGTGAGGTACCTCCACTACATCTTATCGTGGAAAGGGAAGCACTGGCAGCTGCTTACAGGCTGAAAATAAACAACAAATGGGAGGGCGATCCCTAGGTACCATTCCACTATCTCGAAAGAGATTGAACACAATTAATTACTGAGCATGCACTCAGACAGAATACCTATCTGCTACGACCTTACGAAACCATATATGGTTCATATTCCGGATAGGGACGAGGCTCGCACCAAGATTAGGAAACAAAATGAATCCGTCTGGTACTCATCCTGAACGAGACAGTCCCTAACAGGACTGTCAGGATCAGAAGTGATAGCCAACCGGCTCTCAAAGCAATAGAGAGCGTATACACTACGTCACAAACAGTGAAGCACTGCCAACAAAAAACATAAGATTATTCATAACAGGTCCATCCAGGAAGAAAAGTACAGAACTACTTAACCTAAGTAGAACCCAACTAAGAAAGGCAGTGGGACTGCTTACAGGACACTGCCATATCCGAAAACACATGAACATAATGGGACTTGCCGAGGACCCGTTATGCAGAAAATGTGGTGAGGAAGATGAAACTCCTCTTCACGTAATATGTCAGTGTCTAAGCTTAAGTGGCTTAGACAGAGACACTTTGGCATTCAGTTTCCTGAGCCATAGGGAATCGTGAAAGCGAATATCAGGGACATTCTAGAATACGTGAAGGAAGCGATCCTGGTATGATTAGGTACTTCAGGGGGGTACAATGAGCCTATAGCAGTAAATGCACGAAACGCACCCCAGAAGAATAGAATAGAACAGAATCACAAATAAATAAGTACACTTTTAAACCAAAATTCCTTTATTTAAAAAACTTTGTTTTTTTTAACTCAATTACTGTTTCGATAAACTATCATACTGACATACTGAAATAGTAAGATGGACTTCCACAATAAATTTCATTGCAAATAATTAAAATAATACAGAATAATGGGTTATAAGCCCAGTTTAGCTAAAAACCATATTTTAAAAGTAACGTAAGTTGAAACGTAAAGCTGCAATTACAAAATCCAGAGCAGTAATAACCGGCTAATCTAAAAAGAGAAAATATCTGGAGAAACATAAACTTTAATACCAAAAACCTGTAATACCTAATACCTAAAATAAAAAGATAAAAATGGAAGGTGTAGTTGGCACAAGCAGTGAAGAATTAGGAAATATAGAAAGGCATACTGATGTAACTTTCTTTGAAGTATAGAATTTATCGTTATCCTGAAGGCTAGCGGCTTAATAAGAATTATTAATGTAAAAGACACACTTGAGATCAAAGAAATCAATAGTAAAACGCTTTGGATCAAGAATTGTGCTAGGGCTCAAAGGACACATTTTTAATTTATTATAAAAGTTGATTAATGAATATAAAAATCTCTAAAACTTCTAATAAAATGTATGAATAATTATGTATGTTATTTAATCAAGACACTGAGCAACAAAAATGTAATATTTTACTTGAGTTTTACATATTTATGAAAAAGGGTGTGATACGTCTTTGCATATAAGTAAACTTGAAAATTTAGCATATGTTTAAAACTGATGAAACAGAACATTTCAGATATGTTATCAAAAAGTTCCAATACCAGAAAGGTTTAAATATTTCAAAGCTGCATGGAAGTCCATTGCAAAACAAAAAAAAAACCTTATTTTCACATTAATTATGTAAAAATAATTAAGGTGTGCATTTCGTTACATTTAATACTAATGAAAATAAGTCCTGATTCAGGAACAAGGGAAAATCATTTAACAAATATACCTACCTATGCAAAAAATCAATTGTACCTAGAGGAAGCAGTCAAGATTATAATCGAGTAGAAAATAAAAACAAAAAGTGTTTTTTCACTCATCCAATGGAACAGGAAACGCCAAGTAATAATTTTACATACATGTAAACATAATATGCATTAAATCATTAATATAATATAATATGCATTACTTAAAAAGGTTTTTACAGCAGTAGCTAATATTTTTCATTAATTTAAAACTATAATAAATTAAAATCACGGAATGCCATTAAAACAATAGATTTTATTATTTATTTTATTTGAATGAACTAAAAAAATAACACCTGTTTTACTTCCATTTTAAACGATTGTTATATACGGTTTGTTCTTTATAGCTGAACCTGTTGCCCCACTGCTCTTACAGTGTAATGTCAAATTATTTTACTAGTTTATGAACTAGTGCAACAAGTTCATCCATAAAGAACAAACTTATAATTTCTCTGGCATTGTAGTAATTCATATTTTTGATTAATTTTGAATGGAGATAAATTAAAACGACAGGATACCATGCGATTTTAAGATTCGCATATTACAATATATTATATAATTGGAAATAACAAAAAGGAAGTACGTTTTTATTTATATTTTTAATTGCCGTTTTTAGCATCTAATTTATTATTTTCGAATTTTAGCAGTAAAACTCCTAAAATTTCTAAAATAACGTGTGTATTATAATCAAATTTACTAAATCAAAACTAAACTGCGTCATATGAAACAAGTGACAATAATTGTTATGGTATTTTAAAACATTGTTTATTCTAGCAAAAAGATTCTAAATGGTGCTTACAACGCAAGATAACAGCAACTAGTTTCGGCTTATCTATAGGCCATCATCAGGCTAAAAATTAAACAGAGAAAGTGAAAGCAATACAGATTAAAGCAACAGCATAAACCTACCTTAATAATTAAAGTAAGGATTGAAACAATTAACAACTTCCACCATGCTTGCATGTAGTAAAAGTGCATTAAAATTTGTGTCATTGGAAACTACAGAAAAAGTACTAAACGAAAGGAGATAATGATTAAAAACTAGGTGAGTAGTAACTAATTAAAACTGGTTAATAACAAGAAGAAAATTGTAATGCAGCTTAGGATAATGATACCCAAAAGCCTGAAATATAAAGGAAAGTAAGTAGGAGCAATATTTATATAAGCAGCACATAAAAAGGAAAATGGCCTGTTGGCAACTGCATCATGATAGTTATTGTGAGTGATGAAAGGAATAAGAGAGCAAAATTCAATAGGATAAGGGAAAAAGTTGTATAGGTGGTAAATATTTGTATTAATCAGAGGATGGGTATAAGAACATACCCACAGTAAATTGTTAAACGGTGGGTCATAACACGTGGTGTTAATTATAAACAACCATTGTAGGAGTACGTCTATATACACCAGGTGTACGTAGAATAGATACTGAATCTTTAGTGTGTAACATATCTATCGCCATGCTACCTTTCCTTAGTTTACCGTTCGAACCCTGTAATCAACCCCGACCCACTGTATATTAGACACAACCTTACCACTAACAAATCGACCCCTTACAATAAGAACGCACCCGAAACAGAACCCTTACCAAAATGAACGTAAAACCGTCCAACCGGAAACCACTATCAACACTGTTATAAATTAGGGCAAACATTTCGTTTCTTTTCTTTCTTCATACGAAACCCTGAGTGGTAAGTTATCTGCAGAATTTAGGCAATCCATTTCTCTGCGGTTGTATCACAGAGGATACAGTCCACTACGCTAGTACGGAGAGGTAATCCGCTAGTATGGAGAGGTATACCCTCTAGTACAGTTACTTTTGACGAAGAAACATACCGTTCATAGCAGTTCCAGTACCGTAGTAGTTCCTTTTTGACAAAAAAAGCAAGTTCCAGTACCGTAGCAGTTCCTTTTAACAAAGAAGCAAGTTCCATCAGCCGACACTCCAACTACAAACATCAGTGAATTAACCGGGCCCACCGGACAACCGGAAGTATAAAAAATAATCTAGTCCACTTCCTACTTTCCATCAATACTTCCTTTGGCAATTTACAATTTTTTATTAATAAACAAATTTTCTTTAATAACAGTTTGATTTATATACTCACTGACTACGAGTCTTAAGGTTGACATTAAATATAGTTTTTTTTGCTTTCAAATTCAGATTAAGTACAAGGTGTTTCTATCTTTTCCACCTTAGTTTCTTTGTGTAGTTTCTGTTGTTTATTCGTAACGTATAAAAAGATAGTGGCGCCCTTAACCCTTATATACCACCAATCCTTTCTATAGTAAGCATTAACTTGGAGACGAACCACTTCTTGAGAGATTCTCATAGCCGGGATCTCTTTTGGGAGCTAATATTGTTACGTGTTAACCAAACTACACTTAAGTTATTAATTGTTTTGTAGCCAAACTGAATATTGTGTTTACGTAAAACCTGTCCAAATTTGTGGGATATAGGGTCGAGGAAACTTAAAGCACCCATATAAGTATTAGCTACCGAAGAGGAATCATCCCGAACAAAATGAAAACCAAGTCTAAATCTAATAAAAAACGTATTGTTAAGTTTATTAATTAAAAAAATGGAAAAATTATTATTGATAGCAATATGTTTAATAATGTTAATTTCCTTGGAACTGATGGGTTAAGAGGATTATTAAATGCTCTACAGAATAAACTGTTAAATGCAGCTAGTTTATGTGAAAAAAGATGGTTAGAATAAAAATTTATAACTGGATCTGTAGTAGTGGGTTTTCAATCTATTGCAAAATCAAGTTGTTGGGTAACCAAATTCCTGGTAATAAGCAAATCAAGGTAAGAAATACAACAGTCAACCTCCATCTCAATAGTAAACTTAATACGAGGGTGGAGACTATTAATATAGTCCAAAAATTGACATTGATTTTGATATTTTTCTTCGTTTATTATTGAGTATTATTTCCGCTAATATGGGAATGGAAGATGAAATGGACCTAGTTTGTTAATAGTTGCCAATTAATTTTGGGAAGAGTTTCAGAAGCCTGCACCGACTAGTAAGGACCGTGTGCAGTGTCAGGTAATGGTTTATTGGGCTCTTACTTCTTGGAAGACGAGCGTAGAAGACCTGTTGCACTAAATCAAATGCGATATAGAGAACAAATTTTAACACCATTTTTTATTGATCTCAGCCAATTCTGTCGTGCCAAAAACATACAGTTGAATACACAATGGTTCCAACAGGATGAGGCTACTTGTCATACTACGACAGCATCCTTAGATCTAATTCGAGAACATTTCGAAGAACGCGTAATTTCCAGAAACACGAATTTTTCTTATCCTTCTCATTCACCTGATCTAACTCTTGAAGCTTACTTATGGTGTATGCTGAAACAAGCCACAAGCATGCGATTGATGAACTCCGTGAAAAAAATTTGACCTTTTTCAGAAGAATGCAGCAGCCTATTTTTAATAACATGCCAAGCAATCTTGCCAAGCACTTTTGTGTAGAAGCAAAACTGAAAATTCGCTTTATTTGAAATGTTGTTATCTCATTTTCATTTCATATTTAGTTTTTCAGTGTCGTTTGTTTTGGCGCAAACTGTAGCATACAAAACTGATTGACAACAGTCAACAGTATAGTTATAGGTATAGATGCATTGTGAAGTCTGCTTAAAAGCAAATAAGATTTCCTCTTAACAGAGTCAAATTAAAAGGTTTAAAAGAGCAACTATGCTTATTCATACATATTTATCTGGTTCTATTAGCATAAATTCATGGAACAGGATGAAATACTCGTATAATTAACAGTTTTAGATTATTAGTCATTATTCTGTTATTTTTGTTATTAAGAAACTTAGGTAGCTGAGTATCTTATAAAGGGCACAAGGTATCAATGCGATGTGATAAACTATAGATTTGTTCATACAGAAAATCCCTGACAAGTTTCCAACATGTTGTGGATATAACAGGTTGGTGACTAATCATGGACTTGTCCCTGATCTGTCGGGAATTTGCTGTATGAACATCTATTATAAGTAAACGGTAATTGGTATCACAGAACACAAATTGTGTGTGTATTCTTTTGGTATTCTGACAGTGTTGATGATTCATTGGCAACTGCCGGACTGACTCTATAAATTCTTCATCATTATATTGTAGCACTGTTTGATTAATAAAGTTTTTATTTTTGGGTTTTATTCTCTCCTCAAGAATATCTTCAATATCGAAATCTGTAGAGGATGCATACTTTAACGCATACTAAAGTAAACACTGACTGACTGATTAAACACTATCTACCATAATAGCATAATAAGGTTATAAGTAGAAAAATTCAAATAAATCAATGATTGGTATCGTCACAAATCATTTGTTAGTCACAGAACAAATCTTGGACAATTTACTTGAGATTTATCCGCAAACAGTTTTGACCGTCCTCGGATTGTCAGAATTTTCTGTACGAACATCCGACACTTTGCTTGAAAACTGTCAGAAATCACTGAGAACAGACAAATAAATACTGCGCAGACTCATGATGTCCCCGACAGGTTTTTGATTGCTGTATGAACAAACCTTTGACGTGTGTTTAGGGTCATGCTTTTTCAGTGGCGTAAACGCACGTCAATGAAACCTAACCTAGGGAACCACATTAAACTAGTTCGCATAACGAAAATCCTGCAGTCTGTGAAAACATAACTTTACATGTTTTTATCAAAGGCAAAAGGTCTTTCTTAGATTGTACAATAAAAGTATCTATTTAATCCAGTCCGTCCATTAAAAGTTTTAATTATATATTTATGTAACTTTTTGAAAGCTTATGTTTAACAAGCTTACATGAGTAAAAGCAAGAAATAAAAAATTAATTATCTCACAATGGGAAAAACGAAAGTGACATAATTTACAAATACGGTCAGACAAAAAATCTATTGATACAACAAATGTGTGACATTCTTTTTTTTAATTTTTACACAGTTTTAGTGGCTGTGTCAATGACGGATGCAAATAAAAAATAGTAACAGATAAGCTATAATATCTTAGTCAAATAATCAGTATTGAATAAATATTTTACAAAACAACTTTACCAACATTTATTGAAAATGGAACTGTTATAATTTTTTTTTGAAAAAATACAAGTTAATTAAAAATTACTTTTCTAGAAAGATAAACAAGCTATGTTAACGAGAAAAATATCTGTATTATCAACTTATTGAAATATGTAGTACATATTTTAATATTGAAAATAAAACTATAAACAATATTAAAACTGTACACCATACATTAGTATAATAATTCTAATGTAAGTCATTTTTAATTGGCAAATACCAACTTAATTGTTTGATTAATCTACTTTTATTGATTTTATATTTATTTAAACTAGCATAATTAAAAATAGTATATTATTCAAAGAGGGTATAATGCTATTAATCACGGAATGAAGTTTAAGACCACGAGCTGCAGGCGAGTGGCTTAAATCAATAATAGACATTATACGCGAGTAGAATACTATACTTTATCCACAACTACTAAATATTTTTGTTGAAGTTTTATTTTAAAATTTTGTATTACATTACATACATACCTTTTAGAAACACATATCTGTTTTAAGAAATATTTGTTATTGTTAATTTATGCAGAGTAGCTTTAAAAAATACTATAATTAAAAAAGAACCATAATTAAACACACATATTAACACACAATATTAAAACACTGATAAATCTACGCACACGAACAATAACGTTGACAGGTTTGAGTTAAATTTGATGGTTTCATAAGCTACCCCGGTTTTAAAATGTTTCAGACTAATGCCCGGTTTCACAAAAGCTAATTAAGCAAGTGATTAGTTAATCAACTGTTAAAGTTAACAGTCTGTTATATCTTAATCAGGTTTCATAAAACAAAAAGTGTTTTTCTTAATCAATAATTAACTAACAACTAATTAAATTTGGCAATATTGAAAAAACGTCTTTTGTTATACGTTTAGAGGTTAGGTTTAATCAAGAACCAAGAAAATAATAATTTAATTATAGGATTAGAAAAATAGTACAGTACCTATTAATTGCAGAATGGAAAATAAAAGAAAAAGGACATCCAATTTTTCCGAAGCAGATAAACAAACCCTTTTAGGTTTAGTTAACCAGTAAGAACCTATAAATTAATATAATTAGAACAGAAAATTTGAATAAAAGCTTAACTGTGTTTTTCATGCATATTTATTATATCATTTTTTTTATGTTATTATGTTATTTTTTATATGTTAATATAGGTGCATTACATCAAGAGCAACAGACGGAGCCACTTTATGTATTATTCTACATACTGTTGATTTTCCTACATTGAAAGTATCTCCTATCACTTGTTGAAATGCCCCAGTTGCATAAAACCTTAAAGTGATGAGTAGTTGGGTTAAAGCAGGAATCGATTTATTCCTAAAAGTAGAAGGTTTAACCAATGGACCTATTATTTCTAGCAGTTCCATAACTCTAGATACGTTTTGTAAATCGAAAACGAATTTTACAATAATATGTTTCAAATGCATTAATTCTCCGTACGTTGCGTCTTACCCTTCTTCTTGGCCGATTTATGGATGAATTGGATGAAAGTGAGGATAACGAAGAACAAGACATTTTAAAAGTAAGTATGTTTACCTTTACTTCTTTCTTTAGGTACTTCTTTTATAAAAAATGGATACTGTAAATACTTTTTTTAAATATATTTATTAAAATATAATTTGATTTTTTATTTCCTTCCCAATATTTAACGACTTTTTTAATAATAAAAAACTTGGCAGCTCTTAATCATAGGAAAATACTTGATTAAGCTAATCAATGATTAAGGGACCTTTAACAAGTGATTATTTAGTAATTCGGTTTTATGAAACAGTTAATCATCTGTTAAGGTAATCAACTGTTACATTTACTAATCACTGATTAAGAAACAATTTTTAAATTTTAATCAGTAGTTAAGTTGCTAACAGCTGATTAAGACCTTAATCAACTTTTCTGAAACCGGGCATAACACTTTTAAAGTTGCTGATGCATTGGTGTTTATGTTCGTAGCTCAAAACTGCGGTTTCCCGGGTTCGAATGGCATGGAGTACCAGGATATTTCTTTTAATTTTTTTTCAATGTACAGCAAAACAATGCAAAATTAAAACTAAATTAAGGAAGCCGTGATTAATGAGTCATTCATTACTGCGTGATTAATGGGTACTATTAAGGCGTAGCAAACAGACGTATTATGAGTGCATTATGTATTAGTCGTGGATAATAATTTTATAAGACATGATCAGATATAACTACAGTGGTTTAAATTTAATTTTTTATTAATAAGGACCTTCCTAACTGAAGATTTAAGCAAAAACTAATACTTAGTTAAAACCGCAAGTTCCGGTTAAAAGAGAAAAGGTGTTGCTAGAATTGTATAGTAACAAAATAATGACATTTTATTCAATATTAATGGTCAAGGTTTAAAATTAGGTATTTAAGACACATATTACGGCGTTACAAGAATAAATTTGAAACATTTTTATATAATCCTCCTTAAGCCCTTTAAGTTTTCTTGAACTTTTTCAAAAAAGTTAATAAATATAAGGCGCACGAGCTGACCACCTGCACGTTATATTTTCCAATCCATAATGTGGCGCCTTCCGCACTGAAATAAGAACGAAACTTTCATGCGTATTTTATATTTTGGAGGAACTAAAAATGTCTGTAAGCCATTGATTTATTAAAAAACATTTTGGATATACCCTATTTACTTGTAAAAATGTAAAAAAAAATTATATTTGCTTTTTTTCTATTTATCTTCAATTATTATGTAACAACAATAGGGAAGGTATTTTAAATGTGTCAAATGTAAAATACCTGAGTGAGTGTGTTTGGGGCATGGATTGGTGGGACTTTTTAAAATACACAGGGATGTACAGTCGGCTTTAGAATAGCATATATATGTTAAATGTGAATTTCGTTTTAAACACCGAAGTTATAAAAACGCCCTTCTTCAATAACATAGGAGTTGCAATTTTTAAAACGCATTAAATGGTTTATTTACAAGGGTCGCTCATGTCCCGAATAAATAGGTCTATCTACAAATTCACACAAAATAATAATATCTACACATTTTCACACCACAGAGGTAGAATCCTTGGCGTATTTTTTTACGTGTGCTTTCTTGTGTAACTAAAGCGAATCCAAAAACATTTTTAAGCATAATAAATTATATTTATCAAAAAAAAAACAAGTCTGTTGTTTATAAAAAATAATTTATTTTACACAAAGAAGTGAAGTAAAAAAGGAATCGGTAGAGAGGTAGAGGGACAGACAATTTGTCAATAAAATACCTTATGCTGCAAACATTTAAGATGTGGGCGTAGACAACTGTTTGACTGATTTCAAATTTGTTATTATTTAAACCGTGATTGGTTATACACAAAAGATAGGCCGTTCTTAAAATTAATTCAATGTAAGCGATTTGAGTTTGAAAATGTATATGCTATTCTGAAGCCAATAGTACGTACTGGGGTCTATTAAAATCACCTCTCTATTTTCCTACAACCTCGAAACAGTCATCAGGAACGCGGTCGAGCTAGTTGCCTTCGTTGTTACAGGCCGCTGCGGTATTTTTGACTGCGTAATTTACGTAGACTGCTGGCAAACGAATATACTATCACACGTGTTGTGGGAAAGCACGCTCCCAATGATGTTCTGCAGTGTTACTAATACTTTTTGGTGGCTCTAGAACAGCTATCATCACTTAAACATTTAGGAAAATTTGAGTTTCTTGGCAACATTGTGAGTTTTGGCTCTTACTTTCAAAAAACAGAACCTCCTCATCTGTATTATCATTTGCAAACCGTTCTCCAGTAGAAAAACAGGCCTGTAAGCCTATTTGTTTCTTTTTGGCAGCAGGACAAGTCTCTGCTTCCACAGTTATGAAAATCATCCTTAAGGTTAATATCTACCACTTTGTTATTTTTTTTGATAAATTTAAAACTGTTTATGGTGTTTATAACCTTTAGTAATATGTTATATAATCTTGGTGCTAAGTATTGACTGAACGTATCATTGGCATATAGCTTTTTCACTTCTATAGGTACCGGGATATCTGTCGCCCTTGACTTTGTATTATAATTATCGTTTTTTTTACAGTAAATGAGACACATCAGCCATCAGCAGATACAAATCTCCTTCTTCTTCATCTAATGCATATCCACTAACGGATATTCGCGATGTTTTCCATTGCTACTCTGCTACTCTGGTTCCTTGCGGTATTAGCGAGTATATCGTGTTGCCCTGACCACTGTCTGATATTTCGCAGCCAAGAAATTTTCTTTCTTCCGATGCTCTCCGGAATTTAATCTTGCTATCAATTAACAAATTGGTTTTTCGTGTTTCGGATTCTTCTTCTGCATGTGCCATATATTCTGTACTTCGGTGACCCATCGCCACTATCTGTGTTTATCTCAGGATACAGATAGTTGAGACTTTCTTCGGCAGAATACTTTCAGTGGTTTTCCATTGCCTTCCGAAAGATAGCCGCCGTAATATTTTTCGATCTTTTTTTACCTTTATCTCCGGCAAACAAATGTTAATAATATGTTGATGTTTTTAGTATAATAATAATAAACCAGGAAAAAAACTATATCATGCTGGTTTTTCTATATAATTGCACAGTTATACTGATCTTAGAGGAAAATACATCCAGGATAATCCCTTAGGGCTAATAACATCTAGGCTTTAATATTGTTGTGTCTTATTACTTCCTTACTTGGTCTAGCCTTAACTACTTATCAACATTAGGTACCTAGCTACAAACAAACAAAATGTAACTTCATTATGTCAATCTGACGATGCTAGTTTTTAGCGAAACAGCTGTAATTGCATTTAAAAACGTATTTTGCGAATAAATAGTGGAAGTTTAGTTCAATAGTTCAGTTATTTATTGTTCTTAGTAAGATGGACTTCCACAAAGTAAAGGTTACCACAACCAATTTAAATAAAAATATTTTTACTGCGAAGCTGTTCTTCCACTTAACCCTAATAATGATCTATGTCGATACTATTGTTTCGTGTTTGATTATAAATGTATTAATTAATAAAAAAAGTGATATAGAAATTTGAGATTTGAACTAGAAGAAATAAAAAGCATTAATTTTATTGTTGGCCGAGAAGATATTTTTTAAATTTTTATTTAAATTTTATAGGATTTAAGTCTTTTAAAGTTTCAGGAATGGAGTTGTGTATATAAAATATTTGGTATTTGAAGGATCTTCGAAAGAGTTCAGTTCTAAATTTAGGTGGCGATATTATGCCTTTATTTCTTAAATTTAAATTGTGTACATCTGTTCTAAATGTTATCTTTTTATATAGATATTCAGGAACCATACTAATTTGTGAGATACTCTTTGACGTCGCTTTATACCATATACGGTATCCGCTAAAATAAACAGTACCGAAACAGAGAGTGCTGTGGAGTTGTTTATGTAATATGGATTTGTCATATTTGACTTAATTATCATTATTTGATATATTAATAATACGCTGCAGTTAAAGTTGATTTAAAAATGGTTTTAACAACGGAAGAAAAAGTGTTTTTGGTAGAGCATTATTTTCGTTCATACGGCAAAGGTCGTAATGATGGTCCAAGTTTAGAACAGGTGTCAATAAATTATCAACAAAAATTTAATAAAGCAACTCCTAGTAAAATTTTGATGTTAGCTGTTGTTGAAAAATTTCGTCGCACTGGTAGTGTATTGTGTCAACGTAAAGGTTCTTCAGGTCGTCGAAAAACAGTATGCACTAACGAAAATGAAGGACGTGTTTTTAACCAAGTTGTGCAATCACCTCAAAGAAGTCTTGTAAGAACTGCATGTAAACTCAACATTAGTGAAACGACTTTACGTCGCATGTTCAAATCAATTGGTGGTTATCCATACCGTATTCAAGTTGGACAAGACAAATTTACCTATGGTCGCCTATTGGATAAATAATGTTTTATTAATAGAACAGTAGTTTCAGAAAAGTCCAAATAGTGTAAAATATTTAGTAATAGTCTATGGTTTATGGTGTCAAATGCACGACTAAAGTCCAATAAAATTAATGATGTACATAAGCCTTGATCAGTTGATGATACAATGTCATCCAAAACATTAAGAAGAGCAGTTGTGCAACCATAACCCTTTCGAAAACCCGATTGAATTGAAGGAATTAGTGAAAATGTGTTTATATGTATCCTAATTTGAGCCTGAATAGCTCTTTCTAGAAATTTAGAAAGAGTTGGTAAAATACTTAATTATACCCCTTAAATCTTTGTATTCCTTAGGATTTTCTACTTCTGGTAATACAGTGACTACTGCCGTTTTCCAGCAGGTAGGTATTTCACTATTAATCAGACACACATTTATAATATGCGTTATATATTCAATAATATGTGAACAGCATAATGCAATAAGTTTTGTGCTTAAGGCATCGCAATCAATACCATTAGTTTTAATACTACATAAAGTTTTATGCACAAAATAATTATCTATCTTTTTAAATTTAAAGTTATTGTAAATAAGATTGTTATTGCCATACTAACTCAGGAGTTTTTCATCGGGAGTAATATTCGCTACTCAGTTAACCGCAAAATTATTTATTTCATTAGGTTTACTTAAAGTAGGAGGTAAAGTATTTGACTTTTCAGAGATCATTTTATTATCTTTTAAAGTTTTCCAAATATCTGATATTTGCTATAAGGTTTTCATGGGTAACTGGACAAAATCTGATGATTTCTTTAACTTAAGATCGTCTATAAAATTCTTCACCTCCAATTTCGTAACACCCTTCCAATAAATTGTGTTATAGATATGTTTCTTTTTATTTATATTATTTTATCCGCAAGATTTCTGTCAACGTTGCTAAAATGTTCATTAAAACTATTACTAATAGAAATTTTATCGGTTACCGTTTCTCCAGTTTCGAAACTAATGGAATTTATTTTTGTTTTAGATTTTTCTTTACTATAAATTGACTTTACACATACAACTAATTTTACTCCACACATTCCCTTAGCTTTTTTAGTTAAATTATTTTTATACAAATTATATTAATTTTCTATAGATATATTGTTTGGAATTATTATTGTTTGTTTGTATAATTTATTTATATTTATTGACTTTATAAATGCTTGAGTAATCCATTCATTTCTAGCTTTGTCGTTTTTTGTAATTTTTACTGTAGTTGTGATGTTACGTACATGTTGATTTAGAATATTAATAACATTTAGTAATTATATTCACACCGTTTGGTTCATAAATGCTATTCCATATTTCTGCATTTAAATCTTTTTTAATATTATTTTAAATTAACCATCATTTTTTGAAGTTTTAAAAGTTAACATAAGCTGATGTAAGATAATTATATTTCTTATTCAAAGAAGTGATCTAGGCAACTTCTACTTTGTTCAAAGTATTATTATATTTCTTACAATAATCGTTGCCGATAAGTAGGTCTAAGTATATTAATGTCTCCCAAAATTATATATCCAAATTGAGAGTAAAACAACTTTGGACAAGTTATACGGAATCTGTATATGCAAGTTAATAAATGTTTCAGCTGTACACTGAACGAAAAAGTAGCCATTATTTAATTAAAACATTGATATCATATAATTATCACATATAATATCACAAAAGTTTATGTTATTTTTTTGAGGGCCACCAATATTTTGAAATTCTTAAAATATTCGTACCCGAAAGAAAATTTCACACCATAATTTGAAAAAAAATGATTAGTCCAATTTGACATTTGTCACAAAGCTTAATAATTACTATAGTTTAAACCATAGAGAAATATGTTATATTTATATTCGGAGTAAATTTTCGGAGTAAGTAGTTTTGCAGTGTCAAACTGTTCTGAGATTGAAAAAGGTTATTATCAACTTAATAAAATTATATCAAGACTTTTTATGTGGATATGACTAAACTTAAAATCATTGTGATATGAGAAACTAGAATTAAACCATTAAAAAGTCAGAAAAAGAAAAGGACTTATTTATTTAATTTATATATTCAAATAGTTTAAAGCAAATATTTTACTAAATAAAGTTACAATTATATGGTACACATGATGATTTATGGAAAAAAACTAATATTTATAATTAGTTTTTAAATTGATATACTTTATGTTTAACAAAATCCCAGCGTAAATGGGTAAATAAACTAAATTAACTCCTACTCTAAGTTCTTTTCTGTGACGTGTTTCATTAGAGACCGATTAGATTCTAAATTTAATAATAAATGAAATACATAAACAATCTAATCAACCGCCTTCCTTTGATCTGAAATTTATAACAGCCCCCCCCTTTGAAAATTTAAATCAGAAACCGATTGACCGATGATCCTTAAAGTGCATAATGCTTATTTATTGAGCATTTTTAAGATAAATAAAATACTTTTTAGAACAATTATTTAGAGCACATTTATATAAATTTTATATATAATAATATTTTTAATATTTGACATATAAAAGGTAGTAAAAATCATATTTTATTAGACATTTATAAGGTGGTACAAAAGAATCGACAAAGAAAAAATCGACAAAAATAAAAAAAAATATTTAATGGGAGTAAATAGTAATTTGTTTAATAGCTACAAACTAATTAATTTATATCTAGGCACCTGTTGTTGTTTACCAATTCATGAATAAAATATTAAAATTTTATATAACAAATATATTTTCATCTCTTTCTTAACAATTTAAAATTATAATTGACGTGTATCAATTAATTATTGTCAAACGAGCAAAAATTAATAACTAGGCAATATTTATTCACTTCATTAAAATTACTGTGTGGATATGCAGAAGATATGATATCAATTAACCTGCATTCTTATAGATTTTACGGTAATATTTATTAGATATACATTTTTAACGCTTTTTAAATTTAAAAACTTTATAATCCATCCTCCATTTGAATAAATTATTTGTAATTCTCACACATCTTTTTTTTTATTACGTTTAAAATTTGAATAATAAATCTAAAACTATTAAATAGATTTCGCCAAGGACAATACATTGCAGGTTACCAAGTATTTAACATTTAAACAATATGTAGATTTTATAAACAGGAACGGTTCAAATGTACTTTATTTCAGTTTTATTGAAATAAATACATATTGCAAAAAAATTTACACAAAAAAATTGAACCACAAGACAATGCATTTGGTGGAAAAATAAAAAAAACTGTTAAGGTACTTATATAGTTAACTGAAATAATTTTTTAGGTTAGGATATTTTATGACTTTTTATACTGTTGCGAATACAATACAAATACGAATACTAGGTTATAAAAAAAGTAAAAAAAAACAGAGAAACATACATGACAGGCTGAATTGCACATATCGTCGATCCTCTTTATGGTCTTCCATAATTTTACTATTCTTTGTCCAAAGATCCAAGTATCACTACCTCTGGTAGTGGTGAACAGTTTCTCTGGTTTAGCGAAGTTTCAGTACTTGCTACAACTCTCTTCCTCTTCAGCATTAATAATGTGTTTTTAAAAAGACTAATTCCATTTTTTGTTACATGAAAGTACTCCTCATTCCCATATAAAGCTGGTCTTTGTCATTATAAAATCAATTTCATTCTAGTCAAATCTAAAATAGAACAATAAGAATCTATTCTATGCTAACGTATAGGCCGGGAGATACAGACACAAAATTTTGGTCTCTTCTTCAAGTGTGGCGGTTCGTCAGGAGTTACACAATTACGAAAAGAAAAATGATGGTCATAGCGCTGGCACCGGCGGACCAATAGCGTAGGCGTTAAACGGATTAATTACTAGTATTTGGCATCGCTTAATTACAAATTTATTTATATTATTATTATATTTATAATATATGAGGAGCAGTAACTATATAAACCCTTTAGATATTAACATTTATCCAACACAAGTCCATTTGTCTCTACTTATTCTACACTTTTTTACAGCTTTAGATGAATACTTTTTTCTGGTAAACTTATAAAAAACCAAGAAGCCAAATAAACTAATTTACTGTAGGCCCTACACATGATTTCATCAAATTATTTATAATTATCAAAAACTTTGTAGCAGATAATTTTTTTCAGTTACCTAGTAAAATGAAATCAAGAAAGAAGTAAGTAAAAGGCAATAAACAAGTTGATGATGACACCATTATTCGACGGCAGGCCCAAATTTGTCAACAACTAAAAAATAATTAAAGACAAAAACGCAACTGTATATCCAAAATTCCAATATTAAAAAATTTTGAAAAATATAGATCACAGAAATATGATATTGGAGCGAGCATGTAACTCAAAATAAAATAATCAGAAATAAACATATACATATACGTTCCATAATTTTAAGAAAAATCTGAAAACAATAATATTTTATGTAAATATGCAAATATTGTAGAGCGGCACTGTCCTATAAAAGTTATAAAACAGCGCAAAGCAAGATCTACTTAAGTTACTCCAGTTGTGTTGAATGCATTATTGAAAATGGTTGATTACCGTGACACTGATGGTGATTCTGAACACAATACACCTTTTCAAGATTTAGTAAAATCTAATGATGTTATAGTTAAAAACTTAACTTATACCGAAAGTGTTAAAAAAAAACCCGATACTTTTTTTCTTTACTTTTCTGCAATTACAGGTAAGTACCATCCACAAAACTTTTATATAAACGTTAACGTTAAATTTGCTTTGAATTTATTTAAATAGAACTCAAAAACGATAAATCCTTTTTAACAGTAATTTAAGTCGTTATAATAAATATTGTAAAGTTACTTTACCCCATATTTTAGTCATTATTATAAAAAATTTGATAGTAACTATGTTTCTTGCTTGCAAAATCAATAACTAATACAAATTCGTTCTTTATTTTGATTTAAAACAAGTTGTCAGCAGAAGAAACTATAAAATTTAATATAAATATAAAATTTATTTTATTAACTACTATTTCTTTTTATTTAAAGCACGTTTCCTATTAATTTTTATTTTTATTAAAGGACTAAAACTGAGTAACAAAAATTCATTGTTTTTATTTTCTGATAATTAAAAATTGCGTCAAGGAGCGTGCTTACTAATTAGACTCAGGAGTAAATAAAGGGAACACCTTTTACTCGATGAAGTATTTTTTTACTAGATACGACAGGGTTTATTATTATTTTCTGTTTACTTACTATTTAAATGTATTAAGTAGATACATTTTATTGAGGGTGTATTTAAGTTATATTATATTCCTCATTTTTTATCTATACCTTAATACAAAAAGATTTTAAGTTATTGAAAACCAATGAAAATTTCATAACATAAATACACAATGAATAATGTACACTTTTGTAATGGCAAAAATCTAATTAAATGGATTCTACAAGTTAATTAGCCCATTTAGATTTTGAAGTCTATACAAAATAAAAAAAAGTTTAGATAAATCGTTTTTATATATTTTGCACCTATAAAAATCTTCATTATAAAACGCATTTGCGTATCGTAATGTAATTTTTACGCACGCAAATTTTTGTTTTAAATGGTTGGCAAGATGAGTGAATTATCTAATGGCAAGACTATTGCCAACGACATTCGGCTAATGGCAATTTATTAATTTTATATTGTTCTTTAAGAAAGTATTTGTGAATATGACTTATATAAATATGGATATATTATTCATTTTAAAATATTTTTAACATTTGATAATTAAAATTTCAAAACTGTCAAATGTTATAAAATACACAGTGCTATCAACAGTCTTTTTAAAATCAAAATTTTCGTAACTTACATACAAAAAATAAATTAATTTAAAAAATGATAAAATGGCAAAATATAAAAAATATACTATTTAAACACCGCTAACAACCAATTAATATCAGATTTGTGAAAATAAATTTTGAGTACCTACATAAAGAAAACATTATTGTTAAAAAAAGTGTAAATATATTTGTTTACTATTTAAAATTATTTGTCAAAACATATGGGTCGTCAACAACTACATTTTTACAGAACTTAAAAATAAAAGGAAGAATTTTAAGAATTCTTGTGACAACGCTTTTGAATCATTAATAGTTGGTAATTTTGTGCATTATATTAGACAATTTTGAAATTAACTAAGATCCTTTAATTATCCTTTAAATTGTTTATATTTATATCTTATATCATATTTTCTTAAATTATTTATCACTGCAATTTAATATTCAAATCAAATTTAAATTTCAAACTTGATATAGGTACCTATATGACATATATGTCATTTTAGTAAATACCAACATAATTTAATGAACACAACAAGTACGAATTGTTGAATTATTTTTGTTTAAAAAACATAATTCGAAATAAAAACATACGTACCTACGACCAATTTATTTTCCAAAAATGTTTTATTTATTTATTACCTGCCAAATTAAATGTGTTTGATTTAATTGTACGTTATATTGCGACTATTGATACAAGTGTATAATGAATTTTTCGAATAGATTTTTTTAAAAATTATTCTCAATTTATCATTAACATTAATACAAAACAGTTTTCATAAATTTTTAAATTTGGTATATATTTATAAAGTTTGTATAAATTGTTAAAAATAAAAGTGTACATTAACACCTTTTTAATTTTTAATATGTCGTAGATAAGGTATCGTATGTTACTCGTAGGCGTCAATTACGTTATCGCTCGTGCGTAATTGCCTTTAACCAACGCGTTACGTAATGTACTATTATTATTTTATTGAACAGTTCCTCAATTTAAAATTTAAGATAGATATAATTAAACTAAAATCTGTGGCAAATTGATTCATTTCCCTGCCAAAATCATACACACATACATACATACATATAATTAAACTATATACCTATTTGAATAGTTTTACAATTACTTTTATTAATTAGATTATAAATTAGTTATTTTTACAAAAGAAGGTATAAAATTTAATTATAATGTAGAACAGAGGAGCTATCCATATTTATGTTTTTTGTTAAATTTATACTGATAATCGCAAGGCCTTTTAATTTTCCATTTATCTATAATCTTGTTGTAGTTTTTTATGTTTCTTTCATGGCCTTCTAGTTTTGTGTTAATACAGGAAATCAGAAATAAATGTATATAGAAAGAAACGCGTGACTTATTACTAACAATTTACAGCACAGTCCCCGTAATTCTTAGGTCCTGCATGGACTGACTTGAACATTTAATAGAAGGTAGGTGATAGCCCAAGGATCAAAATTTTCGTCAAACCGAATGACGCCAAATCCTTGGGGGAAGTTGCCACGGCTTATTATTTTGTTATAATTTTAACTACGGGAATCGATTGAAAAAGTGATTCTAAGCAAAAAATGTTCTATATATTTTTTTTCATACTGTACGGTAAAGTGCCATTTCCCGAAATCGTTTGAGTTTGAGTTTGAAATAAGTGAATAAACATAAACTAAGGTTTTATTCTAGTTTTTGAAGATTGACATTAATTGTACAACTGCTGTTGCCAGCAATATGTATTAACGGAGTTGTTGATGGATTTACAGTGTTTTCTGTAATCGCGGAAGACGCGTGGCTGTGATGTAGCACTTCAACAAAAGATTCGCCCCTTTGGATCATTCTTGCAATCTTGTTTTTGTCTAAAATCGATTCTTCTATATACTTTTCTGCAACTGAAGAACTCTTCCATCCACCGTGCTGTTTTAGAACTTTAAGGTCAGCTCCAGCATTGGCCAACAACGTTGAGGATGTCCTCCTGAAGCAATAACCTGTATACTTTTCTGGTTGGGCTAGTTTTAAAAACTCAGCTATTTTCTTAGGTGCTCCGCCAACAGTATGTATACCAGCTCTTTGAGACAGATATTTTCCTTGTCTATAACCCATCAAAAGAGCTTTCAGGGAGACGTGTTGCCGTAAATTCATGTATTTTCTAAACACATCCCAATAGTGAACCTCATCACTGTTAATCACAGTGAAAGCTCGTCGAATATGCGTTTTTGTCTGGTTAATCTTAACTACTAGCTGAGTACCCGTATCCTCCATATCACTAACTTCTAAATTATTGATCTCTTCCCTTCGGCAACCTCCAGCAACTCCAAGTAATGCTATCACTTTGAGTAATAAATATTCTTTATCTGGAGCGTCCCTCATGAATTTCAATTTGTTTCTTTGTCAGCACCTTCGTCTGGTTTGGCTGATGGTCTACATTTTGCTTTTTCAAAAAAGCTATCAACTTTGGGAAACTTGATATGTTGACATTCTCATTAACCATAATCATTAATTTTACCATCGAGTATTTGTACCATAATGAAGAAGGGTTGAATGTTTTTGACTGAAAATTTAAACTGTTGAAAAGAATATTCTTTAAAATAACTGTTCTTATCACATCCAAAAAGTAAGTCAATCACTGCTTTTCAAATTGTGTTGTTCAGGCCAGTTGCAAACCAGCGCATATTTTTTCCTAACCTTTTCGCAGACTTAACTGGAATGATTTGCCTTATCGCTTTCGCAGTTTTATCAGCAATTTCACCTAATTTCAGATCCATTTTCTCTGCAGATACTTCGTGTGTGCAGAAAAATTCAATATGTCTGCCTTTATTTACATTGTTCATTTTTTATTTATAAAGGAAATCAACCATGTTAACAATAAATCAAGTAACATAATTTTTTCACAGCAGTCTACATGACTTATATGACTAATAAAACTATCAAATATGTCATTACAGTTTCATATTTTATTGCGTTTAAAACCAAAGGCAGTATGAAAAAAAATATAGTACGATACACGTTCGTGAAGTGATTATTTCGGTACTCGCCTCGTCCATAAATATATATATCGTACCGTAATAAGTCGCTTCCCGGACTTGTAACGTAAATAACTATTGTAAAACTAATATTTTTCAAGATATTCGTAATTGAAAGTAACAATTTTTAGACGTTAATCGATTTTTCGCGAATGACTCTACAATTATGGATTTTATCAAAAAACTGTAGGGAGCAAAATTGTAGCTTTTAAAAAGCAAACAAAATTATTTTGTTATACTTAATTTTTCGAATTCGAACCGACTTACGGCGTGTTAATAATTAGTTTCTTTCTTCAAATGCAAAATTTGATAGATTCAAAGTCAAATGCCGGAAAGGCGCTGCATTTTTCAAGGAAAACTTATAGAATCTTCTTTAAATTACATTAATCAGACCTTTTTTAAAAAAAATTCTCTAGCGTAAAAATTGAGTAACTTATGATAAAAATAAGGTCAGTTTGTAATTTTTCAATAGAAAAAATCGATGAAAACCCCCTAACTTAAAGCTTAAAGTGAAAAAATGTAAAGTGTACTAAATTGTAACCTTTTTAATGACTAAAATTTTCCTTTACGTGAATTTTTTTACAGTGAATATATGGCGAGATATAGCTATTTAAAACATTTATTTACGAACGAGCACCACAATTTTTGAGCCCTTTAAACTTACCTCATTTAAAAACCAAGCGATGTAAAGGAATTTGTAGCTTTTAAAAAACCACAAAATAGTTCTTGAATAAACACTGTATCATTAAAAATCAAGGAAATACGTTAAAAAAACGATTAAAAACGTCGATTTTTTTGTCTAAAAATTGTTACTTTCAATCACGAATAATTTGAAAAATATTTATGGCACATTATTTGCTTAGAATCAATTTTTCAATCGAGCCATGTGGTTAAAATGTAATAAAAAAATGTCCACCCCACGAGAAGGTGTGGCAACCACCCCCAAGGCTTTGGCTCCCTTCGATTCGATATAGATTTTGATCCTTGGGCTATTTCCTCTTGTTATTCCAGTGAATCCATGCAGGAGCAAAGAATTACCTTTTTTTGGGCTTTATTTACTGTACTAATACTGAAGAATTTTTTTTATTTATTTAACTCTATTTTTTTCAGCAAATATCCTGCTGTTTGTTTGTTCGAATTTTCACGTATGGTCGTCTCCTGTATTACAAAAGTTAAAATCAAACGATAGTGACATTAATCCAATAGGCCGACCCATAACTACTATCGAAACGTCACTGCTGGCAGGTTTGCCGTTTCTAATTGGTTTATTAGGGTCAATATTTATAGGAACTATATCAGATATACTTGGAAGAAAAAAAGCTATGGTACACACTGCTATATTTATATCCTTATCAAGTTTAATGATTATTTTTAGTAATAACATATATGCCTATATAATAGGAAGATGTGGTGTATTTATAGGATATTCCGCAGCACTAGTATTATTGCCCGTTTATCTTACAGAAATTAGTGATGACCACAATCGAGCCAAATATGGGTGTTTAATGGGAATTAGTCTACCTGGTGGACATCTTTTTAGTTATGCAGTAGGATCAGTAACAACTATACCGATTTATACATTTATTTGTATAGCACCAATTATACCATTTTTAATAGCATTCACTTGGTTCGCTCCAGAAACACCATTTTTTTTAATTGCTAAAGGAAAAAACGACCAAGCCCGAATAGTTCTTGAAAAACTTAGAAATCATTCACCGCAAGATATTGAAAAAGCTTGTGAAAAAATTAGAGAACAGTGTAAAATTAAAAACAACACTGAAAAGCTTAATTTGGTAAAGTTTTTTAAAACAAAAGTAACTAGAAAAGCTCTGGTATTAGCTTTATTACCAATGTGGGTTCAACATTTTACAGGTGTTACTGTTATTATGCAATTTATGGCACCCATATTTAATGAAGCAGGTAATTATAATTTTAAAATACATCTTGACCTCTTACAGTAATTAAATGGGTACAGTACAGCTGTACATACGGTAGAAAAAATTTACCTTTACCCCAACGTCATACCTACGACTTCGCGAAATGAATAAATTAGACAAGTGTATGTACCTAATTGTTTGATGTGTTTCTGCTGCTATTAGAAAATGATAAGGAATATAAATTTTGTGTTTACTACTATTCGCTGTTTGTGACGTCATGGTAAAGGTCAATTTTTTCTACTGTACACTTCCAGCTATCTAAAGCTGCATTCGTTTCCCACCCTACCCCTCTAGGACACCTTAATATCCAGACCTCGTATATTTCTCATTCTAATAAAATTGCCTCGAGCCTGTTCTATTCTGGCTTTAATTTCAGTTTCAGGGTCTAGTTTGTCATTGATTAAGGTTCCCAAATATTTGAATTTATGTACCCTGTTTAGTATGATTCCATTGATTAATATTCTTTAAAATTACAATTAGAAATTAATATTATGACAAAATAGTTCTTACATTGAGATTATTACTTAAATGTATATGTTTTACTAAGCTAGATAATATATATTTTTCATGTTTAGTTATTTAATGTTTCTTTCACTTTCAGGTACATCTTTATCGGGAAATACAATTTCAGTAATAGCTGGAGCTACAAAAGTTGTGATATTTTTTATAACTGCTATATTAGTAGAAAGGATAGGACGAAGACGTTTATTATTGATATCAGGATATGGTTCAGGAATTACTCTCTTTTTCCTTGCATTATTTTTCTACTGGAGGTTTACAAAATGGGAGCATGTAGAAGAAGTATTGTGGTTGCCAATTCTAAGTCTTATTCTAAATTTGCTTTTATACTCTAGTGGATTGGGACCACTTCCAATGGCAATCATGAGTGAATTATTTACTACTAATGCTAGATCCACAGCAATATCTATAATCGTTACACTAAACGGTATCATTATTTCTTCATTAAACTTCTTATTTCCACTGATAAGCGCCGCATTTGGAATTCACGTTTGTATATGGACATTTAGTTTTGGCTGTCTTGCAGGCACTACCTTAATCTACTATTTTTTGCCAGAAACAAAAGGAAAAAGTTTTGCTGAAATTCAAGAATTACTGACAAAATAAATATCTATTATAATAATTATTCATTCATTCGTTCATTTGGTTTTATAAATAAAATTTTCTATTAAACTGGTTACTGGTTTTAAATTTATATAAAATATATCATATTATTCTACATAATATATTATTATTTTAAGATTATTTAAAAAGTTTGCATTATTTAAATTATTATGTACCTAACTCATTCAAATGTTTAAAATAATACAGTTACTGTGCTTTAAGAAATCCTCTTTGTTCCTCATTGGTATAAGATAACAATCTACTGGACGCTTGTGTTACACGATAGCTTAAGCTTCGGGGTGGAAGCTACGTTGATAAATAAACAATACAAAACGAACGAGTACAATATCAAATATCTCTATTTTCCCATCAATATTTTATATTGAATTGCTTTAGTTAACAATAGCTTTATTATAGGTAATTTCTTTATTTTTACAAGAAATGTATGTTATTAACAATATTATTTAATTAAGTTATACACCGAGGAAAATGATTTTATAAGAATGTGTTAATTCTTAAAAATTTACTATGGCTGAAAATATTTTACTGCCATTATTAGATTGTCTATCAACTGTTAGCCGTACTACTAGAACTGTAAGATATATTTTACCGTCTAAATTTTTACTGTGGCAGTAATATTTTTTACTGCATAATATTTTTTTAATGCCGAAATTAGTCCCGACACGCTAATCAGCAAATCAACGGGAAAAATTGTCTTTGGTGGTGTGTCACAATTATGTACCTAAGTATGTTACACTGAAGAAGCAAATTCAGCTAGTGTATACGTTGCAGTATTTTTAGTTTTATTTTGGGGTTTGAAAACTCAATAATTTCTTCACTCATCAAATGTTTATATTAATTTTAATGTACATAAAAAAATGTTTAATATTTATTTTTAGATAAGGGCATTCATTAATGATGGGCATTTTCCAAGAATAATGTAGAATTTAATAAAAGTAAATACATTGTATGTTAATCTTCCATTATATTTTTTGTCTGAGCTATAATCTATAAGTGAAGCAAGAATTAGTTAATAGCTAAGAGTTATATAATGTTCCTTAATTAACTTTTTTTTTAAATAGTTTGGTTGGTTTCTCTTTATTGTTCCTGTTATTATGAGTTGTTGATAAAAATAAACAGTTTTTTAATATTTATATATTTTTTATTTAGCATTCCTTATAGAACATATCGTTATGCTTCCGCAGTAATATTGTCTTACCGCTTTGGTATAATTTAACTACTGTAGTAAAACTGCTTAACTGATAAAATAGAATAGTTTGTCTTACGACTCTTGTAAAACATTTTTATTTCATACTGCATCGTAACAGTTATGTTTAAGTCAACGATTTGAGTCCGGTAAACGAGACTTTACGGTATCGAGTCCGTTAAAATTTTTACCGGACTCTAATGAAATGAGGCAAGAATCAAACAATTTATTGTGAAAACAATACAAAATTAATAAACATGTAATTAAAGACAATGTAAAGATTAAAAGTAACATGAATTGTACAATCTGTATTCCCAGTTATTTCAACTTTCGGTAAACCATCCTAGAGAGTGGAACTCGAGCAAGTACTAATAATTTCTTTCGATTTCTCAGTTAAGATCCACACAAAACTTTCTCCTTCCTGGATCATTTTAGCCACTTTGTTTTTTCCTTCCAACGAATCCTCAATATACTTTTCTGCCACGGAGGAACTCTTCCATCCTCCATGTCTCTTGAGAACGGAAAGTTCCGCTCCGCATTTGCTAGTAAAGTCGCCGATGTGCGGGAAAACTATGGCCGGTGTACAACTCGGGATTTGCTAATCCTAGAAATTCCGCTATTTTCTTGGGAACTCCACCGACTGTGTGAATTCCAACGCGCTGGGAAATGCACTTGCCATTACGGTATCCTACGAACAATTTGTTGTGACCTAAACCTTTGGGCCGCAAGGCAACGTATCTTCGGAACAGTTCCAACACACTTATGCCGTCCATTTTATCAATGACCGTAAATACTCTTCTTTGATTCGTTTTTGAGAAAGGGATTGTGATTACCAATTGTGTAGAAGTTTCCTGGATGTCATCCAAAGACATTTCATATATCTCTTCGCGGCGACAACCACCAGCGACGGCGATTAAACCAACAATCTAACAAGAACACAAAATTATCAGTAAATATTGAAATGTACATCTAAAATTATTACCTTTGCCAAAAGATATTGTTGATCTGGTGCCTCTTTCACAAACTTTACCAATTCTTCTTTGGTGAGTGTTTTGGCATGTCTAGGTTGATAGCCAACAGATTGATTTTTAAGGAACGCTCGAAGTTTGGAGAATCTTGATATATCCACGTTTTCATTAAATTGTAGCATGGCTTTAACCATCGAATACTTTGACTAGAGTGAAGAACTGGACATTTTGTTGGACTAGAAAATCACCAATAATGATTCATTTAAAAGAATATTAAATACAACTTACCAGATCAAACAAATACGCCAGCATTATTTCCTCATTGATTTCACTGACTGCGTTTACCCTTTTCCAGTCGCAAAACTGTTTATATTCGCTATGGTACCTTTCTGATGATTTTGTGGGAATCATAGAACCGGCAGCTTTATTTTATTTACGCAAAACATCTTCGGAAATGTTATTGTTTGTCGACATTTTGTCTGTTGACATTTCGTTTCACAAAAGTCAACAAAACAAACACCAGAAACAGTAACCTTAGAAACTAGTTTCCATCGTGGATGATCATATTTTTAATTTTTGTTTTATTAATGTATTAAAATATTTTTTTTTATTTTTCACAAAGTATATAGCGGTATCACACTACTAATAAAATATTCCGCAAGATTACTTTGTATTGTTCATGAAATTTATTGTACTAACCCTTACTATGTGAAAGTTCATCTTATTCAGAACAATAAACAACTAAAAGGTTGAATTAACTTCCACTATTTATTCTTTAAATAATAGGTACTTTAAATGTAATGACAGCCGTTTCAACCTTTTAGTTGTTTATTGTTCTGAATTTGTATTGTTCGGTAATGTAATCTAATGTAATGTAACCTGCGACCTATGAAATCTAATCCTATATCCTTTATGCATATATGTTTGGTCAGGATGTCGTTCGGCTTCAGTTAAGGTAGATCTTCCTCTTCGATTTAATATACTCCAGAGAGTAGGACATTTTGTGAGGACACTTCTTGAGCTTTTATCCTCAAGCTCACAATATCTGCATTTTGCTTTCTCCCCTATCCCTAATTTATGTAGGTATCCTTTCAACTTATAACGTCCAATTAGAGTTCCTGTTGGATAAAATTCTTTGCATTTATGGTATAAAAAAATGTTTCAGAAAATCCAAATACAGAAATACAAAAATTGTGTAGAAACGTAAATACCGTAACAAAAACGAAATCCAAACAAAAAATAGCCAAATTATTTTGGTTAGCGGTGATTGCAGGAATAATATCGTTTTAAAGCTTTTCTAAATGTTTTTGCACAGTCAACTTTACTTCAATAAAAAATGGCTACAAAAATATTGCGCATGCAACTCCATCATCCAATCAGGATTAGTATCTGATGACCAATATCTACAGTGCCATTTAAGTAAAATGATGCTTCATCTGAAAAGACTACATGCTTTACAAATTGAGGGTCATTATTACATCGCTCCCTCATCATTTCGCAAAATTGCGACCTTCGATCAAAGTCGTCCGCATTGAGCTTCAGAACTAAATTAACTTTGTACAGGGGCCATTTATTTTTTTTATATACTAAGTGACATAAAAATCTGAACACCCAGTTTAAATGATTTTATATTTATAAAATTTTGTATAAGTACTTACTGAAGCATAATAAGTAAATGATAACAATTTCAAAATGATTGCATTTCTTTAAAGCCCTTTTACCTTTAATAATGTGTGGATGCACCTCTATGTGTTACGCATATTCCAACGCGCCTAGGCATGCTTCTGATCAGGTGGTCAATGTCCACCTGTGGTATCTCATTCCAGGCAACCACCAACTCCTCTAGAAGTTCTTCTAGAGTCTAAGGAGGACGTTGCAAATTGAGCAATCTCCTACCCATCATATCCCACACGGCGTCAACTGGGGATAAGTAGGGAGATCTTGGTGGCCAAGGTAGCAATGTGAATCTTGCGACATGTGGTCGGGCATTGTCTTTTTGGAAAATTGGATTTGCCAGTGTGTCAAAATAGGGTAAAAGATGGGGTTCTAAAACTTCTTGGATATAACGCTGCGCGTTCATATTACCCCTGATGAAGATTAAAGGTGATCTCGAACCATAAGCTACAGCACCCCATACCATAACTCCAACAGTTTGATGAACATGCCTTTCAACAAAAAACCGTGGATTTCTCCTTTCACCACGTCATCTTCTAACCCTCGCTCGACCATCGTGCATGCCTAAACAAAATCGAGACTCGTCACTTAAGACAATACTGTTTCATTCCTTATCCCAGAGTGACCGTTCTCTGCACCACTCAGGGCGATTACGTCGGTGTTCTGGAGTTAAAGGGAGGACCCAGTGTGGTCGGTATGAAAACAGGCCAAAACTTCTTATTCGTCGGTAAACATTTCGCATGCCAATAGGTCTTCTGTGTTCTGCAAACCATTTATTTGCAATGGACCTGGTAGTGAAGAAACGGTCTCCTAAGGCCAATAATCTTAGGCGGCGATCTTCACGGTCTATTGTTCTACGGGGGCGTCCAGAGCCCCTTGCTCTTTGCGTACGGTTCTCTCGAGGCCATGCCTGACAACACCTAACTACGGTGACTACACTTCTTTGCACTCTAACTGCAATTTCCCGAAAAGAAAATCCAGCTTCCCGAAGTCCCACTATACGACTCCTATGAAACTCACTAATTTTACGTAATCGAACAGGTCTCCGTACCCTAGACATCGTAACCAATCGTAAAGAATGTCAAGAACCAAAATCTGCAAAATTTGGATCTTTACTACAGCTACAATATTCATTTTTGGATTTCAAAAAAAAGCATTAAAAAAACCGGAATCTTCAACTGATAAGGCTGAAAATTTTATCAATTGTTTATTTCAGTAAAATAAATAAATTCATCAAACTTTATGCAATTTTTTATTGGACAGTTGTGGATTTTCTTGCACAGTTAATAAAAAATTCAATTGCTCATCATTGCCGGCCGACTTTTATAATTACCTATCTCCTACATGACCGATTTCTCTAAATATCTATTCTATTCTGTTTACGGTTGATTGACAAATAGATTGATCTGTTTACTTAGCATTCCATAATTTACTAACTTGTTGTGTCAGGGCCTTGTCACCACCTCCACACATGCAAAGTTAACAATAATAGATATAAAAATACATTAATGATTTATTTGACACTATAAACAAAACGCATAGATACCAAAAAAAATAACAAAATAAAAGCATCCCCAACATAATATTTTACTTTAAAAATTGGCGATATAATTTGTTTAGACTAGAAGTGTCTGATATTTTTGGAATCGTTTTTAAAAGCAGGATTAAAAAAAAAGAATGTTAGCGTTCCATTTAAAAAAACATCAATGTCGTCATATACATGAAAATGGCGACGTCTTAAATATCTGGAATTATATATACAAGCCGATGGGCAATTCCAAATATAAAAATGTCAATTTAGGTTCTATAATCAAACTTTTCGGCTGTAATATTTTTTAATACCATTGTTTTCATTTTTTAATATGTATTTCATGTATAAGGCATATATTTAATTCATTTTTTTTAGGATGAAAGTATTTATTTTCTTGAAAAGGCTGGATGAAAGAAATATTAGCTAAAAGTTTTACCTGACCTAATTTTTGTGATAGGGACAAGGTGTGCATTGCAATGCAGCTAAGTCCTTCAGCAGTATGGTTAATCTCAACATACATGGCGCATAACTCCACCACCACGACCGCTACAGGCAGCTCTTTTGGAGGCAACGAGGACGCGGAAACCGGTGGCAGTCGGCGCTAACACGAACTCATACCACACTATATGGGGCAGCACCTTCACTAATAGAAGAGGTGAGGTACTTTTAGAATATATCCTAGACTCTAGATAATAGCCTTCAAATCTGCAATAGGCAGAATGCATGATATACAAATATACAAGATAAGATATCGCGCATGTTTGGGGCGTGGTTTGTGACGTCACTTGTGACCAGACGCCATTGTTTACAGGTTATAATTTTAAATTTCTCCGGGAAAATATTAAATAAATTAATTTAAATGCGGTGTGCTGTACATATACGGGTGCCTAATTACTTAATTATTATCTCAAAGAAATAAGTAAACTTGGAGGTGCCACAACAACACAATAACATACAGTTTGTAGTCAATATCAATGAACCTATAATTGAGAGAGATGAAAAATAAAATTGACATCTAGAGGTGTAGGTAAACACAGCCGTACTTTAGCGTGTAGTTGGTTAGAGTATCACCGTAATATATAAATGTTAGTAAAACTTTCATTAATTCAACTAAATATCGAAAGAGATAATAAAAAAATTATACAAATTTGTGTACACATAATATTAACTCACCGAGTCGTCCATCCATTGGGAACTGCATATTTCAATAAATGTGTTCTAGTTCCTTCATTTTTAAAATGCAAGGAACACAAATACGCATATTTTGGTAAGGAATTAATATCTACACTTCTGGCATGGCACAGGTACGAAACATTAATATTACTTACAGGTTCACCGAAAGGACAGGGATAAAAATCAACGCGGAAACCCCAGACGACTACAGAAGGACGACAGCCTACCTCAACGAGCTACAGGGACAAGGAGTAAGCTGGTACACCTTCCAGGACCCGGAGACGAAACACAGGATATAATCATCCAAGAAATCAGAGTCAGCAAGACGACCCAACTGCAGTCCCGCCACGGAGACAGGAGGAAACTACCGATATTCGTCGTAGAATATCCAAAAGAGGACGAACGGAAAATTAAGGAAGTTGAGTTTATACTCAGCGCCAAAGTCCAGAAAAAACAACTAAGAAGAAATGTGAACCAACGCAGTGCTACAACTGCCAAAGTTTCCAACACGGGCAATCCACTTGCCACATGGAAATAAAGTGCGTCAGGTGCGGAGGAAACCACCGCGCGGAAAACTGCGACAGACCCAGGGCAAAACCACCAACGTGCGCAAATTGCCAGGGTGAACACCCCGCAAACTACATGGGATGTTCCAAAATTCCAAAGAAGAACATACCAGAAAGGAAGACGGCAGAAAACAATGCAAACAGGAAACCAGGACTAAGCTACGCTAACGCAACAAAAAAGGATGGAAAGAAAGAAAAAGACATCTTCGAAACGATGAAACATTTTGCGAAGCAAATGTAAGAACTTAAAAATTTTTTCCGAGACTTAATGAAGAACTAATGGTGGAAACATTAGACAACGGACAAACAGAAGAGGAACCACTTGCGGGAGGCCCCATTCATCCCTAAAAAGATGCGCGGGATCTCAAACAGGGACAGCTTTAACAAGTGGATCCACTCTTTAAGGTCGCAGTCCGTCGCAGTCCGTCGGCTAGGGATGCAACTTTTTAGAGGCAGCGAAAAGCACACACTCGTGAACGCCCAAAAAAGAAGACAGGAGGATAAAGGTGCCCAGCAACATCCCGGACCAAAAAATAGACACCTGGAAACCATCTCCGAACCAAGATAGTGGAAGGGAAAGCACAAGCCCGAGGACTGAGGCCCCCATCGGACGTGATGGGGGGGTGGAGGAAGTTCTTCCCGGAATGCACCTCTCCTAGAGGGATGCATTCAGGAAGGGACGGGTTTGGTTAGAGTGTGTGTGCTAATCGGACCACGCACGGGGCACTTTCATCTCCGACAACTACCACTTAGTATTGGACTGTCGGTTGTACAGTAGTCTAGATACATTGTATTGTGCAGAAGATGAACCGGAGGAACACATTCTATGATATTACCCTGCCCTGCAAATATATGGGGTGTATACGTTTGGTTTTGCATAGCTGAAGCTTAATGACATTAAAGAAGCTTCATCTAAATGAAACATTACTTCGTTAGAGAATGTGGGCTTGTACGGAGAAATATAACCTGTAGGCGTGGGTTAGCAACTCACTTATATTAAACCTAAACCTGATACTGAATTGAACTAAAAATTGCATTTTTTTTTCTTACTATTTTATTACATTTCCAATGTCTATAAAAAAATTGTTGAAGTACAAAATACTCCAGTATTTTATTATCAATTTAAATTTAATTTAGGTGCGAGAAAATTTGCCATGCCTGAGATAATTTTTGAATGATAAATTTAATTAAATGAAGTAAATGGGGAAAATTTTCCTTTTTAGATTTTTTGCTTGTATTACAAAGACGGTATCGATTTTTTTTGATTGTTTTTATTATATAAACTGGGTTACGAATCTATATATTTCCCAATTTACGACTATCAACGTGCGTTTGGTTTCACATGGCTGGAGTATATATCGAGTAAGAAGTGTATTCATTATTTTCAGATAAATAACTTTCTCCATAATTGTTTTTCTGCTGGTATCTATTCAAAGCAATAAAGTTTCTCCAAATCTTGACGCAGTGATTTAGATTAAGTAAACTAATATTTGAAATTGCAAAAATACCCGTCGCTATTTTATTATTGGATTATGTAGTGGAAGTATATAGGTACAAAGGTGAGTCAAAAAAACATTTAGGCTGGAAACCCGCCACTTTTTGCTTATCATGATATTGTGAAAAAACTACGCATTCTAGAGAAAAGTGGTCCACAGGTGATTTGTTGCTGATGAAATGAGATTTAATTTAAGACCTCGTTAACTAAAATTGGTTAATAATTAAAAAAGTTATTGTAAAAAGAAAGTACGCTTTTTTCCTTATAAACATTTAGAATAACTCCGCCAGCAAAGCTGGTTAAAAAACACATATTTAAAAAAAAGAACTACCTACGACCAATAGGAACGGAGGAGAATTTTTTTTTAAATCACAGAGCGATCGTTAATAAACATTAAGGACTGAAATTTTAACAGCTCAATTTTAAAGTTTCAATCTATAATCTGCAAGTAATTTATATTTTTTATGCAAAATTAGCCCTTTGTCGGCTTGTTAAAGTGAAGGTCAGTTTTCTGCAGTAATCTGCAAGCAATTTTTATTTTTTATGCAGAATTAGAGTAGTAGAGTAGTGGTGGGGATAGCTTTTTCTCTTTCACCCAAAAGTGAAAAAAGTTTTTTAAAACAGGACCATCTCTTAAGAAAAAGGTTTTTTAAAATTTTTATTTTGCATTTTTTGAATATTTAGCGACGGGTTTTCAGCCTAAATGCTTACATATTCGAAATAAAATAGCGCCGGGTACTTTTTCGAGTTTTGAGACTATTCTTCACTTTCTTTTCTTGGTCTAATACTTTTTACCTTTCGTTACACCATACTACAAGAAATTTCACCGTAAAGATAAGCAAAAAAAGTCAATGGGATCCTATACAGTAATGTCACAGATAGGCAAGAACACAATCTTATGGTATATACTGATGGGTCCAAAACTGAAAGAGGCACAGGGATAGGGATTTACGCACCCAGAACAAAGCACCTTCATAGTTTAGGCTCACATTCTACCATTTTCCAAGCAGAAATATACGCCATTGGAAAATGTGCTGCAAACAGAACATAACTATTACGTCTGACAGTCAAGCAGCAATTAAAGCACTCAACGTTATAACATCCAAATTAGTCTTGGGGTGTCTAGAAAGACTGAACGAACTGGGCATGAATAACACAGTTACACTTCTATGGCTCCCTGAACACTCGGGAATAGAAGGAAATGAAATTGGAGATACGCTTGCCAGAAGGGCAGCAAGCATGTCACTAATGGGACATGAACCATTCTGTGGCATAACCTACAGTTCGATCCTCGCTGAACTCAGAGGCATTGAGAATATGGAAAATATCGAACATTGGGAGAACCTACCAGGGATATGGCAGGCAAAGGTCTTGCTAGGTAGTTACAATCCCAAAAAGTCCATACAATGTCTTGGGCTGATCAAAAATGACCTACGTAGACTTGGGATTGAAGAAAGGGCAGAATGCAGGTATTGTGAAATGGAGGCGAAAAACTCAATACACATACTCACAGCATGTCCTGCCTTAGGAAACACCAGAGCTCTACAACTTGGAGCATACGAAATAGAAGAGGATGACACTAGGTAGATCTGGTTTTTCAATTTTCTACATAATATTTTCAATTTTCTAATTTTTTTGTCGCATTTGAGTAAGTTTAAGTTTCTACACAATTAATATCTTCATTCACAATCATATTCTTAAAAAATACACACTTCACCTTTTCGGTTTTTGATGTACAAATTTTCCTTCCATTTATTATTATATATTTTTTTGGAAACTCTTTCTTTTACACCTTCCTGTCGATAGCCTTACTTGTGATTTAATCCCTCTTCGGTAAACAATCTCATGATTCTCTTTTGGAGATATTATTTCATAAACTTTCTACATTGTCGCATGGTTGTTCGAAAAAGTTCTTTACCTGTTTTTGTTGTTTATATTTGGAAACAATAAGTATATAACTATAAATATAAATAAAAAACACAATTAACACAGTAAGACCAACAACAATCAAATGCACCTATATGTCAAATTGAAGCATAAGCATCTAATTAAATTGAAAAACCTCTAGTTAAAAATATGAAATTCAACATTAAATGCTTTTATCGAGCCACTACAATATTTTAAGCAGACTCTCTCCGAAGTAATATGAATTCGAAGTGAGACGATCGCCATTAACTTCCAAATATTCCACCTCGTCTCTCACCGCAGCCTCCCTCAGAAACTTTTGAAACTTAGTAATACCCTCTTGAGTCTAGACAAGTGGCCGCTGTTAACGTTATGCGGGTTAGTTGATTAACAAGTTGCGTCAAATTAAAATCCTCAAAATTTATCAATTCATTGTAAGATGGTAAAACTGTCCCAATTTTGGTATCTATTTCATCGGAAGTTACTTAAAATATAATATTCTGTTAAATACAAATTGTAACATTTCTATACTTACTAAGAATAATAAAAAACTCTTCGTTTTAACTCAACTTCCAAGTTTAATTGAAAATATTAGATTTAAAATCACAATTACAGCTGTTTCGCTAAAACCTAGCATAGCCAGATCTACATATTGAAGTTACATTTTGTTTGTTTGCTTGTAGCTATAGGTACCTGATGTTGATTATGTAACTAAGGCTAGACCAAGTATGGAAGTAACATAACAATATTAAAGCCTAAATGTTATTAGCCCTAAGGTATTATCCTGGATGTATTTCTCTCTAAGATCAGTATAACTGTGCAATGATATAGAGGAACCAGGAAAAAAGTATATCATGCTGATCTTTACAATAACTTAATATATTTCTGGTACGATTACGTCTTATCTATGTATAAAATGAAGACTCAATCAAAGTAAACAGTTTAATAGTGGAGAATTTCCAAGATTTATTTGTTAATTCACTACTTTAAATTGTGGATCTGCTAGATGTCTTTTTATTTCAAGTTCTTCGAGGAAATCTAAATTTTGTTTTTTATCACAAATATGTAGTGTTTGAATGTCATTGGTGTGTATTAGTGAGTATGGATGTTCAAGAACGCGTTTTGCTTATTTTGGTGCTCTAAGTGTTCATTGAATCTTATTTATTTTAAACCTAATTTTTTCAATAAAACTTGGAAATTGAGTTAAAACGAAGAGTTTTTTATTATTCTTAGTAAGATGGAGTAAGGGTTAGTACAATAATTTTAATTTCTATATTATTCTTTATAAAGTTGAATCGAGCAATATTAAGACAATTATTTAAAACTTTTAGCCAGGTTTCAATAGAATAATTATGATGAGCAACTTGATCATGTTAGTGTTAGTAAAGTGTTAAACTATTTTTATAGTTAATATATATTTATTGAATTACATTAAATATTTTTTATTAACAGAATTAAAAAACTAGCGAAGGTTGCACGCAAGCAGCTTCTTTGATAAGTACCACCGCTAGTTGAGTTTTAACTTATTTCTTACTATTTTTAAAGTTCTAACAGTATTTTATAACTGTAGTCAGTTGAAGCAGGGCCATTAAGAGGATTTGTTGCAATCTTATGAGACCTAATAAAAACCCTTGCTTACCAGCAACGTGGAGCCTTTGAAAGAGTAGGTAGTAAAATTGGACTATGGAAGCACCTGCACCCAAATCTGTTTTAAAAACACTTACTGCCTTAAGAGCCGCTATGGTTGCTTATTTTAGGTCTAACCCTGTAGAAAGTTTAAACTGTGAAGCAGAGCACTTTTCCTCTGGTTAAGACATCAATAAATCCTTCCTACATAGTCAGCTAGAACCTAATTCCAACCTTCAAATCAATTTCACTATCTAATTAATCACCCCAAGTCACAACACCTCCTTATAAAATTCAAAGTTTTCCACAAATCTTAATAACTCTTTTACATACACCAGTCTAACACACGGCAACATACTGCCATCTAGATGACAGCTGCGCATGTCCTCTCGCGGTAAAACATATTTTTTTAATAGTGTATTCCATAGAGGAAAAAAGTTTGACACGGAGGGCAAAACTGACACTGGTAGCGTGAAGTTAAAAACCCCACTGGTGCAGTATCAATAAATTTTGCATTTGGCCTTGAGGGTTATGTTAAAATGTTTATGTTGTCGTTATTTTTTATTTGTAGTTAGAAAGGAAATCTAGAAACCCATTTTAGAATAAATACGCTGTCAATTTTAATCAATGAAACTTTTCTTATCGTTTATTCAAAATAACCAGTAGTATATAATATGTTGTGGTTTTATTTATTTAATTGTTATAACAATTTAACACCCTCTTATTTAATATAACATTGGCTATTTTGTACATTTATTTATCGTTTTCTGTGCATATTTGCAAATATGTTCTTTCTCCTAACAACAGGAAATCTTCATCAATATCACAGCTTGAAGAAAGCAGTGATGAAACAAGCAATAGTTCCTGCTCTTTATTTTTATTCCAATTTTTTTTATAGTAATAAAATAAATAAGATAATAAAAACACAAAACAGATCAGAGAAAAAATACAATTCTACTCTACCCGCCAAATGTTCTCTAGAAACTGGTGCCACATGACCACGAGACCTCGTTCGGAACTTTTCGCACTCAGAGAGGGACTGACGTCCCAATGAATTAAACGAACCTTTACTGCATTTTCGAATAGTTGGTAAAATCGCCCTGGATCTGCTTTCGTTCTACATTTTTTCCCAATGGAATACGCGATAAATTGTAAAAAAGATAAAAACTAATTTACTATGGTCTGACATTAAATGTTGCGGATATTTGTCTACTCGATGTGGGTTTTTCTCAAAGTCAAGCATCACATCTAATTTGATATCACTCGGTGCAGCGGCTTTACATGTCCAAATTCACGAAATTGCTTCTCTATTTTATTAATTGTACATTGGGATATAGGCGGCAAATTCGGAATGTATTCAAGAAATATGCGAGCAACTTCCATTTGTGTTCGGGTGTTATCTCCGAAACCAATCATCTGTAAAACTACGAGGGTTGCCTTTTATATTTCTGGATTAGAAAACAAAAACAAATATTAATAATCGAAAATCTCTTTATTGTTTTTCAAAATATTCCCCATGAAGTTCTACACACTTTTGCAAGCGTTTGAACCAATTGTCGAAGCACTTTTGCCACTCAGATTAAGGTATATCCAAAACATACATTTTGAATGCAGCAACCGCTTCTTCAAGTGTCAAAAAACGTTGACCTCTCAGTTTGTTATTTACGTACGGGAATAAAAAGAAGTCATCCGGCGGATGACTCATCAAATCTATGTTTTGGGTGCTCAAAAATGCAGTTGTTTGAGCCGATGTGCGTGGGAGCTCGCATTATTGTGGTGAAAAGTGATCCGTCTTTGGCAGTTGGTTTTCCTGATTTTTTGGAAGACAACTATCAAACAAATGGTTGTATACCACTCAGAATTGACTGTTCTGTGTTGTTCTAGTGATACGATTGCGACATGTCCAGTTTTTCCGAAAAATCAGGCGACCATTTGATTGGGAGTTCGTGCGCGAACAACTTTTGTTGGATTGGGCTCATCTTGAAACACCCATACAGTCGACTGCAGTTCGGGCTCATACGCGTAAATCCACGATTCATCACGATGTCATAGACCTGCACGAAATTCGTCTTGGAGTGAACTATATACGGTCACGATGGAATTCACCATACCATCGATAAACACTGCTCCTTGATGGAGCTTCATCGGCAAAAATTGAAGTTCTTCCATGCACTGTTGCTGAGTTAACCCACGTCAAAAGTTGTAAAAAATTATCAAACGAAAATGTTCACGATATAATTCCATTCTTGAGCCGAGATAAATCTTTTAAGTTACTGTATAGATCACAAATAGCGCTCGTATGTCAAAACGTTTTGAGTACGTATAACCTCAAAAATGTCTTACTTTACGATAGAGCTGTTAGTTGCCAGATTGCAACACCAGGGTTGCCAAATCCTGAAATATAAAAGGCAACGCTTATATTATTTTATGCGTTTCTGTTAACCATTTTTATGAATTGAACAAAATTTAAACGACAATTGTAATATTGACAATATCCTGCAGTTATAATTATTACAAACCAATGTGCTGAGGCGTTTTAAACAAACTAACATTGATATGATAGTGTTTTAAAGTATTTTTTTTTAATTGATATTAAAAAAAGAACACTGATATGGTTTTTGCTTAGGTACTCTTTTATTATAAAGACTGAAACGGGAAATAATGTTAATTTTTACAATAAGTTTATAAACAAACATTTTTGCATAGAGAATGAAGAGACCTTTAAAATGATATATAACAAGCCCATATACTTCCTATTTAAAAAATTGGAGTTTGTAACTGTCACTCAAAGGGGGTTGAATTTTCACTTTAAAGAATGTCAATTTATAATTTAAATTCGACGTATTTCGGGATTTGGGATTTTCTATAAATATGTAGGTACAGTAACCGAAATAATGAATTTATTCCATATGGCTTTTCCACACTGTATATTTATACCTGTTGTAATGTAACTGCACCAACTGTGTCAAACATTATTGTCGGCGACATACAATAAAGTTGATATAAAAAAAAGATTTTTCTTTATTTGGGTTGGAGGATATTTCTTTCTGGTCTTACGCTGTGCAAGAATTTTCATAATTGCTAGTTTTCCCTAGCTAACTTGATGTTTTTCTATGTTTTTTGGGTCGCTAATTACGAATTTCTTGGTTACTAGGCCGAAAAGTTGTAAGTTTTTTGATTATTTTATTGTTATTTTTCCCTGCGTTATCATTATTGAATTTAACGACTAGGTTTCGCGCCATGTAAGCGTAAATCACGCGCGCGTGGCACTCTAACTAAAACTTAATACATTTCTTTATTAAAAAAAAATAAAGTAGCACATGAAATGATGGAGATAGAAAAGGAAAGAAATTAAGACTTGAAACGACTGTTTTCATATGAACTAACTAATCAAAATTTTTAATTCAAAAGATGGAACTTCGAAAAAAGCTAGAGTGGAAAAAAATATAAATATAAATAAAAATGTAAATAAATCAAATGCAGTTATTTATTAAAATATGGTTTTTATGTGTTTTGTTACGGATTGCCTTTATAAAAATAACTACAAAAAGGGCATTGTTTACCAAAGGATCTACAAGTACGAATTTGTTTTTTACGAGTAAAGCTACAGTGTATACCTATGTATTAGTGTATGATGCATATTATATTATTTTTATGTTACATTATATTTATATATTCGAAGAAAATGGTGTGATGCTTTAAATAGAACAGATTTGGTAAATGTGACTGAAAAGGACCGATACAAATTAAGTATCTGCATTGACCACTTTACAAAAGACTACTTTTTCTCACAGAATAGAAATGTTACAGATTTAAAATTAGATGCTGTGCCTACGCTAAAACTTCCAGGTAATGGAGTGATTTTAAAATTTTGTTTGTGAATTAAAGCAAAAACTTTTTTAAATAACATGCACTTTTTTCAGGCATCCACCTTCCAAATTCGCATTATTCAGGTCTCATCCCTTCAACAAATAGGGAAGTTGAAATACCAACTATTATAGGTTAGTGTACAATTTTATTCTCAATTTCTAATTATGAGTCTTATATTGCCAACTCAGTTTTATAATATTTAAAATTTCTTTTTCAGAAACCAGCATCTCTCATTGATCTGATTATCCTCTAGCAACAGAAGCTACTCCCAGGACACCAGAATGCAATAGATCCATTTTAAAAATGATTGGGGAAAGAAAAATAAATTTGGCTCCTAAAGAGTTCTAGTATCTTTATTGTATTAATTGTAATAAAATTATTTTCCAAAAATAACGAATTATTACTTATTTCATTTTTATTTCAATTTCATAGTCAATATACCAAATTATTAGCAATATTAAAAAACTATAAAAATATTTTGAAAATTGTATTTATTATACTTACCAAAATATTTTTAAAATGTTTTGATATAAATATTTTAAATTAACCAATAAAATTAAAATACAATTATATAGTTAGTACTCAGGTCATGAGCGGGGCTGTAAACACGTTTTAAAAAAAAGGCCCTTAGAGTCGGCTATCTATAAACTTCTTTCTAATCTATGACATAATACTTATTATGAAATCAAAACAAAAAATATTGGATATGTTATTGATAGCCTTGTCTGGTGACCCATCCAAAATTTTTATTAGTTTTAAAAACTAATCTTTAAAAAAATAGACTGCTAGTGGTGAAAAAAATGCTATATGAGCCACGGTAGAAAAGTGTATTATTGTTCCGAAGCAGAAAAAAAATGTATTATTATACAAATAGGAACAATTACAAAAAATATTTTAACTTGCTCATGTAAACGTAAAAGTATAGTCACGTATTTAAGGTTATGGATCAAACAGCTGCTACTAAACTAACATGGCGTATGCGTATCGTATAAATTATTCCCAAAAAGAATTCTTAACCATGTAAAACGGTTCTTAGGCAAAAGACAAGAAAAGTAAAAAGGACATGCTATAGATCTACAGGTTACCTCTTTAAAGGTTACTTTTTATGTTCAATATTACAATTTTTAACCATTCGTCTATGAAAAACAGAATAAATTTGCATATATAGTTTTAGAAACTTTGGGTACGAGTAGACGCTGCCGCAAAAGCACGTTTTATTCCAGTTCATATGTTGGCAAAAAAGAGTGGAAAAGAACTTTGCCAGGTATTGCCAGCTTTGCACCATTTATCTGGAGCGAATTATACAAGTAAAGGAGGGACAAAGATGTGCTGTGAAAGCAGGACCTGAAAATGTTGGTAAAACATTTGGAAGATGTATAAATTAAATTTATAAGTGTTGTTTATGTATAGTTATGTATTGTGTTTTGCTGTGCGTATATTATTATGAAAAAATTTCTTATTTTTTAGTTAGTCGAGAGTTTTCAATCAAAAATTCTGTCGAAAATGCAGATCTATCTATCACCTACAATCAATTCTACAAAATCTATGATAATCCAAAATAACGATTTCATTGATAACATTTTTTTGGAACGTTTCAATTGAACGGTCATGTTACTAAGATGACCTAAGATCTTACGCAAAAAACCATTGTATGGATAGGTATTGTGAGAAATACAATTATTGGTTTATATTTTATTGATAACAACTTAACAGAAGCATTATATCCGGATTTTCTACAGAATAAAATAATTCCTGAACTGATCCAATTTGATTTTTTTAAAATAAATTTTTCACGACGCAATGCGTCGTACGTCTTCATACCAAATTAGTTGTTGCTTTTCAATGTCTTCTATAATCGTTTTTTTGACATTCATTTGTTGCCTTATTTCTTCATTTCTTACATGTTCTAATTTAGACTTCCTGACTGTTCTCCTCCACTGACCTATAGTTGTTTAGTTGCCATACTTCGGAACCATACGTTATCACTGGGTTTAATATAGAATTATATATATATTTTTTTGTTTCTGCTTTTATGTTCTTATTTCTATCAATGTACCTATTACTTGTTTTCCTTTTGTTATCCTATGTTTTATGGCCTCTTTGCTTTGCTTCCTGCTTCTGTTAGTTTTATTCCCAGATATATACATTGATCACATTTTTGAATCTTTCCATCTTCCACATCCAATTCTTCTGAGGGATTTTCTCCTCCTATACATATGATAGGTCCCATATCGACCTTCACCCAGAAATTTGTAGGGAACGGATAATATTGGATGGATGAAATTTGGTATACAGGGGTTTTCGATACTTCTGAATTCAACTAAAATATTTTCAAATTTATAGCACTTCCGGTTATACCGGAAATTGACACCAACTTCACTATTTTAAATAGAATACTACTTTTTTTTCTTTTTTTGTTTACACTTTTTGTAAGGTACCAGGTACCTAAAATTTACAGTTTTAGAGAAATTTGAGTTTTTTTGAAAAAAATGCTAAAAAGATGATTAATAAAATGTAAATTATTTCAATTAACTAATTGATAAGATTTAAAAATTATTACATCATTACACCTAAGGGCCTAAATTATAAGTTATAGTGTTTAAGAAAGAAATTAATTATACAGGGTGGTCACAACGTTGAGTTAAATTTTAACCACCTGGTCATCTGCAGAGTGCAGGGTGTATAATGAGTTATCTCCATTGTCTGAGTGCTTTGTCTATGTATGTTAAAAAGTATGGGGGATAAATAACAGCCTTGTTTCGGGCCTTTTGTCACCTGCACACCGTTAGAAATTTTCTTTCCAACTTTAATTTTGGATACTGTGTTATTGTATAACTCCTTGATAGAGTCAATCAGTGTAGCGTTTATAGTGGTTTTTTCCAATACCTCCCATAACTTTGTGACTGGCACGATATCAAGTAAGTGTATATACTTCACGGGATCTCAGTGTTCTTTTCCCGATTACTTGGGATAGGCAAAAGATAATCTGAATCCGTTTTGTTCTTCCGATTCAAACGGATAATATCCTTGGCATATTTGTTCTTTTATAATTCTTCCGCTTTATGGAGATATTAAATACGGTTTACACATACGACCTGGTAATATGGGTTAACTATCTTTCACCTACAAAAGCAATTGGAAGTCGGTACGGTACGATCTGGTATGTAGTTAATTCTCCAATATTTAATAATTGACAATTCCCATCTTGACTGGTAGAAATAACAGATGCATCTCTTACATAGGTAAATTTAAACCTTACCTACTCATAATAGTACCTGAAGAACTATTACTTAGGGTTGATTTTTATTTTTTTTGCTTGGGTACAAATAATGGTGTAAATGGCGAAGGATTAGTAGTCCCTAGATGCGAGAACAATGTATCAAATTTGGTAGTATTTGAAACACATATATTTTGTATAGATTAAAAGGCAAAAAATAATGCGAAACTGAAATGTACGTGTTTATGTCAATTCAGATTACGGTTCAATAAAACGCTAACAATGTCTATTAGCTTATTGTATTACACCCAACAATACCTCTTATTTGATACTTTTATCACAAGAGTTGCTTTGAAAACGATAAACCACCAATTTGTGACATTCGTCATATTGAATTTCAAATTGTAATAACAGCCACATCTGTGTGTAAAATTTCAGTTTAATTATTAGGCACAGGTTAACTAATCTAACATTCAGTTAAAGAGTGTCAAATAATTAACAAACCTTGTTTTTAATTAAAAATAACCCTAAATTAATTAACATTGTAAATACTAAATTATCTCAATAAATCTCAGGATGAATGAACTCTCAAAAGTTAACGATTTAATGATGTTTCGTGTTTAAAACAAGATATCATGTTTCCAGGTTATTAACAACTATTAATTTATTTTTAGGGTTTTACATGTTTTAAGTTCATTATCCATCTATCGATTTATACTTCAAACATATAACCTTCTATAATTGATACACTATAAATAGAATTTAAATCCTAAATAAAATTGTAAATTTGCAAATAAAACTCATTTTTATCGTGGAAGTGTTGTTTATTTTGTATCCTAATCATGATTCGAAATTATTGTTAAACATTTTTCCTGGAATTGTCCTAGCCTAGATAAAATATACAATTATGACTGTTAAGAGCATACAGTAGTGACCGCGTCCACCATAAAAATGAAAAGTCGAACAACATACAGCGTTAGAGCTGTATTTTCATAGATATTTTTCTAAAGTGTCTATTTTGACTGCAAAGAACTTTATAAAAGAGACAGTCTCACAAGTCGTAGACTTCGTTAGAAGAGTCGGGCTTGGGTATGGAATCTAGGACAATAATAGATCTGAAAAGGTTACAGTGAAATATGCCTTCGGTCACCTCATAAACATCTATTTATCTTTCAGCATACTGCAGTTTTTAAATCACTGTTTTCAACGCTGCACTAACGATCAAACTTAGTATGATCAATGTTGAGAGATCCTGTAAATTGGAAGATTTATGTAGAACAGGACAATCAAGAAACAAGTCTACATAAGACAATTTGAAAAATCTTTAATGGAAAGTTCGACTATCTGAATTTTTTCGTTCATACTATACAGGGTGATTGATTAGTGTGAGGAAGCTCAGTAGATCTGTTATAGTAAAAAATAAAAAAAATGTTATTGACAAAAATTGTAGGCAACTTTAAACTCCACATTTTAAAATTAGTTACAATCTTATAGGGTGTTCCATAAGATGGTGGCACACCAAACTCATGTTTTTTTAAATGGAACACCCTGTATTTTATTTTAAATTTGAAATCTGCATCACTTCCACATCACAAAAATGTCAAGTTTTTTTATGTTATACCGGGTATTTAAAAAGTTATAACCAATATTACCTGAAAATCGTATCAAGTTTAACTCCCTGTATAATTAAAAAAGGGTATAGAAACATTGATCTATTACAACTTTACAACCATAGTTTTTTAATAATTGTTAAAAATTATAACACATATTCGTTTTCATAATATTCGTTAAATCAAATACAGGGTAAGTCAAAATGCAAGTATAATATTTTCTTGTTAATTTTAAATAGAACACCCTGTATTTTATATCACTATCGAAAATTACTAATCATTCTTCAAATTTTATGAAGTACTCCCTATACCTAAAGTTATCAATTTTCTAGATATTTTTATTTTTTCATCAAAGTATTAATTTGGTAGATATATTAACGTTTACCTATAATTATTGTGAGTTGGCCATGATTGGTTTATCAGAAACTGACAGTCTGACATTGTTTATATTGTTTATTAATTAAGTAACGAAATATCGTCACAGAAGAGAAAACAATTTATTTCAAATAAAATTCATAAAAAATAACGGACGAAAATTAAAAAAAAATAACATCACATCAACAACAACTTATCTTACTTAAGTAAGATGTTCAAAATGACTTCCCAAATGATTGTAATGAATTTTTGTTGCATTCCCCTAAAATCCAGGTCATATCTACATTGCTAATTTAAATTGAATTAATTACTGAATTACTCAATAATAATTGTTGCTAGTTTACGATGTACCACAATATTAAATTATCAAACAATAATGTAAACTGTCAGTTTCTGACAAACCAATCGTGACCTCCCAATAATTATTGGTAAACGTTAAAACATCTACCAGATTAATACTTTGATAGAAAAATAAAATTATCTAAAAAATTGATAACTTTAGGTATAGGGATTACTTCATAAAATTTGAAGAATGATATTAGTACTTTTCGATAGTGATATAAAATACAGGGTGTTCTATTTAAAATTACCAAGAAAATAATATACTTGCATTTTGACTTACCCTGTATTTAATTTAACAAATATTATAAAAACGAATATGTTTTATAATTTTTAACAATTATTAAAAAACTATGGTTGTAATAGATCAATGCTCCTATACTCCTTTTGAATTATACAGGGAGTCAAACTTGATACGATTTTCAGGTAATATTGGTTAGAACTTTTTAAATATCCGGTATAACATAATAAAACTTTACATTGTTGTGATGTGGAAGATAAGGGTATCCCATTTAAAAAAAATATAAGTTTGGTGTGCCACCATCTTATGGAACACCCTGTAAGATTGTAACTAATATTAAAATGTGGATTTTAAAGTTGCCTACAATTTTTGTCAATAAGTTTTTTTTGTATTTTTTACTATATAACAGATCTACTGAGCTTCCTCACACTAATCAATCACCCTGTATACTAGAAATTAATAAAAATGATAATAACTCAACTTACCCTTAACATTGACAGAATTTAAGGCAGTTGCAGTTTCAGGCCATTTTTTTAATGTTAATATACTTCCCGTTTTATTTTGGTGTTGAAAGTTTATGACATATTGCCACATTAAGTAGGTACAAAAAAGAATTATTAAAAATATCTCATTTTATAAGGGGGTAATACGGTGGTCATAATTTATCCAATAAAATCCTATGGCTCGCCTCATAAGAACAGCACTGTATATCGAAAAGTTACTTTTCGAACAAAAATGAATATTTTGGTGGATGCGATTGTTCATTCGCCATTATTTTAACTGTCCGTTAATTATATTAGTTAAATATTTGTTGTATTTAAATTCCTTAATAGAAACACAAAGAATAGATTTTAAAATGTAAGTAAAATCTTCGGTTTTCAAAATTAAAAGACACATTTAACTAATAGAAATTCAGTTAACATATTTAGTCATATAGATATTAAAAAATCTGATTACTGATTGGTTTTAACATAAGGCAGCCATGAGTTAGTAGTTCTAGAGTATGTAGTGTGGACAAGTATCCATATAGCTAAGATGAACTCCACGAAATCTGCGATAATAATTTGCAGATAATAATTTAATGATTTAAAAAACGATAACTTCGTAAATAATAATTTCCCACGCAAGCTAATTCTTTAAAATGTTTTAAATAAATCATTTTTTACAAATTTTTAAACAGGTTTTATATATATACGTTAAAGTTAAAGGTGTTTTGTAGATAAAACCAAACAATTACTCCATATAAATTTGACATAGTTTTATAATAAATGCTTGTTCTACTGGCTTCAATAAATAAACAAATTAATAATTTCTTTTTTTTTTTTTAATTTATAATACAGGGTGTACCAACCTTACGACAAAGTTCGGTATACGGGTTGTTTTAGAAGATATCAAAAATAGTAGATCTCTTTAGGGTCCATATTTTGAAATTACCTTGTATGTATGTATGAATGTATGAATTCGGGGTGATAAGTACACTGCGACCTATAGGATCCATTGTGTCCCCCTTACTTGCCAAGTTCTGATGTTTTCTCCAATTTATAGCAGCTCTTCGAGTCCTATTTTCCTGAGGCAGTTTAGGACATCGTCAGGCTTCAAATCAAGTAGATCACCACCTTCTATTTTACGTGCTCCTAGGTATCTAGCCCTAGAATACTGCAGGGCAGGGCATTCTGAAAGTATGTGTATTGAGGCTTCATCCTCTTCCTTACAGAATCTGCACTTTGCTTCATCTACTAACCCTAGTTTCTTCACGTGGCTTTTTAACCGGCAATGCCCGGTTAGTATTCCCGTTAAAATTCGGAGCCTTTTTTTACTGAGGTTGAGGCAGCTAAGAGATCTCTTCTGGTCATAGTTGATTTTTCCTTCTCCAAGTCTTCCCTTAGTTTTCCTAAGATTACTCTACTGCTGATCCCATAGGATGGTTCTGGTCCCAATGGGGTTTCAGCTCCTTTTTTTGCCAGCTTGTCTGCTGTTTCGTTCCCCTCTATTCCTATGTGTCCCGGGACCCATAGGAGGGTGACAGTGTTCTTCTGGCCTAGTTCATTTAGTTTGCCTAGGCATTCCCAAACCATCTTCGAACTGATTATATTTGAGCTCAGCGCTTTGATGGCTGCTTGACTATCCGACATGATCACAACCTCTTGTCTACGGGTTTCTTCCAATATTAAATTCCACACATCTTTCGATGGCGCGGACTTCTGCTTGAAAGATGCTTGGGTATGTGCCCAAGCTTTCTGAGTATTTGGCTCTCAGTCCAAAAACTCCTATCCCAGTTCCCTCGTCTAGCTTGAAATTACCTTAAACTATACAGAGTGTTGTATAACTCCGTTACAAACCAAACATGTGATTTTTAAACAGGAACCCCTGTATATTATACATTCGGACTGCTCACATTTTTTTGAAGATTTTGATATGAGGTTTTGATACGTTATACAGAGTCCTTCAGAAGTTATGGGCACGTTTGTGTGAAAATCGTAGGTAAATCAACGCTCTGTATCTTATTAAACGTTGAAGAAAAAAAAAGTATTTAGCCTAATAGAGTTTCGTAATATGATACAATATCACCGTATTCCATTAAATATTAATTATTTTCCCTTTTGTATACAGGGTGGACGATAACTCGAACCTTTCATTTTCTTCTCCTCTTTCAAATGGAACACCCTATATTTTATATCTTAAATAGAATACCCGATTATGTAACTTTAATTTTTGTGAAGCATTCCCTATACCCAAAGTTTATGAAAACAGAGTATTTTGTAATATTTATTTTGAACCATAATTATTAACCTATATATTATGTGAAAGAAAGAAATGTTGAATGTAACAAACAATCCTTGGTTTCTCGATTGAATTTAAGGGATATATAGAATAGTTGAGGGATATACAAGGTGTTTCATAAAAGGTGGAGTGGTTTTAAACACAGCTTTATTAAAAATTTGCAAATTCAATGGTATATATTATTTTAAATTTACTGTACTATATAACCCTTACTCTATAGAGGTCCATCTTACTAAGAATAATAAGCAACTAAACGGTTGAACTAAACTCCACTTTTAATTAAAAAATTTGCTTTTATAATAGTGACAGCTAATTTTTTAATTAAATGTGGAAGATTAGTTCAAACATTTAGTTGTTTATTATTCTTGGTATTATTTTAATTTGGTATCACAGGATGAGCTAAATAATCGACGTATTTTGGCTTCAAGGTTGTATAAACTTTGTTCTTATCACTCAGAAACAATTAAAAAACTACAAGTATACAAGTTACTTTCAGCAAAATAGAAACTTGTTTTTTAAAAACAAATATTACTGCTGGAGTAACAAATGTATTTGACACAGAAATTACAAACAAAACTATAACTTATTCAGAACTAAAACTTGTAACTAAACATCAGAACTAAAACTTTTACCACTCAAAATACTTAGGAACAATCGAAGGAAGATTCGAAAAAATTCGAAATCGAATAATTACCATATCTGTTTATTTTTTTGATATTAAAATTGTCATCGCTACGCCACTGGATGAAATTATTGTACACAAGCAACTATTTTAACTTGCTGGTGAAAAGAAACAATGGGGCTTAAATAGTCCGGTTTTTTATACACTTGACAATGACGAACCATTTGTTTCACTAAGTTTCATATAATATTACTTATACGTTCGACAAAAACACCAATATAACTCTTACTATGTCAAATTTTGTAGTAAAACCGCCTCTGGGCGTGGTATCATTCAGAAGGGCCGAGCGGCGTTGTTGCTTATATAGAGCAACTCATTTGTATAATTTAACCGAATGAAATGAAGATACATTTTCAGGAGTTACCTATATATCTAAATATTTATAATTTTAGTGTTATTAGCTAGAAATAGAAATGCCTTATCCTTCCTCGATTATTTTTTTAATAAAAAGTAGTTTGACGTTGGAAGGCTCAAAATACATAGTTAAATATCTGCGAATAATTCGTGCCATAATTAAGATATTCCAGCGAAAATTTAGTGAGGGAAATTCGTTGTTTTATTTTGTTGTTGTTGTATTAAGTATGTTTGGTTGTTGTAAATCTTACGCTGAATAGTTAGATGAGCTTTTTGTTATCCTTTCCAAAGGAATAATTATAGAAGTCAGTTCTTCCACACAAAAGCCGTGTTACTTATACGTAATTTAAAACCAATATTTTGCTACTTATATAACTGATAATAATTACAGAGAAATTAGTCAACATTTGAACCAAGACGTGAAAATAAATTTTTTGGGTTATAATTAGAGAGTATTAGGTATAGAGTAAGTATAGGATTTAAAATGGGTAAATATAGAACGAACAAAAAAAATAAAATTTTCATTCAAGACATTGATAAATGGTCGGCTATTTTTGTGGTTTCTAAATTTCGAGAATATTTTAATATTAATTTGACGACAGATAATTTGGCCATTAATAATCTGCCCGAGAGCTTTAGCTGTATGGTTAATGAAAAGAGGAATCAGTAAAACACAGTAATTGTCAAAACATAAAATGAAGGTACCTACTCACTGTTCGTCTGTATTTATATTTATAGGAAACAACATTCAGCAGTGTAGATATATACAGTATGATGTAAATGTATGGAATAAATTCATTATTTCAGAAACAGACGACTTTTAAAAAAAATCTTAAAACACGTCAATTTTAATTTTTGAATGGCTATCAACTGCTATAGATGTGTTGGACATTACGTCATTAGTGATGGCGTAATGACGTTATCGACGATTTTTTTAAATACCAACCGAGGTCACGTGACAGCTCATTTGAAAGGTCTCCTTATCGCCTTTGCAACAATGTTATCATTTAAATATTTATTTTTACAGGGTTAACCAAAATTATGAACTTTGTTAAGTAGCATGGAATTACAATAAATATTCATTCACTGAACTAAAATACACTAAGGACCGCCACTGGGAATAAAACAAAATAGTGCTTATTGTTGGTTCCGAAAAAAAATACATTAATAAAAACAATGAGTGCTACATTATAATTTAAAATTAATTATTGTAGTAAATACTCATTAATTGACTCGTCTTTATTCGTCAATGATCTGTGAATCCGTCAAATAATAGACGTCAAATTTTTACTCTTCGAGTTTTTTGCCGACATTAATAACAGCATTTACAAAAATGAAACTACCAGAAACAGAACGAATCGAGATTTTAACCATGATTGGTTATGGGGATAGAGTGAGGACTCAAGCAGAAGTTCGTAATTTATTTAATGCTAAATACCCCAATCGCGATCCAATTACTCAATCAACAGTAAGTAAAATTGAAAAAAAATTTAGAGAAACGGGCCATGTTAAAGATCTTCCCAGAAGATATCCGAAGCCAAAAAACTGGACGTTGTACTGGCGTTTCAAGAAAATCCTCATACCAGTCCTAGGCAGGTCGCACTAGATAATAATGTCCACCAATCAACTGTTGTAAGAGTGCTAAAAAAGGAGAAGTGGCATCCATACAAAGTACGTCTGATCCAGGAGCTATTAGAAGATGACTTTGATAGAAGAATCGAATTCTGCGAAATCGTTATGGAACAATGTAACAGAGATCCGGATTTCATATAAAAGGTACCTTTTTCAGATGAAGCGGCTTTTATGCTGAACGGTCACTTAAATCGCCAGACATATCGATATTGGGCAACTGAAAATCCACATTGGATGAAAGAGTATAGGACACAATATCCCGAGAAGGTGAATGTTTGGGCCGGCATTAAAACAATCAAATTGTAGGACCACATTTTTTTGAGGAAAACCTAACTGCTGCTAGTTATCTGGAATTTCGTCAAAATTATCTGTTGCCACAGCTGAATCAGCAATTTCCAAATAGAAATGATTTATGATACCAACAGGATGGGGCTCCCCACACTATGGCGTTGAGGTACGAAATAACCTTAATAACGTTTTCCCAGGTAGGTGGATAGGTAGAAGGGGGCCTATCGAATGGCCACCAAGGTCTCCAGATTTGACTCTGTTAGACTTTTTTTTGTGGGGATATTTAAAGAGCAGAGTATATCAAAATCGACCGAATAATGTAGAAGAGTTGAAGGAGCGAATCCGAACGGAAATTGCACAAATAAAACCTGACGTCCTCAAAAACGTTAGGAAAGAATTTACTGCTCGCCTTTCTCATTGTATCATTGCTGAAGATCGGCAATTTGAACATTTTTTGTAATTTAATTGTATTTAAGTAAACATTTATTCTAAGTTAATTGTATTAATAAACCAACAGTTTTGGTTAACCCTGTAGAAATAAATATTCAAATGATTACATTGTTGCAAGGGCAATAAGGAGACCTTTCAAATGAGCTGTCACGTGACCTCGGTTTGTATTTAAAAAAATCGTCATTACGCCATCACTAATGACGTAATGTCCAACACATCTATAGCAGTTCATGGCCATTCAAAAATTAAAATTGACGTGTTTTAAGATTTTTTAAAAGTCATCTGTTTCTGAAATAATCAATTTATTTCATATATTTGCATCAAACTGTAGATAGATAGATAGATAGATAGATGGAATCGCATATAACCTGACAGAGCGCCAGGGAGTTAGCAAGGTGCTAACGGGGTAGTTCGAGGAATTTTGAAGACTCCTCGAGGAAGTTATCCAGGTTGTGTAGGAAAAGATGTTAGAAATTTTTTTTGTATCACCGGAGGCGGGAGATAGGTTGCGGGGTTAGCATCGGTTTTGGGTTTTAGCTAATCGCTAGGGGAGATGTGTCGAGGAATATCTCGTATTCCTCTGAGAGCAGATCTCGTAGGGTTGCTTGCAGTAGGCGCAGAGATAGATATGAAGTTTTTCTTCTTGGTTTTCTGAAGCGACGGTTGGTTAGCCAAGGAAGTTTTACAGTATTTTTGGCAAGTGTGTTGTCGGAAAGTAGGGTGCGCTATACATAGCGCGAATGTAGATGTTTGATTCAGTCGGGGACTGGGGTGATGTTGGTGGGGGTGAGACGCTTTTGATATTTGCAATATTTAAGAATGGGTCGTTCACAAGATTGGATTGTACTTGTGATGTTGGTGGAGGATATGCTGTGTAAAATAGATTTGTAGTCTAGGAGTGGGCAGTTATTTGTATAAGCAAATGTTTGTTTATTGTGTTTGATATCGTGATTCCCGAGACTTCCAACGATATCGTCAAGCTGTTTCGAATAGGTAACGGTAACAAAGGACCAAAGCCTATAAAAGTTTGTTTCAAATCAAGCGAAACCGCTATTAATCTTCTAAGAAACAAGAAGAGATTGGTTGGTTCAGAATTTCAGAAAATCTCAATAAAATCAGACATGACTCCTTTTCAACGTGACCACTTAACTAAATTACGCAGTGAACTTGATCAACGGATTTCTGCTGGCGAAAAGGATATTACCATACGATACAATAAAAACCGTCCAGTAATTGTTAAAACATCCAAAAGAACTCGTGAACATGATGACTCTCCTAGTCACAGCCAAGTCTCTAAAGTATCCAGACAGGTATGTAGTCAAACTCCAAAATAGCAACCATTAGTAATCGTATCCTGGAATATTCACGGGTTTAATAACCTCTCCGAATTTCTGGAAGAAAAACTTGACTTTCATATCCTGTGCATTTGTGAAACATGGATTTCCTCTACCACAATTAATACACCTTTACGTCTGAAGGACTATACGTATATCTGTTCACCCGCTATAGTTGACAAATCATATGGACGCGCAAGCGGAGGACTTTGTATATTTATAAAAAAATGTTTTTCTTACACTATATTAGATAAAGCGCCTTGGTGGTTGTGTTGTTTAATTAAATTTGGAACTTTTTCTTTTATTTTATGTTTTGTTTATTTTAGACCTAATTTAAATATTGTTGATACTTTAAATATATTTAAGTTTTCACTTGAACATATACTTGAAATGTATCCTTATCACTTTGTTACCATTTTAGGCGATTTTAACAGCAGAATTGGTAACTTAGGCAATGTAGCTGTAGAGATTATAGAAAATACAAATTTATTCGATGACAGAGTTAGTTACGATGAAACTATAAATACCAGAGGGCGTAGCGTACTTGAATTTATGGAAAACTATTCTTTTTGTTTATTAAACGGTCGTACTAGTGTGGATAGACCAGCAAACTTTACTTTTTGTAGTAGTACGGGACAAATCGTTATTGATCTTGCATGGGTCAATAACTTAAATCTCGATTTAATAAGATCTTTTTTTGTTAGAATTTCCGATCACTTTCCGATTCAACTTGAACTAAACCTCGATGTTAGTCTTGATCAGATTGCCCAAGTACAATATGAAAATAATGAAATTTCCTACCTAAAATGGAATAGTAATCTTATGGACATTTACCAACAAAAAATGATGTGGTCCCGAAGAACAACATTTTTACCCGATATTAATGAGTCTTACAATAATCTATGTACTGCAATTCGCGAAACTGCAGATCAGATAGGTATGGCGAGTATCGTAAAACAAACTAATGCGTACTTTAAAAATACATCTACTCCGTGGTACGATCAAGAATGTAAAATAGTAAAAAGAGAATTAAGTTTGATGGTTAAAAAATATAAAACTAGCAATTTTTCGCATATTGCTAAAAACGATATGCTAACGGTGAAAAGAAAATACACACGTTTATTAAATTTTAAGAAATCCACTTTTGAGTTGAATATTACTGAATCTATTGCCAACACAAATAATCCCAATGAATTCTGGCGAGTTATCAAATCTTTCAGAAATACTCGAGTAAATCCCAATATATCTGTAGCTGAATGGGAGCTTTTTTATGATGGTTTACTTTGTCCTAAAACCATTGATCTTACAATCTTCTCAGACGCTAGACATGAGTTTCTTGATAGTGATATTTCTTATTGTGAGGTAGAACGGGCTTTGCAGCAGAGTAGAAATAGTAAATCCCCGGGAATAGATGGCATTTCTTACGAGTTTTTTAAATATCTGCCGGAAGTATGGGTAACCTATTTACAGTCACTTTACAACCAAATAATTTCGAATGGTTGTGTTCCGGGTTCCTGGGGAGACATTGTTCTTACTATGCTACACAAAAAAGGGCCTTTAAACGATCCAAGTAACTATAGGGGAATAGCTCTCGTTAACTGTTGCACTAAACTTTTTACCTCGATCTTACTTCATCGCTTAACATCTTGGTCAGACATTACGAACGCATTACCTGAATCCCAGAAATCTGTATTTTATTGTACGCAGATGATCTTGTAATATTGGGCGAATCAGAAATCGATATTTCTCGTAAACTCTCCATATTAGAACGGTATGCTGATGATAACGGTATTGTGGTAAACACTCAAAAGTCCAAAATAATGCGTTTCTCGCGTGGTGGCTATAAAAGAAAATTTAACTATAGATTTTTAATCAATAACTCTGAGATAGATATAGTTAATACCTTCCCCTATTTAGGGGTCGAATTTACTTCGTCTGGACTATTCCGCCAAATGAGTGAAACGGCTATTTCTAAGTCAAAACAGGCTATTGGTGTGGTTTTAAATCTGCTTTCTAAGTCTAAGTGCACCTCGTGGGATGCTCGAATTAAGTTATATGATTCCATCGTTATCAATACGCTTTCGGCCTGTATGCCCATCTGGAGCCTTGAATACCCAAATATAGTGGAAAGAGTACAAGTTGCTTTTTTCAAGCGAATCCTTCTTCTTCCGCAAAACACACCGGATTATTTAGTAAGGGTGGAAACAGGATCAACCCATCTATCCTATCTAATTTTTAAATACGCTTTAAACTGGTTGATCAAAATATTAAGTATGGAAAACTGTCGTTATCCAAAGAAATGTTTCATTAAACTCAGAGAGTGTGGAGCTTCTGATAAAAGATACAACTGGATTTTGCAACTAGAATCTTATTTTTCCGCTATAGACAGTCTCCATATATTTCATCAGTTTGATGCACGCGTTTTTATCAATAGCAAAGTGTTGCTTCTTGAAAAATTTAAAATATTGTGTCACCGAAATGACTTAATGAAACTTGCCAACTCCAGATATCCTCTATTCCCATTAAACTTTCAAATGTCTCCATACACTAAAACTTACTTGACATTAAAGATCAACATACATTTAATCCGTTTAATCTCACAAGTCCGTTTGGCTAATATAAATGTATTCAGGATTTATCATAAAGGCATTTACTATAAAATCGACACAACTGAAATCTGCTCACTATGCAACACACATCAAGGTCAAACTTTAAAGCACATTTTGTTTGACTGTCCTATACTGTCCCCAGTAAGACCTAAAGTAGACTTCCTTGAAAGCTATACGACTTTGTCTCAGTCGTTGAACGACATGTCATGCATGCAAATGAGTATTTTTTGTAAGTTCATTTTAAGCTCGCTCAAACTAAGATCTTTTCTGTTAAATGAATAATTTGTTCTTTTATTAACAAGTCGCTAACTCTGTTGTAATTTACTTTTTTATATTGAATTTTTTGTTTCATTTTATTTTTTGTGAATATTTTTATTTTTTTTATTTATTTTATATCGTAGGCATTTCTAACTCTGTATATGGTTGGGCTTCTTGTCACAAGATGTATTTCTTTAAGGCAATAAAGTTATTATTATTATTATTATTATTATTATTATTATTATTATTATTATTATTATTATTATTATTATTATTATTATTATTATTATTATTATTATTATTATTATTATTATTATTATTATTATTATTATTATTATTATTATTATTATTATTATTATTATTATTATTATTATTATTATTATTATTATTATTATTATTATTATTATTATTATTATTATTATTATTATTATTATTATTATTATTATTATTATTATTATTAGTATGAATGAAACCAAAAACTGGATGTTTACAGAATTTGGACTGTCTCATAAAAGCATTGGAAAATACAACACAAACTGATGCAACATTAGTTTTTAATTACTATCTAGTATATTGAAGCTAAGGTCATTTATAATCAATGATTAACAATGGAAACTTGTGTTTTTTGTTGGTAAGTTTATTATTTTTTTGTCTGATTATTACCTATGTATGTGCCTTGCTGATTGTATACGTACCTATTGTCTTTTTTTTTATTTACCTGAACTCTTGCTGTAATCTTGTTAAGAAGCAATAGGGTAAGTCCGGGATAGATGCCCCACCGAGGAAGATGGCACGCGATGGCAACATCGCTATTAGTTGTAAGTCGGCGTTAGCTTTAGTATCAGTTGTTTATGTTTGGTCAGTGCAGTGTGTAGTGGTTTCGTTATTTTTGGATCTTGTTCAGGTGAGTTATTTGAGAAAATCTGTTTTAACAACGTCGTAAAATTATTCACCGCGTTTTGTTTTTTTCCTTGCATTATCTTGAAGTTTTAAGTCCCGCTGTTTTTGTGTCGCAGTGTGTTTATGGTTCTTTTAATGCCTACGTTGCCAGCAAGCTCTGGCGCCAGATTTGTACGCGATGTTTGGCTGGGGCATCTCCACCTGACGTTTGGGGAAGATGTCCTAGCCAATTAAGTGAAAGATACCGTTATTAGTAATGTTTTGTTTCCTCATTTTCAGCATACCGTGTTGATCAACGTCGCAAGTACCACCATCCATGCTTTCAGTTTCAACAATTAAAAAAACTCCAACCAAGGTTTCAGTGTCTACTATCGAAAATCCATTGCCCGGTCCGTCCTGTCAGAATGATGAACCCCAAGATTGCACTCCGCTGAATGATGACATTACTCCTGTCAAAATCTTGGAAAAGGTTAATCCCGTCCTGATTATAAAAGTACAAGAGGTAAGAAAACGTTCACGTCAAGTTGCTGCTGTGATGACAAGCCCAGAATTTTTGACCAAAAAAAAAGTAAGCTGCAGAAGAAAAATAATAAGGAACCGAAGAAACAGACCAAAGAGAAGAGCAATAAAGGGCTCCCTAAGAGAAAATAGGATCAGATACAGACACCGATAAAAGTGTATCAGTGTCTGCACTGCAAAAAATGGAGTCATGAAGTTTGTTCTAAATACGAAAACCTTTGCGATTTGTGTGGCAAAGTACTTGCCTTGAGGAGAATATAATAGTGACTACTTAACTATATTGAGCTAAAAGGTTCTGCTAAGACGTTTTACTAAAGTGTATCTCTTAGTGTCATAAGTATTTTTTATACCGGGCCATCTTTCCTTATCTAGTGGGTTATCTTTGACTAACACTCCGCGAAAGATGGCCAATGCTACTTTTTAAGTTTTGTTTTATGCAAGACATTAAGGCCTATCATATTGTTATCTTTTGTGTTTAGATGAAAGAAAATATATTGAGTTATCATCTGAAGTAGTTTCTGTAAAACTTACATAAATTGTGACAATGGAAAAAGGTGGGGCATCTATCCCGGACTTACCCTACATATTATTATTATTATTAGATTCTATTATTTTTTTGGATTCGAAAAATGCTTAGATTAATATTTTGATTAATATTTTATATACAATAATATGCAGGGTTTTCCAATTTATAGATATAATTTAAAATGTAGTTTTATGGGCTGTGTTGAAATGTAAATAATTGTCAAATATGAAATTTCTTAGCAATACCAACCAAAGTAACACAGTTATAAAAAACTAGAAATCTAATTATTGAATATTATTACGTCAATTAAGCAAATACTCCTAGTATTTTTAATTAACTATTTGATAATATCTTAAGCTCGGTTATCCCGAATTGCAGTTATTTTTCTAAATTTACCTTTTAAAATTTGATCTTTTCCAGAAAGTATTCAATTACCATAAAGCATAAATTAAAACTTCAAATAACTATAAAAGGTTATTATTATCCACGATGACAAGTACATCAAGTTAATTATGTAGAATATTTTTAAAGAATAAACGTCCGAATAAATGTCCAAAGATTAACATTATGTAGAGTAAAAGAAACCCAAAAAAGGAATTTTAAAGCAAATATAAAATCATTTAACTACTTTTTTCGGATAAATTACGGTAAAATTTTCGTTTTAATTCCATTAAGTTTTGATGATTAAACCCATATAATAGCCAATTGCAAGTAATATGGTGATTTTTTCAATAGTTGTATCATGTTCATAAACAACATTCTAATTTAATGAGTTTAACATTTGATATATAAGTTGAAATCAATCAGCAGAATAGCCTACTTAGGTAAAAGTGTATAAATTACAGAATACAAAAACACACAAACACATTACATAACGAAAATATTTAGTTCAACCAATTTACCAATATTTAAGCTGAGTTTAAAGAAACATTATTTTTTTAACTCTTGAGAGTATTTTTTACTATAATTACCAGTAAAACCCATTAATTGCAAAACATAAAATGAAGGTACTAAGCGATTTCTTACTGTACCTACCTCTGTATTTATATTTATAGAGAACAAAATTACGCAGTTATTTGGAAAAACAAAGGGTTGTTTTTAGCATTATCTATTCTGTCATTAGGAATAAATTCACATTAACAAGCAATCAATCAGCAGAATAGCCTATTTATGTAATAAAGTCAATAAATTACACAATACAAAAATCTCACACAAACATTAAATAATCGAAAAAATTTAGTTCAACCACCAATTCACCAATATTTAAGTTTAATTTATAGTTTAAAGAATAACGCAAAAATACGAGTAAAAGTAATGTATTTTTGAATCATTTAGTGTGGAAAAGCCAAATGAAATAAATTCATTATTTCAGTTACTAGGTATATAGAAAATCCCAAAACACGTAACATTTAAATTATAAATTGAAATTGTTTAAAGTGAAAATTTGCTCCCTACCTTCCTTTTGACTGACAGTTACAACCCCCGATTTTTTAAATGGGGACTTATGACATATCGTTTGAAAGGTCGCTTCATTCACTATCCAAAAATGTTTTAAAATTTATTACAAAAATTAACATAAAGAAAATAAAATATCTGATATGTAATATTTAATAGTTCAGAACGTAAAAAATATTAATGTCAACGAAGTAGATGCTCAAAATGCTCACAGAGAACGTTATTCGTTCTCTTAAGTCATCTAAATCATGTGGTTTTGTTTTGTAAACAATATTTTTGACATAGCCCCATGAAAAAAGTTCAATCGGGTAAAATCAGGTGCTCTATCTTGCTGAAACCATATGATATTTGCTGAAAATTGAGGTCATGAAAGAAATTTGCCAAACCTGGCACCACATCATTTTGTAGTAGTGCTAAATAATGATCGCCATTCAAATTCCCCTCAACGAAAAAGAGACCAATGATACGGTTTTTAACAATCCCTGTCCAAAAATTAACCTTTTGAGGGTATTGTATATGGTCTTCTCTCATCCAATGAGGATTTTCCGTTGACCAGTATAGCAGCAATTTCGATGATTAGCATGACCGTTAACGGAAATAGTGCACTTATCAGAAAACAGAACGTTTTCTAATTGGATGGTATTGTTATTCAACATTTCCATCATTTGTTCACAAAAATTTGTTCTCCTATCAAAATCGTCTTCCATAAGTTCCTGTATTATTTTATAGGGATGCATATTACTTTCTTTCAATATGTGGTATCGATGTATGGTTGACATTAAATGTTGCGAATGCTTGTCTACACGATGTAAGGTAATTGGGGGGAAGATGCCTAATCTAAGTATTTTGGACAATACCCAATAGATCGCGCCACAAACACAGATATGTTGTTATTGTGTTATGTTCAGAGAACATCATAGTTTTCGAAGCGCTTAAGTGCATGCAACTGTTCCTTGAGGTGATATTGTGTTTTTTTTATGCCGGTAAGTTTTTTACGATAGAAATTAATTATATGATATACAGTGTTAAATGTTTTTTGTTTGTGCTAATATAATTTATGTAGGGTTTTGGAATTTATTACAATACTCCTGTCCTATTTTGAATGAGAAAAAGGATTTTGTTATTTTGATTTGTAGGTTTGGCATCTTATACCTAACGCCAAGATCCGTGTGGGGTAAGATGCCTTATCTTAATTGTACTGTAAACTTTGTAACTCTTGTTTTTTTTCTCAGGTTTGCGTCCATTTTGGTTAGTGGTTTCCTTTCAGAAAACATGGAACATGTCGATGCAGAAAACACTGACGAACATAGCGGCGACGTAGCTGTAGTTAATTTTGATGATATTATTGCACCATTTCCATCCATAGCTGCTCCTAGTAGGCCAAACGTTAGAAAACAACATGCACTTCTCCTGACTACCGCCAACAGAAACGCACAAAAAATTGAAGAAAAACAAAAGAAGCAACAAGGGAAGGCAGCTAAGTTAGAGAAGAAACTTCGTAAAAAAGGTAACAAAAAAGAAGAAGAATGTAGCACACGATAGCGGTAGTGAAGAAGTCAGTGGAGCTGAAAATATTGTCTCAGACCATAGCTCTGATGAACCTGACAGTGACAAGGACGACTTCTGTGCAATTTGCGATGGCTTTTACTTTAACAAAAAGGTTCCCAAAGTTGACTGGATTTGCTGTGTGTCACTAAATAAAACATTCAAAACTTTAGACTTGGTGTAAGATGGCACTTTAGCTGGCGTATAATGGGCAATAAAATGTTTTCTGTCTAAGTTGCCGAAATGACAGCTGTCAATGTTTATCCAACTTTTTCGTTTATTTTAAAGAAAATAAAAACTTTTTTGTGTTTAATCATTTGTTTATTACTTTTAATAGAATACACAGTTTTTGTAAGTAATTATTTTTTTCTGATTTTTAAAAAACTGTTATGCGTCTTCCCTCCCAATTACCTTATATGGGTTTTCCTCAAACTCAAGCATCACATCCAATTTTATATCATCTAAAGCCTAAAAGATCTGCTGGGCCGGACAATATACCATGTTATATTTTTAAAGCATGTCAAGAACATCTAAGGCCCCTTTTATGCACGGCGTCATGCGACGGTCGTCGAAAGACGGTCGTAATAAAAATGAATTGGCGTAAATGTGTCTATTTATGCACGACGTCGAGCGGTCATCGGGCGTCCGTACTCTAAATCACGATGTCGATAGTTAGAGTACGACCGTCGGGCGGTCGTCAAGAATTTACCTTAATAACATTACCGTATATGGAGCTATTTATGCACGGCGTTTTTTGACGGCAGCCAAATAACGGTCATCCGGGCGGTCGTTCTACGAACGCTCCACCAGCGTCTTGATTTGTAGAGGTAGTAGGCAGTTCGTCAGTTGTACTGTTGCTCTTGTTGAACATCCACATAAATTGTGTGTATATTAAGTGAAAAAAATGGAAGATATAGACACTGAGCTACTAATAGACGCTATTAATTCTAAACCCGATATGGGATTATTCAAATTAAGACTATAAAAACAGACTAAAGAAAAGAGATGCTTGGAACTTTGTTTGTGCTCTGGTGGTGCCACAATTTGAAGATAGAAGCGACATAGAAAAAAACAAATGAAACAACACTCATTCGGAAATAATTAAAAAATTTTTCACCATGGACTCGTAACTCCTCATATAAAGTGTAAAATGCACCTCTTGAGTGGCGTACACTTTTTATAGGGTGTACTGACCACCTTCTCCTCTTCTGCTGTTTGTTTTTTTTTATTTTTAAATAGATTTACATCACATATGGATCTATGAAAGCAAACATTGTGAGTCCAACTATGTATGAGCAGACGATCTGTAGGTGGAAAAAAACGTCCGTACCACGCTCGCCCGACGCGCGACGTGCGCCCGACGGACGTCGTTCGACGTTGAGACATTTTTTTCAACGTCACATGACGACCGCCCGACGACCGTCGCATGGCGCTATGCATAAAAGGGGCCTAATGTATCCGTTAATGATAATTTATAATAAGGACTTGGAATCAGGTATCTTCCCTGAGAAATTTTAAAAAGCTCGAATAATACCTGTTTACAAAAATGGTAACAAACAATTTATACATAACTATAGACCTATTGCTACCTTAAATTGCTCGGCTAAACTATTTGAATTTATTATCTATCATAACATTTATTTTGCAGTAAAGAATTTGGTATGCGTCAATCAACATTGATTTATATGTGTAAAAAATCCGTAGAAACTAATTTACTACTACTACATTTTTGCAGTTAACTAAAAAATCAATTTCAGAGGAGGGTACTTTTAGCTAAAATGAAACTATTTGGAATAAGTGATCACTTACTTGCATTCTTTACCTATTTTAAATAGCGGTTGCAATTCGTTACTTTTCAATGTAAAGTATCGAAAGGTTTTTTGGCGGCTTCTGGGGTTCCAAAAGGATCGAACCTTGGTCCACTCCTATTTCTGATCTTTATAAATATTAAATTTTTATGGTACTAACCCTTACTGTGTGAAAGTTCATCTTATTCAGAACAATAAACAACTAAAAGGTTGTATTAACTTTCACTATTTATTCTATAAATACTTTAATTGCAATGACAGCCGTTTCGCTATCTGACGATGCTATCGAAATAGCGAAACGGCTGTCATTGCAATTAAAGTATTTATAGAATAAATAGTGAAAGTTAATACAACCTTTTAGTTGTTTATTGTTCTGAATTTTATAAATATTTGCCAGCCTGTGTATCATCTCACTCACTACTCTATGCAGATGACTTCAAAATATTCAAAAAGATATAGATGACCTAAATGATCGACTATCTTTGCAAAATGATTTAGATGAAATAAATAAGTGGTCAATTTCCAACAAATTACTGTTCAACAAAAGTAAATGCAAAGTCATTACTTATTCAAATAAGGTAACTATTCATCGGTTTATTTACAATATGGGTGATATAGTTTTAGAAAGGGTTACTAAGTTTACTGATCTCGGTATAACATTTCAGACTAATCTCAAGTTTGTTGAGCATATAAAGGTCTCAAGTGAAGCACGTAAATTGTTAGGTTTCATTAAGCGGACTACTTATCAGTTTTGGGATATACGTACCATTAGGACGTTATACTTTTCACAAGTTCGTTCTAAGCTAGAATATGCGTGTGTTGTCTAGGATCCTCAAAAAAATAACCTGATTCGAATGTTGGAAAGAATAAATAGTGCAATTACTTGTTTTGACTAATGCTGTGATCCTGCTTTTCCTTCCAACCCTTACATTTTGTTTTGTTTATTGTTTTTGTATTTTATTTATTTATATCAATTAATTTTGTATTGATAAAAAGGCCTTGCCCTGTTTGTTTCTTAAATAAATAAATAAATTCCATCTGGCTTTTCCACACTTTATATTAAAAATGTGCACCATGGATTTGCAAAACGTTTCTGAAAATCATTAAATATATTCAAGAAAAGTAGTTGCTGCAAATGTGAAAACTAAGTTATTATTCTTGGCAATAGTTCTTCAACAGCTTCTTGCTGATTTTCCTAGCGAAATGTGGAAACCTTTATCATACTCCAAATGTAGGCATCAAGTGGTATTAAATCCGGTAAATGAGGTATCTTAGTAAATTTCTCTTTCAGGTTTATCCGTAAAATTTAGACGTTGTCCCTTTGAATATGGAAAGCTCCCAATAGATGTTGAACATTCGACCTTTGTGCAAACTGTTTTTCGACGACCTGAAGAGCCTTTAAGTTGACATAATACACTAACAGTACGACGAAGTTTCTCAACAACTGCAAGCATTATAGCTTTACTGTACAGCTTTGTTAAATTGTTTTTTTTTCCGATACTTGTTGTATAAACAAGGGCCATTTTCCGTATGTGCAGAAATAATGTCCTGCTAAAAAAACTTTTTCTTCAGTAGAAAGATCATAATGACAAAGATTTTAACCGTAATGTAATGTTGAGTTTAGGAATTAATGACAAATATACCAAATATTTCGGTACCAACGGTTTATTTGTGCGAACACCGTACTTCAAACGCAGCGAAATTTGTATAAAAATATATTATGTAATAAATTGTTTTACAAATAAATTTATTTCTATTAGTATCTTTAATTATTAACAATGCAAATGTGTTATATGCTTTTAGTTTTAATAGCACTAAATATCTGCAAACCAAACTTTTGTATTTTAAAATTTAATTATTTTTGATTTAAAATATAACAATAATATTTGCAATATATACCTAACTTTAATAGACTATTTAATTGAATAAAGTACTTAAAACTGGAATAATATTAACAAATACATTTTTATTCAGACCGTACACCAAATTGTAAACAGCATTGTCAACAACTATTGTTTGCTTTCATTGGATGCTCTAGCTAAAAGTAATTACCAATGAATTTTAATACCATATCCGATTTTGAATCCAATTAATCTCCTTCAAATGATTTTGTCTCCCAATGGAAATCACTAATTGAAGAATGAATGGAAACTTCTATTTCGTAATTTACATTAGAACAGTGAAGCATCATTTTTTGGTAAAGGTATACCATCACTAATTTGATCTATCTACATTATCAAACAAATATAACATGGATAATATTTTAATCACAAGGGTTAGATAACGAATAACAAACGATTATAGCGATAATTATTTATGATAATTTATTTACTACTTAATAATAATTAGTGTGGGTTGTACACTAAAGTCATATGTACGGGAATATACAGTGTGGAAACCACTTATGGAATAAAATTATTTGTGGGGTTAGTTTAGAAAATTATAAAAACGCTGGAACCCGTTAGACATAAATTTAAATGTACATCCAAATCTTATTTAAAATCGTTAGAGATTATACAGAAAAAATTTTTAAAGAATATTTTAACAAGAAAGAGGAGGTACCCAACAGAAATGATCTATAAAGAATCCGAAGTATTAGATGTTCGGCAACTGTACTTTAAAACATTAGCAATAACTCAATTTCGTCATAAAAATGAATTAAGTACCATTGGACATTCCTATCATACAAGACAGAAAAGTAACTTCTCGATGCCATTCATGAATAAGACTGTAGGACAAAAGTGCCACATTTATCTAGGTCCGAAAATTCTGAATTCAATACCTGAGAATTCTAAACAGAACCTAAAGTTTACCCAATTTAAAAAGAAATTAACAGAGTATCTCAGGACTACTCCTCGACTCTACATTAACTCTCTAATAGATTAATACAAAGATTCACTAAATAAATAAAGATATATATATTATGAACAATATGAACTGCTTATACTACAATACACAAAAAAATCTCTAACTCTACATTTAGATTTAAGGTTTTATAATTTTATAATTGTTTATTATTAAGTTTTATATTATATTATTTTTTGTACTTCACTATTTATTATTTATTATTGTGAAATGTACTTACATACAGCTGGTAACAGCTCGTAAGATTATACTATCACTTTATTCTTTGTTATTTGTTCATACTTCAATTAGAAATTTGTTGTTGTACTTTCTTGAATAAAGTTACTTACTTACTTACATGGTGATACACGCAAGTCTGGCATCGTCCATGAATTATATTTTTAATGAAGCACCCTGTATATTTTTATGATTTTAAAAACTCCTTAACAATACGACCTCAACGAACTATACCATGTAGGGTCTATTATGAATTGTACTGGGTGAAATTTTGAAATTATTTATAATTTTTTTCAAGTAAATAACATAGCAAATACATAAAATTGTGTAAATAATAATGTTCACACTTTAAATAATGGTTTTATTTTTAATTAGCTGAATGCAGACCTCAAATTTCAATATGTGGGGTTTTGTTTTTGTCACGAATAGGTAAAAACTGTATAGATAACTATGCCAATATAATTAAACTAAATCGGTAAATAATGTCTGTCAGTTGTTGATATGTTGACATTTAAATATCGTAGTTGTCAATTCTTAATCAAAAACTAATATCTTGCGAAGTAATAATGAAATATTTAACTGAGACTCATTGAAATTTTAATGATGATTGGTTACGGCAATAATTGCAGAGGACAAGTTGAAGTAGCAAGCTTATTTAATTAGAGGTATCCTCAGTTGCCTAATATTTCACAAGGTACTGTGTCTAAAATTCATGCACAATTTAGAGAACTTGGACATGTCAAACCACTAAAGAGAAAACCGCACTTCGTTGAAGATGATGTGAAATGGATATTATGTTAAGTGCCGTGGAGAATCCAACGTCAAATTTCTCGTCAAAATAATGTGTCACACAACTGTCCTAAGGTGTTTCCATAAAGAAAAAGTTATATCCCAACGCAATTGTACCGAACCTACTGAATGAAAATAACTGGTTCCAACAGTTATTATGAAATATTATTATGAATGAAATTTTCTCCAATAAATGGATTGGACGAAGATGTGGCCAGCTAGATCGTCGGACCTTACGACCTTAGATTTTTTTCTGTGGGTTACCTCAAGAACAAAGTATATGCAACACAGCGAACCAGCATTGCAGACCTCAAAGAAAGGATAACTACAGCAATACGGGCTATTTCACCTCAGACTTTATACAAAGTTCGGGACGACTTTTAAAGGAGAACAACAAGGTGGAGAACATTTTGAGCATTTGTTTTCATGTAAAAAATCAATTACGTCAAGTATTTTATTTTATGAATTTACCATCTTCAACAAAATTATAAATAATTTCAAAATTTCACCATGTACAATTCATAATAGACCTACATGGTATAGTTCGTTGAGATTGTATTGTTAAGGAGCTTTTAAAATCATTAAAAATATAGATCATGGACGATGCCAGACTTGCATGTATCACCCTGTACATTTAAATTTATGTTTAAGAAGCTTACATTTTAATTACGGGTCCCAGCGTTTTTTTATAATCTTCTAAACAAACCCCACAAATAATTTTATTCCATAAGTGATTTCCACACTGTACATTATTACTGATGCTAATTATACAGTAATAATACACCATAGATGACAGATGACGTTATTGAGTAGATGTTTGCTTTCTTTAATTATTAAAGAAACGTATTCATATTTATAAACAAACAAGTAAAAGGAACCGTTAAAATTCTTAATATTACGCTTTCATCATTTCTAACAAATGTGTCTATAATGTCGCTGCCTTCATCCGATAGCTTTATTTTCAAGACAACTTTAAAAGTTACTGATAAATTCAGAATGAAGGAAAAGGAAGAAATTACACATCTGAATTCACGACGCCTCTCGTTTTCTATAGTAAGAGACATGAGGGTTAATATTTAAGGCAACAAATTTTGTATCATCGTACTTGACACCTGTCAAAGCTTTATAAAATATTCAAATGCCTTTGTGGTTAATATTGATGTACGCCATAAATAAAATAGATTTTAAAAATGAAGGCCGCGTTTTATTATTTTTAGATAAAAACAATTAACCAACTGACAATACACCAGTGTGGATATTGTGTGAGTAAATAATTAGAATAGAAATATTAGTTATAAATAACCATGTAGTAATAGTATTGCTAAATTTGATTATCTCTACATAAACATAAAAGAAAATTAATTTTTGGCTGACAAATCCTTTACTTTTAATGACGTAATAATAAATAACAATAAAAAACAAATAACGTCTTTTAAATCCAAATGAAACCATGAAATAACGGTATTTACAATTTATTAAAAGTTTGTTGAATATTATATGCCGTCCATCTACAGCGCTATCGATACAAATGTCAAAAACAGCAATACAAGTATTTCAGAATTACACTCGTCACAAAAAGTATCGAAGGACTTGAAAAGAACTTGTCACATCTACTCCTAGTGATATTTTCTACTATTTTCTACAAAACAAAATTTAAAAAGTGTACACCTTTAAATTAGCTATAGGCCAAAAATTTCTTTACAATTTAACCACTCCTTATAGGTGGTTTATTGAAACACTTAGTATTTTTTTATGTGTATGAGTGATTTTATTAAATAATATGTATTTCATAAAACAACTAATATTTATTAAATTAAAGTTGATAAAATGAAAATATTATATACACCTACTTCGATTATATTTATTTATTAACTACTAAATTTTTTAACTAACAAATATTTAAATTAATCTCTTAATGATAATAAAATTGTAAATAGAAAATATCAATTTTAAAACATTTTAGTCGATGGACGGCAGCAACATATTTAAAATTTCATACATTGTTCTATTCATGATATCTAGATTGTATAAACAAAAAGTATAATAATCTTTTTATAATCAGTAAATATTTAATAAATCATGAAGCAAATCAAACTCATATAATTCTACATTTATAAACATTAGCAATACTCATACTGTCCGATCTATTCCGATATAAAATATTGCATAATAGTCTAGTCACACGTGTCATTTTATTAAAATTCTGAAAAGAGGCGAACGTTATAAAATATCACGTAGAAAAGTTAGTATTTTTACAAAAATATAGGTTTAGATAGGTGTATTTAAATTTAAAAAAATACCTAAATCAGTTCCATCTCTGAGAACTTTACCGTCACACAAAGGCGATACTCGATTCTAATCTGATATACTAGATAAAATAATGTTTGGCTCATTGCCCAGTTGTCCTTAATACACTAAACTCGTTCAAATAAACAAGTAGTGTTATAAACAAATAATAAGCTTTATTATTCTCAGTATATTGAAAACATTTTTTAAAATATTTACAAAAAATAAATCGCTTTTTTACTTATTTTGAAATTTTTAATTTCATTACATTCTGTCTCTCTTGAACGTCAGGTACCTATGCGATAAAATAGCAAATGCAAACTGGACTATAAGGTTGATAACTATTATGCGAGTGCTAATTACTGTATCGATTAAAGAGATACGTAAATAAATCTAGTCAGGATGCCTTCTGAAGGCAACACATTAATTTCTAAATTCTATTTCCCATATATAGGTACACTTATCAGTTTTGATAAAAAAGTTAATACATGAAACGGAAAAATACTCTATCATAACTTATAGAAATAAGTAAGTATTGCTAATTAGAAATGTATCTAATGATTTTTGAACGTGTTAGTCAACAATAAGAATATATAATCATTGAGGAGTCTGAGTTATTAAAAGTAAAATATTAGTAATTTACTTATGTTACACCTTAATCTAGAATTACTATGAAATTAGTATAGTGCGGTAGGTACATTAAATTAACTGTATTAGTTATGAGACTAGCATTAGTAGACATAGTTTATTTATTACAGCCATAGTTTTTTAAAAGGGTATTTTTCACAGAAGCTTTAAGTAAAAATTTCCGGTAACTTTTATTTTATAATAAATAACACCAGTGGAAAATGTAAAACATCTTGGATCTAATGGGGCAAAAAATAACGTACATTTTTATGAACAATAAATTCTGCAACCCTTTTATGCCACTCTTAAAAGAATTTTAATTTTTCTTTTAAGGTTTTATTTTTTTATCTCTTATTTGTCGTATTTTCGTTTGTATAATAACATATTTGTCTGTAGTCAGTCCCTGGATTATTTTCCTCAAAAGTACGTAAATCCCATTAAAATTAGAGTTATAGGACTTTCCATTGGAAGACCCTCATTTTGAATATACTTTGTTATCAAAAGTAAAATAATTTTGACTAATGGATACATTAAATAGATCAGTTATATCTGATATTATACCTGGATGAATATTTATTTAATCTAATACCTCTTTAACTAGAACTATACATTCATTAGGAGGTATTTTAGAGAACATAGTAGTTACATCAAACGATACTAATTTAGTATTATTTTGTAAATTACATTTGTTTAATTTCTTTATCAAATCTAAAGAATTGTGCTCTCAAAAATTGAAGTGTAATTTTTTTTGTAATTAATTAATAATAAATCAAAAGTTCGATCAAATTTATTATTTCGCGTTTATACCTACTCAAAAAAATAAAATAAACAAATTTTTCATGAAAAAAATTGAAAAATGTTGTCATTTACTGCGCAGGTCATATTAGTATTTATTAGTACATATTAGTATTTTGAATTCGAATTCCTACAATTTTGGTTAAAGACATAACAGCCTATAGAAAAACGACAAAAACAATTTGCTATAAACAGAGTTTACTGATAGCATGAAACGTATATTTAAAATATTATTTTTGTAGGTAGGTACGCACTTTTCTGAAATTTAAAAAATATCCACTTCAGTTGTTGAGCAGAGTATTAAGAATAGTGTTAAATTTTTTAGCTACATTAGGTGTTAACATACAAAACTAGAGGTCTAATTGGTTTTTACTCTTGCTAGCTACATCTAATCGCTATCCATTGCATTTAAGTAAAGTAACTAAAAAGAAAGAACCGAAAATGTCACTACAACTAATATTTCCTGAAAAAATTAAAGGTTATAAAAATATTACAATTTTTGTGGAAATATTACCAATCTAATTTCAAACATAATATCTTCAGCAACATCTGCATTAATTTCATTCAAATCACAAAATAATATTGGTATAAATTATAAATAATTTCAAAATTTCACCCTGTACAATTCATAATAGACCCTACATGGTTTATCTTTAAAACGCTCACATTTGAATTTCAAAGTTGACGAGTCCCAGCGTTTTTTATAATCTTCTAAACTAACCCCACAAATAATGTTATTCGATAGGTGGTTTCCACACTGTATATATATTTAAAGAATTTGCATATATATATGTCTAGCAAATAATTAGTGGATCATTGTATGAACAACTATGGATAAATTGCAAACAACTAAATAAATCAGCTGTATGTTTAGGACACATTACAGTCACCCACCAGCACCTGTTAACAAAAGATACCGTCAAGCACATAATATTTAGTGCCCTATTTATGAAACCGTAAGAAAAATACAAAGTGGAAAAGCAAAAAATGTTGATTTGTTGATGAAAACGTGTACATACATATGTAACGTGATTACATTACTACAGACAATTAAAAAAATATTCGACATCGAACAAAAATATACTATACCTAAACGTACTAAATACGAAGTCAGACAAATAAGTCAATTATTAATAGAAGGTTTAAGTGAAAGAAAACATGTAGCCGTCCAGCAAAAATATAAGTTACTATAAGCTGATTATAATACCAAATTACTAATTAAAAGATTATATGAAGGGTCGCGGCTAAAAACGATCAGGGTTCAAATTTGATTATTTTGAGAAAATTAAATATCCACGTCCAATGTCAACTCTTCAACGTTTTTGTTTTTTCTTCGGAGGAACAACTATAGCTTGCTAATGCAATGTTTAATAAGTAGAATATGAACACTTGAATAACAGAACTGAGACTGAGATGTACTACACAATGGTTAATTTGAGGTTATACTTCCTTTGGCCATCAGCTGTGAACATGTTTGTGTTCACAGTGATGCAGAGGGACTGTGAACGTTATTGCTCGTCAACGCCTGGAATTATGTATAGTGATTCTATCCATGCATATTCAGCTACCAAATAGCGCTGTTAACTCATTTTAGAAAAATGGATTTTGATTATTTTTAGCTGTGATCCTTGATATGGAAACTGATATATTGAGAAGCTATTACTATATTACCTAGCCCGATTTTCGTAGTTATTGTTATGAGGTTTTAGGAAACTATTGACTTTTTGTCATTTTATAATAACTCTTAAACGGATCTTAAATTTTTATGACATTAAAAAGTATTTGGTCCAGTAAACCTGAAGAAATCTGAAATTGTATATACATTAATTATTTTCAAACAGCATTAAACATGTATATAGAAAAAAATGGATCAATTAGAGAATGTCCTTAAACAACAAAATTTGCCTTCTAAGAAACAAAATAGCTAATCGGATTAGAATTCTTAATAAGAATAAAAATAATAGAAAAAGAAAAGTAAATATATAGATATTAATAATAAATTAAAGAAAGAGATAACAAAAAAATTGTAAAATTGAATATAAAAAATAATCGTGAAAAGTTTTAAATGTTCTCTTCATAAAGTGAAGAAATATTTGAAAATTACGGATTATTTATTTTAAAAATGAAATGGTTAATGTGAGTGCTAAATAACTTATTTAGGTATACCTTTATTGTATCGCACTAATTTAATTCGAACACTATTCATTTTATAACAAGCTTAGTATTTCCACGAAGCAATAAAACAACTGCTCGATCATATTACAAGTGCATAAAAGAATAGTTAAAAATTCTGTGATGTAAGAATTAAGTTCCTTCCCCTACTTTTTACTTTTTCTAGTTTCCAGCGCACCTCGTGAATATATAATGTGCCTGTCCTTTGGCAAGTTGAAGTTCTCCACTATTTCGATTTTCCTTTAAAACTCGATTAAATATTCCCCTCTTATCGTTTCCCACTCCCTATTTTTGCAAACCTACTTACCAAAATGTGCCTGTAGTACATTTATAAAATTAGAACTACTTACACTTAATTTTATGCATGATTGGAACACTAATACGTCACTATACCATCATTTTTATTTATTAGAATACTTACCAGTTCCAGGCTATTTTTGCATTAATATAAATATACACAAAAATGATTTTGTGAAATCCAGAAATTTTTCGTATAGGTGTATTTTTAAAATTGATAATATTGATACTGTGTATTTGCGAAAAATGGCATTTAGCTCTTAAATTTTACGTTAGTTACAGGAAAAGTTTTTTCCAGAATTTTAATGATACATGTACTTTACATTACATAATAATACATTGTGTATCTAGTAGTAAAAGTGATACATTCCCGGAGGACAATGCATTGAGTCGATAGTCGAGACCGAGACAAGACAAAACTGAGACTTATTTTTTCCGAGACCAAAACTAACCTATCGAGACCTAGACTGATGGAAAAAAAAATGTATTTTGTGAATTTTAAAAACAGTTCTATTATGAAAAAATAAAAAAAAACACATACAAAAATTAATTTGAAATACATTTCAATGTAATTTTTTTTTCAATTTTGTTTTCATCTACCACAAACAAAATTTACACAAAAACTAGTTCTAATATAATTAGTTATTAAATAATTTTGTGAAAAATATAGATGATAATTTCACACCTCTACTTTTTAACCAATAAAAGGTCTTAATTTTGACTCGTTACCATGGCAATTTAAAAATGTTTTGACAGCTAAAACGACATAGAACGCTGAAACCTCAACGTACAGACAAATAAAAAAATGTTATATTTTTCTATGGTGCAGAAGTTTAAACTAGTAATCAAGAGACTTTGTGACAGACGTCAGATTGGACTAATTATTATTTTCCAAATTATGGTGTGAAATTTTCTTACCGAATACCACTCAAGCTTAAGTTATTCCAGGAAATTTTCTTTCGGGTATGAAAATTTTAAGAAAATTATCCCTCGTCGCTTCGCAACGCAATTTTCAAAATATCCTTGCTCTTAAAAAAATTGCCGGAAATAATTTAAGCTCTTGTGATATTCTCAGTGAAAATACACAATGATCTGTGTCAGATGGTAGGAAAGGGAGTTTATTTTACTTAGTCATTTGATAATAAATAGTATATTATAGAAATGTAATACTATTTACTTCATCATATTATCTGAAAAGGTAAAGACAAATGGAAAAAGGGTCGAAACAGGTACTAAATTTTATCAGTTTACTCTTCAGTACATTTAGAAGGACGCATCCTAACTCGTGCCCACTAATCCCTTAAAAGGTACAAGAGTAAAGGTCTCAATAATCTGTATACCTAACTCGTGCTCGATTGAAAAATTTACCTGTTCAAATTACCATCCCATCTTGTCTTAACACTATAGGAACAGGTATTATTGTTAAATTGAGTTTTCCTGAAGTACTTACTAGAAAGGATTTTGTTTCAAGTTTGATAGCTAATATAACCTAACCTAACCTAAACTAACCTAAGCTAACCTAACCTAACCTAACCTAACCTAACCTAACCTAACCTAACCTAACCTAACCTAACCTAACCTAACCTAACCTAACCTAACCTAACCTAACCTAACCTAACCTAACCTAACCTAACCTAACCTAACCTAACCTAACCTAACCTAACCTAAACATTTACTTTCGTTAAAACAGTATCTTGGTATAATAGTATTAATAATATGTGGGTAGTTTTAAGTTTTTTATGTGCAATATATTTAATTAATACGTTTTATAGTAGTTTTATTTCAAATAAATAACAACTGTAAATGTAGGTCTTGAATATTTAATTATAATAAATAAGAATTAAAAACCGCAGTTTCGATGCATAAATGTGCAACAAACACAAATAACAGGAATAAATAACAATTTTTACAAAAACTTTATAAACAATGAATATATTAGTGTTAATGTTTGTATTCTGAGCATTTGAGACATTCATCGCGTACATTCAACACGTAAAATTTTTATAATAAAGAAATTTGAAATTTTGTTTACTTCTCATGACAACGTTTGCACAAATTTGTCATAGCTCTAATGATTTATGCACAACTATGTTTTTCTATAATTTTAAGCTTCTATAATTGCCGATTTAAAAAAATAGAATACATCACGTGTCATAACAATGTCTGCGCATGCTTGCATTCTTCAATCAAGCCTCCTCGTCTGCAATGAAACATTTTCAAGACTTGTAATATACTATTTTTTCAATATATAGTTAATCGTCGTTTTAATAAAACGAATTCTTTTAATTTTTCGAAAAACTAAACTCGTTTTTCTTACCAATAGATCAGGGTTTTGTTTTAACCTAATTTTTAAATTTTAAAATGTTACCTTATATTTTACTATTAGTATTTTAATAACATTCAATTGTTTTTCGAAAATGGGGCATTAAACTTAAAAAAATATGATGTTTTCTCAATGTTAATAGTTAGTAGTGTACAAAATCATATTAGGGAATCAATTATTTTATTGTATTTATTGTCACACGGATTTTATGTCGATTTTAAAAGTCAACTTTTAAATAGTCCGCCATTTGTGCTATGTCGAAGATAACCCGGAAGTAAAGTTAGCTACATAAGGGTCGACATAGGGCCGCAATTCTGCGCAATTCTTCTTTTTTAAAAGTTTGATCCCCCAGTATAGGTTATGTTTATATTGTATTGCTTTTACTCTTAGTGACAGGAGTTGTTTAAATTTACATTCGATTTACTTATACTGTTTTTACGTCTATTACCTAGATTATTTTAAAATTCTTACTTTTACCTTATTAATTTACTTTAACGTATTTTTATTTTTCTTAGTATAGTTTTAGATATCGGCATTATTCCAATTTGAAAAAAATCTATTAACAAAATGCTTTTATTTTTTCATAATATTGAAACATCAAGCTCCTTAAAATTAAACATGCAATCATACAAAACACTAATATATTTTAAAATAGCCATAAGTTCATAAAACATCTGAATCATAAAGTGGCTTACTTCATACATGAGTTAGTGACGTATCTGTAGTGTTTTCTTCTCAAAAATTCGATCCAAAAATGTTTTAAATATATTTTTGCAAAGTAGTACTAATATACTATAATAAAATACCAGAAACCGGATATTGGCTTAACACCCCATTGGTTATATCGAGAAATTGTCTTCGAGAAAAACATCGAAACGAGATTTGTCGTCTCGATCATCGAGACGAGACGAGAAATTGTCTTCGAGACGTGATTTCTCGTTTAGATGAAACCCTAAACTTTGGGTTTTCCCATCAGTCAAATTCGATAAATATATAGTATTTTATATTTTGCGATAAAAGATTTTGCCAACCAGATAAACCAAGTGAAAAGTAAAAACGCATTCAAAAAATTGCCAATTTTTGTATTACTATAAGTGCTCATACAGTCCTGTGGGATATTAAAGTATGTAACGTTTTTGTAAGACGGATCTGAAAGAGAATAGCTGATGAAGGAGCACAGCAAAGCCATTAAATAATCGATATAATAAACAGGGCCAGTGATGTTAAACGTTTCCCCTTAACCTTCATTCCTTTTAACTAACACACCTCATTATAAGTTAAATATAGAGAAATAATGTCAAGCTAATTAATCCTTTCACTAATAACACAAATCATGCAATTAACAAGCATGATTTAATGTTCCACACATTTTGATCAAATTAGAACTAAACAGATGCCAACTAGATTTTAAAGTATACAAGGATTGTTCTAAAACATTTTTTTTAGATAGGAAATTGCAACGCATATAGGTAAATAAAACTTCATAGTATTTTCTACAGTATTTAATTTCTGAACGGTAGAAAGGATAGGTTAACAGATACATGTAAAAAATCTAATGTTTTAAAAGTCATATGACTTTGCTTCTGTCACCATTTACCAACATTTGCAGGAAGTATTCCAGGTCCGTCACTTATACCTGGAGTACGTGGCCCATCAGAAGCAACATTTAAAGAATGGAAGAAGGCTCTACTGAAGCAGAATTAATAATTAGTTTTCAGAAGACGAAGGAAAACTATTTATTAATTTCGCTGCAGGAGAACCTTCCTCCATTCCTTGAATAAGGTATTATAATTTATCTTTATCGTCTATTTCTTGATCTTGTTTAATTTTCTTAAATTGACTCCAGAAGCTGATTCAATTTCTAACATTCCCATTAAACTCCTTCAACTCTAATTTGGGGAACCGGATTTTTCTGCCTTTCATAGATCTTGACGATGTAGACTCGCAGCCAAGGGAACTTTCTTTTAAGTGATTCTCACAAATTACTTGATATGCCGTCCATTCGTTCATAGGCTTGCGCTTCTTCTTTATTCACTGTCAAATAGTTTTCCCGTATTATATCATCCATGGCAAAAATCCTACTATATTTGTCTCCTAATTATTTAAGGCAAATTAGTAGTTTGGTTTTTGTCCATAACAAGCTTTAACAAGTCCAGCTATGTCACGCCAAATCTTTGTAAATGTCTGCCGCAGGTGGGTTCTTTCATTCTGCAAAGTGGTAAAATTTTCCATCATTACGCCAAAATGTCCTGTAACGGTAGCCAAATGTCTCAAAAGGAGTGGAAAATTTGGTATAAAATAATTCACTAAAAACAACGTCTATTAAAATGTGACAACTTTATTACACAATGCTTTTCAGATAAAAGTATCCACCTTTAATAACTTTTTTCTAAGCCCTATCTTTAAAGTACCTTGTATTTCACTAGTTTGTAGCTCTTAAAACGGCTGTTTATGGTGAGAGTGAAAAAAAGTGAAAAAGCGTTAAAAAAAGTGCCATAATGTTAACTTTATTTCACGCTTGCAATTGCAATTGAATAGTGCAATTCATCCACACCTTTACTGGAAAAAATATCAAGTTTGCTTTGACTTTTACAGTACATGAACTATAACTCATTTGACGTTAGTTTTTATAAATAATCCGATTTGTCTAAGAGAATTCAGTAGTTGTTCCTATTATTACAATGGATAGTGAAGATTCCGACTTTGAAATAATATGTACCCCCGAAGAAATTATAGAAAAGGCAAATGTGGCCACATTAAATTTGCTGCCGGAAAAATCCAAAGAAAATTATATAAAAGAGTATGACACTTTTATGAAATGGAGAAACGAGAACAATATTCATAGCTTTACAGAGCGAGTACTGTTAGCTTTTTTTGAAGAAAGGTCTAAAAAATTTAAGTGTTCTACATTATGGTCCAGCTATTCCAAACTAAAGGCAACCTTAATTATTAATGATAACATAGATATAAGTAAATACTCTAAGCTAATAGCATTTTTGAAACGAAAGTCGGTTGGGTACAAACCTAAAAATCTAATACATTCTCAAGAGAGGAAATGGACAGATTTTTATTGAGTGCTCCAGACGACAAGTATTTAATGTTTAAGGTAAAAGTTTTAAAAAGTTAATTTGTTTTTTGCTTACATTATTTATAAATTTGTAGGTAACATTAATATTAGGAATAGCCGGAGGTTGTCGACGAGAAGAGTTGTATAAAATGAAAATCGATGACATTGAAAATAAGGGGGAATTTCTACTCGTCACGATTCCAGATTCAAAAACTCATACAAGTCGACGTTTTACAGTTATTGGAGAATCCATTACAAACATTAATTTTATACATTTATTCCAAAAGTATGCTAATCTGAGACCGAAAACCATTTCTTTTTATCATATAGAAACGGCAAATGTACAAAACAAGTAGTTGGTATAAATACTTTTTCGAAAATTCCATCGCTAATTGCGAGGTATTTAAATTTACCACATCCAGAAGAATATACAGGTCACACGTTTCGACGAACTTCAGCATCGCTTCTAGTCGATTCGGGTGGAGACATTCTTCAATTAAAGCAACATGGAGGATGGAAATCTACTGCTGTTGCCGAAGGGTATGTGAACAATTCTCTCAATGCAAAAATGAACTGTGCTTCACGAATTTTACAAGGATCTAATGTCAGCAGTTTTTTTTAACCTACCTTCAACATCCAATGAGAATCAAGCCGACACGAATTTGACTCTTCCAAATATTCACTATTTAAATGAGAATCAAGCAGAGATGAATTTAAATGTTCCAAATATTCACAATTTAAGTGAAGCTTTATCAATGAATCAAACGGAAACAAATGTGACTGGATCAAAAATTCACATTAATCAACCAAACAATTGCGTTTTCAATATTCACATTGCGAAATAATACTAAAATACAATATGTAGTTGTTAATTTTTCTTAATTATTGTGCACTTTTTCCAATTCATTCTGCATTCATTAGTTGTAATTTACTGAAGGAGTTTAATTAAATTATTTCAAATTTCTATTTTGATTTTATTATTTGTATAGGGCTGTAGAAAAAATATTGTATGCAACATATGCATAAAGTGTCTTTTTTTCACTCATGGAATTTCCGCACTCGCCTGGCGGCTCGTGCGGACAACTTTTCCATTCGTGAAAAAAAGTACCACTTTATGCACTTGTTGCATAAATTACTATTTTATATTTTGCACTTATAAAAATCTTCATTATAAAACGCATTTGCGTATCGTAATGTAACTTTTACGCACGCAAATTTTTGTTTTAAATGGTTGGCGACATGGTTGAAGTATCTAATGACAAGACTATTGACAATGATATTTGTGGGTTAATAGCAATTTATTAATTTTATATTGTTCTTTAAAAAAGTATTTGTGAATATGAATATCATCTTTTACGTAAATAATATATTATTATTGGTGTATTAGTCATTTTAAAATATTTGAAAACATTAACATTTCATAATTTAAATGTCAAAACTGTCAAATGTTATAAATTACACAGTGCTACCGACATACTTAAAATAAAAATTTTCGTAATTACATAAAAATAATAAATTAATTTAAAAAATGATAAAATGGCAAAATATAAAAAATATTATAAACAACTTATTTCATATGGCTGTTGTGACACTCGTTTTTTAAAAAACTCATCGCTTCGCGATTCGTTTTTTAAACTTGAACTCGTGTCATAACAGAATTCCATATGAAATGCGTTGTTTAATATACTATTGTAATAGTGGTATTTTGGAAAAATCCAAAAATACGTCAATTTATGTTGGAAAGGGCAAGCATTATGGCTTATTTAAACTTACTGGAAAAGCCTCACCCCTCACCCCTAGTAGTATCCCTTTTTTTGTAAATTACTTCTCAAATTTTTATGTAAAATTTGGATACTCCTTTTTGAGCTGATTTCAAAAATGTATAATACTTGTAGGTTAAAGTGGTTAGTTTATGAGGTAAACAATTTGTTTTTTAACAGCACAAATTTTACTTATTTTTTACTTTCACCTTATTTGCCTGTAATAAAATGGAACAATGTGTTCAAATGTGTGTACCATTCACTTTCATACAATAATATAATCTATTTTGAAATGCCTCTCTGACATTGCTTAATACGGCTGGATTTAATTGTCAACATTCATTTTCTATCCTCTCTCGTAAATCATCCAGAGATTCTGGTTGGGTAGCATAAACTTTTGTTTTTAAATACCCCCATAAAAAGAGGTCTAGGGTGTTAAATCCGGTGACCTAGGTGGCCACTCCATCATCTGCCCTCTTCTACCTAGGGGAATGTTTCGTTTAAAAATTATCGGACAGGCATAGCATAGTGTGGGGGAGCTCCGTCTTGTTAAAATACCAGTAAATCTTCGGAAAGGTTATCATAATTTTCTATTATTGTTGTAATACGTGGGTCAACCCCTTCCCTGAGTAACTCAAGATATGATTCACCATTTAAATTTCCGTTGATGAAGAAAGATCCAATAATGTGGTCACCTAGGATACCACACTAAACGTTTAACTTTTGGGGATGTTGTGTATGGAATTCACGCATAATATGTGGATCACTTTCAGCCCAATATCTACAATTATGCCTATTTACTAAGCCATTTAATGAAAATGAGCATTCATTAGAAAAGCAAATATTGTTTATAAATTGTGGATTGTTATTGATAAATTGCGTCATTCATTCACAAAACTCTAGACGACGATCAAAATCATCTTCATTCTCTCATGCACCAACTTAACTTTGTATGGGTGGTACTTGAATTTATGTAGAACTCGGAAAACTGTAGAAGATCAAACACCGATCGCTCTACTTATTGTTGACAACGATTGGGGTTGTTTAGCGTCTAAGCTGACTTGAATTGCCACTTGGATTGCTTCGTTATTTACGAGTCCCTCTCGCTTATGCACTTTATTGCAAACAGACCCTGTTGTGGTAAATTTCTCCATCAGTTAAATTACATACTTATGAGTTGCATGTCTTCCGTCATGTAATTCGTTAAATATTCTACCAGCAGCTCTTGCACAATTATTATTTTGGTAGTATAAACCTACAATTTCAATTCTTTCTTGCAAAGAGTAAACCATTTCACCGAAGCAAAATAAATAATGTATCAAAGTACACTATCAATAGTGACTACAAATTCTAGTTGACAATGTCAAACTTTTTAAAAAGTAAAAAGTGTTTGGATTTTTGAAGTAGAATAAATAGCACAGTTAAAAAGATTAAAGAGTTTCAACTGTTATACAACCCATTTTATTACAGGCAAATAAGGTGAAAGTAAAAAATAAGTAAAATTTGTGGTAATAAAAGAAAAATTTTTTATCTCATAAACTAACCACTTTAACCTACAAGTATTATGCATTTTTGAAATTAGATCAAAGAGGAGTATCCAAATTTTACATAAAAAATATGAGAAGTAATTCCAACATCAATTGACGTGTTTTTGGATTTTTCCTAAATATCAGTATTAAAAAAGTTATTAAAGGTGGATACTTTTATCTGAAAAGCACATATTTAAACATTACCTATACATAACTACACTTACAGGATATTTTTAGTATAAAAATTTATAATATTCAAAGTCCTTGTCACAAAGTTCATAACCATACTTTAGAGATGAGTACTCGTAGTAGAGATAAAATATTATAATTAACTTTTGCCACTCAAATTATAGAAATAATAATGCCAAGGGAAATCAATTATAAGAGGTATTAAAAGAGTCTCTACGGAAAATGCTGTGTGGTTGTAAAAAAAACAGTACGTCGGTTTTTATTAAAAATTGTTACTGTTCTAAAACCTAATTCTATAAAATTTAAGTAAGTCATAAGCTTTTTATTGCCATAATCTGGTTAAAGTCTGCCATAAGAACATATACATTTTCAAGTACTTATCGATTATCTCAAGCTAAATGGCAAATAAACTATAAATGTATCGAAACTCATTAACCAACGTCTTACTTGAACTAAATAAATTTATAAATACACACAGAAAATACTGTACTACATACAAATGCGTACATTTTAAATTAATTAGGTTTTGATTCTCTCCCGTCGTGATATATAATTTTAGGGATAAATTGGTTGCGCTATTTCTCAGTTAATTTCCATTGAACTCGAAATCGATGTATTGACATAGAAACTATGCGTATTAAAAATACATCTTTGTTTGCTTTGGTTGCTATTCAAGTAAACGATACGAAAAATAAAGGTGCAGTCTGCTATTTTTCACTTATTAAATAAACCAATATTCAGATATAATCATTTTATACTCAATAAAAAATATCTGCTTTGACATCTGCATATAGACCCAGGCGAAAGAAACAATCGCCTACCCTGACAAAGCGAGGACAGGGTGGTTGTTGGACAAATTCAGCTTTTTGGTGTTCTTACTAGCCACCGTGGACTTAGAAGACATCTACACCTCTTAGGTTGGTGTAGTCGAAGACTGTCCAAACTGTGGGGAGGAAGAAACGTCTTACCACTTCCTAGGCATCTGCCTAGGAATCTAATTGTTTAATCGTTAATAATTGAAGTATGAGAAACTATTTAGACTGCCCTCAACTGTTGAGTGATATGTTACCGACTAATATGCAATTGAGCAGGAGCAAGAAAATACTTAAACAAGAAGATGAGTTACCTTGTAATCTTGAGATTGTTAAAGAATGGATTAATACAGAAGGCAAAGCAGTAAATTCAAACTTTATTACACAACAAACCAGAAACTAATACATTGTACAAAGTAAAATGTAAAACAACTTTAGTGACAGTAATGTAGTAGTTTCAAAAGGTTGATTCCCGTTGAGAGATGGGATGTTATTAAAAGACATAAAATTTGTTTTTCAAGCCTTAGAGGGAAGCATCGTATCAATGGCGAATACGCCAATGTTTCACTATAACTTCATAATGAGAAATTTAAGTCAAGTGATACTAGTAAAGAAACCAATAAAATTACGGGAACTAATATTGATCCAGTACTGTTTCAGAAAGTGCAGAAGCAACGGTAGCACATACAGAACAAATAAATAGACAAGAAGTTCTTCTTAAAGTAGCAGCAGTAAAAGTAAGAAATGGTAAGCAAGAAATGGAAATATTCGCTTTACTGTCTCACTTTTAGACGAAAAAATGGCAAATATTTTGAATTTAGAAAGAAAAGAAACTGATCCTAATTTTAAATTGAACAGACCGCATGACATTATTTCTAAGAGATTTAAATAAAAAAAGTAAGTTTAGAAATAATACCAGATGATGGAAATATATTCATGATGTAAAATATTTACACTATTCGAGGAATGGACTTACCAGTCTAGACAGTAAAGTGCAGGAAATTAAAAAACAAATGAGGACATCTTAGTACGGTTAACTTTAAAGGTATGTAACTTGGAAAACCTATTTTCCTAATAGGACAAGACCACTGGGACTTGATAGTTACTAGAGAAATAGTTGAAGGTCCTAAGAATGCAGAATAAGAATGAGTTGCACGATAAGGTTAAATTTTTTTCATTTGGAGTGAAATTATTAGAAAAAAGTAACTCAGAACAAGAAATGCGAGCCAATAAACTTTTAGAGACATTTACAAAATGATCAGGGGATAGATGGAAAACATGTTTTCCATGAGTACTATACGGTGTTTTCGAACGTTACTGTTCTGGGTCCAGGGTTGTTCCTTAAACCGCGTTTAGAAGAATTTTTGTCTCGACGTTTCGACTCCCACTTTGGAGCCATTATCAAGAGAGAGTAAGGATAGGTTAAGATGGATAGGGTTTAGTACGATTTCGTGGTCTCAATCTGCCTACTCCTCAGGGACAACTAGTTGATGGTACTATGATTACATATACATAGTTTTCATTGATTTATTTGAAATACAAAATTGTAAAATATTTTAAAAATCTATTCAACTAATTAAAATTACAATAAATTAGCCATCAACTACAATAAAAACACCTTTTGGGTCCATTAAAAAGGAAAGGATATTGAAATTAATAAGGGTAACAACATAAAATATCTTGGAATTCTAATATACAGGCACTTCAAATGGCACCTACACTGTCAAGAAATAAATAAAACTAGAGACCACATACTAAAATTTAGATTTTTAAGAGACCTAGATATAAAAGGTTAAACATTGTATTTTCGTTGTGGTTATTGTACGGCTATGTTTTAAAATTAAAATGAATATGCAATACAAATAGTTATAGTATCTGTAATAAAAGTCGTTAACTATTTTACATCACAAAACAATTGACTTATCACACCAATTCTGTGATTACCACTTGAATTTATTTTTACATGTTTTCTATTTATTATTACTGTATATTTCTTTAGGTATTATTTTTAGATATGTTTTTTATGCAATATTTTATAGTGTACCTTCTATGTACTACAAAATGTGCATACAAAGATTATTAATTTTGATTACTTTCCCACTTTATTTGTAATGTTCACCACTCTAATTTAAGAAATAAATCAATTTTTATAATAGATTATTTTAAAGTTTCCTGTGCAATTGCTAGCATAAAGTTCTTGGAATATAACTCCAAATACCACAACAGAGTGACAGCACTAAAGCAAGCTAGGGGTGGACCCACACGATATTAATTATCGTAAACGGACTTTATGACCTGCGCAGTAAATGATTTAACATTCAATTATTTCTGTTTTATTGTAGGTAACTGTTTTTTTTAATGAAAAATTTGTTTATTTTGTTTTTTTGGTTATATAGTGTAACGTGAAAGAATAAAGATTAACTTGTTTTATCGAATTTTGATTTATTGTTAACCAATGACAAAAGAAAATTACAGATTTTTGTAATATACAGTTCAATTATTGAGCAGTGTATTTCGCAAATTTTCCCTCAGAGATCAATTTAAAGTTTTTCATAATGGTTCGGTTCTCAACCTCTCGTCTTCAATGCAGTACCTTTACACAATGTATGACTTGGATTTACATGTATACAATACATTGATGATGTTTGTTTTTAAACAATACAAAAGAGCTATAATAGTCAATGTAGGCATCAACACACTGAAATATATGGTCTTTTTTATTATCTTGTTTATTTATTTGCATAATAAATTAATTATTACATGGCTTGCGCAATAAATATTTACGCCAAATATTCAATGCGCATGCGATTTTCACTTGGAAACGGTGGCTGAAAGTTCTACGTTTTATGAAGAAACCAACATATGTTTTTGTGACAATGTCATTGCCGATTTAAATCATATACTACAGTCTTTGTTTACCAAAAATATCACCGAAGCTAATTTGAACTTAAAAACCAGCTGATTCAGAAAAGACATTTCTCTACCAGTCAAATTAACTTTTTCGGAGAGATGTTTAGTATCCTCAATGCTTTCAAATGCGTTTCTTTTCAAATGAAAAACTTCGCTATTTGTACCGACTCCCTTTTATCTATATACTCTTTAAAACCCCTTTATACAGACCACCCATTAACCCAAATCATACATGACGTTAACCAATCCTTTCATGCTCGAGAAAAAAAGGTTACAATAATCTGGCTTCCATCTCACATTGGTCTTCGTGGAAATGAAACGGCTGATTTACACGCAAAAGCATCCATCTCAACCAACACCCCTCTATCAACATTACAACTCAGCAATAACCTTAAAGCCTCAGTTAAAAAATTAGTCCTTACATCTTGGCAAACTCGTTGGAACAATAGCAACTCAACTTTACAAAAAATACACCCTACTCTTCGAACACCGTTACTAAACAACTGTATTAGCACGTATTATACAAAGGTTACGAATCGGCCATACTAGACTAACCCATGGCTCTCTGATGTCTTCTGGGCTGCGTTCATAAAGTTTTACTCCGAGTAGAGCTAAGGAGAGTCGGGTTAAGTAAGAGTTAACTCTATGAGTATACTACTTTGGGTGTCTTTATGAACGATCGGAATAAACAGTGGTAAACAGTCGAATTGACCACTATTATTTAAAATTATAACCTAAAAAGTTGAAACTATAAAAACGTAATTTTAGAAAAATGGCAAAAAATGTGAAGAAAGCAATTTATTTTTCTATTTTTTCTTTTGCTAAAAGGTTATTGCTGAATATTGAGGTAAGTATTATATAATGCTTTAATATCTGTGCTTAATATCATAATGAATCTTTCTATCTATAGGTTATGTTTTCTCATACCTCACAGAACACAAATTGTTATCTTGTTTTCGTTAAAATCAGTAGATACTCATCACTGCGCATGTCGAGTTAATTTCTACTCACCTCTTTGATATGAGTTAACAGAGTTAACTCTAGAGTTAACTATGTTAAATTTATGAACGTCGTACTCTGAATGTACCGATCATACTCAGATTTCTGAACGCTATAGAGCTAACTCTGAGTTAAAGAGTAAACTTTATGAACGCAACTCTGAAGACCGCCCGGTGTGTCATCTTTGCAACTGTGTTCTGACAATTAAACACAACCTAGAAGACTGCCCACACTATGGAACTTTTGCACTCAATGAAAGACTTGTTATCCAAGCCAAATGAAATCACCAATCTTTTAAAATTTCTAACAGACTGTAAAATTTACAACAAAATTTCCTGAATTGTAAAACTTTATTGATTAGCTAATTTTTGTTACATGTACTCGTACTGTTCCAATGGCCATAGTTGTCGAGGCACTTAAAATAAAATAAAAAAAATTAAATTTTTTATTTAACAATAACAAATATGCTAATAAAATTTTTAAAAAGCAATAATTTTATCTCTTTTCTATTCTAAAAAATATTTGTAGCAAACGGAATATTTTTCAATACCAAACATTTTTCACACATGCATATAAGTTATTCCAAATATTATTTTCTTTTTTATAAAGACTTTTTTCTACTTCCATGTCTATAGACGTCAAAAAACGCACTGTCTACATTCCTTGTAAGTGACGTTTAACAATAACAAGCACTTAATGAGATTCAATAACATGCACTTGCATTTAGATAAGAAAAATTCAATTTCTTTAATCAAATTGCAATGAAATTTTTATCTACCTACTTTATCTGGTCTATTTACATACTTTTAGTGGATTGAAAAAGATAAAATATCTTTTAGTTTTACTAAAATACCTTTTAGCTTCAAAAAGTAATGCCCCTAAATGTCGGCAAGACATTATACAATTTAGTAGTGAAAGTGAAGAAATATGAGCACTCCACCGGGCGTAGAAAAGAAATTTTCACTTCCTGCGTAATGGGTTACTAACAACTCTTGTTACGTAATATAATATTATATTTTTTTCAGATTCTGATAACTTCATTATTTTCGTTTTTACATAAATACATTTTCAAAATCGTTTGGGTGGATTATGCCTACGATAATATTTTATCTAGTTTAAACTAAAGGGGGTCACTCTATAGAAGGGTACTCTGAAAAAATTCTTAGTCGATTTACACCATTTATAAATGCATGAAAAACTGAACTTAATATCCCTTCACAGAAGACACAAATTTACAAATTATATTCAATTAAAAATAAAATAAAATTGATAAAGGAATTAAAAGATTATGTAAAAATAAACTGGTTCATGGTTGTTTTTTTTTTCGGAAATTTACTGTTTTATACTCACTTCACAATTTTATAAATAATGTATTTCTTGAAAAATCGATTGAATCACAAGGACGTTGCTAAATAAACTGTGGAAAATATTCAAGGACTCCAAAATCAATATCGACCACAAATTTTTAATAAACATAAAGAAAGGTATTTATATCCACTAAATTCACGCCTTTAATACAAGACGAAATACAATAAATGTTTACTTTCAGTTATGGGGGAAGTTTACCGTTGACTACCCTTAAAACATATATATTTATATTGCATACCATTAAAATCCGAGTAAAGATTATGGAAAGTTAAAACGTTTTTATATATAAAAAGTTGATATTTTATAACTAGCTACAAATAACGTAAGCAAAAAGTTGATATCACATGACCAGATCTGGGGATGTAGTAATAGGAGCCAAGGAGAGTAATAAAACTCTTTCAAAGCTTTCGAATCTTTTTAAATCATCAGGGTATCTGCGCCATTTTCCTTAGGTGTACAATTCCTTTTAGCATAGTCATCAAACATAATTCATAGTTGCTTTTTAAATGATGCTAATATTTGGTTTGTAGTAAAGTTTTCTTTATTTTTTATTAAAATAGTTTTATTTACAACTAAATCAGTTTTTATAATTAATAAGGTTGTTTTTAAAAGACATTTACAGAGCGTAATTCTATATTTGGCGCAGTCAGATAATCAAACGAAGTGAAAATAACATTCGATTTGTTGGTTATTCGAATTAAGTGAACTTTCTGAACTTTTAGTTGGGTGAATTGAGTAACGCGACTCGAATATTTTTCCTAGTGCAAAAAGCAGAATGCCAAGAGAAAATTGGCGTTCCTAACTATCGAGTTCATTGAAAGGATATTCACAATTTTACTGTAAGTGTCTAATGTCAAAGAGAGAAGCTTTACCATTAATCAATTCAGAATGTTCTGATAATGAAAAGCAAAAATTATTTTCCCGTAAATATTTTAAACTTCAATTAAATAAATGGCTAACCTACAAGTACCTATTTAATGAAAGAATTTTTAGACATGATACTGAGTTTTATGGTGATTATTTTTTTCACCTGTCAAAATATCACAGTTTTGTGATTTCGTCCAATGAAAACGCTTAATCTTTAATGTTCTGTGCTAAATGCTAGCCAATCATTCCGTTTTATAGCGATAAAACCACTAGTCGTTTTACCAGGATCGATAAAATTATAGAACTGTCAAAAATCAATATTGCACAATCAATTTTCTTGTTTATAAGTACCTTACTATAAATCAACATTTATTTATATTATCTAAATATTCTGAAATATATTTTGTTATTATTATTATCAAAATTCAAGTCATCTAAACGATAATGAAAAACCAAATATGTAGTTATTTTAAAACTAACCTGCTTCCTGGTTCTGTATGCATTTAAAACTTTTGTATGCCTACTGGCAAATGTGGTCTTGTAGGTAAACTTTAAATAGATAAACCTAATAATTTTTAATTTGGTAATTTTCTCTTTAACAATATAATTGTATAAATAGGTATAAAAATGAATATTTATTCAAATTATAACTCTGTTCTAACGACGCTCATGACATCTGACAACTGTCAATACTATCTAGTGTACCTATCTATAGGATAAGTTAATAGGAGGGGTAACGGCATTTCGTGGACCATATTGATTACGTCATTAAAGTCGGGCTTGTCAAATTTTTTATGAATGTTATTAAAAGATCAAAAGATTATAAGTATTTTCTCTTAAAATAATAATATATTTATTAAATATAATTCAGTGTAAACCCACTTCCTTTCTTTCTCTTGATTATTAATGTGTTAATAAATTAGATCATAGATAGGCAACACAAAATACACCTATCCTAGTTGGCTTCAGTTGGCTTGTCAAATTTGTTATTAAAGTTATTAAAAGATCAAAACATTATAAGTAAAATAGTAAAAATTGGTAAAAAGATAACGATAAGTTATTAAATAAAGTGGTTTTTGTACAGAATGGTTCAAAAAATAATCTTCTCAAATACCATTCGTCCTGTAAAATTTTACTAGATAAATTTTTAAGGACTCGTGGTATTACCTTTGATAATACACTAGTTCCAAGATTTTCTAAAGTACCAGAAAAACTAGTTATAGTATAACTAAAATAAGTTGCTACAAAGGGTACCGCCTAGCGGCAAAACCAATTATTAAAAATGAATTGCCAAAACAAAGATAGGTAGATTCAAAGTTAAAACTTAACAGCCCCAAATAAAAATCTGGACTCTCCACCTTCGCACTAGACATCGACTTTATGAGCTACATAAGAACTGCCGCAAAAAATAACCCCGAGACCCTTGAACGCAACAGAATACAGCGGACCATTAAAAGCCGTCACCAAGTCGCGTGCGTACCCCACTTTTTTTCGCGCTGTACTACTACCAGTCTAGAGAGAGCTTGGGTTCCGACAATACAGAGTGAATGTTTAACGGGACAAATATGTTGTTTTCATGACATTCTTTCTACTTTGAAGCCTAGTAAACTAACTCACTCTGTATAACACTTTTAAATGGTTTTTAGCAATTAATATTGGAAAGACTATAATAAATTTTACAATACACATCATGTAGACGACTGTCAAAATGAATATCTGCTGCCTAGTATATTAACAAAAGTTAAAGGCGAAGCCGTATTAAATATTTTTCGCCTAATCAAACATATTAACGAATGCGAAATATGTCAATTATCAAATAATTATCGAAAGCCTATTAATCCAATATTCAGTATTACTCAAACGGCTGCCAAATCCTTTTAGATTTTACATTTAGATACATTAGAGAATACTTCATTTTTATTTTGCTTTGTAAAATTTATTCCAGTCAATCCACAGTCAAATGAAATTGCTGAGAGATGTCATTCAACTTGAACAGACTATATTAGACTTTTAAATAATCAAAATGAATTTAAAAATCAATCCATTGAACTATGCGTTACTAGATTATAATACCAGCATTCACTTAGTTACTAAATAAAACCTTAGAACATTATAACGAGCCATTTAGTGGATCTTCGTTCGATATAGGTAGATATAGAGAACCTATTAACGAATAATTATGTTAAAAATTACAAACAAAAACTAAAATGGCTTTATTTAAGTTTAAATAAAAAATTACAAAATACCAAAGCAAAATTAATCAATATAGCAAACAAAAAAAGGGAACAATTACTAGAACAAATTCCAGAAAAAGTCTATGCTCGAAATAAACGAACAAAGTAAAATAATAGAATATTATTCAAGCTAGGTGATTCACATCGTGAATAATAGCCATTATACGCGAGTAGAATACTATACTTTATCCACGACTAATAAATATTTTTCGTGGTTTTATTTTAAAAGTTTTGGTGACATTAAATACACATTAATAGAAAAACTATTACTTTATTGTAACAAATATTTGATACAATACGTTATTGTTCATTTATACGAAGTATTTAAAAAAATACTATAATTAAAGCAAAAATATATTTATTTAGAACAAAAAATATCATAAGGTGATACTATTTAATTGTACATAATAATATAATATAATACAAAATTAATAACGTTGACAAGTTTGAGTTTCATTTGATTGTTTCATAAGATACTGTGGTTTCTAAAATAAAATGTTTCAGACTAACATTTAAAGGTGTTGTGTTGATGGCCTAGTGTATATGCTCGTAGCTCACAACCGCGGGCACCCAGGTTCGCATGGAGGACATGGATTTTTTATTAATTTTTTTTAAATGTACAGAACTGAATGAAAACAGATGTTTTGTAGCAAAACAATATTAAAGCTAAATCTTGGAAGCCGTGATTAATGAGTCATTAATCACTACGGTGATTAATGGGTACTATTAAGGTCGAGCTAACAGACGTATTATGAGTTCATTATGTATTAGTTAATTGTGGATAAAAATATTTAAAATAGGGATATATTAGATTCTTAAACTAATGCAAAAAATATTTTTTATTTGAAATATCTGTTTAATTAACTTATTTTTAATGTAATTCTAGATACTATTGAAACAGTAGAATATTCGTTAACCTATTGTAAACTTAGAACACATAGGAGAATTAAAAAACCTAGTGAACTATTTACAGAATTGCAAAAAATGCGTTGTGAATAAAAACCAGAATTACCTTTGGAAATTAAATATAAAAATATTTTAATCTTGAAGCAACCATAGACGTAGCTTGTTAAGTAGAAAATAATCAAATAACATAATTTTTATCAATAACCGATGTTAAATTTTTACTTAAATCAGAAAAAAATGTTAAAACTGTTCATGACATTTGCATACGCCGTAAGATATATCAATGTCCCAGCCATTTACAAGACAACAGATAATCATAATTGTGAAGAGAATATTATTCTAACAGGAAACTCCAGAAATTGTCAATACACAAAACAAAAATCAATATTAAAGAAAACCATGTTGAAATTATTTTATATTATATATTATATTATATAATATTTATATTTGAAAAAAACAGTAAATAGTTTAAAAGGGACCTTTCTTATAAAAAACTCACATTGCAAAATTTCTTTTATAAATCTAGAATTTTTTTTTAACAAAAAACATTTGGACAACCCAGTAAATTAAAATTAAATATTTATAATTTGCAAATATATCAAATGAAGAAAAACATAAAAGCATTAACTTTTCAATATTTTCCAAGCAATATGATAATGCCTGGTCCATTAACAAGAAGCAAATTTCAAGAAAGGAAACCAAGAATTAATTCTTCAAACTCAACTAGGTACACAAAATGATACTCAACTTCCTGAGGAACTTCATTCTAAAGGTGGAGGTGTCACCTAAACCATTGCCCTTAGGTGTACAATTCCTTTTACCATAGTCATCAATCATAATTCATAATTGCTTTTTAAATTATGCTAATGTTTTGTTTGTATTTTTATTTTAGTTTTGTAAAATAGTTTTAAGTTTTTAGTTTCAAAATCAGTTGTAGTATAAATAATAAAGTTTAAAAATACATGTACATTTTTCCATTTCATTATAATACTGAATATAGAACGTTTTCAATATCAAACTGAAAAATTGAAAAAAAGAAATCTAAATTTTGTAGTAACTAAGTACCCATGTATCACCTATATTTTCCTTAGCGTTTGACAGTTCACCAAATGAAAACGTAATTTAAACGTTTTTTATATTTGGTTTTTAAATAATTAGGTTTTTAGCTATTTTGAAGTTAAAAATTAATTGTTTTTAAAAAATATATCGATCAGTGATGATTTTTCAAGCTGAACTAGCGAAATATGTAAGCTAATCCATATAAATTCTAAAAAGCTATAGCTATAAGAGTTAAAATTGAAAGTATAAAATAAATACAAAAGTTCCTTTTTCACATAATCAAATATAACTAAACCAATTTTCTTCTTTTAATCAGCTTAACGCAGTAATTTAATCGACTCAACTATAAACTATTTTAATAATATAAATATCTAACTTTCCAGTTCTATTCAGTAGATTATACTATTTGATTAAATATATTTCCGCTACATTCAAGTTCTAATGTCACTAAATTTTAGAATATCTAGCTTTACATAAAGTTTAGTTTTGATAAATGTTGTGGTCAATTTATCTACGCATAATAATGTGCTGTCTCCTTAAACGATTGAGACCGCCGCCACTGGAAGTTGTTTACGTTACGAGCTATCGAGCGGCGATGGACTGCTTCGCGAATAGAGTAGAATATTCCACTAGAAGCAGTGGTAGGTATTATTAGACTCTTGTGCGGGGAAGCAGTTTGTTGAGTTCAGACGTTGTACAAATAAATTATAAGTGCCCATATAAAATAATATATTGTAAATAATTTGATGAGCTGTTTTAGTGTAGAAATATATTAAATATTAGATTGTAAAAAATAGAAAACGTTACATTAAACTCCATTATCTAAGACATAATATACAGAGTTAAACATCTGTATAGATAAGTGAGAATCAAGCGGATAGGAAAAGCCAGCCTTCAAACGTCAAGATCTTAATTTGGACTTGGTCACCTTGGGTTTACCACTGTGCTAAATGTTCTACGTTCTTCTGTATGGTGTAGAGACGTGGACGTTGACGAAGACAACCACTGCCTTAAGGTCTTTAAACTCTAGCTGTACAGAAAAATGTTGAAAATACAGACAAAATGACGAACGTAGAGGTACTTTGTCATATGTAAGACAGTAAAATGTCGCGAATTAGAATATTTGGATAAAAAAAGAACCCTTTCGAATTAATGCAAAGCATCTATACAATCGAATATAAAAGAATATTGGGTTTATTCGGCTAATGCAGCTGCAGACACGTATTTCTGTCTCCTTAGACTTCATCAGTACACCATATCATTAAGTTAAATAAACGAGGATTTAAATTTTTTCATGTTTTAAGGACTTTGCTCGATGTAGATCCTACACAAAGTTTGCGTTATGCAGCACTCCTGTTTCAATCCTTAATTAACGGAGAAGTCTTGTAAGAAATTGTTTCCTATTTTTATTTTGATTTTCGTGCCTTGATACAACCTTTTGACTGCTTTTTTGTGTAAGGATAATATTGGTCTTTTTCTATGGCGTTCCATTATTGTGGGAGAGAAGTTGATAGTTGCTCTCGGGAAACTGATTTTTTATTTAGTCCGATTAAAAGAACACAATTTTCCATTCCGCTGGATGTTATATACTTATAGGTAAAAATATTAAATAATAAGGTTCTCAACCTATAAGGTATGACGCTGCCCTTTTATATTTTTTTTATTTTTTGGCTTATTTTATCTTAATTTTACTGTTTTTAAAAACGACTTTCATTTTCGACTCAATTCTTCTTCATTTCTTGTATTTAATATTCTATGCGTTGTTCTGTTAAAGGTGTTGCGCATTATTTCTCCCACTGTTTGCTTGAAATTACCGATATACAGGGTGGCGCACCGAAAACGATACAGTAAATGCATTTACTGGCAGATGATTCCTTTAAAAAAAAAACACTCGGACCCGTCGATTTTGTTATCGATGGGGACACAAAATTGGCATAAAATCACATTAACATTTGCAGCCCCCTAAGCGGGGGTGGCACCATCCCTAAAATCTTAAATGGAAAGGGGGGTCGAATGATCCATCATTTAAAAGGTCTTTCCCTTTACAATGATGTAAAATTCATGTACTTCAATTCAGTAGTTTTGGAGATTTATTGATTTAAAGTTTAAATACATCATCGTAAGAGAAGATCAATACATAGCAACAAAGTTGTTAAAAAATAAAGAATGAATTGACCTGTCAGCCGAGTAAATGTTGATAACGACTACCATTACTTTCCATGCAATAATAAAGATTTTGCTGAAAACGTTGCCGGACATTTTTCAATATTTGAGGAGTAATTTGATGGCACTCATTCACAATTCTTTGTCGCAAATCTTCTAAGGATATTGGCTGAGTAGCATAAATTTTGCTTTTTAAATCTGGCGATCTTGGGGGCCATTCAACGGCACCTCTTCTACCAATCCATTGACCTGGAAAGGTCTGATCTAAATAATGCCGTACTCTTAATGCATAATGTGATGGGGCACCATCCTGTTGGAACATCAACGTATCGACCATCATTCTGATTTTCAATTATATCTGTTAGCGCAGGATCTATGGCATTTTGCAGTAATTCCAAATACATTTCACCAGTCAAATTTCCAGGTAAGAAAAAAGGACCAACCAACTGATCGCCAAAAATGCCAGCCAAACATTTAATTTTTGTGGCTGCTGTGTGTACCTCATGGTAAATTCTGGGATTATAGTCCGACCAATATCGACAATTATGACGATTTACTTCGCCATTTAAAAAAAAGGAACATTCGTCGGAAAAGCTCATGTTAAATAAAAATTGTTCATCGTTTGTAATTCGTTCACTCTTAACTTCACAAAATTCTAGTCGCTTAACAAAATCGTCTTCATTAAGTTCTTGTACAAGGTGAATTTTATACGGATGAAAATTATGGGCCTTTGAATCCGTTGGATAGTACGTCGACTAAGACCACACGAAGTTTGCAATTTGCGGGTACTTAATGTAGGATCTACAATAACTTGCCCTAAAACCCCCACTTCTGTTGCTTCGTTCCTTATAGGATTTTCAATATTACGTTTTTTATTGGCGACTGATCCAGTTTCCCGAAATTTAGCTACAAGTTCTAGAATATATTTTCGGTGCACATTATTGTTCTCATGTCGCTCATTAAAAATGTGTGCTGTTCTATTAGCGCACTGATAATTTCCGAAAAATATTTCAATAATTTTAACCCTTTCTGCCGTGGAATATACCATGGTTAATTTATGTATAAGCAATAAATGATATTTTAACAACAAAGATTGGTCAAATCAATCGCAAACTAATGTACTATTTCCTATTTAAAATAAGTACGTCGCATTCTCTACTTATCTTTCTTCAAGAAACAACTTTTTTTGTCACAAAGGACACTTCAATTGCTATTTTTATTATTAATAAACCATTGGCGTAGTAAATAAAAGAATTTACTGATCAAGAAAATGCTTTTACTCAAATTTCTTCTGAAAGAAGTACAAACTAATTTGATGTACCTATTAAAGTCTACTTTAAACTTTAAATCAATAAATCTCCAAAACTACTAAATTGAATACATGAATTTTACATCATTATAAAGGGAGTTGAAAGACCTTTCAAATAATGGATCATTCGACCCCCCTTTTCATTTAAGATTTTAGGGATGATGCCACCCCCGCTTAAGGGGCTGCAAATGTTAAAGTGATTTAAAGCCAATTTTGTGTCCCCCTCGAAAACAAAATCGACGGGTCCGAGCGTTTTTTCAAAAAAGGAATCATCTGCCAGTAAATACCTCTGTTTCGTTTTCGGTGCGCCACACTGTATTATGTTATAAGTCCATGTTTGCACGTTCTGATTACCATTTTACTGACACATTAATAATCAATTTTGTGACAACTTTTTAGCAACTGCTTATATTTTTGAAATTATTAACAAAATAATTAAAAATTAATAATATTTTTATCATGTACAAATAAAAATCGTTTAATTTAATGCATTTTGTTAACAATGCTGATAATAATGTTTAGATTACCGAACACCTGCCATATTTTTTTAGAGAAACTCTACAGTTTCCATAATTGCAATTCATATTGACACCTTCACGTTCTTATAGGCATACATAATTAATGCCGAAAGTAAACCAACCTGTATAACGAAAAAAAAAAACGTGATGTGTCTTATTAAATATTTGCCAATATATACACTTTGCTTGTGCAGCATTGATTAACATGACCCTTATAAAGTCTTAATTGCGATATTATAGAAACCATATATGAAAACTACACGCTATTATCTAATTTTATTTATATATATATATAAAGTGATAATTATCACAAGATCACCAACTTATTGCTAAAAATGCAATTGCGAAACATATAGTATGTAATAAATATAGGTGTAATTACAAACTTCTAAAAGTTGTAAAAACTAATAAATTATGTATAAAATGTAGGTCTAGGTATTAAAATATGATTCTAAGATTTTACTGTCAACCCTTTAGTACGTTTTTATATAAATGTTACTTTCAGTGGCATTTAAAGTCAATGTTGTTTATAGCATAAAATATCATAAAAACTAAAGAATTATAAAATAAATGATTTTAATAATTATTGTTGATCTACAACAGAATAATTCAGCCCGCTCCTGCAGCACCTATATAGGTATTTGCGATTAATAACAACACAGTAAGTGATTAAAAACAAACGACAATAAATATATTTAACCGTAGAAACACCAGTTTCAGATTCCCATAAAAAAGCATTCAAACAATTTAAAACTACTACCTACGCTACTGGCTACGCGTGTTGTAGATGTAGATATCCATAAGGGTTTCGCTCTCTATGCAAACTTACTCAAAGGGGATTAAAATACCATGCGTTCAATATGCCAAAGGTTATTTTAAAGATTTTTACATGTGAACTATAAATTATCTCCATTGATTTTGCCATAAAAAAGGATAAGAAATTCGCTTTTTTTGACCTATGACAAAGTAAATTAAAAAAAATACCTATATTTTGTCACATAAAAAAATAAGCCGCATAAATATTTCTACAACTTCTCATTTACCTACCTACCTATAAGCCTTGTTAAACATAAGGCACACCAATGACTGTGCGTGTTTGTACCAGCTCTTGTAAAAAACTGCTACACAAATACACAAATAATTGTAAGTTCTATTTATACACATAAATAATTAAAAGAATCAGTTCAACTTAACCAGTAACAAATACCTACCTAGTTATTGATATTTTTAAAATGTTTATAAGGCATCTCTCGCATGATAAATTAATTTTAATAAGTTGATTTATTTCCTCACCTGTTTGACATGGAACTATTCTAGGAACTTCATTACTTGGAGGTAATAATTTGTCTTTAGCGTGGTCTTCATTAAAACCACCAAACTTATAATCATCCTCTTCAAAATTTTCAAAACGCGAAACTTTAAACCTACGCTGATCAGACATTTTATGCTTAAATTAAAAGCTAGCACTATTCCATTAATAACAATAATTCTACAAATCTTAAGAATGAAATAAAAACGTCTGTAATTGTAAGACTTTGGCAGAAACCGCACAAATGTATTTGATATACCGACATAAACTGCAAATTTTGTTTATACGCGACATCTACAATAGGCGGTTATCAATAGTTTTTGCAGTATGGTAAAGTACGGCGAAAATATTCAAACTCTTTGGCAAGTCTTTTATTTCCATCTAGCGGATAATAGGCTAACAACAATTTAGAATTACACAAATAAATAATAACACGTGTTGAACTACATCTAACAGAATAAAATCAACCCCTGTTTACAATATGCCTCCAGAATTGTGACTAGAACTAGACCACCTCAGTTTTTATTTTATAATTTGTACAGTTGACAGAACATTATACAGCACTTGGATATCGACTGACGGAAACGTGAGTAAGCTCGGTGTTTTGGCGTCTAGACAGAACCGGGTTAGCCATCCTTAGCCCCATTTTTATATAAAAACGCGGCTGATAAACCTGATAAAAAGAGAACAAATGATATTTTAATTAGTGCTCCGCTCGAACAAACAATTCTTATCTTCTTCTTGTGCACTCTTCAATTTAATAATGCACACAGATAAATATACCTAAGTTCTTATTTTGTATGTGCAGTTAAAGTTATTCAAGAGAATATAAAATATATACCGGTAGAAGATATAAAGTAAAAAACATCAATTATATAATATTTACTCTCTTAATTTTTGAAAGTTTAACTTTTTCACACACAGCAAACCGAATACCATAACGACAATAAAAAGAGAAATCTGGGTTTAATAATAAATCAAAGTAAATACAGATATACCATAAATATCAATATTTTAAAAGACCGAAGAAAATTACTTTAAAAAACAAATATGGGAATTATAGGGTTAAATTGGGTTATAATCTTAATCGTCATAAATAGGTATATATATGAATCAAAAATAAAACACATGAATATAACATTCCTTAAACACGGTTAGCAGAGTGCATTGATTTATATATAAGAAATATTACTGAATGTAAAACACGTAATCCAAATTTTAGGACCAAAGTAAAAAGTTATTTTGTTCCCAAAAGTTTTATCCACACTTCATTAGGTCCAATGTGCTTCCTTCTGAGTCTTGCTGAGTCTGCAGTTCAACCTCCACTGATCTGATTCAAACGGCAACGTCCTTGAGGGAAGTCTCTGACTAGTGACGACCAATACTCGTAAAATAGGTATGGAATAAAGCCAATCTATTAAAATTAGAAATATAATGAATTCCCCAAAAATAAATCACTATTAATCAAACAAAAAAGATCAACAAAATAAAGAAAACTTTTACCTAAATTAACTTTTTTTATGGGTGGAAACCTACTCCCCACATAACACTAATGGTACATTCACATTCTAAGAATATGCCCATGAATTACGTTTTCGAACATTCTGAAAGGTATATGCTAAACAACTCCATTTCCTTTTCTTGTAAATTGGTATGTTCTTTGTGGTAAATTCTTAACATATTCGTATCATGTAATTTTTAAATACCCAACAATCATTCCACTGAAAGTGATATGATGATATGATAAGAATATGTTGCACAAACAATGAAAGGAATATTCTTTTGGGGACGGGAATATAATGTGCGATGTTCATTCCTTTTGTTTGGATGAGCAAGTTACAAGATTACTTTTGATATCTGAATAATATAACTTGGTTATCGAAACTCGCGATAGACAGGAAAAAAGGGTATGTAGTCTAAACTGTGTACAGTAAAAATATATGGTAATACTGAGAATATGCTAATTACGTACTACCAGAACATTTTTATCATCATGCACTGAGATCAAGACATATTTATTCTAAGAACGTTCTTGTTTAGACTAAAATAGAATAATACCATCTAATGCTGAGAATTTGATATTTACATACTTCAGAACATTCTTTGCATATACATATGAAGTAATTTGGTACGGACTTTTGAGGTGACTATCACATTCTGATCATGTACTGAACGGTATTTACGCATGTTAATAGAACATCCTTGTTCCAAAAAGAATGTTCTTATTATGTGCAAAGAATGTAAAGTTGTTTTCTGGGTCCAGGCTCCGGGTACTAGCAGAGAAAACCTTAAAATTTTCTCTGGTACTAGTTCTACCGTTCCCCGAAAGTATGGGATTCTCTCCCACGGTATACAACCCCTCTCGGTTAGGCCGCACAGGGTTGCCCCTAAATTACCCCGCTTCGCATCCCGTCTGGATAGGTGACCCTGGTACAATATTGTCACTCTTGTCAGATAATAAATTAACTTAACTTACAATACATTAATGTAAACCAAGACCCAAGAATAAAAACTGAAACTATAAGGATAATATGTATTTCAAAATGTATGCCAATATCGGTTAAATTTCAATCAGAAGTGATACATTAGGAATTTAAAATTAAATAAATGTGTTTATAAATAAAAATTACTGTTTTCCTACCAGAGGATTGCTTACATTCTTTATTACATTCCAAAAGTACATACAAGAAAAGGATTTAAATCACAAAATTTTAAAATTGCCATTAACTGAAAATTTATTAAAATAGAAGATACCTACCAACAAAAATGTAGAAAATGAAGAAATATAGTGAACTGTACATAGGCAACCAGTATAGCAAATATTTTTAACCATTTTAAAATATAAATTACTTTTATGATATTAAATTATAACAATAATTATTCACATTATATGCGTTACCCTTAGTTTGTGAAATTTTATATGGAGTGTTTGTTAATAGAAAAAACAGAATAGTAAATATAGGGGATTTTATATCTTAAAGTTAATGCACTTGATATTATACAATGCTTTTGCGCAAAAAACATATGTAGCTGTCAATGTATTAGACATTTACATCTCTAAAATATGGTGTACTGTCAAGGAAGATAATGAAGTTTTAGATAAGATAACATATTTTATTTGTTCACGCTAAATAAAATAGAAAATAAAAATAATATCAATATGTCAGGGTTTGATGAAAATCCTTTTGGCGAACCCACTATCGACAACCCTTTCGCAGTAAGTATTTAAAGTGACATTTAAATGTTAAGGCTTTTACACAAAAGTAAAACAATAAAATCAAAGGTAACATGATAAAATAAAATTAAACAAAATAATAACTTTTAGGATCCTTCTGTTCAACAAGTTGCCAGAAGTACAAATGCCCAACTAAAGGTCGACGATTACAACCCATTCGATAGTCAAGCACAAAGTCAATCACCGGTAAGTTATATATATTTTATTAACCTAATTTTATAAACTCAGCGTACATATATGAGTTATATCTTAAAATTATCCACTTCATAACTACTACACACAAAAACAAAATGCCCTTACATACTTATAAATCTAAGTAGGATTATTATATTATACATTTTTGTATTTATACTTTATATCAAGTGATTGCAAAAATAAAATTCTATTGCAAACATTTATTTATTAATTACACTGAAATTTAATAACTAATTTAACCATAAAAAGTAAAATTTATATAAGGTTTCAATATAATTTGATATATCTTTGAAATATCATAAGCCAACCATCCAAATATGAATCAAATGTTGGGCTTATATATTTGAAGTATATTTATTTAATATTGTAAAATAATCTTCTGTTAAAAAATAAAGTTAAAGGGACATATTATATTTAATTATGTCAAATCCTCGGGTAAGTGCATTTGAGGTAATTAAATTAGTATTTATATTTGACCCATTGTATGATTCATTTGTGGTTTTTATTATCAAAAGATAGCACTTACAACTAAATGTTTATATTAAGATAACCAAAATATTTCATACCAAGCTGTATAAGTGATGGACATTCTTTATAGATTGCACATATGAAGATATGTTTAATTACTACATGATAAAATATTATGGTCAAACATTTCTATTTTTAAAAAGTGTTGGATAATGTTCATAAACTATATCTTAATACCATGCGGACAAAATTATATTTATATTGAAGTAATAATTGTCTGTTGTTATTTAGTCACTGTTAGTTTAAATACTACAAGTATTCTTTGGTACTTTTGTATCTCATCCAAATAAGTTCAAGTAATCCTTCACTATTTTTTTGATTACAATTAGTTCCCCACCATCTCATAATTTTTCAATTGACATTTCATCTTTCTCATCCAACTTATTCAAGTGAATAGGATTGTTTTTTCATAACCTCACTCAAAAGTCAAACAGAAGATAGGCACATGTAAAGAATAAATAGTGTAGGTTTTTTTATATTATTTTTGTAGTCAATCACGTTTAAAGAAATTTTATAAACAAAATTTTTCCTTATAATATCACAGCTTAAATTATTTCCGGAAACTTTCTTTCAGACACGAATATTTTGAAAATTTTTTGGGGGCTTGAATTTTCTTACAATATTCTTGCCCAAAAGAAAATTTTCAGGAATAATTTAAGCTTGCGTGGTATTTGGTAAGAAAATTTCACAACCTAGTTTGAAAATATTAATCCAATCTGACATCTATCACAAAGCTTAATAATTACTAGTTTAAATGTCTGTACCATAGAGAAATATAATATATTTTTATTTGTTTATGGCCTGTACGTTGAGGTTTCAGCGTTTTCTATGGTTTCAGCTGTAAAAAAATTTCCACTTAAATATTGAGGTGCCACAAAAAAATTCATGGAATATTTTTTAGTTGCAGTGGTAACTAAACAAAAGTAAGGCTTATTATTAGTTAAAAAGTGGAGGTGTGAAAGTTTTAAAAATGACTTTAATTTAATAATAAGCTTCTTCTTTCATCTCAATTCAAACCTAATCTGAGTAATCCTTAAGATTGGATGAATTAAAGTAATCTCGAATTGATTTGAATTCTTGGATTAATACAAAAGAATAGAATTAGAATTTTCTGAATCATCAATTTTAATAGTAAATAAAGTGTACCGAAACTTGAACAGATACTGCCTACTCTCCTTTTAATGAAAAATCATATAGAAATATAGTTGATACAATAAAAATACCCCCTATGTGATTAATAAGAAGTTAAATGTAATTGTATTTTTGTATGTATATAATCAACTTCTGCAAATTTTATTTAAAGTTTATATCCCCATTGCTCATTGCTTTAATTGTTGGATTTATTTTTCCCTTTATGATTTACAAACATTTGTTTACTTATTAAAAGTACTCCCTGATAAAAAAAAATATTAAAACTTTATTATATTTTATTACTATAATTAATCTACTAGGTTTTTATAAATAAAATTCATGAGTAACAGATCTTTTTATTATAATAATTATCACACAGAATATCCAAAAATAAATTATATTTCAATCTCATATCCACATGAACATAAAAAAATATTTAAGAATATTCACTGTTAATAGCCCTGCCTATTATAAGTCTTCTAATCTCTGAAGTTCCAGCCCCTATTTCATATAATTTTGCATCCCTAAGAAACCTTCCAGTAGGATAATCATTGATATAACCATTTCCTCCCAAAATCTGTATAGCATCTGAAGCCATCTTAACAGATTTTTCAGCACAATACAATATGACACCTGCACAATCTTTTCTATTAATCTTTTGCTTGTCACAGGACCTAGCAACACTATACAAATAACTTCTGCATGCACTTAATGTTGTATACATATCTGCTAATTTTCCTTGTATTAATTGGAATTCGCCAATTCGAGTATTAAATTGTTTTCTGACATGGGCATAAGAGAAAGCTGTATCACAAGAAGCTTGCATTATTCCTAAAGGACCTGCAGCCAAAACTAGTCTTTCCAGGTCCAAACCACTCATAAGCACATACACTCCTTTATTTTCTGTTCCTAACAAATTTTCTTTGGGTACTATACAATCTTCAAATATTAACTCTCCAGTATTGGAACCTCTCATGCCAAGTTTGTCCAGTTTAGGACCTGTTTTAAACCCCTTAAATCCTCTTTCAATAACAAAGGCTGATATTGCATGTTGAGGTTTTTTAGAATGTAAATCTGTCTTAGCGTAAACGACAATAACGTCAGCATCAGGACCATTAGTTATCCAAAATTTATTTCCATTTAAAATATAGTGATCCCCCTTTTTCTCTGCCTTTAATTTCATAGATACTACGTCTGATCCCGATCCTGGTTCTGACATGGCCAATGCACCAATATGCTCTCCACTACATAATTTTGGCAGATATTTTTTCTTTAAATACTCACTGCCGTTTCTGTGAATTTGATTAACACACAAATTAGAATGTGCACCATAAGAAAGAGCTATAGATCCAGAAGCTCTACTTAATTCTTCCATAATAATAACATGATCGGTGTAAGTTGCTCCAGTACCACCATATTCAGGATTCACTGTAATACCTAAGGTTCCCAAACTACCCAATTTTTTAAAAAAATCACGAATATTGTCAAAATTGTTTTTTTTGTCGATCTCGTTAGCGAAAGGAGCCAATTCTTTTTGTGCAAAATTAAAAATAGTATCTCTCAACTGTATTTGTTCATCAGATAATCCAAAAATATATTCATCGATGGGATAATATTGTGATACTTGTCTTATTTGAATGTTTTTAACTTTATGAATAGTACTAAGTAAAAACCGCATGTTTGCAGCCATTATTATTTAAACCGGATCGTTGCTTACTACTGAATACTTCGTGAACATTAATAAATATAAGGTTGTTATCATACCTCATACTTAAATGACGTTTACAAAAGATAATAAACCGTTCAGTTTACATGTACTGCGCACTTTAATGGATTTGAACTTGCGACTCGGAGGTCAGAGGCGTGCATCAATGTGAATATATTTATATTAATTTGTCAATACAGATAAACGTTATTTAGAATCGTTTAAAGACATATTTATTCTTATTATTCTATTTAAATTTAAAAGCAAAATCCAGAAGAATATAAAAATACCTATAAAAAGTATTCTATTTTAAATTAAAAATAAAGTTAAGAATTGTTATTATTTAAATATAAAGTTGGATTTTTTTAAAAAAGTAGCTATTTTTTTCTAGCAATAACACTTTTTACTAGTATTTAGAAATTGTTTATAATTTATACATACACAGGAAGTCGAATAGTTGAATTTCATATATTTGGAACCCATATTAACACAAATACTGCTAAATATGCATATGCATTTTATCCAAAATATATTCATAAATATTTTCTTATAATTATGACATCTATATACTACAATAAATAGTGCAGTATTTTTTCAATTCAATTTTTATTCATTTTAGCACATTATCTACATTGTGTTATACCTAAAACATTGTGTTTTCTATAAATAATAATCTGTTAAACATACCCATTTTGGTATTTAACAACATTCTATTCCAAAACTAAAATTTGCAATAAAACCTACAAAAATGGATTTTTTTTAACGACTTTAAACTTTAATAGCAATAAATAAGGACTAAGTTTTACGATTCTATAGAAAGCTTAAAAAAAGCTGGATGCTTATACCTTTGTAGCCAATTCAAATCAATAGTAAAATTCAGTTAAAAATGCCGCTACAAATTATTTACAACAATGTGTTACTTTTTTAGCAAATTAGCTATGGACAAACTAACAGTGGTCCAGCAATCATGCAACCCACTCAAGAACCTCCAGCATATACCAGAAGTGGTCAACAAGTTCAAAACATTTCAAAACCATCTTTAGACACAACAGAACTTCAGGTAAAATAGATATAAATAGTATGAATTATATTTATTGCAATCAAACATGCCAAAATAACTGTTATTTTATGTCTATTTTTTTATCCAGTCTTCTAAAAGAACTTACCCTACTCTGATTTGAGAACAATAAAGATAACATTACAGAATCAAATACAGTAGTGTGTTACCTTTTCTTAAATATTCCTAAAATGTTCTGTATATGACGATCGTTTCATCTTAAAAGAAACTATATTCTATATTATATTTTGGTAATGTTTCTTTCTTTAATCTTCGGCATAATTATTTTAAAACTTTTGACAGTGACAAGCAAGTATGAATCACATTGCTATGGAAACCAAAGGCTCAATTACAATAAAGTAATGCTGTACTGTTTATTTTACTTAATTTAAATTAAATCAATTTATTTTCTACTTTATAATTTATTTACATCTACTCTTAAAGGTTTTAATTTTACATTTTAATTAACTTATGTTATAGTCTTTTACATATTACTTCGCTTTATACTGCAGTGGAAATCGAATACTGAATTCGTGTAATCACTGTGGTACTGAAATAAACTCGCTTATGATTGCTCTTATAATTCAACAATCGACATTAAAACACTGGAACTTTTCAAGACTTTTAAATTGGCTTCCTTCATATTCTGGTGGACAAAACTTGTCTATTACTGATTTCGAATAATCTCCACTGGTATAAAAACTATATAATTTTAGTTATTTATGTTTAAACCATAGGCGTCTCGTTTATTGATTTTCAAGTGATGGTTCTCGCCACAAACTATTTCAAATTGCATACATACATATATATTTTTTTACTTCAATTAATCATTTAAAGATGGTATAAAATAGTATAGCACGTTTTATCACACTATAATAATAATTGTCATTTACGATACAGCACACAAAAAACACAAACCTAATTAACAATAAAGATACTATAACAAATATACCCTTTGTGATAAGTAATGAAAATAGTCATTTTGCTCCAAGGTAGAAAAGTGAGTTATTATTGTCGAGGTCTTTAATGGATCGGAGACAAAATTCACTTTATTGTTGTGGCTCATACAGTATTTCTTTCACTACTGGCGTGGTGGATGCTTTGGGTAAGTTGTCGGCTCTTTCATTTCCTTCAATGCCGTTATGCCCCTTTACCCAAACCAATGTAATTATTTTTCCTCTATTGTTTAATGTTTCAATAACTTCTAGTATCTTCACAATTACTTGATGCATTTTACTTGATAATATTTTATTGATAGCTTATATAGTATAGTGCTCGTAATAAAATAGCGACCAACTCCGCAATGTATATCGACATGTTATCTGGGAGTTTAAACATCCCCCAAACATTCTCATTTGAGTAAAAAAATGCACAACCAACATTATTCTTTATTTTTGACCCATCAGTATATATTCTGAGTGGAAGTACATTTATTATCAGCTAAATGATATATTTTATTAAATTCTTTTTCATTTAAAATAAACGTATTTTATCGATGTGTAGTAGAAAACAGAAAAAAAAGGGGGGTCATAGGAAAAGCTACGTTAGGCTACATGGAAGGATGAAGGGGTCTAAGAGGGGCTAAAATATGACCACGTAGTTTATGGACGCTCCCTTTGGAGTTTTTTACACAAAGGAAAACAATAACATTTGCTTCTTTATAGACGTTTTTAAGGTCCAATTAACCAATATGCTATAGATAGATTTATTTTATTTAATTTGACATATTTTACAAATTACAATTGCAGAAGTTAGAAACTGCATTTGATGTATTCATAATATAATTATGGAAAAAACAAAATGACTCTTATTTCTTTTATAGAGAAGACAAGAAGAATTAGAAAGAAAAGAACAAGAATTGGCACGTAGAGAGGAAGAAATGAGGAATTCAACCTATAATGTAAGGCGTAATAATTGGCCGCCGTTACCCGAGCAGTGCTGTTTTCAACCTTGCTTTTATCAGGATATTCAGGTTGATATTCCTTTAGAATTTCAAAAAATTGTTAGAAATCTTTACTACCTTTGGATATGTAAGTATTTTGTAATAATGTTGCATCATTAGGTTGTAGCATTTTTGCTCATTGTAGACATATGTATTAAAATTATGTCGAAATTGGTTGTTTTAGTATTAATAGATTTATTATAAGTAAACTTAAGATGTGTAGGTTTTTACCTTATTTTTTAGATCATGGAGCCTTGATGTTTGTAAATATAATTGGTGGAATCATTCTATCAGATATTAATACTGTGGGACTTGGAATATTATACCTACTGTTGTTTACTCCATTTGGATATTTATGTTGGTTTAGACCAGCTTACAAAGCATTTAGATCAGATTCTTCTTTCAATTTTATGGTGTTCTTTTTTATCTTCTTCTTTCAATTTGTTGTTTCTACAATACAGTTCATTGGCATTCCAAGTGCAGGTACCATGTAAGTTAAACTTATTTTTACTTATTTGTTATATACTGAAAATAATTCATTTCAGAGGAATAATTACAGCTCTTTCAAAATTTGATAATACTGCTTGGGGTATAATTACCAGAATAATTGCATTATTAATCGCCTTAGGTTTTGGACTTGCAGCAGCTGCTGATTTACTTTTGATCTCCAAGGTAATTTATATTTGTAATGTTAAAGAAAAACAAAAATATTGGTCGCATTCAGCGATACCTAGCGTAAATAGCTCCGACGTCCGCGTAAATTCAGATATTTAGACATGTTACGAAAGTAGCGGTAGTGCAAGCTAAAGTTTTCTCTACAGTTTGGTAACAGTTACGTCCGCTGAATGCGACCAATGTTTGGACATATGCTTCTAAGGTTACTCATAATCTAAATAATTAAACTGCATCTAAAATAACTTGGGATTTAGATTTATTTTATTTTGTTTCTTGCAAAAATGAAAATGTCTAAAATTTTAAGTAACTTATCTATATCTATAAAGATCTCTTTGGTTGTTAGAAAAATACTTTTGATAAGTTACATAAAATGTAATAAATAAATTTTAGATCCACCGTATGTACAGAAGTACAGGGGCTAGTATGGCAAAAGCCCAACAAGAATTCACTACAGAATTTTTACGCAGCCCACATGTTCGCAATGCTGCCAGTAACGTCGCCGCCGCAGCTGTCAGTTCTCAGTTAAACCAAAATCAGAATAACCCAAGATACTAGTAAAACCACCATTTTTCCTTTAATTTAGTAATTGTATTTAAATACAAAAGACTTCTTTAAACTTTAGTTAATTGTTAAAAATACAAAAATATCATTTTAACGATAAAAACTATATTAAACAAAAATGTAAGTGACAATGTAAATTTTTGACAATATTTTATTATTGCTAAAGTAAAGAAGTGCATGAATTTTCCAACACTATACAAGCAAAAACTTTTAGGTTACATTAATATTTTCTAGATATTTATATAACTGCTTATACATATACAAATTATTTCAATGTATTTTTATTTCTTCTTGTTCATTAATCTTTGTTCAATATGGTTATAAAAAAGTTTATAAACTTGTATTTGGATACTATTTTATAGATACGAAATTTGTTAACCATCGCCATAATGTGAAATAATAATTGACAACAAACTTCCATATTAATGAAATTTTTTTTCAACACATATCATCAGATTGATATATCGAAGTTCAATCTGAAGATGAGTAATTCGTCATCAACAAAAAATTAAATGAAATACAATAATGTGGCACTATTTTATTGCTAATATGATGGAGAACTTTTTTATAAGCAGTTATAAAACTAAAAAATCAGGCTAATTTGCAATGCAATATATTAAAATGTGAAATCAAAAACTTAACTTATTTTTGAATACCATGAGCTTTAAACATTATTAAAAATAATAGTTGGGTTTTTGGTAGTATCAATAAGTGTTGGTAACATTTTTTTATAGTCTTGTTACATCGATTTTAAATATTATATAGGTTGTACATATTTCCGAGACTTTTTGGTTGCACCCCTTGTCAATTACATGTGTTTTGATAACAACATTTAATTGTTAATTAACATAATTTATAGTGTTATAGTTTCCAATAAAAGTTTTATTTATTTTGCTTAGTGTTGCAATGCAAATGTTAATTTCATTATTCTCACTAATATATAATTATTAAATGCTTTTTAAAATCCTATAACCAAGAATTAAAATAATCAGAAAGTTATTTTTACAACTATTCATACTTTATTGTCAATAAAACATTGATTAACTTTAACTGGTCTCAATTTGATTTATTTTTTGTATATTACTAAGGTTTTTGTCACACAGTATTTGCGGTTATTCCATATGCATGTATTGTTTAAATGCCCTGAAAACCTAACAGTGTTTACGATTCCAATTGAATACATATAAAAAATCTGTTCGTATGTTATTAGTATATTCGACAAAAATAGTCAATACAATAAAATAAATTAATAAACAGTTACGTAAAATAAACTGTTGAAGTTTTTTTAATGTTCTTATTATGATGGACTTCCACAGAGTAAGGTGTTAGTACAATCAATTTGATTTCTATAATTATCATTCTTCCTATCAATTCTCAAGGTTTGTATACTAACAAAAAAACTATAAAACAGCTTATTTTACCCTAAAATTGTATTAAGATCAACGTATTGGGCTATTAGTTTATTAACAAAAACCTTGATACCTTTACAATAATTCATAATCAAAATAATTATTAATAAAGCAATTAAATTATATTTCAAAAATATTTATATATCTTGTTAGCTATAAAAATTTTTCAAGCATAATACCACCCTAGATTATAGTTCATGAAGTAAATTATTATTATTAAAAGATGCATTGTTCTTTAACGAAATTGTCCAAAAGCTTTAGCGATCGTAAAAACCAACAATTTATTATAATGTATTGACATTACGTAAAAAAGAAGACAAAGAGAGCGGATAGAATTTTTTTACCCAGATAGTAGTGATTATGACTCATAAATTAACAATTTCTATTTTTTACTTTTAAATAAAATACGTTTCATACGTTTAAATCAAGCAATATTTAAACAACATACATTTCGGAATTAATGAAGTACCTATACATTTTACCTCTACAAAATTATGATATTGATAACTAACTCTGCATTTAAATAATTATTTTGGAATTATTGACTAGTTTGTTTCATTTGAACTCGTAAACACTACACCTAAGCTCCGTTTTCGAGCTCTTTAATTTATTTTGTTTTCCATAATAGTTTCACGTGCAGACAACCTTTACAAAGATTATTTAAAAAACAAACCGTCCGCGAGAATGCTTATAGCTGAATCTGGTCGCACTAGTTCAAGAACTGTAGACTAAAATGTTCTTTTATACACTATAAGTGGTTTGTTATATACCAAGTTTCCGTTTTATAATGCTCCTCATTAAAATACTAGGTTCGTTATAAAACTAAAAAACAGCCTTTAAAAATTTATGTTATAAAATAGCTGGTATCGCCGATATAAAATTTATGGTCAATTTGAATTACCTAATAGTACTCGTAGAAAAAATAATGTATGCAACTTTTATGTAGTGGTTACTAATACACTCGCACCTTCGCTTCGTTTCGTATCTCTGTTGATGCTTATGTATGAATGAATAAAAAGAGTTTGTGGGGGTTCTTTGAAAGATGTGTGAGTTTTGAGTATCCAAGAATTTCAGCCTAGATTAGGATCTGATAAGCTCAATGGGGATGATACTAATATGTATAAATAACCATCTGAACTAGTGCAACAAATTCAGCTATAAAGAACAAACTTTATATTCCAAAAATAAAAGATGTTGATAAGAACGGTAACATACATATAAATTGCGTAAGTTACATATTTTTATCTGATCTAAGAAAATCTGTTATCTGCAAAATTGTTGATTATTAATTAATATATTTCTGTTAAGTTCAGTTTTACAGATAAGTAGTATTTGACCAAAACCCATCAACATGAGCTTGGTGTTTTGTGTTGGTGTTAATTATCTAGCTTGTACTTAACTTACATTATTTTCCATATATTCAAATACTTCTCGATATTTGTCTGTGTTATTGTATTTATTAGAATGGTCGTAGTAATAAAGTTGATTTCGACTGTACTAATGTTAAGTATTATATTAGCTTGCAAGCTGTTTATTTTTTGTTATGAACAGATAAGAAAATACGACTTACACTAGAGCACATTGGTGTTAATTTATTATTACAGTTTCGTAACTTTGTTTTTATAAGTAATATATTAATTAAATTATATTAAAAGTGAATTGCAACCTATTATTTCATTTTGGAAATTGGAGATTATTTTAGAACAAATGTGCGTAATCTGCATATTTTCTACAACACAAATATCTAATGACTTGACTGCCAATTAATTAAAAACAGTTAGTGTATCAACTTATATATCATCTGCATGTCATAAACAAAAAAATATGAGAAGAAGATGGTTGCCTTTATTATTACTACATAAAATTAGCTTTTAGGGTTGACTTTATATAATTTGCAGAAAATGATACGTAATACTTACTATTAAGCAAATTTATTTGTGTCAACTTAATCTTAAATTTATCGGATAAATTCATTTGATAACAAGGTGGTACACTCGAATCCATGTGATGATTCGTATGGTCGGTCGTGTATTTGACTAGGTAAAAGCGAGTGGATTTTATATTTTGAAAAATTATATAAATTTGCAATAATTTGTATAATATGGAATAATTTTTGCGAAATGTTAAAATACCCGTAACCGGATGTGCACGCAGATCCTAAACCAAAGATATGACAGAGTTTGAAAATCCAGAAAAAAATATCGTCCAGAAAATCTAAAATAACAAAATGCTTACTTATAGGAAACACCGAAAATAAAACGACCATGTGGCTCGATATTGATTAGAGCCGAAGGAAGAAGACTCAGAAAATGAAAGATTTATTTGGCTAACACTTAAGTTGCAAATGCAGAAACAGAAACTTAGACCTGGGCTTAATTTCAGCATTTCCATTGAGGGGAAAGATTTTCATGCCTTTAACTCTATCAGAATTCGTTTATAGACTCATGATGCTCATGTATAAATGAATAAAAAGAGTTTATGGGGATTGTTTGAAAGATTTGTGAGTTTTAGAAATCAAAGAATTTTAGTCCAGATTTAGGATTTGATAAGCTCAATAGGGATTATTAGGTTAGGTTATGACTGCGAAATAAACTCAATGAGCGGTGAGCGACGAGCTGTCGGAGGGAGAGGTTCACTTTAGAATCGATAGCAGAGCACACAAGCCAGCAAGGGACGTATACGTGACCAGGTGAACAGACGCTTAAGCGTTTTGGTTTGGTTAATACAATACCCCTTCCTAAATTTTAACTCCACCTCCGCACAGCGTCGTGGTCATGAGAGTTTGAACTTCTCTAACAATAAGAACAACCCCCAACACTTTAGACTTTGTCATCCTGGATTTTGATCAGATTTTTATTTTTTATACATGGTAGCCAACACCCAACACCTTAGGGTAGAATGGGTATTGATTATATATATATATATATATATATATATATATATATATATACATGGTAGCCTCTTTTAGAAAAGATATAAACTATTATTATTACCCAAAATTATTCTGGTTGATAAGGTAGATCTCTAAAATTTTAACAAGATCTTGGTGGCCATTCGATAGGCCCCCTTCTATCTATCCACCTTCCTGGGAAAACGTTATTAAGGTAATTTCGTACCTCAACGCCATAGTGTGGGGAGCCCCATCCTGTTGGTACCATAAATCATTTCTATTTGGAAATAGCTGATTCAACTGTGGCAACAGATAATTTTGAAGAAATTCCAGATAACTAGCAGCAGTTAGGTTTTCCTCAAAAAAATACGCCAGTACAACGTGCAGTTTTTTGGCTTCGGATATTGATGTTCTACGACTTCTGGGAAGATCTTTAACATGGCCCGTTTCTCTAAATTTTTTTTCAATTTTACTTACTGTTGATTGAGTAATTGGATCGCGATTGGGGTATTTAGCATTAAATAATTTACGAACTTCTGCTTGAGTCCTCACTCTATCTCCATAACCAATCATGGTTAAAATCTCGATTCGTTCTGTTTCTGTTAGTTTTTGTAAATGCTGTTATTAATGTCGGCAAAAAACTCGAAGAGTAAAAATTTGACGATTCACAGATCATCGGCGAATAAAGACGAGTCAATGACAATATTGATTTAAATATTTTTGTAAAAATAATTCCGAGTACTTACTACAATAATTAATTTCAAATTATTTTTTTTATCAATGTATTTTTTTCGGAATCAACAATAAACACTACTTTGTTTTATATCCAGTGGCGGTCCTTAGTGTATTTTAGTTCAGTGAATGAATATTTATTGTAATTCCATGTTACTTAACAAAGTTCATATTTTTGGTTAACCCTGTAGAAATAAATATTTAAATGATTACATTGTTGCAAAGGCGATAAGGAGACCACATCTATAGCAGTTAATGGCCAGTCAAAAATTAAAATTGGCATGTTTTAAGATTTTTTTAAAAGTCGTCTATTTCTGAAATAATGAATTTATTCCATACCTTTGCATCATACTGTATATTAAAACTATAGAAATATATGGCTTGTCCAGTATAAATATAATTGCACGTCACAGATGTCAGAACGGGACTATGTTGTCAAGCATTTAAAATAGTATTAGAATCTAATAAATGTCAAACGAAGTTTCTCTAATATTCTTCTTTTTATTTGACTACAATACTACACCATTTTTAAAAGCGGCAACAGAGCGCAATTTTGCCAACATCTAAAACATTTGAGCACGAGGTGTGTTCGTTTGAAGTTTATATTTTATTAGTCCAGGAGTTATATTTGATATAAAATCTCTTCACTGCCTTATTCACCTCCATCCATTCCTCCTCACCTCTCAACATGATCTCCACCATATTTTTCCAGTACACAGCCACTCGGAGTCTCCTCCAAGTTCTTCAGCACTTCTTCATTCCTCCAGCATCTAAATACGTGTTCTACATCATCTTCCACTTCGCACCTTTCACACACTCCAGTCTCTCTTTTCCCAATCTTGTGAAAATATCCTGCTCTTGACCCATGTCCAGTCAGCACCTGTATCAAGAAGTAGTTCACTTCGCCGAATTTCCTAGTCATCCATTCTCTTCTACTTGTAATTACTCTTTTTAGCGCACCTTCATACTCCTTCCACATTACTTCCATTCCTCCTCCATCCAATCCATAACTTCCTCTTTCATCACGCCCTTCCACTGTAGTCTCCTGGCTCTAGCAATCACATACAATGGGTAGGATCTTGCCAGCACCGCTGCTGCTATCCCTCCTACTGTCCTGTACCCTTGCACCACCCTCAGCAACATTCCTCTCTGAACCCTCAGTAATGGCATACTCTGCTCAATCGTTCTACCAATAACTCTTCTCTTCCATTCTCCCGGTCCTTTCACGTTACACATCAATCTCCCCAGCCATGCCGCCCGAATTTTCGCCTTCTCTGCCGCCTTCGACATGTGGTTTTTAAACGATAGCTGGCTATCCAACCACACACCTAAGTATTTCACCGATTCCTCCATGTGAATTTTCTTTCCCTTCACCTCCAACTCCCTCGCCTTGCTGCGTCCCTTCACCAGTAATCCCACCGTCTTCTCTTCGGCCACCTCCAATCCGCATTCCTCTATCGTTTCCACAATCTTTCTACACATTTTCTCCGCCTTTCTTTCTATTTCTGTCTCTCCCTTTGCCGTACATACCAGGCACACATCATCCGCGTAAACCGTTATCTCGCATCCATCTTCACATTTTATCCCATAAACCTCATCAAACACGCATTTCCAGAGCGTCGGTCCCAATACCGACCCCTGAGGCACTCCCATCTCCGTCCTATACCTCCGCCCTCTCGAGTCAACGAAAACCCTCCCCGTCAGATAATCCTCTACTAATTTTATTATACCTTCCCCCACTCAAAGTCTAGCCAAGGCTCTCAGCACTGCCATTTTACTGACCCCATTGAACGCATTCCCAACTTCGAAGAATACAAGTAGGGCCAGTACTGTTAGCTAAGCTAAAACTGACTTCTTCACCGTCCAATCGTATTTTCTAAATGATTCCAGTCGACATCGTGTTCCAGAATAATCGCCATAACTTAGGGTTTAGTGGGGAACTGCTTCCGTGGATGAGTTTGACAAAAATGTAAAAATTATCCATTACTATAAACGATAATTAACCAACTGTTTTTAGTAACCGAATATTTTAAATACGGTACACAGTTCCAGATGTTATTCAATATTTATGGCCTGTACCCCAGTCACACCGAACAAATAAGCCTATTTCAAATTGGAACTTTTACGATATTTAAAATTAGATTTTAAAAACATAAAAGATCAATGGTAAGATAACTGTACCAATATGCAAGTAAAACATATTGGCCTGCAAAAACATATATACTTGACGCCAATCCTAGAACTTTTTTTGCACATAACTTAAACTTAGTGATAAATGTTAAAGTATCCGATACAACAGTAAACTTTTTAAGTATAGTACAATCAATTTTTTTCTATTTCACCACAAATAAGCGGTTATTACTAAAAAAAATGATTTCTGAATCAAATCTTAACCCCCAAAGTAAAAAATAGATGATACTATAAAGCACTTTTAACATAAAATATGAAAAATTCAACCACTTAAATAGTAATTATGTCCCAAGGTAGAAAATAAAGTTATTGTTGAATCCTTCGCTTCTCGGTCTTTAATGGATCCGAGACCATAATACACTTTTCTACCGTGGCTCATATAGCATATTTTACTACTGGTGTATATTTTTTTATGACTATGACAAGGCAACAATAACATATATCCGATCATTTTTGTTTTGATGTATACATCGCTTTGAAAATGCATGAATAAGTCAATTGATTTTCATTTTTGAATAAGAAGGTGGACTATTAAATAAGTAAAAAAAATATTTGTTCATTTTGTCATTGCTTGAGATAACCTCACGGATTGATATCTAGTTCTAATCAAGTAGTCCCCGTATTTTTCTACCTTGGTTGATAATGATCAACTTTACTACCTCAACAAAAGTCAATAAGTTAGTTTCTGAGGCTAGTAGTGAGAAACTACATTTTTTTAAATAAATAAGTTAGAAATTTTCTTGTATTTTTCAGCTGTTAACAAATTCTCTTTCTAATAGGGTTTACATATCCATAATTTAGCAAAGATAAAAAGTAAAGTACACAGTACACTCTGTTAAAGTTTGGCAGATATGTTTAAGATATGAATATAAATAATTACAAATATACTTTAGGGGCAATAAAAATATAGTCACCACTCAACCCTTACTTCCTTTTTAGTTGAAGCAATCAGCTTTTTCATAACTTCATTATTTTAAGTGAGTTCTTTTGTTTGATAAATAAAACTGTATCGTCTCTAATAAATTGTACTCACGTCTAGACAGCCTATGTTTATCCGAACAAAACATGTTTGTTTTCCAACAATTTCTCAATAATTCTTACAGCATCCTTGAACGTAAAATTGCTTTTTATATTTATAAGTTAAAAATATGCATAAATACATAATTAAGAAGTTTTAAACCAGAGTAAACCACCTTGGCAAATAGTAATAACAATATTATATACGTTTCCAAAATAATATTGAATGTAATTGAATTCACAATTAATTAGTGATACGCAAATATAATAAATATTAAAATATTTACAACTTAACATTGATTACTACTAATTCAATCAATGACATTTTAAACTACGCGGATAGTGACCTCTTAATTTATGCATTAATTCTAAAAGCAACATGTGACGCCTATGAGTTGCGGTCGGACAGATACACCAGTATCAACTTATGATATTCTGAATAAAAACTTGTGAACTTTGTTAAAGCACTGGTGATTCTCTGTGATAGAAGTAAATTTTACATTAGACAATTAACAAAATGAAGGAAAAGTTAACTTGCTTTGTTTTATTAATGTTATGCTTTGACGTGTTAGCCCAAGGTAAGTTCAAATCCACTTTTTTATGCATCATTAACTCTTTTGAGACTTCAACTGTTTTAAGTCCTTTTATTATTTTACCAACGTAGTTAAATTAATAAATATACTGAGATAACATAGTTAAAATTATTAATTTGCAATGTAAATTATTAACAAATTTTGCAACTACTTAATTTTAAAATAATAAATAAAAGAAAATACGTAAAGCACTAATAAAATAATAAATACTTTACTAAAATCTTTGAAGAAAGTAAAAGTATACAAAACTTATAAATTAATTGCTACTTAGTAAAAAAATAATTAAAACAAAAATATGAAGGGAATAAATGTTTGTTTTTAAATTTCATTTAATTAACCTATAATTTTAATAAATAATCGAAATGTGTGTTTTAATTTGAGTTTTCTTAAAACATTGAATGGACAATATTTAAAATGATTACAAATTAAAATGTAATAATATGGTAGTCGTTAACATACCTAAATGGAAATTCCAAAATGTATTTATCAGTAATAATTAATTTATGGATGGATTTTACATGGTATGAAACCTTACCATAATGTTATTATACAAATGTTTGATATGTATAAACAAATAATGGAAAATCACTTTATTCCCATTCATCAAATAAAACTTTAGCGTCTAAAAGGGATTTACAAAAATATAGAATAATAATTGCTATATTAATAAAAAGTCAACTTATTTTCTGGAGAAATAGACAATCTTTATATCAAACGGTGAAACCCTATTATTAAGTATATAATTTCTTAGGATGTTTTAGATACCAATAACAAGCAGTTAATATGATTTCCAAAATTAAAATTACTGCTTATTAGAAATGTTTTTTGAAATATTTTTTATAATTTGCGAAATACATATTCTTATTAAAACAGTGGGAATAGGACATTTTGTGCACTTATTTAAGACAACATGTATTTTTAGTTGGTGACAAATGTAAATTTAGAGGTACCCGCAATTCCGGAGTTTGTAAGATAATTACAGAATGTCCAGCTGCAGAGGAACAAGCCAAACAAGGCATTGAACTAACGTTATGTGGATTTGCAAACGATTTAATAACGGCCATTGTATGTTGTGAAGGCAAGTTAATTATTATCAATCTTTCGATTTAACTAATGTATTTTTCATGCAGTTTAAAGTGTACAAGAATTTTTGATTGTGTAAACAAGTACAGAAAGCAATTTTTTAGTTTTCATATCTTTTTTATTTTAGAATCAAATTTCTCTACAAATATTAGTCCTAATGTAGGATTGAACAGCCAAATCAGTTCTAGAATAAGCGAACAAAGTAAGTTAAGTGATGTATTTTTTATTTTATGTGTATTTTAAAAAAGCATTTTAGAATGTGAAGAGTATAGTAAACCAGTTACGTCGGTTGTGGGAGTTCTACCATTACTCTCTGATGCTGTTCCTATTCCTGTCAAGAATCCCAAATGTGATTATAATCTTGTACCTTTAATAGTAGGTGGTGAACCTGCGGAACCAGGAGAATTTCCTTTTATGGTAATTTTAAAATGTTTAATGAACCCAGAAATGTAAGACACCATTTTTAGGCTGCTGTAGGATTTAACACAACATCAGAACCATGGAGATGTGGAGGAACATTGATTAGTAATAGATTTGTTGTAACTGCTGCACACTGTACTTATACTGTCGATGCGTAAGTAAATAATACCTACTATTGAAATAAAAACACATTTTTTGATTTAATATTGGATAAACGTATTGTGAAATTCATAATTTTTTAGTGGTTCTCCAACGGTTGTTCGTCTTGGAGAACTCGATTTATCATCAGACCAAGATGGTTCCCAATATAAAGATTATATTTTATCAAGAGTAATAGTCCATCCTGGATATTCGCCTCCTCTTAAATATAATGACATAGCTCTCCTCAAAACTAGAGATACAATCGAATTTACTAACTTCATCCGGCCAGCATGCCTTAATTTAAATAGTAATCTCCAAAGTGGTAAAGCTATAGCTACTGGTTGGGGCAGAACTGACTTCGCTGCTGACAATAGCGATAAACTTATGAAAGTGACATTAAATATTTACAGTAACCAAAGGTGTATGAAGACTTTTCCAGCTAATAAAGATTTGTCTAGAGGGGTAGAATCTACGATGTTATGTGCCGGGGATCTCGAAGGAGGAAAAGATACGTGTTATGTAAGTTTTATTTTTAAATTAGATTTTTTTCTGGTTTTTGATTAGGATAAAGGAGAACCAAAAGTTATTTTTTTAATCAACATTTTCATGTTAGATGATAATAATTTTTGTCCTGTCAGAGGACGATTATAAATTTGTAGGTATAAAAAGTTATAACTAAATTATAACCACAAGATTGTATTTATTATACTTACCACTGTGAATAATGATTTTGAAAGGTATATTAAATGTTGGCAAGCAACAGGAACTACTGCAAATAAGTGTTAAATAGAGCTACACATACAAAGAGCGGTTACAACCACATTTTGGTGACAAGTCCAAGGTGCACTAGTGCAGTTGTCCTCTCATGAGCGAAGTAGAAGGACCTGGTGGGTCCTGCTCCGTTTATTTCTCTTAGTTTTATTTTAAACAAAAATTTTGTAAAAGATCAAATGAAGTATGTGGTAATTTTCCAAAAGCACACCGCAGGTATACTGTGTATTATGGTCAAGTGGTCATCGATAAAACGTGTGTGGTATTTTTCTTTATTATTTTTATACTAATTGTTTACTAAGTTCACGCATCCCGCACAGAGCTACCTAATCTTTCAATAAAACATGCACAATTTTTTATCAAATTTCGTATGATATATATTACATAGCTGGCAAAAAATATAGTTATAATAATTATTTATTTTAATTACATTAATACAAATGGACTATATTATATATTTATCATTAAATAAACAGTTTTTACACTCAATAGGATATTTAATTGTTTTCATTTTATTATCAATTTTAGCAAACAACTTTTTATTAAGAAATACTTTTATATTACCATAATCAATAACATGATAATCCAGCACCAAATGTTTGGAAGGTCAATATTAAATAATAAAAACTACTTATCTTCAAGGAACTCGCACAAACTTTAAGAAGAATTTATTTAGGTCGATGTTGGCGTTTTTAAGTGTAACATAAGTCTTAATAGCATCAAAGTTCGAAAATGAGCCGTTTCCAAGATATTGGTTGTCGAAAGTTAAAAAACTGAATAGTATTTAACACAATCTGCATTCTCCAATTGTGTCCAGTCAGTAGTATACTACTATCAAAAAAGTCCTGTATGCTTGTATTCAGCAGCTCTTGAGATTTCTGTATATAAAGATCTCTTACGAATGCCTTTGAGTGTATTAAACCCTCTAGGTCCGCTTTTTCGTTTCTTTAATACCAGTATGTCCAAGCTCCCAAAGTAAAATTACTTGTTGTCATCTAAACTTATAAGATCCGGAATGCGTTTCCTCACTAACCTGGAGTCGAAAAACAAAAGTTGTAAATTGTGTAAATAGGTTCAAACATAACATATATACTTTTATGTAAAAAAAGTGTGGTAATTCTTCTGCCTAAAATTTGAAGTAGTGAAAAATTATAAGGGAAATGATCCAAAAGTGGCAATGCAAAATAGGAAATCTCCACTAATTGAGAGGACTAAAATTGTCTTGGTTTAGGAAATATATTAAAATTACGGAGTGAAAATAGAAAAATCTATTATCTATATGGTTGGATATCTTCGTAAAATGTGGTTTGTTAAGATACCAGTCAAAACGAATTGATTATCAGGAAGAGATAAACACATGCCTATTTGAAGAATGTTTTAGACAAATGCTGGATAATGTACCTCCAGGTTCTATAGGCGTTACGGACAACGCCAGATAGCATTCGAGAAAATGTGATTTTGACTTTTTAAAAAAGAAAAAACAAACTATAAAGATAATTTGGTGGAAAGAGCAAAAGTCGAGGAGGATAATCATCTCTCTACCAAATAAGTTAACGATTATCTTATCTCAAAAATAAAGACCCATGGCTTGGTACTATGCTGGCCAAATACAGAGTAGATTGGAGCCCTCAATAGCATACTACTATGGGTGCCATGACAAATACTACAACAGTAGGTCCAGAAATCTTATTAAACTTAACTTCTCTAACACTGTGTATTAAAACGAAAACCAGGGTCACGTAAAAGGCTCTCTAAAAGAACAACGCTTTAATGGAACTAAATATCAAGCTACAAGAGTTAAATGCTATATTTGGAATACCATCGGTTCCGAGAAAAACTTGGTCTCTTGGTACTCAGTAGAAGTCTTGGTAGAAGTGGGCAACAAAATTACAATTGCGGTACCTAGCCACATCAAGTACTATCTCGAAAAGGCGCAGCAAAGTCTCTTAACTGATGTAACCCATCGGTGCCTAGCAAAAACAACAATAATGCTGCACACGACTTGGTGGACACTAATGACATATCAAGAATAGTGTACAGGATTACCAGTCTTAAAACAGACGAAAAAATGATGTCCGTCATCAAAACTAAATTGATTATCTATTATAAAAGACACAATAAGAGGAAACTGGTAGGTAAGCTATCTGAACAGGGTACAACATACTTAACAAGCATAAGAATGCATGCGCTAAAACTGACAGATAACTCTATATGCTAATTATGTTAGGAAGTAAACGGAACCTCTTTGAGAATTTGAAAGTATCGTAAGATAGATTTCTGATAAGTAAATAAAACTATTATAGCTGTATAAAAAGAAAAAATGTTGCAAGGATTAGTAAGAGCAGCTTGGTTAACAGATTTTGCACCTTTAATTAGGATTTATTACTGTATCTGTCTCTTTCAAATGAACTATAGCTTGAGTGTTGTTTTCGGGAAAACCAAAAATAATTTTATCGGTAGTTATCACCAATAACAACAGATGTAATATGTAAAGTATTCGATTTGTATTTATTATGTGCATGTATATATTATCGGTTCAGAATTGTTTGTTGTATTAGTGGTTTTTTATTTGTACCCAAAGAAAACAATATATGAGAAAAACATAGAATATCATTAAAATTGCATTTTTAATTGACTTATGGCAATTTTTTTATCTATATTTCATTGACCACAACAATCAAATCTAGATTTATCCAACAATAAAAGTAGAATGATAACTGATCAAACTTATTTAATTTTTTTATATACATTATTAAAATTATAAATAATTGATTTTATGAGTATTGTATTTTTTAGGGGGATTCTGGTGGTCCACTGGTAATCACTAAAAAAGGAAATATGTGTCACTTCTACTTGGTAGGGATAACATCTTTTGGAAAACTATGTGGATATAGTAATACACCTGCAATTTACACTAGAATATCAGAATACATACCCTGGATAGAAAAGACAGTATGGTAGAGTATTGGGACGTAGTCGTCATTTTTTAAATAAAGTACTGATTTTCTTATATTTGTTGCAGTTTTATTTTCATTTGTAATATTACACAATAGTACTTCTCCAAATTCACTTAAAAAAGTTTTATAAATAAGCAATTGTATTTCATACTGTAGCATTACCAAGATATATCCATACTTACAATATGAAAATACTAATTATCACAGTATCAATTAAATTTAAATAACTGTGTAACACATTATTATGAAATTCCGAATTTAAGAACGCTAAAAGCTTTTAAATGAATAGTGTACCTACAAAACTAACTTTGGTGGGTAGATGAAGTATAAAAAATATAAATAATTATAAAACAATAATACCAGCTAATCTAACTACAAATCAAAGAAAAGACATATAAATAGAAAATGGAATAAAGAATAAAGACACAATTATATATAATTCCTATACGGAAAAACAATAATACAATTAAAAATATCATATAGATAAGTTTGTGCGATTTGGAACATTACATGCGATCAAATGAATGAAATTACTTCTGAGTTATTTAAAATAATGTAGTTTATGGTACGTTTACATGCTTAACGTTTGTGTGTCATTTACACCTTTACACGCTTGCAAGTGTGGTCTGGACAGGTAAACATAAAGAAAATTCATAGTCTCTTTATTTATCCAAATACTCATATTTAAATTTAAACGTAGTCGTACACAAAAGCACAAAATACGTACTCTCAGCGTGAGCTCTTAAAGAATCCTGAACCAACAGTCACCAGCGTGATCTTTTGAAGAACACTGAAATGTGTAAATAGGTCGCAAGTGCTTGCCACAAGCTTCACTTGGTTTGTGTAGAAAAACCGACACTGGCTTCGATCTACCACAAATTGACAAACTCGCACAAGCCAAGACAAGTATCCCGTTTACACGCTTGTGTTTGTGGAAGTATGCCAAGCTACAGCAAGCATGTAAACGTATCATATAAAATGTATAGATACAAAATTTAAATTAAAACAATAAACTTGGAATTGACTAGAAATACTATGGCCATTCATTAATATCTTCATCATGAATTGTGTGCCACTTCAATCCATCTCCTAAGGGTTCATGAGCAGACGGTAACAATATGTGACGCAAAAAAGTTCTAAAATTAAAAATATATATAAAAATGTTGCTATTTTTCCATCAAAAAAAAATTTCGATTCACTATTAATTAATGAAGGGAATAATAAATTTAATATCATGAAATCTCGGAATATATTTGAAATTAAATTATAATACTTTGTTTTGATGTTCTCACATTGCAAATTACTTTGCAAGTTTATTTTAATTTGAATATTAACGCTTATTTTTTGTCTTTATAATATAAAAATATCGTCAATATTTAAGACAAAATTTTAGATATGAGCTTAACTTAAAAAAATTATATTTGTTATTCTACTAGCACTTCAAGGTTTAGGTTAGACGGATGAATAAACGTTCAGCGTATTTGCGTCTCGTTTTTTTTTAAAGCTGGTTATGTGCAAAGTATACGAACGTAAATTTCACGTTGGGTACAGCCAGAGAAGAAAATGACTACTAGAATAATGTTGAAATGAATTCCATCGTGTCTCTTCTTTCTGTTTTAGCTTCTTACTTAAAAATAAAAAAAGGACCCAGGAAAATAACCCATCGATGATGGGTTATTTTCAAACCCATCGATGATGGGTTATTTTCAAACAAAATTCAGTCAACACCAATTACATCCTCAAAGGTTCTTAGCATTTTATCGAATGTATGTAGAGTTTTGATGAATTACTCAAATTATCCAATGCTTTGCGAAAGGAAAAAAAAAAACATGAAGATAGTTTTTCAATTTCCGCAATTAACCTTTTCGGTATACCACATGCTTTTGCTCTTTTGCCCTGACGTATCAACCTGAAAACGTCACCTTACGCAGCAGTGGAAAATATGAAATTTATTGTATTAATCCCTTACTCTCTATGGAAGTCCATTCTGTTAAGAACATTAAAAAATAACACTTTTTAACAAAACTTCCACGTTTTATTTAAAAAATAGCTTTTTAAACTGAATTACAGCTGTTTCACTAAAATTAGCATCCTCTAATTGACATATTTAAGTTACATTTTGTTTCTTCAAGGTAGGTGCCTGATGTTGATTAAGTAATGTTCCATACTTTGTCTAGTCTTAATACTACCAAAAAAAAAACAAAAAGTAACTTTAATATGTCAATCTGACGATGCAAAACAGCTGTAATTAAGTTTTAAAAGCATTCTTTAAATGCTTTTGTTTTATTAAACTTTTATTTTTTAATGTTATTAATTGGGAATATTTTTATGTTTAAATTAAGCTTATTCCACTGGTTTTTGACAAATTCCTTTATATTTTTTGCATGAATCACACTACAAATACAAGATATCTAAATAGAACCCAGCAATTTTAAAATAGTTACAGAAAATATTTGAATAATTCAGGGCATACATTATTATCTCTATCATCTACAACACTCCATCAATATCTAAGTTAGTTTATTATTGTTTGCAAACCAAAACAAAAATGGTGGGTACCTTATATTTAAAATAATAATATAAATGATATACCTAAACTAGCAATTGTTTGTAATTTAGACACATTTAAAACTGCCCTGTATATTTTTAAATAATATATAATTGACATCTTATTACTAATAGTCTTTTGGGGAGTATTGTTTTGCATAATCAAAAATATTAAAGGGTAATAGATTTTAAAATAAATTAAAATAATCAAGTATTTATGCTAAATTTGCATGGTATACAATTGTTATGTACCTTCCTTGTAACAACCCTAAAAATATTTTCCAATTTTTTTTCCTTCCAAAATTGTAAGGATTGGTGTAAGTTCTACCTAATTCTTTTAATCGAATTGTTTCTGCTTTATTTATATTTGCTTCAATACAGGTTTCACCTCTACTTATTAACTGACTATGCCACAGTGAGAGCATGCCTAATGCCAAAAACACTCCTAAAACAAAATACTTATAAATTTAGTAATAACCATAGGTAACTTAAAACTTACCACAATTAATAAGTGCCATGTAAACAATTGCTCTTCTTCTCCAAGGATTTACATACTCATAACTGGGTTCGTCATCTAATAAAGAACTATCTAAGAACTGCATATCAGTCTGAAAAATTATTTTTTGTTAGATGGACACCTAACTCTATAAATTTACCAAAAACATTATCTATGACTTTATGTATAAAATTAATTATATTTTATTAGATACATTATTTGACATTCATTACCACAGGTATAATAGCTCCAGTTTTATTAAATTTAACAGAATGCCCCTCTAGTTCAGGTTCATCTATATCTGATTGTGTTAGCCATATACTAGTATAGGCAAGATCAAATCCACAAATAATTACAAACAAAACTCCTACTACCATATAAACCATGTATTGAAAAAAATACCTATGATTTCTATAGCCTACACAATTATTTATCCAAGCTAATGTAACTGTTAAGGCAAATATTTTTTTTAAGAAAATTAAATATACTTTATTATAGAAAGGATACGGCAATGATGATCCATTTTTAAAATACAACGATTACAAGCAGAGCAATGGTGAGCCCTAGGTGGTTTGGGAGAAATACATTTTTTACAAATACTTACTGCTTCTTGTATTAATTCCCCCTAAAAATAAATTACTCAATACAAAATATTAAAATAATAAAATTATTCAAAAAATATGTTAATTTATTATATATTCAAATGTACCTGAGGAGGAAATCCTGGTGGTGTAACCACAGCCATGTAATAATGGAAAGAAATATTCAATAACAACCAATGACCAATTAACACTAATAATATACATAAAATAGGATTTCTATTCCACCAGTATGGTATTCCTATCCAGTATGCTATTATAACAACAGATGCAGTCAATCCTATTACTGCTACTACAAATATCTATTAAGAAATTTATTAGCAATAATATCAATAGAAATTTACTGATGAAAAACATTATTTAAGATTTAAATACTTACGGGTCCAATTGCATATGTGAAATTATCTACAAACCAAAACATTGGTTCCATACATACATCAGCTACATAACTTTGGTCCAAGAAGTGATTATAAGTAAGAGACCGACAGACGAATTCACATTTTTTAAAGAAATTTGTAATACATATACTAAAAGTTTGTGGTAATCAAAAACAATTATTATAAAAAATAAAATGTACTTACTATAAATGTTGGGGAATTCTTGTAAAGGTCCAATGAATCGTAATCATTCTGTTTTGTTATAAATTTCTAATTGTCATAATTTATATTTCATAATTTAGTTTGTGTTATCATAATCTTTATGTCTAAATTAGTTTTTGTATACATCTCTTTGCCAATCTAACCTAAAACATTGCATTTATATACACTCGGTGTTCCATTGTTGTAGAGTTCATTTCAAAGCAATATAAATACATGCTAATACCTACTGCCTACTGTTGATAAAATTCTCCAAAATCATTGATAACAGTTTAAAATTGGCATTTATTTAAAAGATAATTTTATACGGAATATATTCATGTTTACATTCTCTACAATAAATTGTCTCTTAATAAATGTAGCTATTTGGTAGCAGTCATAGGGCGCGTTCCATAGGTAATATAAAGAAGCGTTCAGCTACGCTGGCGCTAGGCAAGCGCTGTGTAAGCGCAAAACAAATTTGTCCGCTATAGGACACCGCTAGCTCCAGCGGTCGCCATTTTTTCTAGCGAATTTATTTTCCGCTAAGTTAGTCAGCGGTTCGATATGTCAACAAAAACAAAAAACAACCAAAAATTATAACCTCTAAGCTTCTACTTCTTTTTCCTTTATTGGTAACCTCCTTAGATTAGGTAACCTCTAAGCTAATTTAAAATTTCTGGATTTGGTTTTTATTTTTATTACTGTTCAAAGTTTAAGTATGACGGAGAATACTTATACAACTGTAGAATTTAATGAGGCAAAAATAATACGTGGAAATAAATTTAAAGTTAATTGAATTGTGTTATTTTATTTGTTTGTCACAGAGCATCAAGCATAGACGTTCAGCCACCTTCAAGTGCTTTCACAAGGCGCCGCTCCAGCGCTAACTTTGTGCTAGAGTGGCTGAACGCGCCCATAGTTTATAAACGGTTAAACGGCGAGTTCAGTCACGCTAGAGCTAGGTAAGCAGAAGGCGAATTTGACCGCTTAGTGACAGTACTAGCTACAGCGGTTGCCATTTTTCCAGCGAATTTATTTTCCGCTAAGCGTTAGCGGTTCGATATGTCAACAACAACATCAACAATTTTAACCTCTAAGCTGAGTTAAAATTTCTGTATTTAGTTTTTATTAATGTATTAAGTTTAAGTATGACGGAGAATACTTATACAACTGCTGAATTTCATGAGGAAAAATAATACGTGGAAATAAATTTAAAGGTTATATAATTTTTTATCGTTATCTGTTTGTCACAGAGTATCAAGCACAGACGTTCAGCCACCTTCAAACGCTTTCACAGAGCGCCGCTACTAGCGCTAACTTTGTGCTAGAGTGGCTGAACTGCTGAACACTCTGGTTTATAAGCTCTTGGGTAGCAGCAAAGATTATGCAGCATAATAGGTGTGTTCGTTTAATACATATCTGAACGCTCGAGTTGCTCGGCAAGCGTTCGATAATTCATATCGGTTTTCTCCGTTACGTCTGCTTTGTGTTCGGTATTGGCTAGAGCGAGGTAAAAGATGTAATCTATTAGCTCCGAGATCAAGAGAAGGATCAGACCAAGAACGATAAACATTTACCAGGATTGCCTAATCGGCCTGATTTGTCCGCCAGCTGTGTGACGTCATTGCAGTCCTTCATTATAACGTTTACCATATAAATGCATGGAAATAATAGAAATTAAACAGTATTTTTATGATTTCTGAAATACTAACGTACCACTATTTGGATTTTTAAGATTAAACACTTATAATTTATAATAAATAATCCCATAAAATCGTTTTAATACTTATATTTAATTAATTTATTGAATATTATTTGGGAAATAGGTAGAGTAGTAAAGAAAACACTATTTAGTTCTATTTTTATTTTAAAAAATACATTCAAATAAATTTATTATTACACAAAATCATGCCTAAAACTAGTGTTTTTTGACAAACAAAGAAACAATAAACAATTTGCAGCATATTACTAGTACAATCCGTGAATCTTTTATGGAGCGACATAATATGTATTCTATAAAGAATTTTTAATTACAAATTTAAAATTAACAAAAAATACTACATATTATAAAAATAGTAAGTAAGTAAACTATCTCACTATTGAATTAACGTTAACACTCAACGATACTAACCAAGCAATGTCCAGCCAAGCAGTGTAACACATGAAATTTAAAAGTCCGAACTGGAGTTTAAAAGAACAGTTTTTTAAAAATTTTACACAAAAATGCAACGTACACTAATGTATCCACAATATCTACCAGTCAAAATTTTGAATATTTTTATAATAAATCTAAAAACGACCATTGAAAACGACCTAAAATGCACTGTCAAGATAGGAAAAATACGGCCGAGGACTGCAGTGACGTCACAGGCCACCACGTGCAATCGATTTTTTGGCGAATGTACGTCTTATGGGATTAAGCAATCCTGGTAAATGTTTATCGTTCTTGATAAACTGTACTAAAACTAGGTTCTGTTTTGTTGTGACAAATCTGTCACAAATGTCAACTTATTCCAGATCGAGCGTTCTTTAAATAATTTTCGCCCCGTTGCCTCGATGGTCACGTGGTATTAGATCTGCCTCTACTCGCTCGGCTCCCAGTTTTTAAAACCGAACACACCTAGAGTAATAATAATACTCTGTGGTAGCAGTGAAGTTGCAGTACTCATTTATATATAACCAGAGATGGCTGGTATACCTTTACGGGGTTTTCTATTTACTTACACTGTGTTGTCTCTGCATGCACCGAGTTTGCATTTCTCTTGAGTTTTTGGAGCCCTCTAATAGCGTTTTCCATTCGTCGCACTGGGGCAGAACTCGCGCCAGTTTTGTGTTCCATTCGTTGAACTTTTTTCATTTTTTTCTGTTCCATTCATGTGTCACTCAAACTCCGAGCGAGCTAAGGGCGAACCGAGGGCAATAATTTGGCACTAGCTATTTGATCAAGGGTTACGGTAGTGCAAAACAATAATGGCGGATAGTGAGTTTCGTAATCATTTGCAAAGTCGAGGGAGAAAATTTAATTGTTAATTTTCATTTTCAATAAATACATTATTATAAATATGTTTACAACCCTAGATAAATAATGAATGTTTACAACCAAACGACAAACCTCACCTACCAAACAAAAAATTTAAATCTTTTATTATTGTTATTAAATGTCAATAAAAACAAACAGTCCAGTCCGGGTCAAATCAACTTTCGTGTTCCATTGGTTTTGCCCTAGAGCATACATCTGACAGCACTGGCCTTGAATTCTCTAAAAACCCAGTGCTGCCCGAGTGCGACGAATGGAAAACGCTATAAGATTGCACCGAAATTTTGTACTTACACTCATAGCGTTTTCCATTCGTCGCACTGGGGCAGAACTCGCGCCAGTTTTGTGTTCCATTCGTTGAACTTTTTTTATTTTTTTGTGTTCCATTCATGTGTCACTCAAACTCCGAGCGAGCTAAGGGCGAACCGAGGGCAATAATTTGGCACTAGCTATTTGATCAAGGGTTGCGGTAGTGCAAAACAATAATGGCGGATAGTGGAAATAAAAAAAAACTATTATTATTACAGTTATTATCTTCTTCAAGTAGTGAAGATGACGAGGAAATTTTCTATATGGTGGAAAAGCATAAAGTACCAAAAATAACTAATTTTATAGCCGATGTTGTTCATAAATATAACGAAAAGGAGGTATGTACCCATATATATTTACTGGAATATATTATCCAACGATTTTCCTTTATGATTATATTCATAATTGTAAAGTATTAGGTATTACTTGATTATTCTATTAATCATTGTTGAATAAATGTTACATTTATTGTAAACATTTAACACGTCCTCCACAAATAATATAAAATTATTCTAATTTCAGTTTAAAAAACACTTCAGAACGAAGAGGGAGACAGCTTATATGCTAGTAGATTTATTTAAAGACTCAACATACTACCCAAAACAACAACCAGGTGGAAAAGTTCCCATTTCAGCAGAAACTCATATTTTATCTTTTTTGTGGTAAGCATATGTTTGTTAAAAGAATAAAATTGTCAGAAAATGTGTAGTGCATAATTTTGTATTTTAAATTTACAAATTATCTAGGTAATCACTTTTATTAAATAATAAATAGGCTGTTTATTGAAATTAACTTCAATAGTTGTTGTAAAGACATCTGTTTATTTCTTAACATTTTCTATGAGTTTTTTTTTATTTTAAGGTTTTGTGGTAACAAGACTACTATAAGAAGTGTAGCTCAACTATTCAATACCAGTCTCTCTTCATTATTCCGAATAAAAGTTCGAGTTACTGATTTTCTTTTAAGTTTGGGCACTAAAATCATAAAAATGCCAAAATCAGTGACAGAGCAAGAAAATACTGAGAAAGAGTTTAAAAATATTGCAGGTTTTCCTGGAGTCATAGGTGTGATTGATGGAACATCAATCCATATAAGGACTCCATCTAAAAAAATAAAATCAACCTATACAAACAGACATGACTTGCCAAGCATTAATCTTCAGGCTATTTGTGATGCAAAGAAAAGATTTATAGATGTCTGTACAGGTTTTCCAGGAAAGATACATGATGCCAGGGTATTCAAATTGTCAGATATTAGTAAAAGTCTTCCAATTTTGTGTGGTAGTAAATACCACATTCTAGGTGACAATGGATATTGTTTAAGACCATGGCTGCTTACGCCCTATAAACAGTATGAGCTTGGTGAACAAGAAATACTATTTAATCAAAAGTTTAGTGCAACCAGAGTGTGTATAGAAAATGCATTTGGCATTCTGAAAGGCAGATTTCGGCAATTGCTGCAATTAGACATTCATAAGGTGAAAAATATTACCAAATTCATTATTTCAATTTGCATAATTCACAATCTTTGTATTGACCACAATGACTTAATTGACGATGACGACATTATACAATGCGAAGAAGATGAAGAGGTCATTATAGACAATAATGATTTGGTTTTAAAACGACAAGGTGAAGAAAAAAGAAATGCAATTAAAAATATGCTTGTTTACTTGTAAAATAAATATATATATTAATAGGAAGTTTTTTAACACAAAAAATAATACATAAAAATCACATTAACTATATAAATAACTCATAAAAGTACATTATAAAAATAACACATAAAAATCACATTAACTCAACATAACAAATACTAAACATAATATGCTTGTTTACTTGTAAAATAAATATATATTAAAAGGAAGTTTTTTTAACACAAAAATAATACATAAAAATCACATTAACTCAACATAACAAATACTAAACGTAATATGCTTGTTTACTTGTAAAATAAATATATATTAAAAGGAAGTTTTTTAACACAAAAATAATACATAAAAATCACATTAACTATATAAATAACTCATGAAAAACATATTAACTATATAAATAACTCATAAAAATACATTATAAAAATAACACTAACAATCACATTAACTCTGAACATAACAAATAATACTAAGTGGTAATATTGACCTTAAATAATAAAAATCTCATTTCTATAACATTAATCATTTTTAAAGATTTCTTTAATTAATTCGAGTTTTTCTTTATGTCTTCGTTCCTTCTCTTTTTCTTTTAGAAGATGTATTTCCATTAATGTTTCTTGAATAGATTTTACTCTTTTTTTTTATTAGGATATTCAGTTAATGCCTCAGTTTTTGTGACTAATTTGGTAGATATTTTTGAGGTTGATGGCTCATTATGTGACTCTATTGACTCATTTACTCTCTTCAATATTATTTCTTTTGCATTCCCTATTAATGTTTTCAGCAATTACACCCCACATAATTTTTTTTGTTTTATATTTTTTCATGGGTCCTACATTTGGAAGCATTTGTTGAAACATATCTAGAAGATATTTAGTTTCTTCTACAGTCCATTCTAAAAAATACATTATAAATTCTATGAAATTTAATATGTATATGGATATTTGATCATCTTACCATTACTACTGCCAGTGGATAATACACCTTTGGTAACATCATGGCATTGGTCTTCTATACCATTATTATATATAAGAACTTCCCTGTAATTTATTTTTCAATCTATATAAATAAAAAATGTATCAGTACTCACATGTCTCCTTCAATAATATAAATAGACTTAAGGGGTTCAGCTATTGATAAGATCCCATTATTTAAACATTTTAAAATATATTCAACGGCTACTGCATAATTACCTAAAACACAATTAAATTATATAACTTACATTATCCTCTTTATTGTCTTATGTCTGATATATCAATATATTCTCAAATGTTATATATAATCAATTAGACTTACTTCTAATTTCTTTGTAAGTTTCGTAATCATTTCCAAAGTCTAGGGAGAAAATTTCATTGTTAATTTTCGTTTTTACTAAATACATATTATTAAAAATATTTTTACAACCGTGGATAAATAATAATGAATGTTTATAACCAAACGACAAACCACACTCTACTCTACACTCTACAAAACAAAAAATTCAAATCATTTATTACTGTTACCAAATGTCAAATCAATTTTCGTGTTCCATTGGTTTTGCCCTAGAGCATGCATCTGACAGCACTGACCTTGAATTCTATAAAAACCCAGTGCTGCCCGAGTGCGACGAATGGAAAACGCTATCTCAGTGTACGGCCAATAGAACACGAAGTTGTCATTTGTCAAAACTGTCAAAAGAAGACTAGTGTTTATCGTCCTTAGACCATATACAAATAGACTGGCTGTGACGTCATTTTTCTGAACAACATACTGAAGCCAATATTATCTTTCTTTGTCGCATGAAGTTCGTGGAGCTACGGGATGAGGTGTGTGGGCGGTACTGTTTACAAACAACAAATACCAGCGGCGCAAATGTATTTGAATAGGTACCTAACAAGGTTTTAACTCTAATCAAAATTCTTAAATCATAACTTTAACCCAAAATTAATACAACGAAAACAATACCACAATTAGTTTATGAACAGGGTAAGATTAATGTTTACATATGATTCGCAATGTTCCATGCTATAAGAGACAGTGCAGTCACAGAGTATATAATACAAACCAGAGTATCGACTCTATATGGAGGGGGTAAGCATCCATTTGCAGGTATCGCCATGACACTTTGGGAGTATCCATAGCCGTCGCCGTTAGTTTTGGTTAAGGTAGGCAGTTGGTTGTATGTGAATAAATCAGTGGTGGCGTTTGTATTGTGTGGAAAAGTGCATTAAACTATTTAATTCAGGTACAGAAAACTGCGAAGGAGATGCGGAACAAATGTTACTTACTTTAAATGACATTAAAATAAATACTACTGATGCATGTACTCCTTCTCAGTGTTCTGTATCTGATAAAGATACAGATTGATGTGTGTTTTTTTAATTATTGATATCCTTCCTTACTAACGAGGAAAATTGCGTGCAAGACATACATATTCGGTCATTTATTTTGCGTAGAAATTATATTTATATAATTATTTAACCTAAAAAACCAATTTTACTTTTTTTAAAAACAAATAAATGAACGTTTAGTTATTCCATGTTTCTAAAATAACAATTATCTCAACAATAAAGAAAAATTTCAAGTACGGGTCTTATTTATAATAAAAATTTTTTTAGTACTACCCTGAGCTTATACCACAAAACAGAATATTGGTTACCACAAAACAGACTAATCAATTTTCTGTTTTGTGGTTTATACTCCCAAAAAATGGCCGCTCTTGTCTTATAAACATCAAAGGTGCCGACAGCGAGTCGATACTCTGGTTTGTATTATATACTCTGTGGTGCAGTCGAAGATATACGAAAACAACCGAAGAAGTTTTATTCAAACGTGGATTTGTTTGTAAACATTAGTTATAGAACACAACATAAAGTTACTTTGGCTTCACAACAAGGACAGAAAATTGACGTCTATTTGTATATGGTCTAAGTCATCTAATCTATGGTCCAAGTTATCGTCCGGCAGTTTTGTAAAATGGAACAAATAAATTTTAAAATAAATAATGAAAGGGTAACATTACCTATTCCCAATGAAGATGGAGGCATTAAATAATATTAAGTCTGGAACAATAACCGGGGACTATCATGATGATATGAATAATAAAAATTTTGTTAAATGGTTACGAGAAAAATTCATTCCCAATGCTCCGAAAAAAAGCGTATTGGTATTAGACAATGATTCCTATCACAATGCACTTTTAGAACCGATTCCAAATTTTTCTTGGAAAAAAGAAGCAATGATGAAGTGGCTCGCTGAAAGAAAATTTTTTTATCTTTTGTATTTATAAGCTGTCTAGGGCTAATGTTATAGTATAATAGTATGTCATTAAAATATCGTTTAAAAATGTATATTATCAAAGTCATTATTTACTCAGGTATAGGTAAATTTAAAAAAATATTCCCCAATTATTTAACATAGAATAATTATTTAACATATTTTTTAAGTCATTTCGGTAAGTGTATAACATTTTAATTATATTCTGCAATAAAATAATCATGTTATTTTGAACGTACTTTGCCTGTACTATATCAATAGCTTTAACGGAACCAGCAAACGAGCCCGACTTTTTCGGTTTTCATTTCAAGGATCTAATGCACCGCTGCCATTCAGTTGTGTGCAACTATTTACGACGTCACGGGTCTACTAAGAATCCACGGCCTCTAACATACATTAGGTTTGTTCTTTATTGCTAAACTTTCTGCACTTGTGTACACTAGCGAAAGCGAAGCGTTCTTTATCGCAGAATGAACCCGTTCTTTATTGGAGTGCAGTGTACTCGCTGCACTAGGTCTGAGGCAGGGTCAAGAATTGCAGTGAAAGGACCGGGTATTTAAAAATGGCCGAAATGTAAATAATAATTTAATAGTAAATTAGAGGATAGCTTAATCCTATTAGAAATACGTTCGCAAAAAAAATCATCCGCACGTGGATGCCTGTGACATATTATTTTCTATGATGACAGTGCATTTTAAGTCGTATTTAATAGTTGTGTACAGTGTTTCTTCCAAACAAATTAAACGGGGAACATTATTTATCATTTTTACAAAATAATATACAATTTGCTTGGAAAATGTTCCATTAGCAATTAGAAGAAAAATGTCTTTTATGCTACCCAACAAACAATCATGTGCTGGGAAACTGATGGGCCAGTGTCGGAAAGGTCGGCTAAGTGGCTGTTACCTGTAAATTAACAAAAGGCCAGTGTTGGCCCATTTGATTGTGGGCCAACAATGACGAAATGCTGTTGGCCCATGGTTGGTTAATAGTTACTTACCCGATTGTCTGCTAAATTAACGGAAGGCCAGTGTTGGCCCGTTTGATTGTGGGCCAGCAATGAAGAAATTGTGCTGGCCCATTAATGGTTAGTAGTTACTTATCCGATTGTTATGTTCAGTGTGGTATTATTGTATTAGTAAATGTTATGATAACATTTATTAATAACACCAATAGACAACTATTTTTAACAGAAATTATTTTTTGTCTTAAAAAACTGGCACCAGATTTCTCTTAATTTTTTAACCAAAATTTGCTATCGATAATATCGATTTAATGATTTTTACATATTTATTTCGTTCTTTTCAATAAAAATATGCATTTAAATATGTATTTAAACATTATAAGATTTTATATAAAAAGTACTATTACTTTTCAATGCTTTCTTAATATATTTTTCAAATTTAAATTTGGCGCTTCTGTCATAGCAGTAGTCACTGTGTCAGAAGAGAGAGACGCAAGAGGGCAACAAGTGAACAGGCAACATAACCCCATTTTTGCATTTTTAAGTTTAGTGAGTGTTTGTGTTTATTCATAATTTTACTTGATTGTTGTAAAGAAACCCAAAAAGATGTCCCAGACCGAGTTTTTAAACGACAATAAGTAAGTAAATAATTATATAATTCTTGATTTAATGATTACAGTGCATGACTTGTTATTGGCGGTAAAAATGATCTGCATTGTTTTGTAGTAATAACGAACTTTTTGTAATAAGAAGTACAGTTTAGGTACAGTGCAGTGCATGCAGTGCAAATTTCGTATTTTAATATGTCTTTTCCGAAAAAAAATAGTTATAATTATAAAAGAATTAAAAGAGAAATTGAAGAATGTGTAGCATTGTCTGATCTCGATGTTATGGTCGATATGCCACAAAAAAAATATTTCTGCTAGCAATTCGAATTCGTTATTTGCCGAACCCTAAAAAAATTGCTGGATCATGAATTAGTGTTATCAATAAATTGGTCTGGCAGAAATAACAAGCCTGCATTTCAATGTTTTGAAATGGTTTTGAAAATGATAGTTGGTATGTAGTGAACTTTTGCTTAAGTTTAGCTTTTTTGAGTCGTTTTGGACAAAATATTTAAACTGTGACATTCTGCAAATCGAGTTTTAACCAGTGGGAGAATACTTTTCAATAGTAACTCTATTTCACGCAGCTATGATCTTTCTCACTGGCTAGAAGCTAGAACCTGATCTGTCTGTCCTTTGAAGTGTATATTATATGAACAGAGAAAGAAATTTGTTGAAAAATGGTAGCTCGTGACTTGGTTAATAGTAATGTTTCTCTTTTTGTTTAACACTCATTTGTAATTTTGACAACGTATTCAAAATAATCTGTAAAGTTACATTGTATATTTCATAGTTACATCACTATTGTATTTTTTATAGCTATTGCAAGAAAAAATGTTTATTCTAGAGACATATCCCAGAAAGAAGTGGAAGGGATTATTAAAGCCTGGATTTCGGTCTGCAGGAGACAGAATGGGTGGAAGAGATAAACGAAGGAAATCTTTAAAGTGAAGTGATATTGTTTACAAAAATATTTGTACTTTTTTTATTGTTTTTTTTGTGATTTTGATTTGTTTCTGATTTATATTTAATTTTCTTTTTTTTTGTCTAGTCTGTTTTTTAATTTTGTGATAACTTAAAGATATTTTTTAAGTATGTTATATATTTTTGACTGATATTTTTTTAGGATTTTATATTTTTGTTTGTGTTAGATAGATTTTTTGTGTTTTATATAATTGGAACACTAAAATTTTATATTTAAAATAAAAAAGATTGATTTTTAAAAGGTTTTTTATTTAGAGAATATTCTATGACAAGTATGGTATTGGGCCATTGATTAACCAACATGAAGAGCCATTAAACAACCACTGAAGGGCCATTGAACAGCCACTGAAGGGCCAATGATGGGCTACTGACGTTTCCCCTTAATAAATAAGTGTTGGCAGGCCAATCCGGGCCGACTGTGGGCCATTGCTGGTTACCCATTAAAAAAGTGCTGGCCAGCCAGTCCGGGGACAGCTGTAGGCCGTTTCGGACGTGCCCATGCTGTTACCGGTCTGGCAAACCATGCAAAGGACCATCAGCGACAAGTAGGCCAAAACAGTACTGGGCCATTGATGCGCCAACAGTTACTGTTTGTTGGGTAGATGGTGCGCCACCACATTTTAGTAACGCCGTTAGAGCTTTTTTATTTTGAGAATATCCAGGACGTTGGATTGGAAGGGGACCAGATGCACCAATTGAATGGCCACCGCGCGGTCCATGTTTGAATCCATTAGATTTTTGTTTCTGGGGATATATGAAAGAAAATGTGGAAATAACCAGTGAGGATCAACTGACGCACCGAATTTTACAAATTGCTAACGAGTTTTCACAAAAACATTTAATTTTTTAAAATATTCGGTATTCCTTGTTGAAACGATGTAGAACTTGTATATAAGAAAGAGGAGCTCATATTGAACACTTGTTGAGTTAAGAAAAATATCTTGTTTGTTTATAAATGGTAATTTAATAATACAGATGTGTTTAATATTTGTGAAAATGTAGTTTAAATATTCAATATTGAAATTGGCATTTTAAAGGGTGGCTGTATCTTCCATAATAAAAAGTTTACAAAGAAATACAGAGACACAAAAGTTTAAGACTAGACGTTTGATTCCAGTGGCGGTCCATATTTTGTTAAATTATAGTCCTAAAAAAAGTTGGGGGGTGTTGATCCCCTCTGAAAATCCATAATTTAAAATAATTGAATGCAACTGTTTCCAATTTATTGGGTATTCTCTACTAGTATTTCCTATAAATTTTCATACATCAACGTTAAACCGTTTTAGAGTAATGTTAAAAAAAATTATTTAAATTTTTAACTTTAGCACCCTATAACTTTTTTTGTGTGCACTATTGTATATAGGTAAGTGGGGTTCAATCAACATATTTTTGACCCCAGAATCTGTGGTATAATTCATGACCATTCTTTTCGGGACACCCTGTATATATGTGAAAAATATTTTGAAAAAACTGTGCTTTTAAACTATTAGGAATTGGCTAGGAACCTATTGCTTACAAAAAGAACTGATAAAAAAAGTATTTTTAAGCGAGTGTCACAAAAAATGAAGTTTTACGGATCTATTAACGTCCCTAAAGTGTATCTTTTTTGGCCGCTTTTTTACTTTACGGCCGCTGTTTTACTTTACGGCCGCTTTTTTACTTTACGGCCGCTTTTGCAAACAAAGTCATTATGAGGGCAACCTACTAGACACATTTAATTTGCTTATTTGAGTTATTTCCACGTCCGATATTAAGATTGTCAAATTATGAAGGCGGCCTTCTGTTCAAAATAATTCCAAAGAAATTGAATTAAATGGTACTTCAGTAAGCAGCTTTCCAGCAAGAACCATTGTTACGGAAAATCAAGAAAATGAAATGTTTGTTAACAATGTCATGTCTAAAAGTGGTATTACATTTTCAAAATGTAGTAAATGTACATTTAACATAACAATTAATAGCAAATAATGCCCTAATTTATTAACTTCGTTATGACCCAACTTATGTTTATCATACTTACTGTAAGTAATTCTGTACACATCTTTGTTACTTAATAATACACTTTTCATTTGGTTAATAAAAATTTGAATCTAATCTTCCAGTTTCGTCTCTGTTTAGAAACAAAATTGTAAAAAAAAGTTGTTACCTATTTGATGAGACACTCGCTTAAAAAATTTTGTGTGCACCTCAGCCGTATGATCTTTTTTGGCCGAATCTGAAATTTGCTTGGCCTCGGCTACGCCTCGGCCGCAAATTTCAGATTCGGCCAAAAAAGATCAACATTACGGCCTTGGTACACAAATAACTATTTTAAGCTGGAACAAAGGCTTGTTAATATTAAATATTACGTTTTTTATTGGGATAGTTTACATATCTGAAAATAAATATGACTGAGAAGATATGTGCTATGTATAGGGGCAATAAAAACTATTTTGAAGAGAAGGGAAGTATTGAAAAATGTTTATTTCATTGTGTTTCTAATGGAAAAGATCTTGTGTCTAAAACCATCCGGAATAAGTGAGTTCAATGTAAAAGAGGGAACAAATTTATTGCAGATACCATACCAGTCATATTTATTCAGTGCGTTTAGCCAAAAAAATGACTAAAATTACCAATAAATTTAGTTATGTAATAGTTGTTTACTAGACAAATAATCAATAAAATATTGATACCCAGCCAATGTAATCTTAATACAACAATAACCAACAAAAAAAAGAGAACACAACCCGACTGTTTTCACTAAACATCAAACTGCAGTTTCAAAACATGTCGAAACCTTTTGATGTTTACCGCTTCCGAACGGGACAAGATAAACAAAACTCCAACTGTCGCAAAACACACCAAGCTGCGGTTTTCCTCTGAACAGAACAAAGAACCGAAAAACGAACAAGGTTGACCTAGTAATGGAACGCTCTCTTGACAAATTCAGGGGAAGATGGGACGAAGAAAAAGGTTGCATACTATCCAAGGAACTTCTGAAGTATCCGAATAGCGGAGCAGCCAAGAAATACGTGGCCATGACCAGAAAGGACCTGCGGTTGGTCACAGGTATACTAACTGGCCATTGTCATTTACGAAATCATCTGAACAGGTTGGGTTTATCTGACAGCCCACTATGTAGAGGATGAGACAGTTGAGCACGTCCTTTGTAATTGTCCGGCGAGAACTGGCTAACACATGCCAATTTGAGGGACGTTATCACTTTAAACAGGTAGGATGGTTGACGAGCCTATAGGTTAGGCTTAATCTCAGAAGGACGCACAATGGGCCAAATTTGGCCTAAATGCAGTGGGGCGACCCACCCTTCCAGAATTACAGATACAAAATGAAGTCCGCTAAATGGAAACAAGAGTTTATTTCAGTTTTGTTTTTTTTTCGTCTCTATCTGGAAAACTGTCATAAGATGAGCAGATCATATGCCCATATATGTACTTATCAAAATCCAAATCATATATGTAACTATTTGCAAGGGCCGATTTAGGAAGCTTGCCATTAAAAAAATAAGTTGAAAAATACAAAAAATAAAGGGGTCAAATCGCTCTCTTAGTTTTCTTTCCCATAAAGTAACTTCTGGTTTTAGAAGCATTTCAGATGTGGGAGAATCTGGAATACGAGTTTTTCAGTAAGTGTGCATAGCGAATCCACACATTAGACAAGCACTCATCAATTGAGTTACTGTTTCCTTTAATTAAATTATCAGGAAGCAAAATGCTCAGGTTAAAACCATAAGTGTTTCCACATTAAAACTAGTTTCAAGATACATGATGATCTCATCATGTATGAGAATCAAAAATAGAATCCTTATAGTAATCCTCTTCAGTGTCAGTGGGGTAATTATCCCTCATTGCTTGATGTTTTGTACTTCTGGGCCTTAGAAGATATATTTCTAGATTAGTAGCAAACTCAGAAATAACTTTTCATATATTATTAAATGCTTCCTTAGTTTTGTCTCTTTTTCATTTTAAACCTTATAATTGATATTTCAGCAACTTCCCAGCAGAAGTCAAATCCATAGATTTTGATTGCAGTTGCTTATTTAAAATCAAAGTAGAACACATTCGTCTTACCCACCGAGTAACCCAAAGGCTATATAGGTACTATCGGTTTCAGAATTGCATATACATTTTCAAACTCAAATCGCTTACATTGAATAGACAGCCTTTTTATTTTGTGTAACCAATCACGGTTTAAATAATAATAAATTTGAAATCAGTTACACAGTTGTCCACGCCCACATCTTTACTTAGTTTGGAACCCTCGATAATAAATGTTTGTTTGGGATTAAAATCCCTTTTTTTTATTTTATCAGTGCAAAAATGCGAAAAAAACTTATTTATTCGGGACATGACCGACCCTTGTAAATAAACAAACCATTTAATGTAGGCGTTTTAAAACTTGCCATTTCTTTGTTGTTTAAGAAGGGCGTTTTTATAACTTCGGTAGGTAAACGAAATTCACATTTAACATGTATATGCTATTCTAAAGCCGACTGTACTTAATGTTATTGTCAACATTTTTTTAGAGGAATTAATGGGGTGAATAGAAATATTGTGGATTAGAGAATTCTTTATCAATAGGCGGTAACCGCACGTTACCTATAACATTAATTATTCGTAAATTTTGCTTAACAAATAATATATTTATACAGCCAGGGGGACGCATGCTCCCCCTTGGATCCACCACTATTTCTCTCTACTACATCAAGGTATAAGTTTGAAGATGGGACCAAAAAAATTAAAGTTAAATATGTTTTATTATAGTACTTACATATAAACGAAATTAAATCTCTACTATCAATATTATTGCTTAGCTAGTAAAATTAAAAGGGGTATATATTAGAATACATTATACTTCTATTAAAATAATACTACAAATGGGTAGTTATTGTACGTTCATTCAAGAAGTACCTATTCCAATAGCAACCCCTGCTATAAATGATACTAAAAATATGTGCATTTCTTTTACTTGATAATTATTACCAGAATACCATTTCCTAGCTTTATTTTTTCCTTTTTTTACGATCTCTTCTGCTTTGTCTAATTTTCTATCGACAAATCTTTCAGCCTGTAAAAAGGACCACCTTCAGAAATTCCAAATAACAGATAAATATATTATAAATATATATTAAGAACAATAGACCTTAAACAATGTCAATAATACCTGACAAGATACAAAGTTTAAAATAGTTTCAATTTTTCATAATTTTATCTTTGAATTATACTTTTAAGCAAATAAATATGTAATATTAAAAATATTATACCCTAGGAACAAAACTTTCGCTATTAATGTTGGCATTGCATATTTTACATTAATCAATTTCGTTTGTATTCTTAATACTTTTATTTTTATGTTAACGTACATGCAACATCAAGAATGAACTTTTTTAATCAAAGTAAATCCAAGGGGTTATTTATATTTATAAAGAAACTGCTTTATTTATTTATATTTACATGACTTGCTGCCAAGATGCAATATTTTTGTCATTGGTTGCAGTAATAACCAATCTTAGCAATAAACAGACAATTTTCGTTGACATAGTAAACTGATTCTCAGTAAAAATAGGTACATGGCGTGGAACCACAATATTAAAATTTATCAGGAAAAAGTGAAGATAACCATGATCATTTAAAATATAAATTATACATATAAGATTAATAAATTATAATTGTATCGAAATACATTGGAGTATATAATTTTAAAAAATATTATGAATATAATATTAAAAATAAGTTAATTTTAAACTTTTTATATAAAGGAAAACAACCTACCTCTGTAATAAAATCATATTATTTAAAATAACCAAATAATTTGATATATGAATAACGTGAAATGTATCAATAATATGTACAAATATACACAAAATTTTTAACATTATTTTTGAATAATTACAAAAATTTATTTACAACAGTTTATATTTACATAATACATGCAATCTAGATTTTAACATTATTACATAACTACTAAAATTTAGAATGTACTTCATTAAAAAATAAACTTAAGATAAAGTCTTTCATGTATAAATAACACAAATGGCTTTTTCCAAATCAACAAAAAACATATATTTCCTAATTATATAATAATTAAGAAACACAACCATCAAATAAATTATAAAGCCTTGTGTGAGATTTTTTTGGAAAAATTCCTAACGGGATGCTAAGCCAATTAAAAAACCACCAATGAATCCAGAAGTAAAGGAAGTGTTATTTCTGGCAAAATTCTTTACCTAAAATATAGTTCAAATGCTTTACAAAATTATAAATAAAAATGAAAGAGCACACTGTAAATCTTATATAAAATTTGTAAATTTAGAGGAAAATCATAATACATTTTTATTAAAATAATAAATTTTGAAATATTTAAATACAATAAACTAAATACGACTTTTCAGGTGGAATCAAATAACAACCTTGATTTTTAAACACACTTCATTAGTAAAAATTCACAGTATATATCTATATTATAGTATAATTCCAGCTGATTAATTTAGAATATTTCAAAATTAACAACTAAGAAACTTGAAAATATTGTGGATAACACCTGGTACCTATTACATCACCTGCTTGAATTTAAATTCATAAAAGTACTATATGTGAAATGGTAGTAATTAAAAAGTAAATAGATATATATATATACATTTGAAAAATAATGATTTAAACATTTTAATAGTAGAAAAAAAAATTAATATTTTTTCAAATTATGTTTAACCTGATGTCAAAAACATATACTTTATGCTATAAAATAAACTGGCAAAATATCTTTTAAGAACAACTTACATAATAGTAACTTAACATTGTACTTCAATGCTTATATTATAACAATGTTACCTGTTAGTGATGTAAAAAAAGTACCTACCCAATACAAAGAAGCGGGTATTGGTTTAATACCCAAAGTACCCATTCCTTGTTGCTTGAAATACCCGTTACTTTTGTACTCATACTCATTTGACAAAATCAAACAGAAGACGTGTATGTAACCAACATAAACTCATAATCTCAATAATATATTACATTTCAGATTTTTTGTTTCGTTTTTTTATGAATAAAAGTATATATAAAAAATATAGGTACTTTTCTAAATACCTAGGTACCTATTTTAAAAATCTGAAAAATCTACTATCACCAAGTATGAGAACAAAGTAAATGTATTTGATAATAAAAGTACCTAATTGGTTAAAGTTTTAAAAGTAAAGAAATTTTAGATCAAAATACTTTAGTGATCTGAAATGTGAAATTTAAAAGTACCCAATACCCTAAGTACCCAACCCTAAGTACCTAACCAAGTAATGGGTATGATGCTCAAAGTAACTAATGGGTACAAGTATTTAAAAGTAATAAAAGTTTTTGTCACTATTACCTGTTGACTTTTTTGATATTCTGTACTAGAAGTTATATATTTATAAATATACACTTACACTAAATATAATACAATAAAAAATTAAAATAATACCTTATCTGCCCAGTTGGGGCCTGTACCAGTAATTTGTTCTTCTACTTTATCAGAAACTTTATCCAGATTTTTATTTACTTTATCCCAGTTTACCTTGATGTATCCTTTTTCATTGGCAACTTGAAGTAGTATGATACCACCTCCTAAAGCAAGAGCAGCAGTTTTACCTACTCTCATAGTTAAAAAGCCAGTAATCCTGCAACATAATATATGTACATAGTAATTTATAATAATTTTCATAAGAAATAAGTTCTTTTTTTATCTAACAGCAGCTCTAATTTTTCATCACAATGTCTAGGTTTACTTGCATATCCACACTCTAGGTGTTAAACCAATATCAACTATTCAGAACTGTAGTTATAATATAAGAACAATAAAAATAATATAAATTGATACAAACCATCCAGAAGATGCTCCTAAAAGAATTTGCTTGCTAGCTGAAGTTTTACTGACATCACCAAGAATCCTTTGTATAAATGATTTGGCTTGTCTTCCTGCATCATCCACTGCTTTATTTATATCATCTCTTCCAGAAATTCCTCTTTCACTTGGAATAGGCATATTAACTATAATCAAAATATGATCTAAAAATAATACAATGTATAATACGTTGTAACAAATAAGCAGGTAAAAATAAAACAGTCTTACTTTTGAAAAATTTTTATCTCAATAAAAATAAATAAAAACAATCCTAAGCGTAACCTGGAAACAATCAGAAACAATGATAAATATAAATATACGATATACTGATTAATATTAATAATAAATCATTGCCTTAGAACTGCACAATATAAACAGAGAGAGACAACCGTATAAAAGAAATGATCAAACAAAATTCCTGAGAATGGAACACACCACAGAACGATTGGACCAGAGAACAAAAATCAAATTTGAGGACACACAATAAAAGGCAATTTAACAAAAATTCCACTATTTAATTATAAAATTTTACTTATCAAATTAAAATTCATCATCGTCAGATTCAGAGTGTTATTCGAAACAGCTGCTATTGATCAAAAATTAATTTTTTTTAACTTATAGCGTTATCTTTTGAGATCAAAGCAGTGCACTGAGTGCACACTGAGGGCGTGTTGTATTTTCTATTGAAATGTCATTAGGCAGAGCAATCTGTCAAGCATGTTCTTTTGAATAGCTCGGCACCAAAAACTCATGATACAATGGCTGTGTTCGGGGAGCACGCTATTTGCGCCATTTGGCGCTATCTAGTACTATTCCTTGTTTGCGTTATATGGCTCTTGGCGCTACATAGCTCGAAAGCGTGCTCCCCGAACACACCCAATATACAAGGTATGATATCTAGCGGTTCAAAACTCGTCAGATTTGCGCACGTGACGTCACTTGTGATATTCTATAGCGCGATTCAACGTTAATATATAGGAATTGGATATTTATTTAGTCAATTTATTGTTTAAAACTTTTGTTTGTTGGTTATTCAACATTATTTATCAAAACAAAATTCAAATCATACATGTATGGCTTAAAATTAAGAATAAATAAATTGAGAATTGTTAAATTATATTTTTATTCGAGATTTAATTAAAGGGAACGATGTTAGACGTAGACTAGGTATAATAATTAAGTAATTAGGCACCCGCATACAGCACACCGCATTTTAATTAATTTATTTTATATTTTCACGAAGAAATTTAAAATTATAACCTGTAAACAATGACGTCACTACCACGCCCCAAACATGCCCACCTTTTAAATTGTTGTGGGTGTCCGTATTTGATGTGTCCTATTTGTTATAGCGTTTTCTTTTGAGATTAGTAGAGTAGAAAGTGAACTGAGTGCGCCCTCCGTGAGCACTGAAATTGCTCCTGCACTACCCCAGTTTTTACTGGGGTAGTGCAGGACGTTTTCAAGGCGAACTGCGTGTTTTTGACATTTCAAAAGAATGCATTTGAAGTACTTGAAAATTTTTTCTGTAAATTACCGAAGGCGAATATAAGTTTAAGGAGAACTTAAGGTATAGAGCGGTTTTGATTCTCTCTTTTCTTCATATTCCTCTGAAGATGAATATGTGTATGCCATTCCAAACCCATAATTACCTTGCGACAATCCTAACCCATACATTTTTTTATTAAAAAACCGTTATCTGATAGCAACCAAAGTATCTACAGAATGCTATACTATAACTATACTATACTACCTATATTCCAAAAATACATTGGTGTTAAAATTTTATTTTATTACATATCACATCATGGTAAATATAAATGATGGATCTATTAAGTAAAAGCTGTTTTAAACTATACAGAAACAATTTATAAAAACTTTTATTTTAACATTTGTCACGTTGTGGTATCAAATGATATGTGACCATAATTAAAGTGTCTTTATAGCTTGTTTAATCTATTTTTTATAAATACCCTTACCATGGTAGGTATGTCTTTAAGAAATGTTTGATGTGCAACCAAAAAAAGCGTATTTAGAACAATAAACAACTGAAAGTATTTAAAGAATAAATAGTGTAAGTTAATTCAACCTTTTAGTTTTTATTGTTCTGAATAAGATGAACTTTCACATAGTAAGGGTTAGTACCATAAAAAAGCGTATTTAACCGGATACCCATTAGTATCTCCATGAGTTTTGCTGAACTGCACTTGAAAAAAAAAATATACAGTTTCGTTGGCATGATAAATTTATTCCAGAAGACATGTGTTCCAGGCGTTATAAAAGAGTTTCATAATAGTCGTTCCGGAGTGAATATGACACTGACCAGAATACGTGATGGAGACTACTGGGTGAACTATTATTAAGGTGTAGAGGAATGGTACAAACCATGTGACATGTGTTCCTCCAAGAAGGGTCCCAATACAAAGCTTAGAGCCTTTAGTACTCTGCTCAATAGTGAAGCAAAGATTGTCTCTAAAGCCCATTTGTAGCATGTAATTTTAAGGTATGCAGTGCCACTCAAATTTTACTCGGATCAGGGCCATCATTTCGAGTCATACATTTGAAAAAATAAACTAAAACAGCGATCCTACATAATCAGACGGTATGATTAAAAGACACCCAAAATATCACCAATTATTTTGAGAGTTGGTACCTACCTCTCTTTCTGCTGGATTACCGAAGTTCTCAGCATGCGCCTACGGGGCTATACACTTTATAGTACATGTTGGTAACGGAAAGGGAGTTAAAACTACCCATTGTCCTACCACACCAGTAGACTAAGATAAGCAAAGGGATATCACTACCATACTATGTCGAGGAAAAATATTAAGGACTATCCTCAATTTTGCCGCCGTACGGTGGATGAAGCTAGGTTTTTATTTCATAGCGATACAGTTTAATAAACGACGAGATTTTTGTGACTGTATAGTATAACTAAAATAAGTTGCTACAGCAAATTTTGCTTCGGAACATTGTCTCCATAGGCATGGCATGTATGTCCGTGTGTATTACAAATATTGTCGATCACATAAATCGTTTTTTAAATTAAGCGTTTTTATACTTCATACTAATTCTTTCTTTGTCGTTACGTTTTCCGGACTAATGTTCCTATTTTTCATAAATTCTAAAATATCTGCCTTCTTTGAACTAGAATTTGGAATTTTATTTAATATCCGTGAATAATAGGAAGCATTGTCCATAACGACTACTGAATTTGGAGGAATGTTAGGAAGAAGCTGCTCTGGAAACCATTTTTCATATAAATCTGCAGTCATATCCTCATGATAGTCGGCTGTACATTGCTTAATATTTTTCGCAGACAGTAGTAACGCATTTAGTATAAAACCGTTTTCACTTCCGGCGTAAAGAATTATTATACGCTTTCCTCTCGAACATGGAGCATTTAAACTACACTTTTGAGACTGATCTACCCAGCCATACTGAACAGTATCATGTGTGTCAAACCAAGTCTCATCTAGGTATACTATATGCCTTTTTAATTCACGATACTTCCTTATTTTATCTAAATACTCTTCACGGAGTACAACAATATGCCGCGATTCCATTGTAACCATTCGTTTATCTAATTCCTTCTAATTAAAAACGTATTCTAATAGTATACCGTGTAAAGTTTCTAAGCTTTTATAATTAAAATCAGGATAATCACGTAATTTCTCTTGAACGATTTCTATAGTCAGTACAATATTTTCTTAATATAAATTATAAATTATAAATCGTTCGCTTTATAATATCTTTTGTAGCTTCGTCAACATTTGCAAATTTTTTTTTTTTGTATTTCCGCACCTGCGAGTGATCTATAACGTCACCGCGCTTAATAACCCGAGAAATAGTGTAAATAGAAATTTTAGTTAACGTATTAATTCGCGTTATTATAACCGCATCTGATTTTTTATTATCTTTTTCAAACACCGATACATATTTAAAATAACCCTCTGACATTGAATGTGTAAATCTTTATTGCAAAATTCGCTACTAACCTTACCTGTTGGCGATATCCTATCTTCTGAATTTTAATTTTGATGTGGATTTCCATTTTCTTATTCAAAAGGTCTCCAAAACACTGCCATAATATTTGTAACTAATTTAAAGTTATCAATTATCCACCAGAGGTTATTAGAGACAACGAGAAATTACATTATTTGACAATCTAGATTTTTTACAATAAATTTAATGAATTTAAAAAGTCTATGATGGGTTTAGGTTTGCAATTTGGTTTGAAAATAGCGACTAAATTATTTGGTATCTTATACAAAGCTCTTTCCGCTGCGTATTTCGGGCATTCTACCAAAATATGTTTTATGCTGTCTACCACATTACATTGATCGCACCTAGGTGGGCCATGGTTTGTAAATAAATAGGAATGTGTATATTTTGTGTGGCCTAATCGTAGCCGTGTTAAAGTTACTTGAGTTTTCCTACTCTTTGTCGGAGGTTGCCAAATTGAAATGTCACTTTTTACTTCTCTAAGTTTTCTCCTACTTTAAGTGGTAGTGTGGTAAAATTAATTAGGAACTGTATGAATGACATTACTACCGAGAGTTGGAAAAGTTCTGTTAGTCATGTTATAAATGTTGAAAACTCGTACCTTTCTGTAAAATCAATTGCGCCAATTATTATACGCTTTCCTCTCGAACATGGCGCATTTAAACCACACTTTTGAGATTGATCTACCCAGCTATACTGAACAGTATAATGTGTGTCAAACCAAGTCTCATCTAGGTAAACTGTATGCCTTTTTAATTCACGATACTTCGTTATTTAATCTAAATACTATTCACGGAGTACAACAATACGCCGCGATTCCATTATAACCATTCGTTTATCTAATTTCTTATAGTATATTGCGTAAAGTTTCTAAGCTTTTATAATTACAATCAGGATAATCTCTTAATTTTCCTTTAACCTTCATAAACCCGTGGTCAAAAACTTACATTAAATACGGAGTGGGGTCCAAATGCACATTTTTTTGGCTTATTATAATTTTTTTTAATATTATAATTAGGGAATATTAAAAACACATTCTGCTTATAAAAAAAAATATATTTTTACATCCTCAATATCACTTATGAACCATCCTCTAGTTGTAAATTATTAAAATAATGGTCATAAACGTCCATTTCTAATATCGCCAATAGTTCTTCGTCAGTTAGCTTATTTTCATTTATAAACTTTCGTGGTTCACTCATTTTTATAAACGCGTACTCGACAATCAACTGTAAACGTGACTAAACCAACAATTTGGGATTAATTTGTACACCCCGGTTGGTTTTTCGTAGGCAAAATTTATACCTGTCGTTACATACCGAGCGGGGTGCATCTGGAACCCAAAAATTCATGTCGGGGGTTCAGCTGTACCCCGCTAGGGTTTATGAAGGTTAAACGATTTCTAAAGTCAGTATAATATTTTCTTAATATAAATTATAAATCGTTCGCTTTATAACATCTTTTGCATCGTCAACATTCGCACCTACGAATGATCTACAACGTCACCGCGCTTAATAACCCGAGAAATAGTGTAAATAGAAATTTTAGTTAAGGTATAAATCCGCTTTATTATAACCGCATCTGATTTTTTATTATCTTCATTTTTCAAACACTGATACAAATTTAAAATAACCCTGTGACACAGAATGTGTAAATCTTTATTGCAAAATTCGCTACTAACCTTACCTGTTGGCGATATCCTATCTTCTGAATTTTAATTTTGATCTGGATTTCCATTTCCTGATTCCAAAACGCTGCCATAATATATGTAACTTATTATTATTAAATTAAGGTTATCAATTAATATGGGCAAAAATTACAATACGTAAACCATTTATTAAAAATGAATTACCGAAACAAAGATATATCTAAAGTTAATACTTAACTGCCCCAAATAAAAATCGACCTCCGCCTCGGCACTAAGACACCGACTTTATGAGTTATATAAAAACTTCCACAAAAAAATAACCCCCAGACCCCTGCACGCAAAAGAATACAGCGGGCCATTAAAAGCCGTTAACAAGTCGCGTGCGTACTCCCCTTTTTTGCGCTGTACAACTACCAGTCTTGGGTTCCGACGATACAGAGTGGATGTTTAACGGGACAAATATGTTGTTTTCATGCCATTCTTTCTACTTTGAAGTATAGTAAACTTATTCACTCTGTATAACAATTTTAAATGGTTTTTAGCAATTAATATTGGAAAGAACCAAGTTAGGTAAAGTAAGGGAAATTATAGCGTACAGAGGCACTAGTTTGTTGGTAGTTACTAAGTGAGTTGCATTTTTGAGAAATGTATAATGTATTTGCCTGTGGCCTTATCGTCTTAGACCCTCCGGCTCTTACCTTTAGGAGCGTCTAATCCGATCCACCCGCACTATATTGTTCCTCTCTGGCTTTACCAGGAGATGGTTCCGGTCCCATGAATTTTCCTCAAGCCTCTTTGCTGACTAGAAAGTTCGCTTTTTCATTTTCTTCTATGCTAGTATGTCCAGGCATCTAAAATCGGCTTACTTTGTTGTTTTTACCTAAATATATTATATTCTTAAGGCGATTCCTCACTAAATTGGAGTCAATTCAGCTTGATTTCAGTGACTTATGGGTATATTATATGATTTTAACAATTTTATTCCTACAGTCTTGTTTTAGCAGCTCTTGCAATCACATCTTTATTGGAGAAAACTTCTGCTTGCAAAATTGTGGTTAAACTATTTCGGAAATAGAAATAATGTTGGTTTTTATCTTACAATTTTGCTCATCATTCAATTAGGCGGACAAATATAATGATGAAATCCATTTAGTATATCCATGTTGTCATTACTCCATTCCATAAAATGTTAACAGCTAATATTAATATTGGATGATATCTAAATATATCTGTTCGTTTATTCAAATTTTATAGAACCTGTTAGTAAACAGCAATATATTTTTAATTTTTGAAGACTATTCCAACTATGACATTTACACGAATGCTGATATAAATATAACTAACATACAAAGATTCATTAAAGATTCACTAATTATGGGTTTTCCTGTGACGATGAAATCGTCATTGACTACTAAACGATTAATTTGTCGATATCCACGTTGCCAAACATATTATTTCTACGATATACAGTATTTCATATTTATAAATAAAAGTACATGTTATTTTTTAATGACAAGTATTTGTAAATTTTAAACTAGAACGCACCGATATTGTATGTTTTTTATTACAAATTTTAAATAAGATGCGTGAATTTATCACCGCAATAACAATATAATTTTGTTATTGTTTCAAAATGTCTGGTGAAGCAAAGGGAAAACTCTTGACAACCTTGGTTTTAACTAAGAGTATTCAAAATACCAGACAGCCTCCTATAACTTTATTTACTATTTATCACTCTTTTGAAGATTTGGTGAACATTGAAAGATTATGAAAAGTAGCAAAAAATAAAAAATACGTTTTTCTTTGAAAACTGTACATGTTGTGATTGTTTATTGTGACTATAACAGGCTGTGTAAACTGAGGTGCTGAGTTGACTATAGTGAATTGTTGACGATGTTACTGTTTGTTTTAGGTAATTACATTCTCTTAAATTAACCATTAAAATGAAAAGGTACACATATTATCTGGGTAAAAATTCAAAACTTATTTATAGTTTTTTAATAATACAAATAGTTTCTGTTTATGTTCCTTTTAAGGTTAATACTTATATTAAATATTCATTCTAAGTCAAAGTTTATCCAGTTTTATCAGTTTAAAACCAAAAATAATTACTTTGTTTTTTGCATAGTTTTAGATTTTTAGTATAAACGATTTTTTAGAAATATTATATACATGACAGTTTTTATTTTTAATTAAATTACCAGAATAAAGTATTTACTTTTTATGTAGCAGAAATTATTAAATAAAAATATGTGTACGCACTTCAATTCTAATTGTAAATATTTTGGGCTCTATGCAATGTATCACAGTTTTAAATAATATTTACGATACATTATTAAACTATAATAAATTTAACATTATTTAGGTAATATTGTGATTTTTTAGGAAGTAAAAAATTAAAGACAACAATTGTTACAAGGTTTGTGTTCACAAAAATTAACGAATAATTAATGTTGTTCCTAATATCAATTTAAGTTGAAAGAAAATGCACTTATAAAGGAAAATATTATGCGTTATAAATGATAAAACTCGAAGTTATTACCACTAAAGTATTTTAAATTATAATTTATAAAACAAAACATTATGATTGAAGATGAGGATGCCAATAAACTTAAATAAATGAGTTTGTAAAAAGTAATAAAGATTTATTTGGGATTAAAATTTGTAATTTTTTTCAAACTCCTTATATATTTTCAGTAAAATTTTCGTCAAGTTTGTCATTACTCTAGCTTCATTATTATAGTATATAAATATGCCAATAAATGTTATAAAAAAACAGTAAAATATACTTAGAATAATTTATTTGTGGTAAAGGCAATAAGAATAATACCATCCTTACTATAGAAATTTACTATGCTAGGCGTTTGGTTTAATGACCAAACAGAGGTCAATGTACTGGATTATATTTTTCTTTTTAAATTATTTTACTTACAGTGGATATTTTTTTAGCATTGAGTTTAACTGGTCAAGTTTCCTCTAGAGGATTATTTGATCTCTCACTGCCTTTCTATGATACAAAACTAACAGATTCATTTGATTGGAAACTACTACAGGTAAAGGCTTACCCATATGATTTAAAAATCAAATCTAATTTTCCAAAAATTATAGGAATTATCACCACAGTATAAAAATGTGTTAGTATCTCCTATTAGCCTTAAACTGATATTAGGATTGTTATATCAAGGATCTGCATCGCAAACGGAGAAGGAATTTCAAACAGTTCTAAATTATCCAAGCAAAGAGGAGATAAAAGAAAAATACGGCAAAATTTTAATTGATTTGCAGGTTTGTTATTTGTTATATTACCTTTAAATACGTCATAATAACTTTTATGTTTAAATATCCGCATCTAATATCGTAAAAAATAATTTTTAGAATGCAGATAGAACGGAATATTTGCTCAATATTGGAACTGCAATGTTTCTTTCTCAAGATTTGCATGTTCTCCCTCCATTCGAAGAAGTATCAAGACGTAATTTTAGAACTGAGATAAGATCAACGAATTTTGATAAACCAGAAGAAGCTAGCAAATATATTAATCAATGGATAGAACAATTAACCAATGGAAAAATTAACAAAATAATTAGTGCCAGTAAGTACTTATCAGGTTGCGTTAAGAATAATTGTTAAAATAATGTATTTGGGTAAATAATTGTTAAGTTAAAACATTAAAAATGTATTATTTTATACTAGTTATTTTGTAGATGATCTTCTACAATCCGTAATGATAATAACAAACGCAATATACTTCAAAGGAACATGGACTCATCAGTTCCCTAAAAATCAAACTCATATTGGAAAATTTCAGTTAAGTCCTAACGTTAAACATGCAAAAATGGTGGAATATATGACCACCACTGATGAATTTCTGTTTTATGAAGATCCGTCATTAAATTGTAAAGTACTTCGGTTGGAGTACAGAGTAAGCGATTGCAATATTTATTATCTAATCAGATGGATATTTGGATATTTATAAAATATATTTAAATTTTAGGGCAGCTCTTATGCAATGTTTATACTTTTACCCAATACAGTAGGAGGACTAGAAGCATTAATAAAAAATGTAAACTTAAGCAAAATAGCTAATATAAGGTTTCAAATGACACAAGAAACTGTGGAAGTTACGATTCCAAAATTTAAATTTAACTTTGATATAAAACTGGCACCAATATTGAAAAAGGTTAATTGATATTTTACATGTTTATTCTTTTTTTAAATTTTGTGTCACTGCTTTAGTTTGGACTACATCAATTATTCCAAAACACGGCTAATCTAACAGCAATAGTTGAAAGCAATAGTACAACAGCAAGACATTTATTTGTCAACGATATTGTTCAGAAAGCTGGAATTGAGGTAGATGAAGAAGGCAGTGTAATATTTTCAGCAACAGGTAATAAATATATTTCTTTAAAAACTTCCTCATTAGTTACAGTCTGGAACATATTTATATTTCTCAATATTATATGATTTCAGAATTCAATGTTGGTAACAAGTTTGCTGAAAATAAAATAAAATTTAACGCATCCCACCCTTTCATGTTCTTTATTGAGGGACCTAATAGCACTATCTTATTCACTGGTAAATGTGAAGATCCTGTAGAGGCAGAATCTTCTTCAATAACTGGAAATGAAGAATCTGTCAATTTGAATGGTGAGTTTTTGATGTTAAGTATACTTCTTTAGGCGCGTTATGAAAAACTGATGAGAGTCAAATTTGAAAATTACTGTAACACAAAAGTGAATTCATTAAGTCTCGGAAAATAGAAAAGAACCTCTATTGGTTGCGCATGTTGGCACGATCGTCGCGTATGATCACTGTTTTCATATTTATAATAGTTATCTACATGTTCCTGTCTATATTCACACGTGTTTTAGTTTCATACAAAGTTTGAATTATATAAATAAATTATATTTAGTAACATTTTAAATTGATTATTTTGATTACTATTCGTAAATATTAGTGAAAAAATTGCGCTTATATACTTTCAGGTATAGTATAACTAAAATAAGTTGCTACAAAGGGTACCGCCTAGCGGCAAATTTTCTTTGTCGGAACATTGTCTCCAAAGGCGTGTATGTCCGTGTGTATTACAAATATTGTCGATCACATAATCGTTTTTTAAATTAAGCGCTTTTATACTTCGTAGTAATTCTTTCTTTGTCAAATTTATGGTACTAACCCTTACTATGTGAAAGTTCATCTTATTCAGAACAATAAACAACTAAAAGCGAAACGGCTGTCATTACATTTAAAGTATTTAAAGAATAAATAGTGGAAGTTAATTTACCCTTTTAGTTGTTTATTGTTCTTTCTTTTTCGTTACGTTTTCCGAACTAATGTTCCTATTTTTCATAAATTCTAAAATGCCTTCTTTGAACTAGAATTTGGAATTTTATTTAATATCCGCGAATGATAGGAAGCATTGTCCATAACGACTACTGAATTTGGAGGAATGTTAGGAAGAAGCTGCTCTTAAAACCATTTTTCATATAAATCTGCAGTCATATCCTCATGATAGTCGGCTGTACATTGCTTAATATTTTTCGCAGACAGTAGTAACGCATTTAGTATAAAACCGTTTTCACTTCCGGCGTAAAGAATTATTATACGCTTTCCTCTCGAACATGGAGCATTTAAACTACACTTTTGAGACTGATCTACCCAGCCATACTGAACAGTATCATGTATGTCAAACCAAGTCTCATCTAGGTATACTATATGCCTTTTTAATTCACGATACTTCCTTATTTTATCTAAATACTCTTCACGGAGTACAACAATATGCCGCGATTCCATTATAACAATTCGTTTATCTAATTTCTTCTAATTAAAAGCGCATTCTAATAGTATACCGCGTAAAGTTTCTAAGCTTTTATAATTATAATCAAGATAATCTCGTAATTTCTCTTGAACGATTTCTAAAGTCAGTGCAATATTTTCTTAATATAAATTATAAATTATAAATCGTTCGCTTTATAACATCTTTTGCAGCTTCGTCAACATTTACAAATTTTGTTTTTTTGTATTTCCGCACCTGCGAGTGATCTATAACGTCACCGCGCTTAATAACCCGAGAAATAGTGTAAATAGAAATTTTAGTTAACGTATTAATTCGCTTTATTATAACCGCATCTGATTTTTTATTATCTTCATTTTTCAAACACCCGTACATATTTAAAATAACCCTCTGACATTGAATGTGTAAATCTTTATTGCAAAATTCGCTACTAACCTCACCTGTTGGCGATATCATATCTTCTGAATTTAAATTTTGATCTGAATTTCCATTTTCTTATTCAAAAGGTCTCCAAAACACTGCCATAATATTTGTAACTAATTTAAGGTTATCAATTATGGGAAAAAATTACAATACGTAAACCAATTATTAAAAATGAATTACTGAAACAAAGATATATGTAAAGTTAATACTTAACAGCTGAGGGTAGGACATTTTAATTTGCCCAACGAAAATTAAAAAACGAGAAGTTTTTCTTTGCTTTTTTTGAATCCTGAAAAGGCTACTTATTATTTTTAAAAAATTTAAACGCAGAAATAAAGGTCTCTATAGTCCCGAGAGAAGAAAGTAAAAATTCATAAACTGTTTATTTAAATTAGTTATAGGGGTGTAAAGTTAGAGAAAAATGAAATTAATTTTATTAGATTCACATTTGTTTTTATTCTGAAGGACTTTCTGCCCTTTATAAAGAGATTCTAAAAAAAATTAAAATTCAAACAGGAACCACAGGAAAAGAAAAAAATAAACACCATGTCAATTGCAAAAATTTTATAACTAGAGAATCTTTTATATGTTGCACAACTCATTCCATCACATACGTTAGCACCCGATGTGTAAAACGGTTTCAGGTATAATTTGGGTCTTGAATTGGTGTATGGTTAGTGTTACTAGTAATCGAAATGCAGGAATAGGTATTTATTTTTAACTCTAGTACAATTAAATCTTGTTAGGGTTGTATAATGTAACTATTGTATAAACAGAACATTAAAATTTTGGAATTCTTTAAAAAAACTTCCCATTTATCAATTATACACAGGACATTTCACAAATTTTAAACGAAATAAAGTAATAAGTTTGATTTGCTTTTTTATATAGTCATTTACTTTTTTTTTTATTAATTGTTTATTGTCGCATCCACCAGAGGTTATTAGAGACAACGAGAAATTACATTATTTTACAATCTAGATTTTATACAATAAATTTAATGAATTTAAAAAGTCTATGATGGGTTTAGATTTGCAATTTGGTTTGAAAATAGCGACTAAATTATTTGGTATCTTATACAAAGCTCTTTCCGCTGCGTATTTCGGGCATTCTACCAAAATATGTTTTATGCTGTCTACCACATTACATTGATCGCACCTAGGTTTGTAAATAAATAGGAATGTGTATATTTTGAGTGGCCTAATCGTAGCCGTGTTAAAGTTACTTGAGTTTTCCTACTCTTTGTCGGAGGTTGCCAAATTGAAATGTCACTTTTTACTTCCCTAAGTTTTCTCCTACTTTAAGTGGTAGTGTGGTAGTATTAATTAGGAACTGTATGAATGACATTACTACCGAGAGTTGGAAAAGTTCTGTTAGTCATGTTATAAATGTTGAAAACTCGTACCTTTCTGTAAAATCAATTGCGCCAATTATAATTAATGTAGACGAAGATAGCGACAGCGACACTGAACTAAATATAGAATAGGTAACATTTAAATAAATTACTTGTATATCTCCTATATTATGCAAAACTCAAATTTCTTAAGTTCGACCCTGTAGCAGATTTGCATCTTTTACCTGATGATTTTCTACGGGTAGTTTATTGCAGTTAAGCCAATACCATTTACTGTGAAAAATACTATACCTAGTTATGCCGTAGAGCGTTTAAAAATTTGGGATAGGGTAGCTATCCCGCCTCTGGCTGTTAAAATTTTGCGTCTAATAAATATTTAAAAAACCGAATAAACTTAAATTCAACTCTTAAATATATTATTTAATGATGCCAAATAACTTCTAATGTACGTTCAAAAGTACACACATCAATTTTTTTATTATAATAATTAGTATTTAACAATAAATATTAAAAAAAAACAGTGCAACTAGTGGCTGAAAAGACTTGCTGCACCTTGATACCATTTTAATATAAACGAAATAGAATTTGAAGATTAAAAATTATGGGGGTAAAAGGTTTATTCTAACATTCCATTCATTATATATTTTATTTCATTTTGCTCCTACGTTGTTGTACCTTTCTTTCCTTTTGTAATCCATTTCTCGTATTATTCGAGCTTAATTATTCAATGTTTACCTTTTTGATAATTACCGAAAAACAGAACATAATGAAAAAATAATAAGATTGTTTAACAAAATAACCTAGCATACTCGTATTTATATAAAATCGTTATTGAAAGATGTCATTATGCTGGACATTGAAGGAGTGTTTGCGATTGGAGATTTTGTTTCCTATTGCTAGAGTTTTCAAAGAAAACTAGGTCTTTCAAAAGAAAAGCGGCGAAAGTAGAGAGGCAAAGGATTTTTTTTTTATGAGACTGATGGCTTTGGATTTATTAAACAGGGATTTGATGGTGAAGGGAGAATGTGATTCGGCAAAGACCCACATTCTAAAGCTGGTCGCTATTAGAATATCATGAAGCTGTGGAATATTTATTTACATGTTCTCAGTGATTTCTAACAGTTTTTAAGCAGTGTTCGTTAACAAAATTCTTACAATACGAAGAGCTGTTTTAGGATATCAGTAATTTATTTATTTATTTTTCGGGGTGAGATAAGAAACTCATGTTCGATGGGCCCTTATCCAGAACCCAACAGTGTGGGACTCACCCCGAGAGGATACCTACCAACCAAACCCACCTCAAAAACTCGCCGTAACCCCCGCCTCGGAATCACTACCCTAGCATACTTCAAGACGGTCGGCGGTCCCTCACACACTCTACATAATATTCATACCATTTACGCCGTCATACTACTACCCTAATCATATTCTCGCACTGCCTCTCTTACCTCCACCATTCTTTGTCCCCTCTGAAAATGATCTCCACCATGTTTTTCACTGCTTCTCCAAGTTTCTTCTCCAACTTCTTTAACACTTCCTCATTCTTCCAATATCTAAACACTTGTCCCTCATCATCTTCCACCTGACACCTCTCCCACATTCCAGTTTCTCTCTTCCCAATCTCATGTATCTACCCAACCCTTGACCCATGTCCAGTGAGCACCTGGGTCAAGAAGTAGTTTACCTCCTCAAACTTCTGATCCATCCACTCACTTATACTCCTAATTGCTATTTTGAATGCACCTTCACACCATTTCCTGTACTTCCTTACTCTCGAATCGACTATAACCCGATCAGATAGGTAATCCTCAACTAGGTTAACCAACCCTACTCCGAGCCTCAATAAAGCACTTAATACCCCCCTTGCTGACACTATTCAATGCATTTCCTACTTCAAAGAACACTATCTTCTTGTTTCTTCAGCTACCATCCCTCTCCGCCAAATCCACCACCCTCCCTATCGCAGAGATAGATTTCTCCTTAGTGAACCCATGCTGGTTTTCACTAAAACCCCCATTTTTCCTTACTTCTTCCTCAATTCTAACTTTTATTATTCCTTCTATCTCTTTACCCATACTACACAGCAGACTGACGGGCCTTTTTCACCAGTACCACTCTGGCCACATCAATACGTTCGGGAATTCTTCTATTCTCAGTATCTTATTAAAAAGCTCCCAGAAATACTCCTCATTCTTCTCCAGTAACCTCTTTATTACTTCTCCTTTCAAGTTACCCACCCCAGAGGCTTTCCTTACTTTAATGCATTTCACCTCCTCCTCTATCTCCCACTTTTCTACCAGCCTTATCCCCTTATTTTCCCTAACAGCCTGCAGTCCTTCACTTCCCGAATCCCTCTTCTCTTCCTTCTCTTGAACAATTTTTATATTATTTCCTTCTCCCATTCTTCCTCTAGCACCACGTTCCTGTTTTCATCCATCCTTTTCACCGCTATATCATATGCCCTACCACACGGTTTGTTTTCCAGCTCCCCCAGTAACTCCTTCCATTTCCTTTTCCTCTCCCTTTCCACTCTCTACTCCAGTTCCTTCTTCTTCTCCTTATATCCCTGTCTTTCCTTTATCCCACCTCTTCCTCTCAACAAACTTCTCCGTTCTTTCTTACATTCCTTCCACAGCTCCTCTATTTCCCCATTCCACCAATAGTTAGACTTCCATACACACTAGTAATTTATAAGATTTTTTTCTATGGCAACAAAAATGATCTGTGAAATTACTGATCAGATTATCTGATTAATTTTTCTGTCAACTCATTATTAACCTGGTATATCCACAACATGTTTTAAATTAATAATAATTTGCTATAAAAACAAATCTTGGGTTTAAACATTTAATGGTCAAAAAGAGAGGAGACAATTATATTTTTCCATACATTTATAATAAAGACTAGCTTTATAGGTACTTCTAATTTGGTTGTTGTTTTGCCTAAAGTTAGTTTATTTGAATGAATAATTTGTAGGTATGTTTTAAATTTGTACGATAATAGTAAGCATTATCCACGGAATTAAAGGTAACAATCAATGTAAGAAGTTAATTCTGTGAAACAACATTTAATAGGGTAGTATGATACATAAATTTTTCATTGATTTGATTTTGTGGTATTTTTTAAAAGTTTATCTAGCCGTGTATAGTATGGGATGTTTACGCCAGACTGGGATTTCCAAGGTTAACTGTCGGTTAGTCTTCTTAAAACAGAGGCGTAACATTTAACATAGCAGTGTAACATTACATATTTATTTCCAATAATTGCATAATTTAATGTGGGTAAACACGGTTAATTGTATTTCAAGAATTGATTATGTGTTTAACTTTATTTTATATATTTCGTTTTAATCAATGAATTATTGAAACCGATGGATTACAATAAATAATTCCTATTGAAAACCGATAACCGTTACTCACCTTTAGCATTGCACCTATTGGTTCGTGAAACGATAGAATATTATAAATATTGCTTAAAATACGTAAAAAAAGATAGCAATTTTTTTTCCAGAAAACTTAACCATAATAGTACCTATTTAGTGAAATAAATTTAGTACGTATAAATTATAAAGAATGAATAGATAGGTATTTACGTTTACGTAATTCATTCAAGTAAGTTATAGTAATTTTGACAATATTATCCAGTTGAATATAAAGGTGGGGATTACCATGATTCACAAACCTGTTAATTTGCACTTAATTTATTGAGATATACCTGTTAAAAAATGCTTTGCTCCGCCTTTTAAAAAAGTAATAATCTGGTAAATTGGCTTCCACATGAGGATTACACTACAATATCACAGAATTCTGCAATCAATGTGCAGGAGCGAAAATCTAATAGTTTTAAGAATTAAGTGAAGAAAATGTTAACATCATTAATATGTCTGTTTCTATTAACAGGTAATGTGTGTTTCTATAAGGTTTTACTAAATAAATTGGTAGTTTAATATTTTTTTTACTAGAGCTCTCAAATTTTTATACAGTTTTTATTTTAGCAAAATCTCTACTTCTGTAACTCTTATTAAATAAATTTAATTTCTCTTATTAAAATATACGTTTCTACAGATCAATATTGTTCTGATTATCAATTTAGGCAATTTCAAAATAATGAGACAACTTTACTATTTGGGTACCTGCATTATTTATAAAAATACATTCAAATATGTTTATAGCTTTGACAGTTAATCTTGTTTAGAGTTACCTGAACACAAAATTTGAACAGTGATTTACACAATAGTTCAATACTATTATTAACATTATTTAAATAACAAAACCTTATTTAAAAATATACTTTCGAATCTAAGAAAATTATTTATGAAAATGTTTGTTCTTATTTTAGTCAACCAATCACAACAATATCGGCCACCACTTTTTCCAGTAGTCAGTAAGTATGATCCTAATGAAGATAGAAGCAATGTAGAGTATGCTTTAAGTCCAAATTTGGACCCAGATATGTATCAACCCCCAGATGCTGATTTGGATGAAATTGCATCTAGATTTAACTTGTTTGACGTAGAACTGCTTAATGTAAGTGCCTGAAAAATAATTTAATTGTTTTAAATTTTCTTAATATTTTCATTTAAGTATTAAGTTAATTCTTGCTCAATTTTAGGCATTTAGTGATTCTCCTGTCAACGTTTTGATATCTCCAGCCAGTGTTAAAACAACATTAGCGATGATTTTGGAAGGTGCTGTTGGAAATTGTGCCGATGAAATCAGCGAAGCTCTGAGAATTCCTGACATAAATCAAAAAGGGATTCGAAATATTTTAAAGGAACTCTTGAACAGTTTAAACGTAAGTAACAATATAAGGCGTTTCAAAAAAGTGTAACCCCTTCTCTAGGGAATAAGATTAAGATATAATTGTGTTTACTCTCCCCACTTTGACAGCTACAGGTCTGAGTTTTTAGTAAGGGCACGCACAAATGATGACGCTAATGTAGCGATATTCAAAATTGCCGTCACGAAATATTTCTTACTAGTTTATTGGGGTAGCGAAAGTCAAAGCATGGAAGTTCCGAAGATAATAGTAAGCAGAACATAACTTCATTTGCATTTGATACATTTAACTTACAATTTCGATATTTCAACTGGGTTGGTTTCAAAAATATTTACAATTTGGATTTTTTTTATAAAATGAATTTACCATTAAATTATTTTTGCATAAAGTAAAACAATACAATGAAATTTAAAATGTTAGTTTCGCCTAAAATTTTGTAGCTAGTAAAAAATGCTGAGGCCTAACCGTTATTGCGGACGCCTACGACATTTTAACCACACAAATAAGTGAAGCACCATGGATGAGTAATTTGTTTGTTTGTGGAGATAATATTCCTTATTGTGGTTTAAAACAGTACGAATGTTTTGAATTATCGCTATTTCAATATGGCGATTACGCTTGCGCTAGGATAAAAAGGTCTATTCAACTGGTAGAAAGTGCTGACTGAAGATTCTTTCAGGCTGAAGATGAATCGGTGAAGCATATTTTTACAGCTGTGGAGAGCTCGATATAAATGTCGCCAATGACCCTAATGAGCTTCATTATAAGGTATAGGGCTGAGAGGACTGTAACCTAGCTGTGAGTCACAGACCTTTTAGCTCGCAGTGAAAGGGACTTTAATGGACGACTCACATGAAACCCAACCTATTACAACGTATCTACAATAAATTTTTCTTAGATAAATATGAATCTAGAAAATTTTTAAAATATTTTATACGTATTAATCATAGACCTATTATCAGAGGAGACGTAATGTTCAATTCATTAAACTCTGTTTATTTTGTCGCAATGATTACAGGAGAGTGTCTATGAGTATGACAAAGAATACCAATCGATTATCTTTGTTCTGATTTTGTGCTGGTAAAGCTAGCGCTTGTAATCAGTGGCGTGCTATTTGTTAAAAATGGGTTATAATTACTCTGTCGGGTAATATTTAGTTTTTTTCTAGAGAATATATTTATGAATAGTTAATACTTAGTTAAAAAAATTATCGTTAATATTAATTGTACAAATAAAACATAATGTATTTTAAATTTTAATTTTTAAACGCTTTATTAATAGATATTAAATAACCAAAAAGAAAAGATTAAAATATTATACTCAGGGTTTCGTGACTCTGATATCTCGATTGGATTAAATTTGAGGGGATGTATACGGTATCCGCCAAAATAAGCAGTACCGAAACAGAGAGTGCTGTGGAGTTATTTATGTAATATGGATGAGTCATATTTGACTTAATTGTCATTAGTTGATATAAATAGTACGCTGCAGTTAAATTTGATTTAAAAATGGTTCTAACAACGAAAGAAAAAGTATTTTTGGTAGAGCATTATTTTCGTTCATAAGGAAAAGGTCGTATAATGATAGTCCAATAAAATGTCAATAAAATATCAACAAAAATTTAATAAAGCAGCTCCTAGTAAAAGTGTGATATTAGCTGTTGTTGAAAAATTTCGTCGCACTGGTAGTGTATTGTGTCAACGTAAAGGTTCTTCAGGTTCTCGAAAAACAGTATGCACTAACGAAAACCAAGGACGTGTTTTTAACCAAGTTGTGCAATCACCTCAAAGAAGTCTTGTAAGAACTGCATGTAAACTCAACATTAATGAAACGTCTTTACGTAGCATGTTCAAATCAATTGGTGATTATCCATACCGTATTCAAGTTGGACAACGACTAAATGCTGCGGACAAACGTGCAAGAGAAATTTACTGTGGTCGCATGTTGAGTTTAATTTACGAAGATCCCGAATTTTTGAAAAAACATATAGTTTTCAGACGAGATTCACGTTCATCTTAACGGCTATATTAATCGACAAACAACCAGATTCCTTGGATTTGAACGTCCTGATGTCATTGTAGAGAAACCAGTCCACAGTCTTCGAGTTACCGTTTGGTGCGCGGTATCTGGTAATGGAATGATTGGTCCTTATTTCGTTGAAGATGATAATCAGAATCCACTTACTGTCAACCAAGAACGTTCATACGGCAAAGGTCGTAATGATGGTCCAAGTTTAGAACAGGTGTCAATAAATTATCAACAAAAATTTAATAAAGCAACTCCTAGTAAAAGTGTGATGTTAGCTGTTGTTGAAAAAAGGACGTGTTTTTAACCAAGTTCTGCAATCACCTCAAAGAAGCTTTGTAAGAACTGCATGTAAACTCAAAATAAGTGAAACGACTTTACGTCGCATGTTCAAATCAATTGGTGGTTATCCATACCGTATTCAAGTTGGACACGAACGTTGTAGAGAGAAAATTATTATACCTTTTGTGAGAGATCTAAATAACTTTTGCCGTGCACGAAATCTACAGATTCGCACACAATGGTTCCAACAAGATGGTGCAACGAGCCATACAGCTGTGCGAACCTGAGACTTACTCCGTCAGCATTTCGATAATAGAATAATTTCTCGGGGATCAGACTTCGAATATCCTTCTCATTCACCTGATCTGACGCCACCTTACGCATAACGAAATATTTCATTCGGAAAATCCGCCGGCGAATATTTCCGAACTACGGGAAAGAATACAAAATATTTTTCCATCAACCACTTTTTATAAATATGTTTATTGACTTACAAAATCGATATGAAGCTTGTTTGCATCGAAACGGTGAACATTTTGAACACTTACATTACAGAAATTAAAAATTAATTATTATTTTTATTTTCTGTACTGTATATTTTGGCGGATACTGAATAACCGCTTCTGGGCGTGGTATCATTCAGACAACCGAGCGGCGTTGTCGCTTATGGAGTAACTAATTTCTCTGATCTAACCGAATGAAATAGTTCAATGTTTAAACATTCCGTAAACTTTGTTGTATAATTTAGGTGTCATAATTCATAAAATATTAATATAAGAGATAGCGTTCTGGTCAAAATATTTTTGCAAATGTAATCGACAAATACTATAGATGATTCAATAACAATCACAAATATCTTACCTTACATGGAGAGCAGGCAACATCACAGCACTACAAATTCCAGTTCGGCCATATCCCGATGACAGTCACCAGAAATAAGTAATGTTGGAGCATTAAAAAAATAGTTACGTCACCTCTGATATAAGGCCAATGGTATCAATAGTATAAAAGAGAATAGGTACATAGTTTGCATTGATTTCTAATCCGCTGAAATGTATTTTAATTTCAATTATTATTTATTGGCTTACACTTCAATTTTAATATTTTTCAGGAAAGAGCCACTGAAAGTACTTTCTTGGAAAGTCACAATGCCATATTCACTTCGGATAAAGAGCATTTGTTAGACAGTTACAAAAATGCTGTCATTCAATTTTATAATGCATATTTGAAATCATTAGATTTTACAAATGCAGGCCATGCTGCTAGTGTAATTAATAAATGGGCATCAGAATCAACTCATGGAGCAATTAATGAAGTTATCTCTCCACGTAAGTATTTTATCTATTATTAAGGAGTCAATCACGCACGAGCGACCAAATTGTAAGTACGAGGAGAAGCTGAATGCGATAACGTTGGGAGTGCGTAATTGATCTTAAACTACGAGTAACGTACCAAACTTTATCTACGATATATTAAAAACTAATAAAAGGTTTATGTACACGGTTATTTCTAACAATTTATGGAAACTTTATAATTATATATCAAATTTAAGAATGTATAACTACTATTTTGTATTATGGTCTTCATCAAGCGTAGTTTGTCGTATAATCAAGGCAATAATGATATGAGAGAAGATGAAGTCTATTTAATCTGACTTTAACAATTCCATTTTTTATTAATGTAGAACCTGGTATCAATATTTACATAAACTATATATATATATATATAATAAAATATGATAAATATATAAATATATATTACTTAATAATATTGTCAGTTTTTGACTGTAGATTAAGAAATACGTGATCAGTACAAGAATAAATTGACTATTTTTATTGATTACTAATAAACAACTGTTTGTAACATTTTGTTTTACAAATTCATTAAAATATACAGTTGCTTCTAATACCCCGTATAATGTTATTTCCAGATTATCTCATATTCATCACATTAATTTTATCTGCTTCCAAGAATAATTAATACTGAAAAAGAGATGCATCGCTTGTAAATTTCCAAAACAGTGATTCAGAAATTAATAAATAATTTGTTTAATGTCCTTTGTTAATTTAAGTATTTATTCAAACATCCAGTCCCAATTAATAAATTTAAATATCATTAGCGATTTCAACTGGTATGGTTTCTTTGGATTGGAAACCATAGAAAGTGCTTCTATTGATGTCGTGCGTCGCCACCAAGGCAGGACAGGACATATATTACGTACAAAAAAGGCGAAATAAGAAAATATAGCTGTATTATAATATTTCTTGTGCAATAATTGCATCTTTGTTTAAACCCATATTTTCTATTTTAGAAATGATCAGCCCTGAAGCATACATAATCATATCAAATGCTTTATATTTCAAAGGAAAATGGAAGACTGCATTTGATATAAAAAGTACATCCAATAAGTGTTTCCACACTAACCAAGGATGTATTAACGTACCAATGATGCATATTTCAGATAATTTTAACTACAACTACATCAACACACTAAGAGCTTACGTCGTAGAGATTCCGTATCAGGTAAATAATCCCATCTCCCGTTGGATACCTATTAAATCAAACCATATATTTTAAAAAAACTTGTACTCAACAAATATCTATATCGTGAAATAAAAATGTATAAATGTTAAGGGTACATTTTATTTTAGATTATAATGACGATATTTTATTGAAATGTTTTATGTTGAACATAATATTGTTTTAGGATAAATTTTCCATGCTACTGATCATACCTTCTCCAGATGCCAATGTTAGAACTGTAATTCGTGATCTACCTCACTTCCGATTATCAACCATTCTAAGCAGTTTGAATACATCTGAAATTGTTTTGGAATTACCAAGGTTTTCATTTGAGTACTCCGTTGACTTGATTGAACACCTAAAATCAGTAAGTATTTAGATTATTCAAATCTTTCAATATATCGAAAATTATCAGAATCGGTATCAGGTTTGAATAAAACACCAGGCGTTTTCTCAAACACCCAAGCCCTGACATTAAAACCTTAATTTCAAATTCCACACATTTAGGGTGTATGTCTCTTTTCTTCCAATTATTTAATTATTTATATTATTCAACTGGTTACACCCAAATAAAGAACTAGAGCTATAAGTAATATATCTTAAAATTAAAACAATGACAACAATATATAAATATAAGTATGCACTAGCCTAAATAATACTTTTTAAAAGGGACATAAAGAAGTTCTAAAAATCACTACTTATGCCTAGCCGTATCGCAATGCGCATGTGCAGAAGCGATACGTGGGTTTCGTTACGTTACGTGAAACGTCACAATAGGGACTTAAAGCAGTTCTAAAAATCACTACGTATCCGTATACGTATCGCAATGCGTATGTGCAGAAGCGATACGTGGGTTTCGTTACGTTACGTGAAACGTATCAATCCGTCACACGTATCTAACGTAACGTATCACATTATTGTGTTCCGTGATCGCGTTTTTCAATAATTTAGCGATAAAAGTGATGTTGTATGCTCAAAAATCATAACCTTATTTCCTGTTCATCAATCATAACAAACATTTCTGTGACATGCGATAATGGATTTAAAAAGAAAAAGATTATTTTACAGTGGCAATAACGACATTATTTTGTTAAGGTAGATATCGGGGTTTATTTTTTACGTTAAAAATTAAAACACATGAATGGTTACGTTACGTTACGTTACAAACGCATTTGCTTTATGCTTCTTTTTGCTTAGTTACGTATCTCCTTTACGTTACGTATACGGATAAGGATACGTGATACATTTTTAGAATTGCTTCAAGTCCCTACTTACCTAACGTAACGTATCGCATTACTGTGTTCCGTGATCACGTATTTCAATGATTAAGCGACAAAAGTGATGTTGTATGCTCAAAAATCATAACCTTATTTTCTATGTTTGCAATTCATAATGAAAATAGCGACTTTTTACTAAAATAGCGACAATCAAAATTTTCTGTTGCCAACACTGCGACGTACCATTGGCTACAATTAGATCTTCGTGGTGAGGTTCAACAAAAAACTAAAAAATGTATTGCTGGGTTTATAGATCTAACTGAATTAACTATTAGGAATTAACAATTTTCAATTAGCAACTAAGAATTAGGATTTAAAATGCTCCGTTACTGACGCTTATAATTAAGTGTTAAAAACGCAAAACCGCAAACCTTCTGAACTTGAACTTCGCCAAATCTCACATTTCATGGCAAAATTTACAATGACAATTGATGGTTAGGTTGTTCTGACCTTAGAACAAAAATAAACAGGAAGGAGTATATGCAAAATGGCCTTGAGTCCAGAAAGGAGCTTGCATATGGCGGTCAATTGTCAATTTTAGTCTTAGAACAAAAATATACAGGAAGGAGTATATGCAAAATGACCTTGAGTCCAGAAAGGAGCTTGCATATGGCGGCCAACTGTCAATTTTAATTTCCGTTTCCATTGACGTACCGAAAAAAAAATAAAAATTATATCAAGGTTTTTATTTTTAATAAATTTCAACCAATCAAGTGTGTGAATACAATTAGTGTTCTAAATAATTTAGTATTTATAAGAACCGAATGATACACCTATGCGCTCATTTTTGACATTTTTATATGGAAATATTGCTTTGACAGTATCGTGTAAACATAAACAATGAGTTATACTAGGAGCTTCAAGATGGCCGACTTCCGTCGCAAATTTTCCTTAAAGTTAGTATATGACAGACTCCTTCCTGTTTCTTTTTGTTCTAATATTTTAGTTTCCGTTTCCAATGACGTACTGTAAAAAAGTAAAATTCATATTAGGGTTTTTATTTTGATTAAATTCCAACCAATCAAGTATGTGAATACATTTAGTGTTGTAAATTATTTTGTGTTTATAAAAACCTTAGAATATAAAAAGTAAGGAAGGAGCCTAACACCTTTCCCAAGTTGGTAGTTTACGACGGAAATTACGTCACAGTGGCCATTTGCAAATACCATATATGATTCATCATTATTGTTATTGACAGTTTTTTTGACATTTGAGACAGTACTGTTTTAGTGTTTAAGAAACTAGAATTCAGAGACGTACACATATGCAATTTATTTACGTAAGTGATTTACTGAATATGCACAGCTATGTAATATTTATATATGTATTTAATAAAAGTGTATATAGAAATATGGTTTACAAAATGTATTACGTTTTAAAACTTTCTTACATCAGTATTTTTATTTTTGAAATTGATACAACATTTTATCATAAACTAAAATTGATACGCCACTGACAAACCGGAAACTGCTGACGCCATTTTTAAACACCATCTAGGACTATTGGTGTTTATGTATAACGCTCCTTCCTTCGTTTTTATATTCTAAGATAAAAACCGAATGATACGCCTATGCGCTCATTTTTGACATTTATATGCAAATATTGCTTTGACAGCATACTGTAAACATAAACAATGCGTCATACAAGGAGTTTCAAGATGGCCGACTTCTGTCGCAAATTTTTCTTAAAGTTAATATATGACAGACACTTTCCTGTTTATTTTTGTTCTAAAGTTCTGACCCATTCTGTCTCTGCAATTTCTTAACCACGAATACATATAAAAAGGATGTGAAACTCCTATGCCGAGCTATAAGCGCCCGTGGCTGAATTTACGGCTCCTATCTGGGCGGAGTCTAGTACACGGTCGTTGCGTACTTTGTACTGTGCATCAGTTCGAACATCATAACTATTCGAAAACACATGCGGTTGGTTATCTCGCTCGCACAAAGAAAAAGACAGCCTGTTGCGCAGTACGGAGTACGCAACGACCGAGAATTTAACCCTGCCCAGATAGGCGCCTTTTCTCCTGCTACCCTCTCCACTCGAGTTTCACATCCTTGTTATATGTATTCGTGTTCTTAACTTTTATGGTTAAGTTTTTAAATTCTTAATTTAATTATTGACAGATGTAAATGTATAAACCCACATAAACATTCCCTTATATTCAACATTTTACATTTTTTATTTATTAGTTTAGTTGAATCTATAAACCCAGCATAATGCATACGTAAAAGTTATATGTATGTGACCTTGATATGTCCCATATAAGATTACAGTTAGGTAACTTGAACCGCTAATGTAACGCATAGTGTCTGCACCTACCTTAATTTTATATCACTTTTATCTTCTTTATGTGATATCACCAAGACATCGTTTTATTACTTCAGTGCGAAGTTTAACTACTAATGTTATTGCTGTTGTTTTACAAATGCTACATTTTTTGCAATTATAAAAACAATAAAAAGAAAAGTTTAGGTAACTTTACAAATTTTTAATGAACAAATTATCCTTACTTTCACTAAAATAAATGGAATAATCGTTAATCTTATAAAAAAAAACAATATAATAAAATGAAAGCAGATCCTACTTAAAATAGTCGAGGCAATGAAGAGTTTTATTTAAGAAATCTTAGGATAGGACGGATCGGACTACCCAAAGGTTTTTGAGGTTGCTGATCACGATTATCATGTTTAAGTTGACCCCCCCCCCCCGACCACCTGGGGCTCAGGAAGGCCAATGAACGTCATCTCCGTGGGTCTATCCCCACCTAACCTAACCTAACCTGTTTTTGTTCGTCTTCTTTCAATTAATTATCAAAGGCAATTAGTTCTTTTTCTAAATTAAGGAGGGATAGTTTGTGTTGAAAAATTTTAAAATATTCATGTACCTACTTCCTTTTCCAAAATTAAGGGATTTCATGGTTTTACACAGATTGTTAATCATCTTAACTTACTCTACGGTTAAATAAAATATAAAATATAGGTACACAATATAAGTTCAAATTAATATCTTTTTGTTATGTACTATGTACCAGACCTCTACAAAATTAAGACGTAATATCCTTAAGTAGTTTTAATGAAATAATATTCAAAATATTTACACTCATAAGTCGTCCTATTCAATGTTTCATTTACGTATCAGTTGAAGAAGTTTAACTTGAAACACGATAAATAAAATGTAATAGCAATTCTCATAAAAGTACTGTAATTAATGCACTCACATAACATTTTTTCATACATCATGAACGTTTTATGAATTGTTTGAAGACTACCGGGATATTACTTAGCTTATCGATTAATAGATTTTAAATGAGTTGGTCTTTTTTTGGATAAATTATTTTAAGTATTTCCGTTGTTTTATTATTTATTAAATTATTAATTTTACAGTTAAAAATTCGAGATATTTTTGGAAGTCAAGCAAATTTAACAAAAATCGTCCAAGGTAAAAATGCGTTAGTAAATAACCTTCTACACAAGACAAAAATAGACGTTGACGAAAAAGGAACGACTGCAGCAGCATCAACCAGTGCCATGATAATTCCTTTAATGCAACCAGTTACAATAGCGGCAGATAGACCCTTTGTTTTCTTGATATACCATCAAGCAACTAAAAATATCATTTTTGAAGGTATTATACAAAATCCCATAGAACAAAGACATGCAAATTATTATGATGGATCGAATAATAATTTTAAACCAACGAACGTGCGGAGCCGAGGAGGATATTATTAATAGTTATTTCAAGATTTAGTTTAACTACTTATTGTTTGGCTCTCTTAAGACTTTTGTATCAAAGTTCAGTAATAAAATTTTTAACTATTTATATACACATTATTTGAATTCCCTCAAAAGTAAAATTATTTAAACAATTTTTAATGCAATTTTCATTTTCATCTTTTAACTAATATTATTTTCTGTAATTTAATAATTATCTTATAATTGGTTATAGTCTCACTAAAAAAAGATTTAAACAGTATAATTGAGTATAACTAAAGTTTTTTTCTTATCATCCAGTCTTTCCTTCTGCTTGGTAACAGGAAATAATGACAATCTGGAAAATATGCTGGATGAAGAAGCATTTTTTTAGTTTTAATTTCATTCATAATTCCTATTAGACGTTTTTTTAAATAAATATTGTTATCTGAGAAATAACTTTAAAAAATGACAAGTCTGGGCATCATGCCAATGCATAGGTAACACTGCAACCGGTTTATTTATAAAAGGGGTAGCTCTTACAATATCTATAATAAGGAATTCTTAAAGACTCAACTAAGCTAGAATAATGAAGAATCCAGAGTTTAATTGGATTAAGGTACGCATAAATAACCTCGATTAGGTCGAAGTGGATAGAGAGTAGTAACGGCTAATAAATATAATAAGTATTACTTTGTTCTTTTCCATCAGTACTACCTTAGTCCTTTCCATAGGTCTTGGCAAAGTGTAAATCAGAAAAAAATGGACGATCAATATCATTATTGTCGTCCCAACCAATACTTTTACATAATGGACTGTATACTGGATAAAAACCATTTATTTACATTAAAATGTTATTTAATTTTTATAGAAAAAAATTTACTTATTTTGGTACATTTTTTCCTACATACTGTAAAAACTGGCGGTTAACAAGAGTTCATCAGTTGTAATGGCATTTGTTGTATCGGAAATGTCATAGGTACATAAATTTAGCATTAAAAAATCAATATATAACACTGTATGTTAATTTGTTCATTTGTTGTTGAGACAAATTTATTTTTAAATGGAAAACCTTTTTATAATATAATTAGGTATGTAAACAGTCGTATGATTTTAAACTTGAGTATGCACTCTACAATGTCTGGTTTGCTATCTTCCTGTAGATCATAAAATGACTTGCTATAATTATTGTTTTTTTTTTTGTTTTCGTTAGTGACATTTCAAAAAATTATAAATCACATTACAATCAGAAATGATAAATGGAACTCAATAAATAAGTGGTTTATCTAAGCATGTTATAAAAGATATTAAATCCATTTGGAAATCACGTAATAATAATATTACAATGATAATAAAACTACGGATTTTTATAATCCAAAGATTGTTATCTAATGTATAACGTTAAACAAACGAAAATAAAAATAGTTCCTGAGCAAAAACAAATTAAATGATAGTATGGATACCATGCAAATGCGTAGCACTGCAACCGGCAATAAACGGGATTGCTCTCACAATCTTTGTAATTATGATTTTTTATGTACTTCCATATCAGTATTATTACGTATCTGTTGATGTTAAAATTTATGAATTTAGCTTTACCTGTCAAACTTCAAAGTGCGAGTTGGTCAGAGATAGAGCGTTCGTCTTGTAAACGACAGGACGTGGGTTCGATTTCCACGTACGACCAACTAATTTTCCAAAAATGTTATACGTGTTTTTTATTTATTACCTGTCAAATTAAAAGTTTTATCTAATGTCAATTTAGATTGATTTAATTGTCGTTATATTACGATTATTTATACAAGTGTATAATGAGTTTTTCTAATAAGACTTTTTTTTAATTATTGTCATTTTACCATTAACATTAATACTAAATCGTTTTTATAAATTCTTATATATTTATAAAGTTTCTATAACTTGTTAAAGATAAATGTGTACAAAAATACCTTCTTAGTTTTTAATATGTCGTAGATAAAGTATAGTACATTACCCGTAGGTTAAGGTCAATTACGCCCACATTATTTTGAGTTTTAAATGATATTAAATTGTTAAATCTGAAAACAAAATTACCAAAATTAAAAATATCTGGTGTTTACAAAATGAAATGCTGTATGTATAGGTCAAACAAAAAAAAATTGAAATAAGATTCAATGAACACTTAAGATCACATAGATTACAATAACCAGATAAGTTAAATACCCAAACTCACTCATACACACCAATGACATTAAAATACTACACATTTATGATAAAAAAACAAATTTAGATTTTCTTGAAGAACTTGAAATAAAAAGACATCTAGCAGATCAACAATTTAAAATAGTTAATGAACAAATAAATCTTGAAAGTTCTCCACTATTAAACTATTTACTTTAACTGAGTCTTCATTTTATACATAGATAAGACGTAATTGTAACAAAAATATATTAAGTTATGGTGGAGATCAGCATGATATAGCTTTTTCCTGGTTTTTCTATACCATTGCACAGTTGTACTAATCTTAGAGGGAAATACATCCAGGGTAATCCCTTAGAGCTAATAACGTCTAGGCTTTAATATTGTTGTCTTATTACTTCCATACTTGGTCTAGCCTTGACTACCTAAACAACCGCAGATACCTAACTACAAACTAACAAAATGTAACTTCAATATATGTCAATATGCTAGTTTTAAGCGAAACAGCTGTAATTGAGTTTAAAGAGCTATTTTTTAAATAAATTTAAATCAAAATTTTATTTAAAAAGTTCTATCTTTAATGTTCTTAGTAAGATGGACTTCCACAAAGTAAAAGTTAGGTACTATGTACAATAAATCTCAGAAAATTGAATGAATGAAAACGTCTTTATTTTAGGTGCATGCTGGATATAAATTTTTTTCTGAAGAAACAATAGGTACTCGTTTTCTAGTCTTATTTTTCTAATATGCTAAAAATTTGTCTCGGTAGAGTCGGCTAGCTGTACGCAGCGCACACCATTAGTCGACAGAATTTAAAGTGCGCAATAACGAACCGGATCGCATTGTCTGAAGACTGCTGTCTTGTATGCGGTGGTACCAGCAAGAAAGACCAATATTGATACCGGTGCGTTGCGTGCAAACGTGGTTTCATACTCTTTGCTCTGGGTGGAACTCCGCGGAAGGCTATGTTTGCGATTTTTGCGACAAGTAGCAAAGCAGAATTCGCAATTATGTTTTCTTTGGCTACGATTTTTTGTTTCTTTTTTCGAAATAGCTTTTTTGCGTTTCTCTTTAGTTTGTTGTGTTTTGGCTGTGTAATTTTTGTTGCATTACCTGAAATGATTACTTATTTGTTTGTTTTTTATGAATGTTTTATATTTATGTTTATACTTATTTATAAAAGACATATTTTTAAAACGTTAAAATAAGTGGAGCAATTTTTTTTTCTTTTCGGTCTGAGATGGGAAAACTTATGTTCGAACGGGTCCTCCTCAGGACCCGAACAGGGTTGGACTCATCACTGCTAGGATGACGCCTACCAACCAAAACCACCTCAAAACTCACCGTTGTCCTCATCTTGGAATCACTACCCTAGCATATTCCAAGACGGGCGGCGGTCCCTCACACACTCTCCATTTACTCTGCCACTCATAAATATTCTCTTCTTCTAACCATACTCTCCACTGCCCTACTCACCTACATACATTCCCCCTCCCCTCTCAACATTATCTCCACCATATTTCCCCAATACACCGCCTCCCCCAGTCTTTCCTGCAAGTTCTTCAGCGCCTCTTCATTCCTCCAGCATCTAAACGCGTGTCCTCCATTATCCTCCACTTCGCACCTTTCACACACTCCAGCCTCTCTTTTCTAGTGAAAATATCCTGCTCTTGACCCATGCCCAGTCAGCTCATGTGTCAAGAAGTAGTTCACTTCCCGAATTTCCTAGTCATCCATTCTCTCCTACTACCATTTACTCTTTTTAGCGCACATTCATACTACTTCCACAGTATTTCCATTTCCTCCTCCATCCCATCCATAACTTCCTCTTTCATTGCGCCTTTCCACTGTAGTCTCTTGGCTCTAACCATCACATCCAATGGGTAGGATCTTGCCAGCACCGCTGCTGCTAATCCTCCCACTGTCCTGTACCCTTGCACCACTTTCAGCAACATTTCTCTGAACCCTCAGTAATGGTTTAATCCTTGAATGTACTCCCGCTCTTTCAGCATACTCTGCTCAATCGTTCCATCAATAACTCTTCTCTTCCATTCTCCCGCCGTCATGCGCTGCCTTCGACATGTGGTGTTTGAACGATAGCTGGCTATCCAACCACATACCTAAGTATTTCACCGATTCCTCCATGTGAATTTTCTTTCCCTTCATCATCACCTCCAACTCCCTCGCCTTGCTGCATCCCTTCAGCAGCACTCCCACTGTCTTCTCTTCGGCCACCTCCAATACGCATTCCTCTATCTTTTCCACAATATTTCTACACATTTTCTCTGCCTCCCCACTCTAAGCCTAGCCAAGGCATCCAGCACTGTAATTTTGCTGACCCATTGAACTCATTCCCTACGTCGAAGAATACAAATACGGCCAGTTTTTTATTACCCTAACTGCCCTCCCAAGCATTTTCCACCAAGCTTATCACTCTGCCCAGTGCAGAAATACAAGACTTCCCCTTTACAAAACCCATACTGGTTTCCCCTAAAGCCCCCATTTCTTTCCACTTCCTCCTGAATTCTTGTTTTTATGATTCCCTCCAAAACTTTACTTATCCCGCACAGCAGACTGATGGACCTGTAGTCCCCTGTCCGCTTCTCCTCTCTACCCCCCTTTATCACCTGTACCACTCTGGCTTCTTTCCACGTTTCCGGAAACTCTTCCTCCCTCAGCACCTTGTTTGAAAAGTGGGGCAATTTAGGTAAAGTTTTTTCACATCCTGATTCATTATTTTCATTATTCTTGTAGAATTTGGCTACTGTGCATAATTATACGTATCCTGCGTCCTATTAGCAGCATGGGTAGGTAAATTGTGGGAATTGTAGCGTTGTAAAAAAATACTAGCAAGTTTTAAAGTGCTTAAGAAAACTGTCTTATTATTTAAGAGTTCATCAATTGTAATGGTATTTGTTGTATAGAAAATGTCATGGGTACATAAATTTAACATTAAAAAAAACGAATAAATAAAAAATGTATTTCAATTTGTTTGAAACAATTTTACTGTTAAATTAATAAAAAAAACTCTGATAACATTTTGTAAAAAGTGTATGCACTCTAATATCTGGTTTGCGGATCATAAAACAATTGTTTTTTTTGTTTTCGTTCGTGATATTTTAAATTATTAATCACAATACAATCACTTTATGCCAATACAGTTGTGTTTTTGACATATTCGAACAGCTGCAGATTATTGATATTAACCTTTTCAACGCTTCCGCATACGATATTTTGTTAAAAACACAGCTTAACTTGATTTTACATTGCAGAATTCGCAGAGCACAACAGGCCGACTTATTTACAAAGTTATTTTAATATGAAATATGGTTTAACCCGTAAACAACGTTTTTTTCTTTAACAGAAATGAATTTGAGAATCTAGTCAGGAAATGCTCGATTTGCTCCAAAGTATTTGTATCTTGTTGGTCCGACAACGAAACTGGAAATATAAATTGTTCTCAATATATGGTCTAGACTCTAGACTCTAGGCTAAACCGGTCTACTAAATTTATTTAAATTATGAAATGTAGTGAAAAATTACAAACTGTTGAATGGCAAAGCGGGAAAATAACTTTAACAGCATGTTTTGACCTGTGTAAATAGACATAGAAATGTAGATTTTTTTTAAATCAGGTAGATAATTTTTTAAAATTTCTTGGTCCTATTCCAAAACGTAGCTGTGAAATAAATATGAGAGGTATTTAATAAAGCATTCAAAAATATATATTTTTATTAAAAAAATCTTTAAAAATCACAGATTTCATTACAAAACTAATTTTACTTAAATACACCCATTATTATGTAGCTGACTTTTTTTAACAACAGAAAAACAATAAGAAAATACAATGTTATATACCTAAGTAAACTGAAAAATACTATAAATAATCACAATAGCAGTGTACATACAATCACATCAAATATTATTGACTAATGTAATGGTCAAAAATATTCCGCAAGCATCCATAAAAAATGTATCACTTTATCTAAACAGATAATACCAATTCAAAAATAGGCTATTAATAACAACACATATACAGAACAAAAATGTATTTATAAAGATTTGGTAACATATTTTTATAGTATATTTACCCGACATATTTTCTGTGCGTACATACATCTCGTATTTTCAAAAATTATTTATGTGCCAGTCGAAAATTACTTCATTTATTTATGTATTTTTAATGTTTACAATGATTTTTAAAGCACAAAGATGGGAGATTCTCTACTGACGGCCTCTGGTAATCTAATTTAATTTATGTTACAAAAATAATAGCTTGGGAAAACGTATCGAAATATTAAAGAATTTATTATGTTAACTATTTGATGTTTAGTATTGAGTTACAAAAAAGATACTTAAATCATAAATAGGAATTTGCATTTGCATACAAGTACATGTTTGATTGATACCAATGATTTTCTAAGCTTCATTTAAAATTACTTGATAGCACAGTTTTTATGGTACAGCTCACTCACTATATATGAGTGACGTAATAATTTTTAGAATTTCTTAATAAAAAATAAAATAAAAATGTAACAACAAACATTTTTATTCAATGAAATTTACTGAACCAAGTTGTAAACAAAACTTCCATAATAAGAAGGTATATTTAAAAAAAATATATGAATAACAGCTGTTTCAAGTCCCCAGAAATATTTGTATTTTTAAATTTTTCTTATAACTCATGTTATATCTGTAACTGAGGTTTACAGTTTTTAATAAATAAACTAAAGGCTGGTGATTTGCATGTTAGGATATTCCAGGTGGTCATTGTTCTTTATAAAATCCGTTTTAAATAGCTCCTATAAAAACTGTGCTATACATATAAAAATAAATATTTACGAGACTAAATGTTTACCAATGTTCCACCTTAAACTGGACGGTTGTCGGACTAAATACTTTAAAAATAATTTCCATGTTTTAAGAAGTTTGGTTTAGCTTTGGCGTTTTTTTTTTCTGAATTAAACAAGCTTTATGTATAAGAATATCCCCATTTGTCATATTAGTAAAAATACATTTGTATGACAAACGATTAAAAACGTATAAATACGATAGATTAAAGATTCAAGCAACGCAATTTTGTTCCTTGAATTCTCTTTGTAAACTGGAAATTTTCTGGCCTTTCTTGTTCTTCTAGTTGCCTTGTTGAAGTTGAATGATCTACAGTCTTTTTGACAAAATTAATACATCCCTCTCCATCACCCATAAGAGTTTTTAAGCATTGTCTTGTACTTTGAATTAAAGATAACACTTCTTTTTCCACCTCAAATAAATGAAAATCGGGGTGATCTGAGAAATGCTCCCTCATAAAATTAGCTAGTCTAATTATGTATTCTACATTACTTCCACATATCCCCTTACTCTTTATTACTTGTTGAGCAATGGTTTTTACATCGGCATAGCCTAACCAATGGGGATTATTTGATGTTGCTATATACAACAACACTTTAAACGGTTTTCCATTGACTGGGTAAAAACTGGTGAAATGAGATATGTAACCTCCTAACTTACATTCACGTTGGGAAAGATAAGGAATGGCGGCGTCTCCGCTGATTGCAAATGCTACTCCATGGACTTCACCCTGGAATAAATAAGAGATTTTAATCATGATGGTATTTATCCACAACAATAGTTATTTTTCTATATGAACCATCCAAGAACCATTATGTACTATTATATTAATCATAAAATAATTTCATTTCAACAAATTAGTTTACATAAAATACAGTAGTGATAAAATAAAACACCAATCATTGTTTGCCGATCAATCTTGACTTGTACGTTATTAATGACGACAACTACGAAATATTAAACCAAGAATATTTAATTAAGAATAATAAAAAACTCTTCGTTTCAACGTAACTTCCAAGTTTATTTGAAAAATTTTAAATCACAATGACGGCCGTTTCGCTAAGAAGCATCGTCAGATTGACATTTAAGTTACATTTTGTTTGTTTGTAGCTAGGTACCTGATGTTTAGGTAGTATTAAGGTTAGACCAGGGGGTCAATTCTCAAATGTCTATCAAAAATGTCGAATTCGAGAAATTGTCGGTTACTAATGTCTATTACTTTTTATAAAAGATATTCCCAATCTCCATTCGACTTAGAAAAATGGTCGACATATTATTTCGAATAATACAACCTGACAACAATGTACAAATGTCTTAAATAATTAAAAGAGAAGTAGAAAATAAAGGTTAAGATTATTTTAGGGCAGGGTAAAAAGATATATATATATATAATATCAGACTTGTCTCTGACAATATATAATATAAAGGGTTCCATTGAATACTAATTAGAAACATGGATAAAAAAAGTTATTGTTCTAAAAAACAGAAAGACGCTCTAATTGAAATTTTAAGTTTAAAAGAAAATGCAGATTTAATGTCTGGCAAATTTGGGCCACAGTTTAGGTCAACACCTCAAAACAATCTTGATAATAATGTCTCTGTCTTTCAAAATTCGCTTGTTCTTGGTTTTCTTAGTTTTCTATTGCGGCGACTATTTCCAACCCTTCGTTCATGATTATGAAAATATTTCCACAATCCAATACAATAAACTAAATATCAACAAAAGAAATTTTTAAAAGAGTAGGTAGGTACAGCAAATATACTTGACAGTCGACAAACTGAATGTCTACCGGTTTTTATCATTCGACTTCTGTGTCTACTAAAATTTGTCGATTCGTCATTCGAGAATACCATTGATCATATTTTAGTAGACATTTGACCCAAGTCGCATACGAGATTTGTAAATAGACATTTGAGAATTGACCCCCAAGTATGGAAGTAATAAGACATAACAATATTAAAGCCTAGATGTTAATAGCCCTAAGGGATTATCCTGGATGTAATTCCCTCTAAGATCAGTATTACTGTGCAATGATATAGAAAAACCAGGAAAAAACTATATCATGCTGATCTTTACAATAACTTAATATATTTGTGTTTTACAATTATGTCTTATCTATGTATAAAATGTAAACTCAATCAAAGTAAGCAGTTTAATAGTGGAGAACTTCCAAGATTTATTTGTTCATTAACAACTTTAAATTGTGGATCTGCTAGATGTCTTTTTATTTCAAGTTCTTCAAGGAAATCTAAATTTTGTTTTTTATCACAAGTGTGTAGTATTTGGATGTCATTGGTGTGTAATTGTGATTTAAAATTTTTCAAATAAACTTGGAAGTTACGTTGAAACGAAGAGTTTTTTATTATTCTTAATAAGATGGACTTCCAAAAAGTAAGAGTTAGTACAATAAATTTAATCAAGAATATTTATTTTACATTGCCCTTTGTCTTATATATGCATTCATATATTAAATGTCTTTCCAATATTAATTGCTAAAATCCATTTAAAAGGGTCATACAGAGTGAGTTAGTTTACTAGGCTTCAAAGTAGAAAGAATGGCATGAAAACAACATATTTGTCCCGTTAAACATCCACTCTGTATCGTCGGAACCCAGCTCTCTCTAGACTGGTAGTCGTACAGCACGAAAACAAGTGGGGTACGCACGCAACTTGTTGACGGCTTTTAATGGTCCGCTGTATTCTGTTGCGTGAAGGGGTCTCGGTGTGATTTTTTGCGGCAGTCGGTGTCTAGTGCGAGGCGGAGAGTCCAGATTTTTATTTGAGGCTGAACGGTTCAGTTTTTGTATATTATTAATCCGGTTTATATTTACTTCTTTTTGGCAACTTAATCACAAGGATTGTAATATGTGGTTCCCATGAGAGATTCTTATCTAGGTTCAATCCTAGACGTTTAATAGTATCCGCGCATTCAATAATTTTATTATTTATGTAAAGTAGAGGTGGGTTCAAATTGTTCTTTTTTGCAAATAATCTACTCTTTTCTTTCGATATTGTATTTAATTGTAGACTGGTTTCTCCAGATCACATCTCTATATTTTGTAAAGACTCCTGTATTATTTTTGTGTATATGCTTGCTAATTCAATTATTGCTTTGACAACTTATTAACACTATTAATGGTGTGCAACATAAATTGCTTGGAAACTTCTTTATTTATTTTAATTTATTAGTTAACTCATAAAAACAGCAAAAATGGATATATTTATTTAATGAAAATCAATATTGCGTGTCGAACCGTGTTTTATTGCACTTCACAAACATGATTGTATTTATACTCTCAGGTCGTTAACTTAGGTACTTGTTTTCTTGGTAACTTAATATTGAGTTTATCATATTATTTTTATCTGATAGGGATATACAAATATTTATTTTAATAAAATTAGATGTATCAACTTCTAGGTTTGTGATAGTCTGTCATTGTGTGACAAACCAGTGTAATGTAAACTGAAACGCAATTATTACACAAAAATAAGAAAAAAATGTATGTAATTCCAACCTTCTCAGAACAACGAGAAATAGTTTAGGTTCCTGATGAAAATGATCTATTACACCTATTCTCCGTTCGTAAAATTTAATATTAAAATAATAAATATGATTTGACCTGGCAAAAAAACGATAGGTCTTTATAAGATCACACAGACTATTTAAAAAAAAACACTACATATGAATTCCAAAAACATTTATTCAGGTTAGTCACTAATTGTTTGATGAAATATAAAATAAAATTCGAAACATAACCAGCATTACTAGTATTTACACATTGTACGAATGATTGATTAGCATTCTTCACCTGCACATATTTTTTTCTCTAGGGTGGGTGCCAAAATATGATCTTTTTCATCGTATTTTAAATCATAAGCAATTATGTTCAAGGAAATACTATTACATGATGTAGGTGACCTTTCTCCTTAGATATATGGGTACCCAAACGGCACAAGATATCTTCAGGATGATCGTGAATATATCCTAAACATCCTCGGTATATTCGGAATATAAATAAAAATTCAAACACCTGAGGATGTTTTTTGAATCTCTTAAGATTATTCTGTGTGGCTTTATGTGATACAATATTAATGATATTATTTTGTTTTTCATATTTTTTTTGAGAAAAAGCCTTAAAAAATACATAGCAATATTTCTATAGGAAATATTTAATTTAAGAATCTTAAGAATGTCAGAAATCCTATCGTAATCCATGGAACATCCACTACATATCCCAACCTTGCCAATTTAATTCAGAGAGGTACATAGAGACATAGAGAGGTACCTATATAAACTATTTCAAGGTTTAATTCAGGTTATATAACAGCACAAATATTCGGAAGACGTTCAGAGAACGTCTTTTGTACCTTTTGAGCTATTAGGGATCTAGAATATTTCTTCAGGATTGATGTGTGTCTATGTCACAGATTAGTTTATAAAAGTTAGGTTAGGAGCTGTATGTGTCAATGTCCAATGTGTATTCAGCCAGCAGCCTTTCAGCACTTAAGGTTTCCCGCGAGGTTTCTTTGATACAATTGCGTTTTTGTATTTTATTATAATATTATTATAATATTTAATTTAACAGTGTTCATAACAAGAAAAATCAAAAGTTAAAATTATATCATTGTATACACACTTTTTACACATATTTTTTTTCTACTCCTGTGTGTGAATTACTAACGTCACACATCGATAAAAATGTGTAAAGCTTCATTTCACGAATTGGTGTGTAAAGTGCCATGCTTTTTTTATGGGATTTATTTCACACACCGGTGCCTTAAGAGTCAATACAAATTCACACACCGGTCGCTGGTCTAGGATCGATGGCGAGAGAAATTGACAAATATGACAGTTCCCGCAGACTGAAGTTCATAGTTACATCAGTTAATAGACCGTAAATAGTAATTAATTACCCTCTGAATTAATAAATAGTACGACGAAATTTTGAACCGATTAGCCTACGTGGAAGGATCCCTAACTAAAAAGATAGATGTCTGCAATAAAATCTAAACAACTAAGAATAATCGTAATTGTGTTGTCAATACCAACAGTACAAGCAGCACTAATTTTGTAGAGAAGGAGAAAGTAAATGTACATTTTGATAATATAGAAAATTGCAATATAACTGTTCAAAATAAGTATTGTTGTAATACAGAAAATTAGTAAAATTTTCATTTAATTTAATCTCTAAGTAAAAGGTCGTAGAAAAAGTATAGTGTGCACCACGTGCGTGAAAACTTTTTTACGCGAGTGTGGAAGTTTGTGGAACGAGTCGCAGGTGAGTTTGACAATCCGCACGAGCACTAGATACACAATATACTTTTATATATCCTGAAAGGGTCCCGAAAAAAAATATGTTATAACCTAAGTAAATCCTAGAAAGAGCATATAAAGCACCTCAATGATGTATCCTGGACTAATTGAGGATGTATTGTAGCGTTTCAAGGATTATAAAGATTCCTATAAATGTCCGGCAAATATCCTTAGAACGTTGAAATAGAATCTCCTGAGGATATTTCTAGGCATTAATGAGGCGCTCAGCCTTAACTACTTAATCAACATCAGGCACCTAGCTACAAACAAACAAAATGTAACTTCAATATTTTACGAATAAATAGTGGAAGTTTCATTCAACCGTTTAGTTGTTTATTGTTCTTAATTAGGAATACATTTCGCATAGCTTCATCACTCCAAAGTGCGAATTTAAAATAAACTACAATGTAACTTTGCAGGACTAAAATTGTCTATACTGTGTGTGTGTATAGACTGTAACAAAGCTGGTGATGCAACTTACTACATTCTTGTACTAATTCCAGTTAGGGTCAAAGAAGATTTCAAAAATGTTAAAGAAGTCTGTAGGAATTACAAAACTGTGTTCAATTGTATAAACATTTTGGACTCGTCAAATTGGTTTTAATCAACCACTTTTGGTAACTATATACATCAACATCAACAACTACAATCCACTATACCTATCATGGATACGTTTCTGATCTGGAGATGTCCGATAAATGTATAGTTCAGAATTATTTTAATGATCATTAAAATGGAATACTGCACTATAACAACCAAATTCCTCCTTTTTTATTTTTGGTTTTAAGAAATTTTTTGAAAATAAAAAGTTTTAAGTAAATGATCTAAAAATAAATTATCCCATGTGATCTGATTTAAAAATGGTTTCATCCCTATATGAAGTATACATTGTGTTATAGTAATTTCGATTGACTTCCAACAATATGTATTAGAATGGAATGAGGAAATTAAAATATTATCAACTTCGTGGGTACACTAATGACCTTGTACGAATAACAACCTAATATTATAAAAAAATGTATAATGTTTTGTTTAAGATATGCATACAAAATAAATAATAATGTTATTTAATGTAAAACTGTATGTTATAAATAAATACCTATACCCGTAATTAATCGTTTAAAAGTTAAAAATCTTAGCACCTAATCTTATACACTGACCATCTTAACAAAAAAAGGTGCCAAAATGTATACTGATCATGAGGCAAAGACGTGATATTAATAATAATTTATCGTAAAAGCTACTCGTGCTACAAAGTTTTGCATTGCAGTAGTAGAATGCAAATTCTGTTTATTTATAAGAACACACGCGATTTTTTTCTATATTTTTTATTTGTATTTTTTTTTTCTTTATACGGAGTACATTATTATTTTAAACTATTATTTAACCCAAATTGCTTAAATTACATAAATTGTTAATGAACTGATAGAAATTTTATCTGAGTGTTAAAACTAAGTACTTTAAATACCTACCTAATTCAAACTTTTATAATTTATCATCCATCATACTTTTAAAACTGAACAAAAGTAAGTACTTTCTGTCCACTCTAAATTGAGTTTTTGTCTACTAGTAGCAAGGTTCAAGAAACGTCGACCTTTCCTAAATATTTTGTTTATATAACTTTGCTTATCTCTATATCTCCGACCCGAATGTCGTCGTTACTTACTTAAATAACCTCTTTATATTTCTCTAAAAAGCCGTGTGACATTTAGTCGATTTTGAATAATTTATACTGCTAGAAAACTGAGAAGGCACGTTATTAGGTCTTAATATGAGAAGTATAATTTAAAAAAAAGGGATGTTGCTAGGGGTGAGGGGGTGACTTTTCCAGTAAGTGTAAATAAGCCATAATGGTTGCCCCTTCCAACATAAATTGACGTATTTTTGGATTTTTCCTAAATACCAGTATTACAAAAGTTATTAAAGGTGGATACTTTTATCTGAAAAGCACTGCATACCTATCGTTGTTAGTATCTATGTTTCAAATTTTCAAATTTCTATCATTGTAAATTTATATTAAACGACTAAGTATAGCATTTTGGAGGTATGCAACGTTAAATAACGGTTTTTAATAGGTTATACCTACCTTAACGATTCAAAAACGCAAAAGTTAAAATACCTATATAGGTATTTTTATTAAAATTTTCTAGTTAAAACAAAGCTTAAACACCACTACAAAAAAAAAATAGAAACCTTAAGGACAGATAAGTATATACGACAGGACTAAAGTGTCTTTTAATCCCTCAAGTGATTCACCTTTGGGAATAGAAGATGCACTTTGGTCCCTTGGTATATAATTTACTATTGTCAAAGATTGGCTAATTTTAATTATTTGCACTTGTTTAGCAAAATAACTAATGATTACAAGACATACGCTTGCATATGGCACGATGGTATCTCAAACTGTTAACAATAAGGCATTTTAAGCTGTTATAACTATCAGTTCTAATTATTATATTATCGTGATATGGAATATAACTATATTTAGATGGATAATTGCAGTCGGCAAATTAAAAACTGGCTTTTATACTCGTTCATTATATTTTATCAATAGTTACTTTATTAGGAAGAATAAAAAAACAATTAATTTGAAATAAGGAATACTTTCATTAGGTCGAGCAAGCTATGAAGAAAACAGGTAAGATTTTACAGGTACCTAGCTTAGAATATTTATTTTAAATTTAGACTAGTTTCCTTTGAATTACTGCAATATTTGCAAAAATAATTTTTTAGAATACAATAATTTTATGTTTTTTAAATATTGATTTTGTTTCTAAGTGTGAATTTCTTATAATACAAATTTGTTGTTTATTTTTTTATTGTTTTATAATTGTAATTGATATAAACAATAATTAAATAATAATTTTTTTATTTTGGGTTTTTCCTTGTTTTTATGTAGGAAGGTAAGTCATTAATATTGTGACAGTACCAACATTTTACCTACAATCCAATTGTATTATTTCTCAAAATAATATTCCTGTTGTGGGAATAAATCTCATTAGAATATTTTTCATTTTTTAAAAATTAGGGTTAACGGTTAAATTGAAAAACTTTAGTTGCAGGATCCCAATACTAAAACACAAATAATTACTGAAGTTTGTCAAAAACAATTAGTTATTACTGATTGAATATAATATAAATACAGTGCGGTCCATATGTATGGAATAAATTCATTTTAAGCGTTATTATGTACTGAAAAAAACCTGAAGCAGATCGATTTCTATTCCAGAACCACCTCTGAATTATAAGCACTTCCTCGAAAATTTTAAATAACAAAGGGGGTCGTATGGCACCTTATAGTAAAGAAATTTTAGTCCTCTGTTCAGCAACATATTTTTTTTAAATTGGTGCAATCATAACTGAGAAAATTGATTTTTACAATTAAATAAAATGTTCAAAACGACCACCATTATTCACTTCTTGGCAATAAACGAGGCGATTTTGGAATTCTCGTATGTATGACGTATTTTATGACCTCGGGAGTTATTTTGTTAATTTCTACCGTCATCATAATTTTTAAATCAGCAATATTGCCTGATCTATTAAAATATACTTTAGAAATAATCGGGTGTTTGTGTTCTGCTAAACATCGGGAAAAAGTCTTTGTAGTGTAGGGTGTAGGCACTAAAAAGTTAAATAAAAAAATCTACATAAATAATTAACATGAATCTAGTAGGCTGCTGTCATTTAGGTATTTAAAGTTACTAAAACACGTCAGTGTTAGTGCGAGTATTGAAACATTTTAATTATAATTGGTTTTGGTAATAAAACAAGAGCTTAAAAGGAGGTTTGTGAAATTTTTAATAATAAATATCCTGGTTAACACTTAACACCTTTCGCAGTTTACAGTTAGCAAAACTAAACAAAAGTTTAGTGAAACTGGACATGTAGAAAATATTGAACCCCCAGGTAGAAATGTTCAAGTTACTGATAAAAAAAGTTAGATGTACTTCTAGATATTAAGACAGACAACTCGAGAACTTGCGGCCGACAATGATGTATGTAAATCATCTATTTTGAGAGTTTTGCATAAAGAAAAATTCCACTCTTAAAAAGTTCAATTGGTTTAGTAGTTAAATGAAGATGATCCTAACAGAAAGCTAGAATTCTGTGAATTGATGATGGACAGAATGAACGCAGATTTACAGTTCATAAACAAAATAGTTTTTTCTGGTGAAGCGACATTTGTAACAGAACTATAGATATTGGAGCAGAGAAAATTCTCTCAATCCTGTAACGTTTGGGCTGGTTTCGATATCAATAAAATTATTGGCCCTTATGTTTTTGAGGGAGTGCTTATAATTCAGGGGGGTGCTGGGTGTTGATCATATTTTCATAATGAAAATTATTATTATAATTTAAGAATAAAAATCGACCTGTTTCAGGTTGTTCTCACATAGTAAATAATAACGCTAAAAATGAATTTATTCCATACATATAGACCGCATTGTATGTTAATGCAAGTAAATAAATTCAAAAACCGGGTTAAAAGTTTCGTTTTTCAATGTTTGTTTCTATTTAGAAAATTTTAAGTAATAAAATTATTATTAGAAAATATGATATTATTTTCTGTTCAAACGTTAGAACATTTAGTATTCTATCCAATGAGATTTTAATCAAACATGTACGACATCCGTCCCCCAATATTTTGAAATTAACTTTTTTTGTTGATATCTCGAGACTAGGTTTTGTCTCTTATCGGTTTTCTAGAGAACGGAATTACCAACCGAACATTATCTGTGGCTAACTAGGAGTAATTTAAAAAAAAAAGTTTTATTTATTTAACTATATTGCAATCCTACCTGCATATCTTCAACTAGTGTTGCTACTCGTCCTGGCTGAAACCAAAAATTAAATTTAAATTTCAATAAAAACTTTATAGTAAAACAATGTATTTTTGTAAACAAAATAAATCGGATAAACATACTAACAAAGTTATAAATATTATTCACCTACATAAAAATTAAAGAAGTATTTTTGTGCTCTGTGGTCCCCACGTGTATTGGCATGCTAACAGCCAGTCTTAACCATTAGTATTACAAGTTTCACATCAAAAACATTTTCTAGAAAAACTATTGGATGATCTATCGATTAAAGTAGGTATATTTAAAAAAATGCTACGCATATTTGGGTTTTAGTCGAAATCAATGACTTCCGAACACAGATAACAAATGTCAATAATGGTTTCCTATCTGAAACATTAAACCACCATAGGTAATATGAGGATTAACCTCTATATCCAATATTATAGAATTTAATATTTTGAATACGGGTCATAGTTGACAAAGACTTGGGTAAAAGATAAACATGGATCTTCAATATTCTTTTTTAGTAGATCTAAATAAACGCTGTATATTATAAACGTATCTGACATTTTATAGTTTTGGAATGAGTTGTTTTAAAAACGTTAATTTTTTATATATAAAATATAGCATTGTATTAGTTTTAAACCCTAAAAGTTATATATCTAAATATTTTCACTTTGGTTTAAATGCCTCTGAGGATGGCTAATTGTAGAAAGTTTATTCTTTATTAACAATAATAAGTTAGATCTACAATGTAAAAAACGGGTCAAAACGTCGGTATAACTGCAACCAACTCACCTGATCTTCTGTGCCTCTATGAACAATATTTCCTTGCCAAAATCGTCTTTGATAACCTTTTACACACCCTGTAATTGCTTTATGAAATTTGAATCCAGGTCTCCAACATAACGATCCATAAGCAAAGATCCATAAGGCTTTTGTATCTTCATTGCCAATTTCGATTTGAAGTTCGGCTATATTCATGATGAATTCGATCGACTGAATATCTGATGCAATACACTGTTCGAGTCGATCAGAACTCAACGTAGACAGAGTCGCGAATACACGCCAGTAAATTTAAACGAAACTGCTTCTCGGTCATTTTTCTTTTCTTCTCGTAAGTGAGAGTGGGGTTTAATTTAAAAATAATTTGTGTCAATGATTCTCTACACAAGGCACACAAATTATTTTGGGATACTTGAGGCCAATATTTTTTTTTTATTTACTATTTGGTTGGAAAACAATAAAATCCTGCAAGTAATTATATACACTATATTTAATATGTGAGAGGCGTAATCTTCACCACTACAGGATATTAATTTATAACTGATAAAATTGCAAAATGGTTTATTTTCTTATTGATAATATTTCGAGTAGTATGTATGGTGTGTTCCACAAATAACAATCAGAAAACTAAAACCTTTTCTTTACACAATTTTGTGATTTTAAAAATTAAAAACAATGGAATTAACGGACATCTTATAACAAAAATAAAAAAATAAAATTTAGGTGAATTTAAAATATTTATTTACCTCTTTTCCTAGGTAATTCTAAACAGGAATAACTAATTAATCATTAATATTTGGGAAGTTATACCTACCTGTTTGTCTAAATTATTAGAGTATGTTTTACTTTACCTTTAGTTCAGTCTTCAGTTTTTTTAATTTTAGTTAGTCTCTTGTATTTATTGTTAGCCTTTTCCAATTTTATTTAATTATATTTATGTTGCTTTATTTCCAGCGGTGTTTTATTTATTATAGCTAAGTGAGTTAAAAAAGTTATTTTAACGTGCCTCTATAATATGAGCATTGACACAAATACAATATTAGTATACAGTATTAACTTTAGATAAGAAACATAAGTAATAAAATACACAAATGATTAACATTTCCAACAATGATCATCACTACGACTGTTCATAATGTTTATGAACATAGAATATCTCCTATCTAAAGAGGTCAGAAAATTGAAGTGGGAGCTTTTCTGATGGTGTCTTTAAGAGCTGATGTTTACGACTCATTTTTGAATAGTGTAAACATTCAATTAGTGTATGTTTCACAGTTATTCAAAAATGACAGTTTTAAGTATGGAGATGCTTCCCCTGTACATCTCTTTCATTCAATGAATTAAACGGTGGGCTGAATTTAATGCAACCTATTAAATGTTTTATTCCAATTATCTTGCCAAAGCTTACAATTTAGTTTGATGTTTTTAAAAAAGGATTGTACATATTTTTAAATTTGGACAGGTTTATTAGCAAGCTGTGATAATAAAGCTTTTTGGCGACTTGATCGGCTCTTTCGTTTCCAGGAATGCCAACGTGAGATGAATTCCAAATAACTAAGTAACATTCTAGAAAAAAGGCAGCCAATGAGTCTACTGCCTTAGAAGAAACCTGGGATCGATTAACCAAAGTAAAGAAGTAGGCCAAAGAGGTGGAATTAGTGGCACTACATAAAACGGATAAAGAGAACAAAGATCATTTGAGAAAAACTGCCGAAGTCATATTCAATAAGTCAGGAATCAAAGCCCTCCTTTTTTCACCGACAATCCAGAGGAAAACCGGTATAACGTCAAAAGAGAAGCCAACGTATGCTGTAATGGTCTCAAGCAATAAGGAATATTACCAAGACATTCTGAAGCCGTAAAAGTGGCAGTTAAGGATAAACCAGCAGCAAAACAAATAAGAAGTGACATTTGCTATCTGATGAGGAGATGCTACCGGTTTTAAAACAATTACCTCAGGGAGTGAAAAATGGGGAACGATCCACATCAAGGGCATGATAGCAGGTATGACCAAAAAAGAATTCATTGAGGTTGTGCAAATCGGTCCACTGGATGATGAATTCAAGATAGGAGAAATGTGCATGACATGGGAATGACTATGTCCATAAGATAAACAGAGAGAAAAAGCTCATAAAAGAGTCGTTTATTCTACAGCGACTGTACTTTTTTCTATCGAACTCAAGAATACAGTTTCATGTAACCAATAGGAAGGTGATAGAATGAAAGTAGGGAGTGCTCCCTAGGGAGAGTTCTATTCTATCACCGTCAAGAATAGGGGTCCTGTCTCAAAAGAGATCGCTATAAGAGACCATTTTAGTGATGTTATCCCAGATTGATAAAAGTAGTAATGCCAACGGAATCGGATGCTAAATACATTCTGAAAAATAAGAAAAAACTACTGGAACACACGTCAACAAGGGGGCTGTCGATAATTGATGACAAAACTCCAGTGCAGCAACAATTTCTCAAGGACCTACGTACACAACTGGACACCCGCAATCAAAATGGTGAAAAAAACCTGACTATAAAATACATAAACGGCATCCCTAAAATCGTCACATTTCGCCAATAGCTTGTCCCATAGCTCATTTGTCGAACTGTCCTTTTACTACACTAATCTTTGCTCACTTTTGGCTAAATACAATGAACTCTTATGTTCTATTCAACTACTAAAACCTGACATAATTCTCCTTACTGAAACCTGGCTAAAGCCATCAACTCCTAATTTACTTGTTGACATCACTGGCTATACTATTTTCAGATCTGACAGAGAAAACCGCACCGGTGGAGGCGTATGCATATACTTATCACAAAACATAACTAGAAACTTCTCAGTTTCAACTTTAGATATAGCAGTTCCAAGTATTGATATTCTTGGTATAAAAATCTCCAAACCCACCACTTCTATTCATTTTATTTGCCTTTACCGGCCTGGAAACACGCAACTTGTCGACGATGTCATTCTTGTAGAAAATCTTGATGAACTTTCTAATTTACAGAATGTGGTAATTGTTGGAGATTTTAACTTTCCAGACATTGTCTGGCCAATAAGGAATGTTCCTGAAAACATGACCTCTCGAAACATCTTCATGAATTTCATTGTAAACTCCCAATTGATACAACTCGTACATGAACCCACTCGTTTTCGAATCAACAACATTCCATCAACTCTAGATCTTGTATTTACAAACGACGATCAGCTAATATCTTCTCTTGAAGTATGTTCTCCAGTAGGAATATCCGATCATGCTGTACTAACTGCAAAAATCCAATTAAACATACCCCTTCCTGGAAAAGAACCACATTATTCGACCCTAAAATTTACGAACTATGCAAAAGTCGATAATGCCATCTCACAAATTAACTGGGACGAGGTTTTTGATGGATCGGCCGATTGTATCTCATTGTGGGATACATTTCACTTTATTACATCTGAATGTATTAAGGAAAACACGACTGAGCGAAGAGTATACCGCAATAACTTAAAACCCTGGATCAACTGGGAACTCCTGCAGATGTTAAAACACAAGCGAAATCTATGGAAGAAATATAAACGCACCTCTAACATGTTGGACTTTGAGGCACACAGAAGATTTTCCAACACCTTGAAATTTCAGCTATCTCTCTCCCGACAAAGCCATGAAGAAAACATTTCCAGCAGTGGCAATAGCAAAAAGTTTTTTAAGTACATCCGAGCGTCTCTATCCTCGAAAGTAGCCATCCCCTTGTTTCAACGCCCAGACGGTAGCGCATATTCTCACTCGGAAACAGCTGAAATTCTCTCCATCTCTTTTTCGAACGCCTTCACCCAAGAACAACCCAACGTTACGTTACCGGTATTGCTGGGTCCTCGAATACAAACATCTTTGGAAATAATCACTTTTTCTCGAAACCAAATCTTAGATAGGCTGCTGCATCTCAAAACTGATTCTTCCCCAGGTCTAGATGGATTATCCTCATTTTTTCTTAAACAATGTGCTCACTCAATAGCTTACCCGTTGTCTAAAATTATGAATAGCTCATTCTCGGAAAGCTGTATCCCGCCCATCTAGAAATTAGCATCGGTCACCCCAATCTTTAAGACAGGCAATAAACTAGACGCCAGAAATTACCGCCCAATAAGTCTTTTACCCATTGTTTCTAAAATAATGGAATCCATTGTTGCTGAACAAATGATGGACTTTTTGCTACGGGAAAAAGTAATTCCTAACTATCAGCATGGCTTCATGAAGGGTCGGTCAACTTTAACAAACCTACTACACTGCACAAACGACTGGCCCAAGGAACTCGATAATACACAACCCATAGATATTATTTACCTTGATTTTTCTAAAGCCTTCGACAAAGTACCGAAGCGTAGGCTTCTTTTAAAGTTAGAACATCTTGGTATAAGAGGTACGCTTAATAAATGGATCGCAGCATTCCTTACAAACCGATTTTTTAAAGTCAGAGTTGGCCAAGAATTCAGCGAGGAAAGAACTGTTACAAGTGGTGTTCCGCAAGGTTCCGTCTTAGGGCCTTTACTGTTCCTAACATATTCCAGCGACCTCCAACACTGTCTGTCCAGCTCTCTATCTTCATACGCCGATGATTCAAAGATCTATGGTAATCCCAACATCGACCACCTAAGTTTGCAGGCTGACCTCGATAACTTACAAGAATGGTGTGAGAATTGGTTGCTCCCTCTGAACATTGAAAAGTGCGTTGTGCTTCATGTCGGCAAAAACAATCCGCAACTACCGTATTCTATTAACGGACAAACATTAAACATCGTCTCCTCACATACCGATCTTGGAATAATAGTGAACTCTAACCTGACGTGGAGTGATCATGTAACTCATGTGTGCAAACGGGCTAACACTAAATTATTCCTGATCCAAAAGTCATTCCCCAAAGCATCTTTTGATACTTACTGTCGCCTTTACAAGTGCTTTGTTCGCCCAATCCTCGAATATGCGGGTCCCGCTTGGCATCCGGAGTTAGTTCGTGATCAGGAAATGTTAGAAAAAGTGCAAAGACGCGCCACTAGACTCTCCTTTGGCCGCGTTAGACCTACTTACGAAGAAAGGTTATCGATCGCGAATCTTAGAACATTTAAGGAAAGACGCCTCCGGGGTGACTTAATTTTCTCCTACCGAGTCATAAAATACAACCTGGGCAATCTACAAGCAGCTTTTCCACTTAATACTGACGGTCGACTGCGAGGACACTTATTCAAACTGAAGAAGGAAGCATTTCGAACCCGTACTAGACAGGGTTTTCTGAGCAACAGAATTTTTGATGTTTGGAATAGCTTACCCAATGAAATAATCGAAGCTGAAAGTATTAACAGTTTCAAAAACAAATTGGACTCTTACTTATTTTAATGTATATCTTAGTTTGTAGTATTAGTATTAGTTTTTTTTTTCATTTCTTTATATATTATATTGATATTTCTCACATAGGCAATATGGGCATTATAGGACTTGGTCCTCTGCCCTTATCAAATATAATAATAATAATAAATAATAATAAGAGACCATTTTAGTGATGTTAATTGTCAATTGTCAGTCTGACAGATATTGAGAAAATGTTAGTGGTCGATTTGATAATTATTCGCAAAAATGTTTCCGATAGTTGGCGCTGCAGTAACTGCCAGTGAAATGAGGAAAACAATAACATCAGCTATTTGATTCAATGTTAGTGAAAGATGGTACGTGTGGTATTTAACTTATTCTAAAACACTGCTTACAAATAGCATGCAAACAAATGGAGAATGGATTTTTTTCCCCATTCTAGTAGTTCAGATAGAGGGCGCACCCTTTGCTCGTTTTCGCCAATAGTTATGGTGAATTAGGTTAAGTTAGGTTAGGAAAAATTAGGTTATGCGAAATTTGACAGTATAGTTAGGCTGCATTCGTAATCAATTCGCTGGCCAAGTGGCACTTTGGTATGCAAGCTAAGCAAATGCTAGCAACGCAATTTGACATTGAAGTGTTCGAAATTTCTTGCAAGCTGCTAACTTTCACTTCGACTTGCACTTCGTGCCGGCCATGGGACATGGGCAATATTTTTTTTTTGGTTTTTGATATATTTTACATTTTATACCCTTATCAGATTAATCTTGGAAATTATAAGGGTTGTCTCTGAACATTTGTTAAAGGAATAATGACAATTATTTAGGTACGAAAGCACATGTGTTAAAGTCGACTATGAAGTTATTGTGAATGGCAAATTTCGTGCCGACTTGCGTGCCAAAGTGCCACTTGGCCAGCGAATTGATTACGAATGTAGACTTAGTGATAAAAAATCAAGTTATCACCTTGTCTAAATCTTCACCATATCCTCGTAGAATGTTAATATTTTGCAAAATAACGTCAGCATCATAAACTGAACTCCAACCCCAACCTCAAAGACATATTTAGATGCAAGAACCAAATACAGAAGGTAATCAAATTCCTTTAAAATGAAGAACTCATCAATAAAATATAATGTATTATATTCATTAATATAATATGTATCTTATAGTAATTATAGTAATAAATAATAATAAATAAATATATAAAAAGCAATAGTAGATAAAAACATGTTTTTTTATATTTTGCACTTATAAAAATCTTCATTATAAAACGCATTTACGTATCGTAATAGGTATAACTTTTTGATTTCTTCTCATATAGAGTAAAATACCCTATTATTTCTTTCTGTTTCGGTCACTCAATGTTTCACTTGAATAATATACGTGTTTTTATTTTTTATGAATATATTTTTATTGATTCCTGAAAATATAATAGTTCAATTATTATAAAGATGGATGGCGTAACTGGTTCTCCATATCAACACTTTCTTCGGGGTTATCTGATACTACAACTGAATCAGATATATCCAAATATGATTTTGGTTCGGCCAGGAACCCCCATACTACCCCAATTATGTACGAACCTACCTAAATATTCTTTTCTGTGGTAAGTGGATAGCAAGAAACTATCAATCTGTTTTATGAGGATACTTTAAGAGCAAAGTTAACCAAATGATTTGAAGAAACGCATCAGAAAGGGTATTGCACAAGTAATCCTTCGAAATTCTGGAAAACGTTAGAAAGGAATTCACCAACCGGTTTTCACATTGCATCATTGCTGAAGGTCATCAATTTAAACATTCATTATAATTTTATTGTGTTTAAATAAATAAAAATTTTGTTTCGACCTGTATAAATAAATATTGGAATATCTTCTGTATTCTCCTTGTGGTGAAGTCATTTTATTTTGGGAAATGTCGAAAAATGTGTATCATTGTAGCCAATAGTTTTATTTTGTTAATTTTGATATATGGGAAATTAAACCACAATCCTGTTTTATGTTTTTATTTCATCGTTCCCGCTTTGAAGGATTTTTCAATATAGTTTTTCGAACGTTAGAGAGAACAAACAATACGCTTAGCTGATGTAACGAGTCTTCTTATTGATCCTTCTATTAACGTAATTAGATTATTATCAATAGAGTGATGAACGAGGATAATTATACCTATACGGTAATTTTAGGATGACTTTATGCGAGAGATCTCGGTATGTTGTTCATTGTTGCACTGTTGACTACGTAGTCAGAGTCAGAGGCTACAGTTTGTGATACGCTAATGATGTTATAGATTGTTTATATGGACACTAGCAACCAGTAATATAGCATGACAATCCTGGTTGCCTAATAAACATAGAACAGAAATAAATACACACAATTCCGGGATTGGATTGATGCGGTGTCAGTAATGATGAAATATACATATATATGTATATATATATATATATATATATATATATATAAATATAACTTGTAAGTTTCTTGGGTTTGCAGCAATAATGAAAGAGTACTCTTTCACAAAGTATATAATACAAACCCAAGAACGATAAACATTTACCAGGATTGCTTAATCCCATAAGACGTACATTCGCCAAAAAATCGATCGCACGTGGTGGCCTGTGACGTCACTGCAGTCCTCGGCCGTATTATTCCTATCTTGACAATGCATTTTAGGTCGTTTTCAATCGTCGTTTTTAGATTTATTGTAAAAATATTCAAAATTTTGACTGGTAGATATTGTGGATACATTAGTGTACGTTGCATTTTTGTGTAAAATTTTTAAAAAACTGTTCTTTTAAACTCCAGTTCGGACTTTTAAATTCCATGTGTTACACTGCTTGGCTGGACATTGCTTGGTTAGTATCGTTGAGTGTCAACGTTAATATTTAATAGTGAATACATTTTTTATTTTACGTTTTTAGTGAGATACTTTACTAATTTGAAAAGAAATATGCCTGGGATGAGATGTGCTATATATGGGTGCGATAATAGTATATTAAACAACGCATTTCATATGGAATTCTGTTATGACACGAGTTCAAGTTTAAAAAACGAATCGCGAAGCGATGAGTTTTTTAAAGAACGAGTGCCACAACAACCATATGAAATAAGTTGTTTATAATATTTTTTATATTTTGCCATTTTATCATTGTTTAAATTAATTTATTACTCGATTTATTATTTTTATGTAATTACGAAAATTTTGATTTTAAAAAGTATGTCGGTAGCACTGTTTAATTTATAACATTTGACAGTTTTGACATTTTAATTATGAAATGTTAATGTTTTAAAATATTTTAAAATGACTAATACTCCACTAATAATATATTATATAAGTAAAAAATGATATTCATATTCACAAATACTTTCTTAAAGAACAATATAAAATTAATAAATTGCTATTAGCCACAAAATGTTATTGTCAATAGTCTTGTCATTAGATACTTCACTCATGTCGCCAACCATTTAAAACAAAAATTTGCGTGCGTAAAAGTTACATTACGATACGCAAATGCGTTTTATAATGAAGATTTTTATAAGTGCAAAATATAAAAAAGTTATTTTGATGACAAAGGAAGTATTGCATTTCATCGCTTTCCTAAAGGAAACGATCTTGTCTCTAAAACTATTCCGAATGAGTGGATAGCTCGATGTAAAAGAGAGGACAAGTTTAATTTAGATACTAGTTATGCCTGTTCAGTTCATTTTACTGAAAATTACTATGAAAGAGACTTTAAGAATAGTTATTAGGTAATTTTTAAATTGTAATTGTAAATCTGTCACTTAAATAGGACATCCTGTATATATTTTTTTATAATACAATACTAAAAAAAAATTTTTTAGTATGTAGTTTTTTTTTGTTAATTTTAAATTTGTAATTAAAAAGTCTTTATAGAATACATATTTATTAGGTATGTCTCTCCATAAAAGATTCACGGATTGTACTAGTAATATGCTGCAAATTGTTTATTGTTTCTTTTTTTGTTAAAAAACACTAGTTTTAGGCATGATTTTGTGTAATAATAAATTTATTTGAATGTATTTTTTAAAATAAAAATAGAACTAAATAGTGTTTTCTTTACTCTACCTATTTCCCAAATAATATTCAATAAATTAATTAAATATAAGTATTAAAACGATTTTATGGGATTATTTATTATAAATTATAAGTGTTTAATCTTAAAAATCCAAATAGTCGTACGTTAGTATTTCAGAAATCGTAAAAATACTGTCTAATTCCTATTATTTCCATGCATTTATATGGTAAACGTTATAATGAAGGACTGCAGTGACGTCACACAGCTGGCGGACAAATCAGGCCGATTAGGCAATCCTGGTAAATTTTTATCGTTCTTGATACAAACCAGAGTATCGACTCTATATGGAGGGGGTAAGCATCCATTTGCAGGTATCGCCATGACACTTTGGGAGTATCCATAGCCGTCGCCGTTAGTTTTGGTTATGGTAGGCAGTTGGTTGTATGTGAATAAATCAGTGGTGGCGTTTGTATTGTGTGGAAAAGTGCATTAAACTATTTATTTCATTCAGGTACAGAAAACTGCGAAGGAGTTGCGGAACAAATGTTACTTACATTAAATGACATTAAAATAAATACTACTGATGAATGTACTCCTTCTCAGTGTTTTGTATCTGATAAAGATACAGATTGATGTGTGTTTTTTTAACTATTGATATCCTTCCTTACTAACGAGGAAAATTGCGTGCAAGACATACATATTCGGTCATTTATTTTGCGTAGAAATTCTATTTATATAATTATTTAACCTAAAAAACCAATTTTAATTTTTTTAAAAACAAATAAATAAACGTTTAGTTAATACTATTAATCTTGTTGAAAACAAATTCAATGTTTCTAAAATAACAATTATCTCAACAATAAAGAAAAATTTCAAGTACGGGTCTTATTTATAATAACAATTTTTTTAGTACTACCCTGAGCTTATACCACAAAACAGAATATTGGTTAGCACAAAACACACTTTCCAATACTCTGTTTTGTGGTTTATACTCCCAAAAAATGGCCGTTCTTGTCTTATAAACATCAAAGGTGCCGACAGCGAGTCGATACTCTGGTTTGTATTATATACTCTGTGACTCTTTTGTTATTTATTTTAAGCTTTCGGTTATGATTATAACCACATCAGGGAGCTACAATTAGTTAACACAATTACAATTAGCTCCCTGATGATGGTTATAACCATAACCGAAAGCTTGGAATAAATAACTTAAAAGAGTACTCTTTCATTATTGCTGCAAACCCAAGAAACTTACAAGTTATTTCCTAACGGTCAGCAAAGACTCCTGGTCTTTTTATATATATATTAATGTAATTTTGAACAACAACCACAATATCAGAACCCTAAATAGTTGTTTATAACTGATAAGGACACTTTATTTCCGGTACTAATAGTTTTCTTCGTTTAATATTTAGAGAAGGTGGAGAGAACAGTATACCCGATATTTTATGCATTTAACGTAATATTTTTTGTTATTTTTTATTTTATTTATTTGAGTATTGTAAATGAATGACAAGTATTTTTCGTATATAAAGGTAAGTCATCCTCCAATCTTACTTTTATCTATTGCATCTTAGATAAGAGAACATTCGTTGTTTTTTATTTGATTATTTAATCCTTTTTTTAATATACTTGATATTTTTATCTGTTATAACTGACTAAATAGTAAGTAATTTTTTGAAATTAAAAAATCGTAGGTACATTAAAGTATTATTTTAGAAAAAAAATTAGTTCGAAATAATGGAAGGGAAGTACTTTTTTATTTATATTTTTAATTACTGTTTAATGTTTAATGAAACTCGTTTCATTTATAAATATTAACGTGCGTCTTTTTTATAATGAAATGTACTTAAACTAAACTATTCGGTTTCAGGAAAAAATATTTGAACTGGCAGCGTTGTGTGACCACCGCGCTGTCAACTTGGTAAAAATTTGAAATTAACGCGCACGCGCATAGGCGAATGGTCAAAATACAAGATTATCCTTATTTTTACTAAAAAAAAGTTATTAACGTAAAACAAAATAAATTTTTGAGTCATATTAAATTTCTTCAAAATAAGTATTCAATACGGAGGCATATTTTCTAATAAGGATTGTCTAATGATTAACCCAACAACCTTACTCTCAACAAAAATTAAAATAATTAATTATTTTAAAAATTAATATTTGCTGGTTTAGATCATAGATAAACACACGTTTAGATGAGCGAGTAGTCACGTCCAAGTCCATGAGATTATTTTAAGTCTTCTTCTTGTGTTTAATTCAATATTTCTGCAACCAATTAAAAAGTAGTTTTTCAGCACACTTTTAGTATACTGAACTTTTATTGGTTAGCGAATATTAAGCGTCTGATAAATACCTTTATTTTAAATTACTTAAATATGTCAAACAATCTTGAAACTTCAAATCTGGATAACCAAAAAACAGTCCTAATTTTTTAACATATTTTGTTGTAATTCATGCATTTTCTGTTAAAAAATAGGTAACAACTTTTCTAAAGACCTAGACCTATTGTAGTTTGTTTTAATTTTAGAAACTTTTTTGTATTTATTTTAAAAAGAAGAATGTCTTTTAAATATCCTGAAGCTTTTAGAGATGAATCTATTAAAGATAACTATTTTGGAATTGAGGTATTGTATTTCATATTAATAGGTTTTGTGTGATATTTATAATTAATTTTTAAGGTTACCGATCCCTATCGTTGGTTAGAAGATCCAGACTCTGAAGAAACACAGGCTTATGTTAATGCTCAAAATGCTATTACTGGACCATTTCTGGATAAATGTCCCTTTAAAAATCAAATAAAAGAAAAAATTACAAAACTTTGGAACTATCCTAAGTATTCTGTACCCTTTCGCCATGGAAAAAAATATTATCAGTACAGAAATACTGGTAAATGCTTTGATTTAATACCTACTTTACCATTTAGAAAAGATAACTTGTTAAACACTTACAATTGAAAATTTGAAAAATTAACATTTTGATAAGGATTTGAAATCTTGTATTTTTTTGTAGGCTTACAGAACCAAAGTGTAATATTTGTACAAGATAATCTAAATCAAGAAGCTAATATATTTTTGGATCCAAATACCTTTTCTGAAGATGGAACTATTGCTTTGTCTGGTACAGCATTTTCTGAAGATGGGAGTACTTTTGCTTATGGGTTGAGTGCAAGTGGATCAGACTGGATTGAGATTAAATTTAGAAATGTTGAAACTGGTAAGTTTTAAATCCCTAACTTCATGAGTAAATTTAAGTTAGAAATTCAAAAGGCTAAAATATCACTAGTATGATAACAAATAGGAGTAAAAGGAATTTATGTAAGGCAAAATGTTCAACAAAATGTATATTATATGCGAGGTCTTTATGTTTTGGTTTGTTTCAAACTGTATAGTATTATTTTTGTTATAGGTAAAGATTATGATGAAATTCTGAAAAAAGTAAAATATTCACCAATGACTTGGATGCATGATAGCAAAGGTTTCTTTTATGGGGTAATTCTAACAGTAAAAAAATCTTTCAAGTATAAAATTTACTGCTTTGTAGGGTTACTTACACCAAACTGGTAAGACTGATGGTTCTGAAACCAAATCCAGTGAAAACCAAAAACTTTATTATCATAGATTAGGTACAGATCAGTCTGAAGATATTATGGCTGTGGAATTTGATGATCATCAACTCAGAATGTAATTAATATATTTAATTTAAACACTTTTTTAAAACACAAAAATGGTTACCTATAGGTATAATAACATAAACTTATTTTTTGAAAGCAAATGAGCAAAATTATCACTTTATTATTTACATATGTGTGTCATGACAATTATTACAAAATATTAGCATTCTCTAACATTATCATATTTCAGGGGTGCACATGTTAGCGATTGTGGAAGTTACTTAGTAGTTACTCCAATTAAAGGGTGTAAAAACAATCTATTATATTTTACTAAATTTAATGATAAACATAATGTTACTGGAGCATTAAAACTTACTCCTGTAGTTACTGAGCTAGATGCTGATTATGAGGTATGTATTTTGTGCTTTTAATAAATTTCAACTGGAAAGTAATATTGGTGAAGAATGTCCCAGAAATTGTTATGATTAAAAACAAAGTAACCAAGTAGCCCATAATTAATTATTTTAAATAAAAAGATTCAAATACTGCCAAAAAGTTTTATTTAATAAGAATGTAAACTTATTTTTAGTCATATAATTTTATGTAGATTTATTTTTTTAGTATGTAACAAATTTGGATTCAAGGTTTATATTCCGGACAAACAAAAATGCACCAAATTACAGAATAATAGTTATAGATTTTGAAAACCCTTCTGAAGAAACGTGGGTAGATTTAATTCCAGAACATCCTAAAGATGTTTTAGACTGGGCTCATATTATTAATAATAATATGATAGTTGTTTGTTACCTCAGGGATGTAAAGGTATGTTTATAATTATACTGATTTAAGTAGAAAATACACATGTATGTTATTTTTTTTATTGCAGAATGCTTTGAGTATATATGACTTAAACAGTGGAAAAAAAATTTATGATTTCAAATTGGATGTTGGAACAATTTCTGCCATATCAGGAAAACGTTACCATAAAGAGATGTTTTATAGCTTCTGTTCATTTTTGACCCCAAATACTATTTACAAAGTAAACTTTGAAAACAATGAAATAAAGGAATCTGTAAGTAGTCTTTATTTTAATTCATAGTTAAACTGCTAATTATTGTTAAAATATTTGTAGCTTTGGCATGAAACTAAAGTGGGAGATTTTAACGCATCACTGTATGAAACACAACAAGTATTTTACAAAAGCAAGGATGGTACTGATATTCCCATGTTTATAGTGAATAAAAAGGTATTTATTTATTATTGTACATATCATCTAATAAAGTTAGAGATATTAGCAATGTTTTAGTGTTCCTTACAATGTTTTTTATATTATTTTCATTATTTTTATTTATCAGCATATTATATTTACCTTTTATTATGGATTAGTAACAAAAAGAATGAAACTTTGTTTTCAAAATATATATTAAAAGTTTATATTGTGTTTTAGGGTTTGGTTAAAGATGCTACAAAACCCTGTTTGTTGTATGGTTATGGAGGATTTAATGTTAATTTAACTCCTTCTTTTGGAGTCAGTCGTCTTATATTCATAAATAATTTTGATGGCATTTTTGCTTTAGCAAATATAAGAGGAGGCGGGTAAGGTTTATACGAGATTAATTACTTTACCAATATAACTTAGAACTGCAGGTGTTTAATTTAAAATTTTTTTTAGTAACCATTTACAAAAGTTTTCAATTTGTTTGAAATACAAAACTATACATTTAATTTAGTTATGTAACATATTAATACTTTCTATTATTCACATTTTTATTTAACTAATTTAATTATTCTTATTTATTTATGCTAGTTCAAATGTACAATTATTAGGTTTTTTGTACCTCGCTAATACTACTTTTATGTTTAAGATAAAGCACTGATAATACTTGTTAACTTTAAATTTTATTTAAATCAGCAATAAATTAGAACAAAGTGATGGAGTAGATAAGTTACTGTCCAAATAGTTCTTAATACACGTGCATACATAGCCGTAATACAAAATTGACTTAGGTTAAACTATTTTTTTTTCTATATTTAATTTCATCAACAGATAAGGCATACACAGTGAGGACGTAAAGTTTTGCTTATTTTTGCGACTAAAAATATTTTGACGATAAAAAACTGTTTTAAAAATATGACCCTTATAGTCTAAAATTATTATTTTTTTAATTATAAACAAATTAAATTATTAGGCAAATTTTTTAGCTCAATTAAACAGTAACAGCCTTACTAATAAACGGAGTATAAATATTTATACCGAGAATAAATAATTTATACCGAGAATAAATTCAGAATAGGCAAAATGTCTACCAATAAATATGGAATAACTTATACTCGGAATAAAAACTCGGTATAAAGTTATACCTACCCTAAGCCTTGTTTAAGTGCAGAATAACCTATAAATATGTTTGCGATAAGAGGTGTAGAATCTGTTGAGGAGGTTATTAATTTAATAAATATGGACATAGATATGGAAAATACAAGAAATAGAAATGCTTTTAAAGAAAGAATAGACCCATTTACAATATATTCTGACAAATAGTATAATATAGATTTTCAAAACAAGGAGTTAGGCTTTTAAATAGAGAATTCTTTAAATACGTACAGACGAGGAGGCGGTTATCCTCCACTTTATAGATACTGACAACTTTAAGATTTTGGGGTCGGAAACAAGTAAGTAAAGATTGATTTGTCTGCATTCTTTACATAATATGGACTGATGTCACAATTTTTCCAAACAAATCCAGGTATTAAAAGATATTTTTAATTTATGTTTTGCCAGAAATAAGTAAAAAGTGATCAGTTAAAGACATTTTTATAATAAAATCTGCAAGGTAAGGAAAATCTCGACCAATTCCACAAAGTTAGAACTTTTCTCAAACAAAATTTTACAAATTATAAAACAAAAAAATCTAAAATATTGTATGATCCCTCGTGGTGTATTGGTTAATTCAATAGGCTCTAACGCAGATGATGCGGGTTCGATTCCCGACGACAACAACTTTTTTTTATTTTTTTTTAATAGTCGTACTGTCATATTTCATTTAATTTAACCTTAGAACAAAAAGTTCTAAGAATTTAACACTGTTCCATGTACTTGTGTCAACGTCTGCTACGTTGTCAAATCAATATTTTGGAATAAAGAGGGAATAGTTATACTGAATTTATTCCGAGTTTATTTGTAAACAATTTATACCAACCTTATACTTAGGATAACTATTCTAAGTTTAAATAAGGAATAACGTAAGAATAAGAGATTTTTATTAGTAACAGTGTAAGTGTTTGTGAATGTTTTTGTTGTGTAATTTTTTGGTATCTATGCGTTTGTTTACAATAATAGTGTCAAATAATACATTACCGTATTTTTACTACTACTCCCTCCATTTTAAACTAATCATTACGTATTTGCAGGTAATTTAAATATAAATATGTTCTCATGACATTCAATTGTTCTAACGCCAAAATTAGCGCGTTTTCTTTACAAATTCCCTGTAAAATATAAATAAGAATCATATTTTTAGTAAATTTATTGTGCAACAATTTTTGGGTTCATAATGAATCTAGTTATATCCGTCAATCAGCAGCCACTTATTTTAATTATAAGCTGTCCTTCAGTTTTGTAACCAATGTACAATCATTTTCTGTCAAAAATAAATTCAATTGTAATAAAATAACTTGTAGAAAATAATGTCACCCATTTTAAAATAATTTGATTGATTTGATTTTTATTCGTGGGTAATTAACTATCTGCCGAGGAGATTCCGTCAAAATATTTTTAGTTACAAAAATATTGAGTATATGCAAAACAATACATTCCCACTGTATATATTAACGCATCGATCAGGTAAATAATATAAAAATGCAATATCATATGAGTTTTATATTTTAAAAAAACGCTCAGAATGTAATTATTTAAGTAAGAATGACGAATAAAAAACTATTTTTTTGTTGCTAAATCACTTTTGTTACATTTTGGCAAACATAATAGTCAAATTAATTCTTTTATAAAAAATTATATGGACAGATCTACATATTCATATATGCATTATCTATGCAACCAGATATACATATTCATATAAAAGCAAGTGAAGGGTAGTGGACTAACTAGTTAAAAACCAAAATGTTAGAATGGAGAAAGCTTTAAAAACTAAGTAACAAGACTTTTACTTTAATTTCCAACAAGGCGCATTCCTAATAACTGTTAAAACATTTTCATATTCATAATATATGTATATCTCCACATGTAATTTAAATGGTTTTATTGCCACATCCCCAAAAACATTCGGATTATCTCCATATGTATTCATTTAATTTACTTGTATAAGTATTAATTTGACATTTATTTTTGTTCAAACATACAAATTTAATAATAATTCCTGATAAAGGTAGTTATTTAATTTTAATTATTTATATTTTTGTGCCTAATAATTAAAATTTTAAAATAAAAAAAAATATTGTAGTCGTAGAAAAAATCGTGTACATAACTCATTGGAAAGTGTATATCTTGCAATTATTACGTTTTCACCCTCGCCGTTACGTTTACTCGTGCATAATATTTAATTTCCACAACTGTTATGTAATAATATAATTTCTCTATATTTAATGTGTGATTAAAATTACTTAAATGACAGATATAATATTAGTAAAGTGAATAAATTCAGTTAATATTAATCACTAAGAAATTACAATATAAATAAATTTTAATTTTAGGGAATATGGTGATAACTGGCATAATGGTGGTCGTTTTGGCAACAAACAAAACTGTTTTGACGATTTCCAATACGCTGCAAAATATTTGGTAAAAGAAAATTTTACTTCGGTAGATAAATTAACCATACAAGGCGGTTCTAATGGTGGTCTATTAGTAGCAGCTTGCATAAACCAAGCTCCTCAGCTATTTGGAGCAGCTATTTGTCAAGTTGGTGTGTTAGATATGTTGCGTTATCATAAATTTACTATAGGCTATGCGTGGAAATCGGATTATGGTTGTTCAGAGGAGGAAGATCAGTTTAATTATTTGTACAAGTATTCTCCGTTACATAACATTCGAGTACCACAAGGTAAGTCAACAATAATCCATAATTGAGTGAGTGTAGACATACAAAAGTTGTTCTCTGGTTTGTGAACTTTGACTGGTAATTATATCGAATTAATTGTGTTTTTATATACTGGCGTGTAGCTAACATCACAACCTACCCAGTGACAATATTTTTTAAAGTTTGTTTTAACGGTTGTTTCTGATTCTATCTAATTAATCTATTTTTATCATATCGGATGTGCTTTTGTTTTGATGATAAGAGTTTTAAGCAAAAACTCCAAGGTTAATAGAAACTTGTGATCAGCATGACCTAATTATATTGTTCAAAATAGTAAATTTTTTAATCGAGTGCCCCGACTTGTTAGCCAGAATTAACTTAGAAGTTCCTAGCCGCCAGACTAGGCAGGTTACTTCCTTTCATATTCCGTTTTGTAGGACGAATTATGCACAATTTTCATTTATACCACGAACACTAAGGAGTGCTAATCAATATCCCGAACTTGATTTTTCCACGAATTTGCAGTTTTAAACGATTATTGTCAAGTATACTTAGGTAACCAGTTGTAATGATATTTGCTTCCTTTTGGTTGCGTATTCTTCTATAGGTGTATTTTTTTACAAATTTTTATTTATAGCGAATTGTATTTTTTTATGTTCTGTATTTTATATAATCTCATATGTTAAGTGTTTTTGTATATTTTATTTTTTGATCTGTAATGACTTTTTGTGAAATTGGTTCTCCCGTAAATAAATAAATATTGAAAATAAATTGAATTAAATTAGATTTTTTTTGCTCTAGTAGAAATCCAGTGAAATCAGTTAATTTGGGGTAATTTAATTAAACACAATCAATCAGAACAACATTATACTAAAATGACCTGTTTCCACTCTATTAAGTACGTTGTCATGGATACATTTTGATTTTGACGTTTAAAATAATTAATTCGAAATATCACGATTTGGTCATAATACTAACGAGAATATTAATGAAATTGTAGAAGCAAATATACCAAAAAATACTGTTAACATCAAAAAGTTTGTTTGGAAAGCATTTAGGGACCTTTGTAATGATAGAAAGTATCAATTAGATAGAAATATAACAGTGGAAGAATTGTTCTTTTGTTAATTGTACTTTTAAATAAATTGTTTTTGTTCGGTATGTTTCTCTATAATTAGCAAAAAATTGTCAATTCGAATAATCGTCGAACAGTCATAAATGCTCACAAATTTTATAACAACTTCCTCAAGCTTGGTGCTTATAGGAAACAGACCGACTGCGGCGTCTGTCTGTAACCAAGCAACAAGCTTTCGAAATCTGTTATAATTTTTTTTTGAACAATTATCAAGGTCCTTGGGTTATTACTACTGAATATTATTCGACTTTTTTAATGTCCGAATTTGTATAAATTCTTATATCGTTTCTTTCTATCCGCAGATGAAACTCAACAATATCCAGCAACGCTTTTGTTGACTGCTGATCATGATGACAGAGTAGTTCCATTACATTCTCTAAAGTTTATCGCGGAGCTACATCACAAAGCTGGCAGGTCACCCTTCCAGAAAAATCCTTTACTAATTCGTATAGAAACAAAAGCGGGCCATGGAGCTGGAAAACCAACATCCAAAATAGTAAGTATTTGACATGGTACCAGTGAATAACCCTTTGAGAAAATAGAGATCAACAGTATTGACGGTTTTCTGGTAGTCAACACGGAATGTACTTCTTGATGGACTTGTATCTCATTAAATCGAGACAATATCCTGATCAGTTGTGCTTTTCAGTAATTGTTAGCCACTGTTAATCTGGTGGTTAACCAGGATCCGCCCGTGCTGCTTCTGTTAGCAGCATTATAAATTAATATCAGATTAGGTGTCATTAAACTTTTTAGATTTTTTTTTTGTTTGTTAGAGCTTGTTGGCATAGAAAATCTTAGTGTCACAATAGAGCTGTCTTGAAAGGTCAATATTTCCAGGAGGATAGTATAGAGATCAGATGGCGAGGTTAACGAGTATTACCTCAAAAATATCAACTCTCAACCGGCGTCAAGGTATCGGAGGATTCCAATCGACTCCAGAATAGAACTATCTCAGAAATTCAAAACTAATCTGAGACAGAGTAGTGTAGTAATTAACACTCCTCTAAGTAATGTAGAAGTTCGTTCTTAGGTTATGGGAAGGGATAAAAGAGGAAGTTTATCTCAATAAATCAAGACAATTTCCTGCTCATTGGTTATGCTTTTTAGTATTTGTCAACTACTGGTGATTAACCAGGTCCTACAGTGCTGCTTAACTGAATTATAAATTAATATCAAATGATATGTAGTGTAGGTTATTAAACTATTTAGATTTTTTTGTAAGTTGTCATTTTAGTAATAAATAATTTTCATTTCTTTGTTTTAGATTGAAGAAGTTACCGACTACTTTGCTTTTATCTCAAGGGCATTATCACTTAAATTTATTGAATAAATTCAACTTGTTAACCATTTTATACAATACAAATTGTACCTTATCAGAATTGCCATTATTATTGCAAGTATTTTATAATTAGTTTATATATTTATATAATATACAAGAACTAGTTACAAACATTTGTAATAAAAAATTTAAATGGTTTTATTTTACCTAAAACTTACTTCATGAATCCTGTTTTTCTCTTCTTATCTGTTTGTTATATTAAAAGAACGCTACCGTATTTTTCCTATTTCACCAATTATTAGCCAGCATCCTAACATTTTTTTTAATTTATCGAGTTTCCTGCTCCACCAAGGCGTTTGTTGTAGATTAGATTCGATTGTATTATATCGTATAAACTCTGCACTTCGACCTACGAAGATTTTTTCGGAGAAAAAATTAATAGATTCACTAACTAATCCATCCTTCTTAAAAATTGGTTACTATATTAAATAAAACTAAAAGTTTTTAATTAATTCCACTTTATTGTTAGAAAATATAAAATTTAATGTTTTTATAAATTTTTCATCAGTTAAAGTGGAATTAATTAGAAACTTTAGTTATATTTAAATTAGTAATATTCCATAAAGTAAGGGTCGAAACATTAAATTAGGAGTGGTTGCTTACAATACCTTTATTAAATCTGTGTGGAATTGTGAGGGAATGTTTATATACAGGGTGATTGATTAGTGTGATTTAAAAAAACATAAGTTTGGTGTGCCACCATCTTATGGAACACCCTGTAAGATTTTAACTAATTTTAAAATGTGGAGTTTAAAGCTGCCTACAATTTTTGTTAATAACTTTTTGTTGTAATTTTTACTATAACAGATCTACTGAGCTTCCTCACACTAATCAATCACCCTGTATTGGCGAAACGGGAAGGATGCAAAATTTTTTGGCCGTTAATCGACGATACAGTAACAAAACAGAAATATACCGAACAATGTCATTACTAAGAACATTAAAAATAAAACTTTATAACAAAACTTAAACTTTATTCAAAAATTGGTTTCTTAATCAATGATTAATGATAATGATTTTTAGCTGTTTTGCTAAAAACTATCATCGATCTAGTGACGTCAGAAGTCAGCGGTGAGTGCACCTTGACTATTTGAATGTATATAGATAGTTTTGGAAAATTGATTTTTATTGCCTTCTTAGGATTCTCTTTATAGATTCCACATCCTACCTCAACATTTTTTATGGAGCCGTCAGGGTACCACTACAAGCTTTCATTCTTCCAAAATATTCGACTATTTAACCAGTTATCCTTTGTAGCTTTCTACACAAGATATGTTCTTTATGAAATAAGTTTTGGAAGCATGGTGTCTAATGATATCCCAAACTTGTCAATTGCATTGAATTTTTTTAAGAGCCTTAGGTTACTTGAGAGCCATATTTTCGCATTACATGCTTGCCCTCTCCTTTTTTACATATTAGATTGAGTGGCGGCAAGCTTAGCATTGCTTCTTGAGCAAAAAAAGTTCTAGTTCTAGAATTCATAATCATAACAGCTAATATCAATTTTATACTGGGGCTCATACGGTAAAACATGGTACAGTCCTAAGGCCTTGATGAATGCTGGTAGATGGATGGATTCAGAGATTGTAGATGCAACTTTATAGCGGCTATAATGTATAACACGGCCTCCCACTACAACTTCGATTACAGTCGATAGGTTTTCTGGAATTTCTTCCTTGTCCTCTAATAGTATGCGTTCATCTGATTGTTTTAGTCCTAGTTTATGTTCACTACAATGCTACGGTTGAGCATGTTTTCATAACTCTTGCCCAATAACAAAAAAGTTCCTAAATATTTCAATTATTTTGAAAACGTATATTTGCATAAACATACTTTTATAAAGTTGTCTGAAGCCGTTCCTGACCAAAACCCTAAATAATGGCGAATGCGACGGCCGGGTCTATATACTTCTCAAATTGTTCCCCGATTGTTCTCGAACACGTGTCGACCGGAACTTTCTTGATGCCCTTTGGATAATATAAAAGGCGACACGACACAAGCACGCCGAAGTCAGTTTTATCTATAATTGAACATTAAAAGTGTATATAAATAGTGTTACATTAGAATGGTATGAATAAATTAGAACTGATTTACCGGGTGTATATAAATTAATTAATTTAAGTGTGGATTTTATTAAATAAGCCCACCCACAAAAACAGTATAAATAAGAAAAACATTACAATACGTACAAAGTAAACAACAAACAAGAAGTATGAAATGGTTTTGTGTCAAACAATATTAGATGGTTGTTATTGAAAACTTTAAACGTTTAGATGCTTTTCAATACCATATAGGTAAAGATGAATAGTGTAACAACTTGGAATGTCAAAGTTACACATACATATTTAGATTTTATTATTTTTTGTACTTTCTTTCTTTCATCCTTTGGGTTTTATTTTTTTTAGAAACGTTTAACTTTAAAGGAGTGTGTGCAGCCAACGCTAAAGCAAGAATATACAGTATAAATTAAAAATACCTACATAAACAAATAAAAAATACATAACATATTCATAATACCTCTGCAGTCAATGACCAGTTTAATTAGATCAGGAAAGCATAAACTAATTTCGTTCAACAAAAAATAATATTGTCAACCTGGTAAAAGAAGTGGTGCCAAGAGAAATTTACTGACTTTCTTACCAAATTTATCACAGACAGGGCCGGATCTACCGAAACGCAAGACCCCGCAGGTAGGGGGGGGCCGGACCTACAGGAGAGGTTTCGGCCCGGGCCCTTCGCTTGAGTTTTTAGTGTATTAAATTGTAAGTTTACTATTAGTAAATTGTCTTAAAAATCCAAGCATTCTTAGTCCAAGTTTTCAACATATTGTTTAAGAAAAATTTCTTATATAAATACTGTAATTTTAAATTATAAACTTTATTTATAACTTTGATTTAATTACTTTTTGTTTTTTTAGCAAACATCTAAAATTTTAGTTTATTTATTCAAATTTCTTGATTTTGCGATGAGTTTTCAATGTGAAGTCCTTTATAAAAACCCCAGACCCCCCGGTAATCGTACATCTATAGTCATCCCACTAGATAGGGGGGCCTAAGCACACGAAGATCCGGCCCTGATCACAGACAATAGATCTACCAGGTAGTTAATATAATACATACAAAAAGTAGGCAACTGAACACAACCATTATAAATATGTTCTGTGATATACATTTTATTATATCCCATGTGTTCTTGTGTTCCTTGTTTTATTTGAATTAGGGTACTAAATTTTTTTTCAGAAGAAAGCTGAACTGCAAAGTATGTGCTTTACTTTAGAATTTACTTTTAAAAATACTAATAAAAATCTATCACTTTAGACCTGGCAAGTTTTAAAAAAACAAACCAAAACAAAGGCGGCTGTTGAAAGAAATATTTCACAAGGGTCAGGAGGTGGAGGACGGATATTAATAGTAGACAGATAAATGGTGTTAACATCAGCTTTAAACTGCATCAAATTATTATTAATATGGTTGACTGCCATTTTTTCGTCTACCTACATCTAAATTCATTATAATTTGTATTAATAACAAGTTTATTTTATACCTTTGAACAGTAAATACTATAAATTACATATATTTACCCAGTGATCAAATTCAAACTGAGTAAAAAAACACGTAAGGAAAACAAAAATTAAAACATATAATAATACTAATCACAAAGATGACACAATAGTACCAAATCGGGTTGGATCAATAATTATTTACGTTACAAGTCCGGTAAGTGACTTATTACGGTACGAGATAGATGTTTATGGACGAGGCGACGAAGGAGCCGAGTCAAGAATATCTAATCGAGTACCGTAATAATCACTTCACGGACGTGTATCGTACTATATTTTTTTCATACTGCCTTTGGTTTTAAACGCAAAAAAATATGAAACTGAAATGACATATTTAATCATTTTATTAGGAAGTCATGTAGACTGCTGTGAAAAAATTTTGTTACTTGATTTATTCTTAACATGGTTGATTTGCTTTATAAATAAAAAATGAACAGTAACAATGTAAATAAAGGCAGACATATTAAAATTTTCTGCACACACGAAATATCTGCGGAGAAAATGGATCTGAAATTAGATGAAATTGCTGAGAAAACTGTGAAAGCGATAGGGCAAATTATTCTAGTTAGTTAAGTCTGCGAAAAGATATCAAAAAAAATATGCGCTGTTTTGCAACTGGCGTGAACAACACAATTTGATAAGTAGTGCTGATGAAAATGTGATGTTGGCTTACTTTAGGGATGTGGTAAGAATAGTTTTTTTAAAGAATATTCTTTTCAACAGTTTAAATTTTCAGTCAAAAACATTCAACCCTTCCTCATTATGGTCCGAATACTCGATGGTAAAATCAATGATTATGGTTAATGAGAATGTCCTGAATGTCAACATATCAAGTTTCCCAAAGTTGATAGCTTTTTTGAAAAAATAAAATGTAGACTATCAGCCAAACCAGTCGAAGGAAGGAACAAAGGAACAAATTGAAAGCTTCGTGAGGAACGCTCCAGATAAAGAATATCTATTACTCAAAGTGATAGAGTTACTTGGAGACTTTCACTGTAATTAACAGTGATGAGCTTCACTATTTGGATGTGTTTAGAAAATATATGAATTTACGAAAACACGTCTCCCTGAAAGCTCTTTTGTTGGGTTATAGACAAGGAAAATGCCTCAAATGTCTCAAAGAGCTGGTATACATACTGTTGGCGGAGCACCTAAGAAAATAGCTGAGTTCTTAAAACTAGACCAACCACAAAAGTATACAGGTCATTGCTTCAGGAGGACATCCTCAACGTTGTTAGCCAATGCTGGAGCTGACCTTAAAGTTCTAAAACAGCACGGTGGATGGAAGAGTTCTTCAGTTGCAGAAAAGTATATAGAAGAATCGATTGAAGGCAAAAACAAGATTGCAAGAATGATCCAAAGGGGCGAAACTTTTGTTGAAGTGCTACATCATAGCCACAAGTCTTCCACGATTACAGAAAACACTGTAAATCCATCAACAAATCCATTAATACATATTGCTGTCAACAGCAGTTGTACAATTAACGTCAATCTTCAAAAGCTAGAATAAAAGCTTAGTTTATGTTGATTCACTTATTATTTCAAACAACATTGGGAGAATTGAAGAGTACTGTAAAGTACAAGTAAAGTATGAAAAAAAATACTTAGAAGACAAACAGTTGTAGGAAAGGAACAGCATTCGAATGAGTGAGAATAGGGTTAACATGATTTCTATAGAAAGACGGCGGACTTTCCTATAGGAGTGTTCATATACACTGGATGAGAATAAGGACACTGATGGTTATACAAACGAACAGACCCATGGTCGGAATATTACGTCACTTTTGGACAGTGGTCACATGGATCGGGAACTGTATTTCATTTATTTTTTGTCATAGAGTTAGATGTTCTTGGTGTGTTATAAATGTAAATGAAAAATTTTGGTTTTCGCATAGTGTTTATGCGTCTTTGCGACGCTTGAGATATGCTCGCTTACGGAGGTTTCGACTGTTCGCGTGGCGATTAATTCCAATATCCACCGGATGACGGTTTTGTTCACTTCTCTCTTCTACAGAGTCCTTTTATGGCTGCTACCTTGAAAGGTTGAAATGTACTTATTGTCCATTTAGAATCTATTGGTTCTAGAAATATTTTGTATTTCATAAAATGAAATTTTGAAAAATACACTAAATTTATTATTTCACTCCCTCATCATCTAGTAGAATTATTAAAATAATAGCAGAGGTTAGTCCTTTTACTCATTATATATTTTCCTCTGAAGTTACGAGACTGTCTGTGGTCTTTTCGCTGGCACAGCATACAAGTTCAATTTTTATTAATAAATATAAATATGAATAAAAAAAGTTTCTTTAAAAAAATTTATTTTAGATTACTTCAAAACACGACAATCTTAAGTAGTAATTCTAAGTCTAGAAGTAATTTTTAATAATTCAGCTCTAACCGGAGAATAGATACAACAGAAACTGGTTTACATTGATACTGATATACATATACTTTTAATTCAATCATTATTGTTCATCACACAGGAATATTAATGCATAAAAATAATAATATTCATTGCATTTGTATTGCAGCTAGCATTGTATATTTTTATAAACATGTACAACCGCCTAAATAGGGCAGTAGATTCTAATTTGCAAGTCAGTAAACTGGTATTAAATAATTATGATTATTAACTTTGTTTTCAGAACGTCGTAATTTAATAAGTTCAGAAAATTGTATAAGCATGCATCGATTATTAAAATTAAAAATTTTTTGTTAACAATAACATCTACATACCAATTATGGTTTTGAGATATAGATATTGGTTTTAAAAAAAGAATCTGATAAAAGAACGAAACCTGCATCTTATTTAAAATTAAACTTTTATATCATGTCTACCGTGGTTTGATCGATATACTTTTAATGTTCAATTTAAAAAGTTACTACCGCTATAAACTGTAGATTGTTTTCAACTTAATCAATGACTAGCTGAAATGCATGATGTGGTGTATTAAATGTTCTAATACAGTCCCATTCTATTAGTTATTTTATTTAAATTTTGGTCCGTCTTTAAATGTTGGTACTTATTTTAGTTAATTTATGGTTTTGAACGAAATTTTAAAATTTCGTTCAATACATTTACAGTGGTAATTATGTAATATTTGAAATTTGTGTAAAAATGTCTAAATATTTTAATTACGAGTATTTTAATTAATGAACAATAATGATTTAATTATTTAATACATAAACCATAAGTAAACCAAATTTGATAGGATAACTACACCTAACATTAGTATAAATTATTTATATATATATATTTATGAAAGTAACAATATAAATACGAAATTTGAGTTTTTCTAAGGAATATACAAAATAAGTCATTTTAACTGGCAATTCAATATCCACTATATTTTAAAAGTACAACAGTCTCATTACAAGGCAGCGTTCACAAGATTTAAAAAATGAATTGAATACATTATTTTTATTACACGTGCAAACATACACTGGGATAGTTTGATGAATGTTACAAATAAATTTGATCTTAAAACTGAAAGCAATATTTGCCTGCTCTATACGAAACAAACATTTCCTGATAAGAAAATATTTTGTTTGGCAAAACGTCTATTTTTAAAATATAAATTGTATATATTGAAAACAGATTTCGTGTCTGATTTTCTTTAATTTGGTACTGGTAGTGAAGTCGTTAATATTATGTTATCATTAACATAATGTTGGTTAGACATATTTATATTTGTTTCTACAATATCGAAAGGTATACCATGGATAAATTAAGTGATTGTTTGTCATTCTTTGATATCTTTACCAATTTAAAATCACGTCAAAATGAAAATAAACCCAGTACTCATTTTGAATAAATATAGTGTGATTTAATGGTCTATAAAACAGTGTGCAATTCCACAAACAATATTATTTTTCTATCTGTCCAAATTAATGACTGAATAATTAAGTACTTGAATAATAAGCAACTAAATGTTTACATTTTAATTAAAATTTAACTTTTAAGAACAAACTTTAGCCCTGTGATTACTAAGAGAATGCATTAACCAACATAAATAGATCTGAAAAAATTATGAAATCAAATATTGCATAAAACATTTTAACAATCTCCGTAAGAAATTGTAAGTTTTTGAAAAAGGAATATAAAAAATAATGGTACTTTACAAAAGCAATAATTCTATATAAAAAAAACAGTTTTTAATAACCAATATATTAATTATTGCTTTAACCTAGAACACATATCAATCCTATTCATACATTTTTAACACTTCGTTTCTTTCTCTACATGAACTAATACATGTTAATATTTATTTTATATATAATTATCACTTGCAATACCATTATTCTATATTTTTATTCCTTTTTTAATTTATATTAATTCTAAAAACATAAACATATTATATTCCGTCTATTTTAGTTTAGATAGTTAACAATTGGAATTTTATCAAAATCATACTGAATAGTAAATTGTAACCATTTTTGAAAAATGAAAAGCCTATCTAAAATGTTTTACTTTTTTGGCAAATTTCAAAAATTTATAATATTTAACCATAAAGATTCTATACAAATTGCTTATTTAATAAGTACTTTCGTTTGTGATTCTTTAGGTATTACATTAACTTTGGCTCTGATTACTAGCAGAGGGCAAGGCAAGTATAAAGAGTGAGTTGTACAAATGTAGATTTAATTGCTGTTGAAAAAACATAACTTATAAAAGTATAGTTGTTCTGTTTACTTTACCAAGTTTTCCTTACAACAAATTTGCCTTAAACAAAACAGCTTAGCGGCTACAATATCACAGATTAACTAATCTACAAATGACAGTTTAGGGATAGGGATTAAGATAGATATGCTAAGAATCGGTTACAAAATTAGTCCGTCGGCGACTATAGAATTTTATATTTAAATCATTAACACTCAGCAAATTTATCACTAAGGAAACATGAAGATAAGAAAAAATTGATACCCTTTTATTTTTTTTTATTAAACTGTGTTAATAATAATAAAGTTAGCTGGATTCATTTTAACATTTAATAAATTAACAATTAATTTATATATTGAAATTTTTTACTAAAAAAATTTATAATCTAAATACAACAGAATAGTCACACTTTTTGTTTATAATCGGCCTTATGTATATTATATATACAGTGTACGTTATACTTTCAAAATAGCGTGACAAAATCAACTAACGTAAATTTAATCATTTACAACAAAAAAGAAAGCCATATAAAAAAAAACTTAAAAGTTAATTTTTTAACGAACTTGGAAAACTGAAAATTACCGGCTTTCTTAACGTACTTTTATGGCGGGAACAAAAAACCCGTGTTTACTTAGCCACAAACCTACTCCTGTTCCAAGCAGAAGTGAAATGAGATTGGTCAAAAATAAAGTACAGAGACCCTTTCGTGAAAAAATACTATTATTACCGACACGTGCATATCGAATGCTAAGATCTCTCTTTTGGGGACGGAAAGACCAATTCTTAGGAGGCAACTGATCAGGACGACTACTCCAATTGTTGTAAAATTCCGAATCCGATTCCTGTAAAAGAGAATCATTATCAATCTTCAACCAATAAATAATTTAAACAAGGATAGATATTAGGCTGATTCAAAAAAAATGGCTAATTTTTTTTTTCAAAATCCTCACATAAAAACTTCCGAGAAGGTGTGAAAAGACGCCTGTAAAAATCAGAGCCCTTAATATTATTATTAAGAGGTCGCGCATCGGGAATTTCTATTTCCCGTTTAAATAACACAGGAATAAATTTTTTTAAATTTTGCAATTTCGTATTTTTGCAACGGCTAATTGAATTAGCGGACCAAAGCATATTTTTGTAGGAAATTTGACGCTCTACAAAAATGTTCCTTACAAAGTTTTCGATAGTCACACTTCTTCAAAAGTTATTCGAGGTGGAAGTTGAACTTACAAAAAAATTCTATGTTGTTTTTTTTTGCTCAATATTTTGCTAGTGATAATATTTTCTGATGTATTTTTGCCATTCGGAAATTTTTTTTACTTTACTTTATAAGTAGATTCGTCTTTCGTCACAAAATCTTTGGTTTAGGCGCTTTTTTTAAATGAATGAACTGAAGTTACTTTATTAAACAAAAATTACTTACATGATAGAACCTCTCCGTTTGTTGGTAATTTTCGTCCAACAAGATTTTCTTTGATATCACCAATTAAATATTTTTTATTTTCCATTATAGTCAATGAAATAATAAATAACAAAACAATAAACTTAGGGAGCAAAATAATAAATAGTACTTAATATCTGAAGTTCGATTGAAAAGAGAGTTAGAAACAATGTGGCACAGTAACGAGGAAAATAAAAACATGTGTGTTTTAGGTTATGTCGCCGACATAACCTAACCGACATAATGTCGGTAAAAAAGTGAACTCCATTTCTTAATAAGCTACTGTAAGTAATTTTTGTTTAATAAAGTAACTTCAGTTCATTCGTTTAAAAAAAGCGCCTAAACCAAAGATTTTTTGACGAAAGACGAATCTACTTATAAAGTAAAGTAAAAAAAATTTCCGAATGGCAAAAATACATCAGAAAATATTATCACTAGCAAAATATTGAGCAAAAAAAAAACAACATAGAATTTTTTTGTAAGTTCAACTTCCACCTCGAATAACTTTTGAAGAAGTGTGACTATCGAAAACTTTGTAAGGAACATTTTTGTAGAGCGTCAAATTTCCTACAAAAATATGCTTTGGTCCGCTAATTCAATTAGCCGTTGCAAAAATACGAAATTGCAAAATTTAAAAAAATTTATTCCTGTGTTATTTAAACGGGAAATAGAAATTCCCGATGCGCGACCTCTTAATAATAATATCAAGGGCTCTGATTTTCACAGGCGTCTTTTCACACCTTCTCGGAAGTTTTTATGTGAGGATTTTGAAAAAAAAAAATTAGCCATTTTTTTTTAATCAGCCTAATAGATATTTTAAACTGTTTGGTTTCGGTTTGTAGAATAAATTTACATGTTAACATTATTTTTTTGACGTAGCAAAGCAATCATTAGTACTTCTAAATATTACAGTAAATTGAATCCAAAGCATTTGAAATATGAATTCGGAGTAACATAGAAATATACGACTTCCAATTTAAACTTATCATTATGTATTTGACAGCAGGTAAGTAATTCCTTATTTAGAACACAAATGTATTCTAAATTAATGGCTAATAAATATGTTCCCATAAATACATTAAATTGTCCAAAACCTAAAATTTTGAAATCTTTTTTGTTCAACAGTTTGTGGGTTGCAATGATTCTAGTTATATCCGTCAACAACAATAGCTTTGTTCGTAGAACGAACAGCAACGGTTTCCAACTGTAAATCGCATGCGCATTAACCATTTTTGAACAGAAAATCTATGCGCATGCCATTTGCAGTTGAAAACGGTGGCTGAACGTTTTACCAACAAACCTAATCACTTGTATTAATTATAAGCTGTCATTCAGTAGTATTTTAAATTGTAAATAATTGTTATAATGTAACTATAAGTGTACATAAGTTTAACAAAAATGAACCATAATAAAATAAATTGTACGAAATACTGTAACAAATTTTTAAATTATTTATGGACTTTTTATCAAATGACTGAATGAGTTTATTACTCAGAGCTGAAATCTCAAAAATATAATACCATTTCTTTTGCGGTTCCAAAATATACAAAAACCTTCAATTTTGAATAATAATCAATGGCAAAAGAATCAATTTTTTGGTTATAAACGCCAAATGTCATGTTGTTTAAACCTTTGAACTAAGGTTGAACTTGGCAACTACAACCTGGCCTAAATTGTTCGATTTGTACACTATTTTGATTTTAAAATATACGCTTGGCGTTATTACATATATGCTTCTGGTTTCTTCTTCCTATAAATTTACTTTTCCTTCAACCAAAAACCAAAAGTGTATTTTCGAACTTAAAAATTTCTGAAAAAAAATTTATCGGCAGATTGTGTTTGTTAAGACGAATATGAAAATTAAACAAAACTAAACGTTTTATTACTTTATTGGTAGACTTAATTTATTACATTTACCTACTTGCTACGTATTATAGTAAACATTGTGACTTTCATTATGAGACAAACACAAAACTGTGAGCATCGAAGAAAATTCAACATAATTACAGAATTGAAGAGGTTTATGCATCATACTACCTTTTCGAGGCTTTACATTTGTTTGGCAACCCTGGTGTTGCAAACTGGCAAATGACAGCTCTATCGTAAAGTTGGACATTTTTGAGGTCATACGTACTCAGAACGTTTTGACATACGAGCGCTATTTGTGTTGTTAACAATAACTTAAAAGATTAATCTCGGCCCAAAAATTTAATTAAATCGTGCGATTATTTTTTACAACTTTCGACATGGATTAACTCAGCAGCAGCGCATGGAATTTTTGCAGATGAAGCTCCATCAAGGACAAATGCTTATCGATGATGATATGGTGAATTCAATCCTGGCCGTAGTTCACTCGAATATCGTGAAGGTCGTCCAACATCAGTTGTTGTTGATAGGTCATGTCGTTCATTCAGATGAAAAATGACACAACTCAAAAGAAGTAAATTTTACAGGAGAGCGAATTGAAAATTTTATTTTTATTCAGAATGTAACAAATCATTTGCCAAACAAGTAATTATTTAACTTAATCCTTTACGGGACATGAACAAATATGTAAAATAAACCAAAATATTTTAACTTTTGAATTTTTTTATTATTTATTCTCATTTGTGTCATTTCTAAACATTTTGAGTTGTTCGCGCACGAAGCACTTTCAAGCAAATGGTCGCCTATTTTTACGGAAAAACTGGACATATCGCAACCGTACCACTACAACAAGGCAGAACAGTAAATTCTGAGTGAAACACAACCATTTGTTTGCCGGTTGTCTTCCAAGAAATCAGTTAAACCACACATAGGCTTAAACAACTGCATTTTTGAGCACCCAAAACATCGATTTGATGAGCCATCCGCTGTATAGTCCTGACTTGGCCCCGAATTAATGCCAACCTTTATTTTGCCGTCATCATGTGCAAGCATTTCTTAATTTTTAATTCGTTATATTTTTTATCTTTTTTAAAATTGACAGCTTATATAATTCTTGAAGAGAATAAAAAATAGCAAATTAAAAAAATAAAAATTTGCACACATGACGACAGCAAAAAATTACCTAGTGTCACAATTTTTTAATTAGGTCTGACAGCCACTTCCGGTAATTTTTGAGCTGACGGGCCATAATTACCAAAGAAAATAAAAAATATCAATTACAAATTAAAAAATGCCTAAATTTGTTATGATAACCTTTTTCGAAAAAATCAAGGTTGGCAGACCAAGTGCATTTAAAAGTTCATGAAATTTGTTAACTATGATTTAAAATTAATTTCCGATTAAACGGCTTTTTATCATTTATTTTTATCAATAATTAATTTAATTAAAAATACTTTCGGCAAAAAATTAATTGTCAGACCAATCACGTTTGGTTCGTATTTTTATTTAAAACTTTATTCTTAAAAATTACACAACTCCGCATTACGGAAATTTTTATTCTAACGGCTCCCGGACTATGTTTTGCACATGCGTTTATAATATCTACAAAAAGTGTACAAAGGCCTTCTCAATTGTTATTAAATGTAGAACCCTTCATTAAAACTGTACATTTTATGTGTACTTCTATTTGCGAAATAACAACCCTTTTAATGCAAATGTTAGTTTCTTATAAGCAAATTCGTGTTGAACTAAATAGACGGCGCTGACCTACAGTCTATCTATTTACATAAAAGTTTTGATTCAAACTTCCATTAAACATTAACAATAACCAAAATCTACGTGAGTAATTGCAGGATGAACCCATTTTACACTCATATGTTTTTCTTAAATCATCTAGCCAGATACAATACCAAACCCCTCCTTTGTTTACAAAAATAGTCAATAAAACCAGTTATACTGCATTGGAAGCTTGCAGAAAATTAAAAGTTATTTTTATTTCTTTAAATTTAAATTTGAATCTAATCTTATGATCTATAAATAACATAATGCTACCAGCCAATAAAAACGTACAAACAACGGAGGATAAACGTGAAGGTGTATTTACTAATAAACAGAATTATTTAAAGAGTACCTATATAATTGATAATACAAAATACATTATTTTCAGTTGCGACGTATGATTTTATTACGCACAGTTTATAAAGTTTTACTAAATGCGATGCTAGACCATACCATATTTTAATGAATTATTTTAATTATTTTTAATAATAAATAACAAGTAAAACATACCCAAAAAATGATATATCACTATTATATACACACATCGGAAATGTCTATATAGGGATATTTATACAAGGGGACTTAATTTTCTGAATTGTTTTAGACAAATAATCGATTTAGGATGCTTAAATGTTTAATATTGAACAATTTGTTGAGATGTCAAACATATTAGAGTGCCTATAGGTACATTTTTTCTTTAAATTCAAATTTTTAATCGGTAAAAAACCTTCGTAATTAAACAAAAATAATAATTAGCATAAAGTAAGATCTTCACGTTGATTACGGCTCTACATCTATTGTGCATACTCAAAATAAGATTGTCGATATGTCTTGTTGGGGTTTTGCCTATTGATGCTCTTGGAAGAGATTGATTGTTAAACCTGAGAAATGGTTTAATAACCATACATGTTAACATTTTAAAATGCCACCGATACGGCGTGCAAATTTTAGGCAACTAAGGTGTCTATTCTGTAACTATTCCGTTAAATTTTAAAGGCCGTTAAAAATATATATATATATTAAAAGTCCGTTAAATAATAATATCGGAATAGGTATTCTGTAGGCACAGTTTTTAGAGGACCGTTAAAAATAGTGTACAACATTGATATAAGTTAGCTTTGTCAATCAAAGAAAGCGTAAAAGAAGAAATTCCAATCTATAATAGTGAAATATAGTTAAATTTGTGGTTTATTTTAATATTTTTGTGTTCAAACAATTAATTGTATTTGTCTAGAGCTAAAAGAATAACAAGAGAACAAAAAGAATATTTTATGTTTCCTAATAGAAAAGAAAATTTTGATAAAAGATAAACCTATTTATTTAAATTAAATGAACTGTGGAGATGAATTACAACGAAATTAAATAGTAAGTGTTCACCCAAAACAATAAGTATTTAAAAAAAAAACACTATACTTCTGTTTTATAATACTTAATCAAAGCGAAAAATCTGTATCATAATGAAATACATTAAATTACAATACAGATTTTTAAACATTTAAAAAAATAAGCTATCTGTGTTAATGGCTATCATTATATAAAATACTATTATAATATTTAGGGCCATTTTATAAGTTAAATGTTATTTTAGACTTTAAGTGAAGGGAGGCAAATATTAAAAGACGGACAAGGGACATCTAATATGGTCCCCAAGGCACAGGAGGAGGTGGTCCAGTTAAACCTTAGACTTAGAAGAAAGACTACTGGCCCTTATTTTAACTATTAGTGCAGAAGCAATAAGCAATTGCAAAATTTAGCAAATTTCAAATTTGCAATTGCCCGCTATATTAGATGTTTAGCCACAGTTTTAAACCAATTGGCTAAAGGCAATTAGAAAAGAGACTTGTGTTGCTACTTTCAGATCAATGTTTTTGTTTTTCTGCCAGATATTTTATGGTTGTTTATTTTAAAATCTAGTAATGTTTTTATGTTTTTTAATAAATATTTTGTTATAATTATACAATGATTAAAATAAATAATTAAGATTCTTATAAATAGGTGGAGTACTTTTTAATAATTATATTAGCATATATTCATAAAATATTGCTGCATAATTTATTGACATCTTGCTTGCCAATTATTGTTTCTATGAATATTATTATCCTCATTGTGATCATCTTAATCTACTGTTTCTTCTTCAACACTATTATCTTTTAAAATTTCTCTAACAATATTAAAATACGCCATTTTAACATGCCTCTAAATAATCTAATTTTAACGTAATCCTTTAAAATTTTAATGGAAATTTAGTTAGTTAATAGAGAGTTTGCGGTCAGTCGTTTTACGTTACGTTAGACTCTTATTTTACGTTATACTGTAGTATATCGTAAAATTTGTAAACATAGCTTGCGGTTATCGTACCTTAAAAATCAAGGTTACAGATGACATATGCTATGTCACTAATGCAATTTTAAAGAAGACCGCTAAAAATAATTAACAATAGTATTAAAAATTATTACTTCTATTTACTGCTTTACAGAAAACAGTCGAGGAAAGAAATAGACTATTCTACAATTAAATTTACAATCAGTACAAAGCAATAGTATTTTAGTTTCTTGTTTCGTTTTACAAAACAAGACAATATTGAACTCGATAAAGTTTTGCAAATACCAAACAGGATTGAAACTAATGATAAACATGCATGATACAACAATTTACAATGTAAATTTGTTGTACCGTGGAAGTAAAGTATAAGCATTAAAATCTGATTGGTTAACGTTATTTTCTAAAATAGCGTATAAATAAGATATATACGGTATAATTTTTGTTACATTTTTACGTTATACATTATAATGGCAATTTTTATAACGTAAAATACCTTACCGCAAACTCTCTAATACCGAAATAATATTAACGTCCGTTAAAATCTTAACGCCATATAAAATTTAACGGAATGGTTACAGAATAGAGCCCTAAGCCAGCTTTAAAGAGACCGTGAAGCTGGAATTTCATTTCGAGAGACAAGCCTTCGTGTTAAAGAGGTATTTGCGTGGACATGTGTCGGCCCCAAGAAATTCTTGAGAGTCTGGCGATATACTGATGCAGGAATGGGACAATCTTCCACAAAAGGTAATCTAAATACTGATCCAAAGCAAACGTGTACCTATATAAACCCCTTGTTGGTTTTTAATATGTCGTAGATGAGATAAACTAACAGGTAGTGGCTCAGAGATTAGAGCGTTCGATTCCGGCGTACAACAAATTTGTTTTCCAAAAATGTATTACGATTATTTATATATATCTGTCAAATTAAATATCAAAAAAAAGTCTTATCAATAGTCAATTTAGTAAAAAATGTCAGTATAAAGAGTGAGTTCCTATAACTCAATTTTTACCATGACATTTAAGGTTTTGTATTATTTATTATTTGACTTTATTAAGGCACTACCTTAAAGGAGGTATTCAATAATTTTCTCTTTGTTCAATAAACAAAACATTTAATTATCCAGTCTCTGTCTATGTATTAAATAGAAACTAAATATGCCACTTACATTACTTTACTCAAATAACCAGAGATAAACATTCTCTGCTCACTGTAACGTTACCATCTGTGCGTTGGTAACAAATATATCTTTTATCACCTGACGGGTTTAATTAATTACAGTCATCGTTAGTAAATAAAGTTGTTTAGTCAATTGAATACGAGGTCTCGATATTAAATAACGAGACAAAATGAGACAGGATCTATGCAACGTTAAAGGATTGTTCATACAACAATCAAAAACATGTGAGACATCATAAGTCTGCGCATTATTCATTTGCCTGTTTTAAGTAACTTTTAACAGTGTCCAAGCAATGTACAGAAAAATCTTACAATCTGATTACAGTCAAAACTGACATGCAGATCAGACTGATTTGAATTTTTCAATTAAATCAACGTTTACCCAATAACAATTCAGATTTTCATTTGTGTTCAGTCAAAGTTTATATTATCAGTATTTATTTGCATTTGAAATTGTTCTAAAGATAGGTATGAATAAGTTTGAGTTTAACGACCTACATTATATGTATACTGTACAGACTCAGATTTTGAAGATATTCTTGAGGAAAGAATAAAAACTAAAACTAGACAGGTCTGATGAATTTAGATGTATGAGACAGAAAACAACTGCCTTAGAGGGGAAAGGAGGTTATTTTGATCACAATCATGAAACTTATGAATCCGAGAACCCATGAATGCGAGTGTCTACCGTATTTGGGATTGTAAATGTTTTTCTAGTAGGTTTAAAAGACACATTTGTTGAGAAGTATGATGTGTTGAGGTTTATGTCAAAAAATAAGCTAACGGGATATCCTCATGTCCTGTTGTATATCTATTTTGTTTCTGAATTTGTATGCGTTGTTGCTAACCTAAAATATTTTATTATTCTATTATGTAATTTTATATGCAATCCCGAGCCTCCCTCCGAGTTTGTTTTTAATCAAACATTATGTTAAAAACATATGTCTACATTTATTACGCATGTCTAATCGACTATATGAAAAGATATTATTGAATAGTTTATTGTTTATTTGTGTGCTATACTTCAGGTTTCCGCAAACATGGCATTTAATTTTTTGCTAATTCTTCCACAATTTTCGCTGGATATCATTCGCATAGGGTGTTTGCAGAATCGTTTGCTCAAAAAGAAATGGTGGAATCATTTCTAGTATTCACAACCTCTCTGCTGACATGAAAATAATTTCAGAATACAGCGTGGTCGGATTAAAACTCATTTAAATCAAACGTCTACATGAAAGTTTACCACATGATTTTTGCTATAATTGTTTTAACTACTACAATCGCATCACAAAATAAAAAAATGTATCTGTATACCTAATAAAAACAGAAATAGCTTAATTACATAATATGTGATTTGCACATTTGACATAGCCAAACTAAAAAATGAATATTAGATAGTCCTTCAAAATAAAACAACTGAATTAACTATTAAGGTCCACCCACAGACTGCGTTGTTGATCGATCAAAAATGGAGCAAAACCGAAGTGTGTGGATTGTTTTCGCCGAGTTGCAAAACCGTCGGATATAATCTGATAAGTCCTGGTTTTCGCTGCCGAAATTGTTCGAAATATTTATTTCTAAACAAGTCTGTAGTGTGTGGTGAACTGCTTTTAAAAACGACGATTTTATCAGTGGCGTAATACTTTTATTTTGACTTTATGGCTAATGCTGCCGCCACTGCACACAAATATTTATTTTCACCATAAAGCGCATCAGTTAAATTTATACGAAGTCTGTGTGCAACACATGTTCGCCTTCTTTGTTCGATCAGACTTGTTCGGCGAACAAAACAGCCGATCAAAACAGTCCATGGATACCCTTAATGAACTAAGACAAACATTAAAATCTTACATCGTTTTTAATTAAATTAGTAAAACGAGAAATAAATACATAGACGTGCGGGAAAACAAATATATTTGGATTATAAGTGCCTTGATAAGTGCTAAAGTAAAGAACGGTTCTTCTATTTTAGGTATTAATCACGCAAGGGAAACCTTGTACTATTTCAACTATACAGCGTGTCCACGGATGGGGTATCCTCTAGTTGAAAATATTTAAAATAAGTTTTGTTTGTTCTGAAAAGTAAATTAAATAAAAATAAAGTTTTTTTAAACCCGTCTCATTTTATAGCCAGTTTTATGAAAACCTTAAGATTTTTTGCACTAACTTCGAAAATAATGTATTAATCTAGTGAGTGAAGTTTACGATATACCAAGTAACTGTCAACTTTTATAAATACTATTCAAATAAATATTTGACATCAATGTCAACTATTCAAGAATTATAATCACTATTAAAAATAACAATACAGAATAATATTGTAAGCAACACTAAGTATACAAAAAATATTTATTTAATATATCGTCCCCCAGCTTCAAACATCTCTCAATCTCTTTCTAAATTCTTTGTAAGTATTTCGCGGCATTACTGTGGAATTTCGTGAACGGCATCAATGATAGCTCGTTTCAAGTCTTCAATATTATGGTTTAAAATATTTGCGTAATTTTTTTTGTTTTAAGTAGCCCCATAAAAAAAATCTAAAATAGTTAAATCGGGGGATCGGGCGAAAAAATATTGGTCCATAACGTCCCAACCGTCTCCCAGGGGAATAATCATCCAGCCATCCTCTAATTGGCAAAGTGGAAGTAACGAACCTCCATTATGTTGAAAGTACATGTTAATTCAGGTATTAAAAGTGGTCGAGCAAATACAAGTATTCACCGTCTTTCGTTCGCAGCATGCAAATTGATCAATTATAAATTTGAAGCTGGCCGTTGGACTGTATGTCAAACTAATCTGGGTTTGTATACATAAACATAACCCAAGTTTTTATTATTTTATCGTGTCTTGTCGAATGATTTGTGCATCTATATCTATAGAGTAGGGAGGGTGAGTATAGACCCACAGCACTGAGGCCACAATATGACCCATTGTACATCCTCCCAATGAGTTGCCCTCCTAGCACATTGTCCATCCTGCAGGTCACCAGGGGACATCTCCTTAATATCGGCAGGTGTAGGCTAAGATTCACCGAACACACACTCTCTTATCGACGATAGCTCCCGCCTGACAGATGATTTGTGCATAGATTCGGTAGTTTTTATTGAATTTATATTTTTTGCAGATACTTGGTGTTTTTGGAGTTATTATTTATGCACTAGGGTTACAACCCTAGATAAATACACAGAACAATTTTAATTGGCGACAACGGAACAAATTTATGTTCCAAGGCACTACCACGAGCGCGAACGGCACAAATGAAACGAAACGTGGGATGGAATCTTCAACTGTGAATATAAATGGTCTTATGTAGGTACTTAATATCGACAATTTTGGGAAGAAAAGACTCCGTTTGTTGTAAACTTTGCTTCGTCAGAATACAAAATATTGTTGTGAAAGAATCGGTCATGCATAAGTTTTTCACCAATCATCACAAAAAAGTTTAACCTGGTGTCATAATCATAATCTTGTAAGGTATGAATGATTTTGGTGAGTAAGGATGATTTTTGTTTTGCTTAAATATTGCAAGTGACTCTTGCAAAAACCAACATCCATTGCTCTTTTTCGTAGACTTAACTTAATTTTCCCTTAATGAATGTATAGTTAGTGCACTAGCTGCATCATCCTCCTCAACGTACGCCTTTTTCAATTTCTTTTTGTCTTGAGCTGATCCTGTTTCATCAAACTTCTTTTATACATTTTTTTAAGCCACACAGCGTAATCGGTACATCTGGATATTTTTCGGGAAATTTTGCAATAGACCCATCTCGTTAATGATACAAATTGAATACTCATGCGCAAACCAACTCCCACTTTCGTAGTTCCCCCTGAATGTTCGTGCCCCTTATAAAATTGTGTTGGCATGACATGAAAAAGTAATCAGTAATCCAAAGTAAAGTAAATCCAAAGAGAAGTCTAGCACACAAGTCGTTAATATTAAATACACAAAGACAAGAAAATCACAATAACAACTAGCAAGTGGCGTCAGGAACGAAATAAAAATTAGAACTTCTCCTTTGTGGTTTGGGGCCTGGGCTGCCGCAGCTATACGACAAATAGAGCTAGCTATTGACAGCTAAAAGGTTTTTTTTTTCATTTAAATTGTGGTATTCCTGGGTAGCAATACGTTGTGTTCTATGGCAAGAAGTAATCATATTTTAGCAGTGGAAGGGGAAAATTCAAAAATATTTACGCATGAGTATTCAATAAAGAGATAGGTGTATTGTATACTGGTACGAAATTTCCCCAATACCATAACACTTAATGAGATATAATCTTTGTTGAGTAGTTAACATTGTTGTCAAATTTTATTAAAGAATGACAATTTGAAAAGTATTTCTAAAAGTTGAGAGTTGTTTGGAACCTACATCGTAAACGTCACTCACTAGATTAATACATTATTTTCGAACTTAATGCAAAAATTTATAAGGTTTTAATAAAACTGGCAATAAAATGACACCGGTTTTGAAAAAACTTTTAATCAAGAATGACATTCTCCACTAAAACTAATATTTTAAATATTTGCACCTCTAGGATACCCCATCCGTAGACAAGCTGTATAGTTGAAATAAAAGTCAGGGGACATGAATAACATCCACATCAACGATCACTAGTCTGAGCTGTTTACTGATAATTTCCAGGAATATTCTAGATGTATTTTTGTGTGAGCTCATTTTCTTATTTGAAAAGTAAATTGGAGTGAAAATTAATTAGGCATACAGTTGCTACTTTGTTAGGCCTACAGAGAATTAAGGTCCAAACATTATCCGTGCAGCTTCTCTGACTAACGAAACTGCAAGTTTACTATAACGTTGTCAAAAGTTGTCTTAACCAGGACATTTTAGCAATGCTCCAGTTACTTAATAAAACTCTACTCAACGATTATTTATACTATTAGATAGAACTTTAAACAGAAATGTATTACAATTACCTATAAATTTGCTTTTGAATTTTTTAAATTGAATTTTATTTCATTTTAGTCCTTCCTATACTGGAAACAGATTTTAGAATTTGATGATATCATATTGTATCGTAAATATTTGGATTGCCACACTACCTAGCATTTTACGATGTAGAAATTACAAAAAAAAAGATTTCTTGATCCCATTCAAAACGACAAGGCAACCATTTAAATCTGATGAGACTTTTTAAAACAAAAAAAAATAATTATGCATATCTATAAATAACAAAGTTAAAAAATATAGTAATCACTAACATGATAACATTGAACTCCAAACAAAATTATTATTATAGTTATTCATTTTGAAAAAAAAAAACGAACTAGGTACCGAGTACAAATATAATATATTATGTGTAGGTAATTAAAAAAAACACAACGATGTATAACCTAACCTAACCAAAAAATCAATATATTTAGAAATTAAATAAACTAAAATGATAATTAAAGATTGTTTATTGTAAGTAATTAAAAGAAAAGATAAAACTCTCAATTTGCCTTTTTTGTCACGAAATGAAGAATGTTGAGTGGTTTTATTTTCCTTTAAAAATGTGTTTTAGAACGGCATACATTCCATACGCGGGACGTGATCAAATCCTATTTAGTATTCATTGATAGAGATTTGAATGCAAATAATTGCATACCTAGAAAGATTAATTCAACCTGTTTTTCAACAAAAAATGTATGTCTTTCTTTGAAATTTAAATAAAGCTTATAATTTTTCTATTGTAGTATAAATCTTCACAAAAATGTGTAAGTTTTGCTATTGATTGCAGGAAAATGAGCCTAGCGTAAATCCAATTTAGTTTGAGAAGTAATATTTTAAGTAATATTTTACAAAAACCTGTAAATGCCAACATTAGTGTATGATAAAAAAACTCATTTTTAATTTTTTTCAAATAATATTACTTTATTAAATAATTTTGTATCTTTTAGATATATAAAAGCCCAAAATATTCACAGTTTAAATCGCATTCTTGTTGAAAAATAAAAAATGAATAAATTTTGATAAATCCTATTTGTATAATTTACATTTTAAAATTTCTTGTGTCTAAGCCTAATTTTTCATTTGGAAGTGTCTAGAAACATTTTGAGTAAAAATGAGTAATTTAACCCCAGAACAAGCAGCTCAAATCGTGGCTTTAGTTGAAGATGTACGATCTCAGCAATATGTTACTGAAGTAATGGGAATCAACCAATCCAGCGTTTCTAGAGTCTTAAGAAGGTTTAGAGAAACTGGAAGTTATAACAGAAGACCAGGTGTACTAATCCTGCAGATGACCGTTATTTAAGAATTCAGACTTTGCGAACTCGTCATGTTACGCAGGCAACTGCAAAATGTTTTCTCTGGAGTCCGTAAGGTTAGAATATCTGTCAAAAGGGTTAGAAACAGATTAAGGAATTTTGAAATCACACCCAGAATGCCTGTTACTGCTGCATTGTTAACCAGAGCACACCGTGTAGCACGTTTAAGGTTCGCAAGAGAACATGTTAATTGGGATATTAACGATTGGGCTAATATTCTTTTTACGGATGAATCAAGATTTTCACTTTTTGGATCCGATAGACGTATTCCAGTTTATAGACGCGCAGGTGAGCGATTTGCTCAGTGTAACATAAGAGCTGCCAGAAATTATGGAGGTGGTTCGATTATGGTATGAGGAGGCTCCTGTTTTAAAGGCCACAAGGAGTTCATTGTGTTTCGTAGGGGATCACTGACAGCTGATCGGTATATAAGGGAGGTTCTTGAGGAAAATGTAGTGCCATTTGTTCCAATCACGTTGCCAGAATAACAATGAAATACCTTCAAGTGGTTGGTATCCAAATTTTAGATTGGCCAGATTATGAGCTGGAAAATGTTTTAATAGAAGAATGGGAAACTTTGGATTTGGATTACATAAGTGACCTGATAAGAGTCCTTCCACGGAGAATGACAGATGTTATTAGAGCCAGAGGTGGCAATACCAGATACTAAAATGTTAAATTTATGGTTTAAATTTTTTATTTTGCTACTTTTTATTATTTGATTTTTCTAGAACAATTGTTATTTTCATTATTTATGTCGATTATTTTTTAAATTTTTAATTTTAATTATATAAACTACTTTGAAACATAATTCCAAATTAATTTCCTATCATTTCCAAAAAAATGAAAAGAGAATAAATCACTTATGCGAAACTTTTTGTGACAAGTGTACTATGTCTCACTAACAGAAACAGAAATCTAAAATATACTTTAGGCAATCTACATTATTTGTCTAATGCCTCAAAACATTCCAGTTTTGGAACTACGAAACATGGTATAAAATCTAAGCAAACGAATAGTTGGTTGTGTAAACAAATGTGCATTATTAATTAACAATGTAATAAAAACAGGACTGTTCCTTTGATCTAACTTTTTCCGTTATGGTAATTCTGACTGCTTTTATTTGAAATACTAAACTTTAAGCTCGAACCTTCATCTCTATTTTTAAAAAGTGATGTATGTTGTTTCTTGTAAATATAAATTACGCACATCAAAATGGTCTAGGGATATTAATAAAAAAGTAATTTAAATTTTTTAATATAAAATATTTTTTATAGATATATAGATATTTCTAATTAACATTTTTATATGATGTTTAGTTAAGTATTTATTGAAAATTGATAACAAGAATTATTAAATTTTAAATTTAGTACATTGTATGACCCTCTCTAGCATTAATTACAGCTCTACATCTTCTTTCCATACTAAAATCAACTCATCTACTTCGACCTGCTCAATAGCTGCCCATTCTCTTTGAAGACTAGTAATTAATTTCTGCCGATTTAAAAAAAAAAACGTTGAAGAATTGCCTTTCTTTGTAGCATATCCCAAAGCATGTTCAATTGGATCAAGGTCAGCGGATTGAGCGGAAAACTCTAATAAGTCGATTGACTGATTTTCCAAATAATCCAAAATTATCCCAGCAACGTGAGAAGAAGTATTGTCCTGCATTAACAAAAAGTGGGGTTCGACTGCTGCAGCATATAGAAGCACAAAAGATTGAAGTGTAATGATCTTAAAAAACCTTGTAATGGAATGAGATCGGTTCTTCCACCTAAGCTAATACCTCCCCATACCATTACTGTACCGCCTCAATAAATGTGTACTTCCTGAGTGGTTTGCAAACGTGGCAGTGGACCTGTTTGTTTCCAAATTTTTATTCTTCTACTATTTGGATGAAGACCAAATCTGGATTCATCACTAAACAATACCCTTGGCCATTGTTCTCTAGTCCATTTTTCGTGCTCTTGTGCCCAAACTAATCTTGAAGCGCGATTGCCACGTGATAATGGTGGAACTCTTATTGGTCTTCTAGTATGCATTAGACTCATGTAAATAACCAAGTCAGAAACCAACTCAAACGCTGTTACCGTTACATTTCTTCTGGTACGTAAAGTTAAAAATCCGTCTTGATTTGATGTTGTCGCTCTTTGTGGGCCCAAATGCTGTTCACGAACACTGCCTGTATTACGATATCTTTACCAAAGTCTACAAATAACACCTGTTTCTATGGCCTCTGACACAGCGGTTTGAGAAGCACCAGCTTGTAGCATTCCTGCATTTCGTCTTTTCATGATTATTTAAATTAAACCAGCAAGTGTTTATTTTAGAATAAAATGTTTAAAAGCCCTTAAAGTAAAAAGTAGTTCAATATCGATATTTTATTACTTCGGTTTTTTGTTATTAACAATAATTTATTAAAATGTATACTATTTTACTAAGGTACAGCGGGGGATAATTACTCTATATAAAATTTAAATTCAATTAAAATTTATTAAAATATTGCTAGACCATGTTGATGTGTGTATATTATGTCTAAAATAACAGGTTTATAACACCTGATATTTTTCTTTTGACTGTTCAAAGTCAACAGGGTATTGTAAAATTAGTTTGTAATTCAATAAGGTTGAACGAATCACAAAAAAATTAATGCAAAAAAACTGTTCAAACAATGTAATGTAATATCTAGTACATTGTCTGAAATAAAGGAAGTCTTTAGTGGTTTTCTATGGCCTTGTCATAAAATTTTTGTTTCGCAAGCTCAGAAAAATGATCGGTAGTAGGTACTTAAGATATCTATTAACTAGAGTCTAGACGTAAATTATTACATGTAATCCTTGCAGGTCGAAGATCATGCGAAACTTGTCAATATAACCTATCTTTTTTTTTAACCTATAACAATACTTGTCGTCGAACCTACTTAAATTTGTAAACAAACTTCTAATCCATAATAACCAAAATTTGTGTGTGTTTAGTTACACATGCTTTACATTTTAATAATAATAAATACCTTTATTGCCATTATCACAGCTATAAATTATAATATTTTGTAAATGAATCATGTTAAAATATTAGCCAATCATATCTAAAATAATAATAAAATTAATATAGAGGTTAATTTACAAGAGATATTTTGCGTTATGATTTGAAGTACGAAAAAGACTAATTTTTAAAAGAATTCTTTGGAACATAGAACATACTGACTTAAGATAATTTTGTTATAAGAGTGGACATTTGTTCTTAGTAATTTTATAATACAGGCAGGTATTCAACATTTGTTTTCGCCATATTTATCCGAACAGCTTCCCGCACATTATAGGACATGGTATTTATTAATAATTAACTTTACTGTACTTTACTTTTATCAAAAGAATAATAGCTCTGAATATCATTCGGGTACCTATGTATTTGTTTGCTCTTTGTTAATTATTTATAATGCATCAAATAGTTTGTCAACTTTAGTAAACACGTAATTTAACAAATTCTTAAAAAATGATTGTAATTTGCTAAATTATACGCGTAACACACAAGTCCAAAATAAGCGAGTCTCCATAATGCGCGGGAGTTGTTTCTATTCTGACGTATTACCAAGGTTAAGACTTTATTTTTTGTGGAGTATGATTTTAAATAACAAAAACCGTATTTCAATCTAGACAACGAGGCTTAAGTTCAGTCCTACCTATTGTTGAATATAATTTTTAATAACTAAGCTTTATTTACATTTATTACATTTATTGAAATTCATTACACAGCGGAAATTAAGAGAAACTACGGTTAATGGTGTGTTTATACCACATAGTACAAAAAAAACATAAGACAATAAGTAAATAATAAAGTATGAAACCTATTAAACAGACAAACCAAATTTCAATCATATAGTGAAGTGAGGAAAGAAGAGTTATGGCTAGGGTCCAGCAAGTTTTCATAAATGTAACTACTAAATCTTATTGTAATATTTATTTTTTTACATTGTATAAATCCTTCGAGCATATATACTAACGTAGAGAGAGCGTCCAAATGAGCTTTGTTTTGTATCAGGGAGGGAAAATAAATGTCATATAGTGTCCAGCAATCTCATTGGTCCGTTTTGAATTTGCGTGTCAAGTCGAATTGTCACATATGCCATTATTGTCAATTTGTTTTGCATCTAGAGTTATTTTTACAATTTAATAGTGTTTGGATAATACTTTTAAAGCCATTTTTGAAATTATTTGAGTATATATTATATGGTAAGAGTATGTGTGATTTGTAAATATAAATATGAAAATGAATCATCAAGGTCGTTTTACAAGTAAATATGCATTAGCGTCTCTTACACTTGTTTAAAAATAGGAAAATGCATAGAGCAAATATACCGCCATATTATTAAGAATACTGAAAATCTAGAAATGTATGCAATAGAAATTCAACTTTCTATTTTATAAAATATCTTATGATTCCATGTAAATCATTAATTATTATTACTACTTAAATTCAAGTCTAAAAAATATTTTGTTAAACCCCGTAAAAATGATACGACACTGGCTGTAGTGTCTGACAGTTTCCCCTGTGATACAAAACAATCACTATTGCTTGCTGACTCTACGTTAGTATACATGCTCGAAGTATAAATCGCTATTAACTAAAAATAAAATATGTATGTAACAACATACAAAAATGTCAATATGGCAATCTCGAAATATAACAAAAAACAAAATAAAAAATAAAATTGTGTTCTGAGTGACGGGATTTACTATCTTGAACAAAATTATAAATAATTTCAAATAAATTTCACCCTATACAATTCATAATAGACCCTACATGGTATAGTTCGTTGAGATCGTATTGTTAAGGAGCTTTTCAAATCATAAAAATATACAGGGTGTTTCATTAAAAATATAGATCATGGACGATACCAGACGCGTGTATCACCCTGTACAATTAAATTTATGTTTAAAAAGCTCACACTTCAATTTCAAAGTTGACGGGTCCCAGCGTTTTTTATAATCTTCTAAACTAACCCCACTAATAATTTTATTCCATGAGTGGTTTCCACACTGTATATGAATTTATTTAAAGCTTTGAAAATTAGATTAGTGTTCAATTTATTAACATGTACCAGTATAAGTTTGTACTGGAAGTAAGAATATTAAAGACTGTAAATCCTATTTATATCACCTACAACATATTAATAATTTTGTAGCAAAAACATTATTTTACATTATAGAAAAAGAAAATATTACTGATGTAATAACTACAAATACTATAAATATTGTCCACAATTAAAATATGATTAATTTTAAAATAGAAAACAGAAAACCCATCCGCGTTTCTGTATTTAAATAAAAAAGAAGCAGCTCTTGGACTAAAAGTAGTAGTACATAGTAATAATATACTTCCCACTAAGACAAACTACCAGGTCTAAACTTAGGATTTCACTTCAATAGTGAGTTTCACAGATAAAAATATTTAGATAATTAAAATGTGCATATGTGTTCTTCTTTACACCTGTATGAATAATTTACATTATTTTGCAACTTTAGTTTTCTTAAATGTGTTTGACCTATTAACAAATGAGGGCATCAATGTCTAAATACAATTAGTTTATTTCAACTTAACCTAGCATGTTAGAAATATTACTTTATCAAAGAAGTGTCAATTTTGAAATTTAAAAACTGCTTTGATAGCTTCCACCACCTATGCAGTTTGAATTGTTAAAAGTTGCAAGCAAATAAGTAACGGTATATCTGTGCATAAAAAACAAAGTTCAAATACGACGGGACAATATATGTCTTTGTTCTAAGAATAACTACATTTTTATTTTCAAGTCTACAACCTCTACAAAATACTGTAATTAAGAGTATTAATATTATAATTATAGGACCAACATCAAAACAATTAAATTCAAGAGCATATTGAACAAAAAATGAACTATAACAAGTATTAAAATAAAAAAAATTAATCTGTATGTTGTTCAACCCTGGAGAAATTAGTGTTCCATAAAATAAAATAAAATTGATTCCATTGGCGTTAACTGCTGTGGCAGTGAATGGTTAAAATTACTCAGAAATTCTTAGAATAAATTATTTATCTCACCATAAAATTTTCAAAAAAATCCAACCACTGGATCAAAAGTTACAGTAGTGCGTTTCTGAAGATACCCACTAAATTGGGTACTGTTCATGAATGTGTTAAGATACCAACCATACATTATTGCTTTCTACATTAAGGGATATTAAACTGACAAAATTAAAGGAATATAAAAAATAGTTAATAACTCACCTCTTTTGTTTCAGAATTAATATAATAATTTTGCCACTCAAGGTTCATAGCATTGCCTTGTACAGGACTGTTTGGTGGAGACTTTGGACTACTCCTTGGAGAATCTCTTCTTGAACCTGCTAAGGAAACTCGAGCAGATGATTGATTAGATTCTTGAGCTTCTCTAAGTAATCGTAAATAGTCTTCCACAGATAGGGTATGTGTGATGGATCCTGGGGTACCTCCATTTTGGGATCCACATGTTGATCCTGCACTGACATCCACCCATGATTCTGAAGATAATTTATCTGGGTAGATAATGTGGTATAGATCACATTCAAAATACAACCAAACAATAAATAATAACAAAAAGATCCATTATTTAGTAAATAAAAATAAAATTTTATTATAAACTCCTAACAAAATTAAAATAATGATCATACCTATTCAAGTTATCAGGTCTTAAGTAATTTTTGGTTTAAAATATTTTTGTAAATATTTATTTTTAAATATTATCAAAAGATTTGTAGACAAAGAACCCAAATCACTATTATGAACATAAAAATGTAATTAATATACCTAGGTACTACTAAGGAAAGTAAATATAAAGATAAATAAATAAATAAGACATATTAAGATAAAGCTAGATATGTTGTTGACAAACAAAGGACACTGGTATATCTAAATGTAATGCAAGTTTAAGCAAATATGTTAATCAGTAAAATAATCAAACATAAAGTAAAAATTAGAATCAATGAAGAATAAAAATTATAATTTCTATAGAAAAACCTATTTGTTTGACATTAAAATACAAACTTCAAAATTATTTAAGTTTATGCACCAGTTTATATATTTTGCACATTGTTATTTTAAAATAATTGGTTTTAAAGATTAAAAAATATCAGAAAAAGACTTTTTTAAAAAACCATTTACATACAAAATATTCTTTAAAATTTTCCCTAAACACTAAATTCTAAAGATATATGACAGCATAATAACAGCTTAAATATTAAATTTTTTCTTAGTTAATTCCGTTTCAAGCAGAGTAGTATTGATGTCTGATGAAACACAATATTCATAGATTGTAACTCATATTTTGTTTAAGGCTATGTAGAAGTGTGCAAATAATGATCAAGTACATGTAAATAAAAGTTTATGTACAGGTTAAGTCTGAAGGTTTTAAAATTTAATGTATACATATATTAACTAAAGCAAACCTTGGACATGAACATCATTTTAATCTTTTTTACAAAATACCAATATGAAACAGCAGATAGCTAATTATAATGTCAATGACACTGAGAAACATTTTTGTTGCATATTGAACATGATTAAGAATCATCAATATTCACCAAAATATTATCAATGTCTGAATAATGATAAATATAGATTGTCATATAGTAAACCCGAATTTATTCTATTTTTGACCGATCATTCAATGTAAACATTCTATTTGTACACATAGCATTGTTATTATTAGTGTATTAACAGTGTTTTAAAATTTGAATTGACAAACTTTAACTAAGAGAGTAAACAAACGCAATATTTCAGACAAATTATTTTAGGCCTTCCGAATATATATCAATGTAAAAATTAAATATACTTGAGTGTAAGCACACATATTTAGACGTAAATACAAATACGATTGAAGTAAAATACCAGATGGAAATATAAACAATGAATCTTACCTCCAAGAAGATCATCTACGCTTGATTTTGTAGATGACATGTTTAAATTCCTTTCAAACGCGAAGAAACTGAACGATATAATTATTTTAAAATGTTTTATTTTACTGGGATAATTGTATACGTTAAATTCTTTATACGTATATACCCATACACAACTTTTCGGCGTACGTGACTTGACAGTCTGTTGTTACAAACAACAAACAAGCATCAGCTTTCATCTTTTTCTACGAATACAACGTCACGGACCACGTGATCAGCTATGCCAATCACAACCCACTTAACAAACAAAAATAAACAAATTAGATTTATAGCAATCGGCACCAGATTCAAAAGAAAGGGTGATCTTAAAATCAATTAAACTGTTCAAATAATATATGTTAATTTAAAGTTATAGTAAAAATTTAAGTTCTTTGATAGTACTAGAATTTTATATAGTCTAAACACAGTTGCGATGGCAACACCTGATCTGAAGGTAGACAAAGCTCACAAAATCATTTTATTTCGCTAAAATTATTAAGTTTTATAATTATACTTACTGTTAATAATAATCTAGCAAATGTACAGAGAAGAATCGTAGCATACCTGAGGAAGAGAAAAAACCCGTCTAGCTGCCGAAAAATGTCCTCAACAGACTTAGGAAGATCGAGACCTGAGGACACAGGAATCGAAAGTACTCCATTGTAGCGATGGCATTAGCAATTTATTTAAAGTCCTACAACCTGAACTGAAGGTAGACAAAGCTCACAAAATCATTTTATTTCGCTAAAATTATGTTTTATAATTATACTTATTGTTACTAATAATTTAGCAAATGTACAAAGAAGAATCGTAGCAGTTGAACTCAAGTATGTGTGGCATATATACCTGAGGAAGAGAAAAAACCCGTCTAGCTACCGAAAAATGTCCTCAACAGACTTAGGAAGATGAATCGAGACCTGAGGACACAGGAATAGAAAGAACTCCATTGTAGAAAGACCGGTTCTGGACACATTCTGAAGGTATTGAAGCGGTTGAGCTTCAACCCTTTCTTCGGTTTTGGTCATATAACTATCAGACCAAAAGTCTCTAAGAAGGGGGAACCACCTTCCTCCGTAGCGACACTAAGATCACAAAAAGAGACCAGGAAGGATGATCGGTTATGCATTTCTGGAACCTTGTGCGGACCTGGAGTGAGAAAGAGGGTAACATCTTCTTTCTTACAAAACCAACAATGTCCAGGGAAAAGAAAGAACAAGGCGAAAAGGGGAAATAAACTCCTTCCTAGTAAAAAGGTAAAGGTAAGGCTGACAAAACCATACCTTCCAAGGTCTCTAGAAGGAAGAGTCCACCCACCCAAGGATAAAAATGGCGGTTATCAAATTACCCAAGCAAACCTCAAACATTCCAAGGCTGCCTCATGTACCATCAGCAGGAAGTTTGCTAAAAAGGTCATGGATGTATCCTTAATCCAGGAACTTTGGATTAATGTAGCATGTCAAATTGGGGGCTTGCTATGATCCATAACTAACCATGCTGGAAGCATGGTGGCCAGGACTAATAATATACAACCACCTTGGTGGAGCAGGAAACTGGATAAATTAAGAAAAAGTTTAAGGACGCTGTGTAATAGAGCAAACGAATTGGGGAACTGGGAAAAATATAGAAGCGGTCTTACAGAATATAATAAAGATATAAGAAGAGCAAAACGAGAATCCTGGAGAAAGTTCTGCCAGAGGATATCGGACATACCTGCCAGTACTAGAATTCACAAGATTCTCTTCAAGGATCGGAACTATAGGGACCGCGTCTGCACAAAAGACAGAATAGAACCTATACCGAATCCAAAAGGCAAACACTAGAGCTCTTGTTACAAAACCACTTCTCAGGTTCAACAATGATTAAGACGCAGAAAGTTTGGTAAATATATGCGGAAATGAGCAAACCGTAGAATGTGAAGTGGGATATAAACCACTTTGAACCATAAAAATCTCCGTAGGATGGTCTTTTTCCTGTCCTACTACAAAAAGGACTGGACATTTTGTTGTCTACATTCTTCCGGCCAATTAGTCCCACTTAATTTCTGTTCAAAGTACTTGAGAAAAAACTGGTTAGGGGTTTTAAGAAAGGACCGCTGAAGAAACATCTCCTCAGTACCTCTTACCATCATGCACATCAGGAATGAAAATTAACAGAAACGGCGCTGGACGAGGTAGTCCACAAAATCAATCACGTAGTAATGGAGAGATTGTGCTTACTACCTTCTTGACATAGAAGGAGCATTTAGTAATGCACTACCCAACTCTCATTATGATGCTGCTGCATCTAGAGGAATATCCTTAATGTAATTTAGGGGTTAGGTGGAAGAGCAGACGTATGTTGACTACTATAGCTCATTACTTGTAAAAATATATTGTTAAAAGTAACGTACGTACTGAATCTCGCCCCAAATTGAAAATTTTTTTGTTAGTTTGTATCTTTTTTTTTGTAACATTAATAAAGACCTTTATTATTATTATTATTATTGGATCAAAGTGATGCTAAAGAACATTCAGATCCTAACATCACTGGAAGGCGAAGAGATGAGGTCTAAATGTCAGCAAAAGACTACTACAGAGAAGCTAAATAAGCTTTAAGGGCAGGCATACTTAATCATAACCACTCCCATCGAATTAATAGATCTTCCTCCACTTCAAATCTGGTTGGAAAAGGAGACGAGGGCTGGTGCATACAGAAGAGTGAAATGCAAGGATGCAGGGCAGAGCGGTGCCAGAGCCAGGGCCGGAGAGATAATCATCCGATAATGGAGATGGTAGCACATAGCTAGATGATCTTAAAAGCTCTGATAATGGCCACTTGGATCTGTTCTAGTGTTTATTTTGTCCACAACTATTACAAAATGAACTCATATTATGTCTGTTTGCTCGACCTTAGTGGTACACATTAATCACAGCTAGTGGTGAGCGATATCGTGATTTTTAAATCACAATGTTAATTGCTACCGTGATTTTTTGATATCAGTGATTTTAAAGCGTGACGTGATCACGACTTTCGCAGTTTTATTATAGTATGGCATATGGTATACCTAACCTACGCTACAAACTGTAAATCACACAAAAATTGCTACTTGCTACTAAATGATTCCCAATACTCCGATTTCACGGACCTGATATACATACTTATTAAAATATTGTGTTAATCTTATGGTGTGAAGCGAAATTCAACTTTACTTCTCTACAAATGTCAACAAGGCACGATGTCGCTTGCAGTCTATGTCAAGTCTTATGGTGATATGCAATAATCGACCATATTGAAATATAAAAACGTGATTTTTTAACAGACAGAAGACGATAGGAAACTCGGCAATATTGTGCCGTGGCTGTGATCACGTCACGCTTTTCTACGAGATCAGGTAACAGTCGTGATTCGTGAATTCTAGATATCAGTTACTAAATAACAGTTCGTGATATCTCGCTCATTACTAATCACAGCAGTGATTAATGGCTCATGTCCTTGTATAAAACATTTTAAAAACAGAAGTAGCTTTTGAAACAAACAAATTTGACTCAAACCTGTCAACGTTGTTTGTGTGCGTAGATTTATTTCTTAGTGTTTTAATATTTTGTGTTTAAAAACGAAATAATAATGGATATAGAAAGTGAATATGGCTTTTCTTTAACTCCGCCAGAAATAAGAGAAGCTGTCTCATTGAATTTCTTTTTAAAGTATAGTAATTTTTTATAGCTACTCTGCATAAATGAACAGTTACGTATTGTATCAAATATATGTTACAATAAAATACTAGTGCGTGGTGGTGGTGAAAGAATTTTTGGTCGGAAACAAGTCCATTAGCCACAGAATTTTGGGTTATGACAATATTTAAAGATTCATTTTTGTTTCTTTGATGAAGTTAACTAGCAAATCTAAAGTATTACGGATGGCGGTGCTCAAAATATGTGTGAGGTTTATTGGTAAAGCATAATTTTGTTTAACAAGTGATGTAATGAGTTTATTAATCTTTTCGAGGTACACACTTCAACTAAAAAACATATGATTAAGATCTGCGTATGCACGATGTTTGCAATTACATGTTGGTGACTGAATTATTCCAAGTTTGGCCAAAAGCGCGGAGTGTTTTCCATGATTTGTTTTCATTCTAAATATACTTGCCGAATGGAATTTATTGATTCTAAAATTATGTATGTGCTGTAACAAAAAATTTTAAAATAAAACTTCAACAAAAATATTTAGTAGTCGTCGATAAACTAAAGTATTTTACTCGCGTCTAATGGCTACTATTCAATCAGTGATTTAGACTACTCGCTTGCGGCTAGTAGCCATAACCAGACAAGAGTGTTTACATTACAAAGTTAGTATTATGAGGTAGTAAATATTCAACGTGCACTAGTTTTAAATAGAGTAGGAGTAGGTTGAGCCGTAACGACTTTACAATCTCCAATTTTCTCTTCCACAATATCATCAACTTGTAGTGTACATACCGGAGAACTCTGTAGTATACTTCAAGCTTTCAAACACATATCCGCTCCCAACAAAAATGTCTGCATATGTACAGACTCAGTTGCCTCTATACATTCCATTAAAGATAAATTCAATGACCATCCCCTTGTACAGAAAATTCATGATACCTACCAACTCTCCTTTTCCCAAAACATAACAGTTACCATTCTGTGGACACCATCCCATATTGGTATAATGGGAAATGAACTTGCAGATCAGCTAAAAAAGCCACAACTTTGAACCACTATGCACCAAGCATAAGGTCAGATCTTTATGGCTAGATCAACTCCACTCCAACAAAATTGCATCAAATCCAACCTTCATTAAGCCATTACTTTATTGAAGTCTCTCAAGACAAGACCTAGCGGTTCTGAGACGACTAAGAATTGGTCACACTAAATTTTCCCATGGCTACCTCATGTCATCTAACAATCGACCTCTCTGTTCAACATGTAACTGCAACCTTACTGTTGAACACATTATTATAGAATGTCAAAAGTACACAGCTAGAAGGCAGCAGCTCAATCTCAAGGGAAATCTACAAGAAATACTCGGAAATCCAGACAATGCCTTCACTGTTATCCAGTTCTTTAAAGATATCCAGTTGTACCACAACTGCTTAAATGCTTATTTAATCTGTATTAATTTAATATTTAATTTATTTACAATAATTAATTGTATACTTTATTGTACCTGTGTGAGTGGCCTTAGTAGCTGAGCACCTTAATTGAAATAAAAAAAAAATTAGAATGAAAATGCATCAGCTAAAACTTCATATTTTATTTAGAAACATATCACAATTTAGTTTTATTTTCAGTAAATTTGGAAATTTACAATATTTACATATATTACAAGGCTCGTTTTAAAGGAAGATAGGTCAGAAAGGAAGGCAGCTATGGTGAACATTTTCAATTCTAATCAAATTTCATACAATGAAGGAGATGGGGGTTCCATTTTTTTCTTCGCTAATTCAAATGCGTTAACTATAGCATCCCTAAAAACAAAATTTAAAGATAATACATAAAAAAGTAGTGTAAAAAGTAATAGTGTGAACTGGAGTTTAACCTTGAAGTAAATATAAATATATGGTGTCCAAGAAACTATTTGTAAATCTTTTAAAACTTCATTCCTAGTAATGTTCACAGCATTAATAAAAAAGATTTATAATGCGCAATTTTGAAATTTAAAAGCAAATTGTGATGCAATATTGGTAGTCTATACAATAGTTAATGGTATGAGAACACTTCCACTAAAAAGCCTACTGTTATTAGGTGAAGTGATCGACTTGCAGGATAATACTTCTATCATAGTAGAAACAATTTCCAATTTTTTTATAGGAATTTTAAAATTAAGATCATTGTCTTAAACGGCCATATGTCGCACTAATGGTACCAATTAATTTACATTTTCACACAAAAAATTGTAACATTTTCTGCTTTTGTATTGTCATATGAAACAGTTAGGATTTATTATTTTTTCTACAATCAGCATGTTTATTATAATACAAATCCAACAATTTGACAACTGATAAACTTTGATAATTGTTAAAAAATTGGTTTAGCTATTTTGAGCTAATAATAATGAAAATATGAACTACTATTTTTCAAACATCCACAGCAAAAAAGTACTTCGATTTTTTTATGCATTGGCAATATACACATTTTAGATAAGTACATAAAGTTCAAGCTAATAAACGTTTATTAAAAATGTGCTTCGCCCTGATACCGGTTCTGTTTTATAACTTATTTATTTTGAAAATTTGCCAATTGACAGTAATGTATAATGATGTTGCGATAAATTAAATTGTGATAAATTACACTCTATACAGTGTATTAAGTAAACGTTGATTTTACATTGTATCTAAAAATATTTTCCACGTATTTGTAAACAAAGTACGCATTATAATTGTTAAAGAGTGGATCCGAGAGCAACGTAATTACAGATAGTCAACATAATTAAATTTTTTTGTTTGCTGATACAAAGATAGATGTATGTGCTAAGGCAAAGCTTATATTAATATTTTTTTGCTATATAGTCAAAGAAATAAATGTGTTTATTTAACTGTGTAATATTGTTTATACATTTTTTGTTTTTAATGCCAGTTTTAAACAAAAACAGATTACATAGTCTTTAAACATCCGAATCTATCAATCAAAGCTTTTAAGTTACATGTTACATACACCCTACATTAGTAGATTTTAAAACTTCTTAACTGAAATTCTATTTTAAGGTCTATGGTAAATATTGTACCAGAGATTTGTAAAAAAACCTTTAAATATAAAATCCCAATCTATTTGAGAATGATGTAAGATTCAAAAAGCTTTGTTTCTAGCAAAAAGTTTAGTTAGTTGGAGCAAATGTATTTTACAGTCACAAAAATTGAATTGGTCAGTATTACTAAATATTTGGAAAGTAAAGTTATTTTTTCTACATTAAACTTGTCTTAAATGAAAAAATAAAGTATACTTTTCTAAGTAATTATATGATAATAGTTACCTGAATATTTTTCTGTACCACACATAAGCTCCAACATGGCCACAATCAACATATTTTACTGTAACTCCAGGCCATATATCCTCCAATTTTGAAACTCCAATTCTGGGAACATAACCATCCGCTGTAGCACATATAGATATTACTAAAGATGTGTCATAAGGTATAGAAAAATTCTTTAAATGAGTGCATTCATCCATAATTCCTCTCATAAACCACAATGCTTCTTTAGTTCTCTGCTTTATTTCTCTCATTTTTTTACTGTATCCAATAGGTGGAGGTTCTTTTAATAAATTGAGTAGAGCAAATTGTTTGGTTGTGAGTAATTGTTTTGTTTGACTAGATATTTTGTAAGTTATCTCACGACAATTTGTTGAGTAATTTAAAAAATGTATTAGCTGGTAAGGTGTTATATTTGTAACATTTAAATCATCAAAAAGATGTATAGGAAGATCTAATGCACCCTCTAGAACAAAAAATAACACATTTATATAAAGTATTACACAATATGCAAAAAGAAAATGTTATAATGAAACTAAATACATTTGACACTTTTGCCCTGTATAGCTCATCTTCTTGACACAGAATTACATTTCTATCAAAATAATTCAAAATGTTTCAAATTTACAGTAATTCTTCCTATTTGTTACATATTCTGCCTGTATCACATTTATATTATTACTGTGATAAAATGGATAAATTGACCTAAAACCAAAACGTTTCAAATATGTTAACGTGAAAAAATAACATGAACTTTTTATTATCTAGAAAAAAATTTTAAGGAAAATAATATGGTGGAAGTACCAGAAGTATGGTAAAGATAATTATAAAACTTTCATTTAAACAATTCAAATAGTTTAATTCTGTTATGTTATACCTATGCCCATTAAAGCAGACTTTTTATAATTATTTTGATAAGACTTCCAAAACAATATTAAATTACAATAACTAAAAAGCTATTCTATTTATAACTTTTAAGTTTAAATTCTAAATAATTTCCAAAACAAATGTGACTGCTTTTTATTTTAGATTTTATATTTTATTAAAGATATTACCTGGTACATTTCGACTCAAATCACATGCAAAAGGATTATCAACAATTTTACACCTTTTAGAGAGAGTATTACAGTACAATTTATTGGTTTCATATTGAGTTTGTAGCATATCCCAGTCTATAGATTCACTCATTACTCCCTATAAAAAAAGTAATAATTGTTATAATTGTATTTTATGTTCCAAAATATATTTCACGCAAACCATCACTGTTTAATATAGAAGTACCACTGGATGCAGGAAAATTTTATGTCCAGCAAATTGTCTTACAAAAATGATTATATTGAATTTTACAATTTATTTTCAGGAATATTTTTTATTTACTCACAATGCTCACCTTTCATTAGCTGATTATCTGAGATGTGATATTGACACTTGATGACCTACAAACTATACTTGCCTATTTTAGAAGTTAGCTAAACATAAACTTGTTTGTTTAGGTATAAATACCCGTTTCAGTAAAAAATTAATTAAATAAAAATTATATAATAGTATTTACCAGTGCGTATTAAAATAATCTCAGTGAAAATTCATTGAAATAAAAATTTGCGTGAAAATTTTTTACCAGTGCTCATTAAATTTTTTTTTTGGTTGCGTAAAATTAATATTTAAAATCTGTCTCAATAAGGCATAAAACAACAAGAAGGCAAACATTTTAGTAGATATATTTTATATATTAAATATATCTCAAAGGATTTTAATGCATTTAAGATTGTTTCCACATTATTCATATTCTGTATTAAAAGATTATTCCTTATATCTGAAATGTATTAAATTACTCTGAGAAAAATATGAATGCAATATATGAGTATCAAAACCGAAAAATATGTTACCTCAGTAAAAACGGAGGATGCAGTAGACCAGGATAAGCAAGGAACTAGCACTAAAGGTTTGGGCCAATTGGATGCTGCCAAAGAAGCCATCTAAAGAAAGTGCTTTAAATGTAAATAATAAAATATGACTGCAAGTAAGTAAATAAAACAATATAAAATTTGTGCCAGAAAAGAAGAGAAAATGAAATGGTATTTTAAAATAACTTTTTCATAAATTATGACCAATTTATTTAAAATAAATATATTTAAAAAAATTAATATCTTAACAAAAAACCCTCTTTTTCTATGTGCAAAAACAATTTGGTAATAGTGCTTCAAATTGGCCTCATAAAATTTTAGAATTATATACTTGAATTTCACTTATTGCCCCATTGGACATACTACAAAATATTTACAAAATTGCAGAAATTTAATTTTTAACTTACCATCTTGTAGAATAGGTTTTCTCTACCCCTTTTCTGGCTAAATATTGATTCAAATATTTACATCTGCAAAAACTAAAAGCATTTTGTAAAAGGAAATTAACTTTCTCTCACTTAGAAAAATTATTGTAAAATAAATTGATCAATGTATTTTTTTTAAATCAGAAATTTTTGATGTGATATAATTAAATATTATACAAATTTCATTTTATGAAATTATTATTTTAATATGTAAATTTCATAATAAAGCATTACTCAAAAATATAAAACTCTATTATAAATGTACCAATTTAAAAATTTGTAAAGCATTACATTTCTGGGTAGATTTACTATAAAACTGACTGATAAACCACCAACACAAGACATGATATTCCATCTACCTTTCACAGACCTGGAACTGGTAACTACATTTTCTATTATTTTAATAGCAACCACTCTCAAGATATTATTAATCTCAGTTACTGAAAATATATTTGATTGAATCCAAAATAAAATTATGCTTGGCAATGCTTTTCCAAAACTTTTCAAAACCTCTTATACTTTTTTCTATGTATTCATAATGTCATCATACTATAACCTTTTAATTTTCACAATACCAATTGAGAGAATTATTTAATAGTAACTACTTCTAATATAATTAAATTTGTTTAAAAATATTAATTCTGATTTTTAAAAAATGTACATATTAACTTTATTTATATGTCATTTTATATACTTACATGGCCACCCATAGAAATGCCAGTTATACCAAGGGGACCAAAACCAAGTTTCTCACACCAATTTAATAGAACTAAACATTCTAAAATGAGACAACCACCCATTATAAATATGTCAGAAACATAGTGAACACTAGATCTAATTTGATCCTTAGGTTTTCTAAAACCATAATATGGATTTTCTAAAATAATAGCACCAATTCCAGCCTTTAATAAAGGTTCAGCCATCATATGTCTTCTTCTCCAAAAATACTATAAATATTAAAAAATAATTATTAATCTATGTATTTATATTATCTTTTACCTTACATGATCACCTGTTCCTGCTAAATGTATACATACGGGTTTATAGTCACTTTTCCATTTAATGGGAAGCACCATTTGAAAATAACAATCTTGTACTTCTTTGGGCACTAAATCTGGCAAATGAAAGGCAAAAGGACTCCTAAATTTACCCTCTATTATTCTACAATCTGATTTTCTTACAACCTGAAATGCATTAATAATGTACTACATGAATACTTTTTTACACTTAGTTGTCAATATCAGCATATTTAAACATACACATTTAATGATCTGAATACCTACTATTATAAATTTATAAATATGATTTTTAAAATCCCATGAGTTTTGAAGAATTGTATGCATTATAATCAGATATTTGCCTAATATAGTAAGTTTCATAAGGAGTACTTACATTTATAACCTCAATCGGATAATCTTTTGGCACTAAATTATAGCATGCTTGTCTATTAGAAATTAAATGTCTAAAGTCAAATAATCTAGAAAAAAACATGAAATTTAAAAATATTTAATTAAAAATAATAATATATAATTAAAAACAATAGTAATAATAAAATACCATTAAAAACTAACCTATGCATTTTCTCAGGTGATCCCCATCCTTTAGTAAACAATTTGGTTAAGAGAAGTTTTCTATATATTACATCTAAGCGACTTACTCTCATGGTACTAAGAAATTATTCACAAAAATTTGGAACTACAAGAATGTCGTCACGTTTATTAGCGGCTAAAAGTCATTTAAAAATCAACATTTTCCAATCAACTAAAAATATTAAATGTCAACATTCTAATCATCTATGTAATGTCAGTTACAAATAATCTAAAAATATTTAACCTTCATTCGTTCTTTTCATTTAATTGAATGATAACATAACTGATAAAAAAAGATGTAATTAAAAAAGGACACAAAATTTAAAAATTGTTATACTTAAACTTTTCGCAAAATCGTGGAAACATTTTGTTTATAAATGATAATAAAATAAGTACAATAATGAAGTGTATACGTTCATCGTTAAATAAGATTTTCTTAATTTTTTTTTCGAACAAAGTTTACACTATTTTACACCGACACACTTTTTATCGTGTAACGTACGTTACGTTACTTATAATATCATATACTATACTTGTATAAAGTTTTCTTTTCTTTAAAGACCGAAGCTTACCTGACATACAAACAAGGGATGAGCACAGAAAATAGTTTGACCATTAAAAGATGTCACTCAAAAACAAATTTCGTTTTAATCACGAACCATTCGCATTGAAAATTTTATTTTGTCATTAACATCACAAACCACTTATGGTTTGTGGTGTTCATAGACCTCCAGCTAGTAGGTCTATGGCATGATACAAATGTTTAGTTGTATCATGGGTCTATGGTGTATAATTTTTTCCTCTTGATATAAATATACAGATACAGGGTAGAAGAAAGGAGAACCAACTTGTATTAAAAAGTGTCTATCGAAAGGAAACAAATTGGTGGCACCACAGTAGCTCGAGTAAGTGTCACAGGACGTTACAAATAGTAGAAAAGAAGAACTTGTCCAATGATCGGCCATGTCAAAATAAATTGTAATAGTTAGAAACGAAATTATAAATAGTTAAGATTTTAAATACTTGTCTTTTTATCCTTTTGTTACTATCGCGCCCTCTACTATTTGATTCTTACGCTAGATAGTTCTTTAACATTATTCATTGATCCTCCTTAATTCTAACTTTCATAAGATTCTTGATGTCTAAATTATTTCTGTTTATACAAAATACATAATTATTCCAAATTTCTTTGTTGGATTATAAAGAGTATCAACAAAACAAAATTTGTCTTAACACAAAAAATATACCAAATTTCAATAGGATGTTCATTTAACAAGAATTGCAACTATTATTTTATTTTACAAATTTTCCAAATCCCAGTAAATATAAGAAATGTTTTGATACTTGAATTAATATATTTAACCAAAGTCCTATTATCAGAGGAGACGCAACGTTCCATTCATAAAACTTTGTTTTGTCGCAATGAATACAATGTCATACCTTATATGAGTATGGCAAAGAATACCAATCGATTATCTTTGTTCCGACTTCGTGCTGGCAACGCTGTATCATTTTTCAGCAGTTATGCTTACGCTTGTAATCAGAGGCGTGCTATTTTTTAAAAATGGGAATATCTCTATCTGGTAATATGTAGAGACGATTCCAAAAATAACGCGACAGCTCCAGTAAAATTCGGCAATGTGGGGGTATTCGCGACGATCTCCGATCGGCGCGCGCCGCAGCGCAGTCGGAGAATTCTAGTAGTAACTTTCATTACCCTTACTTTTTGTCCAATTAGGTCTTCTTTTAAGTCCTTTATTTCTTCGTCAGGTGCCAGTCCTTTGATTACTATTTTGGCGTTCCTCTCCGTTGGGACCATAAATGTATACCAGTTTATGTACTGTCCGTTCAATTCATCTAAATATCTTGTCAGTTTCCTATATATTGCTAATTTTTCATTGAATTTGTAGGTCCTATTAATTCATCTCGCTTGTGCTTCTTTCCTGATTCTGGGAAATTCCTTCGTTGTTTGGTTCTTTATTTGCTTTCGTGTTGTTTTTGGATTGTTCGGAAGTCTTCTATTTCCATCACTTCATTTGCCTGTGTCGTTTTCGAGCTGGTCGGTGTTTCTGCTCTTCTTATTGAACTTCTAGGGCTCATTGATCTGGTTTCTTCGACTTCCCGTTTTTTCCATTAATTTACATTTTCGTCTCTCAAAGCTTTCCTAACTTTACTTACCAGTCCTTACCCGAGGGCTGGGTGCCTACCGGGCGCGTCCCCAGGTGGCGGATAGGGGATCCCCAGAGGAGTCGCTGAACTGCTTGAGTAGCTAACACTGCTATAGAGCGGGGAAGTGACGAATCTGGGGGTGTGCGTCTATAAGGGTGGCATTGTCTGGCAGGAGCAATTAACAACTGCAATATTGCCAGACGGGTCACTCCTAAGGGCGTACCGTGGACCAACCCCCCCCCAATCTAAGGTGCCAAGAATCCAGCGGCAACGTGCCGCTGGGGCATATGCGGTCGCGAATGTTCCCCTGGGGGAACCGGGCGAAACCCCCTTGTATGCAGCCTTACTCCGGCATGCGGGGCTCTGCCGGAGTGGACCGACATTCCCTAGCTACTCGTGGGAACAACTATGGATAAGAAAAATAAAGTAAAAGAGGAAAAAATACAGCGGGAATACACCGCTAAATCGAAGAAGAAGAACGGAGGAAAACACTTTCCTTCAACCTCTCGAGAAGCTACCCTAGAGGCAGGAAAGTCGAGGACCGGTCCCTCAGACTCCATTGTGAGAATACACCACAAGGGTAAATCTGAGGTGAGGAAGACCCTTCAGAGGCCCTCAACTTCTAGACATTCTCCACTCCCAAACTTGGGAGAACCTGGAGACGTGGGCTCAGCGGAACGGGCTGCAGATGGTATTTGAGGTACCTCAGTCAGGGAATTTCCCCTGAAACAGCAAGAAAAAAGGTCTTGGAGCATAAAAGCCAAGAGACTTCTAGTCAAAAAAGAAAGCGGACTGAGACGGTCATCAGTCCTGCTCAGAAAGAAGTGAAAAGAAAGAAGGAGGAAGTGGGAAAACAGACCACTACCTCAGTAGGTATGAGCAGCTATGCAGCTGCTCTAAAATCGGAGAAGATTGCCATTCTTCCCAAAGGGTTCCCTGAGATCACCCTCAGCGCGGAACAGCAGACTTTGGTGGAGGAGGCAATAGTGCAAGAAATGTTCGCCGGATGGGAGCACAAGCTCCAGTTCGGCGGCATCCACTTCAAGCCGAGCTACTTGGTAGTTGACTGCAGGGGCGCAGCCAGGAATTAAGTCTGGGGGGGGGGTTTATGGGCCACTAATACCGGGGGCCTGGGGGGTATGGAATACCCCCCGGAAAAAGCGGGGGTCCGGGGGTCCACCCGCGGAAAATTTTTGTAAACTCTATTCTGTGGTGTAGTTTGACGTTTTGTTTGTGAGTTATCCATCTTCATAATACTAGTTTAATAAATTTGACTCATTCAAATATTTTTTCTATAAAAAAAACCTGAGCTCGGGGGGGGGGTTAACTCCCCAAAACCCCCCCCCCCCTCGCTGCGCCCCTGGTTGACTGTGAAACACCACAGTCAGCGGAGTGGCTAAGATTGAAGGTGCCACATATTAAAAAGTGGGAGGGTGGAGAACTCACAACATGCAAGGGAGACGACATCCCTAGATCACATGTTGTGACAGTTTTCCCCCCCAGAAGCAAGGGGCTATCAGCTGAAAAATTACTTCAGCTGATAGAGGTCCAAATTGAGGGCCTAGTAACGAGTAGGTGGAAGGTCCTGAGTGCAAAGAAAGAGGAGGCAGGTCAACTCTTGAGGGCAGCGATAGACGAGCTATCCTGCGCTACCCTCAGGAAAAATGGATGAACCATTTTTACCGGTTCGGGAAAATCCCCGTTCACGGTATTAAACGGGAAACAGAAAAGGAGACTCCGGGGAGCAGCGGTGAGTTAGTAATCGCACCGAGGTCAAGAAAGCACCTCCGATGCCCTCTGCATCGCGGGGTACTGATGTGCCCAGCGATGCTGAGAGCATCGGAGACTACCACATCACCGATCTTTATCGGGACTCGGAGGAAGGAACCGACATGGAGATAAACGAATTAAACGTTGAAGAAGACAAGGACAAACTTGTCGGGGGGGAAGAAGGTGAGAAATAAACCTCACCTCAAGAACGAAATAAGTAGGGGCGGGGAAAAAATGGGAATCAATATCGCTCAGATAAACGCCCATCACGCCAAGGGATCATCGGCGGTCATCCTAAAGACGTTTATAAGAAACCAATTGGGATTTGTATTGATTCAGGAACCATGGGTTCGTGACGGTCAGGTGAGAGGACTCACAAGCAGAGATGCCAAGCTAATATATAAAGTAAGAAATGTTGACAAACCCAGAGCATGCATCTTGGTAACAGTATTAATTACTTTTGTGTTTCAGAATTCATGACGAGAGATCTTGCTCCGATTCGAGCAAACCTTGATTTCAAAAAAGGGCGTCAAGAAGTTATGATAGTCTAATGCTACTTTGCAGGAGACGGGACTGCACTGCCTACAGAATTGCAAAGACTAGTAGAGTACTGTGAGTAGAAGAAACTACCGCTTCTCCTATGATGTGACGCTAATGGTCACAATACCGTATGGGGGAGCACAGACACCGACGAAAGAGGTGAGAAAATTTTAGAATTTATCCTTAGTAATAATCTTGTCATACACAATATAGGGAATACCCCTACTTTTGTAACTAAAACAAGAAAAGAAGTGCTAGATATAACTGTAAGCACACCGAATCTATCAGGTCGGGTGAAGGATTGGAGAATATCGAACGAACCATCCCTCTCCGATCATAGAATAATTGTGTTCAGGTTAAATTGTAGTCCTCCTAAGCCAATACGCAGGAGAAACTCCAGGAAAACAAACTGGGATAAATAAAACTCTAACCTGAGGAGAAATCTTGCAAATCTTCGGACTAAAGAAAATGCCAGAAACCACCTGGCATTAGAAAATGATGTCATAGAACTTAACAAGGCAATAATCGATGCCTATGAATCAAGTTGTCCTCTCCAGAGGACCAGAAAATCAAAAGATGCAATATGGTGGAACGTAACGGGGATTGGCAGAGATACACTGAGAAACTCACAACATACAATAAAGAGATTAGAAAATCCACGGAAACCGCCTTGACACAATTGACTGACGAAATCCAAGATGCTCTGAATAAGAAAGAGACCATGGTATGTGCCTTTCTAGATATAGAAGAGACTTTTGACAATACGCCACATGAAGCCGTCAAAAGAGCATTGCATGAGAGAGGAGTAGATGAAACGACCTCCATCTGGATGTCGCAACTGCTATCTACGAGAATCGCAGAAATGGAGACAGGTCAAGACACTATCTTCATTAATGTGACCAGAGCCTGTCCGCAGGGGGGAGTCACGTCCCCACTCATGTGGAGTCTCACTGTGAACAGCTTACTCTGTCAATTGACCAGGAAAGGCATACCATGTCAAGGATATTCCGACGAAATGGTCATCCTTGCAAAAGAAAAGTACGAAAATATCTGAAATTTATTCTACAAACCCTTACTACGTGAAAGTTCATCTTATCAAGAACATTAAACAACTAAAAGGTTGAATTAACTTCACTATTTATTCATAAAATACTTTAAATGTAATGACGGCCGTTTCGCTATAGAACAAGCATCGTCAGATTGACATATTGAAGTTCAATGATGATGCCCTAGTCTTTCTTAGGAAAATAGGAACAGAAGAGCTGCTGTATGTTTAAGAAATAATTATTATTTGTTGCCAATATAGGTATTTTGAGACAAGAAATAGTTAACCATCTCAGATGAAAATAAACATTACAAAGTAAAAATAACCATCTTTATTTGAACAAACATGTACGAATTCATTATATACAATTTAAATATTTCTAATTTATAAAAATACAAGTTTATTACACTAAAAATAGAATATTATTTTTAAAATATATAACGTCGGAATAAATAATCTTTAAATATATAAATTTTGTGCAGTAATAAAAGGCCCTCTTCAATCTTAAATTCATACAAGAGAGCATACTTCAATAATCCTATTTTGGCTTTGGCCAATAATTTTAGTAAAATTGCTGGCAACCTAAAGCCATCGATATTTTTTCAGAATATCCATTGACTTAAGCGGTTAGGAAGGAACTTAAATATATGTGGCAATTTTTATCTACCTATTATTAAGGTAATAAGCCTAAATCGATCGAGTTTATTGGCAATTTATATATAAATATAGTATATAGTTACTATATGGTGCCATCATAAAACACATTAAAGTAAAAATATGTCTGGACTTTACTTTCTTGAAAATATTTAATAAATTGACTGGAACTTATCTGAATTATTTTTTCGACATTTCAAAAAGAGATATCTTTTCACCTGTTTGTAACCTAATCACAGTACCTCTAGAAATTAAGCACGAGAGGAACTAAGAAAATGTAGGCTTTTTCAGTTTTGAAAGCTGCAACTATTAAAAACACTAAACTAAACAAGGGAATTTTTAACTGTCAATTTCCAAATAACTTTTATCCTCAGATTGAAGTTATGAGATAATTATGAAAACAAAATTTAACTTCAATTTGTCAATGAAAGTACTTAACTTCAAAACAACTGTCATTGACACAAAAATTTCATTTCTACAATAAATTGGTTGTTAAAAAGTCGTTTGTTTAGCTTTCTTGGTTGGTTGGTATCATAAATTTGCTAGAATTGTTGTTCGGATCATTTATGAAATTAAACTAAGGGATCATTTAAAAATTAATCAAAAAACTATTTTACAGTCAAAAACTCCTGTGTGTAAAAACAACCAAGAGGACAGCTGTTATAATCAAAATAAAATTGTTTCAGTATGGAGATATAGATACTTTATCTTATTTACCTTATCTCTTACTTAAATTACATTCTGAATTGCGGATCTTTATTATTATGCAATAGTAATACATACATGAATTTCATTAAATATCTTCAAAATAACTCTGACATTGTAATTATATTTTTAAAATGGTTAACAGTCTTATGTTAAAAGTTTACAAAAAAAGTACATCAAATGGTATTTTATTAAAATTATTAGATCATTAAGGTTGTTGGCTAAATTGTTTATATTAGAAATGACCAAAATAAAACATCAAGCAGAGTTTAGATAAATTTAACCATTACACAGTAAACAGAATGCCCTGTAAATTATGGAATTTTATTTTAATTAAACAATTTGCCAGTATTTATCAAAAATAATTAGTAAGGTATTAAAAACAATATAAATTCACTACAATAAAGATTTTATATATTAATTCTACTGCATAAAACTGGATTTTAAATCAGGAGTTTTACCCTCTTTGACAATTCTTAAAGCCCTTAAAACAGAAACTTTATCTAATTCAGCTTGTATTGGTTTTTCATTATCCAAACATATTTGTTTTGCTTTATCACCAAAATATTCTAAAACTCTTATTCTGTAATCAACTGTGGTAGCTACATTATTACCTGTCAATAATAAATTTTCTAAACATGGTAAATCCCCAAGAAATTTAATGTCTTCTATTTTTGTAATTTTATTGCTGCTCAAATCAAGTGTTTCTAAAGAATACAATTTACCAAACCCTTTGCAAGAAAAAATATTATTTTGAGACAGATTTAATGACCGGATATTACCTATTTTAGTATTTAGATCAGTGCATATAGTTATTAAATTATTAGATAAACTTAAAATGGACAAATTTGGTAAATGGGATAAGTTTGTTATAGTTGATATTTTGTTATCATTTAATGATAAATTTGACAACTTCGGCACCAGTTTTATTGTACTGTCAATCTCTGTTATATTGTTATTGTTCAAATCAAGTGTTTCCAATGCATTCCACTTCTAAAATACAACAAATATTTTAATTAATGATTGATACATTAACAGTAATTGTTTTTTTACACTAAAATAAAAACATTTTCTTTTAAAGAAAGAAATATACCTGACTTCCTTCAATATTGTTCTTGTGGATAACATCACATTGTAAAACTTGGGAGATTGAAGTTACATTAGTGTTGTTTACTTGCAATTTTTTAACAGTGTTTCTAATATTTCCAAGTGAAGTAATACTTTCAAAGGAAATGTGGTTTAGAACTAATGTATGCAAGACCTAAAATAGATTATAACAATTATGTTGTAAAGAATAAAATTTTCATATATGCATGTAAGAATACATACATAAAGTAGATGCTTTTAGTTGTCACATTGCAAATTAATTTTGATATCAAAAGTTAGGCATAACTTTAAACCAAGGAATAGATAAAATATTCAGCTATTATTTTAACACCAAAGATATTAGAATTAGGAAATTCTACATATAAAAATGCCTAAAAATTAACTATATATAATTAAAGACAACTTATAATGTGAAATATTATTTTCGATAAAATGAATATAATATGACTAAAACTTACATATTAATTTGATTTACTTACTTTAAATGCTGAAAAATCAAAGGGTAGCTTATTTAGAACAATATTACTCTGCAAATATGGCTTTGATTCTCCACGAATAGTAACACAATGAAGTTGAGAAAATGTATCTAATACTGGGCTAATATCAAAACTGGTTTCAGTTTGGTCCAACAATGGTTTTTTCATAAACTGGCACAAAGCATGAGGCTGAAACAGATACAATTGTTTACTTATCAATTATTTTTTAACAATATTCTTATATAAATTTATATATAATGAACATTTCTTACTTCTAAAGTTGTAATACAAAACATGGGTGTTTTTGCAAGCATTGTATCAAATTTCTTAAATAATCTTGGGGCCAAATCTTGTAATAAAAAAAATATATCATAAATATTTAAGTTTAAAAAATCCACAAATGGTTTGGGCATGGTTCGTTTTAAAAATATTAAAGTTTTCTGCAGGTACTCTTCTAGACCTTTTCTTCTAGTTTCAATAAAAATTGGACATTTGTTTCGAATAACTTTTTTGGATGGTAAGATATCCTTAGATAGTCCATGATCTAATACAAGTTGGTTATGTAGCTCATAAAATTCTTTGTAACGATGCTCCACAGTCCAGTTAAAATCTCCAACTGAGACTACTATATTGTAAAAGGTTACATTATTATTTTCTTTGGTTGATACTATTGTGATTTTTGTTTCTTTTTGATTAGTCCAAAAACAAGCCATGTACCATAAATATTAACTTCATAGAATAAATTAAGTTTCTTCACATTTACATAACCTACAATTGCAATTAACATTAACATTATGAAATAAATAGTAAATAAAAAATACCTTGGTTTTTAACTACTTATTCAAAACAAATTCAGCTGTTTATAAAACTACGGTAAAGTGTATGACAAAAATAAATATCCAAATATTAAAGTGACAGTAAAGTCAAATACTTTGACAAAACGATAAGTATACTTTTAACCTTATTAAAATTACAACAAACAAGCAATATAATATTTATTCTACGTGTACTGATTTTTATACATAATAAAACTAATTAATAGTAGACTCATTTTTTGAAATCAATTACTAGTTATCGACCAATTCATGTTTATATTTGAAATTTATTATTTTAATTTTTTTAACAAAAATAGTTGTCACCAACATCAAGAAAACAAATATTTTCGTAAATGTTTTAGTAAATGTATAAAATATTTTTAGTAGTATAATTAATTTATTGACGTCATAAAACTTATCTTTGTTTAAGAAAAGGGTAGTTAAAACATAAGATCAATATTAAAAAATGTAAATATAAAATATAACAAAAACAAACTACCTAAAGCAAAATAATTAAAGTATATTATATTAGATTATCGTAAATTAAAAAGCAAACTATTAAAATCCATTTTACACTTACTTTAGATACTCTATATCAAAATAATGTAAGTATTCAAAACACACACACACGCACTGTATTTTAAATGGATTGCACATTATTTATCCATTAATATTCTTGTTTATTTGAAATGTAACAAAATCTTAAAATTCATGTTGGTAAATGTTTGACATTTGATATCTTTGACGTTGACGCCATTTTTTATTTTTTCTGCTGTTTTGTTTGTGGAAATCGTTAAAAGTGATGTAAAAAATTAAGTAAAAAGTTATATTTTAAATTCTTTCCTCCCAACAATATTCTACTTCAAGAAAATTAATATTCCAATCAGTGAAGTAAACAACCGTTTGATGTTACCACCAGAAGATACAGGCACCCTACGTTGATTTGTGATTATTATTAACCTTTTGAAGATGATTTGTTAAAAAAGTAGAATGTTGTTACAGTGAATTTTCATTGTCATTCAAAAATAAAAATTATGAATAGTGATTTTTGGACGTTTAATTACATGGGGTGCAATTGGTTGAAAAAAGCTTGCTCTTAATAGTTAATATTTTTTTTAAATGTAATAGATCTTATATTTTATAGATCTATTTCCTTTATTGCAAAAATACATAGTATAGTCCTTCAAATTGCAAGTTATGCAGATAATATGCAGTAGTGTGAGGGTGTCCGATTTTGGCTTGAAATGGGCGACTATGAATTATACCAAGCATTTAAATCTTTTAATTCTTCTAATGATGAAGACCTGAGTTTCCAGAAAGGAGACGTGTTTGAGGTGTCTGTTCAAAGCCCTTTTGAAACCAGTCAATCTAATAGGCCTGGATGGTTATTTGCCTATAGTAGGAGAACCAATGATGTAGGATATGTCCCAGGTACTGTTATTCTATGAGTCCTATACTATAATAGTGCAATCATCTGTAAATGTTGTATTTTTCACTTGAAATTACATGGGATGTTTGTAGTTACAATTATAACAGTTGCTATATAAATGTGTTTTCAACTTTTATAATTGATCCTTGCTAGATATTGAATTAATTTTTTTTGTCGCAGTTTTTGTCAGTGAAAAACATATACCATTGAGTAGATATTAAATTAAATATTTAAGATATTAATGGAATGTTAGCAATTAGCATGCTTTACTAATGTTGGCATAATGATCTGCAATGCTAGAAAAAGAAAATATCACTAATTCACTTGTTTTCCTAATCAATAAGCTTGTGCAGCTTAAATTCACTGCGTAGTTTTTCATTATATTAATCTTTAATATGCATAATTTTCTACCAATATGTAGTACGGAATAAATTTAAAATTTTTTTAAATATTGCAAAAACTCATATATTTTGTATTAAATTTATTGTACTAACCCTTACTTTTTGGAAGTCCATCTTACTAAGAATAAAAAACTCTTCGTTTTAACGCAACTTAACATTTAATTAAAAATAAGGTTTTAAATTACAATGACAGCTGTTTTCCTAGAATTAGCATTGTCAGATGGACATATTGAAGTTACATTTTGTTTGTTTGTAGCTACATATCAAGCTAGTTCCACATATCAAAGTTAATGACATTTTTTGTTTGCATGCAGCTTTATTGTGTATGTTGCTTACTAATTAGCATCAACATTCATTATAAAACAAAAAAGCTTTTTAATCTAGTATGTGAACACTGAACCATCTTTTCTGTAAGTTCCAATTTCTGTTTTTTAAAGTTGTGCCTACATCTAGATGTTTCATCTGCAACTCACAATAATTTATTTGTTTGAATTTAGAATTTTAATGTGCAAAAACTAAAACTAACATTCAAGTGTTTGCTACTTTTATAACAATGGATGTAATTGTTTCTCTTCTTAAATATCCATATCCATTATAAATAATTTAAAACAATGTAGTTATTACTGCAAAGAGCCATATATTGAAAATAGTTACATGGGTTCAGTCTCTTTAAGCAGAAAATGCATAGGAAAACTAAATTATTACATTTTATAAACAAAATTGAAAATTATGTTCTCCACATGCTGATATGTTTGGTATTGTGATGAGTTATTTGTAAACCACAATGAATCTGGTTTCTATGGAAAATACCCAAATTATTCCTAAAAACCTATGGACATTTAATTAAATTAGTGAGTAAAAAATGTTACTTGAGGAATTGTGTATCATCTTTTATGGAAATGGATTATCTTAATTTAAAAAATCAATTATGTCAGCATTTCATTGCTTATCTTTTTTAGTTTCCTGGAGCTAAAAATATAAGCAGACAATTCATTAATAAAAATTGTACAAAAAGATAAAAAGTGAACATTCTATTACTATTAAACTCTTAAGATATTGTATATATAATAAATAGTTGTTTAAATAATGAAAAATATATTTTTGTCAAATTTAACTTTAATTATTTATGTTAACCTATTTGTATCATTAATAACTACCTTAGTAAGATAAATGAATTTTAATTTAATTGTATTTCAAACAGATAGAAGCTGACTCATAATCGATACATTAATTTTATAGTTATAAGGCTATAAAAATGTTCATTCTTTTACTTTTGATTCAACTAACTTATCAAACATGTTCTTAACCAAATTTATATTTTAGTGCAAATTAATTCATTTACAGTTAAAGACATTGTTAAAGAGTTATGGGATGAAAAAGATTAAGATAGATACAAAAATTATATCTGCCTATCATCACTTATGCCTTATCAAGTTTATACATATTTAGTATTATATTGATCAAATACTGAATACATTTTTTGCATATATCTAAAATAAAATTGAAAAATGTGGATTACTATTATTAATATTAATATACCTACCTAATACATGTGTATCTGAAACCATTTAAAAAAATTTATTGTTTCTTTGTACTTCTATAACATATTGTCAGTAGCTTGAATATCAATAGTGTTTGCTACTACACAACCAATTTGTGTAATTTGTGGGTGGTAAGGGTGTTTTTTTTAAACCCCACCAAGAACATTAGATTAAAAATTGGAAGATAATAAACATAAATACAGGTTAATAAAGTACTATATTGCTTCTTTTGATTTTAGTTGAATATGTCAAACTGTTGGGTTCTGAAGTTGGAAAAACCATTCACCATCCTTCAGCATGTGGAGTGGAAGTATCCAGTGGGAAATCTGGTAATTATATTTTATTTTAGATTTAAATTATGTGGAAGTGGAAGAATTAATTGATTCTATTTTTAAATCCATTTCTGCAACAAAAATAAATTGTACAAGAGAACATTTATTTATTACCTATGTTCTGTGTTAAAACTTGCATTATTATTTAAATACTTGACCATATCATTTGTAAAATATTTACAAGTTTCACTCTCTAGAGCATCATAATTTTCATTATTTAAGACTAATGGAAAACAGTATAAAAATACCTTTGCTTACTTGTTATTTATATTATTTCACCTGAAATTTTAATAACAATGTGATTTCACTTTACCTTAATTTTATAACAAATATTAATTGATACATATTATTTATTCAATAGTTAGCCCCTGTACATATTATTAATTTTTACAAACACAAAGTTAGCATGTTTAATGTAGGTTTTAAAAAACATGATAAAAAGTGAATTAACTTATGCTTAATATTATGTGGTATTGAAAAAAAGACAGTTTAATTAAAAAAACTCAAAAACTTACCATGAAGAAATCCAGCAGATAAAGTAATGGACTAGTTTAGTAAGATAGTATTAATCAAAATGGTGATAGTACCTATATATTTAGGATATTACATTGGTATTCTTTTAAGATTAATATTACTCACTTTGTAACATTTATTAATAAATACATAATCGTTAAATTTTAAATATACCATCTGCTATTAACCAATTATAAAGTGAGTTTAAATGTCATCATTGTCAAATTTTAGCTTTGTTTATTTCTAATATTCGTAAAAAAATGTACATTGACAATGCATCTAATAGGACCCCATTAAGAGAGTAGTGGTATCATATATTTATTTCTTTTTATGATAACAAAAACAGAGAGAGAGAGAGAGAGGGTTCCTCAGTTTATTTTAATAAATAAATTGGCATATATACATAATTTAAATTTCAAGGACCAATTGTAGCCAAAGGGCAAATTTTGTGGAAATCTTATCTGTGCAGTTGAATCACAACAGGCCCATTTTAATGATGCAAATATTTACAAAAATACTAAACTAGTCCATTTCTGTATCTATTAATTTATATGTATCTCTATATAGATTTTGCATATAAGAAATATATTGCTAATAAATTGTGAGATTTTATTAGTGTACATTGTATTTTAAATATGTTTATAAAATATAAAACACAAATTGTATATACAATAAAAGTACAAAACATAAATGATAAAACAGTGTATAAGATAAAATTGTTGTAGAGTAATTTTACAATATTTCGGATTTTTGTAGAACTGGTATTTTGTAGAGTAGTGCATAAAATGCTTCTTCTAATTCATAACAGAGTTTTGGGTTTAAAAAATAATTTGATAGGGACTCATTGGACATACACAATGCGCAATATTTCACAATATGCTTTGAGATACAGATTTATTTATACACATATGAGTGTGCAAGAACTTATTCACATGTTATTACCTTTATTTTGTCCCTTTGTTAATATATTTTTTTCTTTGTTAATACTTATTTGTTTAAAAGTGATTACTTATTCATTGTAAACAAGTATAACAATATTAAAGCCTAGATGTTATTAGCTCTAAGGTATTATCCTGGATGTATTTCCCTCTGAGATCAGTATAACTGTGCAATGATACAGAAATCTATTTTTTAAATAAAAGGTGGAATTTAGTTCAAACTTATTGTTCTTAGTAAGATGGAATTCCACAGAGTAAGGGTTAGTACAATAAATTTCCTTAGGAAAAATTCAAGAGTGGTAGATATTGAAACATGTAAATTTAAATAATGTAAACTTGCCTTTTTTTATTTTTAAGTGGTTTTATTTAGCTAACCTTGTTATTTTTTTATTAATTTTTTTGTAAATCTAAGATGGTCGCCAATACAAAATGGTTTGCAAATTTTGTCACAACCCTAATATCGGTATCAAATGAAAGGTGTTAACTAGTAGAACACAGGTCACTATAAATATTAAAATCTTATATGGCCGGTTACATATTTTTTCAATTATTAATATTGGTATCAAGTTAATATAAGACAATTTTAAAAGTAAAAAAATAAAATAACCATGAAATAATGAGGCATTAAATGAACTTAATATAATGAGAAGTACTGTGTAATCAAATTAGAAATTAAAAACTTAAAAATAAATTATGTAAAATTCTTTTATCAAAACAGCTAAAAAATAATTCTGTAGGTCCCAGATTCCAGTCATCACATCTCCCTGATCAATATAAGGGATTGATCAGAGTAAAATATTAAATCGTTGGGCCCGTGTTTCCATCCAGTCGAATCAGTTTACTTTAAGCAAAACGATTTTCTTTTTATGAGGTGTGATGTCTGTAACCTGGGACCTACCAAATTATTTTTTAGCTTTGAGTACATTATTTTCAGTAAATCCGTTAAAATTAAAAAAAAATTATATATTTTCTTCTAAGTAAAGGAAGTAATACCATACAAATTCACTCCTAGTTCTTCAATTTATTTTATTTTGCTACTATGTAATGTAGAATTTCGCAAATGTATATTGTCATGAAAATTCTGAAACTTTACGTTTCTGTAATAACTTGATGAAATGGTTCTAAAGGGTCTTGCTAATCAGTGTAGAAACTCATCTTGAAATTACATTTTTTTAAATAATTGTATTAATAAACTGCTGAGATTTGTTTTTTAAAAATTATTTGGTTTTAGATTTTAAAGAGTATTGAAGTACAAATTGGGTTTAGATTCCAAGATCGTCTCCATTGGCCAAGAATAGGCTTTGCTTTTTATATTTTTTGGTTAACATATACAATAATCCAGTTCTTCATAATGTTTGGAGTTTGGCCATTTAAAAATCTATTTCAAATTTTATCCAATCTGAAGACAAACGTACTATGGCAGTAAGCAAATGAAAACATCCTTGCAAAGAAACTATCAATGCAACCAGTTCTTTCAGAGGCTGTTAGTAAATCCTACATAATATCGCTAGTCTGGCCATAGACCATTCAGGTTACAAGGGTAAAAAGAGGCTGATTGGGGTAGAACATTCCTGTTGCATATCAGAAACACTGCAATAATAACATTATCTGGTTAAAAAAGCAATGGTGAAATATAGTGGGAATAAGACAAGAGACAAGTCAATTAACTTATCAAAAAACCGTTTGTAAAGCAACTAAGTCACAATAGTCGGTTTATTAGGGTAATAGCTGATGTATTAACCAGGTATAGAATCTATACAGACTGTAGATTCTGTTTAAAAGTCTAGGAGTCCTCTACACTTTAAGAATTGAACTGGTTCTGTGTTAGCATAGGAGTAAACAACACCTCTGGATGTATGGACCTTTAATGTTGAGTCTAGTAACAAAGACAGATTATACAGGCATTTTGGTTTATATATTTACAATGAATCTAATACCTCTTTAATGTTTTGATTATTTGATAAATCAAATAACTTTGTCAAAATCAGTTTACCTCATTTAGTTGCTGGTAGATTTTTGATGTACCAGTTATATATGATGTGGCAGTCATACTGAAGAAGTTGATTTGGTGTACTTTAACCAAGTTAACCTATTTGGTATTGGTTAACAGACACAGGTGATTAGTGTGTGGCGTAATAAAATGCGATTTTTATAATGTGATAAGATAAGATTGTTCTGAAATTAATTATATAAAAAAGTGTGGTTAGAAAGTATAAGTAAACGATTCAGTACCTGCAATGTCCAACAATTTTGTAAAATATTAAAACATAAGAAAAATTACACTACCCACCTTAGAATTAATATATTTTTGTAATATGTATGTATTTACAATTAGTTAAAAATTTATTAGGTTGTTTTTTGTTAAAAATTAAACGCTTTATGTGTTTTTATGTAAAGTTACTATTTTATGGTGTATGACCCTAGAATTTCTTCTTTTTCTAAATTAGCTTACATTTGAATAAAGGAAGTAAACTAATAATAATTCAGATGTAGCGGAAATAATTAACGAATTAAAGATATTTCATTCCCTATTTTGTTCGATATTTTAAAATATGTTTTCACAAATATCTATTGCGAAGGTGTATCGTGTGCAATGTACCTACTAATAGGTCGTTATAAAGGAAGTAATTATTGTGACGTAGCTAATGGTTGAGACTTCTTTCATAGTACATTTTTACCAGGAGCAAAGATAATTGGCAATTAGACGTTTTAACTGGTATCACTTATTTTTGTTAGAAGAAAATATAATTACGATATTAATGGAATCTCAAGAAAAGTCTTATAAATTGTTAATTGAACTATAAAATGATAGATTCCTTAAACTGTTTTAAAAAGTTTTTTGCTGCTAAATGTTAGTAGTTGAACTAACTTTACTTAGAACTGTTCAAATAATTAGATTTTCAAATAAAACAATCTAAATTTTTTAATGCGTTATTATACCAGTGATGTAGTAAATGTGATGCAATATTTATACACTTTTTTGCGAGGTGCCTGCCTAAGTGTTGCATTTTGTTTTATGACTATTTGCTGTTGAATAAGCAGTGTTTAGATTAGACCAAGTATGGAAAAATAATAGAAAATTATATTAAAATCTAGATATTATAAGCCCCAAGGGATTATCCTGTATATATTTTTCTCTAAAGCCAGTGTAAGGATACAGAATATCCAAAAAAACTGTATTGTGTTTATCTCAATAATTCCTTAATATATTTTTGGTAAAACTATGCCTTATCTATACTAATTTAATCAAATCATTAATCGAAGTAAACAGTTGAAGAGTGAAGAACTCCTCCAGATTTATCTACTTATTGACAACTTTGCATTTATAATCAGCTATATCTAATTTCTAACTATGATCACAAATCATTATTAGCCTTTATTGCTAATAATACCGGGCTTTAATATTATGATGTCTTATTTCTTCAATAGTTTGTGAAGTCTGAATAACAACAAAAAATGCAACTTCGATCAGTCAATCTGATAATGAGTTGTCATTCGAAACAGATATTAGATAAAAAGTAAAATTTAAAGTAAATGTAATGTAATGTAATTTTATTTTGGATGCATTGAATTTGTGAAATTTATTGTATTAATTAATTTGTGCAAGTCCATCCATATTAAGAACACTATGAAAATAATTTTTGCAACAAATCTTGCACAGTTCATTTAAAAAATTAATTTATCTCAATTACAGCTGATTAACTTAAAACAGCTTTCAGTGAGATAAAAAAGTTAATTTTTTATATAAACCCTGGAATTTTTGTTGCAATATTTATTTCATGTGCATTGAATTATGTTTTTAGACTTAGGATTTTAAATAGAGTAATGTAAAGAATTTGGTGGAGATTTGAAAGAATTGTAAGAGTTTTAAAAGGGACCTATAACCTGACAGGGGTGGGGAACAGCATTCCAGAATATATTGGAGATGTACGCAACATGGAGACATGTCTGCATATCGAATAGGGAATTCTTTGCTGGAATAAATATTAATGCGATTAGAAGTGGTAAAAATATCACTCTTGTGGAGTGAAAGAAAATGAGCTAAGGACACATACTAATATTAAAAACTCTATTAAAGTGGGATTTTGCCTTAGGAGGCTAAAAAATTAGTTTTTTGTCCTTAAGTGCTTTAAACAGGTATGTGAAAAACGGACAAGTATAAATTAAAATAAATAAAATATACATAATGATTAAGACGTCTAGTACATCTGCAGTAAACTGGAATTAACTAAACCTGTGCAATTTGCTCAGATCATTAGACGAATACAATTTATTGAGGATAGTTCAAATCAAAGAAATTAGTTTAGAAGCTAAGGTTCCTATTACTGATAAACATACGAATGCTAAAAATCTGAAGAAAATATACTAAGTGACATAAAAATCCGAAACCCAGTTTAAATGATTTTATTTTAATAAAATTTGGTGAATTTATTTATTTTACTGAAATATACTATTGATAAAATTTTCAGCCTTATCAGTTGAAGATTCCCGTTTTTATACTGCTTATTTTGAAATCGACTAACAATCCAAAAATGAATATTGTAGCCGTACTAAAGATCCAAATTTTTTCGGATTTTGGTTCTTGACATTCTTTACGATTGGTTACGATGCCTAGGGTACGGAGACCTGTACGATTTGGTCAACTTAGTGAGTTTGATATGGGTCGTATAGTGGGACTTCGAGAAGCTAGATGTTCTTTTCGGGAAATTGCAGTTAGAGTGCAAAAAAGTGTAGACACCGTGGTTAGGTGTTGTCAGACATGGCTTCGAGAAGGCCGTACGCAAAGAGCAAGGGGTTCTGGACGTCCCCGTAGAATAACAGACCGTGAAGATCGCCGCCTAAGATTATTGGCCTTAGGGGACCATTTCTTCACTACCAGGTCCATTGCAAATGAATGGTTTGCATAACACGGAAGACCTATTGGAATGCGAAGTTTTTACAGACGAATAAGACGTTTTGGCCTGTTTTCATACCGACCACACTGGGTCCCCTACCTTTAAATCCAGAACACCGATGTAATCGTTTTGAGTAGTGCAGAAAACGGTTACTCTGGGATCAGGAATGGAACAGTATTGTCTTTAGTGACGAGTCTCGATGTTGTTTAGGCAAGCACGATAGTCGAGCGAGGGTTAGAAGACGACGTGGTGAAAGGAGAAATCCACGGTTTTTTGTTGAAAGGCATGTTCATTAAACTATTGAAGTTATGGTTTGGGGTGCTATAGCTTATGGTTCGATATCACCTTTAATCTTCATCAAAGGTACCATGAACGCGCAGCGTTATATTTAAGAAGTTTTAGAACCCCATCTTTTACCCTATCTTGACACCCTGGCAAATCCAACTATCCAACAAGATAATGCCCGACCACATGTTGCAAGAGTCACAATAGATTTCTTTCAACGTAATGATGTCACATTGTTACCTTGGCCACCAAGATCTCTCGACGTATCCCGAATTGAGCACGTTTGGGATATGATGTGTAGGGGATTGTTTAATGGACTGGGAAAGTAGTGATGTAGGTGTCAAACCAAATGATTCCAAACAACTTTTTTATGGTATGTTTTATAGGTGTTATTTACTATTTTTTTGCATTTTCTTGATTTTTGGGAGTTAATTACTGTTTTTTCATTGGTAAGTGTTTATTTATATGATTTACTTATCACTAAAGTAGATAGACGAACAGTTTCTTAAAAATATTATAACATAACCTTCAAAGTTGTGCATTGTCATAAATTTTAAGAATACTTACTAAAATAGTACTTTAGAATTCGAATTTGGAAAGATTTTGCTTATAATAATAACAAAATAACAAACAAAAGTTATTTCGGAAGATTTATAATGTTGCCGTTTGGAATCATTTCGTTGACATTTCACACTTCAACAGCATAGAACACAAATTGTGACGTCACACTTTCCCAGTCTATTTGCAACGTCCTCCTCAGACTCTAGAACTTCGAGAGGAGTTGGTGGTTGCCTGGAATGGGACATTGACCACCTGATCAGAAGCATGCCTAGGCGCGTTGGAGAATGCGTAACACATCGGGTTCATCCACACATTATTAAAGGTAAAAGGGCTTTAAAGCAGTGCAATCATTTTGAATTTTTTGTCATTTACTTATTATGCTTCAGTAAGTACTTATAGAAAATTTTATAAAAATAAAATCATTTAAACTGGGTGTTCGGATTTTTATGTCACTTAGTATATGTTGCTATATGCAGTAGATTTTACGCTGGCATTACCTTTAGGGAGGAATACTAAAAAATTAGAATATAATTTAAATAATGGATTCACATAAAAACTAGAACAACTTTAGACAAAGAAATGTCAGCAGATGAAAACTTTCAAATTTTGACTTGTTTTCGTTTGTTTTAAAATAATTCTGTTTCTAGATATCTACAGGATCCTGTATACATTATACATATAGTAGTTATACACGATATGTGTAGACTAGACTAGTCGACGCTACTCGTGTTTAAAAACTAACGCAAGGTTTCTTGTGGAATTGATGCAGAAATTCATGTAAACAGGATAAGTTGCCAACATAAACTTTAGCGACTGGTTAAAAGCGGGCACAATTGACGCTGTAACAAATATCTAGAATGTTTTTTAGAATTTAGCGCAATACAAATAGTAAAGTTGACGAACGCGCCAACCGATAAATATAAAAACGAACTATTTAATGTATTTCAATTGAATATTAGTTCAAATTATTTGGGTTTGGTTTCTTGTTGTAAATTAAGGTTTACAATAACTTTTTTTTTTAATATTTTGCCCATAAAGAAACAAGGTTTCATCGAATTTGTGAAAACACAATGTACCTGGTGCTGAAATGGGATTATATAAATATGTGATCCAAAATCCAAAGGATAATAATAAGAAAATAGTAATAATTTAATTAAAGGTATGTAATTCGTATTCCAAGAATTTTTTATTAAATCATTGATTTTTTTAATATAAACAAGCTTATTATGGATAAATTATTGATTTAGAATATTTCATTAATCTCTAATTGCCTTTTGAATTTCAGATCTAGTGGCAGACAGTATAATGATACGATAGAATACGATTTATTCTCTTTATAATTTGTTTGAGGGTAGACATACATTTTATTGCTGTATAAATAAGACATTTAAAAGGATATAAATGGATAGAACATGGTATAAATATAAATCGAGTTTAAAAATTAGAATTACATATGCTCTATACTAGTAGTAGTTACAGTTATTCAGTAATTTAACAAAAACATTTCCTACAGAATACCATATTTGGTTTTTAAAGAAAAATATCCCTTTTTTCCTATTCCTTTCTTATTCATTTATTCTAAAAATTAATAGGGGTTTTTATTCGGTATTTTTCCATTAAAATTTTTAAATTCATTTATATTAGGCACAACTTCATTTTGTTGTAAAATGTGGATAAAGTATTTCCTTTCTATAATTTATTTACGCAAATAAACTTGCATTTTGAAAACAAAATTGTGATAAATGGAAAGATCATATAAAAATTTTATAACAAATCTATTTTTTTCGCAATAATTCAAAAGTTATTCAAAATAAAATTTTGAATTTTTGAATTAATACCGGAGATACGCCGACAGCTTACGAACACAAAGCGCCATTATGACGTCATAATGTTAGTTTTCACTCATTGCAGTTGATAAAGTAGGTACCTACCGTAAAACGGGGCGGCTTGAAAAATTTTGCTCTTTCTGGTTAAAACAGATGCTGCGCTCTGGTGGTCGAAATTTTAATGTTCAAATAAGGCAGTATTTATGCCTAAAATGCTTCCTAGTTGAATTTATGTTGCGGTACGAGTTGTTTACGTTTTGTTATTGTGTTGTGCATCGCAAAAAAAGGTAAGATTTTTGTATTTTTTTTAACCTGCAAACTTCCCATTGTTCAGAACTCCCTAAAAAGTCTGGACTAGCGCCGTATTTTTTTTATGGTTACTTATTTATTGGACAATTGAACTATAACCTAAAAGTCTAATTTTTCTCTCTTGTTTATCAGTAGCGTATCATTTTATTTTTGTGTGTAATTTCAGGGGCGACTTGAAAAATGGTGCGTACCTACAAAAGAAAGCCGGGAAGTCGGAAATATCGGGACTATAGCGAAGATACCCTTCAGCGGGTACTACAGCTACATCAGCAAGGTGAAAACTTAAAGGATTTAAGTGAGGAATATGAAATTCCTTTTACAACTTTATATAGAAAAGCTAAAGGGCTACATACAAAATCAATTGGAGGTCAAACTGCAATGTCGATCGAAGAGGAAAACTACTTGGTTCGATATATATCTATTGCAGCGGACTGGGGTTATCCCTGTGATTCAAACGACATAAAAGAAATAGTAAAATCCTACTTGGACAGAAGTGGAAAACAATTGCCACAATTTCGCGAAACCTGGCTGCAAAAGTTTCTAAATCGACATAAAGAGCAGCTGACCAAAAGACTGTCTCAATCAATCAAGGAAAGTAGAGTCAAAGTTTTCCCTGATAGTATTAATAAATATTTCGACCACTTATCAGAAAGTCTAAAAGATGTTCAACCCAACGCGATAGTAAATTACGACGAGACAAATTTTACAGACGATCCCGGCCGCGTAAAAGTGATCGTTCGTTGAAATTCTAAAAGAGCGGAGAAGGTAATGCATACATCTAAAGCAGCTACTTTCGTCATGTTCGCTTGTTCAGCTTCAGGATTTATGCTTCCGGTCTACATAGTCTATAAAGCAGACCACTTATGGAGCACTTGGACGGAATCAGGACCAACCGGAGCCAGATATAATCGCTCCCGTACTGGATGGTTCCACACCAATATTTTTGAAGATTGGTTCAACAACGTAGTATTGCCATATTTTCGATCTTTGCCACCGGGTCCTAAAGTTCTGATTGGAGATAATTTAACAAGCCACATTTCGGCCAATGTTATTTCGAAATGTACGGAGAATAACATTCGTTTTATCCTTTTGTCCCCTAACAGTACGCATTTTACGCAGCCCTTAGATGTTTGTGTTTTTTGGCCGATTAAGACCGCTTGGAAAAAGATACTTCAAGAATGGAAAAAACATAATAAAGGGACCGTAAGAAAATAAGTATTTCCACGATTATTAAGACAGGCAATAAGCAGACTTTCAGATACTATGGAAAAAAATATTCAATCAGGCTTTGGAGCGACAGGTCTATTACCATTGAATAGAGAGAAAATTTTAAGCAAGCTAACAAAAACAGAAAATCAAAAAACACAAGAACAATGCAATGGCAGAATCACTAAAAGAAGTGATTGATAAATCTAGGTTTGGTGCAGCAACATCTGTTGGTAGGAAGAAAAAATTAGCTATTGAAGCAGGTAAAATCATTTCGCAGGAAGACCTAGCGCCATCAGTCCCATTAAAGTCAAATGAAAATAAAAACTCAAAGAAAAAATCAGCCGCAAGGTTATCATCTTCTTCTGAAAATGACGTGGATGAAGAAGATTTAACCGTTGACAGCGACATGGATCTGGACCCAGAAACGTTTTCCGATTTAGAAGCCAACATGGACACCGATGAAATTAATAATACGTTACCTATACAAAATTCTTCTGTCTTGACAGATTTTAAACCGGGCGATTTTATTTACGTTGACTTAAAAACTGAATCTGGTACCAATAAGCAATATGTGACAAAAATAATAAACTGCGAAAATGGCTCTTATCTATGCACATTCCTCAGGTTAAGTGATAAAATACCTGATGCCCTATATTTTTCCCTTGGTAGAAGATATCGGACTTGTGGAGCAAAAGGAAATTAAACAAAAACTGTCGAAATGTGAAATATTACGCCAAGGGCAGTTAAAATTTAAGGATAAATTTTAATTAGTTTGTATTATTAAGTATCAAATTTGATTTTCATTATTTTTTTGTAGTTTCTACTAGGTATCCCAAAGAATGTTTACTTTAAGTTATTTTGTTAATGTAGCATGTTTTGTTTTTTAATTTTTATAATAAATATGGGATGAAGATATGTTTTTTTTTGTAAAACAATAAAAATATATATATATATGAAACAAATGAAACAAATCATCCATGTCTCGAATATATTTTTTTGTTTGACCTGTAAAATTGTAAAATCAGTTAGGGGAACCCGGGGCGGAATGGGGTAGCGGGGCAGAATGAAGATGTAGATTTTTGAGGTCAAGCACGTGCTTCTACCTAGCGGCAATCACTGTAACTAGATCACGCCACTTCGGCTCGACACCGGCAGCCATGTTTAGTTAGTTTCGTTGATGTTTGCGGAGTGAGTGTGCTGATGATAGTTTTCGTGCTTCTGCGTTGCAAATTTGATCGGTATTGGAACCAAGGTAAGGTCAATTTACAGCTTTTAAGCTCAACTATCATTAGTGGATACTTGAAGTACATTTAATTAGCTTATGTTACATGTAGTAGAATGTTTCTTTACACATCGTTTTTGAGTCACCATACCTCCATAACCTAAAACATATCACTGGGGCGAACGGGGTGGGGCAGAACGGGGAAGTACCCCGTTCTGCCCCATACTCATTTTTATTGGTGACCATATTACTTAGGCTATTTTTTATATTTCAGATGGTTCGAGACTATAAAAGAAAAACGGATAGACAATCATGGTCCTACGAGTCTATGAATAACGCAGTTGATGCAGTTATTTCCGGCCAATTCGGTTACAAAAAGTCGTCTCAACAGTTCAATGTGCCCCAATCAACTTTGGAAAGATATGTAAAAAAAAGAAAGAAAACCCTGACTATAAAATTAATAAATCAGCAGGAAAATTTCAAAAAGTATTTAGTGATGAGCAGGAACAAGAGCTAGTAACCTACTTAAAATCTATGGAGGCTAGGTTATTTGGTTTGTCAATGAAAGAATTGCGGGAATTAGCTTATCAATTAGCTGTAAGGAATGTCATTGGCCATAGATTTAATAATCAAACCGCAGGACAAGATTGGGTGTCAGGCTTCCTTAAGAGACATCCTACTTTAACTCTTCGGACACCTGAGTCAACATCTGGTGCACGAGCTATGGGGTTCAACAAAGTGTCTGTTGACAAACTCACAAAAGTAGTGGACAAGCACAAACTAACTGCCTCCCAAATATATAACTGCGACGAAACTGGAATTACAGTTAACCCAAAGAGCAATTCAAAAATCATTGCCCTAAAAGGAAAGCGTCAGGTTGGGTTGTTAACTTCGGCAGACAGAGGAGAAACTGTAACTGCCCTCCTTTGCATGTCAGCAAGTGGAGCGTACATGCCTCCTATGCTGATATTTCCTAGGAAAAGAATGCAGCAGGAGTTTGAGATGGGATTGCCTCCTGGGGGTTGGGCAGAGGTACACAGCTTGGGGTGGATTACATTAGATACTTTTTTTGCATGGTTCAAGAAGTTTGTTACATTCTCTAATGCATCTAAAACATCGCCTGTTCTTCTTATCCTTGACGGCCACTCGACACACACTAAAAACCTGAACGTTATTGACTATGCTAGGGACAATGGAGTTTCCATGCTATGTATTCCACCGCATTGCTCCCAGAGGCTTCAGCCTCTTGATGTTGCATTTATGAACCCCTTAAGTCGATACTACAGCGAGGAGCTCCGAAAATGGCTTCGGAGCAATCCAGGAAAAGTGGTAACTTTATTCCAGATATCGACTATTTTTGGGGCAGCCTATATTCAATGCGCCAATATGAGAACTGCCATAAGTGCGTTGCGTTTAAAGCTACAGGAATATGGCCTACTGATCCCTCCATCTTCAAAGAGGAAGATTTTCTCCCAGCAGACGTAACCGACATTCCTGTTGAAATACCTCCTTCCCAAGAGGCTGTCTTATCACCAGGAGAAGAACTGATCCAAGGAGGCGAAGAACTTATCCAAGGAGGTGAAGATCTTAACCAAGGAGGTGAAGATCTTAACCAAGGAGGTGAAGAACTTATCCAAGAGCCTTCTCCGAACATTCCAGTTAAAAAATGCCAATCAGCAAGCTCAAATGATGTTGATGAAGTTTTTTGCACTGATAAGGAGCAAACACCGGCAAAGAAACCCCGGCTCAATGATGGATTGAGTGTCCCTGGATGCTCTCATTGGGTAGATGGTAACCAGGCCTCTCAATTAGGGGAAACATCCAAATTTGTAGTCTCACCCGAAGTTGTGATGCCAATTCCCAAAGTTAAGGCCACCACAAAGAGGTCAAATCGGAAAAAAGGGAAGACTGCGATCTTAACAGAATCGCCATACAAAAGAGAACTTATGGAGGCTATAAATGAAAGGGAAGAAAAAAATCGTATCAAGCAAGAAAAAGCAAGAATGAGGTTGTTTAAGAAGGAGAACAAATCGAAGAGTAAGGAATCTAAAGAAAAAAACCTGAAGAAACTTGAAAAAAAGAAGGAGCAGAAAAATAAAGACAATGATGACAGTGATGATGATGATGATGATGCAGACTGTGCCTGTTTGTATTGTGGAGAGTTCTATTCAAAATCAGTAGAAGGGTGGGTATCGTGCTGTAGGTGCAAAAAGTGGGCTCACAATTCATGCGCAGGCATAGACAGTGAGGACGATGAAGCTGTATTGTTATGTGAATTATGTGACGATGAGGACTGAGAATAGGATTTGAAAACAATTGATGTTAGTTTAAGTAGCCTTAGGAAAAAAAGCTATGACAAAACACGTTTTAGTAGTTATAATTAACAATATACGTTTGGAGGGAAGTTTTTCAAAAATGTTGACATGTATTTAATGACCACCCCATTCTGCCCCGATACCCGGGGCAGAACGGGAAATTGTAATAGGTGTAATTTTCAAAATATAAAAAAAATAATTGATGTTTAGTTAAGATATGAATATTTTCTTGTTATGTGCTAATGTTCAATAAACATGTATAAAATATTTCAGTCTTTTTAATCAACCCTTTTTACATGAAAAAAATATATATTTACTAAGTACCCCATTCCACCCCGGGTTCCCCTATTGCAACTTTCATGTCGCTCAATTGCGTCCCTACTAGCAATTAGAATGTAAAATAAAGGCAAATTTCAAGTCGCCCCACTATGGTCTAGGTCTTTCATATTTTTTTCCTCGGGAGTGGAGGGGGGTACAACTTTTTTAATTGTTGTGCCCGATAGCCACAACCCCAAAGTAATCTAAAATAATTTTTGTTTGAGTCAGATCGGCAAATAAGGGGCAATAGGTTGTCGGATATTCGAAAAAGTGTATCAAGTCGCCCCGCTTTACGGTAATCCATAGAGTATAAAAATACATCGAAACAATGGTTTACGTTTAAATTAAATCTAACATGCAAATAAACAAGAAGATGTTGTATGAGGAAAACAATGGGTTGTCGATGATAGATTTGTTTTCACATTGGTTTGAAACTTGTTTCTAACTTTTTGTGTGTACGCATTCGATATTTTGTGTTCGCGCATTAGTTTGAATCTGACTTCCACTCACTAGTCGGATGTTTTCACATAGTTTTCTGACAGTTTGGTGACAGTCCAAGCAGTTTGAGAATTAATTTTTAGCAGATTGTTGGCACATGCACGTATTAAACCTTATATCAAACAGTTTCTATATTGTTTGTGGTTTTTTTCTCCTGTGTTTTTTTTAGTATTGTAAATCTTAAAGAAATGTATTCTAATGAATCTTTCTTTTAAATCTTCTTTTTAGGTAATATCTTAAGGATTATTTACTCATACCATATTTTGTCTGCAGTTCGGGATTTATTTCAAACTTGACTTGCGCACACGAATAGTTTGAAAATTGTAAGAAATAAGTTTTTGATTTGATGTGAAAACTAACCTGTTATAGACTTTGCAGATAATCCCATATTATTAATGTATCGATGACGTTAGTTTCGTTAATCAGTATTAAAAATAATGTAAAGTTACTCTATATATACAATGAATAGAATAACTTAAACGCTTGAATTTTTACATAATATATTATTATAATACATAATATATTGTCATTGATTGTTAATGAATATTAAGTGGTTGTGATAGTGTTTTTTCTAGTTATTTAGCTTCCAAATAGTATTTAGACGTTTAAAAGTGAAGTGATAATGCAAGAATAATAATTATTATTCAAATCCCAACATCTCATTTCACAGGTTTCACAACTGACGTAGTTTCAGCTCAAGCTCCACCCCCACTCTTCTTCATTCCTCACCTGCTTTGTTATTTACCCTGCTCTCGTCCATCGGGTCTTTTGGTTACAATGGAATTGAGAATCTATGAACGACTGACTGTCTCTTTGTATTTTATACTCTATGAAAAATACAGAGTTTATTTTTAACAATTTATGGAAACTTTATAATTATATACCAAATTTAAGAATTTATAAAAACTATTTAATGTTAATGGTAAAATGAGAATAATTTAAACAAAAACTCTCATTCGAAAAACTCATTATACACTTGTATTATAAATAGTTGTATTATAACGTACAATTAAATCAAACTAAATTGAAACTATTATGTTTTTGACATTTAATTTGACAGGTAATAAATAAAACAAATAAAATCGTATTAAATTTTTGGAAAATAGATTTGTCGTGGGAATCGAACCCTCGTCCTGTCGCTTACAAGGCGAACGCTCTATTTCTCACCCACTACGGCTTTGAATGTGCAATTTGCGGACGCAATGATAAATACTGCTTCACCAAATACTCATAACTAGTAAAACGCCTAGCCTTCATTGTCTTAGGTGGTCGGATAGTAATAACCAATACGCTTCCTTCTTCTTTGATATCCTTTAAGCGCTAATCGCATAAGTTACATCTTCTAGAATACCTAAAGATGCCAAAAATGGATACCACCTTCAAAAATAAATACGTAATGTCCGGCGCAACAGTGTTGGATTCATCCCCAAGAGGACGCCTACCAACCAAACACAAACAAATAATTACCCTAGCATACTTCAAGACGGGCGGCGGTCCTTCACACACCCCCGCCATACAATCATAACACTCACGCCATCAGGAATGTTCCCTTTCCCAAATCATAATCTCTACTGCCTTGCTTACCTCCATCCATTCTTTCCCCCCTCTCAACAGTACGTCCCCAAGTTATCCCAATACACTGCCTCTCCAATTTTCCTCTCCAATCGCTGTAACACTTCCTCGTTCTTCCATGCGCTATCCTGCATTTCTCCAGGTTTATCTATAAAACCGTCCATCCGTAATTCTTCCGTTCTCCCTCTCTTTGCCTTCCCCTACTTCCTATTTTACCATACTCCTCTCTAAGGGGTCTAGGGGGGCCCTCATTTTGTTTTCCTTCTCTTTACTTCCTTCGTCACTTGAAACCTTTTGCTCCATTTTACAACCTAGATCCCTTGCATTGTGCCCTCTAACCCCACAAACTCTACAAAGGAACGCCTGTCTACAGTTCCTGACCATGTGCTACTCGCTGCATAGCCAGCATTTGGCCTTGTCATTGACTCCCTCTGCTTTACACATTGCAACCTTGTGCCCTTTCACTCCACAACCAAAGCATCTACCCTCCATAAATGTAACACTATTTCACCTCAATTTCATCTCCCTTTTTCCAAGCCAAACTTCCGCCTTTTCCCATTCCGCAGTCACCACCGCCATCTGCATTCCATTCCAATCTCTAGTATTTAAAAAATCGATATTAGAATTCAGGTTTAAGCACTGCGATGACAAAAATTAATCTTTGATGACAGATTGCAGTTAATTTTTGTTTTTCTCATTTTCATAACAACCAAAGGTATACTGATTTCAAGAATTTAACCATTTTTAACTGCCATTTTTTGTAGTAATATACATAGTAACATACATGATTTCAAACTGCACCAAAAAAATGGGGTAAAGTATTCGTCAATAACTAGTCTTAAAAATACTTGCTCCATTTCAATTGAAAAACCGCTAGTGTTTTGAATCCCTATTTATGCACTTATACTTTAATTACTATTTATTCCATACAATCTGTCTTTTTAAAACTTCGTTTTACTGGAACACTAATATTTTTCCTCAAAATATACTAAGTGACATAAAAGTCCGAACACCCAGTTTAAATGATTTTATTTTAGTAAGTAAACTTTCTAATTCTGCCCTATCATGGTATCACTCAAAGCTAGAACTTGTGTCATTGGGCTGGAATGAACTTAAATTAGAACTTTTGTTAATGTATTCCTGTCGAACAGATAAAGTAGCCCTTATGAAGAAATTTGAAGCTAGAAGATGGAGACGAGGTGAAAAGTTCTCAATGTATTACCATGACAAGGTTATCCTAGGCAATGCTGTTGGCTTAAGTGAACAAGATATGATAGACTATATTATTGACGATTTTACTAATGATACGTTACAGATGCAGACAAGAATGCAAGAATTTAAATCCCTGGAAGATTTATTGAGAATTATGACAAACATTATGCCAGCTGAAAGATCAGCCATACATTCAACTTCTCAATATCCGAATCACAGCCAATCAGTAGTTATGAAAACCAATAAAGAAGTTACACCCTCCCGCAAATGCTATAATTGCTTTGAAAGTGGTCACCTATTTGTTGAATTTATTTATTTTACTGAAATAAACAATTGATAAAATTTTCAGCCTTAGCAGTTGAAGATTCCGGTTTCTATACTGCTTTTTTTAAAATCCACTAACAATCCAAAAATGAATATTGTAGCCGTAGTAAAAATCCAAATTTTGCGGATTTCGGTTCTTGACATTCTTTGCGATTGGTTACGATGCCTAGGGTACGGAGACCTGTACGATTTCGTCAACTTAGTGAGTTTGATAGGGGTCGTATAGTGGAAGCTAGATTTTATTTTCGGGAAATTGCAGTTAGAGTGTAGACACCGTGGTTAGGTGTTGTCAGACATGGCGTCGAGAAGGCCGTACACAAAGAGCAAAGGGCTCTGGACGCCCCCGTAGAACAACAGACCGTGAAGATCGCCGTCTAAGATTATTGGCCTTAGGGGACCGTTTCTCCACTACCAGGCCCATTGCAAATGAATGGTTTGCAGAACACGGAAGACCTATTGGTATGCGAAGTGTTTACCGACGAATAAGATGTTTTGGCCTGTTTTCATACCGACCACACTGGGTCCTCCCTTTAACTCCAGAACACCGACATAATCGCCTTGAGTGGTGCAGAGAATAGTATTGTCTTTAGTGACGAGTCTCGATTTTGTTTAGGCAAGCACGATAGTCGAGCGAGGGTTAGAAGACGACGTGGTGAAAGGAGAAATCCATGGTTTTTTGTTGAAAGGCATGTTCATTAAACTATTGGAGTTACGGTTTGGGGTGCTATAGCTTATGATTCGAGATCACCTTTAATCTTCACCACAGGTAACATGAACACGCAGCGTTATATCCAAGAAGTTTTAGAACCCCATCTTTTACCCTATATTGACACCCTGGCAAATCCAATCCAACAAGATAATGCGCGACCATATGTCGCAAGAGTCACAATAGACTTCTTTCAACATAATGATGTAACATTGTTACCTTGGCCACCAAGATCTCCCGACTTATTTCCAATTGAGCACGTGTGGTATACAATGGGTAGAAAATTGCTCAATTTGCAACGTCCTCATCAGACTCTAGAAAAACACAGGAGGACATTGACCAACTGATCAGAAGCATGCCTAGGCGCGTTGGAGAATGCGTAACACATCAGGGTGCATCCACACATTATTAAAGGTAATAGGGCTTTAAAGCAGTGCAATCATTTTGAAATTTTTGTCATTTACTTATGCTACTTATGCTACAAAATTTTATAAAAATAAAATCATTTAAACTGGGTGTTCGGATTTTTATGTCACTTAGCATACATTTCAGTTTTTACAATAATAAAAAATTAAATTAAAATATGGTTTTTTTTAGAGGATTCTTTCAAGATTTATTTATAATTAATAAGAGGATGTCACGAACTTACGTGATCTTTGGATGATCTTGATGAAAATATGAAAAAATCTTTGTTATGACACAAATTACTTTTGCAATATTTGAAGGTGAAACAAGTCTAATTTAAAAATTCAGCAATAATTTTAATTTTTTTGTGGTGCTTTAATGCGAGAATATTTTTATTTACACACACTGTGCATTGGTTCATATTTTGATTTATTAAAAAGTTTAATAACAGGTTTTGCAGACACGCAATTAGATTTATAGGTGTAATAAATTAGGTACGAAGCCGGAAATTTTAAATATGCTATAAAAAATTAACCGATTCGAACGTCGCGTTATAGGATTTATAGATTTTGGAGTTGTCACGTTATGACTATACAGTTTGAAATTATATTAATAATAGTGGGGATTTATAAGTCATCATATAAATTAAGGAAGATAGACACGCATTTCTGTGCATTTTGTTGCTTCGGTCTTATGCTACATTTACGTGCTTGCCATGGCTTCTTGGCAAACTTCCACAAACACCAAACGTTTATGTGTCATTTTCACGCTTGCGAGTGCGTTAGTGTTTTCTGGACAGGCAAGCATAGCAGACGTGGACTTCTAATATTAAGAAAGTTACTTCAAGAATTCTCGACATAGATAATTGGGACCTACAGTTTCACGCCGGATCCGAACGGCAAAGTGAGAGGTTTTCCTGGGCAGAATACTTTCGGTGGTTTGCAATTGTCTTCTGGAAGGGGTGTATATTTGTCGATATTTTTCATCGACACTGGAAATCGAACCCAGAACCTTTCGCATGACAACCAACCCACTTGACCACCACATCACGGTGACTACATTTAAGTGTTAACTGTTAATAAAATAACTATTTATGCTATCAGTTACGAAATGCCTAATTTTGTGTAACGAACGAAGTGAGTATCGCAAAAACTCACCAAATCATCCAGGTACTGGAATTAGCTGGAAGGACTGAGGCAATCTGAGAAACTACTCGTGAACTATGACCAGAAGAGATCTCTTAGCTGCCTCAACCTCAGTAAAAAGGCTCCGATTTATAACGGGAATATTAACCGGGCATTGCCGGATAATACTAGGGTTAGCAGATGTAGCAAAGTGCGGATTCTGTGAGGATGAGGATCAAACCTCAATACTCATACCCTCAGAATGCCCTGCCTTGCAGAAGTCTAGGGCCAGATACCTAGGAGCACATGAAATAGAAGTGGGGGATCTACCTGACGATGTCCTAAACTTCCTCAGGAAAATAGCACTCGAAGAGCTGCTATCAATCTGAGAAAACATCAGAACTTGGCAAGTAAGGGGGGACACAATAGATCATATAGGTTGCAGTGTACTTGTCACACCTAATTTATACAGACATACATATTTAATTTTAATTAAGTGTATTTTCATGCAATATTTACACTCGTTAAAATCCTAATTTTTAACATGACTAACAAATAAAATAAATTTTATAAATAAAGTTAAAAAAATTATTATTATAAAAAATATTGGAGTCGTTGCCATATCGTATAAACCACGCTTTGGAAAGTGTATTCCTTGCACTCGTTACGTTTCCGCCCTTGCTTTACTCGTGCGTAATATTTCACTTTCCACACTTGTTATGTAATATACTATTAGGTACGACATCGCGCGACACGAATCGGCATCCAAGTTTAAATTTAACTCGGGAAACCGATTGTCATTACGCTGCCTTAGTGTGACGTCATATGACAGTTACTGTATCATGTTTTGTCATTAAATGTTTAAATGGTAGAGGTCTCCCAACGAAAGTTTGGGACAGCCACGTGTTAGTCAGCGCAGGTAGGTGGAGTCTTTCTATCAGTGGCAGATGGAAATAAAAGTATATTATACATCTTAAATTAATTTTTAATGTATGATGCATAATTAAGAATAATTTATTTATATAAATCTGTTATCCTTTTTTATTTTAAATATCCTACTAATTTTAATTAACAGATGCTAATTTCAGTCTGAATCATCGGACGAATGTAAAGCCTGTACTCCTAAACTTATATCACTATCGTCATCTTCACAACTTTCTTCAGATGAACCAGTGTTTACCATAAATTTTAAATGTCCAGCAAATGCTCTTTTTCGATTTGAGTATCTTCATATTTTTTAACATGCTTACATATTTATATTAATCCACTGATCTGTTGACACTTCACTAAACTTCCTTCTTGTCAAATTTTCCACGTCATTCAACACTGACTGTGTAGTCCTAATCCTCTTTTTCCAATTTTTTTAGAGCCATATCGAAATAACCCGACGAATACTAGAATAAACTACATAAAACTTACTACCCACTAAAACAATGCATACATTTAAAAAACAACTCAGAAACTCTCTCAGAATATTTGTAGCTAAATACAGTTTACAAAACCTTTCTAGCTACGACACTGACAAGCTTTCGGAACGGTCGTTGTTATGGTAACGCTAGTAAACAAACCACTGCGGATTGAACGAGAGGCCACATGGCTGTCCCAAACTTTCGTTGGGCGATCTCTATTTATGCTTTTAACCTGCATCAGTTGAGCTTTTTAGCTTTTATTCAATGTTTGTTTAAACAAGGGATTTTATTAATCCTTCTATTGACAATATAAATAGATTTGTTGAAAAATACTAGAAAGGCTCTTGCTCTTTATTACCATTACCTTCTATGTATTTCTTGTTGTTACCATATTTGTAAGTGATACAGATGTATAAACTTCTGTGCAGTCTAATATAACTCTACCATTGGTAAAACTGCTACAATTTGTAACAGTATCTGCTAAAATTTTAAGCACCTGGTATCCTAAATATGTAGGTAATTAAATTAGTACCGCGAGCTCCATCTTTCCGAAAGAATTCTTAATAATAAAATTATGAATACGGTCTCTATAATTATAATTGGAAGTTCAAAGTAGTTACACTACGGGGTGTGCTAATGAGTTGCCATTATCGGGTTCAAGGGTTTTAATTATCTCCAGTCTCATTTCTTCGATTGGTTTGCGGTCATATACAGTTAGAATATTATACAGTAAACTTGAACATCTCTTAAACTTGAAGCATCTTCTAAACTTGAAGATTTCGTTAATTTAAAGATCTCGTAAAATAGAACATTATTTAAACCTGAACATCTTTAACTTGATCATCTCTAAGAATTGATCATCCTTCAATTCTAGATCATCTTTAGCCATTTTGAACCACCTAGACAGTGCCGTAGCGACCCCAAGGTATTAAAAGAGAAGTTTTATTGTTATCAAGTTTACTGTTCACGTATTTTTTTTTATCTAAATTTATATTTATCTATATCCTTACAACTGTATTAGAATAAGTCGTTTAAAAGAACTGTTTGAGGATTATTTTTTTTATAACTTATTATCAACTTCATTCTTTTTTTTTTTTTTTTATTTAAAAAGAAAGTCGCATCCACCCAAAGGTTATTAGCGACGTTACAGTAATATTGGCTTAAATAACTTAATTAAATCTTATACAACATGTTAATAGAATGTAGATAGTCGATTATCCGACGGTATGGAAAGTCTTTTCCGAGAAGTGTTTTTAGATTATTAGGGATATTGTGCGTGACGCGGTGATAGTGTTCACCGGTTAGGACAGTCTTTCAAAAAGTGGTTTACATCGTCTTTTACGTTGCAAAGTGTGCACATAGGTGGCTCACCATTTGAACACAGGTGGGAGTGAGTATATCGAGTATGACCGAGCCGTAGACGTGTAAGGATGATTTGCGCGCGTCGATTTTTAGTTGTAGGTTGCCACGGAGATACATCACTTTTAATGTGACTCAATTTTGAACGAGAACATTCCCACTCCCGATTCCATTTACACAACACTTTATTTTTAAAGAATGGCTTTAGATCACTTGCGACACTCCGACGCTCGATTTCTGATTCGTCATTAGATATAGCGTTACGCGCACTTTCATCAGCTTCTTCGTTTCCTGCAATTCCAATGTGGGACGGTATCCATAAAAAGTTGACGCATTTAGAGTTTTCTTGAGTCCGCAGCAGTTCAGATTTTATCATTTTTTCTATGTTTTGGGGTAGATGTGTTGTAAAGTTAATATAGCGCTTAGACAGTCGGTGAGAATGAGAGTTTTGGGGTTGTTTACAGAATTTATGTGTTGGAGGGCCTTATAAAGCCCGTAAAGTTCAGCAGAAAAAATACTAGATGTGGTGGGAAGTTTGAACTGAAGAGTGACATTGGCTGTAACAACTGCTACACCTACACCCATCTCGCATTTAGATGCATCAGTATATATTTTAGCGTACTGTTGGTATTGTCCGTTTAGCATTGAGCTGAGGTTATTTTTAATGATGGATGGGTGAGTCTCATGTTTATTAAATCTACTCAAGTCTATGTTGCTTTTGGGAATGTTTATGGTCCAGGGAGGAGGATGGTCTAAATCCAATGGAAGAATGTCTGGATATTCGATGTCCAGATGCTGAAGATAAACTCGAATTCTTTCGTAGTAAGGTTTTGGTGTACGGGGTTTATTGTCGAAGTAATTTGTATATTTATCTGTGAAGGTGTTGTTGAAAATTGGTTTATTTTTATTGGAGGCTACGGATGTGGCATGTGACAGAGTCAGGAATATTCTACGGTAATGCAGAGGTGGCTCACCAGTTTCACTGTATACGCTTTCGACAGGTGTCGTACGAAAGGCTCCTAGAGCAATTCGAAGACCGTTGTTGTGCACGGTATCCAACAATTTTAACGTTGTTTTACAGGCGGAGGCATAGGCAATCGACCCATAATCTATTTTTGATCTAATTAGTGTTTTATAGATGGTCAATAAAGAAAAGTAGTCGGATCCCCAGTTTCTGTTGGCCAATGTTTTCATTAGGTTTAAGCGCTTGTTGCAAGAAAGGACTGTTTGTTTTATATGTTCTTGCCAGGTTAGCTTTTGATCGAAATGCATTCCCAGAAATTTTATGGAGTTTTTAAATAATATATTTCTGTTGTACAATTTCAGTATTGGGTAGGTATCCGGAGAATTTTTGGAAAAAAACATACCAGTGGTTTTGGTCATCGAAAACTCAAATCCTGTATAGGTGGACCATTGTTCTAACTGTGTTAAAAAATGTTGTAAAACAGTTGACATGAGAGCGGTATTTTTCCCTTTGATGTAAACTACAAAATCATCTGCGTACAAGCGCGCTTTTAAAGGCTTCGGTAGATTGTTGATGATGTTATTTATAGCAACTAAGAACAGCGTGGGGCTCAGTATAGATCCTTGTGGGGTTCCATTATCTTCGGTTTGATCTTCGGAGAGAGAGTTATGAACTCTTACACAAGATGACCTGTTTTCCAGAAAGTTTTTAATAAATGTTAAGCAATTACCACGAATTTTCCAGGAGTGCAGTTCTTTCAGGATATTGAATTTCCAGCAAGTATTGAAAGCTCGTTTTAAATCAAAAAAAATTGCAATACAGGTTTGTTTCGTTGCTAGTGCTTCATGAACATCGCTTTCTAAGTCCAATATGTTATCAATACCGGAGCGATTTTGTCTGAAACCGTTTTGTTCCGAAATTAAACAGTTTGACCTTTCTAGCGCCCACATGAGCCTGGAGTTAACCATTTTTTCCATTAGCTTACTCATTGAGCATGTTAGACTTATAGGTCTATATGATTCGGGTTCCAGGCGAGGTTTTAGATTTTTTAGGAGAGGAAGGACGATAGCTTTTGACCAAATTGTTGGAAATTGATGTGTTTGCCATATAAGGTTAAATAGTTTAAGGAGGTATTGCTTTGAGGAATCCGGGAGTTGCCTTAGAAATATGACTGGGATATCATCAGGACCGGGGCTGGTGTTTTTTAGATTAGTAAGAGCATTATTCAATTCTGCTATAGTGAAAGGCAGGTTTAACGGACTGTCTTCATTATCCTCCGACAATAGCTCTGTATTTTCAGCGGCTTGTTTGTGTTCTAGGAATGTCGCGTTGTAGTTGGAGTTTGAAGACATTTGTTTGTAGTTCTTCGCTAAGATGTCAGCCATCTCACGTGCAGAGGTTATGACTGTGTTATTGACCTTTAAGCTAGATATTACTGGTGTATACCTGAGGCCACTGATTTTCCTTACTCTTTTCCATACTTCACTGATAGGTGTTGAGCTATTTATTTCGGATATATATTTAGACCAGGACGCCTTCTTGGCTAGTTAACTTCATTCTTATTAGCACCAAGGAAATCTATTATCTTTTATCGGTTTGGTACATTTTTATTTTAATTTTTTCTGACATCTTTCTGTCATCTTATGATACTTATCTAAATAACTCAACATAAAACTGCTTTCCTCAGTAGTATCATAAAAAATAAAAAGACTTCAGTGGCGCCCTTATTATTTCAGAGAAACAAATATTATACTATAGTCAGAGCTAATGAACTTACTCACCCCTAGCCGAGGTATTTAACCATACTAATTTTTGCTGTGAACATTTATAAATTTTGTTAATTATTGAAATATCTTTTACAACTAATTAAAGACGAAATTACTAAGATTAATAGTTGTTTTATTGTAAATTACTTTTTTTTGGTATATTGTTATTTATTAAAAGTTAACTAAATATTTTTATAAATTCACTCTCAACGTTTAAATCATATCACAAATTGACGCTCAACGCTTAAATATTATTACAAATTTGGTAAACACTTTGTTTTTCCTTGAAGAAATTTGTAGTAATCCCTTAAGAGCAGTTAAGAGCAGGTACCAAGTCAACGATTTATTGTGAAACGTACTTTAATTCGCTTATTTTTCTGCCTTTTTAAAATGGCCAAAACTGCGCAAAGATAAATTGTCTTTGGCAGAATAATTAGTTATTTTTTTAAAATTCCTTGTATAGCAATAGATTTGACTAATGTTATTCTTATGTACCTATTAAGTGTTGTAAATGCCGTAGGATTACATATGTATATATGACACACGTAGTTTTATTACATAAGGACGAAAACATATTTTATTGAAATTAAGACAACATAAAACTTTTATCCACGTTGTTTTTAAAATGCACTTCTTTTGTTCTATTTAATGTTGACTTTCTATTAGAATTATTTTATATTTCAATAGCTTTACCATCCCATTATATTATTTTTAAAGGAAGCTGTATTTTATTAATATATAGAGCACTTTCATTAATTAATAATGTTTTTGTTCCAGGTGTATCAAGACATCTTCAGGGAGTATCAGTGTCAGGTAAATAGATCAAGTTCCCATGGAATCATTATTCTATTTTTACTTGTTGAATATGATACCGCAACTAAGATTTGTTCGGAAAATAACGGAACTTTTTAAATTTTACCAGGGAAAGCGATTGTCATTTGGTTATGATTCTGCTCATCGCATCCTCAAACTGAAGATTCTTTGGCAATTCACATGTCACCTACCAGATGTAAATTTTGGGTTAAGGATATCACCACGAATATTTATAATATTTCGTTTATGCATCTGTAATGAAATTTCATTAAAAGAGTTTTATCTAAAATATGAATTCGTGAGCTTTATATAAAATTTAGCAGTCAGTCTAAAAAAAGAAAGTTCCCATTTTTTCTGTCCCTGTTAATTATTGTTTTGTGTCATGAGAACTTTGTGATGAAATAGTCTGTAATCACGAAGTTAATGTAACTTCAGGATTTTATTGTTTGGTTAACATAATTTTCCCTTTTCACGTATGTTATCCTCAATCTTTTTTATGAAATTTTATTGTTACAATAAGTCAGTGATTTAAAAATGTAATATTCTTTAATTATATTAATTGATTTGCTACTTTTTTCCCTTTTTATGAACCATTTGATTTACTTTTATTTTTATTTATCAGCATAGAAAATATTCTACGGGTTTGGGATAAAGTATGGAACCAAGTAAATATCTTTTAAACGAAAAGAACGATATTTATGAAAATTTGCAGGTAAGTGCACTATGATAGGCGGGTTAGGGATGTTCTGGATGCGAATTTTCCAAATCGATGGATTGGACGTAGAGGATTCATAGAGTGGCCTGCTCGTTCTCCGGATCTTAGCCCGTTAGATTTTTTTCTTTGGGGTTATCTAAAATCACGTGTTTACGTTAGACGACCAACAAACTTACAGGAATTGAGACAAAGAATTATTGATGAATGTGAACTAATACGTGGAGAAGTCTTGGAAAGAGTAACTCAAGAATTTGTTAATAGGATGGCATATTGTCAGCAAGTAAACGGCGAGCATTTTGAATATTTCAAGTAATTTTGTTTCTCATTATTCTAAAATAATGAAATGTACATCTATTGTACTACTAACAGTGAGTTATTCCTCGTGTTTACAAATTTGTTTACATTAAACTCAGTATGTATGAATTCAAAATAACAAGCTCTTTCAAAATTGTAAAAATATATAGGGTGTCCCATTTAAATTAAAGAAGTTGATGGCATTTACGGTTAAACCGGAAGTATATTATTATCAAAAAAATGTACATCAGATGCGTTTTGTTCCATTGCACTTACCTGCAAATTTTCATAAATATCGTTCTTTTCGTTTAAAAGATATTTACTTGGATCCATACTTTATCCTAACCCCGTATGTATCATTGAGTGAGATATGTGTTTTAGGGACTATATCGCTTATCTCGAAATTTTCACATAATCTAACCAATCACCAAGGCCAAGACAGCTGGTGTTATCACGAAAACACCAGCTGTCTTTCAATTCTGATTGGTCTGTTAAGTTCGGTGTTTAATCAAACTATTTAATAGTCCATCACTGCCAAGACAAACCCAATATATTATTATCATCATTCACTTATACCAAAATAAAAATATATTAAGATATTTAGATTTATCCATAAACATCTAATATTGGAGGTATACTCCACTTTAGTAACCCTTTATTTTGAATCCAAGTGGCTTCAAAAGAACTAATTTTGCTATAGTTCATTTGTTTGGAATTGGCAGCACAGTGAATTCATTGTAAATAAAAATTCTTCAAAGCCCAAGCAAGGGTGGTTCATTAAAAATAGCTAAAAGTAGTATATATTTCCATTGAAACATAGTTATAGTTATTTTTTAAAGAGTCCACCCTGTAATTAGGGATTAACTAACCCAAACACAATAGAAACCCTAGATAATATTGTCACAACAGGTAGCTGAATAGATCTCAAGACCGTAGAACCGTAGAAGTTTTTTTAAAGCATAATTCAAAGATCACCACACGCTTGGGATGGTCTCAGATATCTTAGCCACCCAGACGCACGTAGAACAGTCCTTTAAAGTCCTCTTTCCGAAGAGAGACGAATGGGAAATGGGGATCATCTCTTTCTCTGGGACGGACTACGTACTATACACTGATGGCTCCAAAACTCCAGAAGGTGTTGGAGCAGGAGTGTATGGTAGCAAACCGAGGGTTGAAATCGCAGTAAACCTCGGCTCATATGCAACCATCTTTCAGGCAGAGGTTTTCGCCATTGAATTGTGTGCAAGAGAGCTGATAAATCACCCTCTTGTAAACAAAAATATACATATTGTATCAGATAGCCAGGCAGCTCTTAAGGCACTGAGCTCCAACCGGCTTAATTCAAAGTTGGTATGGAACTGTATTAAAGCCTTAGAACGTCTTGGTTCCAACAACAGGGTAACTTTGCTCTGGGCACCAGGACATAGCGGAGTGGTGGGTAACGAAAAAGCCGACACTCTTGCCAAAAAAGGAGCAGAGTCTAGATTTATAGGACCTGAACCATTCTTTGGCATTACCAAAAGTACTGCCAAAGATATTATTTCCGGCTCGATAGAGAGGAAAATCCTCATGTACTGGAAGGATATCCCAGGACTAATCCATTCGAAGGCTTTCATCTCCAATCCCTGGAAAATTATAACTAAGCAGATTCTAGAGTGGGATAGGAAAGACCTACGCATTCTTATAGGACTGCTTACGGGACACTGTCGTCTAAGATACCACCTGAAGAAAATAGGTCTGAGTCAAACTTCAGACTGCCGCCTCTGCAGTGTGGAAGACGAGACTGCAGAACACATATTATGTTCTTGCTCCGCCCTGGAAAATACTAGGCACCGCATTTTTGGTTTCCCAAAATTGGCGCCTAACGACTTTAAACAGGTCTCGCCGCAGACAACCATTGACTTCGCAAGGAGGAATGGCTTGTATGGCGATTTATAACCCTAGGGGTGAGCTACAATAGACCCAACGGTGGTCGCAGTGGAGGGGTGGATGAGCGCCCCACTCACATTGAACCTAAACCTAAGATCCCATGACCGTAGAACCGTAGAAGTTTTTTTAAAGCATAATTCAAATAAAAATAAAAATTGAAAGTAAAATAAAAATATGCTACATATTAAAAAATAAGAATTAAATATAAATTAATACAAAAAGCACTTACTTTTTTAATTGTCGGCTTCCATTTCGTCTTATTCATCCGATGATGCTTCGCAGATTCGTTGCCTGGTCCGATAGGAATTACAATGGGTTCGAACAGTTTTTCAATATTGATATTGACACTCGACAATCGTTCTTCTTCCTTCTTCACATGGTTTATGGCAATGGTCCAATTTTCCCGTGTTACGTTTCCAAAAGAATTTATCAAAAGTTTTCTAGCATTATTCAATTTAAAAGTTGTATTGTTTTTTGCCACATTACCCTTTATTTGTGCCCATATTAATTCTATAGGGTTTAATTGACAGTGATAAGGTGGCAAACTTAATACAGTTATTCCTTTTTCCTTCGTCATTTCATCAATTACATATATTTTATATTGTAATTTGTGGCGCTTTGCAATTTGCAGTAATTCCGTTTTTAGCATGGCATTCTTTATCGTTATCTAAGAAAACCACTGCAGCACTTGGCAAAAAGTCCAATTGCTGGGAAAACTAATCTTCAAAAACATCAAAAGTCATTTCCTCGTGGTAATCTTTAATTGATTTTGATACCCATTTTCTACAAAACCATGTTCGCTGGTAATGTGTGCGATTATTAGTCTGCGATTTTTTCCTCGAGGAGCACAAGTATTGTGTTCTGCAGCAAATAATTTCTTCTGTCTCATTCAAAAATTTTCGTTTTTTATGCGACTCATACTTAAAACCAATTAGGAGTTTCGTCCAAATTTGGGAATCGTATCTACTTCTGCTATAACAGTCATTACTTTTTCGGAATCTCTTTATTTAAGTACCAAGAATGGACTTGTGGTCTTCTATTGATATCTCTATTAAAGTTATCGACCATAATGGACTTTTTTCCTACGTGTCTTTTTGGTTCACTAACATTTCCCTGTTTTCTCTCACTTAAAAATCGATAGATACTTTGTTCACTAACACCGGTCATATTGGAGCACCTAGTCTCCACATCTTGATATATTAGTGCATCATGAACATTTAAAACAATAGATTTTTCTCTTTGAGAAAACGGACTTTGTTTTAAATGAGCCACTTGTACTGGAACAAAACTCGAACTTTTGTCACTACCGAAAATATTCTTGGAGTAAAATAATAGATCACAATACAAACCACCAACACTAAAGAGTAGCTACCTATATTCTTATGTATTATAAACAAATCCTCAATTTATAGACTAATAAGGTACCTGTTTTTGCAATTATACACATAGGGTTACCTTAATCCCTTAACACCCCTAACAGCCACAATTCTCGTTAAAATCGAAAAACAAAATATTCTAAATATCTTATTATGACTACCTATCCCCTACCTAAGAACATTAAAATATGATGATTAAAAGAAATTTCTTAAAACCGATATAAATAAGTACGTGCGCTACTGATTTGGGGTCTTGTTTACAACATTTTACGATTTAATGACTTCTTTGAATAAGTATTTGCTGAATAAAAAAATTAAGCTAGTTTTGTAAGTATATACAAGTAAAATGCTGAACTTAAAGACTGTTCAACTACAAAAGTCATATTCACTTACTTAAAATAAAATGGCTATTTAAATATTTACGTCAAATCAGATGGCTGTCATGTGAATTGTTAATGTATCTGTTATATGTATTTTTTGTTTCTGCAATTAACACAAACAATTCTATATTACTATTTAAACCAGAAAAATGTAAATTTCGTTGAAATGCATAGAAATTGTTATGTATAATTCAACATCGCCATTTCCGCACTTTTATGTCAAAACAAAGAAAATACAATTTTTGACTTGACCTTTAACTGAACCTAGCATTATCTTATCAACAAATCCATACACATTTATTTTAACAATTATAAGTTGTTACATAATTTATAATTTGCAGAAAACAGAATCTATCACTTCAGCGATCGCCAACCTTTTCAGTGTGTTAAGACACTTTGATAATTTTGGAATAAACAGGGAGCTATCCTGTCGACTTAAATGAAATTGCACACAATTATATTGGACATACATGTGTTTATTTTACTAACACCAATACACACTTTTTAACTAATAACTAATATAAATATAGTAAATGACAACGTAGGTATATTGGTGATAGAAAAATATTTAGTCAGTTACAATCACATACGATTTAATAAAAGTGACTAAAAATAAAAAAAAGCATCTTACTATTTTAAACAAAAATATATCTTAATACAAAATGCTTATTCAATAAAAAGCCGATACTCAGAATCATTGACAATTTTTAAATGTTTGCTACTTCAGTCTTTTCTGACTAAGATCGCATTGTCACGACTAGCTATGATATATTCTGTATTTGTTTATAGGTTTTCTTTGGTGTTTTGAAAGTTAACAAACATAACGTGCTTTTTAGTTGTAGAAATTAAATTGAGTAATGTAGAATTTATGGGATATTTAAAAAAGTTCAATCGATTTTGAGCAATATATGAGTAGTCTAATTTAGTTTTTTTTGTTTGAATTTAAACATAAAAACGTAACAATACTGTCATACGATAGTATGCCTGACATTTGACAATGGCCCATGGCCAGATTTCTCTTATGGCCACTAGGTGTCATATCGTTTATGAAGAATATCGTATTATTCGATAATTCCATACGGATACAATTATTCAAATGCTTATCTGTAAGTCAATTACGGTATTTGTTTTTGATAAATATTACATTTGAGAATAAAGATTCACACAAATAGGTTAAACTGAATAACTCCTTCATTTTTAAGGCACCACTAAATAGAATTCAATATTTGTCTTTTACTTACTAAAGGCCAGATACATTTTGTATTTGAGACTAATGATTTTAGAGCTAAATCATTTTGTGCTAGTATCCTGTAATGAAATTTGACCTTGATAGCTACATATTAAATTCACCAAATTTTATTAAAATAAAATCATTTAAACTGGGTGTTAGGATTTTTATGTCACATATATACAAGTAAACTCTTCGAGGGTAGATTAATTAAACTCTGGGAATCTTAAACCCTGAGTTTTTCGATTGAATCGGCTAGTTAAATATGGTAACTGGCTTAACCAGTTGCATTTAAACTATATTCATTAATATGGTAGCTTTCTTGTCCTGTTTTAACATTAAAATTCAAATGTAGACATTTCCCGTTTCAAATGTACAACTTGTAACTAACTTGATTTGAATGACACTATGTTGCAAATTTATTTTACCTCTTTCAGTTATCCAAGATGTTCAGTCTGAACGTATATTAAATGTTTATATTTTATGATAAACAGTATATAATACCGTTTTCTTATTAACGTATTTGCGATGAAATATGTGAAATCAAAACCTTTTTTGTAATGACCTAAATACTACTATTTGCTTAATAAAATGACTCTTTTACGCTATAGTTGTACTTAACAGACTACTAAGTAGTGGCTTCAAGCATTATTTGTTTTATTTTATCAGTAATTATCGTGTTAAATCTAATTTAGGTTTTTTCTTTCAGAGATGGAGAGTAAGCCAGAGCATAAATTTGAAGATGTTTATTTCTTGACACCTATTCTCTGTAAGCATTGTAAGTAACAATTTTGTTTTTTATATACATTAAATCTTATTAGTAGTATAAACTTCAACATGTCATTTAATCGAAAATATCATTAAAGGAGGGTATCGGTTTTGGGCTAATGACTGATGTCATTATGGATTATAAATAAAAAATACACTTCTCAAAATTGTAGACTTTAACACCGCCCGGAACATACTTTTTTTAATTTTTAGTACCTGGCAACATTGCAAACCCAAACGTCAGTTAGAGTGTCATTTCTGTATTGCAAAATGTGTTGCCTAGCTATCTATTTACTTGCCGAGTCCCGTGTGCACCAACGATCGGACCAACTATTGGTTGAATACTCTACGGTATGCCTCTAGTTGACAATTTCAGCCAACGATAATAAAATTAGTAGATATGCACCAACATTATATCAATTTTTTAACGTTTTATAGAAATCTGGTTCATGAATCCATAGTGTAGCCACTGCACTATAGGTGTTCTGTGAGTATATCCACTACACCACAATTAAAAAATTTTGTTTTATTACGTGTGGTTCAAAAATGTTCTCATATTCTTACATTTTTCAGTTAAATATTATTAAATATTCAAGCCACACATTTAGGCACAGTGGTATTAAAATAATTATTAGTAATCTATTTTATGTAAGTTTTTTGCAAGTCGAAAATTTCTTGCATTAAATAGTTTTTTTTTAACAATTCTCATATAAAGAATAATAAAAACTCTTCGTTTTAACAAAACTTCCAATATATTTATTTAAAAAATTGCTTTTTTAACCTTCATGACAGCCGTTTCGCTAGACTTAGCATCGTCAGATTGACATATTGAAGTTACATTTTGTTTGTTTGTAGCTAGGTAGTTATAAGGCTAGACCAAGTATGGAAGTAATAAGACATAACAATATTAAAGCCTAGATGTTGTGAGCCCTAAGGGATCATCCTGGATGATCCCTCTAAGATCAGTATAACTGTGCAATGATATAGAAAAACCAGGAAAAAACTATATCATGCTGATCTTTACAATAACTTAATATATTTGTGTTACAATTACGTCTTATCTATGTATAAAATGAAGACTCAATCAAAGCAAACACTTTAAAAGTGGAGAACTTCCCAGATTTATTTGTTCATTAACAACTTTAAATTGTGGATCTGCTAGATGTCTTTTTATTTCAAATTCTTCAAGAAAATCTAAATTTTGTTTTTTATTACAAGTGTGTAGTATTTGGATGTCATTGGTGTGTAAGAGTGAGGTAGGATGTTCAAGTAGGTGTTTTGCATAATTTGACTTATCTGGTTGTTTTAATCTATATGCTCTTAAATGTTCGTTAAATCTTACTTCAAAATTTCTTTGTGTTTGACCTATATATACAGCATTACACTTTGGACAATTAATTTTGTAAACACCAGATTTCTTTAATTTAGGTAATTTTGTTTTTACATTTAACAATTTTGTACCAATATTATTTTGTGTTTTAAATGATATTAATGCTGATGTTGCCGAAGATATTATTTTTGAAATTTTATTGTAAATACCTCCACAATATGTAATATTTTTAAAACTTTTAATTTCTTTAGTTTGTTTAGGAAATATTGGTTTTAGTGACACTTTCTGTTCTTTCTTATTAGTTAATGTATTTATCAAATGAATTGGGTAGCCATTAGATGTAGCTATTTGTTTTATGATATCAATTTCTTTATCAAAGTTAATTTTGTTCATTGGAATTGAAAATGCCCTATGTATCATAGAATTATAAGCTGCTAATTTAAGTGTTATAGGATGATTTGAATTATACGGTATGGTTACATCTGTTTCTGTTGGTTTTCTGTATATTGAATAATTTAGTAAATTATTAACTTTTTCAATTTTTAAATCTAGAAAATTAATTGAATTATTTTCTTCAACTTCTAAAGTAAAATTAATTTTAGGATGCAAGGTATTAATATAATTAAAAAATATATCTAACTGTCGTTCGCTACCTACAAATTATGCAAAACACCTACTTGAACATCCAACCTCACTCTTACACACCAATGACATTCAAATACTACACACTTGTAATAAAAAACAAAATTTAGATTTTCTTGAAGAATTTGAAATAAAAAGACATCTAGCAGATCCACAATTTAAAGTTGTTAATGAACAAATAAATCTGGGAAGTTCTCCACTTTTAAAGTGTTTGCTTTGATTGAGTCTTAATTTTATACATAGATAAGACGTAACTGTAACACAAATATATTAAGTTATTGTAAAGATCAGCATGATATAGTTTTTTCCTGGTTTTTCTATATCATTGCACAGTTATACTGATCTTAGAGGGAAGTACATCCAGGATAATCCCTTAGGGCTCATAACATCTAGGCTTTAATATTGTTATGTCTTGTTACTTCCATACTTGGTCTAGGCTTATAACTACCTAATAAACATCAGGTACCTAGCTACAAACAAACAAAATGTAACTTCAATATGTCAATCTGAAGATGCTAAGTCTAGCGAAACGGCTGTCATTAAGGTTAAAAAAGCAATTTTTTAAATAAATATCGGAAGTTTTGTTAAAACGAAGAGTTTTTTATTATTCTTAATAAGATGGACTTCCAAAAAGTAAGGGTTACTACAATCAATTTAATTCTCCTATACGTTAAAAATCATATTAAGTAGGTTTTTAACCCATTCTGTCCCAATGCCGCATATATATGTTTTTTAAAAAGTGGGTTTGTAGTCCCAGCCGCCGTATATATACAGTAAAACCTGTCAAGAACGGCCACTAAAAATAAAAGAACTATTGGCCGTTGTATAAACGTGGCCGCTATTGTCAGGTTTTGCAGTCAACAAATAAAAAATAATTGGATTTTTGTTTATTTTATCAATTAAAGCAAATGTAATTCTATACATAAACGGAAAACTACTAAAACTAATTTAATATATATGTACTACATAGTACAAAACATAAAACTACATACATACTATAATAGGAAAAAAACAGATGTTAAGCTTTTTTAAAGTAGGTGTCAATTTTTGTTTGTTTTACATTTTTTAGCATTGATTTAAGAACTTCAGCTTCACATTTAAGTAAAGTTCGAGACACATCCATAAATATTTCACCATTATTTTTGCACAATAAATAATTTTCTACGTCCCTCAATTTTTCACATACTTCGCTCATATTAGATAAAGTGGATTTTGGAGTTTCACATTCGTCCACATCACTATTGTCAGAATTGTCTTATTCATCACAGTCCTTCAATAATGTCCGTAATACTGAAGTTAGGGCTCTATGTAGGTATATCATCGTCAAAGGAAGCAAATCCATCCAAATCTAAAATTTCGTTACGGACTGTAGGGAAAAGATGGGCAAGGGGTATATTATCCTCATCATCAAAATGTGGATCTTCTTGGATAATATCGTAGAAGCCGGCTTTAGAAAAACATTTCTTAACTATAGCCGGAAACACTTTTTTGAAAAAATTCATAAGGTAGATATTTTAACGTTTACAAATAATTATTATGAGTTGGCCATGATTGGTTTGTCAGAAATTGACAGTTTGACATTATTGTTTGTTAATTCAATATTGTGGTACATCGTAAATTAGCAACAATTATTATTTAGTAATTCAATAATTAATTCAATTTAAATAAGCAATAATGAATTTTACTACTGATGAAATTGTAGATATGACCTATAAAAATTCATTACTATCATTTGGGAAGTCATTTTGAACACCTTACTTAAGTAAGATAAGTTAAAATTACCCTTGTTATTTTTTATTTTTCTATGTGTTGTTATATTTTTTTAATTTCCGTCGGTTATTTTTTATAAATTTTATTTGAAATAAATTGTTTTCTTTTCTGTGACGCTATTTCGTTTTTGAATTAATAAACATTAATGTCAAACTGTCAGTTTCTGACAAACCAATCATGGCCAACTCACAATAATGATTGGTAAACGTTAAAATATCTACCAAATTAATACTTTGATGAAAAAATAAAAATATTTTAGGTATAGGGAGTACTACATAAAATTTAAAGAATGATGTTAGTACTTTTCGATAGTGATATAAAATACAGGGTGTTCCATTTAAAATTACCAAGAAAATAATGTACTTGCATTTTGACTTACCCTGTATTTAATTTAATAAATATTATGTAAACGAATATGTTTTATAATTTTTAACAATTATTAAAAAACTATGGTTGCAATAGATCAATGTTCCTATACTCCTTTTTAATTATACAGGGAGTTAAACTTGATACGATTTTCTGGTAATATTGGTTATAACTTTTTAAATACCCGGTATAACATAATAAAACTTTACATTGTTGTGATGTGGAAGTGATGCAGATTTCGAATTAAAAATAAAATACAGGGTGTTCCATTTAAAAAAACATAAGTTTTGGTGTGCCACCATCTTATGGATTGTAACTGATTTTAAAATATGGAGTTTAAAGTTGCCTACATTTTTTGTCAATAACTTTATTTTGTAATTTTTACTAAAACAGATCCACTGAGCTTCCTAACACTAATCAATCACCCTGTATATTTAAGACAATGTAAATGAGGGGTTAAATAATAGGAAGTAATTCTAAGCCCATAACTTGGAAGTTGAAAACAAATCTCTGTTCTTTCCTCTCTGCTTTTTATGTTATTTAAATAAAAAAAACTGATTTTTGCGAATTAGCCCAAAACAGCCATTTAAAACGATACCCTCCTTTGTCCACGAGCCATTTTTTTCTTAATTTATATAAATTTTTAACCTAACAATATTAAATCGTTCATTTGTGTTCATAAACATTTGGGAAAAATTTCGTAAGAATACGTTTTGGCCAAGTTTCATTTTAATTTTTCATTTTTTTTTATAATCATAACTTGAATTATCAACATTTTGGTAACTCAGCAAATTTGGGATCATAACCTTTAAAATTTAATTTTTATATTTAAATTGTGAAAACTGCACTATATTATCAGCTAGCTGGTATTTTTAGATATTAAACTGCTTTACTAAATTTAAGGATGATAAATTTTGAGATTAACTCAAAAGTTGCAATATCTTTGTTTTAAGATGGTGTATGTTTTTGCTACTTAATTAATTACTTTTTAGATTCTTTCTATGTAATTTATATATGTTTTAAATAAACATTATTATTATTCAGGCAAGTTGTATACTGTAAACTCTGATTCATATCCTAAAACGTTTGTGCTATAATAATTACTAGACGAAAACTGAGTATGGATGAATAAATTATATCTAGGCTCGTTTCTTTTAGTAGTGTAAGCGGTAAAGTAACTAGCCTGATTTTAGCATACCTACTCAGTTTATTATTGAAAACACCACAATGGACATCAGTTGTCGTGTTTAAAACACGATTTTACCGTTGTCATTGGTAAAGTAGTTGTAGAAGAGTAGAAGAACAGGTGGACGATTTACTTTTCCACCATGTAATCTAGCTCTAATCTACCAAGATTTAGTCCTCTTTTCAAATAATTATGTTTTCGTTACTAGAGCTGGAAGGATAGTTAGATTTGCCTAGCTTATTCTACCACTAACTTCTAGGAGGCTTTAGTATGATCGATGGAGGACGTAATCAAAGAGAGGTCGCAAGTTTATTTCAAGCTCTAACACTGTAGGTACTCTTAGAGAGTCTTTGATGAGGGCGAGGACAGTTACTGTTTTTAGAGACATTCGTTTTAATAGACATACAGTGAGAATGTATAGGTTTGCTTAAATTCAGTTTTTTGTAACTAAAAATATTTTTACGAATGCCTCGGGCAGGTCGCTTTATATTTTGAATTGTCAATTGACACTGTTGGTTTGTCCAGACGTAACTACAAATAATATTTTAATTTACATAAAATAATAGTATATTAAACTCGTTCTTTAAAAAACTCATCGCTTCGCGATTCGTTTTTTAAACTTGAACTCGTGTCATAACAGAATTCCATATGAAATAAGTTGTTTATAATATTTTTTTATATTTTGCCATTTTATCATTTTTTAAATTAATTTATTATTTTTATGTAATTACGAAAATTTTGATTTTGCAAACTATGTCGGTAGCACTGTGTAATTTATAACATTTGACAGTTTTGACATTTTAACTATGAAATGTTAATGTTTTAAAATATTTTAAAATGACTAATACACCAATAATAATATATTATATAAGTAAAAGATGATATTCATATTAAAAAATACTTTCTTAAAGAACAATATAAAATTAATAAAGTGCTCTTAGCCACAAATGTCATTGCTATTAGTCTTGTCATTAGATACTTCACTCATGTCGCCAACCATTTAAAACAAAAATTTACGTGCGTAAAAGTTACATTACAATACGCAAATTCGTTTTATAATGAAGATTTTTATAAGTGCAAAATATAAAAATTATATTAAATCATCCAGATTTTACAGAAATAACTGCAGCTGTCGTTAATGGTACAATCAGGCCAATTCTCTATGCATATTGCTACCAGTAAGCAAGATTTAATGCTAGCCCCAGAACTTTGTGCATTGTTATGAGTAAGCAAGGTGGTGGAAAACTGTCACTTAAGCAAGTCGTGCTAAAAATTGTCTTTAAGCAACAAGAACCAGTGAGAGTGCTTTTGAGTACATGCTTTTCTTCATGTACTGTTACAGCAATTTTCAGGAAGGTGCAAGGCAATTGCATGGGCAGGATGCCTAGCCTTTTCGTTTCCATGCATGTCTAGTGAGAATGAGATTGCACGCCTGGTAAAAGAAAAAAATGCAAAGCTGTATTTTTTTTGTAGCTTTCTTAAGCAACTGAAACTATAAATATAGTTATATTATATTATATAACTGTCATGGTGCAATTAACGAAATATTAATTTTATGTAGCATTAATTTTTAATTAAAAACAGCTGTTTATGGGAGAACATATATATTATTGAAAAATCCCAAAAGATCTACATTTTTATTATACTTTAATAAAGTTCTTTAGTCCTATAAAACCTTAATTATTCATGTGCTTTCACAAGTATAACCTAACCTATTATTCACTAGTGAGTAATGAAGCATTTTTCACGGTATAACGTCACAACGGCACGTATGTCTAAACTATAAGAATACTCTTATACTTTTTTACAAAGTGTTGTTTAATTTTTAAGTTTTTATATAATATATATAATATATATTAATATATATAATTTAAGTGTATTAAAATAAAATCTAACCTTAAAAACATACGTAGGTATATTCGCCATCATCAATAAATACTTCAAAATTACAAACCAATTTTCACACCAAAGTATATTCTGTATAGGCAACACATTTTACGTATGTGTGTATAATATTATGCTGCCGTGCTATCATACTATTATAATTAATAGTAAATTTTATTTGAATGTTGTGGACAAAGTATAGTATTCTACTCTCATATGACGGCTATTATTCACTAAATTGATTTACAGTACACCTTACAACTTTTGTTCTTAATACTTCTTTATAATGTTAATTTAACGAAATTAAAAAGTGGGTGAAAATGTATTGAATAATTTCGTAAAAATTGCATTAATACTCAAGAATAAAATATGGACAATATTCTCTTCATAAAACCGCATTTGTTTACCATCGTTCATGCTTCACCGGTGCGCAATGAGTGAATTAGAGATCTTGACATTATTGACGGTCTTATTTGGTTTGTTCTTCATACAGCAATCAGGAACATGTTGGTGACAGCATGAGGCTGCGCAGTATTCATTTGGTTGATTTCTGACTGTTTTCAAGCACATTTTAGGTAAATTATCCAAGATTTGTTCTGTAACTACACAAATGATCTGCGACGATACCGATCAGATTGATTTGAGTTTTTCAATTAAAACATTGACAAGTTAGTTCTATACCTATTTTTATTTTTTTTATTTTACTTTTATTTTAGTTTAATACAAAGTATATATTATTATTATTTATTCTGCATTTAAAATTGGAGACTATCGCAGACTGGAAAAATAACACTCAGTGTGAGCTAAGTCAAATATCTTTTTCCTGTATTAATTATACCATTTTGTGTTTTTGTTTCTGGAGTATAATGGTCTATCCAAGTTTCATCTTCAGTAATTAATCGGCGCCTAAACTGCGCCAACAGAGAGTTGGAAATGTTCATTAGAACACTTTTTTGGTCCAAAGTGAGCAAACGCAGCACCCAACGCGCGGACAGCTTTCTCATGCCTAAATCTTGATTCAATATGTGACAAACACGTTCATTGGACATGTTTATAGCCTCTGTTATCTCTCTAATTTTAATTCGACGGTTGTCTAGCACCATTTGGTGAACTTGAGCGATATTATCGTCAGAGGTTGCAGTTTTTGGACGTCCCGAACGTTCATCGTCACCCAAGCTGGTACGGCCACGTTTAAATTCAGCAGCACAAAATTTCACGGTGGTAAATGATTGTGCAAAATCCCCGTACACAGCGTCCAACTCGTCTTTGATTTGCGTAGGCGTATTGCCTTTCAAAAACAAATATTTAATGACAGCTCAATACTCGATTTTTTCCATTTTCATAAAAACACTCACATCAACTCACTCAAATGATTGTCAAACAACAACTGCACGTCCAAAATGTCTGAAATTCTAGTGGTTACCTTTCAAAGCATGCGCAAACACATTCCCCAACTTTTGTGTGCTGCCATCTTCATGTTGAAGTCGGAAACTTTTCAGACAACCCTGGTATATTCTATTGTTTTCGGTTAGTAAGTGTAGGTAGATCATGCCTATGATTAATACAATCGGGCAGGTGTTTTAAATACCTTAATAACCACTAATACTTTAACGTACTATTTTTATGACGGGAGATAATTATGCATATTTTTAAATATTTGACAGTGAAAAGAGCTACATATTATAAAAAAACTGGTATTACCTATATGTATATATGTATATAATATTTTAAAATGTCAATAGAGTGAAAGATAGCGATCATCAAATTCAGTGTCCAATTGAAAACTCCCGTATTTTGCAGTAATATGGAAACCCGAAAGACAAGTGCTTGTTGCTATGGAAATCCGACTGTATTTTAGCTCGGTTACATTGAAATAGTAAATAAACTTTTGATTGGAAAAATTACAGATAGAGCGAATAGAGAAGAATCGTAAATTGGAGATAACGTGGAAGCTCGTATTACAAAATTAGATTTTCCATTGATTTAAATCGGCTTTGCATGCAAGATAATTTTTTTAAGACATGACGACAATTCATTGTTTTAATAAAATAGCATTTAAAATTTTAATGAAAACTTGATGAAATATTTAATGATTTTTTCTTATATTCAGTCCAGACATTTTTAAAGATATTTAAATCGCGCTCTACAACATGTAAATTCAAAACTGAGTTATAAAATTCTAAAATTTTTCTCTGTTCTATCTAAATGTAAAACAGAAATTCACTAATAGCGTCCTCTATATTAAGAGCTTCTCTCTTCAGAGGCTGTTTTTATGAACAGTAAGATATTTTACTGCGGATTTGAAATAAAAAAAATATTATAGTTTTTCCAATATTAATTGCGAAAATCCATTTAAAAGTGTCAAACAGACTACCAGTCTAGAGAAAGCTGGGTTACGACGATACAGAGTGGATGTTTAACGAGAGAAATAAGTCGTTTTCATGCCATTCTTTCTACTTTGAAACCTAGTAAACTAACTCACTCTGTATGACACATTTAAATGGATTTTCGCAATTAATATTGGAAAGACTATAATATTTTTTTGGACCGGCAGTTTATTTGCTGACTGACTACTCGGCAGACTAGTTAGGTATTAAACCAGGAATATTGGAATATAAATGTATTTCCATTTTTAAGATATGTATTCGAGATTGCTTAAAATCGTTTTTACAAAAAATTTAAGTTATAAAATAATTACTTATAATATCACAAGAGCTTATATTATTTCTAGGAATTATTTAAGCTTGCGTGGTATTTGGTAAGAAAATTTTACATCATAATATGGAAACTAATAATTAATCCAATCTGACGGCTGTCATATTTATATTTGCCTGTGGTTTGTACGTTGAGGTTTCAGCTGTCAAAAAATTTCCACTTAATTATCATCGCGCCACGAAAAAATTTCCGGAAATTTTTTAAATTGCCATGGTAACGAGTCAAAATTAAGACATTTTATTGGTTAAAAAAATATTTATTAAATTATCCCTTTTGTTTTTATTTATATTTTTATTCGTAGCCAAATGAGGCTGTATCTCTATAACACGAAATGCATAATCAATTGGGTTTTTCACATCTTTAAGGTTGTAATCAGCAACCACTTTTATGAAAAAACAATCAATTTTTGACTAATATAAAAATTATGTTTTTACAGTCATTACATGGAACGCAGTTAACTACATTATATAGTTCAAGAATTGGGTCTTTTCAAATATTGAGTGGCAAAACATGCTTACTTACAATTTTTGTATTTGTTAGGGTTTTAAATATTTGACAATAATTTACAATTTTTCGTGAATTATTTAATTCCTTATGTATTTGCATTTGCAGAATTTTTGATAAATATTAAACTAAATGTAAAACTGGTATAAATTTGTTTAATAACCTGTTCATAACATACATCATAACAAGTTTTCCTACACCCCCTATGAAATCGACACTTAACACACAGTTTTGACACTTCAAAAATTGGTAATATCATACGCGTTCGGGATAATAAGAAAAGAAGAAGCAATATCACACTAGTGTCATCTTTTTTTAAAAACTCACAGATTGTAATAATTTAAGGAAGTTTAATTAATAAAAAACTTTTAATTTTGTAAATAAATCACTTTAGTTTGTTCAATTTGATCAAGAAATCTTTAGATAAAAAAATTAACACTTTTCTATCTATCCAACCAAATATACACATAGGTATGGATGCTTTCATTTCCAAGATAAAATCCTTCAACAGCAACAGAAACAACCAAAAATAGAGAATTACAGGAGTTAAATGTAAATTAAAATATTCAAAACAATATAAGGTTCCTCAAGTTCCAATTATTTTTTTTTTTTAATTTTAACACGACTAACAATTAAAATACATTTTATAAAGTTAAAATCATAATTATTAAGAAATATCGTAGGAAAAATCGTGTATACAACGTGTTTGAAAGTGTATTTCTTGCACTCGTGCTAAACGTTACTTGTGCGTGTACTTTCCACACTTGTTACGTAATATACAATTAAAAAACAAAAAAAAGTAATTTTTAGGCATTGAACAATTCTAAATATAGAATACACCTAATAGTCCAATCGTGTTTTCTTACAGCAAACTAATGGCACAATTTAGTCAAAGACATCATAACTAAATACAAAAAAAAATATTCCCAACCAAAATCGTCTATTAGGGGGTATAGGGGGGGTGGTTTTTAGGGGTGGAAATGGTTTTTTGCGATTTATGACTAATGCATCCTATTGAAAAAAGTCAAATGAAAAAGTTGTAGGAAATAAAAAAATTTTTAACTTATGTAGTAATCATTTTTGCCCTAACCTCAAAAATTTCCGAAAAATATCCAAAAAACCGCTTTTTTGGTTTTTAATTTTTTTTCTTTTACAAAAATGGTTCGATTGAACTGAAAGTTTGATCAAATATGCTATTCTAAAATACTGTATTTTTTTTCATTAAGAAATATTCAGCCGTTATAATAAAATTTCACTTATAAAAAAAATTAATAATTTTCAATCACCTTTTTTTTTATCAAGAAAGGTTCTCTGACGACTAATTTTTTTTTGTCTTTTTCGAAGAAACATAAAAAATATGTAGTTTAATTGAAAAAACTGAAGAAAAATTGAAAATAATCAAATTATTGACATTTTTCATTATACTTTGTACTATGGCATCAAAGTATAACAAAAAGGAAAACTATGTAACGTTAGATGATTTACGATATCAAAGTTATAAAACAGCTACAATAAAATCAAATAAAATTTTTTATTAAATATTTTATGTACATTTTTTTATTTTTAGTGAACTTAAAAATTAACAACCAAAAAAAAAATATTTTCTATCTTATAATTACTAATTCAATTAAATGTTGAAAATCATGTTTAAATGATTTCAAACTTTGCTCTTTTGGCGGAGCTTGATGATTCTTCTTCATCAGATTCATATTTAGGTGAACCGACAGTTTCTTCATCGATATCTTCATCTTCATTATCTTCATGAGCAGTGTGACGTTCTTCTACTTCTTCTGAGTCGGAATCATCGATTATAACTGGCTGAACTTCTAAATTAGTAGTATAAATTAGTTGCCCAACTCGTTACAATTATAACATAAATCTGTGCATCGTAGCCCTTGTTTCCTGCAACTACTCCAAGCTAGACGAGGGAACTGGGATAGGAGTTTTTGGACCGAGAGCCAAATACTCAGAAAGCTTGGGCACATACCCGAGCATCTTTCAAGCAGAAGTTCGCGCCATCGAAAGATGTGTGGAATTCAATATTGGAAGAAACTACCGCAGACAAGAGATTGTGATCATGTCGGATAGTCAAGTAGCCATCAAAGCGCTGAGCTCACAAACTGTCGAAGATGGTTTAAGAATGCCTGGGCAAACTAAATGAACTAGGCCAGAAGAACACTCTCACCCTCCTATGGGTCCCGGGACACATAGGAATAGACGGGAACGAAACAGCAGATAAGCTGGCAAAAAAAGGAGCTGAAACCCCACATTTGGGACCAGAACCATCTTGTGGGATCAGCAGTAGAGTAATCTTAGGAAAACTAAGGGAAGAAATGGAGAAGGAAAAATCCAAGTACTGGAATCAGCTGGAAGGACTGAGGCAATCTAAGATACTAATAGGGAACTATGACCAGAAGAGTTCTCTTAGCTGCCTCAACCTCAGTAAAAAAAGGCTCTGAATCTAACGGGAATATTAACCGGGCATTGTCGGTTAAGAAGCCACATGAAGAAACTAGGGTTAGCAGATGAAGCAAAGTGCAGATTCTGTGAGGAAGAGGATGAAACGTCAATACACATACTCTCAGAATGCCCTGCCTTGCAGAATTCTAGGGCCAGATACCTAGGAGCACATGAAATAGAAGAGGGGGATCTACCTGATTTGAAGCCCGACGATGTCCTAAACTTACTCAAGAAAATAGGACTCGAAGAGGTGCTATAAATCTCAGAAAACATCAGAACATGGCAAGTAAGGGGGGACACAATAGATCCTATAGTGTACTTATCACTCCTAATTTATACATAAATACATACATTCCTACAAATACACTTGGCAGAAAGGCAGCTTCTCACAGCTGCAACAAATTGCTTCTAAAATATTATCCGGTATTAATTTTTCGATGGTCATACATGGCTTCATAATATCGTCGGATATTTTCCAACCCCAATCCGTTGCAGTAAGTTCATTGCCTAGCCATTTTTGTAGCTGGTAATAAACTCTGTAACAAAGCTGATCTGCTGCTCCAGCTGTTGGTGGCAATTTTTCTAATTTGAAATTTGATTTTATTGTGGCTGTTTTATAACTTTGATATCGTAAATCATCTAACGTTTTTTTTCAGTTTTTTCAATTAAACTACATTGATGACTCTTTAGTTTATATATAAATTTTAGCTCTTGTCATACATATCTGAAAAGGGATTTTTTTCTAATTAACTTGATTTTAAATTCGGCTCATCTAACTAAATTCTACTTATAAATTTTTGTCAAAATTTTTTAGAAACACCTTAATGATTTACTCTTTTAAAAATGAGGAAGCGTTCATAGTAAATCACCCTCACTGCAATATCTCGATACCTCGTGGTCACCTCACGAAATACAAATATATGTAATTTTTTGGGACCGTTCCCCTCCCTCACTGCGCTTCTTAGGTCGCAGTCGGTCATCGATGCTTTTTGAAAGACAAAATTTTTGTGCTTTATATCGCGGTCAAAAGGAAGCATCGATGTGGGCACCTCAGCGATTGGTTGAAATCGCCCCTTCCCTTGTTCTTTTCCAGTGAACGATACTTCCCAACGCTTATTTCCTGCAATTATGTCCGTGGAAATGAAGTATTTACTAATAGAAAAGGTATTACAATCAGAGCCAATATGGAACAAAAGGCATAAACAACATCATAATACACATATGTCCAAGTTTGTAATATTTAGAAATAATATATCTACGCCTATGGTTTTTTAAAAACTCTTGTTAATATTTATTTTAAAGCGTTTTTAAATCAAAATAATACTAAATTTGATTCGATTTTGTATTAATTTGGTCATATTTAATTGATTTGGGTGCTTTCACATTAATCCAATTCTTGTTTAAATTTCATTTGAGCTATTTAAAAATGCCCAGAGACATGATATCATATTTTAATAGGTCTAGAGTAATTGCTTTGTTACAACAGGGCTTTATCAAAGTGATATCGCGAATATTGTTGGTGTTACGCAGGGTGCTGTATCAAAAATGATGTGAAGGATCGTCCCAGAAGTGGCAGATGTCGATGTACAATAGCAGCACAAGACCGGCAGATAACATTGATAGCTCGAAGAAATCGACAGGAATCTACAAGTGGCTAGACTTGAAGGACTGAATATCTAAAGGCAAACAATTACACGAAGATTAAAAGCGGTAAATTTGTATCGCAGAAGACCTCTAGGTGTTCCCAAACTAACCTATCAACAAAAGTTGTAAGGTTGCAAAGGAACAATGGTCCTAACTGGAATTACGTGATGTTCTCTTATGAATCAAGAATGGCCTTGGTTTCTGATTCGCGAAGAATGCTAGTTTGTAGGGCCCCAGGACGACAAGCCCGATTAGAAACAGCCCAACCATGTGTTCCATTTGAAGGTGGAAGTACTATGGTTTGGAGTGGTATTATGAGGGGTACACGGACGCCTCTCCTGGTTTTGGAGAGAAGAATCAATGGTGCTGTCTACATCGAGGAAGTTTTAAATCCTGTTGTGCGTCTATTCCGGGGGGCGGTAGGTGATGGATTTGTGTTTATGCATGACAATGCACCTCCACATCGAACAGCTGCAGTACAAAATTTTTTGGAAGAAGAAGGAATATCCACATTAAGCCATCAAATTCCCCTGACATGAACAGCACTGAACATGCCTGGGACATTCTTAAAACACGCATTATGAAGCAAAACCCTCCCCCAATTACTCTACGAGAACTGAAAGATGCTGCTCGTGAAGAATGGGAGAGAATTCCGCAAGCCCAGCTCGACCATTTAATCGATAGCATGCCACATCGCACTTTTTGACTAATGTGTAGGTAAATACTGGCAAAGGCATGGAAAAAATTGAAACAGTTGTTCCAAATCTTCGTTTTGGTAAAGAATTTAAAATCCACCACTTCGTTGTTGAAGGCACGTTACTATCACTGTCACTAGACAACATTTTCTTGCTGCGATTTTTGTGCAACTGAAGAATGATTACTACTAAACTCAAATCAGAGGCGAAAAAGCATCGATGGTAAACGGCTATGTTGATTTACTATGAACGCCTTAACATCGATGTAATAAATCTAGATAGACTGCGAGGTATGGCAGTGAGGGTGATTTACTATAAACGCTCCCTAAAATTGGGTTATCTTTATCAAAAGTTGTTAAATGTTAAAATGTAACTACAACCCAGAAAGTGGTTTGGATAATAAGATGTCTTCTAAAAATGATTTTCTCTCAACTTTATAAACTTGCTTTAACACGGTGTAATTATGCAAAGAATTTTAATATTTGAATAACTGCTAACTCCGCTAGATGATTTTATAATTCTTTGTTAAACTTGGCAGCTGTATTCTGCTCAACCAATTTGGTTTGAAATTATTTTTCCAAGCGCGATGCCAATTTGCCCTGAAACAAAAGAAAATTTCAATTAAAGAAATACTTTTGTAAAGTTGGGTTTCCTTTTACATTTTTGATACAAAACTTAATTCCAGTAAATTTATTTTTCATTATCTGCAATACCATTTATACAAAGTTGTTTTTTTTTGTATAAAAATGAAAAGAATCCTTTGTAAGTACAATCCAAAGCTTAAATATTATTAGTTCGGTGACTATTGTGCTTGAAATCCGTATTATGGAAAAAGTTGAAATTATTAATTATTATTGGTATAGTTAGAAATGTTTCTGTTGTTTTTAATTATTTTTTTTTTAATTTTAATTTTTCGTTATAAAAGTTAATAGTTAGATAGTCATTGTTCAAAATGTACTGGGTGGTCCAATAAGCCGATCTCTTGGCTATACAGGTACCAACCTAACGACAAAGTTTGGTAAATTTGTTATTTTTAGAAGATATTAAAAAATGTTATTAACAAAAATAGTAGATGTCTTTAGGGTCCATATTTTGAAATTACCTTAAACTATAGAGTGTTGTATAACTTATAACGTTACAAACCAAACATATGATTTTTTAAATGGAACCCCTGTATATTATACCGAATTTGGACTGCTCACATTTTTTTGAAGCTTTTGATATAAGGTTTTGATACGTTATACAGAGTCCTTCAAAAGGTATGGACACGTTTATGTAAAAATCGTAGGTAAATCAACGCTCTGTATCTTATTGTACGTTGAAGAAAAAAAAAGTAGTTTACCTAATAGTTTCGTAATATGATACAATATCACTGCATTCTATTAAATATTAATTATTTTCCCTTTTGTATACAGGGTGGACGATAACTCGTACCTTTCATTTTCTCTATTCTTTCAAAGGGAACACCCTGTATTTTATATCATAAATAGAATATCCGATTATGTAACTTTAATTTTTGTTAAGCATTCCCTAAACCCAAAGTTTATGAAACCAAAGTTATTTTGTAATATTTATTGTAAACCATAATTATTAACCTATTATGTGAAAGGAATAAACGTTGAATGTAACAAACAACCCTTAAAAATAATAAATTTTAATAAACAATTTATTCTAAATAAAACAAGTCTCCAAAAGTATTGTCTAACCATAATATTAAACTAAATGTTCAAAGTGTTCACCGTTAACATTATCTCAATACCCAAATGGGCCAAATGATTGGTCAGCTCGGTCTCCCGATTTAACTAATTTGGATTTCTTTTTTTGGGGATTATAAAAAATGAGGTTTATTAAACTCCCCCTACTACTAGACACGACATGAAAGAGAGAATCATAGCGGCATTTCGTCCTGTTAACATTGATATGCTGAAAAATGTCAATTATCTGAACTTTAAAATTGACGTGTTTTAAGATTTTTTTTAAAAGTAGTCTGTTTCTGAAATAATGAATTTATTCCATACATTTGCACCATACTGTATATCACATCTTATTCACAAATACTTTCCCACTCTCCCCTATCCTTTATTTGACAAAATTAAAAAAAGGACTTCAACTGCGGAATACAGGCATCTTTCTAGTTTACTTTTTTAACACTTGGTATAATTGGGCATATTTCACAAAACCTGGTTTTCGAACTTTTCTTGAAAGTTGAAACTTGAAAGTTATTTCCAGCGATATCTCTTGGCCATTTTACTAAGGCATTTTTTCTCATAAAGTTATAACATGAATAGTTTCCGATATATAGCCGAAAGATCGGCTTATTGGACCTCCCGGTACATATTGAAGGTAAATATTTTTTTAAGGAAAACTACATTAATATGCCTCTTAATTAAAGTTGAAGAAAATAGACTAAAAGGAATGTGAATATTATAATGGATTTGGCTAAAAAACATTTTCACATAATCCTATTAGTATAATTGTAAAACGACTACCAAGCCATGTCTACGATGACATAAAGCTCTTAACTAATGAGATCTCTAAACTTGGCGTTGACACATCATAGTGTATGCTAAGTTTTTTATATATATTTTCTCCGGTGCCACAAAGTATGACACACCTTAGCGCTATCGATTATCAATTCTATTAGATATTTTAGGAACTCTGTAGACAAATGCGCGATAAGTTCAATGACTGATAATGATCATATTTTTGAAATAAAATCTGTCTGTAATGGTAAAGATAGTGCGTGATATACCATAAGTATACTGTTTTTGTTTTTATATGCTCTAATTTTTCGATTATCTTTTGTTGTTATAGAGGGTGGAACGCTATTTCTCGGTTGACATGTTTACTGTGTAATTATAGGAAACAAATTACGTGAAATACCCATTAAGCCTCTGATTATTAAAATTGAAAAACTATTTTTAATTTTTTTTAGGATATTATTTTTATTCCTTTAATTTTAACTAGGAATTCTTTATGTAATAAGAGTGCTAAAATCCTACAAGTGTAAGAAATCACTTTCGCTCCAGTAATCTACACTGTTTTTCTTACGGTCATCTATTTTATGAAACAATATGTTAGTTACAATAACATGTTAAGTATATTGAGTAATCTTACGTTTTTTTTATGTTTTTTTATTATTTTATAAATAATTAGTTTTTAATCCAGCTTTCATGTAAATAATATAAATAAAGAAGAACAATTAATAATTAAATATCAATAAAACCACAACAAATTAAATGGTAAAACTATAAAAATCGCGACTAGTTTCGGTCTTAGACCATCATCAGGCTAAAAATTAAAAGATACAGTAAGGTAATGACAAGTACTACTGCTGTAAGTTTCACTAATTCTCCAACATCTAAACTTTCTTTATTTCTTTCTTAATTCTATTTTGAAAAATCCAACTAATTTTGCTAACCCCTATTGAATTGAATTTTCTCGTAGACAGATTCTTTTTTTTTCTTGATGTTATTAACTTATTCCCCAGTATTCTCCCTTCTGATTGTATTTCACTGTATTTCTTCTTGATTTATGTTCTTTATTAGGCTTATGTTTAGAACAAAATTTCTTTAAATTCAATGATTCATTCTATCAACAATCTTCTGGTTTAACTGTGGGTTCCAATCTCTCCCATTCTTGGCTGAAGTTTTTATGTCTGACCTAGAGGGTGTATTCTTAAATTCTAGTTTTAAGAATAACAATTTATTCTACTCGAAAAATGTTGATTGTTTTGTCTTGTTTAAAGGCACTCTTTCTAATATAGACAACTTTCTTACCTATATAAACTCTCTTCACCCTAAAATTAAATTTTCTACTGAAATGGACACTAATAACAAGATTTCTTTCTTGGATATTTTGATAACTAAGGACTTTTTGTTTTGATGTCTATAGAAAACCTTTTACCACAGATTGTCTTATTGACTACTACTCCTACCATCCCCTTTCCCAGAAATTAGCTTCTTTTAGATCCTTCTTTCATAGATGTTTCTCCCTACCTTTGTCTCAAGATTCTTTTAATAGAGAGATTATCAAAATATAATCAAACAGTTGGCAGTTAACAACCACTATCCAATGGGACTGATTCATAAGTGTTATTTTGACTTTTATTATAAATTCAGACTTTTTTTTAACATTATACTTGACAATACTGCAATGTCATCAAAAAACTTTGTTGGTTCATTGTTGTACGTGGGAGATATTTCATATAAGTTATCCAATGTTTTCAAGAAACATAATAACAATTTTGCTTTTAAAACAAACAGCTCCATTTCCCGCTTAGTTAATACAAAAGATCCTACACCTTTGCTACACAAATCTGAAGAAGACTTGAATATTGTATTCTGGTACACAGAAATTGTATTAGGAAATATATTGATTCGGAATATAAGAACTCACCGTCTAACTTTGCTAATCACATTTTATTAGAAAATCATTCGAGTGATACATTCGACATCAAACTTTTACATACATGTAACAAAGGCAATAGGTTGAATTTGTTAGAATCTTTGGAGATTAGATCTTCTTTGTTAAATACCTCAGTTATTTGTCTTAATGAATAAATACAACCCAATGATAACTACATGTTCTTGAATTTACTTTTCTTGTTTGTGTGGATGTTGTTGTTAATCAGTACTTTACTCGCAAATTAGTTCTGTTGTATACTTTGATTATTCATGTTGTAGTGCTCATAGAATTACTCTGTGTATTCTAAAGATTATGTATAACTTTATTCTTCACGGTTTATTTTCTTTAATTCTTATTTCTTCTTTCGATTTTCGTACATTGTTTAGGTATAACAATGTTATATTCCCTTCATATTTTACGTCCTTCCTTTGACCTTTTATACAGTTGTTTAAAAAAAATCCCGTTTTGTCCCTCTATTTTCCCTATATGTCTATTTTAACTAATAACTATTTTATCCCGAAATTTTTTATATTTTATACAACCTAGGCACATATTCATATATTTTACTGATGTAACTTTTAATTTTGTACAAGTGTATTTACTTTTACATGATAGGTAAGCTTTTCTTTATTACTTTTGTGTCTCACTCATTTTACTAAGTATGTTGTCTAACTTTATATTTATTATTGTTATAGTTCTTCTCCTTACCTTATTGTATCTTTTTATTTTTAGCCTGATGATGGTCTAAGACCGAAACTAGTCGCGATTTTTATAGTTTTACCATTAAATTTGTTGTGGTTTGAACTTAGTGTTTTATTGATATTTGATATCAGCCACATTTGAGTTATGGATCATTCCTTTGAAATTAATAATTAAATCTGTAAATCTTACAGGATTAAAGGGTTTGACGGCTTGTTGACAGTCGTACTTTCCGCATCAGTGAGAATGAAGGTTACTTTCCCATATGGTCCCAGGAAAAATTATTTAATAACCTATTCATTTTTCCCTAAAATATTTAATATTATAAAATGTCCTTTTTGAGGACTATTTCTAATAGCTCCATTCTTTCGAAAATGTTGAGCATTTTCCATTTTTAGCTTAGAATCCAGATGGCTGGTTTACAGCTACTGCAGCTGAATTGCGTTTATTTTATTTTGTTTATATTTTTCCCTCTCGGCGTCATGTTGACAAAACATCTGACAGAAGAGGATAAATTTGAAAGGACATCCTTTTCGTATTTTATCTGTTACCATAATATTCTTTAAAGATTAATGTATGTGCATTTATAATGACATAAAACTGTGATAAAAACTATGATCTTCGTATTTTAATAATATTTTTAAGGATTTTTTTTTTATTTAAGACTCAATACTTTTGACCTCTCCTCGTTAATTTGTTTATAAGAAAAATTGCAAACAGGTAGAAATAAATAATTACGTACTGATTTATAATTTCTTTTTGGTTGAATGCCAGACATTGCAGGAGAACACCTGTCACTGATGATCAACAATTGTTCGAAACAGCTTTTTGGCGGTGATCCAGCAAAGCAATATTTTTAGAAAATTCTTTTATGTATTTTAATCTGCACAGATTAAAGGATTTCCCATTCCCATTATAAATAATAGCGCTGTGTCAAAAATTCTAATTTTTTGATATTTTGCATCTTGATGATGTAAATTCACTTTTATACAATAATCAAATTGAATTTAAATAATAAATCTCAACACGGTAAACGGTCTGTTTTCAGTGAAATTCTGTTTTATTCTTAACAACAGTGTAAAATACACATTCAAACTTTTATCATTACCGAGTGTAACCAAATATATTCAAAAAATTATTTAATTTCAATGCCGGGTAATTCCGTAACTTCAAGTTATTTTAGAAACTTTTTTTTGCTATAGATTTTTTTATTGTAACTTAATTTACTAACTGAATCTTAATAGACATATTGAGGAACTACTGAGCAACATTCTCTCATTGGTCACCAACATGCATATCAGGAAGTAAAATCAACAAAAACGGCACTGGACGAAGTAGTCTACAAGCCCAAGGAGCACTTAATAATGCACTACATGATTATTTTTTTGAGGCAGCTGCATCCTCTACAGTATGTAACTGGGTCGAAGACAGACTAATCCCAATGTTACTGGGGGGGGGGCGAAGGCTGCTATGTACTGTCCGCAAGGGGGAGTACTTTTCCCCTTTCTGTGGTCTTTACTGGCGAACGACCTGATCTTGGAACTTGGAAACCAGGGGATAGAGGAACAATCATGCTTAAATGATCTGGTGATATTGGTAAGAAGAAAACTAGAAGAGGTTATCTCTTAAGTGATCTAACGTGCAATTAACATTTCGTCGCTTTAATTCAAGAGTGTTACATATGCAAAATCCTGATTTTTCAGGAGAGCACTTTTTAAGTTTTTTGAACGAATTTTTTCTCTAAAAGTTTTGCACTCTGCTGAATGATTTTTTTACTGGAGACGCTTTGCTGCATAATATTTCAATGTGTACACTGTACTAAACCTAAATCTTGTCTGGTTTTTGGCAATTAATTTCCAAACCACGTTTTCACAAAAAAATGTGTCAATGGTTTAATGCACAATGCAACTCTTTTTAACTAAAAATTCAAATGCCGTTTTGTCATTTATTTCCTTAATAGATTATGTTATTCTCAATAGCCTAATGACATTGTACGAGTATAACACCAAGACGTCATATATTAATTAGGTTTTTGGACAGAAAATTATCATCCCAACTAAATTTAAATTTTTGTACAATTTATAATGTATTTAACGAGTTAGTTAGTTGTTATTTAGTTATACTAGGTAGTTAGTATTGTGACTTAAGAAATAGAGACACAAACATAAGCTTTCTGAACACAAAAGAACTTTATTTCAATTTAACTATTAAGCGTTATCTGCTAGAACAAAGAACAAAAAAACTATTTAAAAAACTTAAAGACCATTTTAAAACTCAGCGTACGTCTTAGTTATTAGACCCTTTTTTAGAAGACCAAGCAGGCCTTCTTTTTTCTTTTCCACCACCTTTTCAGGATAAGCCAAAGGTAAGGAAACTTTCTTCTCTGATTTTCCCTTTCGAGCACTTGTCTTTCGCTTCTCTTGACTCTCGGACCTAGCTTCTTGACAGTCTGGGTTTTCCTTATCAATTTTCATCACATAAACCTTGCTTATCATCAGCTTAGGCCCAGTCTGGATATTTTTTACTGACAGAAATTCACCGTGTTCTAATTCTACCACTTTAAATGGATTTTTATTTTTACTTGCCGTTCTTACTATCTGCACATACTGAGATGGGTGGTATATACGCCCACTTTTGAGGGCCTTTGCCACACTTCTTTCGATTACAGAATGCACCAAACCAAGTCTCCCTCGTTTTGCGTATGGCCCTTTATGTAAAACTTATGGACGATTGTACGGATGTTAATGAAATTTTTCACAGCGTGATGGTAAACTGCTTGAATATACTGGTTCTTCTGTTGGCCGCAACAGTTATCGCTATAAAATATAACATCTATCGGGCTACAAGCAGAATTTAAAGTGCTTAGGTACTTTAAAACGCAAGTACCTATTTCCGTTGCGCCTCTTTGCGCTTAGGTCTCGTCCCACATGTAACAATAAGTTTCTTTCTTTTTGAGATTCACTATTGTGAAGTTATAAACCCCTAATTTCGAAACTTAATAAAATGGGGATGCCTCCCCTTGCGGGCAACTCATCACTGCCTGTAAATCATACGTTGCCACTACCACGTTATCCCCTGTTTTGTCTCTCCCTTTCTCTTGCCTTGATAGATCCTTTTGGCGATGATGATCATTGTACTCTGCCTCATTTTCTTTCTTTTCTTGTGCGGAGAGAAGGTTGCAGGCCACGCAATCTTCGCACTGATCCTTCTTCGGCGAAAAGAAACTTAAATTGTAGGTATGCATTGAAAATTTTGTAAATCATATGATACTGAACTTTGTTTTTTTATTTGCCTATTTGTTTTGCTTCGTAGTCCCGATAAATCTGTCAAAGTTTTACCGCCACCAATATAAAGCCGCTTTGACGACCTTCGGCAATAATGACTCTCCATTACTGGAATCCTTTTTATAAATTATGTACACCTTCCACTAGACTGGCACCCAAAGTCTTCCTGTTGCGATGTTTTCCCCTTAAGTCTCCCTCTAGAAAACCATTCTCGTCGATTTTCTTTCGAATCGTTTGAATTATTCTGTTGTTAATGTGTAGTGTTTCCTATTTTCGTTTTGCCTGAATACTTTTCCTTTCTTCCTCTGCTTTATCTGAGGTAACTGGAACATAATACAACGAATTTTATATTGCACCTTAAGGAAAGCAGAAAATATTGGGTTCGACCATATAAAAAAATATACCAAAAGCTAAGAGCAGCGGCTATCCTTTTGATCGAAAACAGTTCCAGGTAATTGTTTTTTAACATCAGCAGTATGAGCAACGGTTTCAGCCTCTACTATGTTGGGAAGGATCTGTAACACACAAAAGAAATATGAGTATCTGTATAAGTTATAGCCTATTTCTAATCTCAATATTTTCATTTCGATTAGTTTATGGTACTAATTGCTTATCCGACTTGGTAAATTGCCGCAGCACCCTCGTTGAAGTGGCCATCGGTATTTTCGACAAAATCATGGTTTTCATCTGCTTTATTTAGGCCTATGTCAGTCTTTTCTAGTGCTTGAGTAAAAGTACTGACGGAAACCAGTTCTGTGTACGTCAGTTCTTCATCATCAGTCTCGTTATTTTCAGTCTCACTATTTTCAGTCTTGTCGCCTTTTTGCCTTTTTTAAGTATTAAATCAGTGCGGGGTTTCATTTTCTAAAAAATAATAATACCTATTGGTAACAGAAGATACGTAAAACAGTGACACCATCAGCATGGAACATTAGGTCTGGGGAGTTTTAAAGTTTAAACTATTGCATCGGGCAAAGGAACACCTTACACAATAAATATTCAACTCAGCACTGTTAATTATAACTGATGAGCGATACAAGTAGCAATATGACACTTTAAACAAGAAAATAGTGTCGCTCTTTGGCTAGTATTTTATTTGAAAAGAGTTGCAAAACACAATGTAACACTTAACACAAAATTAACTGAAGCAAACCTTTAAAAATGTGTACTTATAAATAGTTGCACTGACTAATGCAAAGCCCGGTAAGGAGATGTAACTGTTTAGTTACAAATTTTTGCGTGGTACTCCGCTGGATGTTTATCAACCACTGACCTGATGGACGATGCAACTGTGTTGTGGTACAGCAGCGCTAGTTCTGGCTGAAAGTTAAAACTGTTCTTTCGCGCCTAATTTCAAAATCGTCAACTCCAGAGATGTAACACTTTACACATAAAATATATAGAAAAAAATTGGTGTAAAAAACAAGAAAATCGATTTTTTGCAGATGTAACACTCTTGAATTAAAGCGATGATTTGTGGTGTGACAGAGAACATCAAGTAATTACTTTTCACTAGGAGGTGAATGCTGGATAAACTCTACCATCGACGAAGATGTGCTATCGAGTGGCCAGCTAGATCGCCGTAACTTACTCCCTTGGATTTTTTTCTGAGGGGTTATCTCAAGTATATGCAACACAGCCAACTAGCATTGCAGAAATACGGACTATTTCACCTCAAACTTTAAACAAAGTTCGAGACGACTTTTATAGGAGACTGTATTAATGCCAATAACAAGGTGGAGAAAATTATTTTAATGTAAAAAATCAATTACGTCAAGTATTTTATGTATTTACTATCTTGAACCCGTCAACTTTGAAATTCAAATGTGATTCCGCTATGCAACTCATAATAGATCCTACATGGTACTGTTCGTTGAGATCGTATTGTTGAGGAGCTCTTAAAATCATAAAAACATACAGGGTGTTGCATATATAGATCATGGACGATGCCAGAATTGCATGTATCACCCTGTACATTTAAATTTATGTTTAAAAAGGTCACATTTGAATTTTAAAGTCCCAGCGTTTTTTATAATCTTCTAAATTAACCCCACAAATAATTTTATTTGACAAATTTTTTAAGAGTAGGAATAATAAAAAAACTCTTGGTTTGAACGCAACTTCCAAGTTTATTTAAAAGATTATGTTTTAAAAAAAAGTAAGGGTTAGTACAATAAATTTTTTTAAAAGTAAATCTTATATGTTGATTATTTTGTGTTGTTTATACAATTCTGAGAGTAAAGTCAAACAAGAAATATAAAGACCATAAAACATTTCAGTAATGTTCACCAACAAGATTTTTACTCATAAAAAATTTACTATTAACTGCTAGTTCTTAGTAAAATCGTGGAAAATTCTAACCTCGATGTATAATAAGCTGTTTTTATAATCTTATATGGGTTCTATGTTGTCATAAACTTTTATGAAAGTCTTAAATTTATTTTCTAATCCAATAATAACCAATTTCGAACAGTTTTAAAATATTTGTGAAATTGCTGCGTTGAAATAAAATCACTTTAGAGTTGATATAAAAGTATAGAACAATTTCTCCTTCTTATTTTGCTATTAAAAATACAGTATCGGTGCCGGCAAACTTAAGTGCGAAATATAAAATTCATAGATGGTGTTATTAAATTCAGCACTATACTGATTAAATTTATTTTCAACTATTAATTTAGTAATTTACCAAGGGTATATAAACCTATAAGTTATATATTTTTTATAGTCCTTTACAAGGTGGCTAACTTGCAAGCAATTTTTTAAATAAATAGTGGAGGTTTTGTTAAAACGAAGAGTTCTTTATGATTCTTAGTAAGATGGAATTGCAAACAGTAATGGTTAGTACAATCAATTTATATAATATATAATTAGAATAAAGTTAATGTTAAATATACCCCTCGGGTTAACTTGGCCAATTATTCAAATATTACAATTATTAATAACGATAAATAAATAGCATAATGTTGTAAGAATAGATACTTGTTAAGCCAAATACATAGATTTTGGTATTAATTATGAAGTATTATACAGTGTGTAAAAGCCAAATGGAATAAATTCATTATTTCGGTTACTGTACATATTTATAAAAAATCCGGAAACACGTCAAATTTAAATTATAACTTGACATTCTTTAACGTGAAAATGCAACCCCTACCTTCAACCCCCTTAGAATGACAGGTACAACCCCCAATTTTTTAAATGGGAAGTATAGGCTTGTGATATATCATTGGAAAGGTCTCTTCATTCTCTATTTAAAAATGTTATTGTTTTTAAATTTAATGCAAAAATTAACATAAAAAAAATTAATTTCATGTTGTTACCGAAATTCGCTAAAATATACTCGAAACTTATTACAATATACTTAAAACTTATTTCCCGTTTAGGTCTTGATAATGAGAAAGTGAACAAAAACCATAGCAATGTGGTTTTTAGATGGTAACCATTAAAAAACTTTAAAGAATTTCCATGGCAACGCTATTTTAACAAGCAGTAGTAAATTGTTTTATTTAATTTGTCATTGTTGTAATTTAAGTATAAAGTTTGTTCAATTCAATTCTGAAAAATGGTTAGATTAACGGAAATGCATAAAATAACAGTTTTACAAATGATACGGAGATAACATCCGAACACAACAGGAAGTAACTCGCCTATTTCATGAGAAATTTCCTAATTTACCGCCTATATCCCAAGGAACAATAAGTAAAATAGAAAAGCGGTTTCGCGAGTTTGGTCATGTAAGGCAGATAAAAAAAGCAGCTGCCAATGCACTGCGTGATGAACTCAAATTAGATGTGGTGCTTGAGTTTCAGGAAAACCCACATACATCGAGTAGACAGGCATCCACTACATTCAATGCTAGCCATACATCGATAGCAAACATATTAAAAGAAAATAAATTGCATCTGTATAAGATGATACCTACGCAGGAGCTCATGGAAGACGATTTTGATAGAACTTTTTTTTGTGAGCAAATGATTGACATGTTGGATAACAATATTATCCAATTAGAAGACGTTATGTTTTCTGATGAGTGTACTTTTTTACTTAACGGTCATGCTAATCGGCAAAATTGCCGCTACTGGTCCACGGAAAATCCACACTGGATGAGAGAAGAACACACTCAATATCCTCAAAAGGTTAATGTTTGGGCAGGGATTGTAGGGAACAATATCATTGGTCCCTTTTTTATTAAGGGCAACGTGAATGGCAACAATTATTTGGCACTACATCAAAATAATATCATTCCAACGTTGGCAAATTTATATCCTGATCCAGGTAACCCTCAAGTTCCAGCGAATACGATATGGTTTCAGCAGGATGGAGCACCACCACATTACCAACTTATAGTCCGGCAGTACCTCGATACAATATTTCTTTTTATGGAGATATGTGAAGAGCCATGTGTACAAAACTAAACCTTCTGATTTAAATGACTTAAAAGAACGAATAACGCTTGCGATTAGGTCGATCACGCCTGATATGTTAAATAATGTTAGAAGACAGTTTTATTTGAGATTAGTATGTTGCCAAAACGTTCGCGGAGAACATTTTGAACATCTACTTCATTAACATTCATAGTTCTTTTTCGTGTTCTACATTTTATTACGTTTTGCAATACATTTTAGTTTTTGATTGTATTGTAGCGAAATCGGTAACAACATGATTTTAATTTTTTTATGTTAATTTTTGCATCAAATTTAAAAACAATAACATTTTTGAATAGAGAATGAAGAGACCTTTCAAATGATATATTATCACAAGCCTATACTTCCCATTTAAAAAATTGGGGGTTGTACCTGTACTTAGGTTTGTTTACAATTGTGAGTTTTGATGTTGCTTTGTTAAAATGAGTATAATTAAAAGTTGTCGTAATAGAGATTTGCTATTGTTAGAAAATTATACTAAAAGTAGTAGGTTAGGTTAGGTTTTATTAGGTTAGGTTAGATATTTATATAAAAATAAATAGTCTTAGCAAAACAACAAAAATTAAAGACAAAAATGTAAAAAATAAAATTGCGTTTCTAGAAGGATGATTGAAATTCTAAATTTAAATCAAATAACAAGACTTGCTTTTATAAAATCAGTGTCTTATCATTCATGTTATAGTAATAGTAGTAATTAGTTTATTAATAATATTTGAAATTAAATCAAATTAGTTTTCGAAAATAATTTTGTTTTATTACCTACTTACCTGTCTGTAAGTACCTACCTAAATTCTCGCGTTGAAAATTCCTGTAATAAAAACGTAATAATTTTAACCGTGCGTCGAAAGTTCCTGTCCCAAAAATCTACCTGTTTTCTTGCGTCGAGAATTCATACGCCCCCACCCAGGGTTCATGTTAGCTTCTGTTAAATGTATTATAATGTATATTAACTATGTACTCTGCATAAATATGAAAAAAAATATATTATATGAAATATTTGTTAGAATAAAATAATAGTGTTTCCAAAAATCTGTATGTAATATTTTTTTATAATAATAATAAGGCGTTTCTAAAACGAACATTTTCAACAATTCTACTAGTCGTGGATAAAGTAAAAAATTATATTCACATTGAACAATGTACTATTATTGGATAGTTACGATAAGGGGCGACAACACTCTTCCTTGAGAACACCCCTTTGCTGTGATCACGGTTACTGATTCTTCTCCCGAATATTAACTGTAATTATTCTGGTCCTTAACTGTACAAGTTTCCTCTGTTCTTACGGTTTCCTCTGTTCCAGTGTTAACGAGGTGATATCAGAAGCATTCTCTGTCTCAATGAATGCGCAATGTTTTAGCAACTAGTATCAATTTAAGCATTGCTGAACACTTCTAGCAAGATTTTCTCCGAAATGTATTAATGTGTGAAACTAACTTTTTTATTCTATAATTTTGAAACGAGATATATTTTCGTTAACCTTCACTAAATACACTTACTATATATTTTGGAATTAACTACTCTCGTTCTGACTATTCTGACTATACATTTTCTCTCAAAACAAGATGCAAAACGGCTTACAAATCGATTGTTCTATATATAGGTGAAATAAATCGAACATGAATTTCAAAATCTCCTTTAAAATCATATTATCTATGCTTCAGTTAATCTCACATTTCGTCAAATAGATTGACACTTAGTTCTAATCAGGTAGGCTCTGTATTTTTCTACCTTGGTTAATAATGAACAACTCTTTTCAGTGATTTTTACGCATGTTACCAGAAAATTACAAGAAAGAAATTTTTATCATATAAGATATCGCTGCAAAGATCTTGTAAAGAAAGGTAGTATTTGTTAAAGTACACATTTATTTAACAATATAATGTGTATTATTCATAAGAAAGGAACTTGGGTTTTATGGCCCAAAATAATTGAAATTCGTAATAACTAACAAAAATAATTATTCATGTTATTATACAATGCGATTGTCTTAAAATATTTCAATTATTAAAAAAACTTAATTATACAAACAATAATTATGCGCAGTAAAATGATATACATTGTTAATATTTCAAGGTACGCAACATTTCAAGTGAAGAAAAATTGCGAAAACGTTTGATAAAATAACAATGGAGTATCCCACATAAAATTCCTAGATTTATTGTTGATATTAATTTTTTGCAATGAACACCCATAAAGACTGACCAAACAAAAATTGTGATAAATTATAAGTTTATTAATAAATATTTAGCTATACTTTCAACCCCTTTACTATGACATCCCTTCTAATTTTAAAACATTCAATACACATACATTTCATCTATATTTTCTTAATCTGTTTCCCCACTTTTCAATGTTACTTCCAATAATTTCCTCACGAAAAGATAAAATGAATTTAAGAGGATATAATATTTGATTTAAAAAAAATGTTTTCAGTGTTTTAAATTTTATACATTATATAACATGAAAACATGTACAAATTTTTAATTCTAAATTACTTCTCATATCTTGACAAGTTAAAATTTACTCAACCTATTAATATTGTTAAAAATTTTGTTTCCAAACTTTTGGCAATAATGAGTTGTTAAATCAAAGTTTAAATTTTGCTCCTATTTCTCGTGACTATACCTTAATTGATAATTTGTTTATAGAAAAGCGCCTTAGATTATTAAAAATGTTTGTTGATGTAGTGGTAGTGTACACTGTGTTCTGTATCAGTATCGCCAACGGTTCCAGATTCAACATAATAATTTAATATTATCTTTAAGAAATACTTTTTATCGCTAAATTTTCAGTTAGGTTAGGTAAAATACATTAACAATTATGGGTTGCTAGAACGTAATTTATAACCTACAACGCCTTTGCGCTATAGCTTTGACCGATTTCTGTCCAAATTTGCAGTCAAAGCCTTAAAATATTGGTGGTGGTTGATAATAATCTTCGGTTCTTTGTAGAGCCATAGTGGTTGTAGAACCTAAACGTGCTTTATAGGATTGTGGTTCGACGATAGAGATAAAACAGTACAAAACAGTATAGCTGACTGCTATAAAATTCCAAAGCTTTATCGATAATTATCGCATGGTGAGATTGTGCATTATTATCTAAAAAAATTGACCTAATTGCTATGTGAAACAAATTCATCACATACCCGTATCTGTGAATAATACGGAAAACCATTGATCATTCCAACTCACGTGGTCGTCACCCGATTACAATGAAAGCTTTATATGCTGTTGTATTTGTGAAACTCTTTTAAGAGAAAAGATGTCTTACTTTTATAGTCTTTTTGGCCATATCTTAATCTGTCGATTACTTTTTCAGTTTTTCTATTTCTTTAGATATTCTTTGGGCAACGAGATATTGTATTTAATCTTTTCTACAAATTAACTAGACAGCTATGGCTACTTTTAAATAACTTCTTCTTTTAATAAGTTTTATTTTACTCTTTAATTATATTTTCTAATTTTTCTAATCGTCTATAATTATTTTTAATTTACTACTCATCAACACTTTTGCATACTTGATCGTCAATCACTGTCTTTGTTTATATACTATCCATCTACACTTTTTCTGCAATAATTGAATTGTATTACAAAGTTCAAATATAACAGACATTTTTTTAACCACATAAATTAATTTTAATCAATTAATTTTAAAAAAATATTAATTTTGACATGACCCTTAAGCACACCTTTTCAATATTATAATAGGAAACTGGACTGATATATTGGACTTTGAACTACGTCATCGTATTGTTACAGACCCTAATTAATGTTTGCATCCCATCAAAACTATTAGAAATGCGATTTATGAGCCTATTCGTTGTTCGAAATCATGATATTTCATAACCTATTTTAAACAATCCAAGACAGGCGCCAACTTGTATTCATGATGACGTCACTTGTTAAGAGTTGTTCAAATTATCTATTAACAACAAGTTAACCGGAAATTTGTCTTCATAAAATAGTGATTGATGCCAAAAACTCCTTAGAAATGAATACTTTATCTCATCAATAGACATAGAGCACGTTCCTGATGATTATCTAAGAATTAGCAGCGTGGGAGAACCACAAAATTGATTTTTGACCCCCATTTAAAACGTTCTCTAAATATTCGTTGGAAATTTGGCAACATGTTATGTTATTCTCTTTCTTTCTTGGTTGAAAAGTGTGCTGCCATGTTGTCACGTTAATAAAGCTAAATATCCTCAAGTATGAATTACCACCTAATGCTTAATATAAAATATACAATACTATGAACACATCATCACTGTATTTGAGAGAATATACAGTGCTTTTCAGATACAAGTATCCACCTTTAATAACTTTTGCAATACTGGTATTTAGGAAAAATCCGAAAACACGTCTGTAGAAGATGAAACACCGATCCCTCTACTTATTGTTGACAACGATTGGGGTTGTTGAGCCTCTAAGCTGACCCCCTTAAATTGCCACTTGGATTGCTTCGTTATTTACGAGTCCCTCTAGCTTATGCACTTTATTGCAAACAGACCCTGTTGTGGTAAATTTCTCCATCAGTTGAATTACATAAATATTTATTCTAGCAGCAGCTCTTGCACAATTATTATTTTGGTAGTATAAACCTACAAGTTTCCACAGTTAATGTTCAAAACATCAATATTCGAGGATCAATTGTGATTATTTCCTGAAACTTAATGAAATTTGCTGATTCATTTTGACAAGAGGCAACCGTGTTGTTGTCTTCCCCTTCTAAGTAAATCGTGACGTCACTTGCTATGTGCGTGTAATTTAGAGCTTGTATGATCAATAAAAAAAATAGAAAAGAATATATTAAATCACCTAATATTCACGTATATTATTTAAATAAAAAAAATAATCCACTCGCCTATTGTTAGGGAAACTGTGCAGTAGAAGATTTAAACTCAATTGCGCACCCTAAAATAAAATTAAGATCAGAACAACTAAGAATTTATGAAACAGTTTCACAGGTGATTATAAAAAGGACAGCAAGCAAACTGGAAATATTGGAGTGGAAGACGCTAGGGAATTCAAAACAATGAAGATTACCCATCAATTACTCAGATAGTAAGAGCACCACGGGTAATGAATATGGAATACCAAAAGTTACTAAGAGAGAGCCTTAAAAGAAGTAGATAGAAGAGGCAGACATAAAAAACGTGGCATGAAAAAATGTGAAGACTAGATGGGAGTATATGGAGGAATTTATCAAAAAGATACTGAAGCCATGGGCCGACACGGCCCGTTTGCGCTTTCACCAACTGGAGTAAGTTCAGAAATTTTCTATGAACAGTTCCCGCACCGTCATACCTTTGTGGGCTTCCTTCGCACTGAAAAACTACTGAACTATAATTCATAAAGCAGAAAAAAATGAGAACTTTCCTAAAATTTAAAAAGTCGTTACAAGAAACAATAAAACATACTAGGAAAAACATCCGGCAACATTTAAATTAATTAAATTAAATTTATGAACTTTCTTAACTTTGAGCAGTTTATATTTTGAAGCATCAAGTCTTTCTCCTACAAATCCCTAGGACAGTCAGTATTTTAGGAATTTATCTCGTTCTTTATTAAGCAGTTCATAAAACTTCAACAACATAAATAACATTTTTTGACCCAATTTACAATGCTGATTTTAACAAAATATGTCAAGGACTCAATGTAATATATTTTACTACTTTCTCATTCTTGGTTCCCGCTGCATGAATACGTTTTATCTACATGAAATAAGCAAGCTTATAATAAAAATGCTAATCATAAAATATTTTCCTTAGTAAGAATAGAAGGTCCCTACATTGATATTAACTTGAAACTTCCACTGGCAAGAATGTTGTTGTAAATATATTGCTGCAATATTTTTAATAAGAAGGTAAACATGTTATACTTTAAAAACTTAATATTATTAGTTATAAGAATAATACAAGTATCGCATACAGGATGGCGTTTAGTTACCTCATAACTAATATACTAAGTGACATAAAAATCCGAACACCCAGTTTAAATAATTTTATTTTAATAAAATTTTAATAATATTTATTTTACTGAAATAAACAATTGATACAATTTTCAGCCTTATCAGTTGAAGATTCCGGTTTTTATACTGCCTTTTTTTGAAATCCACCAACAGTCGAAAAATGAATATTGTAGTCGTAGTAAATATCCAAATTTTGCAAATTTTAGCTCTTGACATTTTTTACGATTGGATACGATGCCTAGGGTACGGGGACCTGCAGGATTTTGACAACTTGGTGGTCGTATAGTGGGACTTCGGGAAGCTGGATTTTCTTTTCGGGAAATTGCAGTTAGAGTGCAAAAAAGTGTAGACACCGTGGTTAGGTGTTGTCAGCATGGCTTCGAGAAGGCCGTACGCAAAGAGCAAAGGGCTCTGAACGCCCACGTAGAACAACAGACCGTGAAAATCGCCGTCTAAGATTATTGGCCTTAGGGGACCGTTTCTCCACTATCAGGTCCATTGTAAATGAATGGTTTGCAGAAAACGGAAGACCTATTGGCATGCAAAGTGTATACCGACGAATAAGACGTTTTGGCCTGTTTTCATACCGACCACACTGGGTCCTCCCTTTAATTCCAGAACACCGACGTAATCGCCTTGAGTGGTGCAGAGAACGGTCACTCTAGGATCAGGAATGGAACAGTATTGTCTTTAGTGACGAGTCTCGATTTTGTTTAGGCATGCACGATGGTCGAGCGAGGGTTAAAAGACGACGTGTTGAAAGGAGAAATCCACGGTTTTTTTGTTGAAAGGCATGTTCATCAAACTGTTGGAGTTATGGTTTGGGGGGCTATAGCTTATGGTTCGAGGTCACCTTTAATCTTTATCAGATGTAACATGAAGGCGCAGAGTTATATCCAAGAAGTTTTAGAACCCTATCAAAACAACCTGACAAATCCAACTCAAGATAATACCCGACCACATGTCGTAAGAGTCACAATAGATTTCTTTCAACATAATGATGTCACATTGTTACCTTGGCCTATCCTCAATTGAGCACGTGTGGGATATGATGGGTAGGAGATTGCTCAATTTGCAACGTCCTCCTCAGACTCTAGAAGAATTGCGAGAGGTTGCCTGGAATGAGATACCACAAGAGGGCATTGACCACCTGATCAGAAGCATGCCTAGGCGCGTCGGAGATTGCGTAACACATCGGGGTGCATCCACATATTATTAAAGGTAATAGGGCTTTAAAGCAATGCAATCATTTTGAAATTTTTATCATTTACTTATTATGCTTCAGTAAGTACTTATACAAAATTTTATAAAAATAAAATCATTTAAACTGGGTGTTCAGATTTTTGTGTCACTTAGTATACAACAAAGATTTTATAAAACAGACTTTTTTTACTGCTTCTTAGCGTATCTACACATAAAACATGAAAGAAAAGATTTATAAAAATTATGTTTTTTGATATATTTCAAAAATCTTTATACAAGGAAAACATTTATTTACAGAACATATTTTTTGTCGAAACGTCTACAATGGTATTATACTAAACTAAATAAATAGTAAATTTGACATGAAAAAAAATGCCAGCGTTAAAATAAATTCAAAACTTGCTACTAAGTAAAATATTGTCTAAAACGTGATCACGAAATTATTCGTCACGTTCTATGTAAGTGAAGCTCCTATGTTCGATACATACAGGAACACGACATTTTGAACACACCTGCTTTGTTTTCCTCGTTTTTGGAAAAAACCCAAATCGTGTCATCTTTTTTTTTTAAATATGATATTTTTCACCTTATACAACTTTGTTTCGAAAATAAATGTCTCAAAAGTTAGCCAATATTGGGGTAATTTGAACACTCGTTTGAACTTGGGGTAAGTGACGTCATAAGGTCTGGAATTATGTTGGCAGTATTTGTCAATGGCTGGCCAATTGCTACCACGCTACAGTCGAGGCCAAAACATCCAACGAAGATGAACCTCAGATGACAATTTTCTTTTTGTACTTGTGTATTGTGTTAGTTAATGTAGATTTTTTATTTACTTTTTGGACTATTGTTGAACTCTTGAGTTGTTGTGTATATTATTGGAAGAAAAAACAAATAATCCATACAACAGCAATAACATAATATCAATATCGAATTCGAAGTTAGATGAGATGTAGAGTTCTCAAAACTAGTCAAAAGTCAAAAACCAAGGAAGCAAACCTAACAAGGAAATGACGACTCAAGGTCGTAGGCCCTTTGATGTCACTATGGAGGGACGAATAACGTCACGTTCAAAGAGCGCCTTGCTTTCTGCAGCTTTGATAATTTTTTCAGCATAGAAATACAACAGGAGCATTTTTTTATAAAATACTTTAATTTTATACAATAAAAAAATTACTGAAAAGGCCCCATGCATTTACAATATTCACTTGCATCGTACATAACAAATTTTATTCTATATCTGGTTTTGCAGCCACATGAACATCTGCCGCGGAGTTATCATGTATCCTTCTTTCATCTATTCTTATCATCTAATCTAGGGTGATCTCAAAAAACCATATCTATTTAGGGGCAAGATAACTTTAACTGAGAATTTGCTTATTTTAAGAGCTAAAGTTCTTGTAATACTTCTCATGCGAATGTGTTCTGGATTAGTTCTGCGAAAATGACTACTTGCTATCAAGTGCCAGTCTTGTCACTATTTTAAATACCTTTAAGAGGGGTTTAAGGTCCAGTTTACATCTTTGAGAAGCTGCAGCATATTTTTTTTTTAATTCTAGAGCTTCTAGATCAAATTGACTATTAGTAATCCATGTATTCACGATAGTTTTGATATCAATTTAACTGTAGTAATATTCTATCAGCTGTTTTTGTTTTAATACTTGACCATCCTGTACATTAAATAATAAAAATGTAAATGCACATATAAACAGTTTAAAACACATATTTCTTCTCGTCTATTAATTCTGCGTAATTTATACTATTTTATTTCCGGTAAAATAAATATAATTTATTCTATTACAATGAGAACACTCAGCGACATTAAATTCATTAGGTAACATAAATAAAACTGTTGTACTAATGCATAATTCTTAAAGAACTGATTGCTATTTTCCAAAGTCAATAAATATATCTGATTTTAAAAATGTTGAAAAAATGTGCGAGTGAAGGGTTAGTGGTAAAAAATATCGGTGGTATGGTTTTAAGATCAATATATTTACGAATGTATGGATGTTGGACAAATTATGTCCTATAAGGCTTCTTAAAATAAAGCCCTTAAGAGGGTTTGCTAGAAAAAAATATCCTTAATCGAATTCTTGAAAACAAATTTTTAATTGTTGGTACACACACACACCAGAACTATATTAATTTCTAAAAAAATTAATTGCTCACCATAAATCAGTCTGGTTTCAGGCAAAGGCACTCCTTTGAAAAAATAATGAATCAACTTAAATATGCAACTGATTAAGATCTTGTAGTCGCAGTAACTTTTTACGACTTCGTAACAGGCAGATTTAAAGGTAGAAATGAAAAATCATTTTTCTATAGACAATGAAAAATAAGTCAATTTGATTTTTTGTTTAAATGATTTATCTTATTTATTTGAAACTTTTTAGTTTGTATTCGTTTAACCACAGTATATTGCTTTATACTTCATTGATTCATAAATGAATATAGTTTGTATTACACTACTACTTGTATAATTAATAATGATTTTTTATTTATAAATGTATATGGTGTCTCCTGCTAATACTGATCACTGCAAAACTGTGGTATAGTCACTGCTACACTTTAATATTGCTTATAGCAATTAACAGGAAAGATGAATTAAAGAAAAAAACGGTAAAAGCAATTTCAAAACTCGCCACATATTTTCATTTATATTTATTTTTAAAGAACTATATTAAAAGGAAAAACATAAACGAATGATGAAAGCCAAAAACTAGCAAAAATGCGATTATTCGCAACATAACCAAATTTCAATTGTTATGAATACGACAGTAGTAGTAGGGTTATTATTAAAACAATGTAGTAAAACCTAACTTATATACCCTGTTAAAGAATTATTTTAAAAGCTCTAAAAATGGACTACACAACAAAATAAAGTAAAACGTTAAATAAGGACACTGTTTCATTATAGGGAATACCAGAAACCACAGGATTTGTTATGTGAAATTACTTATCAAATTTAGTAGTATTTTGGGGTATTTTACTACATAAAACAAAGTTCGTTATACCAGTTAAGTACATGCATTGCTTATATTTTTTAAAGTACTTTTACTTAATTAAAAATATTAAAAAAATAAACAAATGCATTAACCTGTTTGCAGTGGCGTAGCGATAAATCCGGGGACCCTGGGGCAAGTCCACTCACGGGCCTCTACTACAAAAAAAATTTCAGCTTGCTTTTGGGTGAATACAAATTTTTTAATTGAACTGAAACAGTGGAAAATTGTTTCCACCTGCACCCAGGGTAAGGAAACTTAACAGTTTCTATACCAAGCTTGGCCGTTTTCTATCAAAAAAACAACTACTTCCTGGGCTATATGCCCCAGCGGACATTGAATTACATTTCAATAGAGGCGACCGACTTCGTCGATACTTATAACCAAGCATGGTGTAGAAACTGTTAGTTTCCTTACCCTGGGTGCAGGTGGAAACAATTTTCCACTTTTTCAGTTTTTTTATTGACTGCACCTTATAAAAATTTATTTCTTGTATTGTTTTCTTGTGATTACAGTTACCTTTGATCTGTTGGTTTGCGAATTAATGGTAGGATGGCGCTTTTACTACTTTATCATGGAATTGTGGGTTCACGGTTTATGTATTGGCGTAAAAGAATCATTCTGCATCCTGCTCTGCGGGATAAGAAGAACTACTTACCTCGTACTGATGAGACACAATAATGTCGAAACCGGTCTACGAGTAGTATTCTTCCTGTTAATTTGCAAATCGATAGAGATGGTTGTAAGTATCGACGAAGTCGGTCGCTATCACGTTTTCTATTGGAATGTAATTCAATGTCCGTTGGGGCATATAGCCCAGGAAGTAGTTGTTTTTTTGATAGAAAACGGTCAAGTTTGGTATAGAAACTGTTAGTTTCCTTACCCTGCGTGCAGGTGGAAATAATTTTCCACTTTTTCAGTTTTTTTATTGACTGCACCTTATAGAAATTTATTTCTTATATTTTTTAATTGATTTTTTTTTAAATATCTAACTATTTCGCTAATCATGCTTAGCCTCAAAATTATTATTTTTATATAAACTTAACTTGAACTCTGCATAATCAGTTAATATATTTTTTTAGGTGTAAATATAACATGAATTGAACATGTACTGTAACATGAATTTCATGTAACTGTATTTGTATTATTTTAGTATTACTGAAATTATTATTTTTTTTATATTTTTTATTAAATCTTTAGGAATTATAGATCAAAACTAAAACACCAGTTTAAAATATCATATCATTTAGTAATTTGTTGAATATGTACAATGTTGACATGTCAGGTTGCATTTATTTAAAAAAGTCTATCTTTCTAACTTTTGCTGAAGCAAAATCATCTGTAACACTATCAATGTCAATTTGTTTGGCACGATCATTTTCAATTGAAAGTATCGCCAGATATGCGAGTCTTTCCTGGCTCATAGTACTTCTCAAATAGTTCTTAATTATCTTCAACTTTGAGAATGAGCGCTCCGATACAATCGACGATTAAAAATAATATTTTTGCCGTTTTGTGCCATGTTTTTACGTTCTGGGGGGTTAGTTTTGAAATATTTCACAAGTGAAATTGCTCATATTTCGATCAACTCAAGTTTTGAACTAATTTCACGAGTGTGACATAAAATTCGAATTCGAAAATATTTCACAAATATAATTCGAATACTATTTAGCTGTCGAAATATATATTTCACTTGCGAATTACGTTAGAAATTTTGTTTTGTGGTTTTCTGCTTGTAGGTATTTTCTTGTTTTGTTTTTTGAATCTAGTTTATAGTTAGCAAAGTATATTAGTATTGTTTATATTAGATATTAGTATGATATTTTTATTAGTTAGTGGACGAGAGTGAAGCGAGAACGTTTATTTTTGACAAAATGGCCATTTTGAACCTTTTAGAGGATGATATGTTTACGCCAAGAACGTTGCTGCATTAGTTTAGGCAATATAGTTTATTGTTAAGTTTTGGTGGATATTTTAAAATTGTATGGTTTTGTATGTATTCCACCAATGTTTTTGTTGTTTACTAACAAAACTTTTTTTATTTTTAAAATCAGCCATCACTAAAACAGTATTATTTTATGTACAACTTCATAATATTGTAACTAAATCAGAGATTCTGCTAAATGTATAATTTACTGAAACCTATGTGAATCGTTCCTATATACTATTTGCATTTCCTATCAAATTTTTCAATTTTAAAAACGTATTACCAACTAACAAAAGTAGAATTATCTTAAATTTTGACGACTTGGCGAAGATTCGAAGAACAAAATAAGAAATAATGGTATTTTTAACCTTAATTAATCTTATGTTTTTCTCGCACGTTAATAATTTGAACTAATTCGACTGATTTCCATTGTTGTCAAATTGTGTCGATCGAATTAATTTCATTTAAGTGAATTTATAAAAATTTCATTTCACTACAATTGAAAACTAGGTATAGCATTTCGATGGTGAATTAAAAATCGAAATATTTCACCTGTGAATTCAATTTCACTGATATTCAAAACTAGACCCCCTGAACAGACAAACAGTCACACTAATAGCGTACTCAATTACGTATTTGCGACGAGGTTGATGGGATCCTTGAAGGGCAATGGAAAAATCCCAGAAAATTTAATAAGTAATACCGCGAAAATAGTAATAGATATTTTGTTTAAAAGAACATTCTGAACAAGTACGTATATTTAGTTTTTCAAAATTCGAGAAGTAAAGTACGTTTCACAATAATTCGTTGACTCCGGTACCTGACCTTAGGGGATTAGTAATGAAAGGTTATAAATTTCTCACTGTACAGTAAACATTAACAGATCCGTAATCCGGTTTTCCAAATAGATTTAAATAAAACTCAGTAACATTTACTAAAACTTAAATTTATTTTGTAAAAAAAATCACGAAATTTTTTAAAATTAAACAAACAAATTTTAAATTTATTTATTGATTGAAATTAAACAAAACTGTTGAAACTTACGTATACGTATATATCTTCCTGGACAAAAATAAATAATACCTTTCTGTAAATGTTCGAAGAAATATTAACCACCTTTTATTAGTAATCCCTTAAGAGCAGGTACCAAGTCAACGATTTATTGTGAAACGTACTTTACATAAACTAGACAATGACCCTCCCTTTTTGCCCAGGAGTCTCGCGGGAGCCCTTACCTCGGTGGATTCCTACGCCACTGCCTGTTTGATTATTAGAAATATTTAGTTATTAACTACTACCTTTCTAAATGATTAAAAACTACCAAAATAATCCAATTAAATGCCAATAATACTAGCAATCCAAGTAATTTTATTAAAATGAGTAAAACTGTTCTTATAAATATTGAACACATTATCATGTAAAATTCTATTAATATAATAAACTATAGAACAATTTTTAATATTTACTGTGCTAGTTGACACTTATTTTTTTATTGTTTATTGCCATTTAAACAACTGCGTTGTTGCTATAAATTCAGTCTCCACGTACGTCCTTGTTAATATTAATCATTTTAAATTTGTAATAACAGAACCTTATGTAACGTTAGTACAATGTTTGTGTCGTAAAAGTTTAAAACGTTTAAAAACTGTAATTTGAGTCCTGTTTATAAATGATCATTTTCGAGGTACATCATTTACTTAACCATTACTACAATTCATAATAAAAGGTGGGAGAAGTAAATTTTAAAACATACGAAGCTTGCTGACATAAACATGTTCTATTGAATTTTTATTAAATAACCAAACTAACCAAAAGAAGCTCGTTGTAACATAAGTTTACTATTAACAATTAAATGCTGTATGAAATTGCTCGCTAAGAAAATATTAAAATTGTCTCGTAAAATATCCAATACATAAAAATTTGTTTTTGTAAATTACAACAAGCATATAAAAGCAAATATAATTTTTTTATTTCTCAACTTTAGAGAATTTGTAACTGTAACCACAAACCAATCAAATGACTCCTGACACCTCTTCAGATACGTTAGTATATGATATGTGATAAATTACATTTTTCATTTCTTTGGAAGTACTATTAAATCTCTCACCTTTTAGACATTAATGTCAAGAACGTGGTACTAATGACTATTTTATATAGTCGTTATGACATAATTATTATGACGTATCACAGTGTTCCCTAAGGGAGGCAAGAGTTACTTAAACCTCACTTTTGTAGATAATTATGAACTGCGTTAATAGATAGGACGATACAAAAAGTTGTAGAAAAAAGTAGTTACTTAGCTACACTAACAAGGGTACTATTGATTAGAAGTTGAATCGGATTAGACTGGGATCTTAACAAAAACTCTAAGAAACAAGTTCTGGTCCCTCTGTGAACTTGTTCTTGACGGATTGTTTACATTCCCAGACTTGCTTTGACTCATAACTAAAAGAACTCAGAGCCTTTAAAGCTGCCTGGCCACTAATATCTATAGCTTGTATCTCCGCCTGAAAGATAGTTGGTGCGTCACCAAGGGATTTGGATAGCCGAATATCCGGTCCCATTACTCTCAATCCCACCCTTTCACCTATCTTGGATCCATCTGTGAACCACACCACTGAGCCTTCTTCCAGCTCTGGTTCGACTTCATAAACCCTATGGAGGTTTCCTATAACCACTTTAAATAGCGGGTCAAACCTAACTGGCATTGTGTCTAATTGTTTGTTTAAGGATGCCACCAAAATTTTTTTCAGGATGGCCAACCAAATCACCAGGTTTTAAGTTGTTGGTTTATTGTTTTATATATGTGTTGGAATACATGTGTTGATATATGGAATTGATTGGATCTTTTGACCAAAGAATTATGTATATAATTCTGTTGTTTTGACAAATATTTATGTTAGTCGATATATCGATATCCGTATTGTTATTAAAAAATACTTGCTTCCCTACCAACTGACGCAGATCACAGTGTATTTTATGTTAATATCGCTCATCTTAATATCGAATAAAAAATAAGAGTATGTATAAATAAACACAAGATATTAAGGTGAGCGCTATTAACATAAAATATACTTTGATCTGTGTCAGTTGGTCGGGAGGTGAGTATTTATTAATTATTTATTATTCCAACACATATAAAACAATAAAAATATCGATGTCAATTAAAACACTTATTTGTGAAAACATCTAATCAATCCGATACATCGTATGAAAAACATCTAATAAATTCGATATATCGATTTCTTAAATCAGAATAGATTGTTCCCTTAATAAATCGTAGATCAATCAGTTTAGAAAATGAAAATTGAAATATTCGTTTTTGCGAAAGCCTTGGCTTGAATAAAGCTGATGTGTAGTTTTTATTAAATTAAGAGGTGATTTAATCAAACACTGTATGTGCTAACTGCGGTGCCGAGTGCGGACCTACAGATAATGTGGAATTTAGATGTCAAAAGAGGACAACAAATAAATAAGGAAACAAAAGTGCACTTATCGGGTAGAAAAGGAACTTTTTTGAAGAACGTTCATTTAAATGTGGAAACCCTTTTTTATTTGGTATCTATTCTTTTACATCTAAAACCTAGACAGGAATTCGTTAAGCGTGAACTGTATGTTTCCTCTACAACAGTAGTGGATTGGTACTATTTTATCTCCACCACAATATTAAAAGTAAGTAAGGGACGAATAGGAATAGTTTGAAATACTTAAAGGCAGGTGCAAATCCACTACCAAGCCATTCAGCATTTTAGTTCATATCTGACAGGTAATTTTCTGTGTTCCTTGCTGAACATTCTTTGACAAATATCAAAAAAATTAAATTAATACCAATGACAGCCGTTTCACTAGAATTAGCATCGTCAAATTGACATATTGAAGTTACATTTTGTTTGTTATATGTCAATCTGCTAATTCTAGCGAAACGGAAGTCATTGAATTTAAAAGGTATTTTTGAATAAATAGTGGAAGTTTCATTCAACCGTTTAATTGTTTACTGTTCTTAATAATGATATTTTTTTAAGTAAAATACTGAGTATTAAATATTCATAAATATATTGTCTAAAATATAACTAAATATTACCCGACAAAGTAATTATTACCCATGTTTAACAAATAGCACGCCACTGTTTACAAGCGTAAGCATAACTGCTGAAAAATAATACAGCGTTACCAACACGAAGTCGGAACAAAGATAATCGATTGGTATTCTTTATCATACTCATAGACACCCTCTTGTAATCATTGCGATAAAACAAACCGAGTTTTATGTATGGAACGTTGCGTCTCCTCCGATAATAGGTCTATGCCATTAATACATGAGTATGTTGTAGGATACAAAACGAGACGTAGATGGGTTTCTTTATTTACTTCTTTTTATTAAATTCTTTTTCAAATGCACTAGGCGAAGATTTGGGATGCCGATTTTGAGAGTACCCTGTATAACAAATAATGTATTTACATTGTAAACAATAAAGTGGTATGTGGTAAATAGTTCCGAAGAAATTTAAACTTTCATTCAAATTACATCAGAGAATATTGAATATGTAGGTACAGTCGGCTTTAGAATAGCATATACATGTTAAATGTGAATTTCGTTTACCTACCGAAGTTATAAAAACGCCCTTTAAACGCCTACGTTAAATGGTTTTTGGGAATTTAGTTTATTTACAAGGGACAGAGAGACAGGCAATTTGTCAATAACATACCTTATGCTGCAAACATTAAAGATGTGGGCGTGGACAACTGTTTAACTGATTTCAAATTTATTATTATTTAAACCGTGATTGGTTATACACAATAAATAGGCCGTCCTTAAAATTATTTCATTGTAAGCGATTTGAGTTTGAAAATGTATATGCTATTCTGAAGCCGATAGTACATGGTAAAAAAGTGTAATTTTCATATAAAAAATATTATAACTCTAGAACCTTTCACAACAGGCATAAGTAATTGTTAACAGTAAAACTTAAATATTTCTAAATTTAAAACATATATTCAATAAATTAGGGCGGTCCCATAAAAATAAAACGAAGTTGTAACTTGAGGTAGCAAATAAATAAAATAGTATATTAAACAATGCATTTCATATGGCTTTCTGTCAAAACAACGATATGAAATAAGTTGTTTATAATATTTTTATATTTTGCTATTTTATCATTTTTTAAAATAATTTATTATTTGTACGTAAATTAAAAAGTATGTTGTTAGCACTGTGTAATTTATAACATTTGACAGTTTTGAAATTTAAACGATCAAATGTTAATGTTTTAAAATAAATAATACACCAATAATAATATATTATATAAGTTAAAGATAATATTCATAAACACAAATACTTTTTTAAAGAATAATATAAATTTAATAAATTGCTATTAGCCACAAATATCATTGTCAATAGTTTTGTCATTAGATACTTCACTCATGTTACCAACCATTTAAAACAAAAATTTGCGTAAGTAAAAGTTTCATATATTACGATACGCAAATGCGTTTTATAATAAAGATTTTTATAAGTGCAAAATAAAAATATTTCTATAAAATAGTTCACTCTTCAGAACTCCTTCACTTCAATTTTTACCCTGTATGTGTAATCTCAATTGGATAGAAAAAAGGATAGAAAAGGTTGTTCAAATTAAATACTATTTTTATTAAAAAACCTTTGTTACTGCCTAAATGACATAAATAATAGTTTAAAAACTTACAGTTAACAACAGTTATAAGTAAACGAGACATTTTACTTTTTCCAATAGTTGAGGTCACTACAATGCGGAATATTTAAACCCAGGAGATAATTTTGGGCGTTTGGTTATTTTTTTTTTATTTTATTATATGTAAAAAACAGTTGATGTGGAATAGCCTTTTCACTGACTAGCGAGATCAATAAAATAATTGGTGGTGGCAGATTTTTCAATTGTTTATCTGTCATTCACACACATTGAATAATAAATACTAACAGCCTAATCTACTAATTCAGTCAAAAACGTTTTGCTCCGATTATCGCGATTCACTTGATGATGAATAAATATTAATATTATTTAGTTTTTTTGACACCACTGGAATCCATATTATTTTCGTTTCATATTTTTTTTAATACGAAGAAAACGCCAGAATTTGACATTAAAAAAATGTTTTACTTTAGATATTTACCCTTCAAAGAGATATCTTCATATTAAAGAAAAAAAATGCGTTTCTTCAATGTTTTACAACCCGCAGCTTTAACAGATAACATAATAAAATAAAAGTTATAAGGAACTTCCAGTATGACTGGAAGCAGCAAATTAATGAACATATTTTCATTAAGTAGTTCACTCTTCAAAAGCCCTTCACCCCAATGTTCATGATTCAATTACCACTAGTTCTAAAGTAATTTCTAATAGACCGTTTTTCGGCAGCGTCCTGTATATATACCTTTCTTAAAAAACTGTAATCATCTATTTTATGATTAACCTGTGATTCAGGCAGAACTGCACCGCCATTGCAATAAATTGGAAACAGTTGCATTTAATTATTTTGATTTATTATGGATTTTCAGATGGGATCAACACCCCTCAACTTTTTTTAGGGCTTTAATTTAACAAAATACGGACCGCCACTGGAATCAAACGTCTATTCTTAAATTTTTGTATCTCTCTCTATTTCTTTGTAAATATTTTATTATGGAAGATACAGCCACCCTTTAAAATGCCAATTTCAATATTGAATATTTAAACTACATTTTTACAAATATTAAAAACACCTTTATTATTAAATTACAATTTATAAACAAACAAGATATTTGCCTTAACTCAACAAAAGTGTTCAATATGACCTCCTCCTTCCTGTATACAGGGTGATCCGTTAAGGGTAGCGAGCGGCCATATCTCATAACATATTGGTCGTATATATTTGAGAAAAAAAAATCATGATAAAAGTCGCCAAGAGAAATTGCTGTAAATTATTTTCGAGTTTGTCAGACGTCCGCTAGAGGGCGTAACAACCAAAACTAAGTAGAAAAATGGGATTTGTATGGAATTTTGCATAATAAAAGTATATCGATGATATTATTTTCATATTTACTGACCATTTCCCCATATTTTTTGTCTAAAACGTTTTGTTCTATCTATCAAAATAAAGCGGTGGGGGAGGTTCAATTGTTTTTTTAAACAAACCGAGATTTCTCACGTTTCGCTAAACCGATCTCAACAAATTTAGGCTCATATGAAAGAGCATAATTTACACTACAAAACGCTTACATAATTTTGACTTTTTGATTTTCGTCTTCTCCGCTAGATGGCGTTAACTGAAATGGTAGCCAATTTTTGAGTTTTTTTCAAAAAATCAAATGTAATAGTATAGCCATTACGCCCTCTAGCGGACGTCTGACAAACTCGAAAATAATATACAGCAATTTCTCTTGGCGACTTTTATCATATTTTTTTTCTCAAACCAATATGTTATGAGATATGGCCGCTCGCTACCCTTAACGGATCACACTACACTACAAGTTCTACATCGTTTCAACGAGGAATACCGAATATTTTGAAAAATTAAATGTTTTTGTCGAAACTCGTTAGCAATTTGTAAAATTCGTTGCCTAAGTTGATCCTCACTGGTTATTTCCACAGAATAAACATTTTCTTTCATATATCCCCAGAAACAAAAATCTAATGGATTCAAATATGGACCGCGTGGTGGCAATTCAATTGGTGCATCTAGCACCCTTCCAGTCCAACATCCTGGATATTCTCGAAATAAAAAAGCTCCAACTGCGTTACTAAAATGTAATAATTAATAGGTAGTATATTCTACGTACGTAGCAGATTTGAAATAACTTATAAATAACATTAATTAATATTATGTATTACATTAGATTTTTATTATTTTATAAAATGTAATTTAATAATAATGTTTTTAATATTTGTGAATATGTAGTTTAAATATTGAATATTGAAATTGGCATTTTAAAGGGTGGCTGTATCTTCCATAATAAAATATATACAAAGAAATACAGAGAAACACAAAAGTTCAAGAATGGACTTTTGATTCCAGTGGCGGTTCATATTTTGTTAAATTATAGCCCTAAAAAAATTTGGGGGTAAAAGGGGTGTTGGTCCCCTCTGAAAATCCATAATAAATCAAAATAATTGAATGCAACTGTTTCCAATTTATTGGGTATTCTCTACTAGTATTTCCTAAAAATTTTCATACATTAACGTTAAACCGTTTTAGAGTAATTATTTAAATTTTTAACTTTAGCACCCTGTAACTTTTTTAGTGTGCACTATTGTATATAGGTAAGTGGGGTTCAATCAACATATTTTTGACCCCAGAATCTGTGGTATAATTTATGACCATTCTTTTCGGGACACCCTGTACATCACTAAACGCCATAATTTTTATTGCAATAATAACAAATCACCTGAGTGTGAATTTTTACTTCCTTATTCATGCACATAACTATATAAATATAAATAACTAAATATTTTTGTCACGTCACATTTCAACGTTAAATTTATCTTATAAACGAGTAAAGTCTGGTTCAGTATGTTAATACGTATAAAATAAATAACATTTTAGTGAGAACAATAAACAACGAATTGTTTAAACAAAACTTCCATGTTTATTTAAAATATTAGATATTTTAATTCAATGACAGCTGTTTCGATAAAATATATTATCATCAGATTGATATATTGAAGTTACACTTTATTTTTACAAGGTTGTTGATTGACTAGACCAAGTATTAAGTTTTAACTACTCAATCAACATTAGATAGCTACCTGGTAAAAACAAAATGTTACTTCATTATGTCAATCTGACTGTGATAGTTTTATCGAAGTAGCTGTCATTGTACTGAAATATCTAATATTTTAAGTAACCATGCAAGTTTTGTCTTGTAAGATGGAATTCCACAGAGTAAGGCTTAGTACAATAAATAACATTTTAGTGGACTTGGTGTAAGGGAGGAAAGTAATCCATGTCATATCTAAATAAATTATCAGCGACTGTTATTTTTGCCTAACTAGTATTTTTATTTTTTAAAAAATTAAATGCTCAATTAAATACCCTGACCTCAGTATTAATACCTATTTCATATTGTTAAAATTGGATTAGTAAAAATTATTAAAAATTTATATCTCAATATTTTTGTTTTTAAATATGACATTTTCCAGGGGGTTGCCTTTTATATTTCGAGATTTGGCAACCCTGGTGTTGCAATCTGGCAACTGACAGCTCTATCGTAAAGTTGGACATTTTTGAGGTTATACGTACTCAGAACGTTTTGACATACGAGCGCTATTTGTGTTGTTTACAATAACATAAAACATTCATCTCGGCCAAAAAAAAAACAGCAGGGTGAGTTATTTCATTAGAACTCCAGGGGATCAAGTTGTGTGGATTACCACTATCAAATTCGTGAGGAATTACTTGAAAAACCTCCTGGCGCCAAGTTTCCCACAAATGGGGTGAGTTATTTCATCAAAACTCCAGGGGATCACGTAACTAGCCATATAGTCCGGGGCACCAAGTCCCCCGGTGTAAGTTGCTGATATCAAATTTGGGACGAGCGACCCGAAAAACCTCCAGTTTTTCTTGATTTTTTCCTAAGTTAAGTGTAGACTTCAGGCGATGAGGTTATTGGTGCCGTCCTGACTTTCAGGTGTACTGGGGACCAATTTGACCAGGATATTTATATTTCCCTACTTGAAAATTGCAAATTTTCGCATAGTTCGGGTGTTTTTTAGAACAGATTAGAATTTTTTTCATCCTATTAAAATTGTGTACAAACCCAGTTTCGAGGGAAATCGCAAAAAAGCCAAACATTTTTATATAATGAGCTAACGAAGCGAATGCAATAAACCCTGTCTCGACCCAAGTTTCTACGCAAATTTCCTGGGTTTTGTGCCAAATATTTCCTTTAAATCATATAAATATAATTCATGTAAATCAGTAATACCTGATCATATAGTGTGGAACAGCCAAATTAAACTATGGAACTGTTTCGGGAATATTTAGAGATTCAAAATTGATTGTAAAAAGTAACAGATAATTAAAAAACCCTTTTTATTTACGAAATTTGTTATTAAACATTAATGTTAATGTAGTAAATATTCAAAATATTCACAGCGAACGTCTTGGCAAAATCCCAATCTTACATAAAAATGTCTTCTCACCTTTAACATATATTATCAGGCTCGACTGATCTAGTCGCAAGCGTTATTCGTATTTTTAGGTCATCTAAGTTGACGGGCATAGTTTTATAAACAATACGTTTAAAATATCCCCATAAAAAAGTCTAATGGCGTCTTGGTGGCCATTTCATCTATCCGCGCCTCCCTATATATCGATTTGGAAATATTTGATTGAGATACCGCCGGACATTAATTTCCATATCATATTCTTTGGGATTTTTGGGTTTGTTGCATCAGGAATTAAGTTTGTTTAAAGCTGGGATGACTTCATTTTGGATGCATGCTAAATAATTTTCGCCATTTCAAGTGTTATCAATGAAAAATGGGTCCAAATATTCTTTCCTAAACATTAACCTTTTCTGTGTAATGCACTAATCAGAAAACAATTTATTGTATCACGTTGTTATCTAACTTTTCCATCATTTGATTACAAAAATACGTTCTCCTATCAAAATCTTATTTCAGAAGTTCTGGTATTATTTTATAGGGATGCATTTTATTTTATAATATATATTTTATAATAATGTATGATTGGATGGCATCGAACATTGGAGCTCGACTAGAACCGTGTTTTTTTTTCAAAACTCCAGCATATCCAATTTAATATTATTTGTTGCTTTTGCAGTTTTTTTCTGTTCTGTTTTACGTGTCCAAGCTCGCGGTACTGCTTCTCTATTTTAGATACTAATTGCCCCTTGAAATATGTGGCAAATTTGGAAATTTTAGATAAATGAGCAACTGTCAGTTACATTTACTTGTCCCCGTAAACATTCATTTGTAAAATAGTGATTTTAACATTTCTGTTAAATAAACCATTTTTCTAATATTCACAATATTTAAACTATAATTAGTTACCAAAATCAAAGTTTTAAATTAATAATAATGTAAGCGAAACTAATGTATTTATAGGTTATAAAAGCCGCAGCAATAGTTTTTTGTTACTTTCTTATAATTAAGGATAAATGGAAAATAACTTTAACTGTAAATAAATAAGTTTTTTTTTAATTAGTTAATTATTACTTCTTGCAATACCTTTTAAAACCCTTAATATTTCCGAAAAAGTAAAAGTTAGGTATAGAGTATTTGACATAAAACGGCTAGAATGTTCTGAATAATCCAAAAATGAAATAATATGCAGGGTGTTGTATTTGAAAAAGCAAAGTTTATGTTGTCCACGGTCAGATGACACACCCTGTATAAAAAATATTGATCAAACAAGCACACCAGAGCTTTTTTTTTTTTAAAAACGTGCCCCTATTTATCTGTTTTCTAATTTATTCCAGTTGGCTGGTCCACACGTATAATTACGATAACTAAACGTATGAATTTGAGCATTACAAGTTGCCAATAAATTACAAAATCTATGAAAATGACCAACTTTTTATGTAACCCAACATTTCAAAATAAATTATAAACAAGTGAGATAAATAAAGAGGTTTCCATACATGTGTATCATATTTATAATTTTTAGACGGCAATAACACAAAATAATTATGTATTCAAACTTTTTAGGTTTACATGAAATAAAAATTATTATGAACGCAATCTTTATGCTTATTTAATTTATTTAATTAAAACTAAAATAATTTCTGATTTGAACAAAAACCAGTTTCATAAATGAAATCAATGTCCTATTGAAATTTGAACGTGGAGATTAGATTTACTTTTACAGCTATCTAAACAGATTTTCTTTGCCTCAGAACCGGTTTACACGGCAAAGATTTATGCCGAAAACTTATCACCTCTACTTTTTAACCAACAAAATGCCTTAATTTTAACTAAAGTATTTCCGGAATTTGTTTGACAGCTAAAACCAGAGAGAACGCTGAAACATCAACTTACATACCATAGACGTACAGACGTTTGAACCAGTAATTATGAGGCTTTGTGACAGATGTCAAATTGGATTAATAATTATTTTTCAAATTATGGTGTGAAAGTTTCTTTCGGGCAAGAATATTGTAAGAAAATTATCCCTCGTCGTTTCGCTTTTCAAAATATCGTAACGAAAAAAATTTCTAGAAAGATTTTAAGCTCTTCTAATATTATAAGTGAAAATTTCACACCTCTACTTTTAACCAATAAAATGCCTTACTTTTGTCTAGTTAACTAAAAAAAATTCCTCAAGTTTTTTCGTGGCGCCTCGATATTTGAGTGGGAATTTTTTGACAGCTGAAACCATAGAAAATGCTAAATCATCAACTTGGAGACCATAGACAAATAAAAATATATACTAAGTGACATAAAAATCCGAACACCCAGATTAAATGATTTTATTGTTATAAAAATTTGTATAAGTACTTACTGAACAATGATAAGTAAATGATCAAAATTTTAAAATGATTGCATTGCTTTAAAGCTCTTTTACCTTTAATAATGTGTGGATGCACCCGATGTGTTACGCATTCTCCAACGCGCCTAGACATGCTTCTGATCAGGTGGTCAATGTCTTCCTGTTGTATCTTATTCCAGACAACCAATAACTCCTCTCGAGGTTCTTCTAGAGTCTGAGGAGGACGTTGCAAACTGAGCAATCTCCTACCCATCATATCCCACACGTGCTCAATTGGGGATAAGTCGGGAGAACTTGGTGGCCAAGGTAACAATGTGACAACAGTATGTTGAAAGAAGTCTATTGTTACTCTTGTGACATGTGGTTGGGCATTATCTTGTTGGAAAGTTGGATTTGCAGGTTGTCAAGATAGGGTAAAAGATGGGGTTCTAAAACTTCTTGGATACAAAGCTGCGCGTTCATGTTACCTCTAATGAAGATTAAAGGTGATCTCGAAGCATAAGCTATAGCACCCCAAACCATAACTCCAACAGTTTGATGAACATGCCTTTCAACTAAAAAACGTGGATTTATCCTTTCACCACGTCGTCTACAATACTGTTCCATTCCTGATCCCAGAGTGACCATTCTCTGCACCACTCAAGGCAATTACGTCGGTGTTCTGGAGTTCAAGTGAGGACCCAGTGTGGTCGGTATGAAAACAGACCAAAATGTCTTATTCGTCGGTAAACAATTCGCATGCCAATAGGTCTTCCGTGTTCTGCAAACCATTCATTTGCAATGTACCTGTTAGTGGAGAAACGGTTCCCTAAGGCCAATAATCTTAGGCGGCGATCTTCACGGTCTGTTGTTCTACGGGGGCGTCCAGAGCCCCTTGCTCTTTGCGTACGGCCTTCTCGATGCTATGTTTGACAACACCTAACCACGGTGTCTACACTTCTTTACACTCTAAATGCAATTTCCCGAAAAAAAAATCCAGCTTCCCGAAGATCTTTATTACGGCTACAAATTTCATTTTTGGATTGTTAGTGGATTTCAAAGAAAGCAGTATAAAAACCGGAATCTTCAACTGATAAGGCTGAAAATTTCATCAATTGTTTATTTCAGTAATATAAATAAATTCGCCAAATTTTATTAAAATAAAATCATTTAAACTGGGTGTTCGGATTTTTATGTCACTTAGTATATTATATTTCTCTATGGTTCAGACGTTTAACTTCGTAATTATTAAGATTGGTGACAGATGTCAGATTGGATTAATTAACTTTTTCCAAATTATGGTTTTAAATTTTTATACCGAACACCACGCAAGCATAAATTATTCCTGAGACTTTCTTTCGGGCACGAATATTTTAGGAAAATTATCCCTTGTCGCTTCGTTGTAGATAGATAATTGTGGTTAATTAAGTATTTTGAATCCAAATTTTGTGCTACTCACCATGTTTTTCATTATTTTTAAGCCGTTTCTAATATATAGATAAACATAATATATAATTCCATCAAGTGTAAATTTATAAAGCAAATATAAAATTGTTTGTGTAAACAATAAATACCGTTGTATGGTTATAGTCACATTTTAAGCGATCTGCTAATAACAAGATAATTGCTGTTACTTTATTATAAATTTTATCAGAGATAAGTCGGTTTGTTTTTTACAATTAGTGGTACGTACACGATTAGCTAAACATTTTTTCGACTCAAATTTATAACTACATTCAAGGTATTCCAATTCGCTTATCTCATAGACAAAATCAGTTCTGGATTTTAGCTATCATTTCAATATAAAAACAGTGTAGTGCATTTGTGTCAACTGCTTTCTTAATTGGTTTTAAAAATACTCATATGCAACTTCACAGGTATAGTTTAAATATTTTTTTTTGTTTAATTCATTGGCTCTCTTTAAGAGGGGCCTACAACATTTGATAACAGAAAATGAGTATCAAGCCTGACTTGTATCCAAAATTTTAATCATTTTGCGTGCAGATTATCTAAATAAAAAAACAAATTATGTATTGTAGGCTTTTTTATTGTTGTCTAGTGTTTGATGAAATAATAGGACCGGATGATGATATGAACAGATAATTTTAAGTAATCAATGATTCGTTAATAGGATAGGCACCGGCACTTAAACACCTGAGTTCGTCTTTAACTTCCTTTACTTTTATTATTTATCGTAAAAATACACTAAAATATATTTCGTAGTTCGTCTGTTCGTCGTACTCTAGATATCTCGTCTTTACGTCCCTCATCGTTCAAAGCTAATTCAGTACTGCTCACGTCTCTTTGTTTTTTTACCCCCTTGCCCCTTGCTTACCTGCGCCCCGACAGGGTTTTACTACAAACCGAACCAGCGTCGTCTCATACTTATCTTAATAAATTATATATATTATACATACATCAATTTGAATTTAACATAAAAAGTAGATAAAAAAATTGATTTTGTTAACCTCTACTTTTTGAAAGTTCATCTTACTAGGAACAATAAATAACTGCACAGTTAAACTAAACTTCCACTATTTATTCGAAAAATTCGCTTTAAAATTCAATTACAGCTGTTTCGCTATAACTAGCATCGTCAGATTGATATATTGAAATTACATGTTGTTTGTTTGTAACTAGGTACTTGATGTTGATAAGGAGTTAAGGCTAGACCAAGTAAGGAAGTAATAAGACATAACAATGTTAAAGCCTAGATGTTATTAGCCCTAAAGGATTATCCTGGATGTATTTCCCTCTAAGATCAGTATAACTGTGCAATGATATAGAAAAACCAGGAAAAAACTATATCATGCTGATCTTTACAATAACTTATGTTACAATAATGCCTTATCTATGTATAAAATGAAGACTCAATCAAAGTAAACAGTTTAATAGTGGAGAACTTCCAAGATTTATTTGTTCATTAACTACTTTAAACTGTTGATCTGCTAGATGTCTTTTAATTTCAAGTTCTTCTAGAAAATCTAAATTTTGTTTTTTATTACAAATGTGTAGTATATGAATGTCGTTGGTGTGTATAAGTGAGTTTGGATGTTCCAGTAGGTGTTTTGCATAGTTCGACTTATCTGGTTGTTGTAATCTATATGCTCTTATGTGTTCATTAAATCTTACTTCAAAATTTCTTTGTGTTTGTTTTGGACAATTAATTTTGTAAACACCAGATTTTTTTAATTTTGGTAATTTTGTTTTCACATTTAACAATTTTGTTCCAATACTATTTTGTGTTTTAAATGATATTAATGCTGATGTTGCCGAAGATATTATTTTTGAAATTGCATTGGAAATATTTCCACAATATGTAATACTTTTATAGCAAAATGTAACTGTAAATGTTTCGATAGCGAAACGGCTGTCATTACATTTTAAGTATTTAAAGAATAAATAGTGGAAGTTAATTCAACCTTTTAGTTGTTTATTGTTCTGAATAAGATGAACTTTCACATAGTAAGGGTTAGTACAATAAATTTTATAACTATTACTATTATTTAGTAAGTTTAAGAAAAACCTTAAATAATAGACATTTTATTCCATAGGTGTAGAAAAATTTTGTTATATTTTATCAATTTATTATTATACCCATTTTAGATAACGTATAAATATTCTACTTCATTTTAATTTTTCCAATTTGTACTTAAATGTTTCAGGCACTCATTTATCTTGATATTTTTTGCCGTAGATAATATTGTGTATAATTTCTTTTACAGCATTTTAATTTTTACTTTTTTTGTCTGACAACGTGGCTTAGCCAGATGAAATTTTGCATTATACCTACGCATTTATGATAACATATATCATACAACTCTCTCGTAGGAATTATTCGAGAATGAGGGTTGTGCGTATTTATCGAATTTGTCTAAAACTAATTAAGATAACCGCATTTAAATCAAACACCGACCCAAAATTCGACATATTTATATAAAATGTTACAAAATGAGAAATCCGCCATTGTAATTACTAGTGTAACGTTTTCTCTAAGGCCCGGTTTCACCAAACAATTAATCCTACAATTTGAATTGCGATTTTCCACCACACCGCAAACTGGGAATAAGTCTGGCAGTCGAGATTTTTTATTAACTTTTGCCAGACTTAATCGCAGTTTGTGGTGTGGTGAAAAATCGTAATTAAAACTGTAGGTTATTTTTAAATCAAAGATTAACTGTTTGGTGAAATTGGGCCTAAGAGAAGGGACTATCAAAATTATAAATTTGCAATTAATATCCTTGCATCAGTCAAGTAAATGTACCAATTGTCTTATAGTACAAATGTGAAATTAAATTAAGTATTTTGTTATATTATTTTTTTATTTTCTTTTCTTCTACAAATACAAAAACTTATTTTCGAATTTGGGGGCAACCTAACAAACTATGGTTTTAATTTCGATATGTTCTGTCGAAAATAGGTACATCGTTGGTTTTATTTACCTTTTTATTGATTATTAATCTTAAATCAGTTTACTTTTTTTATTAACGTATTCATGTGTCAACCTAAATTCTACGGTGACTTCGAAAATATGTACAAAAAGAAATATTACATATTTTCGTCTTATGGAAAAATATCATGGCAAATAATGACTGAGCAATTATTATAGAATTAATTTTTAGATGAAACAAATAAAAATGGTAAATGGAAAATTTAGGAGCTTCTTAGAATAACATTAAGAGTAGGACACCAACCGCTCCTGCGTCTTCAATACTGTTTCAAAAACTATGTTTAGAATAGCTAGAGGAATATGCCCAGAAAATGGCAAAAGTGGTGTTTCTTCTATTTAAACAAAGCAAGAAAAATTTTTTTTACGGATTGGATAATGTACATCGCTAAGGTGGGATTTCCAGTAACTAAAAAGTAACTAAAGTTATTGGTTAAATAAAAACCATTATTTTGCCAATGTAGGCAATGGCCAACATTGGTATAAAGTATTTTTGAAAAGAAATACCTAGTTGCCTTGACGAATTGCAGAAAATTTAACAGCAACACGGAAACTGGATAATGACAGTCTGGCATCAATATTACTTATCCTTGAAGTGTCTTTAATCGTGACAAATCAGCTTTTTTGTGTGTCCAAAAGGAAATGGTGTTTTGGTTATAAAGGAATCCAAAATGGTTTACAATAGAAATGGTGTAAATGAAATGGACTGCTTAGCTTTTAAAAATTTACATTCCCTTTGTTGTTATGAACAATAACTAATCAATTAAAGAAACGCGTCTGGTGAGATTGTACCTTCCAAGGTCATTTTTGGCTAAGAGAAACTACCTAAACATATTGTTCAACAAAAAGCAGCTGGGGTATTGGAAAGCCAGAGATTGGTTGGATACCTATACAGTGCTTCCATAAAGTAACGCATAAATTCATTATTGGCTAAATGAACAATAAAATTAGAAATTCCCAAAAAAGGTCGATTTTTGATTTCAATTTACTATTGTTTTAAATCATAATCATAAAGGGTTAACCACTTTCGTGTAATGACGTGATCACCATTTTTTTTAACTGGAACCCCCCCCTTTTTCAATTTCCAATTGACTTTGCTGAGCTGATTCCAAAAATGTACAGGTTTGGCACAAGTTTGCACACTGACGCTAACGGACATGTGGTCAAACAATAGGTTCCCCCCACTCTCTCTCCCCTCCACAGCTTACTTTCCGGAACTTATGGGTCTCCCCTCGTACATATAATCTATATTTATGGCAGGTAAAGAAGTATTTTTTCTACGACAACATCGATAAATGTCCATTTTATAACCTTAACTTCAATCATAAACAAGCACATTTCGTACAGAATTTCATTTTTTCGTCAGCTGCTATGCAAAAATGCGAAATGGAAATTTCGTGTTAGGTCTAGGTTCTAAAATTACGACGACTACGGCTTGTCAAATTATGACGTCCAGCGACAAATTAATGAAATGAAAGCAGATCGTTTCTGTCAAAGTTTTTGCAATGTATGCCTGTATGCCTGTATTAAAGGTGAACCATATGTTGTCATATTGTTGCAAATTTCATACTCATGTAATCGGCGGGTAAATAGTCGACGCATTTTACCCCAACTACCTGCTAGAAAGAAAAAGGGTCATAATCCAACATGAATATTCGACAAAGAATGTTCAGAAAACATATTTCCCTAATCCCTTTATTGTCAATAAAATCTGCCCCTTCCAATTTGATATTTTTATAATTAACCGGTAAATTTCTTACAATTTTCTCAGTTTTATTTATAATTGTCAGTTTTGATGTTGTTTTGTTAAAATGAGTGTTATTAAAAGTTGTAATGGATTAGTAGAAAATTATACATTTTCTATAAGGTTAGGTTAGGTTAGGTTAGATACTTATATAAAAATAAATAGTCTTAGCAAAACAACAAAGACAAAAATGTAAAAAATAAAATTGCGTTTCTAGAACGAATGATTGAAATTTAAATGAAATAACAAGACTTGTTTTTGTAAAGTTAGTGTCTTATCATTCATGTTATAGTAATAGTAATAATTAGTTTATTAATAATATTTGAAATTAAATCAAATAATTTTGTTTTACCTACTTACCTGTCTGTAAGTACCTACCTAAATTCTTGCGTCGAAAATTCCTGTAATAAAAACATAATATTTCTGACCGTGATCGTGAGTCGAAAGTTCTTGTCCCAAAAATTTACCTGTTTTCTTGCATCGAGAATTCATATTTATGACCCATGCAATATGGGCATTATTTTGTGCTCATTGCATAATATACTATTAATTTTCTAATAGTATATTAATCAACGCATTTCATATTGCTTTCTGTTATGACACGAGTTAAATTTAAAAAACGAATCGCAAAGCGATGAGTTTTTTAAAAAACGAATGTCACAACAGCCATATGAAATAAGTTGTTTATAATATTTTTTATATTTTGCCATTTACCAAGATTTTTATAAGTGCAAAATTTAAAAAGTATTTTTAGTGTTGCAAAAATGATGCAAGATCTCTGCAATGTAGGAAAAATATTTTACCTTGATAGTATTTAAAAAATAGTATTTAATCGATCTAATGTTTTCTTGGGGAAGGAGAATATCCACACCTCTGATGATACAGAATTTTTTTCTTTTTATTTATTATACCAATAAATAAGATTTTTGTATTGGTTTTTTTATTGTTTCTAGCCTACCGACAATTTGTAAAACATTCCTCGTATAAAACATAATATCTTGGGGATAATATTAGACATCATGTCATCCTATTTCGGACATTTAGTATCGTAGCAACCCCTCGCGAGTTACCCTTACAATGCTTTTATGTGCATGCCTTTGTGTCGTGTATTGTCTTGCATGTCATTTTATGAGTTGTACTGGTTAGAGATATTAATAAATGTATTAAGAGCAGTTTTTTTTATGATAGTTAAGCTAAAATTGGTTAAATGAAAGTCATAAATCAATTTCCATATGCTTAAACGCAGTAACAACTTAAATAAACAGTAACTATATAACGTTAATGTATAAAATCTGATTTTTATACATATTATTTTAATACAACATAATTGGTCGGTAACCAGACAGTTAGAACTCTTTTTATAGATCTATATCTATGGTTAGGACAAATCTAGTACCTAGAGCCAGACAAGTTTAAGGGGTATCCGTAAACACGAGCACAACATACATTCAATATCCAAACGGATGCGAAAGAGATAGATTTTCGGATTTTATTTATGGACGGTAGTAAAAAAATCATTAAAAATTGTTTAATGATGTTTATAGTTGTAGTAAACAAAAAAATGGTTTTATAAGGATATTATTACATTTAATGGTTCCCTTTTTCTATTTTAGAATAAACAAACAATTTTATTCACAATATACTAGCTTACCGTAGGACAAAAAACATACATAGAAAAAGTTTGGGGATATTTTTATAAAATCGAAAAACTAATAAAAGTGAATTAGATGGTTGTTTACCCCGGTTATGGTTTGTTTGTGACGGCTCGAACATCCCAAAAAGGATAACGAGCATTTTGTCAACTTTTTTATATGATAGGAAGAAAACAACAAGTTCCTACCAACCTGTGCGTAAATAGTAGATACATGATGTTTAACCCTGAGAAGAAATTATTTATATTTAAACTATATTAATAGTGCTGTGGACTATGTGAAGCTGTGTTACTGGTGTTACAGCGTGCAACAATTTTATAACATATATTTGTTATTACAGACATTAATAGCAAATATTTTATACCCTAACGTACACAATAGGCAGTATGTGGCCTACGTGGATAAAAAGTAATAGTGCTTCTTCCAGTGGTTCGTTAAAGAAGAATCACTTATCTTGTGACGCGAAAATCATTATTAAAAATGTGTATAGTTCCTTACTTCAGCAAGGATATAACGCGGGTGCTGCAGCAAGAATAACCAGTAATTTGACGAAGGTGCCTCTTACTTCAGTTAGACGAATTGTTGAAAATTTCATGGAATCAAGAAAAAAGCGTAAAGATTCCAGTGTCACAAAAAGTCTAGAGAAAAAGATTTGATAAGGCGAAAAATCTACACTATGTACGATGAGCAGCGTGTCCCTACAATCAAAAATCTGAAACAGCGGCTCATCAATGACGAAACTCACATCAACTGTGGCCTCACTACTCTTTGGCGAGCTCTGTCTGCAATGGGCTTTAAATATCGCAAAATTGACAAGAGACAAGTAATAATGGAATCCACACGTTTAATAAACTGTCGTTCTGAATATATAACATCAATAAGAAAATACCGATCTGAAAATCGGCCAATACTCTACCTCGACGAGACGTGGTTTGACACGCATGGCACCCCTTCCAAAGGATGGTCTGATTCCTGTAAATGTAATGTAACAAAAGCACCATCAAATAAAGAAAAAGAGAATCACAATATTACACGCAGGATCAGAAAATGATTGGATCCCAAACGCTATGTGGCTTTCTGCCAAAAATATTAAGGACTCTTGTGTTGACTATCACGAAGATACGACAGCAGAGCTTTTTGAAGATTGTCTGTTACCCAACATTCCGCCAAACAGCGTTATAGTAATGGACAACGTAAGCTATCATAGTCGACAATTGCAAACAATTCCTGGCTCAAATAATACGAAATTGGAGATTCAAAACTTCATGTCTGCAAATGACATATTTTGAGGAAAGTTATCCAAAAAAATAACTTTTACAAGTGCTGCAGTCATTTTGTTTAAAAAAACGTATGTTTGTGATACAATTGCAGAAGAATTGGGACATACACTGTTACGACTACCTCCCTACTACTGCGTGTTCAATCCTATAGAGCTTATGTGGCACCAACTTAAATCGAGTATGCGTGGAAAAAATACTTCTCCTACTTTAAGTGGTAGTGTGGTAGAATTAATTAGGAACTGTATGAATGACATTCCTACCGAGAGTTGGAAAAGTTCTGTTATAAATGTTGAAAACTCGTACCTTTCTGTAAAATCAATTGCGTAAATTGTAAATAATTTAGATGAGGATAGCGATAGCGACACTGAACTAAATATAGAGTAGAATTGTAACATTTAATTAAATTACTTGTATATCTCCCATATTATGCAAAATTCAAATTTCTTAAATTGGACCCTGCGTAGCACATTTGCATCTTTTACCTGATGATTTTCTACACAATGAGATTAAATCGGGTAGTTTATTGCAGTAAATAAGCCAATACCATTTACTGTGAAAAATACTATATTCATGTACTTCATTAAAACCAGTAGTTAAACAACATCTTACTGGCTCTAATAAGTTAAAGTATGAAACATTTTTTGAAGTATACGTCCATTGACATTTAATTTTAAATGTCCAATTTTAATAATGTCAAAAAAAAATGTGAACATCTTACAGTAGGTCAATGGAACTATTGACGTTAACATCTGCATTTGCCAAAACGACACAACCGTGTAAATTTAATTTTGAAATGTCAAATGACGCATGTGACAAATCGTCGATGACTAACAGTCTTAGTAATCTTTGTAATATGACCTGATAAATTGTTTATTATAAATTGTGTCAAAATTGAAAGCTTCTTAAAATGACAATAAAAAAATTGAATAAAACAATACGCAAAACTGTAACATTGTTTATATTTAGTGGTCTTAACGAAACATACATTCAAATACATTTGATTATTTGCAAATGTTATATATATTAAATGCAAATTGTTGGTCTAGATCTTTTACGACGTGTATGGGAATAATTTATCCATTCCTTATATTATAGGCCCTAGAAATACCCAATATTTGAGTCACCTAAAAAATAAATTAATAGCTCTCTTGATTATATTTTTAATTTCTTAATTTATTAAAATCTCTCAGGTGTACTATACAACCATTTAAAAAAAATTTGTTTATAATGGCACATTTTTGAACCTTGATTTTGTTTTAATTTGCACTAGTTATTAATTCTCTATCGTTTATATTTTCTGATTCACATTTTAACCGAGGGCTCATTCAATTAACGTCTGTTATGACATGAAAGTCTTTTAATTTGCTGTCAACAGCTGAGCTAATAGGACTGATTTGACTTACAAATTCTAAAAATCAAATTAAGTATTAGTAGGGAAAATCATGTGCTTTTATTGATTTTTCGTCTTCAGTGTAAAAAATACCAAAATATTTTTGATGGAACGAAAGAAAACAAATATTATTCCAATAAATAATATTAGGTACACGCATTCCCAGATTAAAAACTAACAATTATGTCTGGCGATTTTCATTAAATAAATTATTTTTATTATAAAAAATAATTATTTTTCATGCTTTAAAAAAATACGACGATTGGTCGTAATAGATCTTTATCACATGGACAAGAACAGCAATTATTGCAAACAAAAAATAAAAGTGATAATACAAATAATAAAATTATGAATAAAATCCTCAACACCACATTTATTTATATCTTACGTAATGTTTAAAATTCCAAACATTCTAAGCATTTGGTATTCATAAACTATATAAAAATTAAATTTTTATATTAATTTTACTTTAGTTAAGACTTCAATTTTACTGTAAGTATAAACTAAACATTGGTGCAAAATAGAGCAGCTCCATTCAACCAATTTTGGCAATGATTATTAATAATTGTATCGCAAGTTTTTGTTTACCATACAAGTGGGAAGTCGAGTCAAAATATGCATACATTTGTAAAAAATATCATTGTCTGGAGCAGAATGTATTAGTCTGCCAAGTATCCGCGGAAAATATTACGTAAAAGTTGTTATATAGGGTGATAAATGCAATAATACCTAAAACATAGTATCTTTTATTTATATTTTTAACTTTTTAATTTTGGAAAACTGGGTATTATTTTATTTGTTTCTTATTACATTTTGTCAATATTAAAGATATGTTTGATAATTTATTAGAAATATATATTTATTTTGAAAATTAAAATGTTTTCACTTTGGGTTTCCATATCCAACGCGTTCTTTGTTGTAAAAATGAATCACTCGTCCATTGGAGGTTTGAAAGTATCCTAAAGAAAGAAGTAAGTGAATAGTTTGAGAGTTGAAGAAAGTGTAAACAAACAAACAAACAAACAGATCTAGATAAAAAAATAACAAGAAGTGTCCAAATAGATAAAACACGAAGGAACAGATTGCAACATATGGCAAAATGACTATATAACAGTGCTTTTCAGATAAAAGTATCCACCTTTAATAACTTTTGTAATACTGGTATTTAGGAAAAATCCAAAAACAAGTCAATTTTTGTTGGAAGGGGCAAGCATTATGGCTTATTTAAACTTACTGGAAATGCAACCATTTAGTTGTTTATTATTCTTAGAATTAATTTTTATAAATGTGTGGAAATCGGTATGGTCTAAAGTAAATAGTTTATTGATAAATGTTACATATTTGACATTATAATAAAATATATCGAAAAATTCTTTATTAATATTTACAAGAGATGAATTTTCTTCTTCATCTAGGTGATCTGTTCTTATTTTTTCTAAAATAATGTTTCAATATTATTACAATCAAAATTTTGAATTATTTGTCTGTCAAACCGTTCTACTGAAAGGTGTTTAGAGAAATCTAATGTGACTGGTTGGTATTACTTCATAATTTGTAGCAACTGTGAGGTTTTCCGGGATTTCAAAGTTGTGAGTGTTTTGATGTGGTATGATAATTCCTCCTACTTCAATATAAGTTTTAATTACTTGTTGACTTGGGCCCACTGTTGTCAGATTTATTCTTTGTCTGCGTAGTGAAATGGTAATAGTTTTATTTTTCATTTTTAATTCTAAAATATAAATTTGCTTCTAAAAATCTATATGGTCAAATGTATTGTAAAATTTAAACAAAGCAAATTTCATTAAATCATTTTTTACCAAAATAAAAATGTTTTAAACTAATAAAAATACATTATGACAAACTTTTTTGAAATACTGCCTATAAATTGATCGAGTTTAAATGAATTTGGAAAAACATTTTATGCGATAGGATCTAAAATGATTTTGTTCGTTCAGAGTAAATTGGTATTTTAATATTGTATTCTGGATAAAGTATAATTATGAGAGTTTTCGCTTGAAGGTCGAACAGCAATGTTGTTTTATTGGGAAATTATCAACTGCGCCCAAATCCACAATAAAACTTAGGATAATCTGCCTTTTCGAATTTTACCTGAACAAGGTCTGCATCAATTGCGCCTCAAGTGAGCAGGCAGAGTTATAAATTCTATGATTGTTATTGCAATATTTTTGTATAATAACTAGATAATTGATTTTTGAAAATTGAATTTTAGAGAATATCTATTCTTTTCGGGTTTTCGGGGATTTGATTTTGTAAAAGTGAGCATTCACTATAAAATAGTATAGGTATAAGTATGTAATGTTGTGCAATTTATGTTATTGTTTTATTTCATATTGTATCTCTTTTTTAATAATTGTGTTCTTAGTACTAATTTTTTGGATAATATATTTATTTAACGTTAGGTTAGGTTAGGTTAGGTTAGGTTAGGTCATTATAAAAGTATCGTGAATTTCAAAAAAAAAACTACGTTTTCAAATTCTAATATTCAGGTAAGTATTTTGTGCGCAATCGATATATGCCCGTTTTATTACTTTTGATTTATTGGTTAATTTTATTCTTATTTCTTCCATAAAAAATGCAATCATTCTTACATAAGAAACAAAAAAACTGTTAGTATCTCACTTATGTTCCAATCTAAAAAAGAGTACCAAATTTGCTATTTCCCACTAGAATTTTTTTTATAAGGACGCTTTGAGGATATTATCAGGATAACTTGTTAATCTGATTAGGTTTAGGTCAGGATCACCTTACGAGAATCTAATGTAACGCATATCACCCATGGGTTTTCTATTAGGAAGACGTTTTATGGTCCTGATCAGGTTTTTTTTTGCATTGTCGTTATAAGGATTGTGTTACATGGTCCTGATCAGAATTTTCTTACTTGGTCCTGATCAGGATAGCTTCATATTTCCCTGAATTAAATTACCTTCAATTGTCTCCACCTGACGGCTTTCATGAGAGTTTAGTATATTTGAATAAGAGAACCACCCTTATTTTAAAGCAAAATTTTGCAACCATAATTGGTCCCGATTTGTGACTATATTCCTCCAAAAAGGCAGGGCGCCAATTTGCAGCAATATATGTCCCAAAAAGGCAGGAAGCCAATTTGTAACACTAATTACTCCCTCGAGAGCTGTCCCGGCTTATGAGACCTTTTAACTCAGGAGTGGGTACGCTCCAGCTTAGCGACACTCTGTATATAGGATATGTTTGATGGGTGAGGGCGCCACTGCTTTAAATTCGACAAAATTTAATAACTAGGTGTAAAGCAGAACACCTTATTTACTTTAAAGTTTAACTAGAAAGGAGAAATGAATATTGAAAATATTTTGACTACTTTAACACAACAATAAAAAACTAAAATACTGATACCGATAGGCAACCACACACAGCAAATCTGTGGGTTTAAAACAAACACTCAAGTAAGAAATTCAAATTTATTTTGCCACAAAAGGTTAGGTACTTAGCTTAGGGTTTCGGATTTCTCCCACAGCGGTATGGGTATGGCTTCGGTTGGTTAAAGATGTTGACGACTTCTATAGGAAGGCAGACCTGGGGGACTTCTCCGGAGAGTGTAGTCAGCTGGATCGGTGCTTTATCGGTAACTTGCTAATTTGCGATATTTTCAACGGTAACTTGGAGTTAATAATTTGCGGTATTTTCAACGGTAACTTGGAGGTATTTTTAAGGTAACCTGGAGTTACATTTGACGGTAACTTGGGGCCAATAATTTGCAATATTTTCAACGGTAACTTGGGGCTGTATAAATAACGGCTAAGATAAGAATTCGTTAGTACGCAAAATGAGGTTCTTTCTTTGAAGGCAGAAGGCAAAAAGGGAGGAGTTCTCTCTGCGTTACAATTATATTAGGTTTGTTTTCGTTAGGGGAGGAATTCGAGCTTTCTGATTGGTTAGTTTTTAACGGGTTCTCAACGTTCAAAAACGGTTGTGTCTATTGGTTGTCCGAAAGGTATTTTTTAATGATTAAGTGCAGGATTTAATTATACATGTGATTAAATTAATTTTACGCTCGGAACATGTCAATGAACATGTTACACCCCCTCTCCTCGGGAAAAAAAATGATTCGAAGAATTATTTTTTATTTGAAGTAGTGTAAACAGAGAAGAAAGAATAGAAGATAGTATAAGGGATGAAAACAAAACATGAGGATATTTTAATGCGGTAAAACTGAAAATCAGTCCTGAATCTATGTACTTATTCAAATGTAACCAAATTTAGGTAAAGGTAAGGTAATTGTTGTCTTGTGACTAATGTATATTTGTGTCGTTATAATAGAGTATACACTGAGAAAAAAGATAAACATGCGATAAATTCTCAATGTATATAAAACGGTAAGATACGGTACGGTAGATACGATAAGATAAATGTTTCGAAAGATAACTGGACTTCCAGATTCGCATAGCGGGGTAATTCCAGTGAATTCGAAACAAAGCATCCCAACAGGGGGACACCCATAAAAATATTTAAAGTGCTATCAGTCATAATTTATCAAAAAGTACAATTCTCATAGAATTCTGATTATTACTTAATGAAACGGCCTAATTTCCAACCAATAAATAAACAAAAATGTGTCATAATGACGTCACCTAGGGTGAATTGTTAGCTTATAAGTCAAAAATATTTGGCAAGACGACAGCACTATAGTGTTCCATATGGAACTTACAACGACAATGATAAATACATAAAGTGTCACTATAGACAGCGTAAAAAAAAAGGTAAGGTAGGTGGTTTGAAACAAAAGAAAAGTACATAGGTACTGAATTCAAAGTGTAAACGGTAAAGATACTATTTATTTGTTGCGGTAACGGTAGAAATGTTTGAAAAAAAAAATAATTAAATGTAGGTAATATATTAGTTAAGGCTTGTAAGTACGGAAGTAAGATAGTTAGATATACGGTAAGAAGATAAGAAGTAAAACTAACACTATACCCATGACCCTGTTAAGGAATACGGTACGTCAGCACAGAACTTTATGAAAGTTTGGCCAACCTGAAAGATTAAGGCGAAAAAAGTTAAATTATTAAAGATACGGTAAGAAAGGAAAAGATAGTTTTAGGAAAGAGAAATATAAAGGTATTAGATAAGGGAAGTGCGAATAAGAAGAAAAAAAAGGACTAAGCAGTCGTTTTTTTTTTCGGACCTATTATGTTTATATACTGGGCGCAAGCCGCCACCCAGCAGAGGCCAACCCGATCCAATTGGGGCCTGACGCCTTTCGTGACACGTCAATCGTTGACTCTAAGTTAACAAAATACCATGTTTTTTGTTTGAGAAACGGTAAGAAAACTCGGTGGGGGGATATATAAAACAAAAAATGGGGACCAAAAATTGAAGGGACAGTAAAATACATTTTTAGCAATGTAGAGCTTCACGGTTGTGTTATCAAATTATCCGGTATTCTAATGTGGTTCAACAGAATGAAATTTATGCGGGATAAGAAAAGGAGCCGTTTTGTCCGGAGAACGGTATAAACTCCATGTAGCTTGGTCTACTTCCTTTTCTACACGGGGGAAAGTCAATGGGTGAGCCAAGTTGTATATGGTATGATTATGTAAACGGTTATATATTGTAGTGTGGCAAAATAAGGGTACAAAAAAAAATAAAAAATAAAAAAGTAATAAAAAAAAATAAGAGCAAAAAATTAAAAGTTATATTGAACAAACAAGAATATGTGGACGAAGACTAATGCAATACTGGTCAAATTGTAAAGGAGTACTCGAACTGATTATTCTGGGAGGTTGCCTGTTAGCGTCCACAGTAGCCATAGGTCATCGCACAGAAGTCACAAATGAGGGGTTCCTACACAATGTATCCAGTACAGTGAAGCGTGTTTAAAGTGATGACTAACAAAAAAAAATTTACTATAGTTAATATCATTTACTAGTTATTTATTTATGATTTATTTATATTTTTTAGATATATTAAAATGTTTGTTTATATGGATTTCATATGCAAGTTCATGTGATTTCAAATGATTAACCTGCATCTTGAAAATATTTAAAAAGAACGATAAAAAGATAAGATAAGGTACGGTAAAGATAAATAAGTCCAAGATATTTAGGTTAACAATAGAAATCCACACTATTAAAGGTAAGAATCCAAACAGACATAAAAGGTACGGTAAAGAGATAAAGGTATTTAGCTATATTTACTCAAAAAGTATAAACATTAAAAGAGAATAAGCGAACATAACCAGTATCAATAAATGTTAAACAATATCAAATAAAGCAAAATTTTCAATTATATTCAGCACATAAGCAAAAATGTTAAAAATAAAAAACTCTTTAAAACTGTTTTATTATACCAAAATATTGAAATCAAAAATAAAATCTCCTTATTGTTTTTAATAAGAAACGTTAAGACACACCACTATTAGATATTAAATATGAATTAAATTGATTCTAATCAAAATATCAAAAAGAGAAAAAAATATGCACTAAGAAATTATTTAAAAATTAAAATTTGAAGGCAAATTACTATTTAATTATCAAAAAAAAGTTAAAATTTAGATAGAACTGAAAAAAACTAAAGAAACTCCACAAATATCACTATATACAGCGTGACGAAAAGCTAGGGCGCCAATTTGCAACCATATTAAGGGGCGCCAATTTGCAACCATAATTGGTCCCGATTTGTGACCATATTCCTCCAAAAAGGCAGGGCGCCAATTTGGAGCAATATATGTCCCAAAAAGGCAGGAAGCCAATTTGTAACACTAATTACTCCCTCGAGAGCTGTCCCGGCTTATGAGACCTTTTAACTCAGGAGTGGGTACGCTCCAGCTTAGCGACACTCTGTATATAGGATATGTTTGATGGGTGAGGGCGCCACTGCTTTAAATTCGACAAAATTTAATAACTAGGTGTAAAGCAGAACACCTTATTTACTTTAAAGTTTAACTAGAAAGGAAAAATGAATATTGAAAACATTTTGACTACTTTAACACAACAATAAAAAACTAAAATACTGATACCGATAGGCAACCACACACAGCAAATCTGTGGGTTTAAAACAAACACTCAAGTAAGAAATTCAAATTTATTTTGCCACAAAAGGTTAGGTACTTAGCTTAGGGTTTCGGATTTCTCCCACAGCGGTATGGGTATGGCTTCGGTTGGTTAAAGATGTTGACGACTTCTATAGGAAGGCAGACCTGGGGGACTTCTCCGGAGAGTGTAGTCAGCTGGATCGGTGCTTTATCGGTAACTTGCTAATTTGCGATATTTTCAACGGTAACTTGGAGTTAATAATTTGCGGTATTTTCAACGGTAACTTGGAGGTATTTTTAAGGTAACCTGGAGTTACATTTGACGGTAACTTGGGGCCAATAATTTGCAATATTTTCAACGGTAACTTGGGGCTGTATAAATAACGGCTAAGATAAGAATTCGTTAGTACGCAAAATGAGGTTTTTTCTTTGAAGGCAGAAGGCAAAAAGGGAGGAGTTCTCTCTGCGTTACAATTATATTAGGTTTGTTTTCATTAGGGGAGGAATTCGAGCTTTCTGATTGGTTAGTTTTTAACGGGTTCTCAACGTTCAAAAACGGTTGTGTCTATTGGTTGTCCGAAAGGTATTTTTTAATGATTAAGTGCAGGATTTAATTATACATGTGATTAAATTAATTTTACGCTCGGAACATGTCAATGAACATGTTACAATTTATTCATCCTGGAAACTAATATTACATATTTTTCCAACTTTTATATCAACAAACTTTCATCAATAAAAAACATGATCTTTTTTTATATCGGTAATTAAATCAAAAACAATAATAAAAACGAAAAATATAAATATTCCAATTATTGCACTATTGGATATTTTCTGCTCATCCAGAATTCTCCCCTGCTGGTTTATTTATTCTCGTACATCTTTGTCCATGCCAAGCTTTTACTTGATAACAGACTGCAATGATATTTTTATTATACCCTCTGATAATGGTGATGGTGGAAAATGTTTTTGTCGACTACGATGAAATTTAATTAGACATTAAATAGAGAAATTTTAATAAATGTATTGTTATTTAAACATATAAAATAAGTATGTACATAGAATATGAATAAATACATAGAATTTTCAGACTATAAAACTTAAGTTCAATTTTAAGAAATTAATTAATTATCTTTATTTTTATCAGATGAAGAATAAATACTGTTTCATTAGGTCATGTTGCGATCCTAGTTCTCTTATCAATACGGCAAGGCTCAGATGTTCCTTACATGGACATGACTGATGTAAAATCAATTTTTTCTCAATGTTTAGGTTAGGTTACGTTAACCTTACTTTTACCTGATAAGGTCCTTACAGTACTTTAAGGAAAGTAAGGAATGAATTTTAGTAGGGTTTATTTAGACCATTTCAAACTTCTTGAATATTTTTCGAGATATTAAAAAAACTAAACTCGGACTTTGTTTACTTTTTTCCTTTTAACTTTTGTTATTTTTTTCTGCTCTTTTTGAACCTCTTTAAATGATCTACATAATATTCTGGATCAAATGAGACTCAATCAAAATATATACAGTGTGTCCACGGATGGGGTGCCTATAGTAGAAAATTTTTTATTATTCATTTTATGACAAAAAGTCCTTATAAAAAATTCTGCTTCTTTTAAAAATGAGAAAACATTGAAAAATTTACAGGGTGGATCTACAGGGTGTTGCCCAAATTAAGAAAACATGAAAATACCTCAAGAGAGAAGTAGGGGAATGAGGGGTAGAACCGGGTAGCTAAGGTAAAAAAATTCCATAGTACTTAATAATTTTATTTTATAACTGATATTTTGAAAACTAAATTCTATAAACCTTATCTACAGAATAAACCAACGAAATTAAAAAAAAATAATCTGTATTGACTAAAACAAGGGCATAACAAAAAATATTGCTAATTACGGTTTTGCCCCAGCCCCGGGGCAAAATCGGATAACAAGTGGGGTAAAACCGGGTATTTAAAAACAAGTTTAATTAAAGAGTTCTGAGGCAGCTGTTGCATCGTAACGGTTATTAGGATAGATTCCTGTTTTTAAAAATCCAGAGACAGCGGTTTGGATAGTTGCAGCTCTAGCATAAGCTTGACCAAAGAATCCTCCGACTTCAAATTGGGTGACGACTTTGCCAGGATTTGCTCTTATCCACGTTTTCACTTCCTGGCTATAGTAAGTGCTCAAGGGTGCCATAAAAATGACATCCAGATGTTGGAGTCGGTGAGTGCAATGGGGCGGGTAGGCCCGCTTTTGCCCCATCCGGTTCTGCCCCGAGTGTATTTCTACAACAAATTGAGTCACTGCTTTTTAATTCTAACCTAAAATGCAAAAATTTTCCTACACAAATGCACTACGGAAACAAGGGTTTCAGGCGATAGTTAAACAACATTTATTAACTTAGTCCTTAGTGAATTGTAGAAAGGGTAAAAAAAATTAAAATTACATCACATACCTGGTAAAACACTTTTCATTCAATAATTCACGATAGTGGCGATGTAGATGCTATCAAATTATTCTGACAACTGGTGGACGTGACATGACTATTTTGTAGCAATGGTTCATATATGGCGCTACCGGTTATGGAATTAAAGTCTGTACCCGGTTTTACCTCACTACCCGGTTTTGCCCCTCGTTCCCCTACCATTATTTTTTATTTTACACAAAATTTATATAAAAGAAAGTTGTTTATAATCGAAAATAAAGCCTAAATACAAATTTTTAAATTAAAATTCCAATTTTGTGTGTCCACGGATGGAGTTGACTAGAGGAGAAAATGATGATTAATTTTACGACCAAAAGTAATTTTTTTCTGTTTCTTAATTTACTAACGCCCTAAATATCTTATCTAATGTTTGGTATGTGAATCTCATTTTCCGAGAAAATTTTTTTATAAAAAATTAATTTTTGTCGTAAAATAGTGCATCAAACTATTTAACTTAGGTACAGAAAACTAATTACACTTTTTTTAAAAACAAATAAATTAACGTTTAGTTAATATTATAAAGTTAATATTATAAAGAAAAAATTCAAGTACGGGTTTTATTTATAATAACAATTTTTTTTAGTACTACCCTGAGCTTATACCACAAAACAGAATATTGGTTAGCACAAAACACATTAACCAATATTCTGTTTTGTAGTTTATACTCCCAAAAAATGGCTGCTCTTGTCTTATGAACATCAAAGGAGCCGACAGCTGAAATCGCTCCCAGATTGATCGAAAATCTATGTCGCTCGGAAAAAGACTGACACAGTTCTGTGACAGAACATCATTCACCCGCACAAGAATTGATTCGAATATTCTTACCTTACTTTTAAATTAAATTGTTTATTTACTTTTGGATAACTGTGATAAATCTCAAAATATTAAAAATAGAAAATTGGCAAACTTTACGAAAGTATGGGAGAACCGCTCAGAAATGGCCAAAATCTGGTTTTGCAGAATATAAAATGTAGATACCTAGTACTTATAAAATTTTCTAATTTTTCCTATTTTCCACCTTTCCTTAAAAATAAGGAAACCCAACTCATCGTCACTATTTTCTGAAGACGATAGAAAATTCATAAGCATCAAAAACTCTTCGCTATTTTTTGAACGCTACCCGCTATATTTGCTCTGCATCTGTTGATCTGGCCCTCTATCTCAGATCAACTCCGATCAACCCGAGAGCGGTCCAGTCGATCAGCCGAACAAGAAAATCGACCATGCTCGGTGACCAATCAGGCCAACCGAACATTCTCGGAGCACTCTGAGAGCGACCCAGAGCACCCAGCCGAAAACGCTATTATATACTCTGTGGTTCGACGTTTCATTTCACTACTGTATGCTCTTAATCAACGTAACATATTTGTTGCAACTCGGAGTAGAGAAGTGGGTCTTGAAGATAAAAATCGTGTGCTGTTGCTTACCTACTCACTAATGATCTAAGGTTTTGAGTAATTGATTTTGTCACGTCCCTCCTGTTACAACTTTCTTTAACATTTCCTACCTTTTGAAATGGAAAAGCCCGTTCTAGTTGTAAATACTTTTATGGAAAAAAATTACAGATCGCATTTTGGGAAACGTCGTCGAAGACATGGGAGTTTAGTTGAAAATTGTCTTTATCACACCGAAATACGGTTACTCTCAAGAGACAGTCTTAAAAAAGAATATTTCACTTAAGAGAAGAGCTTTGTTTGCGAGATAAGTCCCAGTAATCGATTTCAGGACCCTTTTTTATTGTTAAAGCTGCTTTTATTTTCATGCAGTTAATTATTTTGAGTAGAAGGTAGAAGAAATTGTTTATTATTTCCTAAAAAATATCTCGGAGCTTTTACTCTTATTGTATTTGCATATTTTTCCGATACTAGCTCATCATAAACTTACTTCAACTACAACATTTCATTATGTTCAACCAAACCGTTTTATTGAAGATATTCTTTTAATTTCTGGAATGGACGGTAATCGTTCGGTGCCTAATCGGAAGGATAAAGAGGTTGCTCAAAAATTTCAAATAGCCCAGTGTAAGTGTATAGTCTTTCCCCAATATTAATTGCTAAAAACCATTTGAGATAGTTTACTAGGCTTAAAAGTAGAAAGAATGGCATGAAAACAACATATTTGTCCCGTTAAACATCCACTCTGTATCGTCGGAATCTAGCTCTCTCTCTAGACTGGTTGTTGTATACATCGCGAAAACAAGTGGGGTACGCACGCGACTTGTTGACGGCTTTTAACGGTCCGCTGTATTCTGTTGCGTGCAGGGGTATGGGGGTGGTTTTTTGCGGCAGTTTTTATATAACTCATAAAGTCGGTGTTTAGTTAAATTAGTTACATATAATTATGACAGCGTTTTGGATTTACCCGGTATACTATTAGAATGCGCTTTTAATTATAAGAAATTAGATAAACGAATGGTTATAATGGAATCGCGGCGTATTGTTGTACTCCGTGAAGAGTATTTAGATAAAATAAGGAAGTATCGTGAATTAAAAAGGCATATAGTATACCTAGATGAGACTTGGTTTGACACACATGATACTGTTCAGTATGGCTGTGTAGATCAGTCTCAAAAGTGTAGTTTAAATGCGTCATATTCGAGAGGAAAGCGTATAATAATTCTTCACGCCGGAAGTGAAAACGGTTTTGTACCAAATGCGTTACTACTGTCTGCGAAAAATATTAAGCAATGTTCAGCCGACTATCATGAGGATATGACTGCAGATTTATATGAAAAATGGTTTCAAGAGAAGCTTCTTTTTAACATTCCTCCAAATTCAGTAGACGTTATGGACAATGCTTCCTATCATTCGCAGATATTAAATAAAATTCCAAATTCTAGTTCAAAGAATATTTTTTTCAACCCTTGGACCTGAAAATAGAATTTTTAACACCCAATTAGACCAGGAGATGGAGATAGATGACATTTTATTTCGCACTGCATGCCCTTTTTAGATTTGATCATAAAATATGAAGAGTTTCTGGCTGTTGCATATGTGCACTTAAATACTATTAATTATGCAAATGCAATGTGTTTCTCATGGCATGGAATTTGGAATCACGGAACACATGTATTAAACAAACAGTTTTCTAGAAATACCGCATGCCAATTTTTCGTTCAATTCCATACAACGGCATGCAATTTAAAAACACGGAATTCCCCCTTTTACTTTTTTTAGTTGTTGTTAACCCCTTGAGTCCTTTCGGCCGTTGCGGATTGCATGCCATCAATTATGTTTTAGTGTTTCAATTTGCTTGAATTTCCACAAATTGCAACGGCAGGCAGTGGAAAATCACGAAAATTCTTTAACTAAAGGAAAGCACTTTTCCTTTGGAAGTGCACTTGCGGCGGCCAGCCAGGAACCCTAAGCCTAAAAAAATGCAGTGTAAAATGTAAGAACGTAATCTATCTGTCACCAGGTCCTGTTGTACAAATGAAATCCGGTTACTGTTTTGGAAAGAAAAGGAATGATCCATTTACACATATTATTTACTAATTATAAACTATTAGATTTCTTGGTTATTATTTATATAAATTAATAAATATAAATTAATTATAACTAATTACAGTGAATTACACGGGTCAACATGAAATTTGACTTTGATTGCAAAGCATTAAATTTCGGTAGTTTAGGTCGTAATAAGACGGAAAAAAAATATATGGCATGAAAACCTTTGCTTTTGTGCTTAGAAGACTGATTGAACGAAATTTTTAAAAATCTCTGATTTTAATTTTTGATTGAAAATAAAACTATTGAAATAAAAATGTTTATTATTTTTATTAAGTTTTACTATCAAATTAGCTTACAGAAAAGTGGAAAATAACTTAAAAGTGCACACTTACTTTTTCTTTTATGTTCATAGCTACTTTCTCTCAATAAACCACAAATATAGTCGCCCATCATGTTTTCATTGTATTGGCCTTGATAGCGTTGTTCAAAATCCATGGTGTCCTGATGGAAACGTTCTCCTTGCTCTTCGGAATAGGCTCCCATATTGTTTTTAAATTTATCCAAATGAGCATGCAGCATATGTACTTTTAATGACATCCTGCAGCCCATGGCCTTAAAATTTGTAAGCATATCCTCAACCAACTTTTCGTAGTTTTCAGCTTTATTATTTCCTAAAAATCCAGAAACTACTGCTTTAAAACTGTCCCAACTTGCTTTTTGAGTACGATTCAGCAACGTTGGAAATTTTTCATCGGCGAAAATCTGTCTTATTTGCGGACCAACAAAAACCCCAGCTTTAACCTTTGCTTCCGATAACTTCGGAAAAATTTTTTTTAAGTATCCAAAAGCTTCTGAAGTTTAATCCAGTTTCTTAACAAATTGTTTCATCAACCCTAACTTAATGTGCAAAGGCGGCATTAACACTTTTTCCGCTTCAACAATCGGCTCAAATTTGACGTTCTGTTTTTTGACACACAATTCTGTTCTTACAGGCCATGACCATTGAATATAGTGTTTAGAATCCGCTCTGCTATCCCACAAGCACAAATAACACGGATACTTTGTATATCCACCCTGTAGCCCCATTAAAAATCCCACCATTTTAAAATCTCCAATCAGCTCCCAGTTATACTCACGATAGTTTACAGATTCAAGCAAAATTTTGACACTTTCATAATTTTCTTTAAGATGTACTGAGTGAGCAATTGGAAGAGACAGAAATTTATTTCCCTTGTGCAATAGAACTGCTTTTAAACTTTTTGTAGAGCTGTCAATGAATAAACGCCATTCGCTAGGGACACAGGGTATGCCAATTGCTTCAAACATACCTTTAATGTCATAACAAAAACAAAGTACATCTTCCTTCGTGAAAAACGTTGCATTTCATGCCTAGTCCGCTGATCCGTGATCTTAACATCATTAAGCAAATTCCACTGTTTTAACCGAGAGCCTAGAAGCTCTGCTTTATTTTTTGGCAAATTTAAATCTCTAATTAGATCGTTAAAATCTTGTGAAGCAATGAGATAGTGTTTTGGTTATTCAGGTGTAGGCAAAAACTCCTTATCGGAATTACTTTTATAAGAACTAAAAGATGAGCTACTTTTCTCTTCATTTTAATGACATAGAAATATCTAAAACACTGGGTTTACTACTCTTCAAATGGGCATTTGCACAATAAATATTTCCTTTAAAATCCTTTATTTGATTATTTAAACATTTAACAAACTGATAATTTATTTTTTTTTTCTCTTCAGTGAAATATCTAATGACAAGACTATTGACAATGAAATTTGTGGCTAATAGCAATTTATTAATTTTATATTGTTCTTTAAGAAATTATTAATAAATATGAATATCTTATTTTACTTATACAGGGTGTCCCACGACGTTTTGACAGTCCAATTTCTCGAGAACTGTTCATATGACATGTATGAAATTTGGCAGATATAAACAGTCGAAACTGATGCTTATATTCATTATAAAATGACTTCCGTTTTTCCTGTCATTTCGGCTCACGTGACCTCAACATAACTTTTTTAAATGGGACAACCGGTATAATATTACAATTTTGGATACATCATTTAAAAACAAATTCAACGATACCACACTTGTCATCATTGTATTGTGCAGGCCTTTTTATAGGCTCGGCGAAAAATGACAAATATGACATAAAAATCGGAATTCAACTGTTCGTTATTTCCAAAAGGATGGTATTTGTGATTTTTCAATACTCTTTGTATTGAACTTCTACTTATTTGTAATTCTTGTTCAAGAAATCGTATTGAGGTGTGTGGATTCACCTGCAGATAAGCCAAAATATTTATCACATTGTCATCTGTCTGAGCCCCTATTATCATTACTGCACAATACAATGATGACAAGTGTGGTATCGTTGAATTTGTTTTTAAATGATGTATCCAAAATTGTAATATTATACCGGTTGTCCCATTTAAAAAAGTTATGTTGAGGTCACGTGAGCCGAAATGACAGGAAAAACGGAAGTCATTTTATAATGAATATAAGCATCAGTTTCGACTGTTTATATCTGCCAAATTTCATACATGTCATATGAACAGTTCTCGAGAAATTGGACTTTCAAAACGTCGTGGGACACCCTGTATATTATTATTATTGGTGTATTATTCATTTTCAAATATTTTAAAACATTAACATTTGACAATTTAAATTTCAAAACTTTAAAATGTTATAAATTACACAGTGCTACCAACATACTTTTTAAAATAAAAATTTTCGTAATTTACATACAAATAATAATTTAATTTAAGAAATGATAAAATGGCAATATATCAAAAATATTATACACAACTTATTATGTCACTTCGAATCGATTGACACCAAAATCAGATTTTTCGTATCGGTGTAACCCAAATCCGTTTTAAATGACTTCTCTACCATGAGGGTCTTTCATGTTATAGAGCAGAAGAGTAAAAAAAATATATATTAAATATTTTTACGTTTCCCCATTAGCTATACTGATGAGTATATTCTTTTGGAAAAAGGAAATTGTGAGTTCTTTTTTGAATAGAATCGTTATTACAGAGAACAATTTATTTTCGTTCTGCGAATCTTTTATTAAAGTAAAAAAAATAAACTAATTTTAGTTTGTAATTTAAAAAATTATACAATTTAAATGAGTTGTTAGCTTAGGTAAATTGTTTCTAAATATATTTTTATTTTTCCTCTTAGTTTAAAATAGAACAATTCGACTCATTGCTTTGTCTTAATAGCAAAACAAAATATTTACAAAATAAAATTATAAGAACAGTAAACAACTAAACGGTTGAAACAGCTTTCATTGAATTTAAAAACTTATTTTGCGATTAAATAGTGGAAGTTTCGTTCAACTGTTTAGTATACTGTTCTTAGTAGGATGAACACAAACTAAAGGTTACTACAATCAATTTCATTAAATAAAATGTTATTTTAGTATCAGATTATATAACGTTCAAAGAAAATATGGTATAATTATTATTTAATTAGATAGAAAAGATCCAATAAAACGCAAGTCAAAACCACAATAGAAGTAGAAAGAACTACTAGTCAAAAATATCAAGAAGTCGGATAAAATATCAGGACACAAAGTCCAGTAGTAGAACGGAGGTTTTAATGTGTAATAGTGGGATAAGTCACTAAAATTCTTTTTTGGTTTAAACAAATATTTTTTAAAACCACGTACCACAATACTCAAATCTACTTCTCTTAGTATCAACTAAATTCAATATTACAATTTACACCTATCCATGTTGTGTTAATATCCTCAATTTCTACTCTTGTGACTCTGCCTGATGACGGTCTAAATTAGACCGAAACTAGTTTCAATAATTGTACATTACTTGAATAAAAGTCTGTGGTTTTGACTGTTTTGACGTTTCATTGGATCTTTTTTATTGGATTCAACCACATTTTAGATGACATATCTAATTTATTATTTAATTAATATTCATAATATTCATGACTAAAATTTCATATCAAAATATTTTGCAATACAGATTTAAAATATTTTACCTACGACCACCCCTCTAAACCGTCAATAACACAATTTTCAACCTATGTAATGTGTCTCTTTACGCATGTAAAATAATCGCACGGCTTCGCACCACTTAGCAACAATAGACGTCGCTATTTTATTCAAAATTTCCTATTTACATAGGTATTTGAAGGTGAATTTTATACTACATATAAATGGCAGATAACATTTATTAGATATAAGATTGCATTTAATATATATTTAGAGTTATTTGAAAATATATTTTTGATTCGTTTCCATTAACCCTACTTTCTATCTGTATATATGGATCATAATTTAAATGTACTTAATTACGTTTCCCAGATTAATTTACGTTATTTTTATGTAATTAAGTTAATTATTTTAACATTTATAAAATTAAATATTACCGAGATACTTTTTAAAAATACTTACAAAGCTGTTTCAACTTGTGGATACAATCATAACATACAAAAGACACTTTTTACTCGTTTTGTACTATAATTTCACTTCAGTTACTATACGAAACCGTTTTAAATATTAAGAATGCACTAAATGTTAATATTACGCGAGAATATGGCTGTTGTGACACTCGTCCTCTAAAAAACTCATCGCTTCGCGATTCGTTTTTTAAACTTGAACTCGTGTCATAACAGAAATCCATATGAAATGCGTTGTTTAATATACTATTATGGCAACAAATTTTTTTAATTCCTTACTAATAGTATTGATCTGAGTTTTTTTTTATTTCTTACAGGCAAAGATTACATTTGGGGCCAGGGACGTGTTGGTGTAAAATGCAAAGGTATGTATCGATTTTTTTGTGTATCGCACATTTTAGGTAACTGTCAAGCAATATACATATTAGGTAGACTAAATATTTGCTTTCATAGTTTTTCACTATTTTTCAAGCTATTCTTATAGTACTATTTAAAATTTTAACGCTCAAGGAATAGCGCGCCTCGTGTTCAGAAGTTAGTTTTCTTAATCATTTCAACATGTGTCAAGTTGTTATAAGTACAACATTAACAGGATCTTCTTAAGAGAGAAAAGAGAATTATTTGCAAATAACCCACAGATATCAAGAACCACTTTAAATGTTTAATGGACGGATTCAATAGTTTTAAGATAATTTCAGTAGGCGGAAAACTACCTTTCTGGTTTCCACTACAATTTAGGAGATCCGGTGACTCTTAGTGCATCGTGTACTCGTCTAGGCAGCTTTATGTGTCAGGATAACAAAAAAGGGTGATGTATTAATAGAACCTTTGTTCTAAGAAGCAAAACAATCATCTCTTCTCTGTACCTTGATAGAAGCAGATGGAGAACAGCAATGAGCACACTACATAAAGTAGTGTTGATACAGCTTTGAAATACATGAAAATACAGCAAGGTAGAGCAACTTATTCCCACACAAAATATTCCTTTACTAATAAACTGTATACAGTGCGTCCATAAAGTAACGCATAAATTTATTATTGGCTAAATGAACAATAAAATTAGAAATTCCCAAAACATGTCGATTTTTGATTTCAATTTACTATTGTTTCAAATCATAATCTAATATACAGAGTGAACCACTTTCGTATAATGACGTCATCACCATTTTTTTCAAATGAAAACCCCCACTTTCTTTTCAATTTCCAAATTGCCTTTGCTGTGCTGATACTAAAAATGTATATGTTGCTTCAAATTGGTACAGGGTGGGCAAAAATGCAAAAATTTACTTACAAAGTAATGAAAATAACGAGTAAACGTAATAAACACATTAAATGAAATTACGTATTGTTATACAATTACTTTGATAAACTATCAAGAACATCCAGCATTATTCTTAATAATTGTATCTTGCAGCTTTTATTAGTGATCCAAGCCCCTGGACTATAAAAATCTTTTTGTTTGGCATTATTTTTTACCATTCTTTTTCTTTGACAAGAATGTCAAAAGCATTGAAGTACAGTTTCGTATTGTTAACGCTTTAGAGAAGGTACGTTCGGGAACTTTTTTTACAAAATGCCTTTAACCGAAAGTGACAGGATTGAAATATTAATGAAAGTTATTGGCGATAAGATGCGGACTCAACAAGAGGTATGCCGATTATTCCATGAAATGCACCCAGATCGTGAACCTATTTTACAATCTACGGTAAGTAGAATAGAGAGAATACAGAGAATTAGGACATGTGAGGGATGCAGCAAAGCAAGGTAGACCAAAAATTGATAAAAATATTCAACAAGACATAATTTTGTAGAAAGTCCACACTGTACAGTGCGAGTATCATCTAGGGATTTTGGTATTGGAAAGTCTTCAGTATCAAACATTTTCAAAAAGGTAAAATACCATCCTTATAAAGTACGTCTCATCCATGAATAGGCTGAAGACGACTTTGACCGAAGAACTAAATCTGCGAGTATATGATGAACCAAAATAACAATTTCATTGATAACGTTTTATTTTCGGACGAGGCAACGTTTTATTTGAACGGTCATGTTAACCGGCAAAACACCCGTTATTAGTCTGATGAAAATCTGCACTGGATGCAAGAGTACCATACGCAAAGACCACAAAAAACTAACGTATGTGCTGGTATTGTGAGAAATACAATTATTGGTCCATATTTTTTTTATGAAAATTTAACAGGAGCATTATATCTGGATTTCCTACAAAATACATTAATTCCTGATATGATCCAGCTTTTTCCTGATATTCAAATACCCACTAATGTAGACCGCAGAATCTGGTTTCAACAGGATGACGCACCGCCATATTTCGCAGTAGCTGTGCGCAATTTTTTAAACACAACTTTTCCACAAAGGTGGATGGGAAGAAGGGGACCAGTAGAATGGCCTGCTAGATCACCTGATTTGAGCCCATTCGACTTCTTTTTATGGGGTTATTTAAAATCTAAAGTCTACTTCAACAGACCTGGAAATATCCCTCAACTACAATACCAAATCAGACAATAAATACAGAGCATAACACCCGCTATGCTACAGAATGTTAGAGACGTAAGTAATGCCCGAAAGTGGTTCACCCTGTATATTAGATTATGATTTGAAACAATGGTAAATTGAAATAAATAATCGACCTGTTTCGGGAATTTCTAATTTTATTGTTCATTCAGCCAATAATGAATTAATGCGGTACTTTATGGACGCACTGTATAGTTATAACTTTCATTATAAATTAGAAAATTTAAATAATAGAAATTGTTTCTAAGTCAGATAAAGCTGTTAATAAAAAGTGGCAATACTAGTTATCTGATAATTTAAATTCAGTGCTGATAAAACAGTTTAATTTGCTAAGATTTCTTACTCTGAATTTGTTCTCTTTATTGAGATTTACTAAATGCCGTTCAGCCTTCTGACTTAATTGACAATTTTAAAATATTTATTTTACCACTTCACAACAAAACGGTCATGCAGAATAATACGAGTAATTAGTATAACAAAAAAGTTTCTAAATAATTTGGAAATGGAAAATGAAAAACTTAATTTTGCATTGTTCTCCAGGGGCTAGGAAATTTTTTACAAGACAGATAATATCTGATAATAAATGTTCCTCTGGGGTCTCTTGCATAAATTTTAGAACTCCCTGTGTATTTTACAAAATAAGTAATATGAAGAAGAGTACAGTTAGTACAAAGAATGGGGTATCCTTTATGTCCCTATTTTAACTTTATAAATTATTGTCTAATGACTTCAAAGTAAAGTCAAATTAACCAATTTGCATAATCACTTCTTTTATGCTGCTGTATCTGAATTAAGGAGATGAAGAAATTAGTGCCGTTTTGCTGGATATTTAATCGAGAGTAATTTTCTCTTATCCCTTTAATTGTTGTATCTTATTTAAATTAGTTTACTGCTTGGAAACTTTAAAATTACATTAATTAACACTTATTCGAAGAGTTTCTGTATTAAGGAAGCTTCAACAAATTTTTTGGTTTAAAATAAATTTTATTTATATAAATGTTTTATTAACTATCAAATCTTTAACTACTACCTATAATACGAAATTACAATATATTAGACAGAAAAACTAACTATTTTGACTAGTAACTGTATAGTTTTTAAGAATGAATACGTTTTGATAATGAATTTTAAGGAAATTAATAGCTATTTGTCTATTAAGAGAGGAAAGTGATATTTTTTGAAACGTCTGTATTTTATCTTTAATTGAATCATCAATATATCCTTCCGCTACATTAGTACTTTTCCAGCCACCATGTTTTTTTAGTTGTATTAAATCACTACCACCATGTACTAATAATGTAGCAGAAGTTCGTCGAAAACAGTGCCCGGTGTATGACTTTTGATCTGGCAAGTTTAAATATTTGGCAATTTCACTGGGGATTTTATCAATTGTATTCATTCCCACAAGTTGATTTGTACACCTTAGCGGCGTTCCATATCCATATTATTATTATTTTGGCACTGCTTTCTTAAATCTATGTACTTTTTACAGTATCTAACGTAATCAATAGCATTTTCTGTTGTATCATTAAATATTGTGAACATGCGACTTTGTTTAGTTTTCGAATCTGGAATGCGAACTATTAAGAGAGATTCTTTGTTCTCTATATCATCAAGTTTCATTTTGACTAACTCATCTCTTCTGCATGCTCCAGCAATAGTCGTAATCAAGACAACCTATATAAACAAATTTACATTAAATTGGATACATTTTAAATCACATTAAAATCTTACCTTTCTAAATAAATATTCTTCATCCTCATATTCTCCCTGGACAAAGTTAAAGACTTTTTTGTACCCCACTGACTGTTTTTTTAAAAAAGCAATCAGTTTGGTATATTTACTAATATCAATATCATTTTTGATTTTTAATGTTTGTCTTAACATGAAATATTTTTACCACAAAGTGGATGATTTTAGATTTTTTTTGTCTCCAAAATAAGTTAATAATACATTTTCTGAATATTTTTTGAGATTTCTAAATTTAAACCAATGTATAAAACATTCGTATTCCTTTTCATATTTAATTTTTGATTTTTCTGGAAGCAGATTTAAAGTTATATTTCTTGCACCCTCAGCAATATCTGCAGGTGTATTGGAATATTCACTCACTATCCATTTTTTAGCTTTTATATAAAAATACAGTTATGAAATAAGTAGACAATAAATAACTGAATTCAAAAACCCTTTACACAGTTTTTTGCAGTCTTTGTTTGAATGTTTGACAAGCGCGGCTAATTTGCCTTAAACTTCTAAATTCTATGGGTTGGTATATGTTGTGTTGCCTATTTATATTTAAATTGATATTTATAACCAGAAAGGATGTAATATTACTTGATGATTATTTCTTTAAGATTTAATTTTTTAAAATATTAGATATTGATCTAAAGTATTCAGGTTAATCTAGAAACTTTTAAAATAACTATTAGTTTACAGAAGTATTTTGTGTTGCCTACTTCAAAGCGCAAACCTAACCAAAGTTTCTCTGTGGCGTTAAGTGAATATTATGTTGTTGTTTGTGCCTCACAGTGACATGGTATCATATATTCATCGTTTATAAAAAGAAAATGGGTTTTAGTGTTTTAAAATATATCAGATATTGAACTAAAATATTCAGGTAGGTCTACAATGTTTTAAAAAACCGCTGATCTCTATTCATGACTGTCATTCTTTTATTTATTTTAAATAAAAATAAACAAGCGACAAAGTAAACTTTCTGCTTTAAAGCGGCAATAGTGTCAAATTATGACAGATCGCGTAAAAAATAACCTTTTTTGTTAGATTTAAACGTGTAAAAGCCTACTTTGGATAGTGATCGTAGAAAAAATGTTTTGTATTATGTATAAATAATATGATATAAAAATCACAATTAAAATAATGCACATTTTACTGTAACAGTACAAAAGTTCAGAATAAAAATTTGTGTTATAGTGGACTGTTTTAACCTTAAAATTAAAAAATGAATTAGTTTACGCTAGATGGGCTACTTTTATTCTTAAAAAACATTATATTTAATTTTAATGTGATTATTCGTTACCTGTTGGGTTGCTGTATCTTTATTTTTCACTTTTTCTATTCCGAAAACCTTAAAATTTTACTTAAACCTTCCTAATACTAAAAACTCCATTCCTAAATTTTTCGTTCTCCCGTTGTATAATTTATTTTTTTTAACCCACCCTGTATCTTTATTTTCTATTTTTTAGTTCGGTTAGAAAAAAAATCTTGTTAATTTTTAATTCTTTTTAACTATCTTAAAATTAAATTAAAACTTTCTAAATGAAAATTTATTAATCCTGGCGGTCCTAATAAGGATAATGGGAAACTTTTATCCAATTATTGCATTGTCATCGGACTTTGATACGTATGCAAAGTTTCAAATTAATCAGACCGTTGAAAATTAAGCTCAAAGATTCCATTACATACATACAACCCAATACACTCCCAACCTAATCAAAATGTTTCAAAAACCCACTTAATTAACTTTTAGTAAAAATTTTACTGAATTTTGTACGTATGGTATATGGTATTACAGTTTTTGGTCTAATTTAATTAGTTATCAGCATACACCTTGTCTCTTGTTTTGATTCCGTGTATAGAGGTAATTATGGTATATACTTAAGTAAAAATGTCCTTATCACTTCCTGACAGCAACGAAATAAACGTATCATTATTCTTGTGTTTTCTACAAATTTCCTACCATCTTTTTGAAGGCTCCAAATTGATTTCTTAATAATTACTGTTGTTTTTTTTACAAAATGTACTTTCACTATAGAAAACTTTAGGACGAATGCTCTAGTAGCTATTACTGTATTTTTCTGTTCTCAATAATCCCGTATTTGTGCTTTATTGTTTAAATTGTTTACAAATAATTTTTATGATCTTGGCGTGATTTTAGTGTGTACTTTTAGTAAGTACTCTGTGTCGCCATCTCTCATGCACTAGCGGTGTTAATATTGGCTTTTATCCTACTCAAATATTAGAATCTTTATGTCTACAGTTTTTTTTTATAATTTTACTTTTTATCTCGACATACATGTACTACATTTTCAAAATTTACAAATGTCTAGTTTTCAAATTAAGTATAAAATAATTCTTCTAATAACCCTTAGCCATTTTCCATGTTTATGTATTTATCTAAAGATAAAAATAAAATGCCCAATATGATCTCTACGTTGTTTGCATTGTTATATTATTCCGAAATAATTAGTAATCAAAATAATAAAAACCCACAAAGGTGCCAATCTGTCTTGATGTTCTAAGAATGTTTTTATTACGTATAATATATTTATCACTTAACCTTGAAGCTTATCGAGATATTTTGAAACAATAAATACTACCAAATGTGTAGTTGTGTACGTGATCTGTAACATTTATATTTTTACCAATATAATACTCTAAAATAAAGTTTTAGGAACCGTAGACATTACATATAATTAAATCTAATTTCCGTCATTGTTAAATGTATACAAACGCTTAATGAAGATAAAATAAGAAAATAAGGAAAAAGTTATTCATGATTCTTCTTCTTTAATTAATTAATTTACTATTTACTATTTTATTTTAGCCTAACGTTTTTATTTTGTCATTTTCGTTTAAAGTGTTGGATTTTTTTTAAAATAGGGGACTGGACTGATATTGAATATTGGACTTTGAACTACATCATCGTATTGTTACAGACCCTAATTAATTTTTGCTTCCCATCAAAACTATTATAAATGCGATTTATGAGCTTATTCCTTGTTCGAAATCATGAAATTTCATAACCTATTTTAAACAATCCATGACAGGCGCCAATTTGTATTCATGATGACGTCACTTGTTAAGGGGTTATTGGTCTGTTGATGTTCCATATCCACTAGACATCCAAGGTTGCCAAATCACCTTTTAAAAACAAGTTAATCGGAAATTTGTCTTCATAAAATTGTAGTTGATGCCAAAACCTCCTTCGAAATGAATACTTCATCCCATCAATAGACATAGGACACGTTCTCGTGTGGTTCCTGCTTTGAGATAAGGTTAGATTTACGAACTAAGCAAACAGATTCTAAGATGAATAGTGCCGGAAGAGTCATAATTTTGAATTTTTTAAAATAGGGTTCACAATGCGCTCTGTGACGTAGGCCAAAAACATAACGTATTGCCCTTTTCTGTAGTTTAAAAACAGAGTCAAAAAGATGTACACAACAAAACCCCCAGAAAGCTAATCCATATCTTAGATGGGACTCAAACAGAGAAAAGTAGGTTGTTAACGCAATAGAAGAAGTTAGCTCTTTAGAAACGGTTTTTATGGCAAAACACGCAGAAGACATTTTTTTTGTTAGTATGTCAATATGAGTGAACCACTTAAGGGTGTCATTAATATAAATTCCCAAAAACTTGAATTTTTTAATGGTTCTAATGTGTTATTTAATGCAATGATTTAAATTTGTAAGGTAGAGCAATAGTTTTCTGCACCTTCCAATTTGATATTTTTGTAATTAACAGGTAAATTTCTTACACTTAGGTAAAATTTTTTCAGTTTTTTTGTTTATAATTATTTTTGTTTTAATGTTGTTTTGTTAAAATGAGTATAATTAAAAGTTGTCGTAATAGAGATTTGCTATTGTTAGAAAATATATACAAAATATATACATTGTCTAAAAGTAGTAGGTTGGGTTTGGTTTGGTTAGGTTAGGTTAGGTTAGGTTAGGTTAGGTTAGGTTAGGTTAGGTTAGGTTAGGTTAGGTTAGGTTAGGTTAGGTTAGGTTAGGTTAGATACTTATATAAAAATAAATAGTCTGAAAGTACCTAAATTGTTGCGTCGAAAATTCCTGTAATAAAAACATAATATTTCTAACCGTGCGTCGAAAGTTCCTGTCCCAAAAATTTACCTGTTTTCTTGCGTCGAGAATTCATACGCCCAACAGGATGGCGAATAATTTCATCATTCACCAGATTTAATATCTGTATTTGAGGTATGATAATATTTCGCTAGAAAAATCCGCCAGAAACTGTTGTAGAACTACGTCCAAGAATAAAGCTTATTTTTAATATTGGCCCTAACCGCTTTACTTAAATCAGTTTAAAAATCTGAAACGTTATGACGCTTGTTTGCAACTACATGGTGCACATTTTGAAAATTTGTTTTATAAAAATTAATTCATAAATATAATTTTTATCTACTTTTTATTTTGGCGTATAATCTATAATCGAAGCAATTAGAAATTTCCCTATACCCCGTACTCAAAAAAAAATTAAATCTTTTTTAGGGCTATTTGGTTATTGTAGAGAATTTATCCAAAATTTCGCTAAAATAACAAAACCAATGTCTGTCTTAAGAAAGACAATAAAATTGAACATACTCAAGAATTTATTAATTGTTTTAATATATGTAAAAATTTATTAACTTCCGAACCTATATTAGCTTATCCTGATTTTAATAAACCTTTTGAATTAACAACAGATACTTCAAATTATGCTATTGGTGCCGTCTTATCTCAAGAAGGACACCCTATCTCATATGCTTCAAGAACTTTGAATAGCGCAGAAATTAATTATTCTACAATTGAAAAAGAACTTCTAGCCATCGTTTGGAGTTGTAAATATTTCAGACCTTATTTATTTGGTCATGCATTTGTTATTTTCACAGATCATAAACCTTTACAATGGTTGTTTTCCCTAAAAGAACCTAATTCACGTCTCGTAAGATGGCGATAAAAATTGGAAGAATTTGATTATAAAATAAAATATGTTAAAGGTAAATCTACAGTGCGGTCCATATGTATGGAATAAATTCATTTGTAGCGTTATTATGTACTATATGAAAAAAACCCGAAACAGGTCGGTTTTTATTCTTAAATTGACAATTTACAGTATGAAAATATTATCCCCCTCCAGCACCCCTTCGGAATTATAAGCACCCCCTCGAAAATTTTAAATTACAAAGGGGGTCGTGTGGCACCTCGTTGGAAAGGGATTTTAGTCCTCTGTTCAGTAATATAAAGTTTTTTAAGTTTGGTGCAATTATAACTGAGAAAATTGATTTTTAAGATGTAAAATTTTGATAATGTCTCTAACACAAAACTTTACGTAGAATGAAGATGATAATGTCACATAATGATTAGAATTTATTTTTTAATGTATTTGACACTTAAATTAAATGTTCAAAATGACCACCATTCACTTCTTGACAATAACCGAGGCGATATTGGAATTCTCGTACAACATTTTGTATGACCTCGGGGGTTATTTTGTTAATTTCTTCCGTTATCCTAACTTTTAAATCAGCAATATTGTTTGGTCTATTAAAATATACTTTAGATTTTAAATAACCCCATAAGAAGTAATCGAAAGGAGTCAAATCGGGGGATCTAGCCGGCCATTCGATCGCCCCACGTCTTCCAATCCACCTATTGGGAAAAACCTCGTTTAAATAATTTCTAACAGTATGTGCAAAATGCGGTGGAGCTCCGTCTTGTTGGTAGTAAATAGATCGATCTATCTCATTTGGATGATTAACATCAGGAAAAACTCTTTGTAATGTAGGCACTAAAAAGTTAATCAAAAAATCTAGATAAACCTCACCAGTAACTATGCCCTCAAAAAAATAAGGGCCAATAATTTTATTGTTAATGATACCAGCCCAAACGTTAACTTTTTAGGATATTGAGTGTGAGCCTCACACATCCAGTGAGGATTTTCTCTGCTCCAATATCTGCAGTTCTGTTTGTTAACCGTTCCGTTTAAATGAAACGTCGCTTCATCAGAAAAAACTATTTTGTTTATGAACTGCAAATCTGCGTTCATTCTATCCATCATTAATTCACAGAATTCTTGCCTTCTATCAGGTTCATCTTCATTTAACTTCTGAACCAACTGAACTTTGTAAGGGTGGTATTTTTCTTTATGCAGAACTCTTAAAATAGATGATTTACTTACATCATTGTCGGCGGCAAGTTCTCGAGTTGTCTTATGCGGATTTTCCTCAATCTCTAGAAGTATTTAATACGCGCACAAATATTATACTGACGTCTTTTAGTAACTTTAAATACCTAAATGACAGCAGCCTACTAGATTTATATCAATTGTTTATTTAGTTTTTTGACTATTATTTTAATATCTTCAAAGTTTTTTCCTAATATTTAGTAGAACAGATACGAAAATACCTGATTATTTCTAAAGTTATTTTAATAGACCAAACAATATCGCCTCGGTTATTGTCAAGAAGTGAATGGTGGTCATTTTGAACATTTAATTTAAGTGTCAAATACATTGAAAAAGACATTCTAATCATTATGTGACAGTATTATCTTCATTCTACGTAAAGTTTTGTGTTAGAGACATTATCAAAATTTTACATCTTAAAAATCAATTTTCTCATTTATGATTGGACCAAACTTAAAAAACTTTATATTGCTGAACAGAGGACTAAAATCCCTTTCCAACGAGGTGCCACACGACCCCTTTGTAATTTAAAATTTTCGAGGGGGTGCTTATAATTCCGAAGGGGTGCTGGAGGGGGATAATATTTTCATACTGTAAATTGTCAATTTAAGAATAAAAATCGACCTGTTTCAGGTTTTTTTCATATAGTACATAATAACGCTACAAATGAATTTATTCCATACATATGGACCGCACTGTATAATTTAGCTGCGAATAAAACTTGAGAATGATCTAGAGGTAAGTTTTCATGCATTCGAAATCCGACGATCGGATCATACGAAAAATTTTTAATTGGTCTAAAAATTTAAAAAGCAAATGGCACGAAATCTGTATTCCAAAATTTAACTTTTTCCGATAATCGGAATATCTTTAACTTTCTGCGATATCAGATACAGATTTCGCGCCATTTGCTTTTTAAATTTTTAGACCAATTAAAAATTTTTCGTATGATCCGATCGTCGGATTTCGGATGCATGAAAACTTACCTTAAATGCTTTTGAAACAGAATCTTTAAAGAAAAAACTTAAAAAGTGGAAATTTGTTTCCACCTGCACCCAGGGTAAGGAAACTTAGAATCTTAGAATCTTTAGATGTTAATTTAGTTGATATTGATGATATAATTAAAAGAGAAATTAATAATTTAACCAATATACCAATGTCAGAAGAAAACAAACGTTGAAACATTATCTTACCTAGACGACTTAGATGATGAAGATTATGAAGATTATTAAGAGATTTATTAGATTTTGACTTTTGTGCTTACTTCTGTATTGTATAGTTTGTAAAAGTTTGTTTTTAAAAAAGTGTTTAAAGTTTGAATAAACATAATTTGCAACAATTTGTTTAAATGAACCTAATATTAGGATTACCAATATATAGATCAAATTGCTAACTAATAAATATTATATCTTGTTAATTTTATTTAAATTTCCTAGAGAGGAATTAAACTGTTAATTTTAAATGAATTCTTGTTATTTTAACACCAAAACGAATCTTACGTTATCCCATTAGACTTCATACTCGATAAAAGTCTCTGCTGTGTGAACTATTTTTTTTAATGAAACCGTGACATTTGTTTTGACATATACATAGGTTATGTGTGTGTTGTTATATTGATACAATTAAAACGTGTTTAATTTCTCTTCTCTTACGTGTTTTCAAACTCCTGTTTGATATGTTTTATTTATATTAAGAGAGATATTTAAGTTTCAGTTTCTCATCTCAGCTACCAATAATTAGATAACTTGCAGTTCGATATCATATATGTAAATATGGTACACCTTTTAAGTTGATTATAGATTAAATGTTATTATATAAACATTTATATTATTATTTATGTAATTATCCATCCCAATTATAAACAAACAATAAAAAAAAATAACAAACTTTTTACCAGTAATCTTTTTGCTGTCATTAACTGCAGTGTAATATTTAAAATTTAATTTGAATCCAATTTGAAAATATTGGAAGGAATAGTGTTTGTTATTTAGTATTTAATCGAAGAATTATTTTGTTATATTTATACAAGTGACTAAACGCTTCTACATTCTTGGCAACTTGTATACTTTGATGACAATATTATTGCTTTTTGTAAGAATACGTGTCACATATATGAAAAAATGTATGTTTCATTGACCTCGATTCTCCAATATTTTTATATTAATCACTTGGTACGAGGGTTATAATTTTATTATCTGTATACTATATAGGTGTGAACCTAGATTACTTGAAAGAAAGAATTTATTATGTAAGCTTAAAGTTCTGGTGGTAATTTGAAATTGTAAGTACGACAAAAAACAGGTGCCTTGAGTTGTTTACTTAACTTGCTATTTGGAGAATTTCCAAACTGTAATCCCTTGTCACAGGAAACACGCCCAAGGTTTTGATTAAATTTTTTACGAAAAAACTTTCAATTTAAAATGTTTTACTCATAAAAGGTATTTGTTAAAAGCTTCGATCATATTTTAAATATTTTGATGAATAAAAGTATCCTATTTAAATTTTTTTGTTATTTGTTCTGTGTTTTAAATATTTGTTTTATAACTTTAATGTTCGATTTAAAAGTTTTGAAACAGAATTATGTTGTTTTCACTAACTTTTCAAATAACACTAGTAATGCATTTATTTTGTTTTACATTAAAAAGTTATAGAATGGAATTGACAACAAACAAACTTATAATTAAGTATGAAGTTACTTGCAATCATTATTGCACAATGCAAATTGTACACACACATAATAGTTATTTATTGTACCTACTAGACGAAAAAATTGTACTTTATCTTCAAGAGCGTGTTTTAGCGTCAAGACGTGAGTCGCGACGCTAATTATGCCCGAGAAGATAATCCGATTTTATCGTTATGTGCAATACAACATTTTTTTCTATCGGGTGAAAAATAGGATTTCAAAGAAAATTGTAATTTTAGGCACAAAAATCGCAATTATGTTGCTCCGTTGCTAGGGATTTGTCTGTCAAAAAATGTCAAATAAATGTTACGTGAAGGATACAAAGCTGAAAAGTCCAAAATCCTGGAGTCAGGTGCCATTATTAAATTTCTGACAAAAGCTCCTGATGACGTATATTTGTTGACGAAGGTTATGAACTGTACAAATGGGAAGTGTTCAATGTGGACAACAGAACATCGGTGATAATCGTTTCATTATCACTAAAACCAAGCAGGATAGGTCGTTTTGTATTACTGACAAGAAAAGTGGAGTGAGTTTCTTGGAAATTGTAAGAAAGTAAATTTCCTTGCGCTTCAAAAACGTACCTCACAGTAAGTTTTTTGTGAAAAGGAAATCCAAACACATAACTTCTTAGTGCGCATGCTTCTGACGGTTTGAGGAGGGTTTGAAAAGTGTAACTGCGAAATCCGAACAAAACCATTATTACAAATGTATTTGTGAAAGAAATCTGCTAATTCCGATAAATCTCCATATTCCCATTTCTTCCTCTTCTTTAAGTGCCATCTCCGCGAGGAAGGTTGGCAATCATCATGGCTACTTTGTCCTTCGAGACCGCTGCTCTAAATAGCTGCCTTGAACTGCATCCTTGAACCTAACCTAACCTAACCTAACCTAACCTAACCTAACCTAACCTAACCTAACCTAACCTAACCTAACCATTCTCTTAGGTTCCTCAACCAAGAAACGTGTCTCCTTCCTATACTTCTTTTGCCCTCTATTTTTCCTTGAATAATGAGTCTTAAGATGCTGTATCTCCCAAATAAAACGTAACGAGAAGGCTGATTTCCTAGCAAAAGATGCGATCACTTCCGGCCTAGTCCCATTTGAACTTCCCAAAAATGACGTTGTTGTAGAAATGAAGAAATCTCTTATGAAAAATTGGAACAATGAATGGTCTAAATTTTGTAATGAAAGCAGGAATCAATATTGCACAATATATCCCGGTCTTCCTTCATCCCCTATGGCTGAAAGAAGTCATTGGAATAGAAACGTTAACACAATGTTTGTTAGATGTATGTCTGGACATGCTACTACAAAAAGTTACATGCATAAAATGAAGCTCTGTGACAGTGATGGAAGTTATGATGATATCAACCATTGGATGTTCTCATGTAAAATTAATCAGAATGCAACTGAGTTTCTAATAAAAAGTTTGATAGCAAATAATCTGCCTCTACCCCAATCTCAAATATCTCTCGTAGTTCTGCCATCAGAGAAATTATGTGGGAATTCTTCAAACGAACCAAGCGAAAGATTTAATTTTAAATTGTTTTTGACTTTCTCAGAAATATGATTACCACTTATAATGTATCAATAATGCAGTAATTCTGACGTAGGATTTTATTGAATAATTGTATTTTTATTGTTATTGTTAATTTTGTAATGGTTTTAGCGTGGCTAAACAGGTTAAAAACCTAAAGCCAAATTTGCCTATTCCCCTTAGCACTTCTGCATTCACTACTATATCCACCCATGAGATCCTTAATACCCTTCTGTATATCCACATTTTAAACACGTTAAACCGATTACATAATATTTATGTTAGGTACCTTATTCTGAGGGTCAGCGTCAAATCTTTGCTACATAGCATCTTTTTCATCTTCACAATGGATAACTTTTAATAAACAAACGGCTTCGCTTGGGAACGTCTCTGTCATAACCATCTATTTAATGTTTTTAGAGTAAAAAACCACTAAGTAAAATAATTACATACAAAATTTGTGAAAATGAAAAATGTAAAAATATACAGGATGTCCTTTAAAAAATTGAAATTGTTGTTTTGCATTCAAAATTATAAAAAACAAACAAAAATGCAATACTGTTGTCCCTGACAATAAAAAAATTCATAACCATAATACAAGAAATAGAGATTTAAGTTATAAGGCCAGTATTCATACAAATTATGGTAATAAATTATTAACTTATGATTCTGTAAAACAATTTGAAAAACTTCCGAAAATCATTAAAAATTATTCTGATATTAAAATTTTTAAAAGAAAATTAAAAAAACATATATTAGCAATTAGAAATGATTAAAATCAAATTTTAAATTATTCTATTTTTTTCTTTTTTGTTCTAAGATTTGTTTTCCTACTTTTTGTTTTCATTTATGTATTAATATTTATTTGAATATTTGTATATTCACCTTATACCAGCTTTAGCTGTCTGGTGATATATTTTTGTAGTTTTAAATAAATAAAATAAATACTGCAAGATATTACATTTTTAGTAAAAGGCTTAAAAGTTTTTGTCTTTTTTGCAATAACAATAAAAATAGGTAGTGGTTAAAATATAATTCAAAAATCCTGTACAATAAAAATGCATTATACAGTGTGTAAAAGCCAAATGGAATAAATTCATTATTTCGGTTACTGTACATATTTATAAAAAATCCCGAAACACGTCAAATTTAAATTATAACTTGACATTCTTTAACGTGAAAATGCAACCCCTACCTTCAACCCCCTTAGAATGACAGGTACAACCCCCAATTTTTTAAATGGGAAGTATAGGCTTGTGATATATCATTTGAAAGGTCTCTTCATTCTCTATTCAAAAATGTTATTGTTTTTAAATTTGATGCAAAAATTAACATAAAAAAAATTAATATCATGTTGTTACCGAAATTCGCTACAATACAATCAAAAACTAAAATGTAATGCAAAACGTAATAAAATGTAGAACACCAAAAAGATCTATGAATGTTAATGAAGTAGATGTTCAAAATGTTCTCCGCGAACGTCTTGGCAACATCCTAATCTCAAATAAAACTGTCTTCTAACATTATTTAACATATCAGCCGTGATCGACCTAATCGCAAGCGTTATTCGTTCTTTTAAGTCATTTAAATCAGAAGGTTTAGTTTTGTACACATGGCTCTTCACATATCCCCATAAAAAGAAATCTAATAATGTAAGATCAGGTGATCGCGCTGGCCATTCAATCGATCCTCGCCTCCCTATCCACCGATTAGGAAATATTGTACCGAGGTACTGCCGGACATTAAGTTGGTAATGTGGTGGTGCTCCATCCTGCTGAAACCATATCGTATTCGCTGGAACTTGAGGGTTACTTGGATCAGGATATAAATTTGCCAACGTTGGAATGACATCATTTTGAAGTAGTGCCAAACAATTGTTGCCATTCAAGTTGCCCTCAATAAAAAAGGGACCAATGATATTGTTCCCTACAATCCCTGCCCAAACATTAACCTTTTGAGGGTATTGAGTGTGTTCTTCTCTCATCCAGTGAGGATTTTCCGTGGACCAGTAGCGGCAATTTTGCCGATTAGCATGACCGTTAAGTAAAAAAGTACACTCATCAGAAAACATAACGTCTTCTAATTGGATAATATTGTTATCCAACATGTCAATCATTTGCTCACAAAAAAAAGTTCTATCAAAATCGTCTTCCATGAGCTCCTGCGTAGGTATCATCTTATACAGATGCAATTTATTTTCTTTTAATATGTTTGCTATCGATGTATGGCTAGCATTGAATGTAGTGGATGCCTGTTTACTCGATGTATGTGGGTTTTCCTGAAACTCAAGCACCACATCTAATTTGAGTTCATCACTCAGTGCATTGGCAGCTGCTTTTTTATCTGCCTTACATGACCAAACTCGCGAAACTGCTTTTCTATTTTACTTATTGTTCCTTGGGATATAGGCGGTAAATTAGGAAATTTCTCATGAAATAGGCGAGTTACTTCCTGTTGTGTTCGGATGTTATCTCCGTAACCAAATCATTTGTAAAACTGTTATTTTATGCATTTCCGTTAATCTAACGATTTTTCAGAATTGAATTGAACAAACTTTATACTTAAATTACAACAATGACAACTTAAATAAAACAATTTACTACTGCTTGTTAAAATAGCGTTGCCACGGAAATTCTTTAAAGTTTTTTAATGGTTACCATCTAAAAACCACATTGCTATGGTTTTTGTTCACTTTCTTATTATCAAGACCTAAACGGGAAATAAGTTTTAAGTATATTGTAATAAGTTTCAAGTATATTTTAGCGAATTTCGGTAACAACATGATTTTAATTTTTTTTAGGTTAATTTTTGCATCAAATTTAAAAACAATAACATTTTTGAATAGAGAATGAAGAGACCTTTCAAATGATATATAACAAGCCTATACTTCCCATTTAAAAAATTGGGTGTTGTACCTGTCATTCTAAGGGGGTTGAAGGTATGGGTTGCATTTTCACGTTAAAGAATGTCAAGTTATAATTTAAATTTGACGTGTTTTGGGATTTTTTATAAATATGTACAGTAACCGAAATAATGAATTTATTCCATTTGGCTTTTACACACTGTACATTATTTCTCGTTTAATAGTATGTTTATAATCTGAATTAGTGTGAAATATTTCTTGTTATGTACATAAATATTCAATATTTGTTAAACCGCCTAGTAGATGGTAGTTATTGAACAAATTTGGTTATGTACTAATTTGTATACAGTGACCCCATTACATTTCAACGATCCCTTTTAACTACCTCATTCGAAATCTTCTCTCATTAACATTCATGTCTTGCTTAATTTTATATGTTGATTGCAAGTCAATAATTGCCCGATACTTATTTCAGATTCTATTCACTCGTATCAACCTTGAATGATAATATGGAATGAAAAAAAGTATCACAAAATCGAATATAGAACGTTTTGATTCTAGTAAACAATTGTCTTCCTGAAAAAATATCACTATCTATTGCTAATACATATGGTATATACTGAGAAGTAAAGGTAAAAAAGTTGAATAGCAAACAAATTATGTCATTTGGCAATGGGTAAAACTTGTATTAGGTTAATGACATGTTTATAAGTTAATAATACTCTGAATGTAAAAGGAATTATTATTTTGTATGGTTGGCAACAGTTGAAGCTATATATTTGGTTATGAAAATTTGTTTCTGGTCAGTCTTCAGAATTAATACTGGTAACTCGGGCACAATCTACTTTTCTGCAATTGATGATTATTTTGAGAACTTTGCAAAATCTATAGAAAGAACTAAATCGCGACGAAAGCTTATTAAAATAGCCGTTGAACCTGGAGGGAGTATTTCCTCTACAGATTTTAAACCACCAGTACCAACTGATCCAGACCAGAATTTTCTTGGCGTGTTTGGTACTAATAAGGCTACAAGCACTAAGAACAATAATAAAATCCTATGAATCATCGTTATCAGAAGACTAATAATCCATGATGTGTTGATTTATTTTGGCCGCGGACTATGTTCATATAGCCATAACTCTAGTGTTAAGACTAGTATTTATTTATTTTTGGATAGGAGGGTAAACATTTCACACCCAGGGGTCTGTCAGGGTGGCTAATTTACAGAAAGGATAGACCACGGTAATGTAGGAAATAATGACTTAGGGTTAAAAACGGAGGAATTACATTTACTACTACAGTTTTAAATTGCACCCCTTGATAAATCCTAGTAATAAGTTGTATACAGGCAGCTTTTTCAATGCTAGCAGGTGCATTAAGTTGAAACATGTTTTCTCTATATTGAGTATATTTTGTACACGCAAAGAAAATGTGATCCGAGTCACATATACAATTGCAACTGTCGCACAAGAGGTTTGTTTTCACATCGGTTTCAAACTTGTTTCTAACGTTTGGAGTGTGCGCAGTCGATATTTTGTGTTCGCGCATTAGTTTGAAACCAATTTCCAATCACTAGTCGGATGTTTTCACATGGTTTCCTGACAGTTTGGTGACAGTCCAAGCAGTTTGAGAATTAATTTCCAGCAGATTGTTGGCACATGCGCGTATTAAACCTTATGTCAATTAGTTTCTATATTTTTTGTTGTTATTTTCTCCTGTTTTTTTTTAATATCATTATAAACCTATTTAAACTAAAAAGACATGTATTCTGATGAATCTGATTATTTAATGTCATCCGACCCTGACGATTCAGATTTAGAAATTATGTTGGAAGAATACTTTAAGGATAATTTACTCATACACATGTTTACAATTTTCATAGCTTTGTAAACAATAACAATAACCTCTTTCTTTTTAATCTTCTTTTTAGGTAATATCATACGGATTATTAACTCATACACATTTTGTCTACTGTTTTCACATTAATCACAGATCAGATCGGGATTTATTTCAAACGAGACTTGCGCACAAGAATGGTTTGAAAATTGTAAGAAACAAGTTTGGGATTTGATGTGAAAACAAACCTAAGTTCGAATCAACTACATTGATTTTACTGAGATGGGCGGGATAACAACTGACTGAATTTAAGTCTACTAACAGTAACTATGCTACTTCGAGGAAGTTGATAGTTGCTGTACCAGTGTTTATTGGGAATTTCTGGACATAGAAGCGTGTATCTTGTAGGCTTATTTATGCAATATTCGTACCATAATTGTTTCCATCTTTCCCTCAAATTAATTTTGTTTTGATTTATGCATTCATCAATGGTAATCTTGTTATTCTTATACTGTCCCTTCTCAGCTGCTGTTACTGCTAAACTGTCCACATGTTCATTATGTCGAAGTCCTATATGAGCTTTTATCCAAAATAATTTTATGTTAAATCCTCTTTGGGCTAGTCTATTTATAATTAGTTTGATTTTGGGAATAATATAATTTTTAAACGTGGCATTAATATCGAAAGGTTGTCTTATACTCGTGAGTACTGATAAAGAATCTGATATTATTATTGAATTTTTATGATGATGTCGTTCAATAAATTCAAGAGCTCCAACAATTGCAATTGCTTCAGCAGAGAATATAGAAGTAAGGTCGTGTAGTTTAAATTGCATATGCAGATTGATAGACGGAATATAGAACGCGCACCCTACTCCAATGGGTTGTTTGGAAGCATCTGTATATATTTCAGTGTAATTCTTATATTTTGCTAAATACGAGGATAGTAAATTCCTACTAATTATATTATTATGGCTGTAAATCGGAATTTCGATGTGTATTGGTTCTAGTAGAGTGAATAAATCACAGATTTCATATGTATACGGGTTACTTAAGATATTATTTAAATTGCTGGTATCCCTAAATGTAATTGGTGAAGGTTTTTTGGCCAATATTTGTTAATTAGGTCATAAGTATTTAACTCTGAGATGTTTGAAATTATTATCGACTGCTTGTAATCGGGTTTTATAATCGTTTTTTCTGCAAGTAACGCTTCAGTTCGAAGAGCTTCTACCGGAGTGGATCTCATCGCTCCTATACACAATCTGAGTGCATTGTTCTGTATAATATCCAACTTTTTCAACAAACTTGGTGTTGCAGTTCCGTAAAGGGTGCATCCATAATCAATAATTGATCTAATATACGCTTTATAGAAAAGTATGCATGTATGAGGGTCTGCTCCCCACCATGTTCTTCGAATTAGTTTTAGGAAGTTTAAGCCTTTGTTGCATTTGGTCACAATACTATCCACATGAAAGTTTCTTATCTAACGACGGAGGTTGATACGGAATAAGCAATATTGTGTATTATAATGCTGTCTGTGTGCGGTAGGTTATGTCTTGTAAAAAACATTATATTAGATTTTTCTGGAGTTATATGCAATCCTAATGCGTCTAGTCTCTGTTGGATTGAAATTATTGATTCCTTTAGATTTGTTAAAGTATTTAAGTAGATTTTTTCAGAGGTATACACAACAAAGTCATCAGCATATTGGATTAAACTGTATTTGATTTCTTTATGTAGACTTGCGGTGAATATATTAAATAGTAATGGAGAATGCACTGCTCCTTGAGGTAGTCCTATGGATGTATTTCTTGGAGTTGTTAGTGAATTATTTATGGATCTGACATAAAATTTTCTATCAATAAACAGGTTGCACAATACATTACAAATTCTTGTCGGGATCCCAACACTAATTAATGTTTCCAATAGTAACCGTATATCTATAGAATCGTATGCCCCTTTAATATCGAAAAATGCTGCTCCCAGGCTCATTTTTTGAAAAACAGATTTGTGTATCCGTCACTAACTTCATGACTGCGTCAATAGTGCTATATCCTCTTTTAAAACCATATTGACCAGGTGGAAGTATTGATTTAGAAGATATGTAAAAATGTGTTGATTTAAAATGGTGTTTTTAATCACCCTTCACCCAACAGATTCTATAATGGAAACATACAATAAAAGTATTGTCTGTTTCTGTTAACCCCACTCAAGGCGTGTGCAGCAAGTTTAAACTTTTTTCAAATTTACCCTGTGCTTAAGAAAAAAAGACTTTTAGACCCATCAAGACCCATAAAAGAACGTTTAAATTTCAAATTAATTAATTATTAGTAAATGTTTATGTTCATAGTTAAAAACTATTCATGGCATTCGCAATTTTTATTATGTTTAGTATTAAATATTGCATCTATTTTTGTATTTTGAATTTTGTTTTATGGTAAAAAATTAAAAGGTTATCATTTTGGAACAAGGCGAATGCTTGTTCAGCTAATGGTACACCGTGGCGGTTTATACACTGAGAAAAATGAGGCACTATAAACTATTGTGCATGCACACTTTTTTCAACAATCGTGCCTACACATAAAGTTATTCTGCCGTGGTGCACATAAAATTATGGTTCCTCCGCCAATTAGCGACGTCACAAACTTATTTGCTGCTCGCACTATAAGATATAGGTCAAGACATCATATTGTATAACTCTAATGAACGAAAATATGAAGTGCACTGTTTAAAATACGTAATTGACAGCATTTTATATTATAATGCATTCATAATCCTATTATGTGCCTTTGCATTTTACTTTTTGATGCGTACCAGGTCGTACCCTATAATATATCGTGCCTGCGCATGATATTATTTGCTGCTGGAAGCATATCTTTATATGCGACTGCACTAAATTTCATAGTGCTTTTTTAGCTGGGCATGATCCTTTTACGTGCCCTAGTATTTTTTCCGCACTATTTAATATCGTGACGGGATTGATATTTTTCAGGATCAGCACTTAATCTCTACACGGTATTTTCGGACGATTAAATAAATAATAAAGGGTGTAAGAGACAACTTTCCGAAAACTTTAACAATGTCTTCAGATCATCGTCCTGATTTTTTTGTGGGAAACAAAAAAAACTTTTGGCTCTTCATACAAACTGATTTGTTTTATTTGTATGGAGAGTCGATTTTTTTTCGTTTTCGACAAAAAATTCTTGCTGTACGTTGTTTGGGATGATGGGCTACTAAAGACATTGTTAAAAATTCGAAAAGCTTTCCCTTACATTACACTCTGTATAATCAAATAAAGTGTTCGGAGAGGTATTCTGTGTCAGTCAGAAAAGATAGGTAAAACAAAAAAATTTGGTAGTTTTTTTTGACTTCACCGAAAAATCCTCGTAGTGAACGATTTGTTTAAGGAGAGTCAAAAAAACGCCCGATTTTTTGTGTAAATTTTTTTTTTGTTTGGACTATCAATTTTGACTGAAGATACCTACCTGTCCAAAGACTAATCTGATTATGAATATAATTTCACCGTTTAGAAACACCGTGCAAATATTTGTTGCTAATCCTAAAAAATATCCACACATGTTACAGTACAGTGCAGAAAAAAGTGCTGAAATTCACATAGTAATAATCTAATCACACAGAGTCTAGAGCAGGTATATATGTACTATGTAGGTAATTTAAAAAATCTTAAAATCATACAAACATTTATTTTCCATAAGAAAGTTAATCTTAATCTAGATTAAACATAAACTTAATTAAATATAACTTTCTCAGTAACTCGTCCATTTCACACAACACAACACAGCAAAATTTAATATAGAAGTATTGAACGACACTCACGCGCGGAGGTCACAGCACAGAATGGTGTGTGGTGTTTGGTTGGATCCGGCGGCGCGGTGGTGTCGATGTCGGCGCGCGCGGGGACAGATTCCCCCCCGGATTCCCCCGATTTGTTGCATGCATGTAATGTTTATATGCATACGCACCATATTTTTTATGAATTCTCAAAATGCACGTAATGTTTAGTGCATACGCACAATACATTTTAGTGAATTTTCAAACATTTTTGTGCTAAGCAATAATTTTTTCAACCTGGCACGATTCTTCAACGTGCATACGCACTAAATTTTATTGTTCCTCAGGATTAATGTACTTATTATGCAAATAATCGGGAATGTCACTATAAAATTTTCTGCGTAGTTTTAAATATATACATGCATTGCATCGAATTTTATGGTGCAACTCTTTGCACCGTAATTTTCTATGCAAAAAAACTATATTATATGGTGAATTTAAGACGTCATAATTTATTGTGCTTTGATCACTGTAAATTATGATGTTAAATCCATAATTTTACTATGCATAATAGTTCTTGCACGATAAAAGATACGACATTTGAACATAAAGTTTTGATGAGGTTTCTTGCACAATGAAGTTTAATGCCCTGCAGAATAAATATACATTCCTGTCACTATTTAGAGTAATGCGCACTATTTTATTAGTTGTAAGCAGAGTATTTCACAGTGTTTGCATAATATTTTATTACGTCGACTTCAATCCATTTTTCTCAGTGTATTTGTTGATTTGAGATTTAAAGAACTAAAGGCTGATACGGCTAGGAAAAATATCTACGGGCAATCCAAAACAACCAAGAATAAAGAATTGTTGAACAGTAGATCGATGCATCATTAGTACTGTTTAGAAATCATAATAAAGACTGCTAAAAAATAAAATAAAAGTTTTCCAATTTGTTATCGTGTTTTATTAACAAGAGAAGTGGCAATGGTATTAACTTTTTAAATATGTTTTGAAATTAATCAATCAATATAACTTACGTTTATTAGTCAGAATAAAAAAACTAATTATTAGCATTTCTAGAACATGTTTACCTTATAGAATGCGTCCCATATACGTTCTAGCGCTTTTTACTAGCATATCTATATCTTTAATCTCTTTTTCAACAAATTTCTTACAAACACTGTAAAATATAATATATTTATTTATATACAGGGTGTACCAATCTTACGACAAAGTTCGGTATATGGTTGTTTTAAGAGATATATAAAGTGTTGTATAAATCCGTTACTAACCAAACGTATGATTTTTTAAATAGGAACCCATGTATATTATTCCAAATTCGGACTGCAAATATTTTTTTTAAGCTGATGATATATGGTTTTGATATGTTATACGAGTCCTTTAAAAGGTATGGAGGTGTTTATTTGAAAACCGTAGATAAATCGTATCTTATTGTACGATAATAAATAAAAATTATTTTGCCTAATAGAGTTTCCTAATATAAAACACTATCACCGTATTCTATAAAATATTATTTTCACTTTTGTATACAGGTTGGACGGAAATTCGATTATTGTTACAGAATTATTTTGTAATATTTTTTGTAAACCATAAAAATTAACCTATTATGTAAAAGAAATAAATCCGTAATTTTTCAAAACATCCTTACTTAAAATTAAATTTTATTAAAAAAATTATTCTATATAAAACAAGTTACCAAAAGTATAATCCTAGTCATCAAGTAAACTAAATTTTCAAAGTGTTCTTCATGAATATCAATGGGATGCTGCAGTCTAAATTCAACTGGAGTTGTATATGATAGGGATGCATTTTATGTTTTTTAAGAATTCGTTAAACGGTGCCATGACTTATGTCTTACTGTTGGGATGCAAGCAAAGCATTTTGATTTAAAATATAACGATATTAGTTATGTCCAATTTTGTAAACATTTAGTTTAATACTATGCGTAACGTTGACGGTGACTTGTTTTATTTAGAATATATTTATTATAATTTATGTTCGAAGGAACATTTTTGCAAATAAAATATTTGATACCGCTTTTCCCTTACTAACTTAAATTAAATAAACAATTTAATTTATAAACAAAATTAATAAAATGTTCTGGTGGTGACTGAAGATTTCTACATAAACTGTCATCTGTGCTGAAGGCTTTAAAATGAGTTATTAAATTATTATAATCCAGGGTTTCACAATGTTTTCCAAAATGTTCACATGTATCACATGAATGGATGTCTAAAGATTTTTTAAGTAGATAGCCACAAACATAATTGAATACGTTTTGGCTAGGAGTAGTTTCTTTTTTATAACTATAATCACAAAGAACAATTGCTGTTTTGGTTACAATTTCTTCTGCCTCTCTAATAATTTCAGTTATATGCCTTAACATTCATTAAAATTTGGTCAAAATCATTATGGCAATTCATTTGATTTGAATGAAAATAATTTTGGCAAAATAATTTTCTAAATGCTCTTTGAAATTGAATTGGTGTTGGATTAACATTATTAGCACCCTATTGTCTAATAATACCATAAAAAATATTAGTTAAACATCAGTTCATGGACTATAACACAACTTATCTAATATACAAATACACAACTTATTTGGCACATGCGCCTACCAAAACGATACCCAGCAAATTGGCAAAAAGCAAAAAGCAAAAAGTTATTCTTTATGAAAGTTGGTGCATCACCTCAAACTAAAAATGCACCAACAAAATGTGACATTAAATTAGTAGGTTGGCTTTAGTTCGTTCATAAATGGTTTATAATTGTCCATAATAATCGCAAAAATGAACACTGTATTTATGTTTTACCCAGTACAACTGGTCTGATAAGTACAATAAATATACTATAGTGTCGGAAGAAGTCTTAAACTTATATATATATAATTTTATCTCTGTTTTCAATCGTAAAGGTTAGTTGTAGGAAAATTATCCTAAAAAAATTTTTTCTTAAATTTTTTTTGGTCAAATTGATTTTCTGACCTCACTTTGAATAAAATAACATCAAAACGTTGTGAATTTGTTTCTGCTTAAAAATTTCTTTATTATGGTCATATTTTAGCAATTGACATTAGTGCTGCCGATTCCTGGAAATAAATACTAACCCTCGTAACGGACGCCTTAAAACATGTAATTTTAAGTTTACATTTACAGAATATAAAAATCCGTTAGAAAAAACAAGAATTTTAATGGTCTTTAAATTTAACGGATATACTTGCCCCTATTTTCTGAATTATAGGAAATATTATTTTATATTTTCCCTATAATTTAATTAATGTTCTAAAATGTTTAAATATGATTAAGTACTTCCATGTCAAACACAGCGTTTAAAAAAATTAATTTATTTTATGACGTAAGATTCGATTCCATTAGGAAGATGATATTAATTGATCGGTGCTTTCTAAAGAAGCTGTTTATATAAAAAATGAAAAGCTTAAGACCTGAAGCACAATGGGATTTCGCTTTATAATAAAAGAAACAAATGGCATGAACAGAAAAATGGAGGAGATTTACTTTTATATCTTTATATTAAATTGACTGCGCTTCCTGTATCCAACGTATTTTAATTAAGAAGCTCAACATTAAAAATATTTAATTTTAAAAAATCGAATTATTTTATGAAAAAGTTAATGAAAATATAATTTTAAAAACATCCCAACATTTTAATTAATATTTTTATTTTTTATTCATTGATTAGAAGCTAGTCCTTATTAGTTGTTCAGACTGCTCTTGTCAGTTTTAATTAAATTTGTTTGAATATTTAAGTTTTTAAATTGTTTTTTTATAACTCATAGATAAGATTACATATTTTGAAATCTTCCATGCAAATACATATTACTATCGTATCTGCAAAGATAGTGTAATTAAGTTAAAGATGAATTACTGATATATACTACTCAAAACGAAAAAGAAGCCAGTTAAAAATTTTAAATAATCCGTTGGGGCATATAGCCCAGGAAGTAGTTGTTTTTTCATAGAAAACGGTCAAGCTTGGTATGGAAACTATTTAGTTTCTTTACCCTGGGTGCAGGTGGAAACAATTTTCCACTTTTTCAGTTTTTTATTGACTGCACCTTATAGAAATTATTTCTTGATTTTTAAATAATTGTTTGTGAAATAATTTTTTAAAAAAGTGATCGTTTCCTCCTTTATTTGTAAAATTGTAAATGTCTTATAACTGTCGAATGTGTTATTTAGGAATAAAAAATAATTTCAATAAGTCAATTAGTAATAATTTTATTTTTTTCATTTTTAAATAAGGTAGTTTTTCATGTCATTCTTACTAGTGATTATGCCCTTCTCTTGCTCTGATAACTTCAATACAACGACTGGACATACTCTCAATCCCGCCCCAATAATCTTCGTCCAGATATTCGATGGGATTGAGATCTGGTCTGTCAGCTGGCCATTTCATAACTTAAATGTTATGGTCATTTAAATAGGTTATTATTGTAGTCACGTGTGTACTAGCATTTTAAGTATTATAAGGATTATAAGAATTCACTTGTGTTGTTAAAATTTCTTCTAAGTAACGAAATGCCGGAAGGAACCGTTTTCAATTATCACTAATTCGGTGTCTATTTAAACATGTACCATCCCATACCATAATAGACAAACCGAACAGTTTCTTGCACAGTTGAGTCCAAATATCGCTCACTTGTTCGTCGCCATACCCGAATTCGTCCATCGTTGAGACGTAAACAGAATCTCTGTACTCATCCTTGAAAAAAACATTTTTCTATTGTCCATTGTTCTATTGTCCAATGATGACGTGTAAATCGACATGTCTGGCGATTTACGTGACACAGGAAACAGGAAAAAGTCACAGGGTGCTAAATCAGGCGACTACGGCGCGTGTTCGAGCTCTGGAATGCCTCTAGCGGCTAAACCCATTCAGTCATCACGATGCCGTTGATGTCTAAAAAAACGATTAGCATTACTTTAAATTTTGATTTCGACATCTTTGCTGTTTTCATTCTCGGCGATGCAGTAGTTTTCCAGTCTATGTATTGCCGCTTAGTTTCAACATCGTATTGGAATATCCAGGATTCATCGCAAGTGACGATGTTTTCCATCAATTCAGGCTCTTTATCTAACCTCTGAAGAAAATCTGAGCAGATCTGTTGACGGAAGAGCTTTTGGTCAGGGGTCAAATGTTTTTGGACCAACTTCGCACAGACTTTCTTCATGTTCAATTCGTTATGTAACAATTTTCTGACAGTTTCTTTATCGGCGTTTACAGTCTCATTTTGGTCACTGTTTGCAGAGTTGAAACAGAGACAGGTCGACATGGACGTTGGTCATCTTCGGTGCTCTCTCGACCTTCAGAAAACCTTTTATACCATTCGAAAACACGCGCACGAGATAGAGAATTCTCACCATAGGCCTCTTTGAACAACTTATAGCACTCAGTCGGAGTTTTTTTAATTTAACGAGAAATTCCACATTGATCCGTTGCTCGTGTTTTTCGTCACGAGAAAAAAATACGTTCGTTTCTAACCTCTAAAGAAAAAATACTACTACAGCTACAAAAACGTGCTTTCATACTGGAATAGTAGACACTTCCAGCTATCTAACGCTGCATTCGTTTCCCACCCTACCCTTCTAGGACGTCTTTTATAAAATCATTTAAAAATATTGCATTTTAAGTTTCATTTATCTTTTATCTTCAAAAATATCTTATCTATGTGAAAAGTTAAAAAAATGTTTCCTTGTAGAAAAACATATATGAAGTAAGAATGATTATTACTTAATGAAAGTTCTGGAAAACATTCGGTCTTTTTGAAACGCTGTTAAGTTTATTAGAACCTGGACTATTACGACAATTATATGATTGGTTATCAATGATAGTGTTTGAAAATATTAAATGGCATTGATTTATTTTAGATGTAATAATTTGATGTCATTTCAACCCTAAAGTGTTTCCTTATAAAAAGATATACCTACTATCACTAAATACAACTTGAATAATTAAACTAGGTATAGTAACAGCAAGAAACTATACAACCATTTTTTTACAGATTAATTACTATAAAGTCCATAATATATAAGCTATAAACACAAAAGCAGCGAAATAAAACATTTAATACACTATTAAACTGTAATAGCTCGAAAATATTTATTATAATTCTTGTAATAAATAAAACAATATAATATGCTATTCAAATTGTGTACCGGGTCTCCTGAGTAAACGGACTGTATTTCAGGGGCAATAATTACATAAGTAACTTAGAGAAAAGCCGGTTATTTACAAACATGTAAATCCGAACACCCAGTTTAAATGATTTTATTTTTATAAAATTTTGTATAAGTACTTACTGAAGTATAATAAGTAAATGATAAAAATTTCAAAATGGTATTGCTTTAAAGCCCGTTTACCTTTAATAATGTGTGGATGCACCCCGATGTGTTACGCATTCTCCAACGCGCCCATAGGGATGCTTCTGATCAGGTGGTCAATGTCCTCCTGTGGTATCTCATTCCAGGCAACCACCAACTCCTCTCGAAGTTCTTCTAGAGTCTGATGAGGACGTTGCAAATTGAGCAATCTCCTACCCATCATATCCCACACGTACCCATTTGGGGATAAGTCGGGAGATCTTGGTGGCCAAGGTAACAATGTGACATCAGTATGTTGAAAGAAGTTTATTGTTACTCTTGCGACATGTGGTTGGGCATTATCTTGTTGGAAAGTTGGATTTGCAGGTTGTCAAGATAGGGTAAAAGATGGGGTTCTAAAACTTCTTGGATACAACGCTGCGCGTTCATGTTACCTCTAATGAAGATTAAAGGTGATCTTGAACCATAAGATATAGCAACCCAAACTATAATTGCCAACAGTTTGATGAACATGCCTTTCAACAAAAAACCGTGGATTTCTCCTTTCACCACGTCGTCTTCTAACCCTCGCTCGACCATCGTGCATGACCATCGAGACTCGTCACTAAAGACAATACTGTTCCATTCCTGATCCCAGAGTGACCGTTCTCTGTACCACTCAAGGCGATTACGTCGGGAGGACCCGGTGTGGTCGGTATGAAAACAGTCCAAAACGTCTTATTCGTCGGTAAACACTTTGCATGCCAATAGGTTTTCCGTGTTCTGCAAACCATTCATTTGCAATGGACCTGGTAGTGGAGAAACCGTCCCCTAAGGCCAATAATCTAAGGCGGCGATTTTCACGGTCTGTTGCTTTACGGGGGCGACCAGAGCCCCTTGCCCTTTGCGTACAGCCTTTTCGAAGCCATGCCTGACAACTCCTAACCACGGTGTCTACACTTCTTTGCACTCTAACTACAATTTCCCGAAAAGAAAATCCAGCTTCCCAAAGTCCCCTATCAAACTCACAGAGGGTGTGTTCGGGGAGCACGCTTTCGAGCTATATAGCGCCAAGAGCCATATAACGCAAACGAGGAATAGTACTAGATAGCGCCAAATGGCGCAAATAGCGTGCTCCCCGAACACACCCTAAGTTGACGAAATCGTACAGGTCTCCGTACCCTAGGCATCGTAACCAAACGTAAAGAATGTCAAGAACCAAAATCCGAAAAAAATTGGATCTTTACTACGGCTACAATATTCATTTTTGGATTGTTAGTGGATTTAAAAAAAAAACAGTATAAAAACCGGAATATAACAGTAAATCTCTTTTTATTATAAGACTTCAAATATTTGAAATAAAAACAACACTAGAAATACGCATAATGTTTTGTGGAATTAAACTATTATTTTCTTTTTTCTTTCATTTTAGTGCCCAGATGTTTTAAACATTTGTGTCTGTGTGCAGACTTCAGTAATATTTGATAATAATATTACCAATCACCAATATTTTTGTTAACATTTAAAATTGTTTGAAGAATAGTAAATCAACTGCAGAAACACCAACAATAAAACTGTTGAAAACGTTTTAAAAAATGTCCAATTGTTTACTTAAACAAAATGTCGATTGCCGGTGTTGCTGAAGCCTTCTTGCACCCAATATAATCATAGTATAGCTAAAGAACAATAGCATGTAATTAAAAACCGAATCATACGTTTTAAGCAATAAAATTCATACGTTTAAAAACCAGTGTCTGCTGGCTACGAAAAATATTAAAGTGATCAATAATAATCCTAATGAAATTTTTTATTTATTTATATACAAAAAAAAGTAATGGAAATTTAATAGTAATTTTATAGATTTCAAAAACTACGTTTTGTATCTGTAATCAGAGGAGGGTAAAGTTCTTGGTTCTTCCTTCCGAATCGACCCTTAATTCATTGTCCAACTTACTGATTTAGGCTTAGGTTAGACGGACGTCGCGTTTTTTGCCACAGGTTTTTATATGAAAGTGTTTACACAAGCGTTTTGTTAGTTAGGCCTCGACTAATATCGTCAGCATACATCCACTGCTGTGGGGTGTTTACACGTCAACAGTGTTTGGTATGTCTTGAATCACACGAACGGGAGAAAATCCACTGCAAGGAAATAGTATATCACGAAAAGCATGTGGGATACCCAAAAATTAATTGCGGAAATTGAAGAACGATCCTCATGTTTGTGTTTTTCCTTTTGCAAAGCTTCGAATAATAATTTGAGTAATCATAACTCTCTAGACATTCGATAAAGTAGTAAGACTGAATGTCACTCAATAGAGGATTAATCCACCATCGATGTTTAGCTCTTCTTTTTTTATTTATAAGTAAAAAACTAAAACAGAGCAGAGACAGAACTGACTGTCACGTGAAATTTACGTTCGTATATCTCGCACATAAACAACGTTAAAAAACGCGACGCAAATACCCTGGACGTATATGAACCTAGTCTTTAAGGTTGTTTTTATGCACGCGTTCTCTAAACGAATTGTTTTGGATGAACCATTTTATACATCAACATCGGTGAGCCGCTCGGTGACTGTGTTGCGGCGTTCTCAAATTCTGTCGCCTGGAATTAGAAACCGCGTCGCTATAGGCGTTTTATAAGCACGTTGAATTAAATTGGTGCTTTTATGCAATGCGTTTATTGTCGCTGATACTTGATAGGAATTATTTTGATATTCTGCAGACGTGTACCGATGTGTATGTATGAATGTATGAATGAGTTAGGGGTGTTGATTACACTGCGACCCATAGGATCTATTGTGTCCCCCCTTACTTGCCATGTTCTGATGTTTTCTCAGATTTATAGCAGCTCTTCGAGTCCTATTTTCCTGAGGAAGTTTAGGACATCGTCGGGCTTCAAATCAGGTAGATCCCCTTCCTCTATTTCATGTGCTCCTAGGTATCTAGCCCTAGAATTTTGCAAGGCAGGACATTCTGAGAGTATATGTATTGAGGTTTCATCCTCTTCCTCACAGAATCTGCACTTTGCTTCATCTGCTAACCCTAGTTTCTTCATGTGGCTTCTTAACCGGCAATGCCCGGTTAATATTCCCGTTAGAATACGGAGCCTTTTTTACTGAGGTTGAGGCAGCTAAGAGATCTCTTCTGGTCATAGTTCCCCAGTAGTATCTTAGATTGCCTCAGTCCTTCCAGCTGATTCCAGTACTCGGATTTTTCTTTCTCCATTTCCTCTCTTAGTTTTCCTAAGATTACTCTACTGCTGATCCCACAAGATGGTTCTGGTCCCAAATGTGGGGTTTCAGCTCCTTTTTTGCCAGCTTATCTGCTGTTTCATTCCCCTCTATTCCTATGTGTCCCGGGACCCATAGGAGGGTGACAGTGTTCTTCTGGCCTAGTTCATTTAGTTTGCCTAGGCATTCCCAAACCATCTTCGAACTGATTATATTTGAACTCAGCGCTTTGATGGCTGCTTGACTATCCGACATGATCACAATCTCTTGTCTGCGATGGTTTCTTCCAATATTGAATTCCACACATCTTTCGATGGCGCGGACTTCTGCTTGAAAGATGCTCGGGTATGTGCCCAAGCTTTCTGAGTATTTGGCTCTCGGTCCAAAAACTCCTATCCCAGTTCCTTCGTCTAGCTTGGAACCGTCCGTATACCACTTTATGGTATTCTGGTTTAAATTCTGTATGGTGTCTTCATCCCATTCAGATTTATTACTCAACTTTGTGATGAATTTTCTCACAAAGTTGAATTTCTTTGGCATATCATCTTGGGGCATTTCCCAAGTTTGATCAAAGTGAAGTGATCGAGGTTTTTCCCTGATAATTCCTTCTTTGATCATTCTATATATTGTTTCTTCCTTACACTTTCTAGCAGAATGTGCAGTGGGGTCAAGTTTAAAATCACCTCCATTGCAGCAGTGGGGCAAGTTCCCATTGCTCCAGTGATACATGAACAGGCTAGTCTCTGAATTTTCGAGAGGTTTTTCCTCGTCGTATTCAGATTAGCCCTTACGCCCCAAGCCACTGCCCCATATGTGATTAATGGTCTCACTATTGCTGTGTACATCCATTGCAGGATACGGGGGTTACATCCCCAGTTCTTCCCTGCAATGTTCCTACACACCATGAGGGCCTTGGTTGCTTTGTGTATTACTTCGTCTTCGTGTTTGTTCCAGAGTAACCTGCTATCTAGGATGTGTACCGATGTGTGAAGACGTAGGTTGTTACCATGGAACACCTTGATGTTGAACTATTTATCGTCAAAAAAAAAGATGAAAAATCATTTAGGTTATATATGTTATACTATATTTTTTGTAGTTGGCAGGACAGTGAATTCATTATAAATGCAAATTCTTCAAAGCCCAAGCAAGGGTGGTAGAGTCGATTCCATAAATAACGCGACAGCTGAAGTAAAATTCGTCAATGTGGGGGTATTCGCCGACGATCTCCGATCGGCGCGCGCCGCAGCGCAGTCGAAGAATTCTAGTAGAACAATTGCTAAGCGGATTCCGTGTGCGGTGTTTCTTATTCCCAGCGGCAGCTGGGCCACTGGAATCTATTTCTCGAACTGGGTAATCGCTAGCGTTCGAGTCGACGGTAAAGATAGGTGGGAAAACCGGAGATGTCGCTATAATTTTGGAATCAACTCTACATGAAAAATAACTATAAGTAGTATATATTTCTATTGAAACATGGTCATAATTGTTATTTTTCAAAGAATCCACCCTGTAATTAGGGATTAACTAACTTAAACACAACAGACACCCTAAATAATATTGTCACAACAGGTAGCTGTAGAATGATTATAGAACCGAAGTTTTTTTAAAGTATAATTTAAATTAAAATAAAAATTAAAAGTAAAAGTAAAAGTAAAATAAAAATATGTTACATATTAAAAAGTAAAAATTAAATATAAATTAATGCAAAAAGCAGTTACTTCTTTAATTTTCGGCTTCCATTTCGTCGTACTCATCCGACGATGAGTCAGATTCGTTGCCTGGTCCGATAGGAATTACAATGGGTTCGAACAGTTCTTCAATATTAATATTCTAAATATCATATTGACTATTTATTCCTCACCTAAGAAGATTAAAATATGATGATTAAAATAAATTTCTTAATACGGATATAAATAAGTACTGATTTAGGGTCTTGTTTACAAAATTTTTCGATTTAATGACTTTTCTTAGCTGCCAACTGCAAATAAACGAACTATAATACATTGCTATACTTATTACATAAAATGACATTTTTTCATTAGCACACATTTTCTTGTTGCACTGTACGATAGCCACTGATATTTAACACATTTTATTTGAAAGCGGCACGCACTAAAAAACGCAAAACAAAAATTCCATTTTGTTTCGTCTACAAAAGTCGCGTTTTTATGTCGCCACGCGACAGGCTATGAAAGACGCGTGCATAAAAGCAGCCTAAGTCGACGATGTCATACTGCGCAATAATTATATCTTATACTGGCCAGCGTTCACCAGTACCCGTTTAGTATTTCCTTTTTGCCAAGAGAATTGAGCACTTTTTCTTCTTGTATTGACAGGTAAAGTGATAATGTAATAACAAATTTTTAAGAGACCATGAGATAGTAACACGACGTGCTATTCAAACATAACTATAACGCCCATTTTTTACCAAGAAATGTTATTTTTTCTACGACTGCTATGGAAAATAGTCCTTTTTCCACAATTTACGAAACTACAAAGTGTCACTTTTCCTAAGCCGTGGGAAAAGTTGCCCAAGCCGTGGGAAAAAATCTTTCCCACGGCTTGGGCCACGGTACCATAGAGAAATAATCAACACAATTTTCGATTATAGAATGCTTTGGACTAGTGTCATAAAACGTCAAACGTTAAAAAGTACAGAGTACCCAAATGTTAGTGTTATAAAAGTAGAGAGAAGGTGTTTAATTTTAGTTTAATTCAACTAAATTTTGTATTAAAATATAAAAAAATAAGTAGGTACCTAATTATGGACATCAGCGACAGTGAGTTTGAAAACACACCCCCAGAAATAACAGCAAAAGCAAATGAGAATGCAACTACAAATAATATAATTGATTCGAATACGATCACCTATATAAATGCTGGTGCTGAGCCTTCAACATCGTCAACACTAAACGAAACTCCAGGAATAATATTGAAAAACTGTTCTAATATAACTATAAATTATCATAACAATTAGTTTATAAGTACCTACTTGAAATATATTACTTTGAAATTGTTAAATTATTTATTAATTTACAGTCGTAGAAAAAGTATAGTGTGCAACACGTGGGAAAAGCTATTTTTCTCACTAGTTGCACAATATACTATTATGCAATATAAGGCGATCCAGAAATATGTTCATATTGTGGAACCTAGGAAAAAATATAGATTTATTTATTTCTATTATCATGACCTACCATAGCAAACGAGATGTCTAAATAAAGTAGTTAATTAATATTTTTGGAAAATGAGATTTTTATTAACTGCGATGTACGAATGCTACAAAAAAATGAATGGAAAACACATTGGCGCTTATATTGCCAGTTGTCTGCAATAGCCTTGTACCCTGCTCCTGAAGTTATTCTGGGACATTTTTGATGTAATGCTTATCTTTTTTTTTCCTGCTGTAAGCTTTGTCGTCTTTCCATATAACTTATTTAATTTTTATTTCCGGGAGTAATAAGTATAATACTTTACAGGCTGTGTTATTTTTTTGCCTTAGATCCGCCGGGTAAATATAAGTTATCAATTATAAGATTTATTTGTACTAAAACTGATATATGAAAAATTAAGAAACTACGCCACTGACGATAAAACATTTTTATTCATACTGGTCGTTTAATATTGTATCTGATAAGTAAAACTATATTTTCAAATATAATGAAATCCCTCTATTGTGCATAGCAATGCAAATCGTTATCAATTCAAAATTATACAATGGAATTTATATTGTACGTGCCTTTTCAAATTGCCTATAAAATATTATCTAGGTAGAACACTAATTCAAAACCAACAGACCTATGTTATTCAACCCTGTTTAGACCTTTGTTAAATGAATTAGATTAGTTGATAACAAAATATCATCAAATTCTCGATTGATTAATTTTATAGGTTCGATCAATGTTGGAAGCATTTTCTTAATATTTTTCGTTCAATAAAGCATAAAATACGTACATATTGTTCATTTCCTTTAAAGCTGTAAAACCCATAAAATATTTTTTAATTTTAAGTCAAAAACAATAACTTTTATGGTGTACTTGTGATTGGGAATGTTTTTTTAGTAGGATTCGATAAAGATAGCTCAAAAGAAATTAACATAAAAAATGTTATGTTCCTAAATTACCACAAAAATTTGAATAATAATAATAATAATAATAATAATAATAATAATAATAATAATAATAATAATAATAATAATAATAATAATAATAATAATAATAATAATAATAATAATAATAATAATAATAATAATAATAATAATAATAATAATAATAATAATAATAATAATAATAATAATAATAATAATAATAATAATAATAATAATAATAATAATAATAATAATAATAATAATAATAATAATAATAATAATAATAATAATAATAATAATAATAATAATAATAATAATATCTAACTTTAATTGCTTCAAAAACTGAGATTTACACATACAGCAATGAGTATAAGGGAGATGTCTAATATTGATACATTTTTAAAAAATAAATAAATAAAATTGATTGCACTGACCCTTACTGTGTGAAGTCCATCTTACTAGGAATATTAAAAAAACTTTTTAACCAAACTTTTTATTTAAAAAATAGCTTTTTTAGATCAATGACAGCTGTTTCCCTAAAACAGCATCTCCAGATTGGCATATCGAAAAAAATAGTTTTATTAAAAAGTTTTCTTTTTTGATGTTCTTGATAACTAAATACTACTAAAAATGACAAAATGTTCATTTCGAAAATAATAAATATATTATGCACACATCGCTTTAGCAAACGCTGGTGTTAAATTTTTAAGTGCGCTTATCGGGGTACGTTTTGGTAGTAATAAAAACAATGAAGAGCACTTACGATCATTTATTTGCACATATTAAATGTGGTATACACAGTTACATAAATATTTTATCTCTAATATCTTTCTTTTATTTGGACTCAACCGTAGTATTAATTTATACGAATATAATGTCACTCACCAATTATTTTTCACTTCTTTTTTACAATTTATTTATCCGTTACTTCTGTGGCTACTCTACTGTTATACTACTGCTGCTCTCCTGTAACAATTGTTCAGATTTTTTTTACTAAAAACATCTTTATTCAAAAATTAATATGGTACAAAACACTCGACAAAACATAGGAAGTGATACGTGCATTGCCTTAACCGATGGCCTGGTTGGTACCATTTGTCTTCCTGTGCTTAGTGGTAGTTCCCTACTTTCGTATTATCTCCAATCTTGTTTTTTATGATTCACCACAGAACTTTCCTTTGCCATTTGTGCAATACTATAGTAATGATTCCCCTAAATTTAAATTAATTACTCCTAAAAAGCCTGCTAAAAATAGGGCCTCACACTTGGATTGAACTAAATATTAGATTAAGACGATAATGGATTTAAAGACATGCAGTTCCCTCATTATTTCTTTTTATTATTTATTTACAAAATTATAAGTTTACGCTTCTTTGAGTCATTGTTTTATTTAATATAAGTAGTTTTCAAGCCCTATATTTGTAAGCCTGCTTGCAGGAGACTATATTTTTTTGAGGATTCTGCACCCGGCGCGGCCAACGAGGTATGCAGTACTAGTAGAACTTGAAAGACAATTTCTCTTATTGTGAATTGAACTGGCAGAGAGTGCGGACTGCAGATTCTGTTAGACCGAGGATGAAACGGTGGAGCATATCTTGTGTAACTGCCCAGAGCTCCAGAGAATAAGGATCAATAAATTTGGTCTGCATAAACTCGAGCCCAATAACTTCATGGAAGTGTCGCCAACGACCCTGATGAGCTTCATTAGAGGCATAGGGCTGATAGAACGACTATAACCTAAGGGTGAGTCACAATAGATCTTTCAAGTCGCAGGGAAAGGGACGTTAAAGGACCACTCACAGAACCTAACCTAACCTAACCTAACCTAACCTAACCTAACTTAACCTGAGGCCCGTTTTGTCGTTTAGCCATGTGGTTAAGCACTAAGACTTGAAGGCTATTGTATAACCTAGGGGTGAGCCACAATAGATCTTTCAGGTCGCAGTGAAAGGGAAGTTAAAGGACCACTCACGGAACCTAACCTAATCTAATCTAATCTAACCTAACCTAACCTAACCTAACCTAACCTAACCTAACCTAACCTAACCTAACCTAACCTAACCTCACCTCACCTAACCTAACCTAACCTAACCTAACCTAACCTAACCTAACCTGAGGACCGTTTTGTCGTTTAGCCATGTGGTTAAGCATTAAGACTTGAAGGCTATTGTAAAGTTTTTTGGTGGTGTTGTAGAACACAGAATAATGGTATACTATAGTTGTTTATAAACCAGGGTCTTGTTAGCAGCAGATAAATTACTGTACTTTCAAAGGAGTTGGTACAAAGAACCATTGTTCAGATATATTTACACCCTTTTACATCTCTAGAATGTTCGCGGTTCTTCTTCGCTAGATTTCTAAGCTCTCGATATTTCGCTAGATAGCCAACCATAATTTCTATATATTCCTTTGGGAAAATAGTGCACAGTGCTACAATATACAATCATCGAAACTTTGAAGATAGGACCTTATTAGACATTTCCGTGTAAAAAGGAAACTCAAATAAGATGTTTTTTAGGGACTCCTTTTGTTGAGTGTTGCATACAGTAATCGATATTGTTAGAGATAGATCAATAAAAAGTTTACTTTCCTTTCGGAGGTATTTAAAAAAAGGTAATTTTAGTATAATTAATATAAATAACAGTAATAAATTTATCCCTACATCAAGTCAGCAAAATATTTCTTGAGCTATACCAATAAATCTAAAGGCAGACGTATTGCTGAAAGTTTAGATGGGATAAAACACCAATATTTTCCCTGGCTATATATTTTGTGCTTGATTAAATAAAAATAGTATAAAGAAAGAATTGCTGACTTGCTCGAAAAATGTTACAAGCGACCCGCTTTTAATTTAAAAGAAAATTCTCAATATAACGAAAATAATTAGAACACTGGTTTGTAGAAAATTTGCAAAGAAAAAGAAAACAATTAAAAATATCCTTTATTTATTTCGTCGTCATAGTTTGCCGATCAACTAAAATGTTAAAGTGGTGTTATTTTCCATTGTTTTAAAATTGTTTTGCTTTTGCATTCATTATATAATTGAATTTTTATCTGAGTTATGATGTATGGAAGTAAATTTTATATTATGTTGTTCTGTAAATGGGCAACTATTAAGCTAATTATTATTATAAATTATATATGACTGTAATTAGAGTGCCTTTGTTTTTATTTTTGTAGTCCCAGTAATTTGGTAAGTTTTCTTATTTCTTACTTTTAAATGAAAGTCAATATTGCTTTAACGTTATCTGGGCTAAATAAACATATTTTATAAATGTCTGGTAATAAAAATGTTTATTAACACTGTAAATATTATTTGCTTTTTTATTCTTTTAGTACTTTCGCATTCAAAACGGAGAAATAAGTAATAAAACATAACAATAATTAGTTTTCCTAAAAGTTTGCCTAAGCTACCATTACCACTACTTGACAATTTTGTATTTTGACAAGTGCGCATGCGTAGTTGTAGATAAAAATAAGAGCGGGTATTATTTAAATACGGACTATCCTTAATTGTGCACAATTGGCGTCACTATTTTAAAGACATGCATAAAACAAAATTTTGTATTTCATTAGGATTTACTTATGGGGATAACCCATCCTTATTAACAGAAATTTAATATTAATTCAATAGTAATTCTTTATGATGTTAATATTCAATCTTCTGTATGTTGTCCAAGATCCTAAAAATAGATTGGTTAACTAATTGGCTTTTTATATTTTGCACCTATAAAAATCTTCATTATAAAACGCATTTGCGTATCGTAATGTAACTTTTACGCACGCAAATTTTTGTTTTAAATGGTTGGCAGCATGAGTGAAGGTATCTAATGACAAGACTATTGAAAATGACATTTGTGGCTAATAGTAATTTATTCATTTTATATTGTTCTTTAAGAAAGTGTTTGTGACTATGAATAGCATCTTTTACTTATATAATATATTATTATTGGTGTATTAGTCATTTTATGAATATTTTATCAGTATTACGTCATCGACTTTATTTTTGGCTACACTCCAGTGTACCTCTACGGGTTTACAGTGTAGTTTGACAGAGATCCCAAAGACAGGGGCCTCAAGGGAGATCCAGGGCCACCAATAGTCCATATGACTGTAAACAAGTGAATATACCCAATTTCCTAAAATTATTAAAAAATTATTAAGAATAAATAAAGGTCACATGCTTAGAGTCAGGTATTAAAAAATAAAGAAAAAAAAATAAGTTTTAGGTTAGCCACATTTGACTACTTGTAAAAAGTGCACTTACCTCTGTAAACCCTTCGTATATATTTAGTCTGGGGGATTGATGTAACATTGTTATTAAATCCATTTTATATCCATTATCACTATCCCAATCAATTTGCAATAAAGAATCTAGCGAATATATATTTATTTATGTAAATGTCAACAGTCACTCCATCAGACGTCAAACCACAAAACCCTTAGTACCCGAAATAGCGTGGCTATTTTCCCTTAATACGTGCCGATAATACGGTACAAAGACCCCGACCCTACTCTACGTTTTGTATGGAATATGATACAGTTGTAACAACGATTTAAGCAAATTTAAGCAAATATTTTCTATATAATGGGCAAAAAGTTCCTTATTAAAATGCTAAAGCAACATTTGCATTTGTTAACTGAAGTTTTCTCAAAGAAAAATAGTTGCTGTTGTTTTAAGGTATAGTTTAAAATAAAATATTTTTCTAATTAATTAGTCCTTTTGTACGCCACTGTCCATTATAAGTAAAATATTTGTTACTATGGCAACAAATAAACAAGCTTTTTAGTTGGAAGTAGTATCAATGTGATATTTAATTAATAAGGTTCGTGCTAAAAAAAGGGGTTATTAATATCCTCTAGTTGTGTTCAAGATTGCCAGTGCCAGTGCAACTAAGAAATTGGTAAAGTAAAATAATTTTTTATAATTTTCACTCAAAGAACGTTTGAGCAGAGCTTCTATTTTTTCATGCACGTACGAGAAATTTAGGGAATAACGAGTAGTGTAACTCTCTCTAAAAGGCTTTTGTTATAAAATTCCCTATTTTTGTTCATATGTAGCTTAAATATACAGGGTGTACCAACCTTACGACAAAGTTCGATATATGGGTTGTTTAAGAAGATAACAAAAAATGTTATTAACAAAAATAGTATATAAGGTTTTGATACGTTATACAGAGTTCTTTAGAAGTTATGGACACGTTTTTGTGAAAATCGTAGGTAAATCAACGCTCTGTATCTTATTGTACGTTTATTTATTTCACATAATAGGTTAATAATGGTTTGCAATAAATATTACAAAATAACTCTGTTTTCATAAACTTTGGGTATAGGAAATGCTTAACAAAAATTAAAGTTACATAATCGGGTATTCTATTTAAGATATAAAATACAGGGAGTTCTATTTGAAAGAAGAGAGAAAATGAAAGGGTCGAGTTATCGCCCACCCTGTATACAAAAGGAAAAATAATTAATATTTAATAGAATACGGTGATATTGTATCATATTACGAAACTCTGTTAGGCAAAATACTTTTTTTCTTCAACGTACAATAAGATACAGAGCGTTGATTTACCTACGATTTTCACACAAACGTGTCCATAACTTCTGAAGGACTCTGTATAACGTATCAAAACCTTATATCAAAAGCTTCAAAAAAATGTGAGCAGTCCGAATTCGGTGTAATATACAGGGGTTCCCATTTACAAAATAATATGTTTGGTTTGTAACGGAGTTATAAAACACTCTGTATAGTTGAACAACTTTGTCGTAAGGTTGATACACCCTGTATATGTCAAATTTTTTATATTTTTCATAATATTTCCGTGAAGGCGAGTAGACCAAATGCCATATTTGTACGGTGCCATTTAATTTGTGTTATTTATTCATATTAATTTAAAATCATTAAACGATTAAATTAAAAATATACAATTTGATTTATATAAATTTTGCAACAGTATCGTGGAAATATATTCCAATCTAACATCTTTTTTTTCTCTTTCGAGATTTATTTACAATATTGATGTCGAGCTCTTTTATGTTGTGAATGAATCAAAACAGAAACCTTTGTAGTAACATCAAGTCTTAATGTTTTTATTGATAAATAAATCCTTACAATTTTTATCTTTATTTTATTGTTTACCTTTATTTTTATTTTGAAATGATAATAATAGCTGCGTCTAACTTTAGAAGGTGGCATAATAATTTGTATTCACATGAATTTATCCCATTCAGCACAAAATTCACAAATGATAAGCAGTTAAATAAAATAATATGTAATAAAATTGTCTTAGGTCGTATAAGTATAGGTCCGCAGTTCGACCTACCCTACTTATTTGAACTGTAGAACGTGAATACTTCTAGAGAAGCTAAGCACCTTTCTAGGTGGCATTTTCCTAAGTTAAGATCATACGGTACTTCACGGAGTACAACAATACGCCGCGATTCCATTATAACCATTCGTTTATCTAATTTCTTATAATTAAAAGCGCATTTTAATAGTATACCGCGTAAAGTTTATAAGCTTTTATAATTATAATCAGGATAATCTCATAATTTCTCTTGAACGATTTCTAAAGTCGGTACAATATTTTCTTGATATAAATTATAAACCGTTCGCTTTATAACATCTTTTGTAGCATCGTCAACATTTGCAAATTTTGTTTTTCCGCACCTGCGAATAATCTATTACGTCACCGCGATTAATAACCCGAGAAATAGTGTAAATAGAAATTTTAGTTAACGTATTAATTCGCTTTATTATAACCGCATCTGATTTTTGATTATCTTCATTTTTTAAATAACCCTCTGACACTGAATGTGTAAATCTTTATTGCAAAATTCGCTACTAACCTCACCTGTTGGCGATATCATATCTTCTAAATTTAAATTTTGATATGGATTTCCATTTTCTGATTCAAAAGGTCTCCAAAACGCTGTATGTCACTTTTAAATGGATTTTGGCAATTAATATTGGAAAGGGTATACCTTAGACACACCTTTTGTGACATAGCACGCACGTCAACTTGTTGGTTTTTGGCAGTTTCTTAAGGGATTGTTTACAGTCAGACTATCTTTTACTCATAAATAAAAGAACTCCTTTAAAGCTGCCTGACTGAATCTCAGAATATAAGTATGTGTCCTTCGATTTAAATAAAACAAAATTTTGAGAGTACTCGGCTCAATCTTTTAAGCAAATTTCTGCAAAGTGATTTTCTAAGATTGAATTTTTATGACAAACGAAGCTAGAGTTTCATATAAATTTGCTTCTAATGATAAATTATCCTTCGTTATCCATTGTTAATTCTACTATGATATAATGAGCCCGATACTCCTTAAAGTATTGAAACACTTGTGAGGACTTTAAACACAATTTATTTACAAATTGTAAGAATACAAGAGTTCAGCTGGTTAAAAATTACTGTCACTTTTTACTTTTAAACTGTACAAAAGCTGAACGAACACTAACTCTACCAACGCTAATGACCCGCTGTATATACCAAAATACTTGACATTTCGATTTTTCTCGAAACAACTATTTAGGTACTAAAATCCAAATAATACTAGAATGTTCCCGAATAACTACCAACCTAAAATAATTATATATCATGTCAAGTTACTGTCAAAATCTTCTTCCTCATTTACGAACTCCACCCTTTATGACAAGCAGCTACATCAAAATACATGCATTCCTCTCGCATCTGTCACAATCATCCGTCACATTCATCGGTCACACATCTGTCACCCGTTGCAGTATGATCATCTGGAAAATCTGCATCAGCCACATTCCTTTAATGCCAGTAGAAATTTAGTGGAACTAGAAAGAATTATCTCTCAAAGAAAATTCAGAATTAAATGGCCATATTAAAACAGGTGTTCAACATAGTTGCTGTTAAAATTTCGTTAGCGGGAAGAAAAATAAACACGTGCTTTCTGTTAAGATGTTAATGTATTACTAATTTGTAACTTGTAAGAACACACTACATTTGCTCAACGTTGACTTTATTTTATTGATACATGTCAACACCACGACGTATAAATATAAATAAACATGATAGGTTTACAAATGATTTCGTTGAACTAAAGATCTAACTTCTATTAATTTAAACTACTGTTATATTTTTCTGAACGTACAAATTTTTTAGCCTATCACCTGGAATTATATCTGAAGATAAATATTTAATTTCAACATCATCTCATTGCACAAAAATAATCATGTCATACATATTTTCTAATTAAACTAAGTTACTAAGACATATCATCGTCTGTTGATTCAGTTAATAGATTCTTTGGCAGCTTTATACAACCATATATTGTGCTCCTAAATAAATAAATTAAACAATTATTAATTTTCTCTAGATATTTTATAGATACTAATTCTTATATGATTTCCGATCTGTATTAAGAGTCAATGCATGAAATTTTGGGCGGGAAGCTAAAGGACAGCATATCGATGCGAGCAAGACAACCTACGAGTAAAACTCTATTCATAAAAAACGCTTGTACACACCAAGTCAAAAGTAGGTGTAGGTATGAGAAATTCAGAATAGTTGCATTATGTAGTCAGTCAGTTGTATAGCGAAGCTTTCTGTTGTGTATACTTAACGTAATACCTTTGTGCGACTATTGTTAGTACAACAGAATTAATTTAGCGGACCACATACAACTCGGTTATGAACGTCACTCACAGCGTATATCTATTCAGCTGACTAGCTCCAACTAGATGCCGATACGGATTTCGCTATTACTGTAGTGAAACACAAAGTAAGAGAATATGAAATGTTATCAAAAAAATATATCGTAGGTAATTGATCTATCCAAGTTTGTAAGATTGTCGTTTGCAACGCAGGTATAAAAATTGAATCTTTTTTAGGCAGAAAGCCATTTATTTATGGTAATCGGTATCCGATTTCAGTATTTATCTTTTACTTTGGTCATACATATTTTTTATTTTATTTTCTAGGTCTGTATTTCACGACATTTGAATGAAATAATATAAAAACAAGTAAGGTTATTACAAATTTCAATAAAAAAAATTAAAAAAAAAAATAAATTATAATATTAGGCCTTCGGCTCGTTTGGTATTCCGGTTAATGCTCGTGTATTAACAACCATTACATGAGAGTTGCATTGGTACACTGTTTTTTCTACAAATACACTACTTCAATTTAACATTGTTTTATTTTTTTAAAATTTTTGTTACATTTTTTGTAAACAATAGCAAATAAAATATGAAAGAAATAATCAAGTAATCACTAAATTTCAGATGGTGTGCATGAAAAACTATCTAGACATCTTTTTTAAAAATAAGTACCTTGATTACTGCAAAAGATCCAAACTGACGCACACAAATCTCTAAGAAACCTTTAAACTTTCTACACAAAATATTGGGTCCGTCTACTAGATATTACAAAATGTAGGCTTTAGAGGTCAATTTTTCAGCTCCATAATGAATACCAGTATTATAATGAGTATCATTATGAAACTGAAAATTAGCATTTAATTACCAGCTTATAGTATGAATAAAAAAATATATATAGTCAGATTCAGATAGGGTTCTGAACGTTAAATAATAGTATATTAAACAACGCATTTCATATGGAATTCTGTTATGACACGAGTTCAAGTTTAAAAAACGAATCGCGAAGCGATGAGTTTTTTAAAGAACGAGTGTCACAACAGCCTTATGAAATAAGTTGTTTATGATATTTTTTATATTTTGTCATTTTATAATTTTTTAAATTTATTATTTTTATGTAATTACGAAAATTTTGATTTTAAAAAGTATGTCGGTAGCACTGTGTAATTTATAACATTTGACAGTTTTGACATTTAAATTATGAAATGTTAATGTTTTCAAATATTTTAAAATTACTAATACACCAATAATAATATATTATATAAGTAAAAAATGATATTCAAATTCACAAATATTTTCTTAAAGAACAAAATAAAATTAATAAATTGCTATTAGCCACAAATGTCATTGTCAAAAGTCCTGTCATTAGATACTTCACTCATATCGCCAACCATTTAAAACAAAAATTTGCGTGCGTAAATAGTATATTAAACAACGCATTTCATATGGAATTCTGTTATGACACGAGTTCAAGTTTAAAAACGAATCGCGAAGCGATGAGTTTTTTAAAGAACGAGTGTCACAACAGCCATATGAAATAAGTTGTTTATAATATTTTTTATATTTTCCCCTTTTTACCATTTTTAAAATTAATTTTTTATTTTTATGATGTAATTACGAAAATTTTTATTTTAAAAAGTATGTCGGCAGCACTGTGTAATTTATAAAATTTGACAGTTGTGACATTTAAATTATCAAATGTTAATGTTTTAAAATATTTTAAAAAGAATAATATACCAATAATAATATATTATATAAGTAAAATATTATATTTATATTCACAGATACTTTCTTAAAGAACAATATAAAAAATGAATAAAATGCTATTAGCCACAAATGTCAATGTCAATAGTCTTGCCTTTAGATACTTCACTCATGTCGCCAACCATTTAAAACAAAAATTTGCGTGCGTAAAAGTTACATTACGATACGCAAATGTGTTTTATAATGAAGATTTTTATAGATACAAAATATAAAAAATAATTTTATTTAACGTTCAGAACACAATGGACTTCCACAGAGTAAGAGTTCATACAATAAATGACATTCAGATAGGGTGTTTTATAATCTCTGTTATATAATATGAGGTGAAAAGATCACAGACTGTTTCCTCATGTTAGTTTCCCAAAACTGATCTTGCTTTTCAATTTTTTCGATATGAAAATTAACCATAGTTTTTAATAATTGTTAAAAATTATAAAACATATTCGTTTTTATAATATTCGTTAAATTAAATACAGGGTAAGTTAAAATGCAAGTACACTATTTTCTTGGTAATTTTAAATAGAACACCCTGTATTTTATATCACTATCGAATAGTACTCATATCATTCTTCAAATTTTATGAAGTACTCCCTATACCTAAAGTTATCCGTTTTCTAGATATTTTTATTTTTTCATCATTCAAAATGATCTCCCAAATAATAGTAAAGAATTTTTATTGCATTCCCCTAATATCCAGGTGATATCTATAATTTCATCAGTAGCTACATTTATTATTACTAATTTAAATTAAATTAATTACTGAATTACTAAATAATAATTGTTGCTAATTAACGGTGTACCACAGATTGATTTAATAAACAATAATGTCCAACTGTCAGTTTCTAACAAACCAATCATGGCCAACTCATAATAATTATTTGTATATATTAAAATATCTACCAAATTAATACGTCCATAGAAAAATAAAAATATCTTGAAAACTGATAACCTTAGGTATAAGGAGTACTTCATAAAATTATGACATTAGTATTTTTCGATAGTGATATAAAATACAGGATGCTGTATTTAAAATTACCAAGAAAATAATAATGTACTTGCATTTTGACTTAACAAAAATTATGAAAGGAGTATGTTTTCTAATTTTTAACAATTAATAAAAATCTATGGTTTCAATAGATCAATGCTCCTACACTCCTTTTGAATTATACAGGAAGTTAAACTTGATACGATTTTCAGGTAATATTGGTTATAACTTTTTAAATACCTGGTATAACATAATAAAACTTTACATTGTTGTGATGTGGAAGTGATGCAGATTTCGAATTTAAAATAAAATACAGGGTGTTCCATTTAAAAAAACATAAGTTTGGTGTGCCACCATCTTATGGAACACCCTGTAAGATTGTAACTAATTTTAAAATGTGGTTTTTAAAGTTGCCTACAATTTTTGTCAATAAGTTTTTTTTGTATTTTTCACTATAACAGATCTACTGAGCTTCCTCACACTAATCAATCACCCTGTATATATACATAAATACACCCTATATAACCAATATTTGTATTTGTTTACTTTTCTTTAATAATATATAAACAAGTTTAAAATATTTGTCCAAATGTCTTAATAATATATAAAAAAAGTCCACAAATTTAAAAATTTTACTATTTAAAAACGCCAACAAACAATAACAATAGAACTGCATCTTATAATCAAACATTAGGAATAAAGCTTGCATCCCCTAAGCAATACACCCATCGGTTGGCCAAATAAATTATTAACGTATATTCGTCTATAATAGTTTATTTTTCCAGCTGGTCCGCTAATTCTTACAATTCAAGGGTTCACGCACATCGGCACATTAAAACACTTAAGATTTGCGGAGTGTACAGGAATTAATCTGTATGAGGGCGCTTTTATCAGTAGTTTAAAAATTTGAATTTGATCTCTTCTTTGATACCGTTTTTCTCCGTTAAGAAAAAACATATTTGGATAAAATTTTAAGGGCATATTACTGACAGCTAGTTGCAGAAGCTATGCATGTTTAATCTTAACTTTTTTATAATTAATAGAAATTAATTACCATTCGTAATCAATATCAACAATATTTAAAATTTAAATATGCATAGCTTATGCGCTATCGTGAACCACATACGTCCTGAAAATTTGGGAAATTTTCATGCAATATTAACAAAAAAAAGGGGTTTTTTGAAAAAAAGACAATTTTTCATAGATTTGTCCAATTATTTTACTTTATTTTGAGGTCTATTTGTGCAAGTTCACGTATATTTACTTATTGCTATTAATTATCAGCAAGTTTTAAATATATAAACATTTTATTAGCTGATATTTGATAAAATGTTTAAATGGTGAAAGCGCTAATGCAGCATTGGCTCTTAATACGAACATTCTAAATTTGAATTGTCTCATAATACCATGTTCTTTCTGTTAACTACTTTACATGACTAAACAGTCTTTTATTTCTAAACAAATCCTTAAATCTGAACTTTGCTCCATATTCATTTTAAAATGTGTTTTTATGTAGTTTAAAAATATAATTTTTATTTATAAAGTAGTTAAAATTTAAATATTGATTTACAAATACTCTTTGATTTTATGCTATACATCAGGGTTCTTAGTTGTCCAGCTGTTTCCTTGGTCTAGGATGTCTCCTGTAGTCCTCTGCTGTGTAGTTTGTTAATTCCCTAAGTACTGTGTTCGGGTGTGCCCTGAGTTCTTTAAATCTTCTGGCTCTGGCTTTTATGATTTCTTATGTATATTTCTTATGTACCATGGGGCGTCTGCTGCTTGCCTTGCTGTACATGAGGGGTAGGTAACTTTTAAAGCTTGAAGGGCCACATCTAAGTTAAGCCAAAACTTGAATGCCGCTCATCTAGAAACCATCGAATTGTTAATATTTCTTTATAATGCCGTGTAGGTTGTAGGTATGTATGATAAGGTGTTTTATAAAAATAGTTTTTGGTTTATTATTGATACTAACAAAATGGTATAAATGAATCATGGAATAAGTTGAAATATAATTTTATTTGTTCGAATCCAACATATATAGTGTGAAAAAGCCAAATGGAATAAATTGATTATTTCGGTTAGTATACATATACTAACCTAAAACATAACATAAAATATAAAACTGTCGGTTCGTTTGAAAATGTTTGTAATTTTATATTTTATGTTTTAATTGTGGTCTTTATACTTATATAATATGTATTCATTTTTACACTAAGGTATGATTTTTCTTCTCTTTTTAAATTGTACCACTAAAATAACCTTTTTTATAGCCTGATGATGGCCTCAATGTTAGGCCGAAACTAGTAGCTATTATCGTTTTTCCATCATGAATAAAATTCTGTGACATAGACTTTGGGTTTTTTATTTGTAATACCAGCAAGATTGAGCACAACCTCAATATTAACTCAATGTCCGCTAGTACATCAACTTAACATTTCCAAATCAATCGCTGGATAGGGAGGCGAGGATCAATAGAATGGCTAGCAAGATCGCCTGATCTCATTCCATTGAACATTTTTAAGGGTCTATGTCAAAAATATTTTGCTAAATCTAAACCACATGATTTAGATAACTTAAAAGAACGAATAACGTTTGCGATTAGATCGGTCACGCCTGATAACGTTAACTTTCAAAGACTTTTTTATTTAAGACGTTCGCGGTGAGCATTTTGAACATCTACTTCATTGACATTTTTATTTTTTACGTAAGTTGTGAGTTGTAAGTGACTTTTTAACCAAAAGTAATATTAATTTATTGTAGGTTTTGTTTCTATGCGTGTTTATCTTTATGTAAGTGTTATATTTTCTTTCGATTTTCTTTGTTCTGTGTTTTATTGATATTGTCCTAATGGACACCTGGAGTATTATGTTCTTTTCACAGTCAATACTTGAAACTTAATATGTTATATATACCATATAAAACATAAGTAAAAAAGTTTTTTCCTATATATCACAAAATGTTTACATCATTTCTTTTTAAGATTATTAGATTTTTATTACAATAACTTTGAAACAAATTGTTCGACATAGTTGATACCAACGTTGAGATCAGAATTAGATACAAGAAAATAAGCTAGTTCTACGGAAAGCCATGTTACCGCAAGTTTAACATCAGTTCTTTGTCGAGCTGATTTACTTGATTAAATTAACTCGATTAAAACAGTAAACTTTTAGATAAGTGCGCTACACTAAATTCGACAGACTATTCGTCGCGTGACAGTGTAAGTCTCAAAAGGAGTGATTTTCAGAAAATTGTATAGGGTAAAATCTTTTCTACATGCTTTTTCGACTTAACTAAATTTTGTTAATAAAAGTAAATTTTTTTTTTTTATTTAAAAGACGCATCAACCTCTTGGGTTATTAGCGTTACAATATGTTTGACATAGTAGTTTTTACATAATATAGGCTTAAATGTTAAAATATAACTTATTAAATTTTATTTAGTTTAACTAAACGCTTTTTAGGAAATTGAAAAGTTTTTGGGAATCACTGTTCTCATCGAGGGCACTTTTAAGAGAGTTCGGTATGCAATACTTCTTTCGTTCATTTTCATATTTAACACAGTCAATCAAAAAATGTTTTACTGACAAGTCAGAGTTGCACATTTCACAGGTGGGTTTGTTTGTTCTCTTCATTAAGTATTGGTGCGTTAGTTTCGTATGTCCAATGCGCAAACGTGTCACTATCACTTGTTCTCTTCTTTTCTTTGATTTTAATTTCCATGGTTGACCATTTTGATTTACTTCTAGTAGTTTGCTAGGAGCGCTCTTCCATTCGTCTTTCCAAATACTTGTAATCTTTTGTTTAAAATTACTTTTTAAGTCTGTATGTATCGTAGTATTAAATATTATTGATGAAGGATTACTGGGAGCGTTTTTAGCAAGCGTGTCAACCATTTCGTTGCCTTTTATTCCTTTATGTGAAGGAACCCATAAAAATTTCAAATCAAAATTTTTATCCAAGATTCTTTGAAGCTCTATCTTGATGAGAAGTAAAAAAGGGTGATTGCAATAAAGTTGTGTTGCTTTGAGCGAACTAAGAGAGTCACTGATTATTATGCTCTTTTGCTTATTTTTCTGATGGATAAGAATAATTGCTTGTAAAATTGCAAATAATTCAGAAGAGAAAATAGTGGTAGAACTTGGTAATTTAAATGAGGCTAAAAATTCTTTGGAGTATACAGCTGCCCCTACCCCTTCATCGTTTTTTGAAGCATCAGTATAAATTTCGTGTGTACTACTATTTGAGTTTATTATCTGATGGAATTCATGTTATATGACAGTTGTTGGAGTTTCAGATTTGTTGAAGCTCGTCAGACTAAAATCAGGTCTAGGTAAGGGTATTGTCCAAGGTGGCGGGATAAGAATAGAGGAAATATTATAAGTGTTTGGAAATTGAAAATTGAGGTTAGACAAGTAGCCTTTCACACGATAATAGAATGGAGGATCTGTGTGGGAAGTTAAATCAAATTTAGTTTTGAAGGTTTTAAATAAATAAATGCTTTCAAATCTATATGTTAAGTAATTAGTGGGGAAATACAAAACATACAATACATACAATACAAAACAAACGACACTGAAAAACTAAAGCTTTATTAAACATGAAAAATTAAATAACAACAATTCAAATAATGCAAAAGTTTTGGCTTGTATACAAAATGTGTTCAAATTGGTCGCCAAGATTGCTTAGCATGTTATTAAAAATAGACTGCTGCATTCTTCTGAAAAAGGTCAAAATTTCATCAATAGTTGCCGGTAGTTTTCTGTAAAAATGGCTTGTTTCAGCATACCCCATACGTAAGCATCAAGAGTTGTTAGATCAGGTGAATGGGAAGGGTAAGGAAAATTCGTGTTTCTGGAAATTACACGTTCTTCGAAATTTTCTCGAATTAGATCTAAGGATGCTGTCGTAGTATGACAAGTAGCCTCATCCTGTTGGAACCATTGTGTATTCAACTGTATGTTTCTGACACGACAGCATTGTCTGAGATCAATTAAAAATGGCGTCAAAATTTGTTCTCTATATCGCACTTGATTTAGTGTAACGGGTCTTCTACCCTCATCTTCCACGAATTAAGGGCCCATTAATCCATTACCTGATACTGCGCACCAAATCGTTACATGCTTCTGAGAGTTTGATTGAATATTCATATAATTATATAAGTTGGTCTGCAAATGTCAGTTTAAGTAACATTTCAATGATACTTTTAAAAAATAATCGTGAAAAAATAGTGATTGTAATTCCAACCACTTTATTTCTAATTTATTCCCAACTTTTAAAAATGAGAAATATTTATCACTTTTTTGTTCGTAAGACTTTTTTTAATTCTTTATATTTATGTATATTAATTTCTTTTTCTGGGTGGTCAAATTTTAACCAAGTAATTCTGACAATAGCCTTAATAAGCCGAAATATGTATTGTTAGAATTTTTCAAATATAATTATAATTGACTATTTTTACATAAAACCTTTTTATATAAGCTAACCAAATAATTTAAAGAGACTGCTTTTATTGATTAAAAAGAAATATACTTGATTGCCGTGGATTAATTAACAAATTTCTATGACCTTCATAGCTTGTGTTAAGTCTACTGCTTAATTTTTATTTCTAGGGATTCCATAATACACTCAGCCATTCCTTTTCATATTTTGTCGTAGATCCGTCCGTGCAGATATTTGTTATACATACCACGTTTTTTAGTAAACTTCTTATTCATGTACAGGAGTGCTGTTTTGTTTACCACCGTTTCCCACACGAAGAAATATTATATTTTTTATAAATATCCGCATCCGATAGATAAAACGTTTATCTACCATCTCATAAATGTAAAATATGGTAGAAATAAACGAATTTTATCTTTAAATTCTATTTGTATCTATTTCCATGTGCATTAATAAACATTCCTTTAATTACATCTATTTTCTTTGAATTCTGGTGATCCAATGTATGCCTATACTATTTTTATTTAACGTTCAATCAATGATTGGCGATTAGCCCAAATATTTAAGATGAACCTTTTTTTTAATTTGATACTTTATTTATTTAGGTTTAGCGGTTAGTTTTCATAACAGTAAAATTATTTCACATCCTCAACCTGTTTATATAAATATTGTGGTAATTTGTGGTAATATTCGCTTAAAAAATAGGAAAGGTAGGTGTTTCAGATTAATTTTGATTCATGATACAGTTATAGAATAAAAATGTGGGTCAGGTGATCATTCTATGGTAAACCACATCAATACTCAGATAAATATATACTATGGAGCAAATATGTGCAATTTTCTAAACTAATCAATATTATGTTTTTGACAAAGATGATTTTGGTAGTAATGTTAGATTTTACTTTTTTCCCGTAATGTTATCAAAATATCTTTCGCCCATCACCTTTTTTTATTACCCTTTCAGATTTAAACAAAATTTGGGTTTTGTCACACACATTTTCTTAAGTAGAATAAAAAAAAACGAACACTTTTTTTTAATATATAAATATATACACATATTATGTCCAGTAGTTTGAAATATTTAGAAATGATATATCTACGCCTATGGTTTTCTAACTCTTGTTGATATTTATTTTAAAGCGTTTTTAAATCAAAATAATACTCAATTTGATTCGTTTTTGTATTAATTTGGTCATATTTAATTGATTTGGGTACTTTCACATTATTCCAATTCTTGTTTAAATTTCATTTGAGCTGTTTAAAAATGCCCAGAAACATGATATTATATTTTAATAGGTCTAGAGTAATTGCTTTGTTACAACAGGGCTTTAGTCAAAGTGATATCGCGAATATTGTTGGTGTTACTCAAGGTGCTGTATCAAAAATATAAAAATTCCAAGACAAAAATAATGTGAAGGATCGTCCCAGAAGTGCCAGAAGTCGATGTACAACAGCAGTACAAGACCGGCAGATAACATTGATAGCTCGAAGAAATCGACAGGAATGTACAAGTGGCATATCCAGAGAAATTGCTAGGCTTGAAGGACTGAATATCTCAAGGCAAACAATTACACGAAGATTAAATGCGGTAAATTTGTATCACAGAAGACCTATCAACATAAAATTGTAAGGTTGCAATGGGCTCCAGAAATGTTACACCATGGTCCTAACTGGAATTACGTAATGTTCTCTGATGAATAAAGAATTTGGCTTGGTTTCTCATTCGCGAAGAACGCTAGTTTGGAGGGCCCCAGGACGGCAAGCCCCATTAGAAACAGCCCAACCACGTGTTCCATTTGAAGGTGGGAGTATTATGGTTTGGAGTGGTATTATGAGGGGTACACGGACCTCTCCTGGTTTTGGAGAGAAGAATCACTGGTGCGGTGTTTACATCTAGGAATTTTTAAATCCTGTTGTGCGTCTATTCCGGGGGCGGTAGGTGATGGATTTGTGTTTATGCATGACAATGCACCTACACATCGAACAGCTGCAGTACAAAATTTTTTGGAAGAAGAAGGAATATCCACATTAAGATAGCCATTAAATTCCGCTGACATGAACGTCATTGAACATGCCTGGGACATTCTTAAAACACGCATTAAGAAGCGAAACCCTCCCCCAATTACTCTACGAGAACTGAAAGATGCTGCTCGTGAAGAATGGGAGAGAATTCCGCAAGCCCAGCTCGACCATTTAATCGATAACATGCCACATCGCCTACAGTCATGTATACAGGCCCATGAAGGAAATACTGATTATTTATTTTATTTAAAAACCTTTTTTTGCTTATTCATTTATTTTAAAAAAGTTGTAATACATTGTAGATTTTTCACCTCAAAAAAATAAATCATTTTTTTTGTATGTTTATTTGACTTTGAGATTTATTTAGTATTGGTTGTAGCAAAATGATGTTTACTTATATCAAAAAAATTATTTATAAACATTAATAAAAAGATGAAATATTCCATTATTCCAAACTTTTGGACATATGTGTATATGCAAATATAAAAGAGCTACTTAGTTTTAATCATGTATTACCTTTTTGGAAGTTTCACAGAATTTACTTTACAAACCTTGAATTTTTAATTTAGTGAAATTGAAACTCTCCAGGGCTGAGTTCACGTTAGAAGGAAAAAGGAAAATAATGTGGGCAGAGGTAAATTTTTTCTCTGGCCCTAGGGTTTAGTCCTGTTTGTGAAACATGCAACTGCCTGCCTATTAATTTTTTATTCATTAGTCTATTCTTTGTTTAACGAGGTGCTGGTAAACATTTGCTAAATACTCTATATTACAAAAAACAATTTCAATATTTATTCGGTAAACTTTCAGTAGAAATGATTACTCAAACAATTAATATGGGCTATTTTCGTTAAGTTTAAAAATTGAATTAGTTTATATTAAAATATAAGAGTCCCTAAGTCTTATTTTATTTGTTTATTTCTGACATAGAAGCATATTTTAAAGAAAATGGGTTAAGGGGCTTAAATATCGATGCTTATCACAGTCTAATGTTATTGCTCTATGCTGATGATCTTATCTAAAATAGATTTATCACGGAAGCTTAGAACATTAGAACAGTGTTCAGCTACAAATAATCTCACTGTAAACTGCAAGAAAACAAAAATTATAGTATTTTCAAAAGGAGGGTATAAAAATGTAAATAATTTTAAGTTTAAATATTTAGATCAAAATTTAGATATAGTAAATAGCTGTCATTATTTTTTAGGAGTTCGGTTTTCAGGGTCATCTTTATTTCTAGAAATGTCCAAAACAACGACTTTAAAAGCTACCCAAGCCATTGAAGTTGTTTCAAAAATTATTCAGGCTTCTAAAATTAATAGTTGGGAGTCTAAAATCAAATTGTATGAGTCGATTATTCTGTCATCTCTATCTTACTGTGCAGGAATCTGGGACTTACGCAAATGTGCTAGAACGTGTTCAAGTTGGTTTTTTTAGACGTCATTTGTGCCTTCCTAAAAATACTCCTATAGTTCGTCTCGAAACAGGTGTACCCAAGATGAGTTTTATATCATTTAAGTTAGGACTTTCTTGGTTAAAGTTAAAGACCATGGAAAATAGTACATTGGCTAAACTATGTTTTTAAGACTTTAGTCTCTAGAACAGTGTACTTCTAATTGGTTTAATCAAATTCGAAACTATTTTTACTTATCTGGGCAACAAAACTCATGGGAAATGTTTCTCGATTCAACTTCACACAGTGATACCAAAAAAATTTTAAACCGTTTTAAAGAGTATTTACTACCAAATCTACAAAGAGCTCAGCAATCCACTTTTTGCATTATGTACAAGGATTTAAGAATTTTTGCTAATGGCCAAACTTATCTTAAATCATCTCTCCCAACTAATAAAATATAATAGTAAATTCTACTTCAGTGGATCCGCTTACTTTTTTTAAAAGTGAAGGAGTATGTTCCATTTGCTATCTAAAAGAACACGAAAGTTTGGGACACACACTTTTTTATTGTCCAATGTACGGTGAAGTGCTGGATTCTGCATTATTCCGTAATAAAAACTTTGAAAGCTTGAATAATATATTAAACCTCGGTACTCCGAAAGACCTTACAAAGTTGGCGTACTGTGTAATGAAAATATTTAAACTTTATTTATTTTAAACGAATAATATTTGCACAATTTTTAGTTCGGTGTTGCATGTTTTGAAAATTACTTTTAGTTTCAATATTAGTTTTGTATTAAAAATTGTTAATTGTATATATATACGGAACCATTGTAACAAGATATTTCTTTTTATATACAATAAATTTACTTACTTACTTTAATATATTTTAATTAGTTTTTCATTTGATAATTTTTAAGATAATTAATCTACTAAAGATGCCATTCATTCTCGTAACGCTTATGACTTCAATAATTCTATAGTGGTAATTTTGGACCTTAAGAAGGTACATTAGTTATTAAATTATTGATCGCGGACGGTATCAAAAACTTATCTGATTGCTGTTGAAGTCAGAAAGAAACCATTTCTTAGAATAATGCTTAAGTAACTTATTTAAACCATCAGCTGTGTGATGAAACAAATAAAGAATAATAGACTGTTCTATAGTATTCAATTAATTACTTTGCACATTAAATTTTTAACTGTTGTTTGAAATTATAGTGTTATCACTCTTTCTGCTTTTTTAACTTTGTGATCTTTACTGTATTTTAGGGATTTGCTTTTACTATTTTATGCATAAATTTAATACCTGTCATTTATTAATTTATAAATTTAAAAGTTTTTTTTCTATTTTTGTAGCAATTTAATACTGTATACTTTATGTGGACTAGGTCTTCCCTTTGACATTGCCTCCTTCTTTTCCCTTGATTTTCACGGTAGATATTTATCACACAAATAGTAGGTTTGCAACGACCCTTTGTGTATATCGTTTCACTTGCAGCGGAAGTATTTCGACTTCTTATGACAGCTTTGTTACTCTATTTCAGAATACTTCCCCTTTAGCTTCTTTTTTTTTCTATATCCACTCAATCACATATTGCTTTTATGTCGCTGCCATTTCTTTTATGGGAGTGGTGTGTTTTTTTAAACAAACGTCGTTAAATCTATCTAGAATTGACATCGATATCAACCCATCAGCGTAGACGCATGATACATAAAACTACCATTGATTACACCATTAAGATCTTTTATTTGCTTTATTCTTATATTTGGTCTGTGTTATGTTATATGTCTACCACTAGATCAATTTGTTATATAGTCTATTTAAGGTCTTTTTGTTGGCAAAGATATTTTTATATTGTTGATTCACATCTAAATAGTTACTCGAAAAGTAAACATATATTTTCAATATTGTCACTATCTTTACACTTATATTCTAATTATAAACTATAAAGGAAGGAAAGTTATATTAGTTCAGACAAGAATTGAATTTTTTACTAAAAATATGAACAAAAATTCAAAATTATCCATGCCTGCTAATTTATCAACTATATCAACAAAGTTAAATGTTAAAGGTGGAGGTCATTACACAAAAGAACAAAAAGAAGAATACAGAATATAGTGATGTATACCTGGCCGCAAGTTAACAATTTAGCAGAGAGCAGAAATGTCAACATAAATTCAAATTACCACTTTTTTATGAAGATATTTGGAGTGCATTCTGTAACACTTCCGTTAATTATTCCTAGAGGCTGCTTTTTAAAAGTTTAATTGCCAGCTGTATTTAATTTATTTTTATATGAATTAGAATTAATAGGGATAGTAATTATTATACCTATAACACAATTATTGAAATGTTGGTTTCTTTTTGTAGAACATATTACGAAACATAAGTGATCGTTTCCAACTACATACTTCTGCGTTTAGAAACATTTTTAGATTAAATAAAGGTTTGCATATGCTAGAAGAACAAAGAATATTTGCAGTTCCTAGAGAACTAACGATTTTGGCAACTTTAAACTTTTAATTTACTAGAAGATATCAATTATCTCTGGAATGGAAACAATTTTGCATCAGTCAACAAAGCATTGTAGAAATTCAATTTTTAATGCTTACGTACTATAATTTGCACTCGACTGTTAAAAAAAAACTACTAGTGCTGTGTAAAAAATTAATATATAAAACAATATTAACTGTATTTTTCATGTTCATTTATAAAATTAAAATTACTGTTAAATAATGTTTCAATAAAAGTTTTGAATTTGTTAGTTATATTTTATTTGACGTTACAAGTATACTCCTGTCAAATCGATAATTAAAAAATTGTCATTTACAATTAACGTTTTTAAATTTGTTATGTTGCAATGGTAACTTTAACTTTTAAAAACGTTTTTGAAAGTTCGATTTAAGCACGCTCACTCGTGCTTTAAAAAAGCAAAATAGGGACCATTAAAAAATATATAATATAATATTAACATAACAAATTCAAAAACTTTCATTGTAAATGACAATTTTTTTATTATTGATTTAACAGGAGTATACTTGTTACAAATAAAACATTACTAACAAATTCAATACAGAGGGTTGCAGGTATAGGAGTCACAGTAGCGCTAAGGACAACATCCACACCAGTGCTTGATGTCCTCCTGGGATTGCCGCCTTTGCCCATATGGATCATTATGAACGCAATGGCGGGTTTCATAATAATAGCACAAAAGACAGAAACAGAGCTTCCGCTCCTGGCTCACAAAGCTGTCCCAAATGTAGATAAAGTAAGATTGCAAACCAAGTACAAGGTCATCAGCCCGTCAAGGGGGCAGTGGAGTGACGAACAAGTAGACTTTCCTCCAGGGAGCATAGTATGTTATACGGATGGCTCTCGCATGGAAGAGACGTCAGGAGCAGGTGTTCTGATAGGGGACGTGGAGATTCGAAAGAGCTATGCTCTTGGTAAGTACTCCACGGTCTTCCGACTAATAGGAGAGCGTGACAACTCAGGAAGCCCCATCAGCATTTGTTCACATAGTTCTCTCTAAATGCGGTTTGTAGCTCCAGAATGAGCAGACTGGCCTCAAGACGAGATGTAACCCTAGTATGGGTACCGGGTTATAGTGGGCAACGAGCGGACAGATGAACTCACCAGACAGGAAGCCAACAACAATAATTTTAATTATATAAATGAATATGAAAAGTACGGTTAGTATTGTTTAATATATATTTAATATAATAACCAGTCGCTACAACTGCCACTAATTGCCAAAATGGTAGCGGATGTACGTCGAAATGCGTATATTTCTTTGGATCATCCAATTTAAGATAACGTGCAATTTGCAACGAATAATATGATACAAATTGTATTGATACCAACCAATTGACCTTTAACATATCGTAAGAAAACTCGGTATGAAAAACTTCAGCATAGCATCTTCTTTTAAAACACGCCTTCTTGGCTACATCATTCTTGCAAATTACCTTCTTGAAGGCATGCACTTTTCCATATGATTTTTTATCAACTCCTTTGTTTAACCTCAACAAACATTGAAATTTCGAATGGATAGCCCACATAGTCGACGCCTTGTACTACTCCGACATTTTCTAAAATTAAGCAAGCACAACTCGTTCATTTATATCTGTTACCTTTTGATCTTCCATCCTTGTGATGACCAGTTAGCCTCGCATGTAAAAAGTGTGGGTTAATTAAACAATTTGGTGGATCCTTGCAAACATATTGTGATACGGTATTGCACGTCCAGGATACATTTCTGCATAAAGACGGGGTAGCTTCCAAAGAATTACCCCTAGCCATGCCATAAACAAAATGCATGTCGGTCATTTCTGCATGATAATAATGTTCAAAGTTTACTGTGACATAAAAGTCAAACCAACTTGACAGCCGCCTACTAGTCATTATTTAGTTTTTATCAATAAACTTACGGAACAACTCGAAAATGCATGGTAGGTACATATTTTTTTATTTTCAAAATGTGTTCTGTTAAAAAGTTCTGTAAAAAGAATTGTTAGGGGTTATAAGTTTCAACCCCTTAGATAATTAGAAATCGATTAAAAAAATACCTGTAGATAGCCAATTTATCAATAGGAATAATTTAAGTGGGTGACACTTCTTGGGAAAGCATGCAAACCTACACATATGTCCAAAAGTTTAGAATATTTAGAAATAATATATCTACGCCTATGGTTTTTTAAAAACTCTTGTTTGATATTTATTTTAAAGCGTTTTTAAATCAAAATAATACTAAATTTGATTCGTTTTTGTTTTAATTTGATCGTATTTAATTGATTAGGGTGCTTTCACATTATTCCAATTCTTGTTTAAATTTCATTTGAGCTGTTTTAAAATGCCCAGAGACATGATATCATATTTTAATAGGTCTAAAATAATTGCTTTGTTACAACAGGGCTTTGGTCAAAGTGATATCGCGAATATTGTTGGTGTTAGTCCGGGTGCTGTATCAAAAATTAAAAAAAAAATCCAAGACACAAATGATGTAAAAGATCGTCCCAGAAGTGGCAGAAGTCGATGTACAACAGCAGCACAAGATCGACAGATAACATTGATAGCTCGAAGAAATCGACAGGAATCTACTAGTAGCATATCCAAAAAAAAATGCTAGACTTGAAGGACTGAATATCTCAAGGCAAACAATTACACGAAGATTAAATGCGGTAAATTTGTATCGCAGAAGACCTCTACGTGTTCCCAAACTAACCTATCAACAAAAAATTGTAAGGTTGCAATAGGCTCAAGAAATGTTACACCATGGTCCTAACTGGAATTACGTGATGTTCTCTGATGAATAATTGGCTTGGTTTCTGATTCGCGAAGAACTCTAGTTTGGAGGGCCCCAGAACGACAAGCCTGATTAGAAACAGCCCAACCAAGGTTAGGACAATGCACCTCCACATCGAACAGCTACAGTACAAAAATTTTTGGAAGAAGAAAGAATATCCACATTAAACTGGTCATCAAATTCCCCTGATATGAACGTCATTGAACATGCCTGGGACATTCTTAAAACACGCATTAAGAAGCGAAACCCTTCCCCAATTACTCTACGAGAACTGAAAGATGCTGCTCGTGAAGAATGGGAGAGAGAGAGAGAATTCCGCAAGCCCAGCTCGACCATTTAATCGATAGCATGCCACATCGCCTACAGTCATGTATACAGGCCCATGGAGGAAATACTAATTATTATTTTTATTTAAAAACTTTTTTTGCTTATTTATTTTAAAAAAATTGTTATACATTGTACATTTTTCACCTCAAAAGAATAAATCATTTTTTTGTTTATGTTTATGTTTATCTGACTTCGAGATTTAGTTAGTATTGGTTAGAGTTGTAGCAAAATAATGTTTACTTATATCAAAAAAATTATTTATAAAAATTAATAAAAAGATGAAATATTCCATTATTTCAAACTTTTGGACATATGTGTATATGTTTATTAAGAAACTACTTATTAATTTTTAAAAAGAAATCAAGTCCTTAAATATTTTGCAATTATTATTGACTCTCACTGTACGTTAAATATCCGCTAGTGGTGCTAGTATTCACTGCTATTAAAATTTCATGATATATGGATGATTTATTTATATTGTTCTGGGCGGTCATTTGATTACCTTGACGTTCGACCATGACGAGTTGGATTAGACGTGGCAACATTGTTCCAATCTGCGACCGCGTGTGTATATCAAGGTCATTCATCACACCATTCGACAGTTCGTCTAGATAAAGTTTGCCAGATTTTGTTGAAATTCCTAGAAACCGATAGCTATTTACAGATAACTATGATACAGTGTTGCTTCCCTGTCGTACGTACGTTTATTTTCAATTTTATTCGACTGATCACTGATCACTACCGCGTATTGTCAATGTTACAGGAGTAATTAATTATACAAACTACACTGTTGATTTTTTTCTATTTTATCATTTATTTTAAATAACTAGTTCATGTCATCTCATAATTTTTTAACGATAATTTTATTTCAGTATTTTTTACAATAATTTTTCACATTCTAGTGTGTGGTTTATTATCTCTGCTTTAAAATGTGTGCTAAAAATTTTATGGATGTTTGCTCAAAACTGACCAATGGAAAATTGTCATCGTTTTTAGTTGGTATTAAATTAATTATTTTTTGCAATATACGCTTATTAAACTAATTTTATGGTAACAATATGTAAATTTATCTTTATTATCCAAATTCTTCGTATATTTTAGTATTTGCGAAGGTTTTATTAGACATTAAGATTTTGATGTAAAATTATCCCATCTTGGGTCTCTAAAAACGACATATATCTAAAATATATGACGCCAAACATAGGGTTTAATACATGTATTAGAAGATATACGAGGTGTAATAAAAAGAAAATTATTTGTACGTTTAAGCTACATAATATGTAAATGTTGTAATTTTGCACATAAGACGTTGCAGTTCTTTCCAATATAACCATATTTTAAAAATATGAAATTTTTCATACCTACTCGTTTTTAATATTATCATTCAAATAATAATTAGTTTAAAAAAATATCTACAAAATACTACTAAGCAATAAATTAGCAAAAAATATACTAAGTGACTGTATTAATATTTACTTAAACCGGTTTCGTAAATAAAAAAATAATTTGTTCTCGTAGCAACAACTCATTAGAAAGTTTCACGTCAAAAAATCAAATCGGAACGGCGGCGCAATAAAAAAGTATCATAGGTACTTTGATTCAGAAAATTAAATCAATATTAATACATACGAACAAACAAGAGTTTTAAAACACTAAACAATCTTGCGTTTGGTAGTCTTTTTATAACCAAATCTAGCTCCGGCTCACCACCTTTCCTTTTTTTATAATCGAACATTATATAATGAATAATTACGATTTATTTATCAATATTTATACAAAATATTTTATTAATATCAGTAAATATCCAAGTTAAATATGATAAAGAATTTTTAGTTATTCAATATTCTATGCCGTACGTCTGCAGCGCAAAAATAGCAAGATGGCCTGCAGAATTATATAAAAATGTGTTTATGTTTAACCCTTTAATAGGCAAGGGTATAGATACTTACTGAAAAATTACAAGTTTTTCAAATATATAGTATAAATAAATTCTAGTTTTTTTTGTATTTCATTTCATACTTTTATGTTACAGATTGTATCCTACAGGATACATTGTCAAAAACTCAAGGCATAATGTTTAGTTAATTTTGAATTTTACAATACTCTGCTCAAATTATAAAATATCAAGAGGGTTTAAAAATTAAAAGATACCTACTATTAATAAACGCTTTATTAAAAAATACATTACCATTTAGTTTTATGGTAACGCATAGAACAGTTCATTTCAGAGATAATACATAGCCATGTATTACATTTCTGGCACATAAAGGTAGTTTGTCCTTTAGGACACAAACGACACCGACCTTTGGTTGTGGTCAAGGAAAAATGATCAATGTTATCTAACCTAGTATCATCTGTTGGCCTGGAACTACCGGACTTCGAATTTGTTTGTTAGGAAATGGCCAAGCAGCTGGGCGACCTATTTTTGCTTTATTTGATTTAAGTAGGCTTTGAATTATGTCGTTACGGAACGTATTCAATAAAACGAATCTTTTAATATTCAGTATATTGCAATGTCTTCTGTAAAGCAGCCATCCATCATTTACACTTATATCTAGCATTTGTGCTAGCAACTTTAGGTACCATCGATGTGACTTTGGGCCAGTTCGATATAACGACACAAGCATGTCAGCAAGGTCTACCCCTACGGACTTTAAAGTACCTGTCGGTGCCATTATCCTCTTCATTGTTTGCGAAATGTATGTTTCTTCTGAAAGTCTGATAACGTTTTAGTGGCATCACATTAACTACTTGATCATAACGGAATGATTGAGACCAAAAATCGCAATAAGAAGGCATGCTGACTATCCCCATCAACAGCTCAATGATTTCCTTTAGGTCAGTGGTTACGGATTTACCTGTTCTGTGGGATAAATGCAATTTTGTATTTTCCGCAATTATTGAAAACAAATCGCCCTTAAAACACATTTGGAAATAGGTCAAAGGTGTTGCAACATTACTGTAAACATGTTCTGGAATTTCGACTGGATAACAAAACTCTGGACAGTTAAAACTGAAATCCATTTTCTGTCGTTTAATGTTAATCATTTTAGGTACAGGTGGTAAGGAATCCGGCGTATTTGTTTCTAAGGGAGTCAAAGAATTGTTAAAAACTCTTTCCGATCTTCGAACAGAACCTGTGGCACAATCATTCTCACTCTGAATGGAATTGAAATACATATTATTATTGTCAAGTATCATTTCAATTTCCATATTATTTAGGTCATCATTTTTTTCCAAAACATCCTCTGTATCTGAAACATTGAACACATATTGTAACTTCATAATAAATAGCACAGTTAAAAAGATTAAAGAGTTTCATTTTATTACAGGCAAATAAGGTGAAAGTAAAAAATAAGTAAAATTTGTGCTATTAGAAGAAAAATTGTTTATCTCATAAACTAACCACTTTAACCTACAAGTATTATACATTTTTGAAATCAGCTCAAAGAGGAGTATCCAAATTTTACATAAAAGATATGAGAGGTAATTTAAAAAAAGAAAGGGGTGAGGGGGTGGCTTTTCCAGTAAGTTTAAATAAGCCATAATGCTTGCCCCTTCCAACATAAATTGACGTGGTTTTGGATTTTTCCTAAATACCAGTATTACAAAAGTTATTTAAGGTGGATACTTTTATCTGAAAAGCACTGTATATATTGGTATCAACATAAAATCTCTAAATACTTTTCTATAAACACTGTTTGCATGCGATCAGTTAATTATTAACCTAAAAATTTTAACATGCTAGATTCACGTCCTCCTTAGAAAGTTTGTAATAGACCGTATAGATGGCGGCTCGCCACAAGTTATAAAGGAAGCGTGTATTTAAAGAAACATTACCAAAAACTGGCATACTTTTGAAGAAAACATGCTGATACAAAATGTTTACAATTTTTATTGATACGTATCTTTAAAGATCATTAGAGACATGATACGTCCACACTGGAGCAACATTTGGCAACTTGTAGCAATTTTATGTTGCAACAAGTTGCTAAATGTTTAATTCATAAAACTTTTGACATAAAAGAAACTGTCCTCATTAGAACAACATATTCCAACAAATGTAAACATTTTATGTTGTAACAAGTTTTTGTTGTATTATGTTGGAAAATGTTGCTCCAGTGTGGACGCGCCTTAACGTAACCATTCATGTGTTTTAATTTTTAACCTAAAGGGAATTTGTGTTGCGTTGAATAAAGTTGGTGTTGCGATGTAGTATGTAATAACGACAGTTTGTTTTATGTCAAAAGTTTAATGAATTAAACATTTAGCAACTTGTTGCAACATAAAATTGCTACAAGTTGCCAAATGTTGCTCCAGTGTGGACGTTCCTTAAGAAAATAGCCCCGATAGGTATCTCTCTTAACAAAATAATGTCGTCATTGCTGTTGTAAAATAATTTTTTTCTTTTTAAATCTATTTTCGCATATCACAGAAATGTCACTTTTGTCGCTTAATCGTTGAAAAACGCGATCACGGAACACAGTATGCGATACGTACGTTAGGTACGTGTGACGGATTGATACGTTTCACGTAACGTAACGAAACCCACGTATCGCTTCTGCACATGCGCATTGCGATACGTATACGGATACGTAGTGATTTTTAGAACTGCTTTATGTCCCTATTATCAATTAAACGGGTAAATTTCATTTATTTCACGGGCTTGAAGAAAAAATCGTGTATATTACACGGAGTAAAACAACCCTTTTTGTGTTTATTACAGTAAATGGTTAATTTTGACTTACATTTTGTTTTAATTCTATTGTTGGCAACAGATGTTTCAAAAATCCAAATAAATTATCTTTTTATAGTTTTTTCTGAAAACTAGATTTCGCCACTATTCTTAAATTAATATGGTGAAGTGCATTAGACTGTTATATTTACCAAAAGTTTCACATACATAACTTCTAAAGTAACAAGTACTCTTATTTACCACCCCAATTATTAAAATCGCTTTTAAAATCTGGTTTCTGATTGTTTTTTTTTTCGGCAATGACCAATTATTAAAATCCACTTGGAATCGAAACTACCAGGTATTTTAAATTTAATCACAGGATAATGCTCAATGAACAGAAAGTTACTGATGGATCATTAAAAAAAAACGGGTGGCACTTAAAAGCGTTGGAGGTCGTGGATTTTATTTCTTCTGCGTCGTTTATACCAAAGTGTGATTTTGTTTGTCAATAGGGGTGAGCGAGAAGTGCTTTGATAGCAGGTGATTGAATGATTTTTACGGATGGAAAAGAAATTTGAATGATAGTAGTATTACATATTTTAGCGTTGGTTAAAGGGCGAGATGCAGAAAACTTTTCTATTGGCTTTTTGAGAAAATCTACAGGGTTCATTACTTTATACTTAAACTTCAATACGTAAACCATTAATGTGGTATAAGTAGCACCACAGTATAAATATTTATTAATTTTATATAGAATTATATGTCCCTATCAAACATTTTTTTTGTTCAAATAAAAAAACAAAATCAGTATCGCTATCGCAACATTTTTCGGACTGTAAGGAAACCATTGTCAGGCTGAAAGTCAATTATGTGTAAAAGTAAGCATAACAAATATAATTAACAAAACTAACATACTTGTATGGTACCTACGTATAAAGAAAGTACAAATATGAATTATAAATTATAAATAAAACTTACGTGAACAAGCAAACAATCAATAACATTTACTATTTTATAAAGTCTTTTTACGACTTTTTTATTGATTATTTCAATCAAGAATAATGTGAATTTTCGATCTTATCGATTTCTTCCTTACATCAATTCTTGCAAAATATTAAAATAATTTACGAGTGGAACTAATTGGCCCTATGTTCGAGCTGCTTACTATACTTTTTCTACAACTGACCTTAAAAAGAAATGGTACTATATACATATTTGGTTGAGATTATCACTCAGTAAGAATTATTCATAATTTACAATATTCAATGACAGATAATAATTAAAACAAGTGGTTATTAATTAAGTAACGGATACATTGTCAACTCACTGTTAAACAATAAATTTACTAAAAATGATTGTTTTGATTTTATATACAAAAAAGGAATTCACTAATTTTTGCTTTTGCACAATTGAATGTATATATGAGAACATATTTAGCAAAGTAAATATTTCATTATTTTTTAAAATGTCTAATGAAGGTGGGTGTCATTAATTCATTTTTTTAGGAGTTGAAAAGGCTGAAAATTGGGGATAAGGCGAAATTTTGCGATTTGCGGCTAAATTTGACATCCAAATAAATAGTGGTCTACAGAAAAGTTGTAGATCATGAAAAAATCTAAAACTTTCCATAGTTTAATTTCGCACATAACCTCAATTTTCCGAGAAAAATGCCAAAAAACGGGTTTTCCGTTTTTAATTTTTATTCAGCGAATGGATTTATTGATCTTAATGAAACTTGATGAAAACTTACTTTTTTATGTCCAGAATAACCTCATTTTTTCTCAACTGCGTAACTTAAAAATTTTCCGAGAAATTTGATTTTTCCAGAAAAATCATGTTTTTTTCACTTAAAAAGTCTTCTAAAAATAATCATGATAGCAGGTTCATCCGGGGCTTATTTTTTTCGTTTTTATGTCTATTTTTTAATGAAATAACAAAAAAGTACACTAAAAAATGCGAAAAATGCGAAAAAAATAAAAATCACTTTTGCAGCAAAGAAATGTACGAAAATGGTTAAATTTTTGTCACTAATTGTCAAAAATTGGAAAAATAAGTTACCATTCGATTCTACGGGAAAAATTACAAAATAAAATGTGTTTTACTATTTCATCAAATTACATACAAATTACAAATACAAAGTATTGCTGTAAACATTCAATTCTATTAATAAACTTTATAATCCGATCTTGATTTTCATGCTTTTTACTAATCTTATGACATTTTTTGATTGCCTTAAATGTTTTTTTTTTATGTACTGAGTCAACTTCTGCATGTTACAAGATTCAAATACTCTGCTTTCATATCCGTAAGGAGAAATTTTGCTGTGAATTTATATTATCTTCGACTTCTTTCACCCTTTAACCTTTTTCAACCCCTAAAAAATGAATGACAAAAATTTAGGTGGCGCATTTTTTTCCACGTATTATATATAAGCCCCTCTACAACATATAACCGTTATATTTCAGACTACAATTTTGCCGTCAAAAAGTACAGTTCGCTCGGACTATTGGTTTTCTTTTAAATTTTATATTCCTATATGTTATATAAAAACAGACATCACTTTTAATGTATTTTTTTTACTGTTTTTACAACATTTTTCATAATATTGGCGATTTGATTAACCGTACAAGATTAAATTGCAACTTAAGTATTGTTAAAGAGTGTCAATTTTACGTTTTAATTAAAGTGGTTTTACTTTTTTAATTAGCTGATGTCAGGATAATCTACAATTTTACGCTGTAAACATTTATTTACCTATATTCAAGAAACGTTTTTGTTCTATATTCCTACTATTTATATATAAATATATATTTATTTCTATACATTTTACCTAATAAGTATTAATTTTAAAAGTATTTTGCAATTCGTAGAATGATTACTAATATTTTAATGAAATTTTCATACATCTACCTTTTAACCAATAAGATGCCTTAATTTTGTATAGTTACCATGGCAACTAAAAAAATTTCCGGAAATTGGAGATTTCATTTCCACACTCCGTTGAGTGTTACAATGAAGTCTATTGTAAACGCGAATTATAAAAATATATATTATTTTTCTCTATGGTACAGACATTTAAACTAGTAAGAATACTTGCAGTTTCTAACACATAAAATTAAAATAAAAAATAAATTTTGGAAGATGCTCATATTAAACTACATCTTCTTACTACCTTAGTATCAAAATAAAATAGTTTTTGGAGAAGGAAAGGATCTGACTGTTTATGTTACCTAACCAGGATTTTTGGTATTTTTTTTGCAAGAGGTTTCTTAAAATCTAAGCTTTAACATTTATAAGATTAGATAAAAAAAATCACAAACTAAAGATTTAGTTACTAGGAAATCAACGTAAAAGCTCCAAACTTGTAATCACTTGTAACTAATGTAACTAATACAAGAATAAAGTAGGAATAATATTAGCAGCTGAGATTTATCTTGGTATGACATATTAGAATATCACAACCTACAAAAAACTACTCAAAAAATGGTGTTAATTTTCAAGAATTATGAGAGTATTTGAGTAACGTCCAGCAATCATCAGCCTCTTTTGTTTCTCCAGTTTTAACCCATTAACGCCCACTGTATTTTCTTAAGAAAAAAAAATTGTTGCAGATCTTTATTGAAAACGTTTTTGTAAACAAACTTTTAAATGTAACTATATTTGACAAATGTCAAATGAGTAACATATATATGTGTGTACCTATATGAGGACAATATTTTGAAAACTACATAATCAAAAATAACTGTTATTCTAAATAAAACATTTTAAAGCAACCTCTCTTAATACAAAGAGTAACATTACATTTTTCACAGCACCAGCGAATTTGTTGGTGACATTTGACACATCTCATATGGTTACTGGTAAGTTTTTTTGGAAAAAGCCTTCCCTTATGTCTCCTAACGCTTGATAAAGCTGCACCCGCTCTGGCAACAGTAGATTTGGCATAACAGCTTAAGTAATACCTGACTAGAGTTCTTTGAAATTGAAGCAAAGGAATCTGCTGTTCTGCATTAGCCAGTTGGTATAGCCTACACGCATTAACAACTGCCGTATAATTAGTGAACACGACCCTGTAATAATAGTCCCAAAAAGGCAGAGCGCCAATTTGTAACTATAATAGTCCCAAAAAGGCAGGGAGCCAATTTGTAACTAAAAAAACTCTCCAAAAGAGATCCCGGCTAAGAGACCCTCTCCAGGGGGTGGTTCGACTCCAAGTTAATGCTCACTATAGGAAGGATTGGGATGTATAAGTAATGAGGGCGCCACTATCTTTTGAACGCTATCGATTAAGCAAACAAACTACACAAAAACTAAGGTGAGAAAGATAGAAACACCTTGTAATTACTTTAATTAAACAAATAAAGAAGCTACTTGAAATAAAGACCGACCACGCTACACCCTTAAGACTTAAAGTCTAAGGTATATAAATGAAACGGTTTTTTAAAACTATTGTTTTTTTATTGAAACTGTAAGTACTTGCTGATAATGAACTGGAGTTGTAAAAAGTGGACTTAACTTTAGGTTTCTGTGCTGTCTAGAAGGGCGGCTTCAGCTTCTTCGTGGAGAGATGAAAGTTTCTTTAATGGTTCTGGCTGCTCGGGATGTAATAGTATTCTTAACAGCTCAGAAGTGGTTTGAGGGACTGTCTTCACATAGGCGGTAACTGGGCTCTAAATTAGCAATAACTTTACTCCAACTTAGCGATAACTTGGCAATAACTTGGCTCCAACTTAGAGGTAACTTGACGGTAACTCGACTCCAACTTAGAGGGTTGTATCTTTCAACAACCAAAAGGGGAAATTTCACAAGATGAGTACTTGAGGGTTTGTTCAAACTCTTCAGACGAGAGTATCAGTTGAAAAGGATATAAAATTGCTTGGCGATTCATTAAATAGTCTAGCTCAAGACGGAAATTGTGTTTTGTGTCATTTGTCAGAAGAAATGCGTTCGTTATTCAATTGCAAGCGAGGGACGCGTTCTTTGATTGGCCTCGTTCAAACAGATAAATAGTTAGCGTCTATAAGGGGTGTCTTGTGTACATTAGCATTAACAGTGAATCAGGGTCGGTTTTAACGGTAATAATAGCGGTATCGTTTACGGTCGGTAATAGTGCAAGGTGACTTGACGATAGACATGTTACAACCCACCACTACTTTTTTCCTCGTACACTACTTCGATAAGAGTTTAGTTGCTTATTAAGAACTATAAACAACTAAACGGTTGAATTAAACTTTCACTATTTATTCGCAAATACGTTTTTAAATGCAATGACGGCCGTTTCGCTATAGAATTAGCATCGTCAGATTGACATATTGACGATGCTAATTCTATAGCGAAACGGCCGTCATTGCATCTAAATACGTATTTGCGAATAGAAAAAGAAAGTTTAATTCAACCGTTTATTTGTTTATTTTTGCTTAGTAAGGGTTAGTACAATACATTTCATTAGTTGCTGATTATGCAGGTCTACTCCACCTATCGACTTGTAACTTTTAAATAAGTTAGGTTGTGATATGTTAACTTTGCCATTGGCTGCGGTCGACCAGCGTTTTACCTTTCCAGTGGGTTCTATGGAGTCAAAATTTGTTCCAACCGTTACAATGTTGTTATCCTTCCATCCTACGAATAGAAGACTATGTGTTTTTTCGTATTGATGCTCGAAGTAACCTTTTTCCCTTCTTTGTAATAGCTTTTTGTTGGTGCTGCTTTGTCCTGTTGTTTCTTACAGTTGCAGTTGCTCTAATATCTTTTTCTTTTAACATTACTAATAGAACGTAATTCGTAAAGAAATTATCAAAAAATAATCTTTGATCTGATGGCGACGCGATTTCTTCTACCACTCTGGATCCAAGAGGTGCTGCTTGTTTTTTTTTTGTCTTCCGTAGTGCCAGTAGCACTGCAACCAATTTTTATAGCCAAAACGCACTGGCTTCCCTTTTATAAATTGCTTGGCTGTATGTCTTCCAAACAAATTTCACAATAGACTCATCGACACATAGGTCTTCATGGAAAAACTCCCCATTGCTGAAAGTTTTGATTTAAACGATTTGCAAGGAGTCTAAGCTTTGTTTAGTATATGCTAGACATACTGAGGTCGGTGAAAGATTTGGTCCAGTTGGGTTTTTCAGTTTTTTTCTTTTGTAAATTTTCTAGTTTTATTGATAAAGGGATACCATCTTCATCAGTCGGTAACGCAAAATGTCCCAGAACTAGATCGTCATCTTGAATATCTTCCTCATCGATAACAACGTTAGGATCTGGGCTAATTAAAATTATATCAACTTCGGATATTGAGAATTAGAAGTTTTAATAATAAAAATTTTTCACACCAATTGGAGGAAGAAAAGTCACGTTACTATCCATATCTAATAAAATTAAAAATTTTCTAGACTGGGCTTTCATGTGCTCATTGTACTAACTTGAGTATATCATACTTTTCAGTGGTATAACACTATATAAATATCTTATTTTGACCAAATTTTATAAATATATATTTTAGTAAGCTTATGTTGTACTAATATACCTAAATTCTTTATAAAAACAACTAAGAAAACAAAACTTACCAATACTAATAGAAGCCAATGCAAAAGAAAGGATAAAAACTCTGAAGAAAGCAAATGGCTTAGTCATGCCTTTTGGATGACTTATGTAAAAGCATCCGAAGTTGAGGATGTTTTTAAATTTGACTAAATGTCCTACAAACCAAATAGCGAATTATTGGATAAATATGCAGACTATAATATATTGGATACTTATATAGCACCTAATTCTGATTTTCCACCTGATATTTGGGCAGACGAAAATCCGTCCATCACCAGAACAAAAAACTCATACGAGTCATTTCATGCAAGATTTAAATTCATTATATTCTTGTCACCCATCAATTTTTATTTGTATACAAAAATTAAAGTAATTTCAGATCGACGCCTATTTAAAAATAAAAAGTGTACATATTCCTGCAAAAATAAAATATTAAATATAATTACAGAAAATTATAATATTTTATTTTACCTGCTGCTCTCGGCCCAAAAACAACCCTTGAAACCTTCTGCCCAAACTACGTGTACCGTTTAAGTACCTGTAGTGATTTTGGCCCAAATTACATCCGCCCGCCATGAGGATAAAGCTTAAATGCTTTAAATTTTTATTGATATCAGTCATTTTAAAAGGTAATTTAAATATGAATATTAGATTTTGGTTTTAATTGTAAAAACAGTAAACTTTAATTGTCGCTTATTAGAAATTTACTGCCATTTAATTGTCATATTTATTTCAATAATGTAAAAAATAGGTATAGGAATCATTACAAAAACTTAAGTTCTTTAAAATAAAAGTACTCTCAAATCTCATCTCAAATCATAACTCATAAATTACTATTATTAGATCTCCCAGTATAAATAATTTTTAAACAGTAGTCTTAGTGACCCTGTATGTTGGTATAAAAAAACAGACGTCGAGGCAAATAAGATGGGCCACCATGCGTAAATGATTAATTTTTTAAATATTTATGTTAAAGTACACATTGTTTACTAAAAAGTCGTGGTTTATAAATTTTTTTGTTACCTGTATCTATAAAATGCTTATTTTTAGTTGAAACATGAACCATCCAGATGTATTAGTAAAGCTAAAAATTTGCCAATACTACATAAATATTCACTGCACGCAAAATATAACCAATGTGTTCTAGAATATTGTTGACCGGTATAAAATTTGCAACCGACAAACAATGAAATTGGGAAGAGTCATTGGTTTTTAAATAATTTACCTACACCCCATGTATCGTGATCGTGTGCGCTATTTCAACATTTGCCTTGGAAGAGAGCTCAAATTCCTTAAAGTAAGCAAAAATATAATGAGTTCTACGCGTGTCTAGTGTCATTTGAATCCACGTGTTTAATTATTTGCTAATACTATCAAATCGGTGATTTTCAAACATTGGTTAAAATTATGTTATCAGTTTAGAACACCGTGTTATGTTTTTTTTATAAATATTACAAGAATACCTTAATTGTGTGACCCGTTAAGATTTTTTTTTCCAGAATTGAATTATTATTGTATTAATATCTTTTATACCTATTTTTTGTGCATTGTTCCATAATAATTATAATAATAATACAGATACAAGAGAAATGACAATTGCTTATGGTCGTGGAAGTCCATCTTAATAAGAATAATAAATAACTATTCGTTTAAACTTAACTAACCTAACTTAACTCCCGTTTAAACGAATACATTCTTTTTATACTGTACGGTAAAGTGCCATTTCCCCGACTCGTTTGAGTCCGAGAAATGGCACTTTACGGTACACTTGTACTTTACAGTACTCTTCAAATCTCCCAATGATTGAATTAATAAGTGAATCAACATAAACTAAGCTTTTATTCTAGTTTTTGAAAATTGACATTAATTGTACAACTGCAGTTGCCAGCAATATGTATTAATGGAGTTGTTGATGGATTTACAGTGTTTTTTGTAATCGCGGAAGACGTGTGGCTGTGATGTAGCACTTCAACAAAAGTTTCGCCCCTTTGTATTATTCTTGCAATCTTGTTTTTGCCCTTCAATCGATTCTTCTATATAGTTTTCTGTAACTGAAGAACTCTTCCATCCACCGTGCTATTTTTGAACTTTAAGGTCAGCTCCAGCATTGGCCAACAACGTTGAGGATGTCCTCCTGAAGCAATGACCTGTATAATTTTTGGTTGGTCTAGTTTTAAGAACTCAGCTATTTTCTTAGGTGTTCCGCCAACAGTATGTTTGTGTTTGTGTTGTGTTAATGTGTTTGAAACACAATTTTCTTTTCTATAACCCACCAAAAGAGCTTTCAGGGAGACGTGTTACCGTAAATTCATGTATTTTCTAAACACATCCAAATAGTGAACCTCATCACAGTGGAAGCTCATCGAATATGCGTTTTTGTCTAATTAATCTTAACTACTAGCTGAGTACGCGTATCCTCCACATCACTAACTTCTAAACTATAGATCTCTTCCCTTCGGGAACCTTCAGCAACTCCAAGTAATGCTACCACTTTGAGTAATAGATATTCTTTATCTGGAGCGTCGCTCATGAAGCTTTCAATTTGTTCCTTTGTCAGCACCTTCGACTGGTTTGGCTGATGGTCTACATTTTGTTTTTTCAAAAAAGCTATCAACTTTGGCAAACTTGATATGTTGACATTCCCGTTAACCATAATCATTGATTTTACCATCGAGTATTTGGATCATAATGAAGAAGGGTTGAATGTTTTTGACTGAAAACTTAAACTGTTGAAAAGAATATTCTTTAAAAAAACTGTTCTTACCACATCCAAAAAGTAAGCCAACATCACATTTTCATCAGCACTACTTTTCAAATTTTGTTGTTCACGCCAGTTGCAAAACAGCGCATATTCTTTTTCAATCTTTTTAGCAGACTTAACTGGAATGATTTGCCCTATCGCTTCCGCAGTTTTCTCAGCAATTTCATCTAATTTCAGATCCATTTTCTCCGCAGATATTTTGTGTGTGCAGAAAAATTTAATATGTCTGCCTTAATTTATATTGTTACTTGGTAACCGCTGTTCATTTTTTATTTTTTTATATTACAGCAAATCAACCATGTTAAGAATAAATCAAGTAACATAATTTTTTCACAGCAGTCTACATGACTTCCTAATAAAATAATCAAATATGTCATTTCAGTTTCATATTTTATTGCGTTTAAAACCAAAGGCAGTATGAAAAAAAATATAGTACGATACACGTCCGTGAAGTGATTATTACGGTACTCGATTAGATATTCTTGACTCGGCTCCTTCATCGCCTCGTGCATAATCATCTATCTCTTACCGTAATAAGTCACTTCCCGGACCTGTAACGTAAGTAACTATTAAGTAATACTTAAAGTGTGGATTTAGAGTTTAAAATTTCTTTGTCAAAAGTTTCATAACAAAAAACTTAATTCATATTAGAAGGCATTTAAAAAGTGGAGAGTTTTTGTTTTATTGTTTTATTTTTTCGTAAAGTGTTGTCAATTTAAGATATTTTTTAATGTTCTAGTCTTCAAACAATAAAGATTTAGATTCTTATTATATACAAGGTTTTTGCATAGTACGGCTGATTAATAGATTTTTAATTTTCTTTCATTGATAATAATTGCATATGCTATTCAACTAACTTTTTCTTTATTTAGTAAATTTATTGGATACTTGTTAATAATATAAATGTTTAAACACTAAAACTTTTAAATTTGAATGTCGAATCGCCTACACAGTATTTTTTATTATATTCTTTTGAATGTAATGACAATGAATGAATATTAAACAAGTTTTTTTTTAATAAATCATATATGTTATAAGTACCTCATTATGAATAGTCGTGTTACTTAAATTCTACAGAAATGAACAGGTTTTTAACTATTAAATTGGTTGAAGTAAAGCATAGCTACAAAAATTCATATAACCGAATAAAAAGATAGAAAAAATTGTAGGTCAAGTTGAACTATTTAATGATTAAATAAATTCGAATGTTTAATTTATACAATATCATGAAACGAAGAAAAGATTTCATATCTTAGGAGTTAATAGTTTCTACAAGTAACTCGCAAAAGTTCTCCGGTATCCAATGTATTGATTATAAGATTTTGTTTCCTATGGAAGTAAAATAACGATGTGAACTCATCTTGTCTATTTTGTTACACGAAATATCCACAGCACAGTGTGTAGAAAGCAAAATAGAATAAATTCGGATACTGTACATATCTTAAAAACCCCGAAACACTTCAGATTTAAATGATTAATTGAAATTATTTAACGTGAAAACCCCCAATTTTTAAAATGGGAGGTGTTTGATATATCGTTTGAAAGGTCTTTTCATTTTCTATTAAAACTTGTCACTGACAAATATACTGCAAGAATTAAGATAAAAAGGTTACCGAAATTCGCTACAATAGAATCAAAATCTAAAGTGTAATGCAAAACATAATAAAATGTAAAATACTCTAAACGATTGAACTACTTTCACCTTTTATTTGAAAAATAGGTATTTAAAATTCAATTACAGCTGTTTTGCTAAAAACTAGCATCGTCAGATTGATATATTGAAGTTACATTTTGTTTGTTTTTAGCGAAACAGCTGCAATTGAATTTTTCGAATTAAAAGTGGAAGTTTCGATCAAACGTTCAGTTGTTTACTGTTCTTAATAAGATGGACTTTCACATAGTAAGGGTTGTTACAACACATTCTAGTAAATAGAACTATGCATGTTAATTAATGAAGTAGTAGATGTTTCAAATGTTCACGGCGAACGTCTTGGCAACATGTTGATTTCAAATAAAACTATATTTTAACACGTACACATATCGCTGCTTAAGAAGAAGACCGTCACATCTCAAAAATTATAAAAAACCTGTTTTCTATGTAAAAGTAACCTAAATACCATGCGTGTACTAATATTGTGTAAAAGTGTTACAAATTCAACTTGGCTACTCTCCCCTAGGTAACGCAGGAATCGATTGTCACAAGTCGGATCCAGTACAGTCGGCTTTAGAATAGCATATACATGTTAAATGTGAATTTCGTTTACCTACCAAAGTTATAAAAACGCCCTTCTTAAACAACAAAGGAATGACAATTTTTAAAACGCCTACATTAATGGTTTTGGGGTATTAAGTTTATTTACAAGGGTAGGTCATGTCCCGAATAAATAAGTTTTTTTCGCATTTTTGCACTGATATAATAAAAAAAGGGATTTTAATCCCAAACAAACATTTATTATCGAGGGTTCCAAACTAAGTGAAGATGTGGGCGTGGACAACTGTTTAACTGATTTCAAATTTATTATTATTTAAACCGTGATTGGTTACACAAAATAAAAAGGCTGTCTATTCAATGTAAGCGATTTGAGTTTGAAAATGTATATGCAATTCTGAAGCCGATAGTACATAGATTTTACGAAATAGTGAAATATTTAGAAATGTGTCACTTTTTACCAGAATTATTGATAAATAATATGTGTACATTTTAATTTGATTTTTAATGAAATTAATATTTTTGTTGTACTCAGAAAACATGACAGGGAAACCATCTAAGCGTACTGACCCAATATTAAAATTGTTAGAGAAAAATGACCAGTTTCAAGTTGTAGACCAGTTAGGACAGTTAAGAAACAATTATATACTTTTGGATCGGATATCTCAGACTTGGACCCAACAGAGAGAAAATAGTTCAAGTTCAGGTAGTAGTGACGACGAATTAAATGAGGCAAATAAATCACCAGGTAGCTCACCAACACAAAAAAGAGGCAGAAAAAGAAAATACAATAACCACAACTGGCTCAAAAACGTGTCTAAACGATTGAGAAATAGTGGAGCCAGTTATAAGTCTATTAAAGCAACCAAGCTTGCCAATAATAAGTCAGAGAAGAGAATAGTTGAGCGTCGTGCAATAGTAATGCGACCACCATGTGGAGTGTAATAACTACTTTTAGTACCTACAACTATTAAGTTCCTTATGTTCCTTTAAAATCAATGTTAAGTGTATAGGTATAAGTATAATATAATAACTACTTTATGTATAAAGGTGTGCACTACAATGTCTCTGCTCCAAGAAGCTATCTTTGTCTGTCTTCTACCCCACATGATAGACAAGAACAGCATTTGTTTGCTTTGGCATTGTAATGTATACCATCTTACCTACAACTATTAAGAAGGCTGTTAAAATTTTGTATTTTTTATGTATGTATTTTAATAGCAGAAATAGGTTTAGCGATTTTTTTATTTTTTAACCTCTTGATATTTTTAGTAAAAGGTTTGTACACAAGAATTCTTGTTTTATTTTATTTGTCAACCGAATTTGTTATAAAAAATTATTTTCTTTAATTTCCTCCTTCGTTTATTGCTAATATTTAACATAATTACAAACAGATTTTTTTGGGTCAAAACAGTCACAAAACTATTTTTTTGAAAAAAAAAAATGTGAAAAACAAAATTTTTGCAACAATTAATTAAACTCTAGCAATGTAATAATAGAAGGAATGTTAGTATGGTCAAAGAAATAATACTGCGTGAGCCAAACCGCTGTATATTGTCATATTTAAATAGAGTTTTCTCACATTTATACTTTTTTTAGTTGCGACGGTCTTCTTCTTAGGCAGCGATATGTTCAAAAAGTTTGGAATAATGGAATATTTCATCTTTTTATTAATTTTTATAAATAATTTTTTTGATATAAGTAACATCATTTTGCTACAACTCATACCAATACTAAATAAATCTCGAAGTCAGATAAACATAAAAAAAATGATTTATTCTTTTAAGGTGAAAAATGTACAATGTATTACAAATTTTTTAAAATAAATAAGCAAAAAAATATTTTTAAATAAAATTAATAATCAGTATTTCCTCCATGGGCCTGTATGCATGACTGTAGGCGATGTGGCATGCTATCGATTAAATGGTCGAGCTGGGCTTGCGGAATTCTCTCCCATTCTTCACGAGCAGCATCTTTCAGTTCTCGTAGAGTAATTGGGGAAGGGTTTTGCTTCTTAATGCGTGTTTTAAGAATGTTCCAGGCATGTTCAATGACGTTCATGTCAGGGGAATTTAATGGCCATCTTAGTGTGAATATTCCTTCTTCTTCCAAAAAATTTTGTACTGCAGCTGTTCGATGTGGAGGTGCATTGTCATGCACCTCCAGGAGCTCCTCAAGGTTCCATCTTGGGTCCCTTGTTATTTGCAATATACTCCTCTCAAATCTTGACACGGATCCAGAACTGCTACTATCATGCCTACGCCAACGGTACTCAAATATATTACAGCTTTCTCCCGCAAATCATTAATAACGATTTAAAAAAGTTTACAGATTTTGCAACTGATCATTGTCTATTCATTAATCCTGAAAAATCAAATGTTATGCTATTTGGAAGCAAATACATGTACTGGAATCCATAAACATTAATATTAGTGAAAAACGTTTGGAAGTTGTTGAATATACCAAAAATTTAGGAGTTCTAATTGATTCAGAGTTGAAATTTGAAAAGCACGTAAACAAGTTATTGCAGCGTGCTTATTGTAAACTTAAAATTATATATGGTAACCGTCAGTTTTTACCTATGCATGTTAAAAAAATCTTGTGCGAAACTCTAGTACTGTCTCTTTTTAATTACGCTGATACATTATATGGTCTTCATTTAACAGTACAATGTACAATACAAAAAGAAAATTTAAAAACTTCAAAATTCATGTCTGCGATTGATTTATGGAGTTCGCAGAAGGGAAAGAATATCCTCTAAACTTATTGGTACCGGCTCTTAACGGCTCTTAAGGGATTACTAATAAAAGGTGGTTAATATTTCTTCGAACATTTACAGAAAGGTATTATTTATTTTTGTCCAGGAAGATATATACGTATACGTATACGTATACGTAAGTTTCAACAGTTTTGTTTAATTTCAATTAATAAATAAACTTAAAATTTGTTTGTTTGTTTTTAAAAAATTTCGTGATTTTTTTTACAAAATAAATTTAAGTTTTAGTAAATGTTACTGAGTTTTATTTAAATCTATTTTGAAAACCGTATTACGGATCTGTTAATGTTTACTGTACAGTGAGAAATTTATAACCTTTCATTACTAATCCCCTAAGGTCAGGTACCGGAGTCAACGAATTATTGTGAAACGTACTTTAAATGCTGCCACATTATATCACAAAATAATTTCTGATAGAAAACCTCCATACCTCTATCGTAAAATCACTTATCGGACAGACATTCATAATGTAAATATAAGAAGAAAAGGTTTATTAACTATTCCTTCCTTCAGGATTGAATTATTTCGACGTTGTTTTACTTATAACATCTGTTTTCTGTATAACTCTATTAATGTTAAGTATAAGTCCGAAAATACTTCCAAATTTAAGACCCTTTATAAGCAATTCCTTTTAGAATCTCAACGTTAGACCAGGCTCAATATCAAATGAGAAAAAATTAAATTAAACCTTGCAAAACCACTTATTCTTTTTTCTTTTGTTTTTTTTCTTTATCCTATTTGTTATGTTGTGTACAATTTAAGTTGCGGACATTTTTAAGTTTACTATACAAGTATATTTTTAAGGGTTAAATAATATTTTTATTGTTGTCTCGGCAATAAAAATAAACTTCGCCCTTGTAAATTGTAATTAGTTAACTTTTGTAGCTTTCAATGTTGGAATAATAAAGACGATATTATTATTATTATAAACACAAATCCATCACCTACCGCCCCCCGGAATAGACACACAAGAGGAGATATATTATTTCTAAGTATTCCAAACTCTTGGACATATGTGTAAGTGTTGACAATGAGTGACAAGAATAAAAGAATCATTTATTAGGAGTCAGATGTTCTTATCGAACTATAAAAATGAAATCTAAAATTATTGTAAAGTATAAGAAAACTTACTAACAAAAAATTACGAATAAATATAAATATAATTACTTTCCAAACAATTAACAGATTTAAATACACTGCCCCCTTCTGAATTACATAGTAGAGCTCGTAGAAAAATGTAAATTTAGCAGAATTTTAGGTAATCCATTTAAAATATTTTTAATGATATTATAATAAAGTGTATGAATAGTGTATGATTGTAAAATATAAAATCAACTTAATTAAATTTAGTGGATAATAAAAATGTATTTTAAAATATTATTTTAATGTGGGAAAACTGATGTGCTTGCGAATAAAAAAAGTGAAAGAAAAGCCACAAAATGCCGGAAAATTGTAGTTGACCGTGCGATTTCACTCAAATTGAACAAATAAAAATATATTCTTTTTCCACCGTCGGTTGAACCATTATACTTTTGTTTTCCTTTGATAGAATTATTATGAGCAATTGAATCAGTGCATGTATCTATACTTAAACGGTTGTTGAGTTGAAACGAAGAGTTTTTTATTATTCTTATTAGAAGATAATTTATCTCTATGAACTCTACTTTTTGAATGTCCGCAATATTTTAAAATTTTCATATGGATTCTTGGACGATGCCATACAGGTGATTACATCTACCTAGTGCCGTTAGAATTCGGGAATTATGATAAACAACAAATGAGTGGTTGGTCCTTATTTATCTCATTTTTTAAGTTTGTTTTTTTCTCTTTTTTATTATTAAGCATTTTTTCTCCTTATTGATCCTTTTTGTTAGATTTGCTTATATATCTTTACATTAAGTATGCCTTACTGAGTCTTTGGTTGGAGACAGATAGCTTTTGTAGTATATATTGCACGGCATTGCGGTATATGGGTCTCGGTTTCGTCTTTGTTGAATTAGGCCTTGCGAAGTGTTAGGTTGCAGTTTTTAAAAAAAGTATTCTACCTAAGGTAGAAGAAGTAACACAAAACATTTTTAATTTATTTAGTGAAAACGTAAAAACCTTCAAAACAGTTTTATGTTATCTGTGAGCCACTTTACTTCTATGTCTGTTAGCAGTAAATATTAGGAGCTATAACCTTGATTTAAGTGTATTTTTGCGATGTGCGATAATTCAGTGTATAACTCATTTAAAATCGTTCAAATCAAGCTATTTGCTTACGTTCAACACAAGATTTGTTTTAGTAAATCCTTGTTCCACAGCTTACGTTTCAAGTGTTTGGTTTAAGTAACTTAATACTAGAATTGATTGCTAGATAAAACAAATAAACACGATTGTTAATTTGTGGAAAAGTGAGACGAAGGAAAATTATATTTACATAGAAGGAAATCATTTAATTATCTGATTGAGCTTTGATTTTGGTAGTTTTATTTGAAGAAGTTCGTAAATACGTTCTTATATTTTGCACTTTTAAAAATCTTCATTATAAAACGCATTTGCGTATCGTAATGTAACTTTTACGCACACAATTTTTTGTTTTAAACGGTTGGTAACATGAGTGAAGTATCCAATGACAAGACTATTGACAATTATATTTGTGGCTAATAGCAATTTATTAATTTTATATTGTTCTTTAAGAAAGCATTTGTAATGCTTTGTAATGTAAATTTCAAAACTGTCAGATGTTATAAATTACACAGTGCTACCAACATACTTTTTAGAATAAAAATTTTCGTAATTTACATACAAATAATAAATTGATTTAAAAAATGATAAAATGGCAAAAACTTGTGTCATAACAGAAAGCCGTATTATGAAATGCGTTGTTTAATATACTATTTCCTTTTTCATTACTATAATCCTATTTAATTTGATACATATAAAATATATTATTCCGACTAAGGAGGACATTTTTCAGATGGGGGTTAGGTTGCACTATTCTACTCCGTAGTTTATTAGCGATGTCAGAAGCGTTAAGGCAATATGTAATTCTAATAGTGGTTGGAAAGAGGCATCGGCAATGTAATGATGTAGAGATTTTTACCCTTAAAAATTTCTTGTGTGCAGTACGTTTGTTTAATTTTTCATTTGAAAGTGTCTAAAATCATTTTAAGCAAAAATGAGTAATTTAACCCCAGAACAAGCAGCTCAAATCGTGGCTTTAGTTGAAGATGGATGATCTCAGCAATATGTTGCTGAAGTCATGGGAATCAACCGATCCAACGTTTCTAGAGTCTTAAGAAGGTTTAGAAAAACTGGAAGTCATAAAACAGGACCAGTTCCAGGACATCCCAGGTGTACTAATCCTGCAGATGACCGTTATTTAAGAATTCAGACTTTGCGAACTCGCCATGTTACAGCTAGGCAACTGCAAAATATTCTCTCTAGAATCCGTACTGTTAGAATATCTATCAATACGGTTAGAAACAGATTAAGGAATTTTGGAATCAGACCCGGAATGCCTGTTACTACTCCATTGTTAACCAAAGCACACCGTGTAGCACGTTTAAGGTTCGCAAGAGAACATGTTAATTGGGATATAAACGGTTGGCCTAATATTCTTTTTACGGATAAATGAAGATTTTTATAGACGCGCAGGTGAGCAATTTGCTCAGTGTGACATAAGAGCAGCCAGGAATTATGGAGGTGGTTCGATTATGGTATGGGGAGGCATCTGTTTTGAAGGCCACACGGAGATAATTGTGTTTCGGAGATCACTGACAGCTGATCGGTATATAAGGAAGGTTTTTGAGGAAAATGTAGTGCCATTTGTTCCAATCGTTGGAGAGAATTTTATTCAAATGCACGACAACGCTCGCCTGCACGTTGCCAGAATAACAATGGAATACCTTCAAGAGGTTAAAATCCAAGTTTGGCCAGCAGTTATTACAACCTTTATGAGCTGGAAAATGTTTTAATAGAAGAATGGGAAACTTTGGAGTTGGATTACATAAGTGACCTGATAAGAAGCCTTCCACGGAGAATGAGAGACGTTATTAGAGTCAGAGGTGGCAATACCAATACTAAAATGTTAAATTTATTGTTTAAATTTTTTATTTCGTTACTTTGTATTATTATTTGATTTTTCTAGAATAATTGTTATTTTCATTATTTATGTCCCTAATTTTTTTTTTAATTTTAATTAAACTACCTTGAAACATAATTCCAAATTAATTTCCTATCATTTCCCAAAAAAAATGAAAAGAGAAAAACTTTATTCATAAATCACTTATGGGATACTTTTTGTGACGAGATTATTAAAATCTGATACTGCTTTTAATATTTAGACTAACAGAAATTCTAGGAGTTAAATCGAAATTACTTGTTCTTAAATTTCTTAGTTAAAGAATCCTTAAAAATGCAAGTACATATTAAACTCCTTTTGTAGTTCATGGCGTACTTAAACGTATTATTCCACAGTATTGGTAAGAGATGTTTATTTTCTGGGTCTCATATAAATAAATTTTACTTGACATAAAAAGGAGTAATTTTTTTGTTGAACCCTTTAATGGCCATTTTTATTACTTACGATTCCCAGTTATTTAATTTAACGTCGATTAAATTTTTATTATCTCATTTTGAAATAGCTTTTAGTTAGCTACAATCTTTATTTTATTGCTATATAAATATTTTGTAATTAACCTAATAAATTGAAAAATTAAATTTTGTAATAGTTATCAATTTCACTTAAAACGATTTTAACTCGGTAACAATATTGTTTGGTTCATCACATCATATTTAGTCTAGACTTTAGACTTCCGTCTACAACATGAACTTATAATAATAATCCCTCCGTGTAGGGGGTCAATAGAAAACCTTGAGAACCTCCTAATAGAAGGTGAAAATACCGATTACGTGAAGATCATGCGTGGATTAAGACAGAAGTCTCCTATTATCTTCAACCACAACTCTGAAAGAATATTTACCGAAGCTTTGCATGAAATCGGAAAAGGTATTCTAAGAAAAGGGTATTGGTTAAACCACATTAGATATACTGATGACACCATTGTATTTACTGACAAACCTAGAAGATCTACAAGCTCTCGTCAACAGAATTGCGTTCTCCAGTCAACAACCATGGTATTAATATAAACAAGACAAGATAAAACTTATGATAATTAGTAATAACAAAAAAAACTCTATATCAATGCATTGCCAATAAAAAACGCTACAATTATCTTGGCAGTATAATAAATGACGAATGGACCATTAAGCAAGAAATAAGAACTCGCATTGGAAAAGCCAGATCAACCTTCAAACAGATATATCAAAGTAAGAATGCTGCGATGCTATGTTTTCTTTGTTTTTCTTTATGGTGTCGCATCTTGGACTCTGAATGAAGGTATGTGCAGGAAGGTGGAAGCATTTGAGAAGTTCTCAGAAGAATGAAGAAGAACCGTAGGACACTCCACCATCCTCTCGAAAGCTACAATATTTCGAGAAAAATATTCGGATGACGAGGACCAAGAGTAAGGAAGATTTATTTTATTTTATCTTTGCGTCAGTTTACCTCACATTATGTCAAATGGGTTAAAATCCAGTTCTAATCAAGTAGTCCTTGTATTTTTCTACCTTGGTTAATAATGAACAACTTTACTATCTCAACAAAAGTCAATAAAGTTGGGTTCAGAGGCTAGTAGTGAAAAATGTTTATGAATCTTCAGAGAATAGAGGTTTTGGTATAAAAGAAAATTCAAATTTCACAAAAAGGTGGCGTCTGTAATAATAGATATTGTTAAAACTTAAGTTCGCAAACAAAAAAAAAGGATGTGATGCTAAAATCCGAAAAATATATCATCCAAAGAAAGATTTATACACTATATTCTGTAATGAATATTATGATTTATTGATTATAGTTTAATTTATTTATTTATAAATTTGATATCGATTTTATAAAATATTATTTAAATGTAATATAGCAGCAAGATCTTCTTTTTCTCAGGGGGGTTATGTACTGCAAGCTTCTAGTTGGACAATTAGGTAGGTATATGAATGAAAAATTGATTAATTATATTTACAAATTTATTATAAAAGAGTTAAATTAAAACAGTAATCTATTGAATGACTAATAAAATAGTAAGTAGGAAAATAAGAAAAAAGAAAAGGCCTTTTATTAACTAGAAAATAACTTACTTGATGTTGAAATTGTGCTAAAATTAATTATTTTTATTTATGTAATGGTAAATAAGTTATTATCGAAATTCTTTAATAATGGAGTATCAAATAATAGTATATTAAACAACGCATTTCATATGGAATTCTGTTATGACACGAGTTCAAGTTTAAAAAACGAATCGCGAAGCGATGAGTTTTTTAAAGAACGAGTTTCACAACAGCCATATGAAATAAGTTGTTTATAATATTTTTTATATTTTGCCCTTTTTACCATTTTTTAAATTAATTTTTTATTTTTATGTAATTACGAAAATTTTTATTTTAAAAAGTATGTCGGCAGCACTGTGTAATTTATAAAATTTGACAGTTGTGACATTTAAATTATCAAATGTTAATGTTTTAAAATATTTTAAAATGAATAATATACCAATAATAATATATTATATAAGTAAAATATTATATTCATATTTACAGATACTTTCTTAAAGAACAATATAAAATTAATAAATTGCTATTAGCCACAAATGTCATTGTCAATAGTCTTGCCTTTAGATACTTCACTCATGTCGCCAACCATTTAAAACAAAAATTTGCGTGCGTAAAAGTTACATTACGATACGCAAATGCGTTTTATAATGAAGATTTTTATAAGTGCAAAATATAAAAATTCTTTTGTTTTAAATTATATAACTTAACTAGGTACTACAAAATTCAAAATGTTTACAATGTTATCTGACCTTAATACGTAGAGTCCTGCTATCTGATTAGTGGAAAAAAACCGTAGTCGCTCTATGAAAAACGGAAACCAACGAAGGTATACGTGGAATCTCCGACTTTGGCAAAATATTGGGATTGTTAGACGCTTGGTTTATAGTGTTTGTTCTTTGTTTGTTTCTCCAAATTTACTTTTGGATATAGTTCAGTGTTTGTTGGATTATAGTTCCTTTAATGTTATAAATAGTAAGTACTTAATTTCTTCCTTTTTTATACACTGAAAATGTTTTTAACGACACTTTTGATTACTTTGGTAATAATTTTAAACTTATGTTCTTAATGTCACTATTTAGCACATTGTTTTACTTTCTGATCACTTTAGTAATACTTTTTTTTAGTTACCTTCTTAATGTCATTATTTAGCACTTTATATTTTATACTTTTAAAAACAGTTCACTTTGTTCAAACTGACAGTTTACTCTGACTGATCTTCTCTGATTTCCAATTATATACTTCCCCTAACGACCTCTGCTCAAGTCCTTTTATAGGTTTCTAACCTTCCAGAAACTTCGTGAATGTTTTATAAATTAACAATTTTCTAGGAACACTATATGCATCTCTCTCTTTCCTATATATAACTAGACATACTCACTTCGTCTACTGTCGATCTTTCTAGAGCACAATATAATAGAAATATATCTGTCTTCTTTTTACACATTTTATAATTCATTTCTCGAAATTTCTGGTAGGTTTAAATAACATGTTTATGTACAAAATATAATATTGATACATTACATAATAAAAATTATTTCTAAGTTAAAATTTTCTTACAAATACACAAAATAATATAATAGTATAATATAATGATTGATTAAGGTAATATTAAACAACAATCATCATAGCTTAGGAAGTTGGTCAAGACGAAATATCTTGTTATGGACATGTACTACTTAACTCCAGGTCTACAAAAAAAAAAGAAAAACAATACTTGCCGAACCAAAACCAATGGAATAAAGAGCAAAAGTTATTAAGAAAATGAAATACTTCAATGGGAACTGGGCAAAAAGCAAAGACAAGTATTAAAAAGTGTTCTTCATTCATATACTATAATCAGGAGGTGCCCGGCAAGCTATTTTATAATAAACGGAACTACATATTTTTCATGCGTTTTTAAATGCCTTCTATAATCTATAAATTGTATTGTTATCTTTTTTACAGTGCATAAAAGGCAAAAGGAGAAAATCCATTATTTCGGTTATAGTATAGAAAATTCCGAAACACCAAATTTAAACTATAAATTGACATCCTTTAAAGTAAAAATTTGATCCCTATCTTCAACCCCCTTTGAGTAACAATTTTTTAAATGGGAAGTATGGACTTGTAATATATCGTTTAAAAGGTCTCTTCATTCTCTATCCAAAAAAATTTATTGTACTAACTCTTACTTTTTGGAAGTCCATCTTATTAAGAATAATAAAAAAACTCTTCTTTTCAACGTAAAAGACCTTTAACTAGGTTTGTATCAATGAAACTTTCTGAACTCCCAGTGTCTATTAAAGCATCCGTTGGAATACCATTAATTAAAATTTTTAGAGTTGACTTGACTAGACTTGGGTGGAAGGCAGCTACTACAGATGATGAAACAGAGTCGTGAGATGAGTGTAATTCTATAGCAGAAGAAGTAGTGGAATTCTGAGAAGTTTGTTTCGAATTAGATGACGATGCTTTTTAGCGAAACGGCCGTCATTGTAATTTAAAACATATTTTTTCAAATAAACTTGGAAGTTACGTTGAAAAGAAGAGTTTTTTATTATTCTTAATTATCTAATTATCTATAAAATACTTTTGCTTTTCTTTTAGTCACCATTAAGAAGTACTACCTTTTTTTTTGTTACAAGAAAATTATACAAATTTCCAAACTTTTATTTATGGTTGGATTTGTTAAGATTTTACTACAAATACTACTGATATTATCCTCTTAAACATTAGGGTAATTTATTAAAAAAGTAGTTTAAAAATATTGGTTTATAGGAAGTAAAAACTAAATAAGTTAGTGCTAAATCCCTGTTATTTCACTATAAACTGTGTTCACTAATATATTAAATATCATATTGATACATTAATATAATAGTATAGTAGTAATTAGTATAATAGTATATTACGTAATAAGAGTTAAGTAACCCATTAGATTTCACGAGTTCGTAATGTGATTACAGCTCATGTAACGTATTATACTTTTTCTACACCCGGCGGAGTGCTCATAATTTCATCACTTTCACTATTAACAGAAATTGTATAATGTGTTGCCGACATTTAGGGGTATTTCTTTTATAATATAATACTATCTAATCTAATAGTAAGCTATTTTATGTTTTTCGATTTACCAAAAGTATGTAAATAGACCAAATAAAGTAGTACGTAGATAAAAATTTCATTGCAATTTGATTAAACAAAGACATTTAAGTTTTCTTTTCTAAACGCACGTACATTTACATGTCAACGGTGTCAACCGACATGGGTGTACTAACCCTTACTGTGTGAAAGTCCATCTTATTAAGAACAGTAAACAACTAAACGGTTGAGTGAAACTTCCACTATTTATTCATAAAATACGTTTTAAATTCAATTACAGCTGCTTCGCTAAAAACTAGCATCGTCAGATGACATATTGAAGTTACATTTTGTTTGTTTGTAGCTAGGTGCCTGATGTTGATTAAGTAGTTAAGGCTAGACCAAGTATGGAAGTAATAGGACATAACAATATAAAAGCCTAGATGTTATTAGCCCTAAGGGATTATCCTGGATGTATTTCCCTCTAAGATCAGTATAACTGTGTAATGCTATAGAAAACCCAGGAAAAAACTATATCATGCTGATCTTTACAATGACTTAATATATTTCTGTTACAATTACGTCTTATCTATGTATAAAATGATGACTCAATCAAAGTAGACAGTTTAACAGTGGAGAACTTCCAAGATTTATTTGTTCATTCACGATACTTTAAATTATTGATCTGCTAGCTGTCTTTTTATTTCAAGTTCTTCCAGGAAATCTACATTTTGTTTTTTATCACAAATATGTAGTATTTGAATGTCAATGGTGTGTGTGAGTGAGTGTGGATGTTCAAGAACATGTTTTGCATAGTTTGACTTATCTGGTTACACCTGTGTGAACTTGGCAGATACTTTCTAGCAGGTAAAATGGCGAATTCACCCGAATATCCGCAGGCGTTCGTCAAATAGGGTAACAATCCATAATTATAAAAGGTACAATAAGAACAGCAAAAATGTATAAACCAATACAAGACGTATTAGTAAAATCATTTAATGTAAAAAAAGATATTTTATTTTATCAACAAATGAAAAAAAAAACGATCATAATACTCGTAAATATAGTGATTATATTTAGCCATTTACATTTTGACAAGGCAACAATCCACTTGAGACTATGCTAGATGTATTTTATATATTAATATACATAAAACTATGATATTTTTATTTACTTACGCAGGGGACTAGGGGGTTAAAATTCGATAAAAATAGAAATAATATGGATTATATCGGCATTTCGTCAAGACAGCAATCGAGTATCCACTTGAGACTATGATATATGTATTATATATATTAAAATACATAAAATTATGATATTATTATTTACTTACACAGGGGACTAGGGGGTTAAAATTCGATAAAAATAGAAATAATATGGATTATATCGGCATTTCGTCAAGACAGCAATCGAGTATCCACTTGAGACTATGCTAGATGGATTTTATATATTAAAATACATAAAACTATGATATTTTTATTTACTTACGCAGGGGACTAGAGGGTTAAAATTCGATTAAAATAGAAAAAATATGGATTATATGGGTATTTCGTCAAGACAGCAATCGAGTATCCACTTGAGATTATGCTAGATGGATTTTATATATTAAAATACATAAAACTATGATATTTTTACTTACTTACTCAGGGGACTAGGGGGTTAAAATTCGATAAAAATAGAAAAAATTTGGATTATACCTAACATATGTAATCAAAAATTATTTTTGATTTGGTTGTTTGAATTTCTGAATTCTCTTAGTCTTTATCATTAGCTTCCATTTTTCCTTATAACTTTTTTGCCTATTACTCCGATTTTTCAAGAATTTTTACTATTTAAATATTTTTTGATATCTCATGTTCATATACCTAACATATGTAATCAAAAATTATTTTTGATTTGGTTGTTTGAATTTTTGAATTCTATTAGTCTTTATCATTAGCTTTTATTTTTCATTATAACTTTTTTGCCTATTACTCCTATTTTTCAAGAATTTTTACTATTTAAATATTTTTTGATATCTCATGTTCATATACCTAACAGATGTAATCAAAAATTATTCCTAGTCCCCTGCGTAAGTAAATAAAAATATTATAGTTTTATGTATTTTAATATATAAAATCCATCTAGCATAGTCTCAAGTGGATACTCGATTGCTGTCTTGACGAAATGCCGATATAATCCATATTATTTCTATTTTTATCGAATTTTAACCCCCTAGTCCCCTGCGTAAGTAAATAAAAATATCATAGTTTTATGTATATTAATATATAAAATACATCTAGCATAGTCTCAAGTGGATTGTTGCCTTGTCAAAATGTAAATGGCTAAATATAATCACTATATTTACGAGTATTATGATCGTTTTTTTTTCATTTGTTGATAAAATAAAATATCTTTTTTTACATTAAATGATTTTACTAATACGTCTTGTATTGGTTTATACATTTTTGCTGTTCTTATTGTACCTTTTATAATTATGGATAGTTACCCTATTTGACGAACGCCTGCGGATATTCGGGTGAATTCGCCATTTTACCTGCTAGAAAGTATCTGCCAAGTTCACACAGGTTCTGGTTACAGCATTACATTTTGCACAATTAATTTGTAAACACCAATTAAAATTAAAAATTAAATTATATTAAAATCATATGTTAATATGTCTGACGATGCTAGCGAAACAGCTGTAATTGAATTTAAAACGTATTTTACGAATAAATAGTGGAAGTTTCATTCAACCGTTAAGTTGTTTACTGTTCTTAAAACGTAATAACGTATTTTGTTTTGTTGGAGTTTTTTATTCATTTAAAACTATAGTTAGCAGAAATTTTAATTTTTACTTTTTGCAAATCTGTTAAGCAGAACATCCGAAATATATGTGAGGTCTGCACCATTAAAAATTACTGATATTAAAAATAACAATTGTATAGCACCTAGAATAGAAGATATTAGGTACGTAACTAAAGAATTCGTTAAGCTGCACTTTTAGGTTGATTAAATGTTCTAAAGAGTTGCTACAATAATCAAAAACGTAAAAATCAAGTTATTAATATCTTAAATTATTACTGATTTTCAATGTAATTAAATAATGTCAATTTTTATAAAACGTATTTCAGGCATTGGAGTTGTAAATGAAAGCTAAGTTTTACTGGAACGGAAAATTAAATAGTGTCATTCACAATGCGTTTGTCAATAACCAACAAATGATAAAACGATTTTCTAATTGCTGTTATTAAGAACTATATAGATTACGAAGGTAACAATGCATAAGTGATTTATCACTTAAAATGATTATTATACTCGTATAGCAGGGGTTAATAACCTTAATTTTATAAGTTAAACTTTAAAAAATTACGAAATTCCTATTAAAAACTCTAATAATAATAATCGTTATTGTTCGATTTTCCAGTATATTTTTGTGTGTAAAGATAGAAAAAGCTGCTGTTAGGATTAGTGGTGAAGCAACTTTTATTTAGGGCTCGGAGGCTTGGTTTCGTCGAGTATTATCAAACGAAATGAGGGTGAATATGGTGCTCTTTACTTGTTTGTTTATTTAACACGACAGTTACATAAATTAAACATTTTCTAACTTAAAGTTCTTTAATCAATGCTTAAAGTAACATGAGTTTTTTAAGGTTTTATGCCATGTGTGTGATATGGATGCGAGTAGACGAGAGAGAGACCAATCAGTTCTTTTGCGCACACGACTGTTAATCCAACAGAAACGGACACCGGCGCGCGCGAAAGTTGACGGCCGGCGGTTTTGAAAATACACAGAGGCGTATCCAACTAGTTTTAGTTTTGTCGTTGTTTATTATATAGGTTTTATCACATCGTTTGTTTTGACAACATTTAATTATTAATAAAAGTTGAATTTTCAAAAGAAAAAAAAAATAATTTAAAAGTTTAAATCAGTTAATAAAATTTTAACATTTCCTAACTAAGCAAAACGCAGGAATACGTTTCAAATAAATTAACAAATTATTTTGTAAACAAGTACCCACTGCATGAAGTTTTGGTAGATTAGTTGCACAAAGTGTATTATTGATGGGGTAATAGATAATAAGAAAGATTGTCACCATGCTGAGTTTAAGATATAAAATCCAATAGAACATTTCAGAGAAAAATAAGCATGGAAACTCCCTCATTATTTGTTTTAAAAAAAAAGCGATAATTGATTGTAATTAATACAAAAACTGATTGAGTAAGTCAGAATATATTTCATTAGTATTGTTTCTGAGATTATAAAGGCTTTTTACAAAATTCAGTTACCGAAAAGAAAAAGATAAAATAATTTTAAAATTATTAAACAAAAAAGGTTATGACCTATAGACATCACAAAGTAACATTTGGTCTATTAATACTCAATGCTGTAATAGAATATTTAGATCAATTGCAACTAAATTTAAAAATAAATTTTATGTGGATAACTGCCTTACTAGTCCTAACAATTAATTTAATTTAAAAATTGATCATCACAATTACTGTCAGCCGCTGATGTTTTTAAAACATTCCTATGCTAACTTTTTCGTTAGCGTGGGTGTTCGTTACTATGGTTTTAAGAAAAATTTCATATATCAACAATATATAATAAGAATAAGTTTAAAAAAGCATTTTATTGAACCTGCTTACAACAATAACTAAAAGAAGAATAACTGACGAAAATCCGATAATTCCTCACGGAATGGAGTATAATAAAATATTTTGTGCGAGTTGCTTTGATCTCTACCTACTGAATAAATTCTTTTACAATTCTACTTCACTGAGATATTTTTACACGTATCAACCGTTGAGGTATTAGAATATTCAAAGTATATATTTTATTTTGCGATTGTTGTTGTGATAGATAAATTCCCAATTATAAAAAAAGTAACCTTTTTAGTAAGTACTTAATACTATACAAAATATTAATAGTTCATAATTAGATACAAAATCTTTAGTCAAACTTCTTTTTAACCAAATTTTAATTATTTTTTCCCAAATATATCATTTACCTTAGATTTATCTAGATTGGCCCATTTTAAGTATAACTGATTAACTAAATTGTAAGATTTTTTGCAATTGTATACTCATTCCAACCTTATCATTGAGATTCAAACCTCTGTTATATACTATGTATGAAAACGAGTAAAATATTTGTTTTAATTTGATAGCTATATTGTGTACAACTGTAGAAAACACCAAAAACATCTTAATATGTAAGTACAAAAGTTTGAAACAAATTTTAACATGTTGCAATTTCTACTGCCTATGTTTTCCAATATAAAACACCACCTTTAAAACACAGTTTATTTCAGTGCAAACTATTTTTGTCAGTGAAAAACGCCTTGCTTCATTTCGGTAGCAGTGGCGTAGTTAGGTACAAGGTACCATAATATATTTTTTTATCGCCAACTGTCAGCAAAATTATTAATTATTGTACTCATTAGCGACAATAAATTAACACTTTATTATACTAAAATAGGAAGACTTTTATCTGCCGTAAATATAAATCAATTTAACTGAAAGTCAATGTCGGTGGCAGATTACTTATTGGAGTAAATATTATTAAAAATATTGTACAAAAATATATTATTAATTCATAAAAATTTTGTCAAAAAATGAAACTGATTATATTCAAATTAAAAAAAAAATTATTTTACCGATTTAGTAATTATTCAGTGCAATTAACTATCAATTAAAAATCGAAATCTGCCATCATACTGCCATCGCGAGTGTCATGTGAAATTTTTATCCAAAATTAAAATTTCTTTAAGTGTTAACAAAACCAATTCCAAATTATAATGTTTTTTGTAGTTGGAGAATTTTGTATGCACAAAGGAGAGCGAGCGAAGCGAGTTACTTTACCGGCTTGGTCCATAATTAACTATTATTTAGGTATATAAAAAAATTTACTACTAATTATAAATTTTTATAAATAATAATAATAAAAAGACATAAATGAGCTTTCCTCATTCAGATTACATAATATTAGGTATCTGCGTTAAAACACATCCCAACAATAAAAGAAAACATGGTTATGTATTAAAAAATTTTATAAAGGACCTTGCCCAACAACTAACATACACGAAGAAAAAGTCCACCTGAAAAATTTCATTATGTTCATTTTATGGAACATGATATATCAATGTTCAGTTTTACAAATATCTTAAGTATTGTATCAAATTTTATTATCTACCTCGGTTCTTAACAAATTATTAAATTAAAAAAGTGTATCGTTGATTAAGCTCAAGCAATTTATTGAAACTTCCAGTAATTTTTTAACACATTATCATAACGTGGTAACAGATTTTTTATTACTAGAAAATTTATTATTCATTATTGTAGATAACAGACACACCTGGGAAGAAAAAGTAAAAGTGACGTCGGGGTACGTTATCAATAAAATAACTAAGAACACTAAACAAAGAACTTTGTAATCAAACTTTTACTATTTGTTCAAACAACTTTTTTTTCAGTTAAAATTGACATATGTCAATCTAACGAATTATGATGATGCTTTATCGAAACAGCTGTCACTGAGTAAACAAATATTTTCTTTATAAATAATGAAAGTTTTATTTCAAAGTTTTTGATTCTTTTTAAAATATTAGTTATTTAACATTAAGGATAAAAATAATTATAACAATAATATTTTTTTTTTCATCACTAGCCTCTGAATCTATTAAAGACCTCGAATCTTCGATTCTCGGTATTTAATGGGCCTCCACAATAATAATACACTTTTCTACCTTGGCTCATAATTACTATAAATTTACTAAATTATAATCAGAAAGTAACTATTTTGTACAAACAATAGTAGTATAGGTAAAACTGTGAAGCAAATGTAATAAAAAACTCTTAAACGAGAATAGTTGTGTTAAACGTTCAACATTTGTTGTACGCCAATTACTAGCAGTGAACATTTAAAGCAATTTTGTTTGATTTAAATAAAATTTAGCAGGGTTTTCGGCCTAGACTTTTTCATTCCAAATTTCATTCCATTTTTATTAATATTAATATTTAAAAATTTTGATAGGTAATTAGATGTTTTTGGGTTGATACATGTAAATAGCAAAAAAATATAAAATCATGTTTTTATCATGTTTGAATTGAAGCAAGTAATGCAATGGTTTATGTTGAGCGAAAAAGCCAAAAATTTGCTGTTGAAAGGTTAGGTTATGTTAGGTTAAAATCGCCCAGTACAATAGAGGCGAAATTTCTAGGAATACATTTGGTAAGTGTGTGAGCCATAAGTTTGCATTAGATGATTTATAAATAAATAAAAATAAGTAAGTTTTACTTCTAAAGAATAATACTGACTTAATTAATTTTTTCGAATATTGGTCCAATACTACCTGATCATTTTCTTCGTGATTCTAGTGCTTCTTTACCAAACTTGTTGAACATATAAACAATGTAGTATCACAGGCTATCAGGTCTTTGGGGTTTATAATTAGAAATTGTCGAACAATTATGAATTCGGCTGCATCGAAAACATTATATTTTACGCTGGTTAGATCCAAATTAGAATATGCATCTATAGTTTAGAGCCCACACTACCAAATTTACGTTGATCCTCGAAGGTTTCTTAAATTTCTGGCTAATAGAATAGACGGAGTCTATCCTGAAAGAGGAATTGATCAATTTTTTGGAAATTCGACGTATAAATGAGAGTTTAACTTTTCTATATAAGCTGCTGCATAATGGTATCGATGCCTCAAATTTGCTACATCAAATTAAATTTTTGGTTCCTACAGTTAACTCTCGACATTGCAAAAACCAATATTCTCTATAATTCACCTATGTTTAGAATTTGTAAGAACTATAACCAACTTTCAGATGATTATGACATATATTTTCATTCTTTAACTAGTCTACTGGCTAAATTCTATCAATACTTTTATTTGAACTTATTACTTGCATAACATACCACTACTTTATTTAGTGACATCTCATTTACTTTTGAAATTCTTTGTTTTTTTTTAAATATTTGCATTAGCTATAAAGATTAAGGTATACTTAGACTATTACTTATAATTGCTGTATATGTATGCAATTTTTTCTTTCTTTTTAGTATTGTTGTAACAATTTTGTTTTTATTTTTGTAATCCAATAACGTTGTCCTGTAAATGGATTTTTTCTGTTGGGAAATAAATAAATAAATAAATGATCGAATTTAAATTTTTTTATGATTACGTCAGCTAATATAAAAAAATAAACATCTCTGGTTCTGTTTCCAAAATTTAAAATTTCTAATTCTTACTGTTCTGAAAATTATTTAATTATTTAATAAATTATTTAAAAATTGTTTTTTTAGGGGGGTTAAAGAATCATATATATTATATGAGGGTAAAAGGGTTTTGCCTCCATTTATCCTAGGGCGTAAAAGTAGCACTTTCCTCCCTTGTTATACAAATAGTTATTATTAATGTGTTTCGGTCAATTAATGTTTTTATTTCATGAAATAAGTGTTTTTATTGTTTTTGGTTAATTTTTGCTGGATTTTAGACTCTTAAATTGGTTAAAATAATATTTAAAGTCTTAGTTTATTGTATTTGTAGGTAAAATTTTTTGCACGTATCAGCGATAGGGCATTGGTAGGTAGGAGGTAGTCTTTATAATGTAGAAAAGAACAACATAAATCAATAGGAGTGTTGACCCGCCCGTCTCAATAATTATTTACTCTCATTGGTGCAGCGAATATTCTGAGTGGTCTGATCGTAAATCATTTATTCTACCTTTTAATATAAGGTGATGAGTTGACATCCAAACATCATTGGTAAAAGGATAGATTTTTAATCAGAAAATATTTTTAACTAAATATTAATAGTTTGTTGTCAACATCATTATATTTAATCTATTGAAATCGTTTTCCTTCTACTTTTCTAAACAATGGACGTAGGACAAATTTTTTCCTCCTTGCTTTTTAAACTAATAATAACGCTTTTGGGAGCTTACGTGTATTCTAAATTAATTGTTCAAAATTTTATGGGTCGGTAGTGAATCTAGCTATATCCTTGTCTCAGTTACCACTTGCTTTAATAATAAGCTGTCATTCAGTATTCTAAATTTTAAATAACGGTTATAATGTAAGTATACATGAGGAAATAATCTTAGGGGCAATGCACACTGAACGGACGTCAGCGAGTACGTAGCACAGACTTATGTTGCTTCAACGTCTGTTCTTTGTACACAGAGGCGACCAGGTGTCTGACGTGTTCCCTTATACAAACTGCACTTCACTGATAATCACGTAGTCATAGGCCAAGATAAGGAAGATCTAGACATGACAAAATATGGAGAGTGGGAGCTGCAGGTAAACAAGTCGAAGACCAAATATCTATGCATTGGATCAGATACAGAAAATCTGCAACTTAACGACAACGATATATTAGAATCATGCAAAAAATATATACATACGTCGGTACTCAAATCGACAAAGCAGGACGTACAGAAAACGAAATTGACCAACAAATCATAAAGGGTAAAAAGGTAATAGGATGTCTCAAATAAGTACTATGGTCTAAGTCTGGAAATGGACTTCTGGCGAATGTCTGCAGGAAAATCAACAGAATATAAAGAATAACAAATACTCTAATTAAAGAAATCATCAAAGTAGAACATACAATTATGGAAAAAATCCACAAAAGGCAGATAATATGTTATGGCCATGTAGAAAGGATGAGTAACGAACGACTCCCAAAATCACTACAAAGATGGACACCTACAGAACGGAGACTCGGTGGTAAACCAAAAACGACATGAATAGGCGGAATACAAAGGGCGATGTCAGAGAAAAATATAAACCCAGGAGAATTGGGAGGACAGACCACGTTGAAGCTGGAAACTGGAAGGCGTAGGACGCTATTAGACCAGTTCTATATAATGTATAGTGTTGACTACATTTAAGATACGTGGAGCAATCTCTTTATATATGCCAAATTCCGCCATAAACATTCCCGATTATCCGACATTAGGCGAGGGGACAGGCATAGCAGGTCAAATTTTAAGTATTTTTAGTCAAATTTGTCAGTTTTTATTTCTCGCAAAGTTTTCAGTTGTCTTTTATACCTAATACATTGCTATTAGGCTTTATCTACAATGGTTATACCTGTTCAACTTAAAATCATATTAAATTACATAAATTGAATACATAAATATCTAAAAGGCAGACAGTGTCGACTATATGGCCCTTTTTGCCATACCCCAGGTTCTTCCTGCTCTGTATCTTCACTCGTTCGAAACGCCTCAACCTGTGTTATTCTTCTTACTCAATTCTTCGTACACCAAAAATGTCTTGTCTGAGTTGTGGGTATACCTCACATGTGTCCAGGAAGTGGTTAGAAGTGTCCTCCTCCCCACAGTTTGGGCATTCTGGATCTTCGACTACACCCAAGAGATGTAGATGTCTTCTAAGTCCACAGTGGCCGATAAGGACTCCGACAAGGAGGCGCAGCTGTGATATGGATTTATCCAATAACCAATTTGTGCTAGCTTTGTCAGTGTAGGCGATTGTTTGTTTCGCCTGCCTAAGGCAACTGCAGTTGTTCCATTGTTCTTCTAATCTCTCCTTCCACTCCTTGAGTAGAGTTGAGGTTTTTGTTCTGCTTAGCCCTATTATTGGCTCGGCTCCGTATTAAGATTTGTTAGCTCCCTGTCTGGCGAGTTCATGTGCCCGCTCGTTGCCAACTACACCGATATGTCCCGGTACCCATAGTAGGATTACATCTAGTCTTGAGGCCAGTCTTGTCTAGGGTATATGCGCATACTTGGACTAGTGCCGTCTAGTTCTGGAGCTACAAGAGCGGCCTTGAGAGCGGCCTGCCTATCTGAACAAATGCTCACGGGGCTCCCTGATATATCCCGCTCTTCTATTAGTTCTACTGCTTTGAGGATGGTAAATATTTCTGATTGGAAAACCATGGGCGTGGAACATTTACCAAGAGCACCAGTTTTAATTTTTAAATCATTTGATTCAATTTTTACTTAATGACTAAATGAGTTTGTTATCCAAAGCCATAATCTTAAACAAATATGTTGTATCATTACGTTTTACAGTCAGAAAATAGTATATTAAACAACGCATTTCATATGGAATTCTGTTATGACACGAGTTCAAGTTTAAAAAACGAATCGCGAAGCGATGAGTTTTTTAAAGGACGTGTGTCACAACAGCCATATGAAATAAGTTGTTTATAATATTTTTTATATTTTGCCCTTTTTACCATTTTTTAAATTAATTTTTTATTTTTATGTAATTACTAAAATTTTTATTTTAAAAAGTATGTCGGCAGCACTGTGTAATTTATAAAATTTGACAGTTGTGACATTTAAATTATCAAATGTTAATGTTTTAAAATATTTTAAAAATATTTAATATACCAATAATAATATATTATATAAGTAAAATATTATATTCATATTCACAGATACTTTCTTAAAGAACAATATATAATTAATAAATTGCTATTAGCCACAAATGTCAATGTCACTAGTCTTGCCTTTAGATACTTCACTCATGTCGCCAACCATTTAAAACAAAAATTTGCGTGCGTAAAAGTTACATTACGATACGCAAATGCGTTTTATAATAAAGATTTTTATAAGTGCAAAATATAAAAAATATAGTAGGCACTTTGGGGATAGGGCCAATTAGCACCACTGGCGAACTATCGCTTACAATATTACCTCACAAATTTGTTTTTATTACCTATTTATTGAGTGTATGAGATAATAATATGTATCGAAGTAATGATCCATTACTCAAATGTGGCTGATATAAAATATCAATAAAACACTAAGTCAAACCACAATAAATTTAATGGTAAAAACTAATTCGCTGCTAGTTTCGGTCTTAGATCATCATCAGGCTAAAAATAAAAAGATATAGTAAGGTAAGGACAAGAACTATAAGAATAATAAATATTTTTATAGTTTTACCATTAAATTTATTGTGGTTTGACTTAGTGTTTTATTAATAAATAATATGTATAATTAAAACAATTATTTTTTGTATTTTAATATCTACACTCACATAGTCAAATTGTTGGTGAATAAACTTATATTTAGTTAAATTACACTGTCTACGTCCCTGCATGAAGATCGGTCACCGCAAAAAATCGATATCCATTATAATATCCTGTTCATAATAGATGAGACAAAAAACCGATGTAATGTATACCAGCCATAAAATATTATATTACATAATAATTTTTAAGTGGGTGTAAAATTAATTAAGATGGCATTAGGATAAATATATGTTAAATTTTAGCTAGTACCGATTAGATACCTATAGCTAATTACATTTTATTATTACTTTTTTTACTATTTTCTTTTTTCAGTTCAAATCTGGTTTTTTGTCTTGTAATCAGTTCAAAACCGTACTTTTTTTATTATTAATTATGTTTAATATTATTAATCTATTCTCTTTAACAGCTTAATAAAGTAAAATTTTACTATAAATCTGATTTCTTGTAAACATATTATCAATTTTGTTTACAAAATTTCAAACTGCCAAAAACGACTAATGAATGCAATTTCACTGAAAAACAAGTAAGTAATATGAAATCCATGCACTTCTACAAATAAATGTTAAAATCCTAATACATTAATAATTGAGCTACAGACTTGGTTTAGAGCTCATCTTGTTTATTATAATATTATTATATTATTTTTAATGATCTATTATATTGTATTTAAATATTATTAAATAAATTTATATTTTATCTACAAAAAGTTTTTTCTAGATTTAAAATAGTTTTTCTTAAGCAAATAAAAAATTCTAATGTATTTATTTTTAGTAGCAATAAAATTTAACTATTACGTTACATATCCTTAATAGTATGAAAACCAATTGGATATGTTTTTTATAGTATATTACGTAACATGTGTGAGAAGCTTTTTGGAAAAGTTGCAAACGAATCCGCATAGCGGCGAGTGCGTAATTTCGAGTGCTTTAAAACCCGAGTTACGTACTATACTCTATCTATGACCTACTTGTACTTGTATTAATAATATTATTACCAATAATACTTGAACAACAGCAACAATAGATATTTTTGATGATTTTATTACTTCATATTAGTTCATAGTGTAGTGAGACATATTTTCGTTGTTTTTTAATAATTAATTTTGTGTTGGTGATCGATTTCTGGCGTAATATTAAAGTATAGGGTAAAAAGTATCTTCCTATACGTTACGATTGTATCTACAAGTTAAAACACCTTCGTAGGCATTTTTAAAAAGTATCTCGGTAATAAAAGCATTCTAAATGTTTAAATAATTAACTTTATTACATAAAAATAACGTAAATTAATCTGGAAAACGTAATTAAATACCTTTATTATTATATTATGATCTATTTAGACAGATAAAAGAAGCGGGTTGATGAAAGGGAACAAATATAATTCCAAATAATTCAAAATATTAGAAATATTAAATCTTATATCTAATAAATGTTACTTGCCATTTTATATATAGTATGAGTTTCAACTTTAAATATGTAGATAAGATATTTTGTATAAAATGCCGACGTCTATTGATAGTTACTAAGTGGTTGCTAGGGATGCCGTGCGATTTACTTTACGACTGTGCGTTGTCTTACCGTGCGTTATAAGGCATCTTCATTGATTGAGAACTGTAGAATCTGATAGACTCTCAAAATGTTGTTTGCAACAGACTTTAGTAGTATACGGCAGTATCTAATAATTAACAGCATTATTTTTGTTCATTTAAAATTTAAAGCTTACGATTTTAAAAGGGTAAGAGGATGCGGGTATCTTAGCACTAAATAGTTTTTATTGTTGTAAAATATTAGGATGTGTACATTTGAAACCACAATATAATGCAATTACCACTGGTTTCTTAATTAAATATATATATAGAAGTAACCCTCTTCAAAAGCTTTACGAAATGACTATAAAAACTCTCCAAAATTAGCTTTCCCTTTAAAATTATAATTAGTTGTAATGAAAGCAGACCCTGTACACTTATCAAATTTGAGGCTACTGTAAATGCCGTGTACAAAAGTAGCTGCCACTGATATTGTTCTTAGTTTATTTAACGGCGTTGCTAACCACAAAACGTTATAAAAAGATCGTAATCTACTTATTGACAGTATGAATGATACTTATAGTATTAATAATTTTTACAGTACACAGTAAATTCTATTTATTGATTATAATATGTATTAAATATTTTCATATTTCACTAGATTTATTTTTTGATTAGTTGTTGCTGTTATGTAATGAATTATATGTTTATTTACTTTGGAAACGTTAAGTTCGTCAAATTTTACCAAAATTGGTGGCTTGTTGATATTGAAAAGAAAGTAAATTCATGATTGAGTTGATTCATCATTTTTATTTGCTCTTCTCAGTAGCGGAGCATGGAAATAAAATTTGAGTCGACGTATAGACCCAATCACCGCCATTATAAAAAGAAGTAAAAAACATATTTTTTTTGTTTAAGTTATAAAGAATATACAAAAACAGCAAACAGAGAAAATATTAAATACATACAATATGTATAACTAAACAAATAAAAAAATAACAGAAATATATATACAAAAGAAAAAAAAAATATGAATTTCCCTTTAAATGCAAAGATTTTCTAGCCTATTTAAAACTTTTTGTACAATAAATCAATTCGCCTATCCTTGTACAGGGTACAAGAAATATCTCCACTGAACAGATTTCCGCAGAAAAAGCAAATCTCTTCGTAGACACAATAATACAATAAGCTATACAATTACTGTCGGTCTACCCGCTCAACGCATAACGAAAATAATTAGATATCTTATTTCCTAGACAAATCAGTATTTGTCTTTCGAAATTATTTTCGTTCGATTCCGAAATCTGCATCGACGCGACTTGCCCAGCGCGAACAGTGCAAGGGTCTATTTAGTAGATTTTCATCCCGATTTTTGCCGAATTAATCAATTATTTATTATTTTGGGTCATTAAATCTTTATTTTAAAAGAAGGTACCCTATACATAAAGTAATATATTTTTAGAAAAATTTTTTAGGGTAGACAATGTCTGCCTGGCTGGCCTATTCCTAAACTTCGCCGCTGGCTTTTCTTTTAGTAATTTTTTTTAAGTTGTCGTAAGTCGTGACAACAGCGATATGTATGTATTGTTGATTGCTTGCTGTGCTGCATTCGAAAAAGATTAATATATGTTGTTTCTAACTAAAGGCGGGTACGCATATGAGCACGAACGCGAATGAGGCAATCCTAGGACGCATGAGCATTCGTATGTGTACGTCTGAGCGAGGCGTGCAAATTTGTTTGAAGCGAACCGTAGTGAGGCATCACCTCATGTGCTGCTCATCTGTGCTCAATGTGACAGTTCATGTGTTGTTTTTATTTTTTTTTTTATTTAATTTTATCTGCATCAACCACGAAGGGTTATTAGCAGCGGTACAGTATTGATTACAAACAAGTTTTCAGATTTAGGAATACATATTTGTGTCTTTTATGAACTTAATCACATTTTCAATTTTGCACTTTTCACCTAATATATCCAACAAGGTGCACTGAGTGGTTTGTCTATCTTTTTTGTATTTAGGACACTCCACTAGTAAATGCTGGACACTGAACTGTACGTTGCACATTTCACACCTTGGTGGCTGATTACCGCTGAATAGATACTCATGAGTGCTTCTTGTGTGACCTATTCTTAGCCAAGCAAGAATTGTTTGTAGTCTCCTCGTAGATGGTAGAGATGTCCATGGTAGTGTCGATGGTTTGACTGCCCTCAGTTTGGATTGTGAGACTGTCCATTTGCGTTGCCAAAAACTGCGGATTTTCTCCTTCAGCTTCGCTTTTACGTCCGTAGCCTGCACTGGGCATTCAGTGGTTGATTTAGAGACATTTGTGGAATATTCTCTGGCGATTTCGTCGGCACGATCATTTCCAGCGATGCCCACATGAGAGGGTACCCAAATAAATTCGATTATTTTGCCTAAAGTGTGAAGTCTTTGAAGAAGCTCTTTGATCTGTAGCGCTAAAGTGTTAGTTGGATACCATTGCTTCAGGTTATCTATTATATTGAGGGAATCTGTTATTATTAGGATTTTTTGGGTTGGACTTTCTATAGAGTGTAATAGGGCCTCAGTCACTGCATATAATTCTGACGAATGAATTGTGAATTCTTCTGGTAGTCTATAACCCATGATTCCGTTGCTTGTTACTACTACTGCGGAGGTACCTCTTTCCGTTTTTGATCCGTCAGTGTATATGTGTTCATATTCTTGGTAGCTGCTCTAGATGGCTTGGAAATGGTTCAGAATTAACTGTCTAGGACAGAGGTTCCCAATGTTTTATAAGCCGCGGCGCACCTACAAGTTTAATATTTTTTCACGGTGCCCTCTCCTAGTTAACTATTTGAGGAAATTGTTGAAAGAAATAGGTACCTACAATAATAGTTAGGTTAGGTTGGTCCTAACGAAAATTAAAACACCACAATACAAAATTGACTTTTTTTAATATATAAGAATTTAAAAGAAAAACAAGAAAGACAAGAAAAAATAAAAATTAAATACGATATTTACTCAGTCAAATCAATGTGAAGGGTGAGCTTGGTAATCTCCACATAGATTTTCAAAGCGGGGAATAAGACTTGACACTGCTACTCTCATTTCTTGCTCGACATTGATCTTTGAGCGATATTTGTTCTTATCACAGCTACAGCTGAAAACCCAGCTTAACATAGATATAATGTTGCAAACGGAATAAAATTTTTAATGCTTTGGAAGTTAAATTTGGATATTCATTTTGAATCGATAACCAAAACTTCACCAAATCGACACTCGCGAATCTAGTTCTAAGGCTGCTGTCGCAAGAGAGTTCAATGAGACTCTCTTCATCTTGTGATGTAAATCCTTGTGGACTTTGTGCATGGAAAGGGTCTTGGATCCACGCAAATTTTTCAACATCATCATCTGCAAAATACTTCGAAAACCAATATTTGTGGTGTCCAATAATCAGAGGATCCACTCACGGCGCCCCTCTTTGCTTTCTACGGCGCACCAGGGCGCCGCGGCGCACACTTAGGGAACCCCTGGTCTAAGATATTCGTTTTTGTTAAACTTCAAGAGTTGAGTATTGCAGTTTGGAAAATGCGACTGCCAAGGGGGAGGTGAAATGTAACTGCTATGAGGCATTACAGGTGGGACTCGGGTGGGAGTGATAGTTGGTATCTTGAACAAATTCTGTTGATTCTTTCATAATACGGAGGTGATATATGAGGATGTTTGGTGAAGAATCTATTTGAGAAAGTAATGTGCTTTAAAGGGTGTGTTTCATTGGAGAATGAGAGATGAGAGACTTTGAAGTTCTCTACGAAATTCTAGAGGCAGTTCTCCCGATTCGCATATGATTGCGTCCCTAGGGCTTGTGCAGAATGCTCCAGTTGTGAGAAGCAGCGCCGTGCGCTGTATGACATCTAATTTATTTAGTGTTCTTTTGCTTGCTGATGCATAGATTATTAATCCATAATCTATGCGTGATCTAATAAAACTGCCATAAATGTGTAGCAGTGTTTTTCGGTCGCTTCCCCAATTCACGTTCGATAACATTTTAGGCATGTTTTTTGGTTGTTTATTGTCAAGGTGAGGTCTTGGTGAATTGATGTTTCTTCTTTTTCTTTTTTAGTAAACCACTTAAGCACGTTTAGCGTCATCAGAATCTGAATCGGCCATATTTATCCACTACCACTATACTTCCCGAAGCCAAACCGAGTCCGAGGCAGATGGTTCGGCCTCGGATTGCCTTATACGCGTTCGTGCTCATATGCGTACTCGGCTTTACACACACAATAAATTGCGTTGTCGATAAGTCGAACTTTTTTAATCCTCGAAAATGCCGATTCTATATTTTAATATTGAAACTAAACTCAGCTAAATATTCTGAAGATATAAATTAAGTGTTTGAAAATTTTCTATCTTAGAACACCAAATATGTTTCGTAGGTTTAATATCATTATATCGTTGTAAAAATTACACGACTTAATTTAAAAAAATAATAATATAGTGTTGACACACTGCGGTTGTGTGATTTATATTTTTTTCCTCATGCAGTGTTTTATGTATTCTTCTCCATAGCTATGCCGTACATATGAAGTCTAATGAGACAGAAACACATGTATGTGGTTGCATATGCGGGCATATGTTCTCTAATTATTTAACGTCTTCGGTTCCAATCTCAGTACAAGTATTTTTTAAACAAAGTGATATTTGTATTGTTTGACCACTTTTTTGTAGTTCCATGATGATGGAAATAAGTATTTCTGAAAGCTTGGGAATCTGAAAAGAGTATTATTTACCTGTTGTAGCGCTTTCCCCAATAATCTCTTTACTTCATTGTGTCCTAACTAATCAGCACACAATGAATTCTATATACACTTATATAAATATATATTTATTATGTATGTATATACGAAGTAATAATTTTCCAGATTTTTTATTAGTGGCCATTTAAATCAGAATTCTAAACAAAATTTAATCTAACACAAAAGACAACAGAGGATTAAAAATACAATGAGGTTTATAAACAAGATTGAATTAAAAAAATAGATTTTAATTAAGTAGAATCATAAATTTTAAAATACAATGGTGTTTGCATGTTACAGATGTTTTTGAAATCAATACTAAGTAGTAAACTATCACAATCGGTTAATTTGACAAAAATTATAATCCATTACCAATAACTAATGAGATTTTGGATTTAAGATCCTCTACAGGGTTGGGGTAGCGTTGTTTGTTGGATGGATGTTGAATTGTCCTGGGTGAATTTTGAGTTGTGACTGGGAGATAAATGGCTCGGTGTGACAGAAGAGTGTCTGTAGGGGGGTAGCGAGGCCTGTTGGGCTGAATGTAGAAAAATTCGCAGGCTACAGGCTTAAATTTTGCGACGTGTTGGACATCGTGGCCATTCGGTAAGTGTTAGGTAGGCTAACGGGGTAGCTCAAGGTAACTTCGAAGGAGTTATCCGGGTTTTGTAGGAGAAGATATTGATGTTTTGTGGCATCCCCCGGGTGCGAGGGATGGGATTGCCGGGTGGTCCCCGGGGTGGATTTTAGCGAATCGCTAGGGGAACTAATGAGATAAAATACCAACGCTTATGGTACGTTTATACGGTTAGCAAGGCTTGGCAAGCGTGAGGATGATGATGCTGCACCCGATGGCGTTGCGGAAATGGATGCAGATGCGTTTGGATACAATGCAGACCTGTCAGATGACGAACGTAACGCTTCCTCCAATGATAAAGATTCATTGAATATTCATACAGATGCATTGTATTTAATTGTTTTTAGATAAATTTCAAATAAAATTGAGTACTTTTAGTTCATACAGAAATCTATGTTTACTTAAGTTTTTACACACACACACACGTGTTTTAATTTAGTAATTTATTTTATTTTGTATAATAATACTAATAATAATGTATAATAAACTTAATGATTTCATCATTAAAGTTTAATTATAATTTAGATAACCTATAAATACGCATTTTTTACAAAAATGGAAGTAATTTGATACATTTTATCCGTCATATTATTTCACTCTTTTTAAACTTGAAAATTTACCCGTCATAAAAGCTACACTTCAGAAGTGCCATTCCTGGAATTAAAGGCGTGGAATAACGTTGTCCATCAGCCCCCAAAGTCTCATCTTGGGGCCGATGATGTATGCAAAACCACTCTCGGCTCCCATTCTATATATTAATTTTATTAAATTAATATCTAAAATAAAAAAATAATAATAAAAATTGTATTGTACCAACTCTTACTTTGTGAAAGTCTATCGCATTGAAAACACAAACCAAAATATCAACAATTTATTTAAAAAGTTTACTTTTATACTATTGACCGTGGTTTTAAGTAAAGCTATAATTAGATGTTGCTTCAGTCGTTATGTCTTCTAAGCTCTTTCAGATGTCTTTTATTATTTTCACTGTGCACGTTCTGCTACCCTATGCTTATGTATCTTTCTCCAGCCCATTTGCTTCTTTTCCTTTATAAGCTAGTATGTTTACCTTTTTTGTAATTTTTGGTTCTTGTTTGGCTATCATTAAGCTTGTGTTCGCTGCTATATAACCATAGCAATCGGGAATCTGTTGTTTCTTAGAACATGATTAATTTTATGTTTAATTTTTCCATCCATTGTATTTTGTGTTTGCTATGGTTTATTTACGATAAAAGACAAAACAGAATATTGTGATGTTGCCAAGCTGTCGTTATTTTCTTTACTTAACGAAAACTAGAAAAGTCAATCTGACAGTTCTTCTTTTTTATTGGTTTGTGCCTCGTAGGGCGTAGATCAAAAATATTTAGTTAAAAATAAAAGGCTAGTATAATAGGCTTGATTTATTTAATATGAGCTTATATTTATAAAATACTATGAATAAGATACAAGAAACAGTAATCAAACATTCTATATTCGAATTTACATTAAATTATTTTACATAGAAGGGGGATAAATGTGATTTGTTACTAAAAGGAATACAAGCTGTGAAAATTTAAATGTTTTTTAAACAATATTTAATAATTAGCATTTCTTGACATTTACTGTTCAGTTACTTGGGCATTTTAATGCGTTTAATTACACACTGCAGATTTACCTTAATAATTAGTTATGAAAATAACTGTTTTTTTAATCTTAAAGAAACAATGAATTTAAAAGTATCCGAAAAATCTGCAAATACTAAGACGATGATAAAATGTCAATAAACGTCAAAACAAACTGGGAAATTTTACCATTGGATTTGACAACGACTTGTCAACCCGTAGATTGTAAATCTATATCTATAGATATACTAATTCGTATATCTATCAACGTTACTGTAACTTTCAGTACAACCCACATGTAATATCCAGTGATTTTAAGACTAATTTCCATTGAATTAAAACAAAATTGTATATTCGCAGTTAGCTACTTGCGGTCAAGTATTTCTTGGATGCTCTGATATTCGGAATATTCGGATATGGAATAAATTCCTAATACATCCTGATATGACAGATACAGATAGTACCTGTCGACAATGCATTTTGATCGTTGATTACCTTGTAGGGCTGTGATAGGCATATCCTAGTGAAATCGAAAACTGAGCCAATTAACCTGACTTGGCAAACATTATGTAAACAGAATGCTGGTTTAATTGTGCCTCCTCCCTTTTTATTTTGAAATTATAAGGGGATGTTTTTTACAAATACAAAAGTTCTTGATTACTAATTTTTTTAAATACGTTAATAAAGTTTTCAATAAAAAATTACCGTCAAAAATGAGTTTAAGTTGTTTTATTTTTAGTGTATTCTACATTAGTTATCCCACTGTATTTTAGGTCAATCAGAAAATTCGTCAAATTTTGAATTTTAAGTGTAAAGTGACGCCAAAAAACTATATTTGTGTCAGGTAAAAAATTGATACCTACGAAAATAATTGTATAAGTTGTGATTTTTTTTCGTATAATAAACTATAATAATTGTTAACAATATTGTTCCTTTTTTTTAGAAATAAAACAAGAATTTATTTTTTTACTTATCCATTTCGATAAATACTTATCCAAACTATATCATGTACAAAAAAAATGTTTATAGAGACAATCTGAAAACAACGTTTTAAATAAATTTGCTCCACAAAAGCATTCGTGCACTTCGTGCAACAATGCTACGAAACATTTTTTTCGATTATTTTCGAATTTTTTTTTACACCAGTACATGTATGCTACCAAGGTTAATTGAAAAAGATCAACAGGAACCAAAAGTTGAACCAAAAATAAAAGAATTAGCTACATATCAAAATGTAAGTGAATGAAAAGTTTCTAATTTGTTTATATAGTCTTTCCAATATTTATTGCTAAAATCCATTTAAAAGTGTCATACAGACTACCAGTCTAGAGAGAGCTGGATTCCGACGATACATAGAAGCCTAGTAAACTAACTCACTCTGTATGACACTATTAAACGGATTTTAGCAATTAATATTGGAAATACTATACTAACTTATAGTCAAACACTGTAAAAATCAATTAAAATATTTTTTACATAACTCATTGTACACATGACTCTTCTTTAAAAATAATATTTCGCATATAATGCCTTAAAATGGTTAAAACAATAAGCTATTATGAATCAACTTTTTTCAAAACGAAATAGTAATATTGAAAAAATTAAGTATACATATACTTAAAACTATTATTTAAAAAAAAAATTTGTTTTTATGGAAAAGATGTCAGAATAACATTAGTAAAATTGTTTACGAAACAATTATTGTTTATTTATTGTTTATTTATTTTTGAAAATGCCAAAGAGTGCTTATTTCTTTTAATTAATTTAAATTGAAAGAAGAAATTAAAAATTAAAAGAAGAATTTCTTAGGTTGAATTTGAAGTTTACAATATTACTCATTATTTTCTGACATTGACATTTATTTTGACAGTGTTTACTTTGAGTTAATTTAGGGAAAAAAATAATACTTGTTTAATATTAATTAATGTTTATTCTTACATATACCAATATATTTTCTTTAAAATACATGAAATCTAATCAAAACAAATAATAATTCAATTTAACCAACTTACTACATAGTGTGACTTCCACGTTTGTCTCCTAGCTGCTAAAATTAAAAAACGATCTTGAGTTGCTATTATAGAGCGTTCTCGTCTTGCATGTTGCTCGGCTGGACTACTAGTTTCTATAAAACGGTTCCATAATCTACTGATGATTCTAGAAGCAGCCATCAGCTCAGCTCTTTTAGTTTTCCGCAGCCACCTCCAAGAAGACCTACAGCTCGATTCATTTCGTCTAAAGTTATTCTCCTTTCCATGATAAAACACAATAATTGGTATGTATTCACTGGACGATATTTTTATTAGAATGATCAAATTAGAAATTAATTTAAAATTTAAACAGTGTAGCATCTCTACATTTTCCATATCTCAGGATTGTTTTACTTCTTGCAACTTTTTTAAACGAACAGGTATATTTATCATTAGAAATTGAACTGCAATTTAATACATACAGAAATTAATTCTAACTAATTCATTGGTTTTTAAAATTATCCCTAGACTAATAAAAAACTAACTTAAAATAAAAAAAAAAATTTATATCACAATGACGGCCGTTTCGATTTTCATACATTAACGTTGAACCGTTTTAGAGTAATGTTAAAAAAAATTATTTAAATTTTTAACTTTATCACCCTGTAACTTTTTTTGTGTGCACTATTTTATATAGGTAAGTGTGGTTAAATCAACAAATTTTTGACCCCATAAACTGTGGTATAATTTTTGACCATTCTTTTCGGGACACCCTGTATAACTTTATAGCGACTAAGGTTTGTCGGATTTTTTTCACATTCAATAAATATGGTTTTTATATTATAGAACTTTCAAATTAATTATCACATTTTGATGATTTTATCATCTTATATTATTAAATTATCCAAACTGCATATAAATGGTCTAATATACAAAATTTATTGTCTAATCTAACAATAGTTTTAGTATTTCCGGTAACGGATTTTAATGCAAAGGTGTTAAATTAAGAAGATAAAGAAAACCGTTTTAATTTATTTTTCACTATAAAAAAATTTTACTTTTTATGAATATGAATACCCACTCTGTTTACCAATTTTCTGGTTTAGTAAGCAATAAGTTAGAATTTTATTTAAGTCATCATTTTTTTTGTTTGTGTTGCATTTCAGTGCTGAAAAGTATTCCCCAAGGTGACTCATGAGGACAAATGGGACATTTATAGATGGATTTATGCTTATATTGTGTTACTTAATCCCTTGTTATAAGATAATTCGTGTTGAATTCAATATACACGCAATATTTTCTATGTTACACCAGTTTTGTTTTAAACATAATATTATATTAATGATGCTAATACAGTTAAAACATTTGGAAAATGTGTGTTTATACTTTTTAAATAGGAGTATAAATTAAATGAAGGAATTGATTTATTTTCTCATTAAACAATGTCAATTAATTATCAACTCACAGTTTTCACATTATACAGCTTCGAGTCCCATTAATTTTTAATAATCGATAATAATCAACAAATGCATAGCAAAAAATGTAAGTACTTAAGCACTCATTCTTGAGGAATTATCTATTGATTGTGCTTAATAATTACAACATTTATTCTGGTACATAATAAATTAAGTAATTCAATTCAAACGGTTTTTACTTTTTACTGTAATCGATAATTTGGTTGACCGCCATAATGGATTTAATATTTATAGTTAACTTTGTTCTTCTCGTTAACCCCTTTTATTTGATACCCATATCATAGTGACAAAATGCATAAACCACAATTTTGTAGCTATGATCATCTCGGATTTTATTTTTGTTCATAGTTAACTATGTTTTACAAGTCGAGCCCTTTCATTTGATACCCATATTAAGGTAGTCGTGGCAAAATTTGTAAACCGCCATTTTGGTGCGGCAGAATTTACAATGACACATATTTTATTTAATTGCGAATTGTACCCAGAACTAAAGGTGTGTACCAAACTTCAGATCAGTTTAACATGAAGGGGGTTAAATTTTAATCTCTATATTTTACCCAAACAAACAAATATATAGAGCTAAAAAATGCTGTTTAATTTAACATGCAAATATACACTATTAATTATGCAGCATCCGATTATGCACGGAAGTTGACAATAATTGTAATCTAAATATATTTATTTAAATAAGAAATAATACTGAATAAGATTAAAAAGCGTTGCAAAGACTAACACTATTTAATATTTAGGTTTTTACGAAAAAAGTGGTTGTTGTGAGTCAACCGTAACAGATCACTTAGTATGACATAGTTTTATTCGATTTAAATCGAACTATAACAACGCACAATACTAAACAAAAACAGGATTAAAAAGAAGAACTATCAAATGTTATGTACTACGAGGGTTGCCTTTTATATTTCGGGATGTGGCAACCCTGGTGTTGCAATCTGGGAACTGACAGTTAAGTTGGCCATTTTTGAGGTTATACGTATTCAGAACGTTTTGACATAAGAGGGCTATTTGTGTTGTATTTTTTCGCTTTTAAAACTTTCGACGTGGATTAACTCAGCAACAGTGCATGGATGAACTTAATTCACTATTTACCGATAAAGCTCCATTAAGGACCAGTGTCTATCGATGGTATGGTGAATAAAATCGTGGCCGTAGTTCACTCCAAGACGAATTTCGTGCAGGTCGTCGAACATCAGTTGTTGTTCCGACAACCATTGATGCTGTGCGCGAACTGATATTACAAGATCGTCATGTGATCTATCGTGAGATTGAGGCAAACTTAGGCATTAGTGAGACCAGCATCATTCAATATTGCATAAATATTTGACGGTCAAAAAAATTTGTTCGCGTTGGATCCCACACAATTTGTCAATCGCTCAAAAAAAGGCTCGTGACGATTGGTCGAAGGAAATGCTCAAAAAATACGATCGCGGTGCTTCGAAACGCGTCTATGACACCGTGACAGGTGATGAATCGTGGATTTAGGCGTATGAGCCCGAAAGTAAACAGTAGCCTACTGTATGTGTGTTTCAAGATGAGCCCAATCCAACAAAAGTTGTTCGCGCACGAAGCACTTCCAAGCAAGTAAATGTCGGCTGTTTTTTCGGAAAAACTGGACATGTTCCAACCGTACTACTATTACAACGCGGAAGTCAATTCTGAGTGGTACACAACCATTTGTTTGTCAGTTGTCTTCCAAGAAATCAGGAAAACCAACCGCCGGATCAATCTTCACCACGACAATGCGAGCTCCCACACATCGTCTCAAACAACTGCATTTTTGAGCACCCAAAACATCGATTTGATGAGTCGTCTGCCGTATAGTCCTGATTTGGCACTGAATGACTTCTTTTTATTCCCGTATGTAAAAAAACAAACTGATAGTTTAACATTTTTCGACACCTGAAGAAGCGGTTGCTGCATTCAGAATGATGCATGTTTTGAAGATACCTCGATCAGAGTGGCAGAAGTGCTTCGACAAATGGTTCAAACGCATGCAAAAGTATATAGATTTTCATGGGGAATATTTTGAAAAAACAATAAAGTGATTTTCGATTATTAATATTTGTTTTTGTTCTCTAATCCCGAAATATAAAAGGCAACCCTCGTATATTGAAAATAACGACCGTTACAACTTGATAGTGACAAAGTCCAGGGCCCCTTATTCTTCACTGGGGGAGTAGTAGAGCTTGGTTACTTTGTCATTGCAGTGAAAAATACAAAATATATCTGTTTGGAAGCTTCACTCCTTTGATCAAGTATACTGGCCCAGGAACAATTCATTTAGTGAAATTTTCTATATTTCTCTTAGTATAACTCAAGATAGTCAAAATATATTGGTATTTAACTCAAAAAGATATCCTAAGGGTAGGTATTTTTAGAAGATCTAGCTGAACATTCAGCCTGAACTTGTCACTGTTGATCTGGACTGAAACTAAATTTCCGAATTGGATTATTTTAGTTGGTATAAACAACAACTAAAGCTGACAAAAATTCACATTGTCATGATTCAAATTGGAATTCATTCTTATTTTGCATTTGTTTAATACTGCTGGTGTTTTTGTTTAACACAGTTTCTAATTTATTTTAGAAATAGTATAAACAAAATCGTACAAAAATCTAAAACAGGCTAACCGATTAAAGAGTTTTCCTACGACCACATATGAAAGTGCTAGATTGCACACTTATTTGTACTTAAGAAAGTAGCTAATATCAATACACGTATTGAAAAGTAAATATCAATACACGTATTGAAAAGTAAAAAAATATGATGATCTGTGACATTTACGTCAAATTTATCAATAGTAAAAACACATAAATGTCAAAGCAAGGACCATTTAATTTTTTTTTAAATCTTCCTTGTGTCAAATATTGTATTGTAATTGCCAATACAAATTTTTCTGTATAAAGTAAGAATAAAGAAAAAAGTTTCTTATAGGTTTTTAAATTTTTAAAAAATAAACAAAGTTTTATTCAGTATTATTATTTTTATAAAAACACTTTTAGAAAGAAGAACAGTTTATTCTTCTTTTTTATATTGTGTTTATGTTCCGTGCATGTGTCGAATGTGGATTTTTGAAGTTATGTTTGTGTTTCTGTTCACAATTATCTTTGTGTCTATTATTATTATATTACTTTTCAATTAATTTCACCGACTGACCATTTTACTTTTAATTTTTATAGAGCCCACAAAAAAATTAAAATGTCATTTAGCTAATAAAGAATTTTGATGTGAATTCCTGAGAAAGGTGGTTATTTGATTTTAATTAATTATATTTCCATGCAATATATAAACTCGTTTAAATCCTAATTTTTAACATGACTAACAATTAAAATAAATTTTATAAATAAATTTAAAATATTTATTATAATAAGAAATATTGGGGTCGTAGGAAAAATCGTGTACACAACGCGTTGGAAAGTGTATTTCTTGCACTCGTTACGTTTCCGCACTCGCCCTACGCGGCTCGTGCTAAACTTCACTTGTGCGTAATACTTCACTTTCCACACTCGTTATGTAATATACTATTTTAGATTATGTATCTTATATGAATTATAATTTATGCCATATGTTATAGATGAAAATAAAAACGCCCATTGCATTTTATGTGGCAAGAGAAAAGTGAAAAACTACATTATGTTCTTAGTTTTTTTGGATAAGATGAATAATAAATAATTATTAACGGTAGTCCAAAACGTTATCATTCGATATATTATATTGAAACCTTCTGCCAAACATATTTCTGTAGGTGAATGGGAAAATGTATTTTGAATAAAAAACTTCAAAGTTTTTTAATAAGTGTGTACTAATTAAACTGTAAATATTGAAACTAAGCGCTTTCGGCTTACAAAGCCATCATCAGAGTTTCTCGTCAAAAAAGATAAAAACCACTAAGAAGAAATGTATAAAACGTACAAAACATCACAGAAACCAGATAAACCAACACAAATAAATAAGTAAAAACTAACAAATTACATGAAATGGTGAACACAACAATGTAAAAATTGAAATTAACCTTAATACCACCTCAAAATTAAACCTTAATTTTAATTAAACCTTAATTAACCTCAAAATTAACCTTAATTCCACCTCAAAATTAAACCTTAATTTTAATTTTTACATTGTTGTGTCCACCTTTTCATGTAATTTGTTAGTTTTTACTTATTTATTTGTGTTGGTTTGTCTGGTTTCTGTGATGTTTTGTACGTTTTATACATTTCTTCTTAGTGGTTTTCATCTTTTTTGACGAGAAACTCTGATGTTTCAATATTTACAGTTTAATTAATACACAATTATTAAAAAAAATTTAAAGTTTTTAATTTAAAATATATTTTCCCATTCACCTACATTTTTAGAAAGTGTGTACAAAGTCTACAGTTTTGAATAAAAAATATTTCTTATTAAAATCCATTGCGTTATTTGAGGAGCATAAATACAGAGATGACTATGGTAGAATTCTGATCATTGCCTATAAGCTACAGAACCTGTAAGGTATTGGGTTTGCCATGTTTATTTTTACACATTTTTGCTTAAAGACTGCTGCTCAGAACCTATTAGTTTTGCTTTGTATTAAAGATTTCTGTAGCATTTCAGATTAAGAAGGCAAGATCATTATGATTTATTTTATTTTTGGTTGAAAATTGTATTAGCTAGCATATCCAAAAAGTTATGAAGAAAGTTTGGTTTAGTATTTTTTAACGCAGATAACATCAAATCATTAAAACAACAATTTATTCAGAAACATTTTAAAAATCCAAATCTAATAAAATAAATATATAAGTCTGTTTTAAAATAAATCTGTTTTTTTGTAAACACTGGAGTAATTTGAAAAAATTTATATATAATATGATAAAATAGATATAGAGATAATATATGACATCTAGAAAATCTGCTATAGCGAATGTTGTTTGATACCATCCTTATCCTTAAGCATGTCGATTTTTAATATTACTTCCTTTTACAAGAAAATATATAGAAGGATATAATTTAAGATAAGGAAGTAGTGACATTTTTAATTCTATAAAAATTAATTGATTCCAAAAAGGTATGATGTTCTTTCTTAGGTGTATGGGTTTCTAATTATTAGTAATTATAAGAATTTAAAGTAATCCAGTAATTGATACATAACTATCATAAATGTTTTAACTATAATAGCCCTTGTCTCAAACTCTGCACAAATTCTTATTGAACCTTGTTTATGGTTCCTATTAAAGTATTGTTTAATTCTATTCGAATTATTATTTTTAATTATTTAATATGTGCTGATTATTATACGTTCACTTCTTTCATTCCACCTGTTCGGATAAGTTTCTTCTTGGTACCTTCCAACATCTATAGCATAATGTGAAGGCGCACCATTCTGATGAAACCAAAAACTTTTATCAAAACTTTTAGGATTTTTTCTACTGGGAAATTCTTTAAAGCATGTACGAGAACCCCCTTAAAAACTGAATTTAAATTTCGAAAAAGGGTCCGATTATTCTATTTCTTACAATGCCAGCCCAGTTTTGCCAATTTTGCCCAGTATTTACAGTTGTGACAGTTGACCTCGCTCCTAACCTTTTGAATATACGTGTGCGCCACTTCTTCATTAGTAGGTACTCGTAAGTCATCTAATATTGTATCATAATTTACAGAGGAATTACCTGATTTATTTTCAACCGTACTAGTTTTCGACATTTCTTCTCAATCTCACTGGATTATGGGTGTTTCAGAATATTTATTATTAAATATTCCATTTGATTTCGCGATAATATGTCCTACCTAATGAAAATAGTATATTGTGCAACAAGTGTGGATACGATGTCCATATCGCACAAGAATGTAAGTTGGGCACGACGCCGAAGGCGGAGTGCTCAATCATTCGCGTGCGATATGGACAATCCACACGAGTTGGACAGAATATTTTTTCTATGGCTCACTAAGAAAATAATAATAAAATATTAATGATTTTATTTAAATTTGCAATAAACAAAAACAAAACTAATTTAATTTAAATTATTTATTTTTAACAATAAAATTACAATTGTGAAAAGTACAATTTGAATATGTTATGTTTTCCCTGACAAATTTTTTTAATTCTTGACGTCTGCACCCACCAGATATATCAAATATTAGTACTATCTAAAATTTGAAGAAAAATTAAAAATTTGTATTTGGTACTTACTGGAATTTTAACTAACTTTTGTTAATAAATATACTTCATCCGGAGCTTTTAAAAGAAATTCTTTTATTTGTTCTGGCGTTAGTATTTTTGACTTTTTCGATTTATAATTTGAAGATTGTAATTTTAAAAAGCTTCGTAACTTAGGATAAGATGATATGCCAATGTTATTTTTTATAATTATCATTGTTTTTAGCATTGAGTATGTTGTCCAGAGAGTATAGGGGTTTAATTTCTGTTGATAATTGTTTAAAATATGCTGTTAAAACGTTTTTGGACACGCTTTTTATTTTATTTTTCAAGAACCATTCCATAAACTTTTTATGACAAAGTTCATATTTTTCTTTAGATTTTTGTGGTAATAACGATTCGTATGTTTCTTTTGCAACAATTTCAATAAATGGTGGAGTACCATTTATTGCTTCTTCATCACTATCACTATCACTCAAATTTATTAAAAAACCTATATTATTAAATACCGCAATATTTTAAAATTTTTGACAATTATTTTGACAGCAGTGACAGCTTAATTTTTAGTAAGGAATAGTTGGCGAACTATTAAATAAGGCATGTTATTGGTCGAAATAAATGAGTAAATATTAAATTATAAACTCCAATTGGTCAACATAATATCCGCACGAGAATGGATATGAATTCATATTCGTACAGTTGACCGATATTTGCTTTCTTCTACTGATGTTATGCGAAATACAATGCAACGACTTTTTTCCAAAAACCTCTAGCAGAAAATTTTGATTATTAATTGTGATTAGGATTTATGTCATTAAGATGAAGTAAGCATCTTATTACCAGAAATTTATTAAAATATTGTTAAAAAAGTTATTATTGCCAACAGGCATAACAAAAATCGTTTCATTTTTTATTCTATTTAAATGTTGTTACTTGACAGAGACCACTCATTAGATATTTTTTTACAGTATAGATAAAATTAGCATGTTATATCAGTTTGCAAAGTTTAATTTAAAATGAAAAATTATCTTACATTTAAAACATTTTGTTCTGTGTACTCTGTTACCTAGTTACATGCTAATTTTAATCAACCGACCTAAAAGTAAACTTCGTAACTAAGCAAAACATGAATAAAAATGAATAAAATATTTGCTGCAATGTTAAAAAAATACCTATTTGAGTTTTTTTTAATTTTATACTCATTTCCTGATGTTTGTTTCGCAACCCATTGTAATATACCTACAATATAATAAGTTTAGAAAATTATTCCATTACAAGTAATTCAAAATAAAATTTTGATTATTCAGTACACGTTGATATAAGTATATTAGTTTTAAGTGGCAGAGCACAGAGGTTTGGATCGAAAGACCGGTTTTATATAAAGTAATGACGTGAGGCTATCTGCCTCTTGGGAACAAAAGTAGACGAAGTGTGGACTGCGGGGCGCGCGCGGTTTTATCCACAGCGTGATCTTAATGATGACTGCGCAAGCCCGTATTCTGTTGGTTAGTTGTGCGAGTTGGGCCAGTTCCGAGTTCTGCCACCCGGTAGTCTGAAGTGTGAGGTTGTGGAATGTAGATGTATTAGTGAATGTGTAAGCTGAGAGTAGTTAAGAACCGAATTAAATGAAAAGTAAAAATGAGCGTAAGCGAAGAAAGTGACGACAACGATTTTGGTAAAAACAAAATGCAAAAAAGATCGTTAGAAACAAAATTGTCGAATATTTTACCTGTGGATACCGAAAACTACATGTTACGGGGAATTGGCCGGCCGGCCTCTTTGACTGTTGTATCAGCTGAGGGTACGTACTCTGATGGGGAAACTAATCATCAGGGAACTAGCTCTATGGGACAAAACTGTAAACCTCGTGATAGAGAACTTTATTGGGGCTATGGTACCAACGAAGTTGGTGCCGAATTTTGCTGCGCTCGAATCGTTTCTTTCCACAACCTCTTGTGCTCATGTGAGTTAACTTGTTGTTGTAATTGTGTTCCTTTATGTACTTCAGATTGTCACGCTTGCTTCCACAACTTTTGCCTCAAGTTCAACCTTCAGTATGTGTGCCAGAAGGACAATGCTGCCCTCCCTCCAGTTACCTTAGACTATGACAAGGTAAGTTTTTTATTATTTTTGTCAAAAAACTTTTCCAAGAGCGAATTTCTCAAAACTACTCCAACTGATCATGTTAAAAGTCATAATAATTAAAAGTTTACACATTTCACAAGTATTTGTAGAAGTATATACGTTTGTTTTATTCTAAATTTATATACATATTTGGTTTTTAAACTAAATAAGAAATTTTAACATTTGACATTATTTACACCCCTTACCTATATTCCTTTTTTCTTTTTTCCCTTTTTTTAAAGATTGCCAGTATAAAATAAACTACACTGGTACAGGCAGCATAATGTAAACAAGTAATGTTACTATTACTTTTGTTATAATATACCTACTTACATATTTAAAAAATAATACAAAAACAGGGGTAGTTTTGAGCTTTGTCCGCCATCTTGGTAAACATTTTAAAAATCCTTTTGTTTTTATCTTATAATATGTATATATATTATCTTCTTAAATTATTTTAAATTTTTTATTATTTATTTAATATCTTAGAACCACAGTGATAGATAATCGTTAAATACCTCCCTTGCTAGATACTTGCATTGCTGAAACCTTTGTTTGCTGTGAGGGTGAAAATCGAAAGTTGCTTGCCTACCTAGGTCGTTTGATAACAGCTGATGCGAGGTTATATAATTTTGTTGTCGGAATTTTTTAGTTATCGTTTCCTGCTTAGTATATTGTATTTTATTTTTAAATGCACTAGAAGAGATGAATTAAAAATAGGTTTTAGTTAGTTAAAGTACCTAATTATTATTTTATTTAAAATCAAAGTGTGGTTATAATTATAAAAACGAGAGCATTGGCTCTGTATTATGATCACTGTTAAAAAAACTATTTTTTGTATAATTTCTCCTAACATCGGTTACTCTAGCTTTTAAAAAATTTTGTCGAAAAACAAAATTAAATAAAAACCGATATACCGTTAAATTTCCATATTTTAGTATTTTATAGGAAAAAATAGTATGTCAGTGATAATAACAGTTTGAATAATTTTATTACATTTTACGTTTTGTGAAAAAATGTATTTTATTTTTGCTGTTTTATTAATTTATATTTTTAATTAGTACTAAAAGTTAACTAATATATTTATAACTGATTGTCCAGTTCATTTTATTTATTTTGTTTTTGCATTATTCTAGTTTTTATGTATTTCCATGATTCATTTGTATAAAAGTTATTTCGATAATTTTATTAAAATCTCAATTGAATTTTTATAACATGTTATACTACATAAAATGTTTGGTTGGAAAAATTACATAGTAAGTTTGGTATAATTGAAACCAATTGTAATTGCTCTTATGCATCTAAAAATAAAGTGATTTTATTTCAGTTTCTCGCTATGAAAATGCCAAGGTATTACATTCTTTAATCAAATATATTTTCAAACATTTCTTTAGTTAGACTGGTGTTCTTTGTACAAAGATTACCTAACAGCAAATAATATATACAATTTTAAGCAAAACTTTATTTTTAATATTTCATTTAAAAAGCACACATATCTGTTTCTACTGTTAAGTTATGTCATCGCTAATCAAGGACCTTCCCTAATTTTTTTTCACTATTTGCATAGGTTTTTTAGTAATAGTTCTTAAAGGTAGGTAGTTATTTTAAACCGTTTAAATATGTTTTGCAATAAATCAATTTTATTTTAAATTAATGATTTAAAAATAATCCTAGTGGAGTACGCAAAACAATTTAAAATAGTTTTATAATAAATCGTAATAAATGTTTGGTTGTTCAAGAGATTCTAAACGTGCTGGTAGTAATTCAAACTTTGTTCATATTCGCCTCTTAAAACAGCTTCAAACAACAAGTATAATTACCTAGTAGTTTCCTTTACTCTGTGGATACCTGAATTAATGCATTTAGAGACTTATTATTTACTTGTACTTGAAATTAATCAGTTATATAATAGTTAATCTTAGTTAAACTAAGTCAAATTAAAGGTTAACAATTAATTTAAAAACCAAAAATGTGATTTAAATAAATATTAATTTCATATTCTTTTTATTAAAACAAACGAAACATTTGTACTTATTTTTGAATATTTTTTTAGCTTAAGTGTCATTTATATAATCAATATTAATACTGTATAAACACAAATTCATATGTTGCATATTTATAGTACGGATGGTAGGTGTTTTATATAATGACCTTGACTGCGAAGAATGTTGTGAAGCCGGTTAAAACCTGTCATTGTTGCCACTGTAGAAATAAATTTTAGGCTGCGACCCTCTAAACCCTCACAATTTTCTAATATAGCTAGATCATTAAGCCCTTTTACAGCTTTTATGTTCTTCAGATACCATTTTACGACCAGAGTTTGGGTAAAGAATTGGGTTTTAGATCAATGCTTATCTGGTTTCTATTAACTTCTTTTAAATACGCGCTCCTCATTTCCATATTTAACAGAGTATGAAAAAAATAGTATATTTAACTTTTATTATTTGCTACATCTTTTGTTCTCATTATAAAATATTCGCTGTAAAGTTAGATATTTTAAAAGCTTTTTTATACGTAATAACACAATTCATATGGTAGGTTTCCGGTTGCCTTTATAGTTTATACAAACTCTCCCCTACTCCCTTAGCTTTTGACAAGTTTCACATTAAATACATGTTTTTGACATAAAGCAATGTAGTTGTTAATTTAGTAAATGCAAGATTATTATTTCATTACCTAAATTATTAATGATGATAATACAAAAAAATATCAACTAAACTTCGTTTTTTTTTTAAATTATTTTTATTATAGTTGTATTTATTTTATTATGTTTGTTATAGTTTCCAGTTTTTCAAACTCAATTCAGATTTTAAATTTCGCATAACATTAAATTGTACAATTTCTGATGAAAAGTGTATGGAATGGAATTATAAATTAATTAATTTTACCAAAGCTTTTTTCAAACGTTATTAGTGAGACAAAATTTGAAGTATCTACCATAATTATCAAATTCCTTTTATTACAACCTTATGTAGCTGAACTATTTTTTTTTTCTTCACAACTTACTTGTTTTTAAAACTAAGCAACAACAAGATAACAGCACCTACACTTGCTTTGAAGGAAAAAGCAGTTTTCATCATCATACTCAATTCGCTCACTCATAAGCAGAGTTGGCTGCCCAGTGGGTAACCCTCTTAAAAAAACACGAAGGGCATTTTAAAAGTGGGTTTTTTGAATAGTATTTTTTTAGTTAAAATTCCTTGTATTTCGTAAAAAATAAAACATTCAAAATACGTAAGTATGCAAAAGCTATAACTGCTTCGATGTAATAAAAATACGTGTTTGAGTTCCCCTGGCGATTTCTGTATTTTACCTTTTGGCATGTCGTATTTTATAGTTTTCTAATTGTAAAGAACAATGTATATAGTATAAATACTTAATTTTTCTTATGAATAGTATTTTTTTAGAGTTTTTTTTTACTAAAATGTATAGAATTAATAATAAAATTATAAAAACCCAGTAAAACCCACTTATAAAATCCAAAAGCCCAATGGGGTGGTTTTTAAATACAAAACCCGGGTTTTTCTCCAACTCCTCTCTTAAGCATCTATCTCTTTTTATTTTCTAGATATTACCTTTTAATACCTAGGTATTAACCCAATAATTCCTAATATCAGCAACTAATGCCCAATATTACGCAAATAACACTTAATATCACCCAAATAATACCTAATATCACCAACTAATACCCAATATTACGCAAATAATACTTAATATTACCCAAATAATACCTAATATCACCAACTAATACCCAATATTACCCAAATAATACTTAATATTACCCAAATAATACCTGATATCACCAACTAATACCCAATAATATCTAATATTACCTTTAATACCCGATTACGTAGATTGAAAAGTCCCCCGAGTAAATGTCATCTTTAATATATTTTTAATACAACATAAAAAAACTTAATTCATATTATATCCATTAATAGTTGGTAAAGAGCCTAAAGAATATATATAAAAACTTTTTTATATATAAATACCCCATTTTAAAAATCTTGAAAGGTGAAAATCATTGTTTAAAACGAAATATTTGCAAAAGGTTGGTATACTGAATAGAGTAATGCATTAATTGTATGTTTGCGTATAAATAAATTTACATATATGTAAAGGTAGATTATTTGCTGACTAATTAGGTATTAAACCACGAATATTGGAATATGCAGCAATTAAAAAAATTAACTCTCCATAGTTTTTACCGAGCTTTCGGAAAATTAAAATAAATATTCCGTAAGCTGCGTAAAAAGTATAAAGCTTGCTTTTTTTTCGTTGCTGCATAGCCCAATATCGAGCCCAATATTCCTGGTTTAATATATACATATGAAATTATTTGTTAGTTTGTATTTATCTTCATTAAAATTTTAGTTTTATTAAATAACACATTTTAAGTAAAGTTTAGAAAACAACTCTTATGGCAATTACAGTTGTTTCGAAAAATTATTTCATCGTCATATTGACAGAATAGGGGATATACTCGGGGATATATTACAATAAATAGTTAATTTTAGGTTTAACATATAAAGTATTAAAAGAAAATGCTATTATTGATCATGTTATTGATTAAGTATCTTTCATCAAAAATCACAAAAACTAGAAACGAATTTCAGTATAAACATTGTTTTATATACAATTAAATAAAAATTCACAGTAATATGTTAATTAAATTAAGAACCAAGTGACTAATATTGTATTCTTTGTTCTGTTTTGCAATTAAAAAATGTGAATTTTTGGTAAACTTTAAAGAATTGAAAAAATAATGTGGACATCAAATTTGCAGATTTATTTTTTTGATAAAGTTTACTTAGTTAGCTTGTAATTCTAAATTCTTACAGTTATTGATAAGATTTGGCAGAATTATGTTAAAAAGCTAATTATCTTGTTTAGAGGATAAAACTTCTTGCAACATATAACATATTTTTGACCTTGTCTGTGTATAAATCGTTTTAATAACGAGGAAATAAGAACGTAGGGATTCTAAAAAAGGGATCGGGGAGGGAAACACTCTATTTATAACTTGTTATAGAAATAATATTTCGGCGCATTCGCCAAAATTTAACAAGCAAAGGGTTAAATTTAATTTGCGGTTTTATATTGAATAATTTAAACATTTCGTGTGTGGTACAAATTTGCCTTTAATTAGTTTAAAATGTTATGTGTTCACTTTTTGAATAGACGAAAGTGGGGGTGCTAAAAAAAGCGCAGCGATATTTACAGCATTTTTTCACGTTATAAATAAATAATATAGATAAACTTTTTGTGATACAAATTAGCCTTTAATTGCTCTTTATTTTGATATAATTGAATTTGAATTCTAACAAAATGAGTGTGTTACCTTGAACCCATCCTAGCAACCCCCATTTTCAAGGCGGTTTTTCTCGATTATCGCGGTGGTACAAATTTTAATTATTGTGGTACAAATTAGCCTTTAATTAGCTCTTATTTATGGGCTACTTTATTTTTAATTTAGTCAATGTGGGGGTGCTAGCTGTCATTAACAATCATCATCAGATTGGAAATTATATTTATAAGTATGGCTTATCTATATATAAAATGAAGAATCAAAGCAAACTGATTTGTAAAAATTCATTTATTTCCTCATATTCTGAAGAAAACATATTTTTTATGCTAATAATAGATTAATCATTCTGTAGAGCGAGTTTAGTTAAGTACGATTTTGAAAATGTATCACCTCTCGGTAGATAAATTACCTATTAGTCCTTGGTATTAAAAATTACACTGCGTATTTGTTAAATTATAAAATAAAAAAAAGTTTTTTGACAACTTCCTTCCTAACCTTATCAACCGCATACAAAAATTCGTGATTATGAAATAGAAGTTTTCTATTTAATTGCGCATTATGTTTTTGAATGAACATGTTTATTACCTACATAAATTTATTTTATAAAATTACTTTATTAAGGTATGCGTTGTAGAAATTAGTATTCTTTACTCATAGTAGTTTAACGTTTTGTTACATAATATGCTCTGTTGAACTTTTGTCTTTGACTAACGATATGTTTTCAAATTTATTGAAATCAGTCATTTTAAAAAGAAATGTTTCAGGTAAAATTTGAACAATATAAAATTAATAAATTTAATAAGCCACAAATGTCATTGTCAATAGTCTTGTCATTAGATACTTCACTCATGTAGCCAACCATTTAAAACAAAAATTTGCTTGCGTAAAAATTACATTACGATACGCCGAGCGATACGCAAATGCATTTTATGATGAAGTGCAAAATATAAAAAAAATAATTATTTAATATTCAATAAAAAATTCAACTCTCCGCAAAAATAAATATCCAAAAAGGTTTTAAATCTTTAAACATTTTGGAAATGACAGTTATTTCAAACAAACAAAATATGAACATAAAATATTATTCGTGGATAGGTTGTTAAACAAAATAAAAAATTAAAATAAAACTATTCAGATCTACAACAAACTATAAAACTTAGTGTTTGTTTTGTCTTGTAGTGCTATAATCGCTTAGTATACCTAGTTATTGAAAGTAGTGTAGCACTGATTTATTTGTGACATAAAAACAGCTTAGTGAAAAAAGGGGAACTATAGACAGCATCCTTTATGTCGAACAATTAACTATTGTTAAATCTATTGTTTATTGTTCATCAGGGAGTCATAATGGTACAGAAATATGTTTTTAAATAACCCAACATCAAAAAAATAAAATGAAATGAAAGCGCGAACACACACTTTAATATTCACATAAGAAATCAGTTTGCTGAAAATTAGAAACCAATTTTAAAATAAAATTATTGTTATTATTTTCGTCACTGCTTAACTATTTTTTTCTATAAACGTGTTAAAAATGCCATTTTTAGCACTCCATAGAAGCCTTAAAAATGTCACTTTAAGGCACTGAGTTCCTTAAAATCGCTGTATGGCACTGAGTGCCTTAAAATGCTACTGCCGTCAAAAGTGAATTGTCAGATTTTGAAAGCAAACGTCAAAATATTTAGATTTTATTTATTAACATTAATATTAATATTAAAATTTACATAGCCAAGGAAGAATGATGATTCGTAAACAATTATATCAACAATGGTTGCTAAGGTCCGTAATATTCGATGCAATTTAAAATTATCTCCTTTGGATGTATTAATACAGATTTTTAAAATTTAATTCAAACTGTATAATTACTTTATTTGAACATTTGTAGAAAAAATATTGTTTGATATACGTGTTAAAAGTACCTTTTAAGGCACTCCTGTAAATTGCAGCTCATTCTGCAAACCTTCACATGCGTGCCTTAAAAATGTACTTTTAATACTAATATCATAAATAACTATTATGTAATATTTTATACGAAGAAGTTAAAAATAACCTCTAGTTGTAATGAACTAGCAACATTGTTGTGCATTTGAAATGCTGCACGGTGAAATAAATAACTAAAGCACCTGCTATTCTAAATATGTTATGAATTAGTAACAGAAATAATTAACAAACATTAAAAGGTAACTTACAACCTCTTTAAATTCCAGCTTTTATTTCTAAAAAAAGATGGTCTATTTTGATTATACATTGATTTATTCAATGATAATATTTTCACGAAATTCAAACTGGACAGTCTCATATTTCATACTAGAAGACTTATTTCTAGTAAAATCGATACAGAAATTATGTCAAACATGAAAATGCAGAAGTTAGTTTTGAAATTCATTTAACAATTTTTTAAAAACTTAAGATGATACAACAAGACTATGATTTTAATGAAACTCCTTAGTAACATCTTTTCTTATTGGATGAATTGATATATTTATTATTTGAAGCACATATGACTGTGAGACTAAAGTTAAATTGTTTAGAGAATTACAGAAGATTAAATATTCCTCGTCTATCTAATGTCATTAATATGTATAGAACTTTTTTTTTCCTTTGGTAGTCAAAACGCCCACGAATATGAATTAGAATAAAAGGTTTAGGCTTTGTATCTCCGGTAATGAAAATTTGAATTTAAAATGTAATAAACCAGCAATAAATTTGAAGTACTCCAAAAGTTAAACCTTTCTGAAATTCAGTTTACGTTTATGGTATAAAAGAATAATTGGAAGTGTAATAATTTTATCGTTTTATTTTCATATTTGATTCCGAAGGAAAACTAATGCCTTTGATAATGTTTAAGTTTATTTTATGTTCTTAATAATACTTAATTCTGTGAAGAAGTGTACAAAAAACAATCCGGAAGTTGTTTTTTATGTCTTGATAGAAATAACATTTCACTCATATCATACACAACTTTGCACCTACCGAATCTTACAGAGATATTTATTATACATTACCTAGCCTAGCCTAATTTTTACAAGCCTGAAGCGCCCCTTTGCCACCATCCCTGGTCCTCCTGAACCGGTCTATACAAATATCAGTTCTTCGGTTTAAAGAACACACTTGTTGTCTTGTTCCGCTTTATTATTCACAAGATCTAGAATTCTTTCGACTTCCAGATTTCTGAAGATGCCTTGGTTGCGAACGTAACAGGGTGCGTTCACTGCCTGTCGGATACATAGGTTTTGCTGGACTTGTACCATGTCCTGTTGGTTTTGCATGTTTGCCCCCAAGCCAGGGATGTGTATGTCAGGATCGGCATGATCACGGTCCGGATGAGCAGCAGTTTTGCGCAGTTGAAGGTCGCTGTTGCGTGTTTTGACTTTTGCTGTTTTAACTTTTGCTACTACCGTTTGGACATGCTCTTTGAAAGTTAGCCCTTTGTCTAGGGTGACTCCCAGGTACTTCGCCGTGGGACTCCATGGAACTCTCTGCTCACTGATTCTCACTTTTTGTGGTGTTGGTTGTCTTCTCTTTTGACACAGTATTGTCTGTGTCTTGTCTGCGTTGATTTTTATTTTCCATTTCTACAATGGTCGCTGCTTCTAGTAGATATATGTGGATACCAGGCGGGAGTGCGTACTTCGCGCTGATATTGCTGTGTCGTCAGCGTACAGGGATAACCTGGTGTTCATCGTTTTTGGTATATCCGCTGTGTAAATGGTGTACAGCAAGGGTGAAAGGACTGCTTGTGGCACCCCAGCTTCCAGTTTCGTGTATCCGGTGGTTGTGTTGTTGATCTTGACTTTGGAGAGCCTTCCATCAAGGAAGGATCCTAGTAGTTTTACTAGGGGTCTCGGGATGCCAAACTCGTCCATTTTGAAGAGTAGACCTTCATGCCACACTCTGTCGAACGCCTTACTAACGTCCAGTAGGTGGTGCTCTGTAGAGTGTTTATTATACATTTCACGTTTCGCACTGGAATGGAGATATGTTCGCGTGGACCAAGAGGAGAATAACTACAGCTAATAAAGTAGTAAAAAAAACAAGAATTCTATTAATATCAAAATTATTAATAAGGGTATAGAGATTGGTAACGTATAATAAATATCTCTGTAAGATTCCAACCGGGATACTAACAATTTACTTATTGCAAATTTTTTAGAGAATATCTAATATTGTTTGTTCATGTTCGGTTCCTGTATGTAAATTATATCAAAAATTGCAATTGCAAATAAGAATTATCAGCTTTGAGTTCCTCGCGTACACGTGTGCCTTGAATATCATAATGCGTAGTAATATGGTATAGGTTTACCAGATTCTCCGTTATATTTTATAAAATTTCATCCTTGGTCGGGAAATAAAATCGCATGACAAATTTACTTATTGCTTTTAAGTGTTTAATGTAATAAAAAACTATTAAATATTAAAAAGCGGTTTTTTATAATATAAAAACCTAACGATACACATTAATCTCTTTTAATTCTACAAATCTTTAAATTCAAACCTTCCCACATATTTTTTTTTATTAGGCATATATTATAAATAATAAGTGCTTAATACACACGTACTATTACTGGAATAGTAATATTTGTGAATAATCTTTTAACTACACTAGACATGTTTGTTTTATCAAGATAAATAAATACCAAGTAATCGATAGTTATTTCTAGAAATCAACTTAAATTCTAGGATTTAATATTCAGGAATTGTTAATAGTAGTTTTATTATTGTACAATTTGTTGTAGTGAATCTTTTAAAAATTATATACAAAACTTACAGTTAAGTTAATACATAGTATATAAATGTTATTCAAAAATCGAATTTAAACAGTTTCATTCCGGATTTTTTATTTTTTTATTAAAATTAATGTGTCTCAACAGCAATGGTTATTGACACAGGTACACATTTTATATGAATATACAATATAGTACAATCCTATTAATAAAAAACACATCAAGATTTATCTGAATTATATTAAACAGGCGTGTTATCTTTATAAAAAGTGAATTATATTTCTAAACTGCCTTAATGTGCTCAGTAGTTTTTTTTTTGTATTTTTTCGGTTGATGTTGTGTTGTAAGAGCCTTTTGGAGATGCGGACATTGTGCACAATGTCTGAGTATAGGTGGATTTTCGTTGGACATGAGTAAGCCTAGAATGGCCAATTCTCAGTCTCCAAAAACAACTAAAATTATTTACATCAGAGTGTAGATTTAGCAAACGTATTGCTTTTGTAGATCAGAGTGTCTGTCACTTCTTTTTTTATTTATTTACCATTAAAACCATGTATTTGTTCTTGATGTAATTACTTGCTCCAAAATGTTTCGACGAGTACCTAAAAATTGAATATTATGATAAATAAAATAAAAAACTTTTTTAAATAAATTTGGTCGATATAATCTCTTAAGTGTTTGCAAATCTTATCAATAGTATATCGAGTTACCTTGACTAATAGGTACCAATGCTTATCTTCCAGGTGCACTTTAAAAATATTACATATTCAGTATTTAAAATTCTTTTTCTGTTACTAACAATAAACGTTAAGTTTTAAAAAAATGTAAATATTATGATTGATTGCTATAAACACAATTTTTATTAAAATGGGTTTTGTATTTTGAGAAGAATATTGCTGTACAATTTTTAACACTAACTATTTAATGAGATAAAGATCCCTTAAAATTTATTGTTCTATATATTTATTCGATTGGAAATTCTCAATTTTTATATTTTGTGTAAATATGAACAAGCAGATGTTCAAGTTTTTTAAAAAGTTTATATTTTCTTATCAAATATTTTTTTATGTTAAATGATATATTTTATTTAAGATCAAGAACTTGGTGATAAACCATTATGAAAATGTTTTAATAATTTCTTTTTAAATCCCAAAGACTAGGAATATATTATTATATTTTTACTTTTTATTATTGCATGATTAACATTTATACTGGATTTTACACAATTAATTCTCAATAAATAAAAAAGATTTCAATTCGAGAAACATATTTTGTTCTGCTTCAAAAATAATTCAACATTAAAACGCCAGTAAACCTAAAAATTCTTTTAGTCCATTATAATTATAAAATAAATTCTAAAATATTAAATGAATGTACCTTTTCTCCCATATCAAAACCCGCAATACTAATTACATTAATTGAATCTCGATTTCATATTATACAAAATAATATATTGCTGTATTTATTTCATTAAAATCTTTATAGCTACAAGAAAAGTTATATTGAAATTGTTTGTAAAATACATTGTTAATAGTATTTGGTTTATAATAATTTTACTTTAAAGATTACCTGTTCGTAATAAATAAATAGTGCTACTATTGGATTAACACGAAAAATGTTTTAAGTGTTTTGGTTCGTAAGTAATACATATATTCAAATGTCAAAATTCAACGAACGAAAAGAAATACTATTAGAATTGAATGCCGTTTTAATTATGATTCATTGTGTTTAAAATTAGCAAGTCTGTCCAGTCATCAACTGCACTGGTGTATTTTGATTATTAATGATAAATCAATTTCATTTTACGATCCATACATTTTTTTTGATATCTTTAACATATAGGTTTTTAGTATTTTCACTTAAAGAAACTGAAGACACATGTTTAAAAAAAAAGCTACGATATAATATTAATTATTTATAATTGCAAAATGTATTTAAAATAACTGTAGGTTCCTGCTTAGATTTAGGCAGACTTACATTTAGGGACTTTTGAATACATTATAATATTATGAAATATGATTGCTTTGATATCAACATTATATACACCCCACAAAAATGATCGCATCAGTAGTATTTTAGGATTTTTTTAATATTTAATTTTAGTTTTTGGGGCAGTCTGTATATATGCCAACTTAAAAGGTATTTGTGGTTTCTTATCATGGACAAAAAACGATCGGAATTTTTTTAAGATAATTGCTCGAGAGTAGATTATTTTTGTCCTAGTATGCATTGAGATCGAAACGTCGTTAAGCGAAGAGTGTTACTGTTAAGTGAAAATTTAAATTTATTTTGTTAATATGGATGTGCCTGAACGTTTAACAAGACATGTGACTAATGAAGAAGCCGCTAGAATAATAGCGCTTATAGAAGATAGTGGCGTTATGGGCGTTCAACAAAGCATCACATCCAGAGTAGTTAATCGCTACCAAGAAACCGGACAGCTATCCGGAAGACTAGGTCAAGGCCGCAGAAGGGTAACTTCGGCTATAGATGACCGTTATTTGAGGTTAACGGGGTTATGAATTAGGCATACCACCGCTAGAACGCTGCAAGCAGATCTATTGGCTGCCCGTAATGTTCGAATAAGCCTAGAAACAGGTTTACGAGCCAGAGTGCAAGCTAGAGGTCCACGCCTTACCAGGCAACATTAAGTAGCACGATTACAATTTATTAGAGAACACGTTAATTGGAATATTCAGGATTGGTCCAATATTTTATTCACGGATGAATCAAGATTTTGCTTATATTCATCAGATAGGTGAACTTTCAGGTTAATTTTCGTCAAACTGAAAGCTTTGGTGGTGGCTCTATCATGGTTTGGAGAGGAATTTCTTTCGAGGGCCGCACGAAGTTAGTACCAATGAATGAGGGGAGAATAAATGCCGACAGGTACATAACCAATATCCTAGAACTCCATGTAGTGCCCTATATGCCCTATATCGGTGATACTTCTGTGAGAATGCAGGATAATGCTCGTCCAAACGTTGCTAAAGTTGTTCGACAGTACCTAGAAGAAATCGAAATAACCACCCTAAATTGGCCTGCAAGTAGTCCGGATCGTAATCCGATAGAACATATCTGGGACCATGGGAAATTCAGCAACATCCGACACCACTAAAAACATTAGACGATCTTCAAAATATTCTTTGTGACTTATGGGAAAACATGCCACAACAATACATGTACAGAACCTGTTCAGAAGCGTTCAAAGACGAATGGAAGCTGTAGTTAGAGCCAGGGGTGGTAGCACACGCTATTAGAATTTCATTAGCTGGTTTTAGTTCAAATAAAGTTGATTTTTTTGGTATACAAGTTTTGTACACATGTTTTGATATTTTTCTACGCTCTGCTATATTGAACTGATATTTACAATACATATTGCAAAAGTGGGGATTATTGGAGTTTTAATTATTTATAGTAAAAAAATTGTTTAAAAAAGAAAAAAATTTTAAATATTTTTAAAATAGTGATGCGATAATTTTTGTAGGGTGCATATAAGTTTGTTTAAAATTTATCCGGCCAACACCATCAGTAAGTACATTTTGATATTATTTTGTTTTATAATTGAAACTATTTATATGTCAAACTATTGCTTTTACTTTAAGGAGGATATATACATAAAAATTATTTTTCTACTTTTGGAGTAAATTCAGTTTATACAATTATTTAAAATTATGAGCTAACTATATATAGGAGACGGACTTACTTATCTTTTTGTAACCTTAAGCAACTTTTTTTATCAAAATGACCGCTAAACAACCCGATAAATTAAAGTTGACATGTTTAAAATGAATCTACTTGTTAATCATTCAGTATAATATTTAGAACAAATTGAAACCTTACATCAAAAACATCAAAAATAAATTGGGATTCAAAAACCATAGTATCCCAAGTGATTCAAGCTGAATGTGAATTTTATAATCAAAAACTAATGATGGTAATAAAAGAAAATTAATTATTTGCATCTATTATAGAAGTACTTTGGTGCAACTAACAAGCGAAATAAAAGGAAATACTTAATTTTATTTTGTTGGCAATTTTTAATTAAAAGAGGTATTGATATTATTTTGTTTATTTTCCCTCTCGTTATAATATACATTCAAATATTAAAAGTTAACATAATATTGCTCTATCCCGCTTTGGACATCCTGTATATCTACGATTAAATATGGTTGAGTAATTCATTTTTAAACATTTTCAAATGCGAGAATCGATTTCCATTTGTTATATGCCAAAGATGTTGATTAAGAAAGCTAGTTTTAAAAAAGCTGCGTTGCCAGATCTTCTACGTGCTTATTACTATTGGCACAGACTATATATTATTTGCGTTTTATTTATTATAACCGATAGAAACGGTGTAAAATTTATAATTTCTTCTCAGGTTTTTGTGCTAGACTTAAGTAAAATTTGCATTATGTAGGTATTTCGTTAGCATAAATTATAATTATTATAACATAGAAGCTGACTAGTACGTGTTTTTATAATGAAATGGAAAACAAGAACTTATTCTTGGGAACTCGCTTAATAATACAGAGTGGCGTGTTAAAACTAAGTTTTGTTGTACAATTAGAAATTAAGTCGTATATGAATAATATGAATGTAAAAACGTTTATGAATTGATACTACTTATATATAATATATTTTTTCTAAAATCTATATACTATATACCACTGTGAATATCTATAAGGTGCTAATAGGATGAACCGGTTTCAGTAACATTAGAAACGTGATCTACATTTTTCTGTTATTTTTACTGTCACTGTATTTCTGAAACCCTTTTAACTATGTACTTGATAGTTTGTCGGCTTGTTCTGTTTTTTAATTAGAAATGCATTTGTTGATTTATTTATTCATTTCAGTATAAATATGCCCTATTGAATCTTATATACTTTTTTACTTTTATTCTTATATTTTTTTGTTAAGTGTAAAAATGTACAAGTAGATCTGTAATATCTAAATATGTTTGAGACAAACAGAAAACCGTTCAAAAATCTGTCTTTTTTTATTCCACCAGTTGTTGTCTTTATAACATAAGACAACTGATTGGTTATTAAGAACCAATTGGTTGAACAATTAATGATCGGTTTTTCGTTGGGTTGAAAGTATTTTTCAGCTAATATTCTTGAATCGCCTGGTATGCATTCCAAAGTTCTATGACTTTTAAGATCATTTGATTATTTAAACATTTTTTTAAATATTCAAAGGTCACTTGATGATACATTTCGGCTATTTATAAGCAATTCAGAATATTTTGAATGGATATTAGCATCAGGACGAAAGTTTTTTGACATTGGATTGATAATCGTTTATACAAAAAGTCCTATTTTTTTCTTTTAACTAATAATAGTGAATTACAGTTTAATTCGTGAAACTGCGAAAGTATTTTTAATTTTCGAAATATTCAAAAAATAGTGCGCTTAAAAGCACTCTTTGTTGCGTTTTAGGTGCTGTGTTTTGGATTTGTTGTAATTTTTGTGTTTTATCCAAAATAATAAAATCACTGATGGAATATAAAAAAAATCACAAAAATAAAACACCAAAAAAAAAATAAAAAAAAAGTATACAAATCAGTGGGATCTTCTTGTTTTTCTTCTGTATACTTTGTGGCCTAAGCTGGCAGAGCAATCCGGCAGAGTTGCTTGTCTTAGTAGCTGACCGTCTGATATTAATCCAAGCAAATATATATATATTTCAGAGAAAACGTGTTTTATTTATTGTAATAAAAATACAGTGTTAGTAAGACCATGAGTTGATTTTATAGTTTTGATTCATAATAAATTAAATATTAAATGCGATGTTGTCAGTTTTGAACAAAACGGTTTAGAAATACCTGAATTTAATTATCAATTTATTTAAATAATTATCAGCTAATAACTTGGTCATAGGGTTATTTTGCTACATTTTTTTCGTATTATTAGTCTTAATCCATTATCCCGTAAAAGTCTATCATTTCAGATAAATGGTCTTGCTTATGGTTAAAGATTATTTGCTTATTATTCTTCCTCATATTTTCTTTAAGTAAATTAACAACTAAAGCATAAGATTAAACAAAAAAATATCAGAAATCATAAATTGTTCATTATTATTATTTAATTGATATAGATAATATACCTTCACCATAAAATATTAACAATTAAATATTTGTAGCATCACTATATTTATCAATAACTAGTCACAAAGTTTAAATTATTTCCCAACTAATGAAATATACGCTTTTAAAATTTCAATGTGTCTTTCCTGTATCAATATGATACTTCAAGTTTTTGGAGGTGATAAAAATCTAGTCATGAGAAGAGGTCCTTATACAATTAGATTTATCTTTCTTCTAATTTACAGAGTAAATTTTTTCATCATATACAAGTTTTTTTGTTTATTTTTTTTTAATAGTTTAAAGTCTTTCTGTGTGGAATTGTTTTAATTATATTCTAATTACCTCAGGTGATCGACGTATCTTCCAACATGATTATTTTTTAAATGACTGCAATTGCAATGAGTAAATTTTAAAGCTTGAAGATTTATTATTTAATCTGATTATTTTTAAGTAACTGCAAATCTGATTTGATTTTGATAAGTTTTCATTACATGATATCAAAATATTCTGATACCTCTTTTGCGAGAAACATTGCTATTAATTAAAGATTAATTGACCTAAATAATACTATCGTTAATAATATGCCCAACGTTGCCGCGAAAAGTGTTTTTCGTGGTTTTTACTTGATAATTTTTAGTAAACTTTAAATAACATTTGCAAGGCTGTAAATGATAACGCATTACTCAATTTAATATATTTTATTAATGTTTGAATAAGTTAAAATAATTTACAAATTACAATTATGTTTAAGAAATTAATATTCTTTCTTCTATATTAAAAAAGCCAATACTCATATTTTTGATTTCTGTAAAATTTCTATAAAAAAGTATTCTGCACATAAATGCAAATTAAGACTCCAATAAAATATAACTAACTTTATAGACTAAAGTTAAATAAAATAAATTTATTGTTACAATTATATTAAAAAAATTACTAGTAATACAGCTTCACTATTGATAATGTAAATGTTGGCTCGGTCTTACAGTTTGGATTAAGAAACGGACAGTTATAAAATATGATGGCCATTAACGAAACAAAAATAAAATTTTCATATATTTGGCGTATTTCGAATATTACTGTAGTTTAAAATATATTTTTATATTTTGCACTTATAAAAATCTTCATTATAAAACGCATTTCCGTTTCAAATGGTTGGCAACATAGTGAAGTATCTAAAGACAAGACTGCTTTTTTAAAACATCTAGCAGATCAACAATTTAAAGTTGTTAATGAACAAATAAATCTGGGAAGTTCTCCACTTTTAAAGGTTTGCTTTGATTGAGTCTTCATTTTATACATAGATAAGACGTAATTGTAATACAAATATATTAAGTTATTGTAAAGATCAGCATGATATAGTTTTTTCCTGGTTTTTCTATATCATTGCACAGTTATACTGATGTTAGAAGGAAATACATCCAGGATAATCCCTTAGGGCTAATAACATCTAGGCTTTAATATTGTTATGTCTTATTACTTCCATACTTGGTCTAGCCATATAACTACCTAATAAACATCAAGTACCTAGCTACAAACAAACAAATAGTAACTTCAATATGTCAATCTGACGATGCTAGTTGTCTAGCGAAACGGCTGTCATTGAGTTTCAAAAAAGCAGTTTTTTAAATAAATAGTGGAAGTTTGTTAAAACGAAGAGATTTTAAAAATGATAAAATGACAAAATATCAAAAATTTTATGAACAACTTATTCGCTTCGCGATTCGTTTTTTAAACTTGTACTCGTGTCATAACAGAAAGCCATATGAAATGCACTCCAGATAATGCATGTTAATTTTTTATTTTTTTAAACATATATTCAAATTCAATTTAAAAACAATATGTTTAATATTTGTTTATATTAATTATTTTTATCCCAGGACAAATAAGAAACATTTAAAACACTAGTGACATCCTTATGGCAAATAATGATGGAAACTAACATTTATTTACGTTTTCCAATTTTTTATGACATTAAAATACTATAATGTTATAAAAAAATTGACCTCTTTTACTACTGACAAATAGATTTTTTTATAAATAAACAATTTAATATATTTTCAATGAAAAAACCTGCTTTATCAAAACTTGCAAATGTTGGCATTTTTATGTGTTTATTTTATTTTTCTGATGTCCATGGTGACTTCATACCCAATGTAGCATCCTTGACAGTCAATTTATGTCATTTTACGGTTTTAACAGATATATATTCAAAAATTAGTAATACTGGCACTTTGACATTACAATCAATCGTTTGAGTTATCAAAAATGTGCTCTACACATATATATTTTTTTCACTTACGTAGGTACATACACCTAAATGTGAAAACGTTAATATACAACAAGTTAATAAAAAATGGCGCAGAATTATCCTAGGATTTTATATTTAGCTGCTAAATTTATTTTATAACCGACGTAGTACGTGCCTAAGTGCACAAATATTTCACAATTAAATTGTGTTAAATTTCGTTCTCAAAAATATACACTCAAAACAATGTGAATAAATAATATTCAGCTTTTTTAATCAGGAAATGTGTTCCCATCAGAATACACTGTTAAGCATTTGTAAAATAATTTACTATGCAATTAATTACATTAACAAATGTAACCTTGAGAAAATCGAACCATTGTAAAAGACTGTTTTTAAATATATCGTAAAAATTCTTTAATTTATTTAACATCAAATTGTTTTTTGTTATTAACTATTGATTTATGCAACTTAAGTAGGCGTTTTTTTGCTTATATACGAGTAATTAAAAGTTTTATCAACCTTTTATGTTCCCAAAATGAATTACTTCTGTTTTATTTAACAAACTTTTGATATTTATGACATTAAATCTCAACTTTCATTTTAAACTGCCACTGTTATTGTAAATAGTTACCGAGTCGTAATTTTGCCCTAATAAATCAGGTACTACGTACTACGCAGTAGGTTAGGTACGCAATAAATATTAATGGCATTGGACCGTCTTGTCGATTGCTCCATGTGGTCCTTTTTCTATTATTGCCTATCCCCCCGCTATTGACTATTCATGAGTTTATAAAGATATCAGTTTTCTTACAATATTCAAAACCTGGTTAAAGAAACGGGTTAGCTCTTATTCTAAGGATTTTTTTATTAATTAAGGTTTTTCTGGAGTTCACCTATTCTATATTTGATAATAAATATATGTCAAACCCTTTGCAAGTTGTCAATTCATGGTAATGTATAGACGTAAATAGTTGCTTATTCTTTATAGATGAATAAATCTTAGAATAAAGAATAATTAATATTAATAATAAATATCGTACTTTTTAGTGATTATTATATTGTTTCATTACTACAATGTTTTAATATCTAATTGGATACTGTAGTCAATATTTTGTTTTGTTAAAACAGATGCTTTATCAAGTAATTAAGTCGATGTTTCAAATGTTATTAGACAAAATTAAACCAACACAAACAAACTAAAAAAATATAGAAACCGTTATTGATCTTCTCAACATCATAAAAAGTCGTTAAATCAGATTTCAATTAAACCTTATACCAAAGTATTATGCCTTTTGGGTTTTAATTAAATTTTTTTATTCATCATTTACATTAGGTCTCGGAATTTCAAAAGTTTTTGTATTTGATTATTCATTTGTCGATGTATTCGACTATTATAAACTATTCGATCTATTGGAATATTCGACAGTTCAATTATTCGAATGTTCCAATAATGAATTAGTTAGTTAGTCAAATATTTAAACAGCAGTTTATTTAAAAATAAAAAATTGGTTTCATAAGTTATATTATCTAAAAATTTGCAAAGAGATTTGGGCTTTTGGTTATTTTGTACAGCATGCTTGAAAAACCTTGAAAACATGACTTTCTTCATATGTGTTAGGTGAGCAACTAGCAACAATTAAATCTAATTAAACAATAAAACTTGTATGAAAGGTACGAATATTGAATAGTTTGGCTGAATAATTTGACTATTAAAATTTTTTGGCTGAAAACAATTCGAATTTATAAAAAATCTTTATTAAAATAACAAAAATGTAAGATTATTTATATATTATCTTTTATTTCTTACATTTTTACCAGTAATTTAACATAACAAAAATATACATATTATTTAGTCGTACAAGATTTGTGAAAAAAAAATGGTATTTTAATTTAACGTTGTGCAAATCTGTGAACTTTATGTAAAAAAGGACCCTCTTCAAATTTTCTTTTGTCATTCAAAACCAGCTTACACAATATTGTATTATTCCTTTTGAAAGCTCATTGTTGATTTCGAATCTACAAAACAAATAGTTTGAGTAGAGGTCAGTTGCATAATTTTTTTTTAAAGAAAGAGAAAATATTTGCTTTAAAAACAGTCTTATCTGCAAGGTATTTCCATAAAAATATTGGCCACAAAAGATTTAAAAACTTACTAAGTACGTTGTTTTATACATTCTGATGTGCTTTCGAGTCGAAGTAGTTATTGTAAAAATCTTTTGTTGAATATTTGTAAAACTACGTTTCAATTTTTTTTAACAATTATTATATTTTGCCCGCAACGAACGCTGTATAACTCCATTCTGTCTTATCTACAATTAAACATTTTATCATCTAACCTAAAATTTAGCGGCTAAAAAAATATCCCAATTTTTCTGATACAGTAATTGTTTATTCCAATTATTTAACTCTTCTATAATTTTAATTTTCACTAAACATTATTAATTTGTTTATTAGTGACAGGAAAATCTCTCGTAACATTTATTAATATTAAATAAATAAATAAATTTATAGCCAGCTCTGTGAGATAAAAGCTTGAATCTCACGTTCGGCCTCACTTGTCTAGCATTTTCCTGTCTTGGCTTCCACTAGGAAGATTGGGCCACTTCCATTCGCTTCTGGTTTTGTTCTTAAGTCAGCAATTTTACTGTCATGCTCTTCATATACAAAAAATATTTTTATAGTATCCAATCGATATTGCAACACCATCAGCAACCCTTCTTTCACTTTTTCCAACGTTTTTATCGGTTGTTGATGTGCGACGTTCGTCATCTTCAACGTCAACAGTAATCCTGGAAACGCTTATAATAATAGCAAATTGTTTTTTTACCTTTAAAAATTTTATTTATTTTAGTTTAATTTTTATATAATCTGTGGAAGGGTTAATAAAGTTTTAGACTAGATAAATCAGTACAACTAATTTTAATACAGTATGCTTGAGTTGCGGTTGTCTGGCGGTTGCGGTATAAATCCTCAACAAAAACCAAAAAAATGTGTTGTTTATACTTGTCACTAATCCCATTTCCTGTTTTGTAGCTTCATTTCAAAATAATAATTACTTACATAGTTTTAAAGTTGGCAACTTTTCTATGAGCTATGATTTATTTGAACAGTTTTATAAATTAATAACAACAAGAATGAACTTTTTATTCGAAAAATAGATTTTGAAATTCAATGACAGCTGTTTCGCTAAAAACTAGCATCGTCAGATTGACATACTGAAGTTACATTTTGTTTTTTCAAGGTACCTATCTGATTTTGATTAAGTAGTGTTGAGACTAGACCAAGTATGGAAGTTATAAGACATAATATTAAAGCTTAGATATTATTATCCCTAAGAGATTATCCTGGATGTATTTCCCTCTAAGATCAGTATAACTGTGCAATGATATAGAAAAACCAGGAAAAAACTATATCATGCTAATCTTTACAATAACTTAATATATTTGTATTACATCAGTGTCTTATCTACGTATAAAATGAAGATTCAATCAAAGTAAACAGTTTAATACTGGAGAACTTCCAAGATTTATTTGTTCATTCACTACTTTAAATTGTTGATCTGCTAGATGTCTTCTTATTTCAAGTTCTTCAAGAAAATGTAAATTTTGTATGTTATCACAAATATGTAGTATATAAATGTCATTGTGTGTATGAGTGAGTCTGGATATTCAAGAACGTGTTTTACATAGTTTGACTTATCTGGTTGTTGTAATAAGTGATCAATGAACAATTTTGTCGAGAATTTTGTATCAAAATTATTTTAGTTCTGTTTAGAAGCTATATAACTCTTGATCAGCTCTTTATTTCCACAAGGCACATCCCTTGTAGTTGCCGTGTGTTTTAAGGAACAGTTTATTTCATATACCGTAATTATTACTCTTAAATTACTGCGAGGTTCTCTAAAGGTCCCTGGACAGACCTGTCTGCCTAGTCTTGTTTTGGTCTTTATGTAGCCCTTTTGAGGTGCTAGCAGTGTCAGCTGCTGGATGTCATAATTCGTGCTTAGCCACTTTTAGGTCTTATGACAGCACCACCAAACTTAAAGCTGATTGTGTGCCCTATTTCTTCTAGCCTTTCAGCAGATTAGCAATCCACTGAAAGAGTTTTAACAAGTATATCGGTTGATCTGTTTAGCACCCTACTTTATGAGATATTTATTAGTGATGTGGTATGTGAGTACCTCGGTCAGCCCTTTGATCTATCTTCGACCCATCTGTGTACCACCGGAGGGATCCCTCTTGCAGCTCTGGTTGGACGTGTTGAAACATGGGCTGAACAGTCGTTTGGTTCAGTTTCAATCCATAAGTCTTCCTAAATATCCTGAGGCAAGTCCAGCTCGTCACTAAGTCTGTGGATATGTTATTTTCCGAATGATTGTTAGGTTTTGACCTTTAGTCGTTTCTTTTGGCATCATTTTTCTATGATGTTTAGGCAATTTGTATTAAGCTTTAGGTAACTTCATCATACTTGTCGCTTATGGTAAGAACCAGGTTATTTTTTATATTTAAATATAGGTAATAATTAGTATGTTTTAAATACATACTTAACAATTTTGTCATTTTATGTCTTGTCTTGTGTGGTATTTAAATATCTATTCGACGAAAATTTACTAGCACAGGCGGTTTGCAAGTTTCCAAAATTAATATTTATTGTTTATACAAATTTATATATTACTTAATATATGTTAACTATAATATTAGCTTTATTTATTACGTAGTGTTTTAAAAATATTTATTAAATGTATAATCTAAAAGTGAATCTTGAAAGGGTAAATAAAACTTAGCTTTCTACATCGTTCCATCAATTATTATATTTTAAGTTAATGTAGTGTGTTTCCAATTCCATTTTTTGTAGGTTCGATCATTTTTTTTTAAATTGAATAGTAATAACTTTGGGTTTTTTTTCAGTTTTCTGTTCAGTAATCTCGTGTTCAATATACTTAGACTTTTTAGATTTTTAGATTTTTACTCTTAACAAGAACCTGTTTTATACCTAGAAAAAGGGTAACTTGCATAATTAATTATGTGATCATCTTCCAAGCAATGTCCGAGGATCATGATTATGCAATTTCAGTTCCTATCAAATACAAATAACTGCCAACTATTTGTTTAGCTTTAAATTTAATCTTAAACGGTCAATTAATAAATAATAAACCACCACGTATATTAAGTATAAGTGAATGGTTTAAAAAAGTACCTTAAGTTAATGTTTTGACCTAATTATTTTAAGAAAAGCAACGTACAACTTAAGTTAATAATAGTGGCTTTACGATTACAATTGTGTAAAACACAATTTCGCAGTTATCATAAGTGTTTGACAGATCTAGGCTATATAAATTTTGTTTAAGTACTTTTATTTATGCATTTCGTGTTTGCTATGTGATATTTAAAACGTGACGTTAATTAAAAAGTATTTTAATACAATTTTAAATATGAAATTTTAAATGTTTATACTTCAAATATTAATTAAAAATTCTAAGTAATTTCAATTTCTGACAGTTACTTATTAAAATATTTTAGTATTTGAAAATTACATAATTAGGAACCAAAGCTATTTTTGTCATTTTGACTTTTTACAATTACCTTTTTTTTACTTATAATCATTTAATGGTTATACACCTCGTATATTTTTAATGTTAAAGGTGTTTTCTGTTTTTCATCAATTATGAACAATGTTTGCGTGAAACGCTCCCCTGAAAAACAATTCTCAATTAGCAAAATTAAGCACACGCGCTAACGGGATTTTTAAATCAAACTGAATTTATCCATGAATATAACAATGCATACAAATAGTACGTGATTATTACAAGGTTATAGTTATTTAGTAGGATCAACAAAAAGTTTATCCAAAAACCAGGATATGTACCAGTTCCGTCTGTTGTCACCTAGAATTAATGTATAGTCAACTAAAACTAAACCAAAACATAAATAGAACAAGGGGTATTAGTGAGGGTCATATTAATTTACTGAAGCGCATAATAAATCCATAATTTTAATTTGGTTTATATATTATGCACATATTGTATTCATTGCGTCATTAAACGTGATCTACCATTTATCTGCAGAAAAATGTAATAAATTCATTAAATTCTTAGTAAAGGTTTTCTATATTAACAAATAAATTTGGGAATTTGGGAAATTGCACATTAAATTCAATTCTATCAATTTTCTTTAAGACCTACTTGGAATTTAAGGTTTAATGTTTATAATAGAAAAACGTTATTCCTTCGGCCGTTGTTTCTGACCTTTGGCTTCTTCGAAGTTACACTTCATTCGTTAGGTTAGGTTAGGTTAGGTTAGGTTAGGTTAGGATCTGTGTGAGTGGTCGAGTTAATGCAGACCAAATTTATTGATCCTTATTCTCTCGAGCTCTCGGCAGTTACACAAGATATGCTCCACCGTTTCATCCTCAGCCTGACAGAATCTGCAGTCCGCACTCTCTGCCAGTCCAATTGTTATCATATGCCTATTAAGACGACTGTGTCCAGTTAGTAGTCCTATCATTATTCGTAGGTCCTGTCTGCTCCTATTCAGCAGCTCTTTGAGACCTCTTTTTAGAGAGATCTCCTACCTTTGATTGTCTTAAACCCTCTAGCTCGAACCAGTAAGAACGTCTCCTCCGATCTACCCAGTTCGATATTGTTCCTCTGGCTACGCTATCCGCTATGCCAAGGAATGACTCCAGGCCTATAAATATTCCTTCAGTACCTTTTCTGGCCAGATGGTCCGCTTTTTCTTTACCTTCAATGCCGGTATGCCCAGGTGCCCAAAGTAAGGTTACTTTGTTATTTTCCCCTAGACGTATTATATTCTGAAGACATTTCCAAACTAACTTGGAGTCGATCCGATTTGATTCCAGTGACTTTAGCGCCATCTGGCTATCGCAAATGATTTTTATAGTTTTGTTTCTGCAATCACGCTTAAGCATTTCCTGCAGGCACATCTCTATTGCGAAAACCTCCACTTGGAAAATTATGGCTCAGGTCCACCTTTGGTTTCCCTCCATGTACCCCAGCTCCAACACCTCTCTCGGTTTTAGAACCATCCGTGTACCAACACTGGTCAGCCATTATAAGATTCTATATCTTCGATTTGATTATTATTGCACACTTGTTTAAATAAGCTGCTGGTCAATGTAAAACTGGAATATCAAAATCTCCATATGTGGCCTTCGAAACAGATTTAATTTTTGGAGTCAACTCCAAAATTTTTGCTACTGTTTTAATTATTTATAGAGTGAAAGTAACCTATTATATTTTTAATTCTCAGTTTTTATAAAGAAATAAGGTGTTGTTTTAATAAAATAAATTTTAACGTTGGTATATTTCAAACAAAGCACACATTTACAAGTGTTGTCAATACTTCTTTTAACGCCAGTAAAAATCAAACTTAATTAATTTTGCGTGCTTCTGTTCTGGTTAAGAAAAGACCGTCACAAATAAATATGTGCCAAAAGTATACGTAATCATGTCTGGTTGTAAAAGAAATAGTACCTAGTAGATCTTAAAAAATCAGTCAAAAGCACGTAGCAGCAGTTAAAGTTTAAACATAATTTAAAATATTATTTATTTTATTTTAGTACTACTGAAGTGTAATTTTTTTTATTATGGAAAGTAAAATAACAAAAATTATGGCTAATTTAACGTTTCCTATTACCTCCTTTATTGTTTATTATTAATACCTAATATCCTTTTAATTAATCCTTTCAGGACTATTTATTTATGTAAGAATTTGTAAGTTTTAATGGAAATTAAGCAAAGGGATTTGAAATGTACCTCATAGGTTTAACTCTATCACTATTTTTTATAATATTATAATCTTTTGTATCATAAATATCGGGAAGTATATTTTTCTTGCATCTCTCTCGTTAATATTCTATATAATTTGTTTTTAATTATTAGTTAACTTTAATTAAAAATATATTATAAGTAGTTTTATTGCTGATTTGTATTTTTAATATTATATATTATATCCTGGTGTATGTTCAATGTCATAAATAATCTTTATTTAAGGCAATAACATGTCTGTTACAGGGAGGTTACTAATATCCTAAATTAAGCACTTGTTTAATTTTATGCCAGCATTGTACAAGTAAATGTTACGATTACTCAAATTTCATGTAACCGGGATGGTAATGTTTTTGCGTTGTAAATATTAGACCGGGAGATACTAACACAAAGTATTGAATCATTTTTTTAGTATGGCAGATCTTCAGGGGTCTTATTACGCAATAACAAAAAACATGATGGTCATAGCGCTGGCGCCGTCGGTCCAATCCTGTGGGCGATGGTCGCTGATTTTCGGCTGGATGACGGCCATTTGAACCGTCCGAAAAGTATGGTATGCTCATATGCGTAAATGGTTCGACGACGATGATTCATTGTGCAAAAATTAGCCTGGTAATTTTGATTTTTTTAATTAACGCATTCGCATCGGTATGACGCTGTAAGTCACACCGGAAAAGTATGGCATGACACTACCGTCTCTGTTTTTTCATGGACTATCGGAAAATACTAGAATTTTTGTGGAACAAATCGTTTGATACTCGTAATTAATACGACTAAATGAGCCAATATTTTGTATCAGTATCTCCCGGTCTATATTATGTTTACTGTTAGACATTTATAATCCTTTCAGTAAATTTATTATTAAAACGACACTATTTTTAAATAAATCTATTTTTTTTTAAATCAATATAATTATTTTTACTAGAACTGTTTTTGGATTGATTTTGTTTATACATATATATATATATATTATATATTTCATCTAATTTGTTTGGTCAAAATAAAAAAAAATCGAAGCTAATGTTAATTCATGGTATTAATCATGACTAGGAACACGTAAGGGTATTGAAATCACGAAAAATATGTTGTGTATGTGTACATACACATTACTATCTTTTATTTAGTACACCATTATGATATGTTGTTATCGTAATATATAGGATTTACTTATTATACATATTTTACAATCATACGCCCATTTGACAATTAATTGTTTATAATCGGTTTTTATTTGAACCAGAAACTCCTAAAATAGTATATTAAACATTTCATATGGAATTCTGTTATGACACGAGTTCAAGTTTAAGTGTTCAAGTTTAAGTGTCACAAATAAGTTGTTTATAATATTTTTTATATTTTGCTGTTTTATCATTTTTTAAATTAATTTATTATATTGATTGTACTAACCCTTACTTTTTGGAAGTACATCTTATTAAGGATAATAAAAAACTCTTCGTTTTAACAAAACTTCCAATATTTATTTAAAAATTGCTTTTTTAAAAGACTCAATGACAGCTGTTTCGCTATGAAGCATCGTCTGACGATTGGAAGTTTTGTTAAAACGAAGAGTTTTTTATTATCCTTAATTTATTATTTTTACGTAATACCGAAAATTTTGATTTTAAAAAGTATGTCGGTAGCAATGTGTTATTTATAACATTTGACAGTTTTGACATTTAAATTATGAAATGTTAATGTTTTAAAATATTTTAAAATGACTAATACACCAATAATAATATATTATATAAGTAAAAAATGATATTCATATTCACAAATACTTTCTTAAAGAACAATATAAAATTAATAATTTGCTATTAGCCAAAAATGTCATTGTCAATAGTCTTGTCATTAGATACTTCACTAATTTCGCCAACCATTTAAAACAAAAATTTGCGTGCGCAAAAGTTACATTATGGTACGCAAATGCGTTTTATAATGAATATTTTTATGAGTGAAAAATATAAAAAATCTATTTTAAATGGTTTGTTTTTCTGGTAATACGTTAAATACGTAGCTATTAGCTATTTCAAAAAGCCTTATAGTTTATAATTGCCACCCTCTGGTAATATGTTAATCACTCATATCTAAATAAATACCTAAAATAAATAAAAGTATTTCAAAAAGCAGTAAAGTAATTTGTAGGTACCAGTCTGTAAAACTACTGCTACTAGTTAGTATAGAATACCTTGTGTGCTTAGGGGGTTTTATTGTAAGAATAAAACTTCGTTTTCGAGATTGTCATATTATGTAAAAAAATTGTATAGAATTTAACTCTATCTGTTTTTTGTTAATATATAATTTTTAAAAGCGTGACTTTAATAAATATTCCGCTTAAGTTGGACCATTTATCTGAAAGGTGTTGACTATTTACATATAATTAAAATAATTAACTATGGACTTTGTTATATAATTTATTTTTATTTTACAGATTGGTTTATATTTTTAGTTTTATTTTTCAAAATTGAGATAGTTATAAAAAATGTGTGATTACAAGGTTACTTTTATAAATTCTTTAAGTAAGCTGGAAAGAATCCAGATACCTTTTAAATGGATACCGATCAATTTTTAAAATGTCGACATTTTTCTATAACAGCCATGTGTTTCATAACATTTTAAAAACCTTCCACTTTTAAAATACACAAGTTATGGATACGTTTTTCCTTTATTTTACAAGACTGCAAACATGTGCGCGCACTATGCCTATTGTTTTTTAATGTAGGCATTTAAAAAAAGTCAGTAATTTACTTGTTAAAAGTTAATATTTCATTTTTTATTCAATTATTTTTAATTAAATTTTAAATTTTTAAAGTTTTAAAAATTTCATTAAAATAAAAAATATTAATTTGTTAAAAAATAAGTAGTACCTCCATTGTTGCATTAAAATATATATCTAGATGTTTCATAATTTTAAAAGTAAACTATAACTACTCCGTTTTAAAAAGTTACAGATTAATAAAACCTCATTAGGCAGGTATTCAAAAGGACTTCGGGTAAACCTTCCACAAATTCTGGCAACATTCTTTAGTTTCTTGAATGGGAGGTAGTATAACCTTGTTTTGGGTTGATTTTGTGGGTTTTGCCTATTGTTATCCACCCAATAAACATCTTGAACCACGACCGAATCATCTGGAAAAATTTCAACACTTCAACACGAAGACCACTACTTCATAATCTTTCGCCATATACGATCAAAGGTTCAGAAGCCTTCTTTTAAAAATACTGCTTTATACTTCTCAAAATCTCCTGCAAACAATTTAATCGCCTGCCAGTAATAGTGCTTTTCGATTGTGCTTTTTCCGGGCAAAATCCAAAAGTTTTCCGGATATCAAAGGAATACCTTCATCTTGGCCTAGCTCCAGGTCACTGTTCCAATATCACTATTTCTCTGAAGACATACAACATATTTATAACTTTTCTTTTAATTACCTATCCTTAATTTATTGTACTTAAAACTAATAATAAACAACTATTCGTTCAAATTAACTTCCATGTTTTATTAGAAAATTAGCTTTTAAATTACAATGACAGCTGTTTCGCTAAAATAAGCATCCTCAGATTGGCATATTGAAGTTACATTTTGTTTGTTTATAGCTATAGGTACCTGATGTTGACTCGGTAGTATTAAGGATAGACCAAATATGGAAGTAATACCTATGACATAATAGTATTCTTAGTAACACGGACTTCCACAGAGTAAGGGTTAGTTCAATAAATTGTATTTAAAACTATTTTTACTTAGCTTTTCTTTACAATTCCATTGACTCAGTAACTTCTTATTAACTTTAGAACAGTAATGTAATAGACCCTCTTATTTTTTTCTTACTTTAGGAATTTTTTATGGACCAAAAATAATGGTAACGAGATCGGATTGTGTTAAAAATTTTTTCTTTAGAATTTGACAATAATAATTTTTTTTTAACTACAGGAAATAATTCAAGTAAACATTAAAAACAACAAAAAAAAGTTTACATTAATGTATTATATATTAATAATCAATTAAATTAAGTTTGTTGTATGAAGCAATTTAATTTATTGGCAGAGCAAAACCAAAAATTATTAATTAAATTATTTTTAAATTTTTTCATATGGGTCACACCAAAACATAAATTGAAATCCTTGACCTACAGAGTTCACTGGACATACATATATTTAACACAACTGTATTATTAAATTTACTCGTTTTTAAGTGGATAATTCATCAGTCTTTACTGCTCAAATTAAGCCATTTTCATGTATTGAACTACTTATCATTTTAAAGGAGATATTTACTCGCGGCACACGCGCTATTTTAATCGTACGCATGTTTAACTATTTATCATAAATATTAAGATATCTTAAAATTATGGGATATTCTGAATTTAGTTTGTGTTTGTTAAACAGTTTAGATAAATTTTAATCTGCAAACGTTTTATTGACATTTTCAAATAATATTGAAACACATTGTTGTAGTTACTAATTTTTACTTCCTAATATTTGTATCACTTTGAATTATGTACAAGAAATACAACGACGCTCATATCTGGTATTTTTTGAAGAATCAAATCACTAAACCCATTTTTATAAATACTTTTTCCTGTAAGTTTTTGACATTTTTGTTTATATTATTTATTGTTAGTATTGAATAATTTTTGTTGACACTTAATTGATCTGTATTAGTAATAATTTGATAATCTTACTTCGAATGTATAAATAGTCCTTATATTTATTTATTGCGCTGTAAAATGAAATGTTTCAATCAGTAAAAACAATAACAAATTTTAGGAACATCCCAAATGAATTCTAAATGTCAATTTACAATTAGCAATGTGATGAAAGTACACCATAACTGTTTGTAAAAAGCTGTAATAAACATTTTAAGAATACTTTTAAATTTCACGGTTGTTCATGCTAGAGAAAATTTAATTTTTTAAATGATTGTTAATATGATTTTAACTTTTATTTAATTGGTAAGTAAAACTAAATAAATTCAAATTAAGTGTATTTTATAATGGCATAAAAAACGTTAAAATAAACTTGACAAAAATGTTTAAGTTTGACATGTAATTGGATAAATTGTTTTTGACTAGAATATTTTATATATTTAAATTATTAATAATATTAACATATAATGCAGTGAGTTTAGGTGATTGATGTAGGTGATAAAAGCTAAACTTACCTTTGTTTTGTATTAACTTTTAAAATGTTTAATTGACAGGACTAGCTAGCCCAAGAAATAAGATTTTTTTAACTAATTTGTAAATTAATACAGATTTAATCCGTATCAAAAAATGTTCGTATAATTGACCGATGATAAAGAAAATATTTTATAAATTTGTATATCAATTATTATTAGAAAAGCAAACTATGTATATGTATGTATGTATGTATAAGTTAGGGGTGATAATTACACTGCGACCTATAGGATCTATTGTGTTCCCCCTTACTTGCCATGTTCTGAAATTTTCTCAGACTTATAGCAGCTCTTCGAGTCCTATTTTCCTGAGGAAGTTTAGGACATCGTCGGGCTTCAAGTCAGGTAGATCCCCTTCCTCTATTCCATGTGCTCCTAGGTATCTAGCCCTAGAAGCAAACTATACTGACATAAAAATCCGAACACCCAGTTTAAATATTGTAAAATAGTGTAAAATTGTATAAGTACTTACTGAAGCATAATAGGTAAATGATAAAAATTTCAAAATTATTGCATTGCTTTAAAGTCCTTTTACATTTAATAATGTGTGGATGCACCCCGATGTGTTACGTATTATCCAACGCGCCTAGGCATGATTCTGATCAGGTGGTCAATGTCCTCCTGTGGTATCTCATTCCAGACAACCACCAACTCCTCTCGAAATTCTAGAGGAGGACGTTGCAAATTGAGCAATCTCCCACCCATCATATCCCACACGTGCTCAATTGGGGATAAGTCGGGAGATCTTGGTGGCCAAGGTAACAATGTGACGTCATTATGTTGAAAGAAGTGTATTGTTACTCTTGCGACATGTGGTCGGGCATTATCTTGTGGGAAAGTTGGATTTGCCAGGGTGTCAAGATAGGGTAAAATATGGGGTTCTAAAACTTCTTGGATATAACGCTGCGCATTCATGTTACCTCTGATGAAGATTAAAGGTGATTTCGAACCATAAGCTATAGCACCCCAAACCATAACTTCATCAGTTTGATGAACATGCTTTTCAACAAAAATCCAGCTTGCCGAAGTCCCACTATACGACCCCTATCAAATTCACTAAGTTGACGAAATCCTACAGGTCTCCGTACCCTTGCCATCGTAACCAATCGTAAAGAATGTCAAGAACCAAAATCCGCAAAATTTGGATCTTTACTACGGCTACAATATTCATTTTTGGATTTTTAGTGGATTTCAAAAACAGCAGTATAAAATCTTCAACTGATGAGGCTGAACATTTTATCAATTGTTTATTTATTTATTGGGGAATTTAACAAGTAAATTCCCCAAATTTTATTAAAATAAAATCATTTAAACTGGGTGTTCGAATTTGTAAGTCACTTAGTATATCAAAATAGCACTTGTCTAAAATTGATCAATGAAAGTCGTCAAGTTCGTAAAGAAAGTAGAAGTAAACTTATTTTTCTATGGAAATAGTGATAAGATATAAAAGCATTCTTATTAAAATTTTCTTTAAAACAAGTTTTAATTAACACCACATGTCGATGTAGAAGTCGCTTTAATAATCCCTACTTATCTAAGATGTCAGATTGTCACTACACATTAATTGTTTACTTAAACATCAAGAATCGATTTGATTGAAATCTCCCTTTAGAGTGGTGTTAAAATGATATTAATTAAAAAATGTACTAAACGACGATTAAGTTGCTTCACATCGCTTATTTGAATGAAAACCTTTATTACCGGACTCCATTTTTTCTTGTTTGCTCACAGTTTCTTGTATTAAAAATATAAAAGTAGTTTCCACGTACAAGTTTTAAACGCAAAGACTACCAGAGTTAGGATCAAATAAAAAGCATATCTCACTAAATCTCAATGAATTATCTAATAAAATTTATTTGCTCTTCAATTGTTTCTATCAGCGTATCTGATATTTATCTTAAAAGTATTTTTGCATTTCAATGTTGCAAATGATATGAAATTCTTCGAAAACAAATAAAAAGTAATACAAATCTTGACCATATATCCCGTTTCCTTTGTTTCATGAGGGCACCCCAAAGAGGCAGTACAAACTTATTTCACCGAAGGGGGTTGAAAATCGTTTAATGTGCTAAGGACGGAAGCAGAAAGTTCTTTGGATCTCCTTTTAGTAAATGTATTTTAAGACGTGAATAGGGATCGACAACACTGTTTGTTGTAATCTGGCGACCGAATGAGGGGTGGACCGGGTTTCGGGGTGACCTATTAAAATTCAGCGGGCTATCATGGGCGGTACGCGACAATGTATTTGAAGCTTAGCAAGTTTGTTTATGTTTTAATTTGTTTAATTTCTCATCTGATTTTATTTATTCTACCATCTGCGTTTTTAGTACATATTTATACTTTCGTCTTTATTTTATACTCTAGATCTAGATATTCCCAATTTTTGTATCGTGGATTTTTATTTGCTGATATGATTTATAAATGTTATCTATTTTTATAGCCACAATGTTACATAATTATTAATAATATGAAACAAAATCCATTTTATAAATATTATTCTATTGTGGAAAAAGTTCATAGAAGTACGCTCCTGATGGCTATTGGGATTGGTCGTCAAGGTTATATTCCGAGTTTCCTGCCGAAATCTTGTATGCTTTGTTACGGTATTCGGTGTTGCCAAATCGTGTAGAAGTTATTGTATTCACAGAGTTGTGGAGCCCAGAATTATATTTGAGCAAAAATTATTTCCAATTTTCTTTTTATTTCCTATTTATTTATTTTATTTCCTAGTAATAACTATATCTGTTACTTATATAAGGACTTAATAAATACCTTTTTTTATTTCTACTGGCTAGTTTGTTAAATGTAATATTATTATATCATTGTTTTTTTTAATAAGTTGATAAGTCAATGCAGTTAAAACATTTTTATAATGATAACAAAAGAAAAATTTAAAGGTTGACCTCTGTTATCAGGATATAAGAATCAAATTGGTTAAAAGTTTACATGTGATCTCAAATGCAAATAGATGTATAACTCTGATCGGAGATAAGCATTTTGGATGCAAGCCAAAATAATAGGTCTGTTTCAACACAACAGAAAACCGTTCACAAATCGGTCATTTTCATTCGACCAATTGTTTAATCATAACATCTGTGTTATTTTATATAGATTAAACAACTGGACGAATGGAAATGACTGATTTGTGTACGGTTTCCTGTTGTGTTGGAACAGACCTAATGTAAATGTAATAAGTGCCAAACCCACGAAAAAGTTGCTGTTTTAAGTATATTATTGAACGCAATTGTCTACATTGTAATTTTCTTTTTAGAATTGGTGTTTCACCTACCTTTGAATAACGATAATTTCAATTTTAGATTTTTAGGTTTTTTCCTCGATGCATTTATACGTAACACGTCTATTTTGTTACTGTCTTCTGTTTGCCTGTCTTACAATATATATGTATAACATTTCTGGGGGATAGACTTTCATATTAAGTTTTTGAAAGATAATAAATAAATAGGTATATAAATATAAATAGGTATTTCTTAAAGTTGGTATAAAGCAAAGCAACATTAAAAAAAGCACAATTTACCCTTTTATTTATATACTTATTTATAATTTACCTCAGTCCTAGTCTAAATTAAATTTGTATAGTTTTTTTCAGTGGTGGAAATAATTTGATAAAGTTTATACTTAATTAAATCCTCATATATATATTCAATGTATTAACAGTAGAAATACCTAGGTTTAAACGTTAAATTTTACATAGGGTACAATTAAACAGTAACTCTTGTTCAATATGGAAGATGAACTAAAGAATTCTTTTGATGGATTCATGTACAAACTGTTTTTAATATAATCTTATTTTATAAATATAGCAATATTATGTAAGTAAGGAATTAAAAATGTAAGAAAGGAAGGTCTGGTATTTAGTTAACTAGTTCGAGCATGTGTACTATTTTTTTGACGTGGTATCCAAACAAACGCTTGCCAAAAGACGCATAAATACTATAGTGTTTTTCAAGTGCGTACAACGGGTCATGGCATTTTTACACATCAATTGTCTTGATGACATATAAATAGTCCAAAGCAAAATATTTAAAATTTGTTTTCAAAAACACGGGTATAATGTTGTCCAATGTAACATAAAGCTGAAGAAGTAACAAAGTAATCACATTTTCTATTTAATTACCGTTAAATTTTTATTGTTGGCTTACAATTTAAGTTATGGGTGATTTTTGTTCATCTGGAAAGCTTGACTCGTACGTTCATTCTTTAAAGTTCATGTAAAGGGGTAGTAAAAGAGAAATAAAAGGGATGTATGACAAAAGCTTCAGTACTAAATTCCTTTATAGTTTCCCTTCTTTATTATTCGAACTACACTGCATGTGTTTGTTCGATCTCATATTTTATGATTGCACTGATCTTAATAACTTTAAATTTGCATGAAATTTTAAATTTCTTATTACATGGTAAATCAGTTCCAAAACAGAATAAATTCTACACTAAGAACCCATAGTTTCACTATGATCTAAGGCTCTAAGGGTAAAAAGTTTAGTTCAGTATTTAAAAATGCTTAAAAGTACCATAAATAAATCTAAATAAGCCACTATGGATTTTCCTATTTTTTTACATAAATTAGAGCCAATCAATTTTACACATGAAGGGATGAGACAGAAATATTTGGCTTCAATTTGATTAAAAATATACAGCTTAAAAGGTCAGTTATTACTTCAGATCTGTATTATTGGTAATATATTTTATTTATTTATTATTCCTCATTTTTAAAGGTTAATTCACAAGATTTTTTCTTAATACATCATCATTATTTTAAAAGAGTTTTAAAAACTTATATCCGTGCTTTCTATTATTCTTTAAAGAATAGGCACACCTGGGCACTGAGGAAATATGTTTATCTAGCATTTTTAGTAATGACATGAGGTAAAATAAAGGAGTAGGGTAATGAGACCTATGTTCGGTTTTCATAAAGTTTTTTTATATATTTCCTTTTCAGCAACATGTTTACTGAGCATTTGAATTCTTTTTTGATTTTATTTTATAGAAATTTCAATTGGGTCAGTTTATAGGATTATATAATTCCTAAAACTTGGCAACTATTAAAAAAACATTAGAAATATAGAAAAGTCAGATTGGTAGCTGAAAGGTTATTTTAGTATTGGGTAAATGTATTTAAATGAACACATGGAAAACATAAAGGTCTATTAATAGACATTTTAATAAAATATTCGAAGTTTGTTTAAAAAAAAACTTAAAATTTAGTTATAGTTTACCTTACTATAACAAATTCGTAGAATAAAGTGTAAAATTAATATAAAACATTCTTTGTTTTAAGTTGCCACTTTGGAATACAGATCAACATAATACCTTATTAATTTAAACAAATTCATATTTATACATTTAAATTAAAACTACAGATAAGAGTTAGAGTAGTTTGTGAAACTGTCATGACTAACTGATTTGATAAACGATAGCTAATGGTGTGCGTGGTTGCTTTTAATTTTTTATACCTAGGGAACGAACTATATAAATAATGCAGTTTTTATATAAGTAATATGAAGATTGAAGCAGAAGATTGTTAATTCCATCAGATTTATAATTTACAGAGGATTATGAAATTTTACAAATACGAATCGTAACGTACCCATATAAAATAGCTCAGTTGATTTCATCAAAAAGTGCAAGTGCAATTTTTTCATACTTTTGATATTTGATTATTACTCTATTATTCTATTCTATATATTTAAATAGCCTCATATTCTTGTTTCTTTATATTGTTCTAGTTCTATTTCTTTAAAAAAATTTAGAATCCTAATTGGCTTCATTTCATTGGTATTCGTTTTTCTCTATTTTATTAGTGCTTTAAGATTGTGCAGAGCACAGAACTTTTTTAAGTTAAGGTCTAGTTCTCCGTTTGTAAATCTGTTGTTTTCATAATTCAGATATTTCTTAGACTGTTAATGCCCTATAAGAATTTTTTTGTATTTTCGACAAACTGTAATTCTTGTTTTTTAATTATTTTAAAAAATTTTTCGTGAGTAATTGAATGTGCCAATTTATAAAAATAATGCTCCAAAACGTCAATCATTAATAATTAATTTTTGCTCCTGAGTGCTTTAAAAGTATTGGTAGGTAATTTCCTCGATTTGTCGCTTAAATGATTATCTTGCCACTTATTACCGCAACCCATGTTTCCATTTTAACATGTATTCGTGAAACAGTCCTAAGGATGCTCTTGTAGTATGACAGGCGTTGAGTATTAAACAGGCGTAGCAGAGTTGTCCGAGATCAATTATCCAGTGTGTATTTTGTAGGGAAACTAACCAATCTTGAACATTAAATAGCTTGAGGCAGTTATGTACATATACACTGAAAAGTTCGAATACTGCATTCCTCTTATAAAATGGAAATCTCATTTCCAAATGTGTTACCGTAATCCACAGAAATAGTACTTGTCAATATGCTCGGTCGAACATAGGATTACATTCCAGTAAAAACTTGTGTACGTTGAAGACCATCTCTTTTGCTTCGTAAAAGAAATATCACCACAGTGTAGGCTGATTTCGACATGACATGTCATCATGGATAAAAGGTAGATGATCGGCTCAATATAATAATTTTGGGATTGGTTCACATTTGAAAAATGATTTTGTATCAAAGAATTACTCACTATAACAACAAGAAAATGTTTGTATGGCTAGTAACTGATGATATTTCTAATTATAATTATTTTCTATCAGTACTTAGTACTAATTAAATAATTCAGACGAAATTTGATCCCCATTTATATTATAAAATAAGCAAGAGGAGCAACAATCACGTGGTATACATAACGTGGTTGCTTTTCTTTCCAAAAATTGATATTGAAAATATCACATCTTTAATCTATGAATAATAGATTGCATTCCTATTGTTTCACATGTTGGTATAAAGTGCACTGAATGTTAATACTGGGGTCGAAAGAGTGAGCAATTGTATGGTTGACGTATGGAAAATTTTCCTTTTCCTTTTTAAATTCATTTTTTTCCCAATCTTGAATTTTGTATTTAAAAATATTTAAAGGTATAATTTTACAATAACTTATAATAAAATGAGGTATTAGCAAACATAAATGCAAATTAAGATTTTGACTCTATTAATAGATTGATTAATAGATTGTTGCCTTGCATTTGTATTCAGTATCAAAACTAAGAATAAACTTTTTATTGAAACTAAAATATATCATTTACAAAATATAAATGGTTTTTTAAATCATATTTAATGTAAAATGAATTTACAAATATCTCAAAATTATGTTATGATCAATTCAAGTATGGCGGTGTTTCATTTGCTTTTTGTCTAATAATAATGTTTTCCAATTGCTAAAATGAGTAATTAAATATCCTCGTGGTTTTCTGTAAACTGGACATTATTAAAGAATTTTGCAGTTGGCAATATATCTTTTTTTTGTAAGGTAACTTCAAATATAACACTGTATATTTGGCAAATCTGGAGATTTTTAAAAATTTCATAAATTATAATTTAAAATTATTGTATTGGTAATCATTAAAAGAAATTAAGAGTGTAATTTTTAGTTTATTATATGGTCATTAATCTCTTTAGACTGTAAATATGTTCAATTTTTATTCTATAATATATATATCAAACATCAGTATTTTTTAATGTATCAACCTTACATTGTATTACATCCCGAAAAATGTGTATATACACTGGTAAGCGAAAATATAAACGTCAGCAAAAATATTGCGCACTCTTCCCAAACCTGACAAAACTGTAAGTGTAACGTAGAGTATTTAATCTAAATTAGTGGTAATCGACCGAATGTATCAAACGGAATAAAATCGACAGTTTAACAATGTTTCTGTATCCACTTTAACTTTTGGTTTTGAACCATATAAAATAATCACACTATGTACATAATTTCTCAGTGAAAACACTCTCGATTTTGTAGCGCTTGTGTTTGATAGGTGGTTTGTCCTCCAATAGTAGGCTCTGCACGTTGCTATGCGGCCGTATACCGTCTTCCTATCTCTTTTTTCGTATCGCGACTCTCCTCTTTCGCTCGTTACTTTGTACGTTGTTGTCAGGACGTATCAGTTATCAATAAGCTGGATTTTTATTCTTTTGTCCTTCTAAACTTCAGAAGAAAAAATAGGTGTGTCATTGTGGTTTATTGGTCTATATTAACTGAAATGAATTTTAATTAATTTTTTTACTTAATTTGACTAATTTAAATATTAAATACATTAAATAGTAATTGCGGAGATAATTTTTCATCTATCTGGATAGTTGTGACCTACTTTTGCATGTATTGGCAACACTGTATTGTAGAAATGCTACTAGACGTACAGGAGTGAACAGCTTAGTCCATATTTGCCGAATTAACATTGGACTGATCCAGGGACTCTGAGATATAGAATCGTATACCCATTTGGAGAAAGCAGTTTGAAATTATAATAGTATTTTTTTTATTCAGAAATGTAATTAACCGTTGCTCGATTTTTAGCGCAAAATTTTAACCTTCGATAATTGGTTGCTATAGGTATATTTCGCATTTTTGGACATTTTATTATCTACATTTTATGTAATGTTATTTCTAAATCTATGTTCAAATTTATATACTGAACATATTAACATATCATGACTTGATATTTTGGTTTTTTGCAGTTTCAAAATTTGAAGGTTAGTTATATACCTGACAGTGAAAATAAATTTAAAAAGTTATTTTGTCGTAGATATAAGCCTTCGAAAATATAGACCATAGAATCAAGTATCTTTATTCAGAGACATTTTTGAAACGTTGCAGGTTATTACTCAGTTACATATTGTTTTTTATTCTTAGCTCTTTTTCTTCCATCCAGGATAATCCATTTTTCAAAATTGTCAATGTCATATCGTTCTAAAATGTTCGTGGTCTTCATTCTGTTTGATTTTCTGCAGTCATCCATCCTAATTATAATATGCTCAAGCCATTTTAGTTGTTGTCACTCACTTTCTATCTGTTGTAATTTCGTATTTTGTCCTTATGCGTTACTTCTTTTACTGCACTAAGGTACATCGTTTCTATTGCCTATATTTTCTGTTTCTGATTTTGGCTTTTCTTTTTTTTTTTTTTACTTTTTTCCTTATGAACTAATTAAAGCTTCACTAGTTGTATTTTTATGCAATTGAATTCCTAGATTTAAATAACAATTTATATTATTTCGACTGACTGAAAAACAATTGTCAGACGTGCAATTTCAAGAATCAATTATTGTATGGTTGACTTTATTAAATTTTTGTGATTTTAACTTGCTTTAACCACATGTCAGTAGCTTTAGCTTTGAAGGTAACAGTAGTAATTTTGTGAGATAAAAATGTTGCATTTGCTATTAACTAGCGTGTTGAAGGCGATTTTAACTGTGAATTGTTTTATTTTATTGGCAAGCATATCGTTTATTTTACGAAGATATAAATCATCTTATAACAGTTAAGTGTAATGTTAGCAACAACCAGTTTTATTATTACATGTAATTGGTATTTTCTTATATTGTTCAAATATGGGATCATGAACTTTTAATAATTTAATAAATTGGTTGCTACAACATCTTTAAATGACACCATATTAAAAACTGTTAATTATAATATACATATTATGTAGGTAATTAAAAAAAATGGCGTGTTAGAGAAAAAAACATATTTAAAAATAGAAATTAAAAATTGGTACTGAAGTTTGTATGCTTAATATATATTATTAAGTATGCTTTTATTAGCTTCTCTTATTTCATCTTTTAGCAAACTCATTAATATTACGAACGTTGTCCACATCTTCAAATACCCCACGAGACACTAAATGTGTCTAGTTAAAGAAGAAGTATAAAGCAATCCATTGAATGTATTTGACCCATTAAAACTTAAATGAAGGACATTTTTATATGTACCAATTAGTTTTACTACTAATTTATTTTATTTTCACAGCTTCTATTGAATTATTTTATATATTATAATAAATCAGGTTCGTAGATACGTATTTATTTTTTTTTTTTGTTTTTTTTGTTTCAGCCAATTTCTGAGTGGACTTGTTCAAATGTAATTGAATGGATGGCTGCGCTAAATTTATACACTTATGCAGACGTATTTAGGTGTAAAGATATCAAAGGTGCTGATTTAGCACATCTTGACCGGGAAAAATTAATTGTAAGTATACTTTCCATCTCGCTAAGTGTGAATAACCTTTTTTTAATCATCGTTAGTTTAAAATTGCTAAAGAATGGATAACCATTTTACGTTATAATTTGCTTACGAAATAATGAGAAGATTTTAAAAAGGGATTTTCACTATTAGCCTCTGATTCTAACTTTATTGACTTTTGTGAGGTAGTAAAGTTGTTCTTTATTAACCCAGGTAGAAAAATTCAGGGACTACTTGATTAATACTAAATCTCACTCCATTTTACAGAATGTGAGGTTAACTAATGCAAAGACAAAATGAAAAAATATTTTTCCTTACTTATTTAATAGTCATATCCACGTAACTATTCAAAAATCAACTGACTTAGGGCTTTTTCAGACGGTGCGACTGCGATGTGATTTTCCGCTTGCGGTATGTCGCTATGATATCGTGGAAGTGTTAAAATATAGGTGATCATATCTATAATTTTCACATTATGAAATGCACATTTCCAGGCGTGTCGCTGCTTGTCGCAAGATGTATCAGTAAAATAAAATTGCAGTGTTGTAATTTCATTGCCAGTTTGTTTTCTCTTTGTGGCGCATCGTTTGTGTCTTCGCAATGTCTTTTAAATATGAAAAAATTGATTTAATATAGTCTTTGGAAAGTTATCCGTCTTTATGGGAAAAAAATTTAAAAATAAAAGTTTAAAGAAAAAGGCATGGAAAGAAGTATGCAGGTTTTTGAAAAAAAACCTCATTCTGTGAATGACGCCCAACAAAAAGCATAAAGGTAAAAAGCTCTTTCAAGTATCTTACTTGTAAAAGTGCATGCATGTACCCAATAACGTCGATATACTCGCTTGTTAAATCTAACAATAATTTTACGTTTTCTATTATACATGCTGCAAATACACTTAACGAAAATCACCTCGACAACACTGCGTGCAATGTTTTATTTTTAAATCGTTGTAGAAAAAATTGTATTGTCTTTCTGTGACTGCGATACGAGAAATCGCAAGTGGAAAATCGCATCACAGTTGCACCGTCTGAAAAAGCCCTTCGGTAGAAACGTGCATTGTCTGGGATCCATTGAAGAAAATATTTAATGGACGACAATAATAACTCAGTTTTGTACCTTGACACATAACTACTATTTTTATATATATATTTTTAAGTATTTAAAAGTTATGTATATATTTTAAATCCAGATTGATATATTGATTGAAGTAGGTATGCCTTAAAATATTCTTATTAATTTTAATATACATAGAGGGTCTAAATTATGGAGTAAATTCATTTTTTCAAGGATTGGCAACTCTGAAGACAAATCCTGAGCAAATCGATTTTTATTTTTATATTTTATACATTATAGTAGAGACATTATCCACCTTAGAGTGAGGACCTAAACGAAGATTTTTTAAATGAGAATATGGATCGTGTCACAGCCCATTTGCAAGGTTATTATATTTTTCATTCAGTGATAAATAATATTAATATATTAATTATTTATAAATTGTGGCAAATAAAGATTTAATTTTTAAAGTACAAAACAAATTTTACCATTTAACAAAAGATATATTTAACAAATAAATTAAATTAATCCTATATACGAATACATTCTTCATGCTTCTTGAACATTGTAGATCATTTTCATTGTGACATTTTTATAAGTGCTGGTATAAGTTCATTTTGTAAAAAATCTATCCCGTAAGAAAAAGGGCCCATACCTAATTCTATGCTTCTCTATACCTACCCATATATTATTCACTTTTTAAGGGAACTGAGTGTGTGCCCTAGTAATCCAGTGAGGATTCTCTTTACACCAATTATCTACAGTTTTACCGATTCACTGTTCCATGTAAGTAAAAAGTTGCTTCATCCGAAAAATGGATTTGACGAATCAAGCGTGAATTATTTCATTTGGCGATCTGGGTCCTCCTTGAGTTCGTGAACATTAACAATTTTATTCAGATTATATTTGACTTTTCTTAGGACTTTAGAAATGTTTGTATCACCTTGAGTTTGTTTAGAAGTAATGTGAGGAGGATTCTCTACCACAATTATAATACATCAAGTTTTGCGTTGGCACTTAATTTGGACGACCAACATTTGCAACATGTTTCTCTAAATATCCGCTAAATTTTACGAACTGTGCATCAGCGTATTTTTTACAACCCTATATATATAATTAATATTTTAATTTATATATCACTGAATTAAAAATTTAATAACCTTTAAATGACCCCTATTCTCATTTAAAAAATCTTGGGTTACGTCATCACACCCAGGTGGATAAAGTACGTCACTGGTATTATAATAAAAAATAAAAATCAATCTGGCTCTAGATTTGTTTTTAAGGTTACCTATTCTGGAAAAAATTAATTCACCTCACAATATCGACTTCTGTATATCTTAAAATATTACTTTCATTTTAAAATTATGTTCAACTTCCCGAAAGAAATCTACTAAAAGTATAAACTTTAAAGAGTATTAAGCATTATTTATTTTAAATGAAGCACACATAAAAGTTAAAATATATTTAAAAAAAAACCTTTTATTACTGACAGCAATTTTTTTTGTAATTATAGTCATCTGTCATTATTTATTGAATATTAAGAAGTAATGAAACGTACTCAATTGCATGCGAATTTACATAATGGAAATTTATCCGGAAAAAACATAAATATATAACAAATTTGAAGATTATTTGTAGTGATTTTTTACAGTTAAAGCTCCATTGTTGGTCGTAAGCAAGTTTTCTTTGGTATGAAAAGGTTTATGCTGTTATAGAATTCGAGAACAATGTCTTTAAGCAGATTAGTTCAAATTTGAAAATATATTTATTTTGTGTGCGTGTTGTGAGCAACATTTAGTATTATTACCTGATATATTGATAAATCTATTTTATGTTTTAGGCCATGGGAATAAAAGATGAATTCCATCAGAAAGCTTTATTGTCGTGTATAGATGAACTATTAAAAAAACCAGAAAACAACGTCTCTCTACAAAATGATATAGAGGAAACAATATCTACAGACACAGGTTACACTCATAATTTAAAACAGCACAGTTTTAGTACACTAGAACGATGTGATAAATGTAACAAATATCTTCGAGGTCTCCTTCATCAAGGATTTATTTGTCAAGATTGTGGAGTAGTTTCTCATCGTACTTGTGCAGCAACGGAACTTCCTTCTTGTACTCACCGTCCAGTCGATGATAGTTCCCATTTTATTCAGTTCAAATCATTCTTTGGTCAGGGACTTTGCAGCCAGTTTAACCTAAGTGAATCGCCAGCTCCAACGCTTATTATAAACTGTGCTTTGGAAATTGAAAAACGTGCTAAAAGCAATGAGTCTCTAGAATTATATAATTTGTATTGTGCCACTCCTCCAGCAGATCAATTACAATGTCTCGTCAAAAAAATAGAAGAAAATCCTAATAATATTAATTTGTCCGAATATAGTCACGTATCTATTGCTAGTGTGTTTAAAAAATACTTAAGGGAATTACCGGATCCCCTTATACCTGTACAGTGGTATGACAAATTTTTAGAAGCATCAAAAAAGAGAAACGACGAAGAATGCACAACTATATTAAGGCAATTAATAGAAGAGCTTCCTGAACACCATAAATCTACTTTAAGGTTTATTATGGGACATTTGTGTAGAATATGTCAACTTGAATATGCTAGAGGGAACAAAAGTCCACCAACTGTCTTGGTACAAGTTATGTGTCATATTTTTCTAAGACCACCGTGGGAGAGAATTATGTAAGTATATATTCACTATTTATTTAGAGATATTTTTGTAAAATAGCCCAATTATTAATAATAAAATTTTGCAGACTGTTAATTTAAATATTAATACTCACACTGTAGATTTTCATTGATTAATCAACAGTTGTAATGAATATTTTATCAATTCATTTAGGGAACATATAGAAGACTGTAGTTTTTATGCCTCAATAAATAATCTTTTATTTTTGATTTCGTTTATTCTACAATTACTGTTTAGCAGTTGCGTTGAAAATATGAGTTTCCACATGTAACGATAACAACTTAAGTTCAGATGAACAGGGCTATAGGCCTTCCTCAAGGTGACAAATCGTGCTATATCTAAACACATAGGATTCTCCTAAAGTGTTGTCGTTCATTGTGGCGTAATTTATCTGAAATTGGTACTCCAGCTGAACAATATTCGGGCCCTGGGCATAGATTAGTGATTAGAACAGATACGAATGTTGGCAAGGCATCAAAGGATTTTAAAATCCTTGTCAATCACCTTTGACCTTTAACTCGGTATGGCCGCGATGGTGCCAATATGATATATATTATCAGAATTTCCTACAAAATTGCAATGTTAACTTGGGGATAATAACAATTTCCAGTATTGTTTCTAGTTGTTTTGAAAAATTTAACAACTTCAATAAAAATAAAATAAAGAAAGAACTTTATTATTCTTTCTGAATACACTCCACCGCACACCGTGCTGTTTATTCATCTTATAAGGATAATATATATATATATATATAAGGATAATTTTGACAAGTTCTTTAAGCCAAGCCGTCACCGTTATTGCGCTTGGTTGCCAAATATATGTTTTGTGAAAAAAGTATATATTTATAGTGTGATTTTTATACATTATCTTTTTAATTAAATATTTCTTTTAATATCGATAAAATTATTAAAAAAAAAGTAACTATATTTGTATCTCTAGAACTATCACAATTAGAAATAGTGCTTATAAAATATTTGACCTATGATCGTAAATTGAGAGAAATATTACGCAAGTTTGACAACCCTGTTAAAGCTGCCCGTCGATGGACATTTAAATGGGTATGTCCACCCATTTCTCTCGATTTTTATTGTTCTCTGACAAGCTTTCCTGTCTGTATGAGTCTAATCTGTGCCCTGGGCGTAAAACTACTGTATTTCAAACCGATTTTTATATTTAGCTGCAAGAAGATAACCTTCAACAAGAGCTCCCGAATTGGTTATTTACTTACCCTAAATATAAAGTCGTGATACTGCAAGAAATCGTCTTCTTGAAGCTAACCTCCACACTAAAAGACTACTTATATGTCTAACTCTTTCTAGAGGCAATAGCGAGAATTTTAAAACCAGAATGAAAATGATTGGGGTACAGTTTTATTTACCGACGAATCAAGATTTGGATCTCAACCAGATTTTTGTCTGATAGGAAGGAGTGTAGAAGAAATCTGGAAATATGGAACGTCTAAGACATCTTCAAAAAGTTCACACGTATAGAGGAGGTACTACAGTTCTGGTGTGGGGCGGAATAATGATCGGTGACAGAGCAGACCTAATTTGTCCAGATCGCATCCTTACAGCTCAGCATTACCTATGAAAATGCACGCATGATCAGGAATTGGCTTAACAACGAGAGAAACGATGTCTTGCCATGGCCAGCACAATCCCCCTAAAATCGATTGTTATCGATTATCCCAAAAAATTCAAAAAAAATTATGTCCTCTGATGTGTGTTTATACATTAATAAAAAGTAGGCTAGTTTAGAAAACATTTTTTTATATTCACTTAATTTTGTTTATAGATGTAAGTTTTTTTTAATCTTAAATTTGACAATTATACCCAAAGTTGTGTTAACTTTTGGATTTATATATATTATATACCTGTATATGTATAGGTATAGGTATATTATTTATATTTTGAACTCCACTTATTTTCCTTAATTTCAGGAATACAAATAAAAGTTATATTATCAGTACCGACCAAAAATGTAGTACGTAATAGAATGAATTTTTTATAAGGGGAGTGCCTGATAAAATGTATTTTCAATATTTTATATGGGACACCTGTATTTTTTCATAATTTTGAGTAACCCTGCAAATCCTGATTGCAAATTACAAACATTGTATAGCATCAGTTTTGTTCTATTATGGCGTATGGTACTACAAAAGGGTAACCATAGATGATGCAACATTTCAAAAAAAAATTAGTATACACTTATTAAAAATACAAGTTTCTCTCTTTTTCTCCACAAAATAAAATTTGTTTGTTTTTATTATTTACAATATCTATATCAACTTACACAACTATATATCTACTCTACTACTCAACCCTTTTGGTATGAGGAATGAGACACGTCGTTTTTTATTTTCAATTCTACGCTGAAATAAAACGTAAATATACAGAGTGATTCACGTGATTCCTACACCCTGAAATGAAACACCCTGTATCATATATTTTTTAAAGCTCCTTGATAAACTAAATTCCATAACCTATAATTTAATAAATTCTGGGTGAAATGCTATCATTTTATTAAGGAATATAAATACCCATAAATATCTGCTTGAATTATTATTATATTGTGTAACATAAGAATAAATGTTGAACAAGTTCTCAATTTACTTGTTGGCAAAAGCCTAGTGTATTATCATTCTCATCTCTAACTTTATGGGTCTCTTGTAAAATGTTTCTTATTTCTGTTGTTTTCCTTTTTGGGAGATCTGAAATATTAGTTGGCTGTTTTGCATGTAGCATATACTTTACTCTTCGGTCCGATTAAATATTTTTTTGATGTCAAATTTCCTTCTATAAAACCTAACCTAACCAATTTATTCGTTCACCTATTATCCTGAGGATATTGAGTTTGACTTTCTCACATCCAATGAGGATTCGCCGTTGACCAATACCTACAATTTTGCCGGTTAACTTTGCCATTCAACATGAAAGTTGATTAATCAAAAAAAAAAATAGTACCAAATACTATCTCATTTCTATCTATTTTATTCATTAAATTGTTCGCTGAACTCCATCTGGGCAATCTTTTATTAATTCCTGCCAAATAGTTATTTTATAGGGAGTGAGTTTTTCTTTATAAATATTTTTAAGGACAGTTGTATTACTGTTATTCTGGCTGGTAACTTCGCTTGCCCTAACGAGACACAAAAATATTTATTACTTATTGTTAAGTGAACGTAACTTCAAAGTTTATTTAAATTATGTTTTAAATTACAATGACGGCCGTTTCGCTGGTACAATCAATTTAATTACTTATTGTATTTACAGAGCTATAATATTATCTTACATAAAAATAATCTCAATCGGTAAACAGTACTGATTTTTGCTAGAAAAGTTATAATAAATCGAAGTTTGATTTTTGTTGACATACAACCTATTGCTGTCTCCATTACTGTATTACCTTCTACAGCTTAAAAAGTTTAAAAATTAATAATTCACATCCATCAAAAATATTTGGGCTCCCTGAATTAAAGAAAAAAGTTATTCCATTAAAACTTATACATGCATACGATCCTCTTTTTCGAAATTTAAAAAAAATATCACCAATGTATACGAAATAAAGGAAACTTAATATTCCCAGTAAATATATATTATTAAAATTATATACTAATTTCCCAACAGATCTTACCGTAAAATTTTTGATTTGTTTATTTATGATTTAAGTAATTCCTAATTTCAAATTCAACTTACCTCTTTTGTTAGAAATGTTAATGATTGTCTACTGCTTTACCTAAACATGAAGAAGAATATATACAGTCAACATTTCACAAATACCATCCAAAAATAAAATTTCAAATTTAATTAAAATAACGGTACAATCCATTTTTAAGATATGGCTGTCAAACAGCAATTTAAAAATAGAATAAGTGCACAGTACTCAGGGAGTTTCCTACGTGTAAGTAATTTAAATTTTTAAAATATCTTTTAAGGTCATAATACATTTAGCTATAAAGCAAGTAATTCAATAAAAAATTATTATTCTAAATTAAAATCAAGAACCTGTTTATTAAAAAAAAACATACAATTTATTAAATTCCTTGTTCTAATATTGTAATAAAGAATAATAAATGCATAGGTCAAACCAGTCAATATTTAGGAAACCTTATCAACAGCCATAAATATGACAAAAAGAACAAAACTGTCCTTACAAAACATGAAGAACACTACAAACACAAATTTAATTTTAATAATGTAAAGATCTTTAGAGTATAAACAGGAACGGGAATTTTTTTGTTATTAATACCTGAATGCAATAAATCAATCTTTTATAGGTATCTATCACACGCCATTAGTACTATTCATTGCTTGATTTTATTTTTTCTTAGATTATGTAAGTTGGTTATTAAAAAATTAATGCTTATTTATTAACTCCTGTTTGTTTTATTTTAGCTCCACTGTATCTAATCCAACAATATCAACTTTTTTAGTTGCACAAAATATGATGTATTTAAACTCCTACACCTTTCCGATAGAAAGTTTTTATTTAACCATTGGTGTCTCACATTATGTAAATTTTTTATTCTATTTTTTATGCTAAGCTTTGTGGTGATAATAGTATTTTATTGTTCAGTAACATTTTTACAGAATGCTAGCTTATACCTTAAATTTAAATTCTTACCACAATTTTTATTTTTAGGGTTTGTTTGTGTATTTCAGAATACCTTTTGTTTTATTGCTTTATATTTTGAGTTATCTTTTAAATATCAACACCGTGAAGTCAAAATCGATTAGCTGAACGAAAAATGTAATTTTAACCAGTCTTAATTCGTAGGATTTTATTTTTATTAAATATACAGTGGATATTAAAATCCGGTTTACCTTTAAAACATAGGGTAAAAAATAAAAAAAAAATCATGAACAAATTTTAAAACAAGTTTTGTATTAATAACATTAAAGTTTGCGAAATCTGTTAATAACACCACCATCTTATGAAATGTACAAGATAATGATAGACTAATGAATAGCCATAAGCAGCAAAAATGAAGTATACATTTTTTCTCGACTTTTCATTTTATTAAGTGTACTTTTTTCGATATAGTTTTGAAAGTAAATTAGTAAATAAAATTAAATAATGTATGCTGTGCTAAGTATAACAAAAATATATATTCTATGAACAACTTAATATTAATTCGACTAGCAAAATTGTTTTTTTAATAAACAATATTTAAATATACGATTAATACGCAAATTTAATTAAGAATTCCTTTTAATAAAATAGCCAGTTTGATTGAGAATAGCGAAAACAACTTTTATTACCAACCAAAGAAATATTTCGGCGAAAATAAAAAAAAATATTTTTTTTTTTACTTTTGTTACATTTTGCAGTATTTTCTCCAAAAAGGTAGTTTATAAATTGTTATTTTAAAATAATGGTTAATGTTATTCATGTTTTTTTAAAAATAAATTATGGGTCCTCTAATATCAACTTAATATGTTTAATGTATGGTTTAAGTTCATTTTGTACTTTTTTGGCATTTTCTTTAATCTGCAATTTACTCCTTAGTAAGTTTTATCTTTGTGTCTAATTAACCCCATTTACGAATTTAATAATTTACAATATCTTTATTGTTCTTTATATTATATGTCGGAATAACCTTTTGTTATCTCCTAAACGTCTAAGCCTGTTTATCAGTTAAATTATAAAGTGGGATGATGCAACCTGATAATTTAAATCAAACTTGATGTCTTTCCTTTTACGTTTATTTTATCACGTTTATTAATAAGAAATTGTATACATTTTTGTATAACAATAATCCAAATTACTGATATGTGTAAAGCCATATAAATGTGTTGCATCCATTTATAGAAATATTTTAGAAATGCAGAGAAATAGAGACTACTTGTATTTCTTTTATTAATATTTTCAAATCAAAATTTAATTTATATCAAAAATATTGGTTATGTTTGTTTATATGTAAATTATTAAGACATTTTTATATCATACGTGTATTAAAATCCTTATATACATTTTTGTTAATCATAAAATAAATATCAAATACATATAGTAAAAATTATGGAAATGTCGTATTTGCTCATGGGTTGTTTTTTTGTAGCTAAAAAAATGATAATTACTCGTGTTTTTTAAATTTTTACAAAAATTACTAATATTTCACTCAAGATCTCTTTCAAACATTAATTTTACTTTTCTTAGAGAATGGTAGGTACTTATTTCTTTATTATTTTATAAAAAATGCAACTAATATTACATTATGTAACCTAACCAATAACCAATAGTAAATTAAAATTTTTAGATATATTTGTAATAATTTTAGTATACTCATTAATTTTAACTATTTTTAATAATATTGTGATTTTGGGCCAACAAAATTCAATTATTACGCCTAATATTGTTTGTAAGGAACCAGCAATACATATTAATTTTGACAGATTAGTCATTAAAATTGCATTTTATTTTATTTAACTCACGATATCTAATATTTCGCTGCCGATTTTGGATAAAATTTCTACAAAATGAAATTTCTCATATTTGTGGAAGTATTTTGCAATGACCTAATTTTGCACTATTATATTAATTACTTTAATGTATTTATCAAACTTGCACAGAATATATATTTGTACTGATAAATACTATCTTTTAATATCCTTTACAGCAAGGTTGTTTAAAACTATTATTGATACATCGATAAGGAGAGTTTAGAGACGTTCAGTAGACACATTGTCTACGAAACAGAAGTTTTTCCTGGAATAAGTTCATTGTTTCTATAATTTAAGTTTAATTTTATTACTGCAATTAAATGTATAATTTATTTTAACAAAAAAATGAGTGGAGTCTTACCCACGTCAAAACCTGATAAGGCAAATCAGTTGTATTGTTTATCCAGATAATATAATAATCTTACCTTTTCATGTATGTGTTTAATGATTATAGAACTTAGCAACTAAATAAAATGTATCTCAATTACTAATATTATGTTTTTTTGCTTCAGACAAGTCGTCTACAATACACAAGCTCATAATCGAATAGTGGAACTGTTGTTGTTATACTGTGATTGGGGCGAGAAACTACCGGAATTTGCTTCTGCTCCCGCCATACCCCCTAGGAAAGTGTCTCGTATGGGAAATAGTGCCTATTATACTATGTTAGAACGAGAAAAGGAAAAAATTAGTGCTGTTACAAGTCTTCAAGATGCAGAATGGTATTGGGGAGATATTAAACGTGAAAATGTGAACGAAGTGCTTAATGACACTGTTGACGGTACATTTTTAGTTCGAGATGCTTCTAGTAAATGTGGCGAATACACTTTGACTCTCCGGAAAGGTGGTGCAAATAAACTCATTAAAATATGCCATCGTAATGGTATGTATGGTTTCACGGAACCTTACACATTCCCTTCGGTCGTAGACCTCATTAATCATTTTAGAAATGATTCACTATCTCAGTACAATGCTTCTCTTGATATAAAATTGCTTTATCCCGTTTCTCGTAACAATCAAGAAGAAGAATTGGCCAAAACAGAAAAAATTGAAAAGCTAGTTGAAAAGTTGGTTACTCTCAACAAAAGTTTGGCTGAAAAAAATAAGGTGTCCGAAACTGTTTCAAAAGACTTTAATGATACATCAACTGAAGTACAAACCAAAAGACAAGCTCTTGATACGCTAAAAGAGTTGGTACAAGTATTCAGAGAACAAACTACCATACAAGAAAAATTTCAAAGTGAGGCACAACCTCATGAAATTAAAAATCTAGAACTCAATTCTGAATTACTCAAAAAACGTTTAAATTTAATGTCAGAGAGTTGTGAACAATTAGAAGAAATTTTAAAACAAAAAGAAGCTTACAGGAAAGCGTTAGAAAGAGAATTAACAGCTTTAAAACCACAAATTCATAATTTGGTGCGTGAAAGAGACAAACACTCGAGATGGTTACAACAAAGAGGTTTTTCTATTACTAAGGTGAATCAAATTTTAAATAGGAATGCAGAAGAAACGACAGGAGACTGTGAAATAGATACAGATTCATTGCCACACAATGATGAGAAAACTTGGCTTATGTTAAATTGTTCCCGCACTGAAGCCGAAAAACTTTTGGAAGGGAAACCTGATGGTACATTTTTACTAAGGAAATCCAGACAAATGAACAAATATGCGCTTTCTGTGCAATGTAATGGAAGTACTAATCATTGCATAATCAACGAAACTCAGAAAGGACTAGGTTTCACGGAACCCTACAATATTTATCCTACATTAAAAGATTTGGTATTACATTATGCCACGAACTCTTTAGAAATTCACAACGACCTTTTGAACACTGTTTTAGCTTATCCTATTAACGCGGGTAATACTGGTAACCATAATAGGGATAGTTGCATATACGTTCCATGAGAGTTTTTGTGATAATGAAAAACTGACTTTTTTATTCCCATAACCTTTGTGATATGGAAATTATAAAGATGAAACAAATTTAACAAATGTTTATTCAACTATGTATTGTATAATATAAAATATATTTACATGACTTGATTTACAATTGAATACACTCTTTTTACTTCAACACCAGGTAAAATATTGTGATATTGTACTAAAGATGAGTTTTACATGTACTTATTTGGCGTGCAAAGTGTATTGGCCAAGAACAAATATGTGGGATAGTTACGAAAATGTTACAATGAAAGAAAAATCACTAACAGCTTGGCTTAAAACTAGACAGTTTTACCCATCATTAATAAATGGATTAGTAATGTAATTCATTAATTCATATACATATATGGATTATTTATAAAAATTTCATTAATGTGGTTTTACCAACATTCTAACATTAACCAAATATCTTTCATAGCTCTTAAAGTTAACCTCAAGGAATCTTTAGATATTGATAAAAAACTATGGGTACTAATTTAAATATTAAATAAACGTACTTGTAATCATATTAATGATTTTCAAATAAATTGCTGTACAAAGAATATCTAGTCAAAATTATTTTATAATAAATTGAAAGTTTATTGATTTTTGGAAGTAAAATATTTAAAAATTAAAAGTATTGTAAACCTGTTCAATCTAAATCAAGGTAATTATTTTTGCACTGGTGACAAAAAAATCGTTAAGTTTTATTTTAAGAGATTATCATTTTTTTTGAGAATATTTTTGCTTTTATTATATGGGTACGATAGCATCGTCTACGCCCGAATTAGTAATATATTCTTCAAGCTAAGAAATTTCCGAAAGAATTTTTTTCTTTAATTTCATTAAAATTTAAAATATAAAACTGGTGAAGTCGATTTTGTCATATGTTTTAACGAAAAGTTATAATAGTGGTAACTAACTATACGTTATTAACGACACAATTAAATACATTCTCGAATAATTCGTACGAGAGAGAAGGAAACTTATAACAAAAATAGAGATAGATGTGTTTTCGTATGAGTGGGAGATAGAAATGTTTTCTTAATGAGAAATCACTCGTAGGGTCCTGGCGGGTTGGAATGGTATAAGAAAGAAAGTAATATGACAACCAGTACCCATGTTTACACTTTTCTGAAAGTACATAACATAATTATTTTCTTGGTGCGTGAGGTATGTCTTATACCAAAAATTAAAGAAATAGCATTAATCAACTTTATATTAGATTAAATATTAACTTTAGTGTTAAAATGAAATAAACATTTTCAGTTTGCTAAGATGGTGTGCATATTTTTTTACTTCACTATTTTAATTTAAACCAAAAACCGGATTGTTTATATTCTATATTACCTAAAAATCAGTATTTATACCACATTAATTGTACATGAAAATTAATTTTTGTTCATGCTGTGTCTTTATTGTATTCTAGTGATCTATACTAAAATCAAGTCAATATATACGAAGTTGTTGGTTTGTTTGATTATAAGCGAATACTTGGGGATGGGTTTCGTTTCCAGTGGTTTAATTTTCATAAAATATTTTAAAAAATTCCAGTGCTAAAATAAATACAAATATTAATCAAACTTAGTAACAAGCTTCAATTTATTGTAAGCAGTGTGCTACACTGCATATAATTTACTTGATATTTTACATGCTTTATTTTTTAAAAAGCATTCTAGATAGAATATGTTAAAAACATATTATATTAGTACCATATATTTTAATTTTATTAAAAATAAAAAATTATTATATTGCAGATTTTTATACATCAAATTTATATATACATATATAGATATATATTTAGATTATTTTTTTTATTCATTTAAAGAGAACATTTTTACCAGTTAACCTATATAATTGTTTTACCCTATTTATGGGTATTATCAGATGCTAATTTTTTGTTCATACTAAAAAGACTCCAATGCAATGTTTTAGAAATTCTTTAAGTATTGGTTTACTCAATAAAAAACCTTCTAGAAGAATGTTTATTAGACCCTAAAGATTATAGCATATTTTTCAGTTTTATTTTATTATTTAAATCTTATGATTCAGATTTATTTATTTTATTAATTAATCATTGAACTATATAGTGAGGAGCTAAATTATAGAATGAGATCATTATTTAGGAAACCGTTGGATTTCCATATTTTAATTTTATAGACTAGTTTTTTTTAATAGATGTATATGCAATGTGACACCTCATTTAAAAGGCTAATTTTTTATTTATTTATACTACATTTTTAAGTACAGAGTAGGACAATTTTATTTTATTTACATTCATACTTATTTCAATTAATGTTTTAATTATTAATGTACAAAAAAATTGAGCATCAAAAATATTTTATATTAACATTTTAAATCAAAATGCCATTCATCAGTTTCTTGACAATATGCAAATCTACTGAGACATTCCTCAAGTAAATAGATTAATTCTATAAACCCTCGCGTTCCAACTTTTCTGGCTGGCAATATGTACAATTTTTAAGATTTACTATACTGCAGTCTGCAGTATGTTGCAAACTGCAATCGCATTTGTTTTCTTGTAGCAATCAATATCTGTGAGAATTGTATTTTTCTTTTTTTGTGTTACTCATTTTGAGTATTTACTTAATACATCATTGATATACGTGTTGATTGTTTAAATTTAAAGTAAATATGATACTTATGTGAATTTAAAAAAATTAAAATTTTTTATTACCCCCTCTGTACTTAATTAAAGGGATTAACATCCCTTTCAAGAGGTGTTACATGATATTTTTTTATGTACATAAACACATGCACATTACAACAAAAATCGAAATGATTTTACTTCATAATTTATTCCCTCACTGCCTACAATGTTACAATGTAACTTTTGAGTAGAACCTGGGCAATATAATTGCATTTTTGCACCTTTAATTCAATTGGTGGATCTTTTTATTGTGAAACAAAGATTATGTGTTCAAATTTGACTCTATTTCAAAATACAGCTTAGTTTTTGGTAGTTCTCAAAAAACATATATTAAGGTAAGCTTTACTATTAATGTCTAAGCTGCTTCGGTATTCCATAGTTATTGACTTTCCAATTATTGAACAATAAGAGTGTACAAGTAATTGTAGAGTATTTTTTGTTGTGATTATTTCTAATATTTTTTTAATTATGTTGAAAATTTCAGAAACACGTACGTAATATTTAACATTGCAAATCATAGTTATCTGAATTAGTTTTATTATTTAATATTTACTTTTTGAGAATTACCAAAAGCAGAATTATCACAATTTGTTAAAGTTATAGAACAAAATAGGGTAATATTTCATGGTTACCAATTAAATTTTACTTGCCTAAACTCTTTTGTTGCAGAATTGTCTAATGTTCAAGAGCTAATTGCAAATGGTTTTAATTTGTTTCCATGTTTAATATCTTTATAAATATTTGGTTATCTTTTATTTGGTATCTGGTAAAAACAATTTCGTTTCTAGAAAACGGATATTTGTGATGATGAACTATGCTATGTTTTCTTTTAATGTGCCATATTAATGTTAATAAATGTTTCGCATTTTTCAATTTTATTTGTAAAAAGGGTGATTTTTGGCTTTGTACTTAGTAATTACATTCAAAAGGTTATTTTTAATGTGTTTTCAAGCTTCATGTTATAATTCGTCAAATCATTGAATGTATAATTCTTTAAGAAATTGTACTACTCTTTGAATCGTTTTTTTTATAGATATATAGCTTTAATGATTATGCACTAAACAGTTGAATCGTGTGATATTTAAAATTGTATATAAAAGATTGTGCGTGATATTACAAAATTGATATAAGTTTAGGGTCAATTTTTCAGTTTTATTGATATTATCCTTGTACTAATGACAGTGATTGGGCATAAAATATGTGTTTATCCATATGAAGAAAAAAACTAAGGGAATTAAAACCACACAAGGTTTAATGTTTTAAGATTTTTTAAAGCGTTTTTTTTTTATTTTTAGGAAAGTAAATGAAAGAACCTTAATTGTCTTTTAGTAATCAAGTAAGGTGGGACCCCTCTAGTTCGGTTACATCGGGACCAGACCACCGACCGGACTATACGGTCGATCCAACCGAAGTCGAACTAGGGGTACTATAATTCAATGATATCTGTATAAGCAATGTAAAATTCTGCATCCTATATACAGATACTTTAAAATGCATTTATGAGGTACTTAAATATCAAAATGCCTTGCATTAAAACGAATTCCTTATTCAACATTTTGCGATTTAATGATGGTGATTAGATTGAGATTATGTTAAATTTAGCAATTTAAAAATGTCTTAATCATATTGAATGTATGACATTTTTGCGATATAATTGGTATTTGAAAAATGAAAATATTGATAAGTTATTTTTGTTCCACTGAATACAGGGTATGTAACATTTTTATATTGATGATTTGTTTTCTAAAAAAAATAGTTCTTAAATAAACGTATAAACATTTTGTATAGGAGTGTACACTAATTGTGTATATTTGGTGAACGTGATACTATACATTTTTAGATAATCAATGAAAATAAAAAATAAAGTAAAGAACAATTTTGAGGGTATTGAATATTTCTTAATTTTTTATTGATAAAAAATCTTGGAACTAGTAAACATTATATGTTCATGAAGTTAATGTACATAGAATAAGATTTAGTGCATAATCCTTATACGCCATTGATAATCGGACGTCTAGAATGTTTTTTACATTTTTTAACGCCTCTATAATCGATGTAAAATGTATTGGACTTTTTAAGAACAATTTGGAGTAATTGATGGTTCAACAGTGTTTTAATTTGTAGTTTATTTTGATTATATTCCTTTTAACTGTTTCTTTTATGTCACCTAATGAGCATGTATTCTGATGTTTTAATCAGTACATATTTTTTATGTAAAGGCCCTAAATTTAAAAACTGATAATACCAATGGAAATATTCCAAATCTATCTTTTCTTTCATAAAGAATTAAAATAATTCATTGGTATTACAAAATGTAGTAACTTATTTTTCATTTTTAAAAATATTTACTATACTGTATTGCTTTGGTGGATATTAATATTGCGTAGACCTTTCATATTATGACTATAAGAGCATTATTATATATTAAACAAATCACTATTTAAGTCAAGCAAGAGTTGGCAGTTATAAAAAAGGTTTGTGTTACAAGTTTACTAAATAACTAAACAACGTATTCGGAATTATTGAAAAAATTTGAACATCTTTAAAACGTTTTTTTACTAATCTATTTGAAAACCAAGATACACTAAAGTGGTTAGAAGTTTATGCAACCGTTTTACAAAATGATACGCTCGAAAATTATTTCCATGTAACTATTTAGAAATCTAACTTTATCTTTTTTACTTGCTGCTAATTAGTGCCTTTGTTATTAAAACATCGAAGTTATTCTTCAGAATGAATTTTTTTAGTATGTTTATCTTGGTATGAAAAAATTTTGTTTAAGGAATTAATGTACTTTACGTGTCAACTTTCTGCTTACAATACTTTTTTCCTACCAATTACCCTAAAGATTCAAATTTTCTATTTTCATGACAAGAATCGAAACTTAGTGATTTAAACAGTCTTGTTGTATATGCAACTCTAGAAGCGGTTAAGGGTTTATTATAAATATACTTTTATTGTAATATTTTCATATTTACACTGTTATGTTAACCTGCAATTATAGATTAATAAATTTTCATCTTAAAATTATGGTTGTTTTGAATATAGGCTGTACCAAGATCTTTAAGAAAGTTTTGAAATTGTTGAGTACTGTATGTATAAGAGATTAAATGTATTTTGTATGTTAATTTGTAAGTATGAATTAATTTTTTTATTAGAGGTTTCATTATATAGTATTTTTTAAATTTGTATAAAACTGTTCTTATATACTGTTGAATGTCATCTCAAATAAATAATTAAAATATTAACAATTAATTTTATTATCCTTCCTAATCTTCAAAACGAACGTGCATCTTTTTTGAAAATCTAATTACATTTTGTTAAAAACTTCCTTGTATGTGCCCTAAATCAAACAACTTGATTGTGTAAAAGAGCTACAGATAAATGCCAAATTATTATTATTAAAAAGAGAATATTCACAATATTTTCAATATTAAACTTACAATAACAAAAACTATGTTCTTTACACCAATGCATAGGCAGCATAATTAGCTATACCGCAACGGTTTTTATGTCTTCTCAATCGCATATATCCATTTTCTCCCCAATGCTTACCCCACCAATTCTTCAGAATCCATGAATTTTTCGTATATCCTACTACAAGCATCGCGTGATTCACATGATTAGAAGAGCAAGATGGATCGTCATAAATTCCACTGCTAAAACGGTTAATGCATTTTGTTTATGGCTATTAACTGAACCAAAGCAATTTTATTTTTTCGAATATCCAATACTTTAAGTGTAAACACTACGATTTAAACACAATTGATTTTATTTTAATTACTTTTTTTTGTATTGGTTGAAAATTTGTGAGAGTAGATATTTGGAAGCTGTTTTTCCTTAATTAATGTTTACTTATAGTAAATTTAATCATTTCAAAGATAGATTGAAAATACGTACTGATACAGTTGAAATGTATGAGGACTTGCATTTATAGAAGCAGCAACAGGTCCTATTTTAGCTAAAGCAGTCTCTAAAGCTCTTTCGTCTCGTGCTGGTAGTACGCCCCAGGAAGTAATGTTGACCAGAGTCAGGTGATTGTTGTAACTACACTTTTGTTTCTGAAAAATATACAGTAAAAGAAGTTGTTATGAAAAGTTAGTATATACTTAGTTAAATTCGAATAATACCAATAACTGCTTAATTGGAATTACCCTAAACTTACCTACATATAAATGATATTTTTTATAGTTTAAACAAAACTCTAGCAATTAATTGATACCTCTAAAGCTTTTTGTTCCGCCTGGTTATCCAAACAGATCCAAATATATTTTTTTGTTATATGACTAACATTATTGATGAATAAAGCCTAAACAATTGACGTATCTTAACTTCTTTTTTAATACATATGCCAGGTAAATTTCCTACCTTTGATGTATAAGGATAATCTGAGTACGCCATGAGGCCTCCAACTTTTTCAAGATATCTTAATGTATTCCTTAATGAGCCACCTGCACAACCATAATTTCCATATGGCAAACTGCAATCCACTATTTGCTGTTCGCTGAAAAATATATTATATACAAGGTGTTTCATTACGAATTATCCATACAGTAACTGCAGAAATATGAAGATTTAGGCCAAACCGCTTAGTATAAAGTAGTGTGAAGTAAACCAGTGTCAGTAAACGACTGCGGTAAAGTAAAAACAATTTGCATACATGGATTTTCTGCTCCATTTGTTTATGAACTTTAAAAGCATTTTAATTTTTGAGCTCATATTGAGCATTTGTAGCGATTTTTATTAAAGTATTTATTGACTTTGTTTTCGAAGGAACCGTTTGGTTACTTGTGTAATATTATTAGTAATATATTATTTATCTAAATTCTGATGTGTTATCTTTAGCTGGTCCTTCCAAAATTCCAATATTATGTCTCCCCAGATGACATCTGAAGACACCTAGGTCTTCTACAGTCAATAATGCCACAAATTGAAATATAGTCTAGATAGTACTCCCTGTACGGCTATGCTACAAAGTATGGTACAAAGACTAGTGTCGAATGGAGTAAGTGTAAGTTAAAATCATAAATTTGTATCCGTCCAGCATTGTTTTTAATCATCAAAGGTTTAGGCATTTAGATGCTGAGGTACTTTAAAGAATTTTCTTACAAATAACAATCATAAAATCTAGAGATCGAGACGATGTATGTTCTCGATCATCGAGTTCAAGACCGAGATCATGTATATATATATTCTGAGTCTCGCGAACCCCTACTTGATATGTATACCTACATAAATCTTATGATTGCAGTGTAGTTCCAAGCGGTCACTTTTGCCCAGATTTGCCTCATGGTGCGCGGTACTGTTATAAGAATTTATTTAATCTTTAATATGTGAATTTGAATATGCAAAGTTAATTTAGTATAAAGGACAATACCAAAGTTTTATACCTCTAAAGAGAAATTTTGTTTTGGAAGGGTGGGAGCTCTGAGGTTCTGTGATAAGGTTATCCAACACAATGTTCCACAGACAGGGAAAATCCTTGTTTACTAGGGTGAATACGTTGCAATCACGTCGTCTCTAAAGTACATCTCTCGTAGTATTTTCATCATTTTCGGTAGAAAAATGCTGACATAGGCTTAATACACAATAGAAAAAGTTTTAATACATATTAATAGTATTTACGGCGAAAAGGTTGATTTTTCAATGTCGCTATATTATGTGGTGATTACGCTGGTCATTTTTAGTTTAGAAAATGGTATAATTTGTAGCTGATTTGCCCTCTCCATCACTTTAAAATTAGTTGGCCATTTTTTCTTTATAATGGATACAGAAATTATAATTTGACAAACTTTGAAATTACTTAATATTTTTTACCACTTCCTCAAAAATGCAGGCTAGAATACCTAAATTGTGAATAGACCTAAATGTTACGATACTCAATAAGTATTAGCAGAACATAATCCGTTATTATGGGAGAAATGTAGCACATTTTTAAAATTTGGCAATTCTACGAATTACGTTTTCTGGTTATATATACTTACCTCAACGGTACTAATTTGCCAGTCTGTTTAAATATTTGAGCTTGAATAGCTGTGGCTATGCTAAATGCGTAACATGATCCACAATCTTTCTGATTATAGGCTGGAGTAATAAATCCTTTATCAAGCCAGTTTATTTCCGATGCAACACTTTTAAATGATTCATAAATGTCTCCTACTTCTTCAGGATCAATTTTCCTATGCCTGCTCTTCGTTAATTTGACCATATTTTGTAAATACTGGTGATTAGACTAAAAAAACAATAATTTAATTTCTTATTCAAGTAGAATAATAAATGCTTCAAAAGTAACTAATTATATCGAATTTGTAAGAACGATGTTTATTTGAAATTATGATATGATGGCAATTATATAATTATACATTTTCACAGGATATACAGGATGTCTAGATAAGCTCAACCTCTCAAGATATATCGAAAAATATATCGGTGAGGGTGGAAATTATATTAAAATTTCCAAGACCTTTTGGGATATTTGTAGTAGATGCCTAACGCATCTGCTATCTCTCACATATACATCCATTGTTTTTATAATCTATATGTCAACTGTACCTATATAACCTTGAAAATAGATCAAAGCATGTGAAAATACTAATCGATAAATTACCTATTTATGCTTACCAAATCTGTTAAATGATTTTCTTTAATTAGGTAGGAGTGAAGTCCAAGTGCCGCTTCCTCATTGTGCTTTTTTATTTTTTCCAAATTTTCCTCCCATGCTTTTCTTCTCGTGTGGTCGTTGTACTTAGAATAACTCTTATTAAATCTATCCTAACAAAATATAGTATATTTAGTAAATTATTTTAATATTTTTGAAAATATACAAAATTAATATATATCCTAAACCACAAAGACAAGACAAATATTAACGACGTCATTTATCGTATCGTCAAGGTTCCCAGGGTAAAGCACATCATAATCCATAATGATCATCTGGCACCATTTAAGGGTAACCATTCCGAAAACGGACAAGTACAACTGAAAAATGAAGATTACGGTCAAGCTTATGGCCGCCATAGACGTTATTTGATCAGGCAGACAGTTTGGTCTTTCAAACGACCACACACCATCAGGCAGACTTGAAGGGGTGTCAGTTCAGTATCGAAGTGCAACACGTCCGCAAGCAACAAACGAGCGCTCGCAAAACACACACTCAAAATTTTAATCAAACTGTTTGGACAAATAAAAATACGAAAATTCATATTTCTTCCTCTTTATCTAATTTTACCACAGACCAATTTGACCAAACTGGTTGAACTAGCCTGTTCGATCAAATTACTTGAACGTCTGGCGTCATTCCAGGAAGAATGAATTTAAGAGCGGGACAGAGTTACGAACTAATATACCATTTTGATATATATTAGTTGTCAGTATGGTAGTTATTAAGGAAAGATTAGATTAGATTGCTTGACAACCAACATTCAGCTTAAAGGGAAATAAGAATCTTACCTAATAAAAGAGAACTCGCTCTTTCATCGTAAATGGAACGGCCTTGCTTACGCTGGCAATGTCAAGATTTTGACAAAAATAAATTACTTTTTCAAAGAAATATTACCAATTGGTTGCTGAAGGATACTTTAAATGCATTTAAATCGTTTGCTTCTATTTGTGATTTTATTATATGGAAAAAAGTTTAATAGTGACCAAAATTACAGCCAACCACTGAACCATTTAAAAAGTTTACCAGTTTTGGAACTCGAAAAGGTTTGTTGCAAGTGGCAAACATTGTTTTTAAAATTATAAAATTTACAGGAAAACAATTAATAAGAAAGGGTATTTTAAATTATGATATTTAAAAAAACAAAATTTAATGTAAAGAAAAAAGTAAGTAATTCGCTAGTTAGATTTTTCTACAAAAAGAAATGTATTCCTTCCCAACCTATAATATAACAAAAGTATTAACATTAAGTGGTGTCAGGGGAATTGTGTTAGAAGTTTTTGAAACTTACTTAACTTCGAGAAGTCAACTAACTTAAATTGGTAACAGCTATAGTAACAATTCTGAATTCTGAATTACCATATCACAAGGTACCGTTTTCGCTCCCTTACTTTTTACGGTATGCATAAATTTGTATTGAAATGGTAATTTGGTAATAGTACTTTCCTATGAGGATGACACAGTCATCATAAGGTTTGTTTCAACACACAAAATAACCGTTCTTGAAACGGTGACGCTTATGTGCATTAGCAAAAAACTGCATAAAAAATCGATAAGAACGATTTCGAAAATAATTCTGGAACGATTACAATTTGTCTGTTGTAACAAACCTATAATTATTGGTAAAAGAAGTAAAAGAAAAACCATCTACCTGGACTAAAATAAAAAAATGGCCTGATTCTTTTAAACTCACTTTAAACTTGGATAAAACTAATTGAAAAGCCTTTTACTTTACATATGCTAATCGCGTTATTTTTAATAACAGAAAAATTGAGGGAGTTGAAAATAGTATATTATGCAACCATCATGTAATGGTGGTTATTAATACACAAGCATTAACAGGATACGAAACGAGCCGAGTGTATTAATAACCAATACATGAGAGTTGCATCAATAAAATATGAAAGAAAAATAAGTTCTTAAACTTAATTTAAAAAATAAATTAAACACAAGATTCAAAATTTTTGTATTTTAATTTTGTAGAATTAAAAAAAGTTGAACTTAACCGGGTCTCAAACCCGGAATGTACGAATGGCAAACATTTTTAGCTAAAACCTTCGTTCACTGAGCTACGAACCCATTGTGATGTTTTATTAGAGGTGACTGAGGTGAGGTATGTTACTGCTATCAAAAATAAACTTATGTTAAAACACATTAATAACCTTAATTATGTATTTACCTTGGTCATTAGGTATTATTGGTCCAGTGCCTTTTTCAATAAAATTTTTTAATTTTATCTGGCAAAAATGTTTCCTCAAAATATTCAAAGCGTCAAAAAAGCCGAAATGTCAAACATTCTACAGATGATATTGAGTCAATAGTCAATATTTCAGTTTCATAATGAAAACCAGTGTAATAATGGGTATCATTATGAAACTAAAGATTGTCATTTAATTAATAGCTTATACCTAGTATAGGATTGGAAAAGGAAATAAATGAGGTATGGTGACGGCACCGGTTGTCCGGCCGTTACCAGTTGTCAGCCATTTGTCTATATATTTGAATATAATAGGAAATTCTCCTACATAACCTGAAACTAATAGTAATCTGAGAGTTCTAAGATACGTCATACATCATTTGTCTAATGCTATTGTTGATAAATTCTTTAATATGGCGACAAACTCGTGTTCCTACTGCAGTTGTGATTACTTCCTTTTTGTTTAGTGAACGGAAGCGTCGGAAATAGTGAGTACCTTGACAAATTATTTAGTAAATGCATACGTAAACACAACAGGATTAAGCTTATGGACAAAGTATCACATTTAAATATTAATATGTTGAAAAATGCCCATTCTGCAAAAAAATTAACAGGTTCATTAAAATGGATTTTAAAAATAGTCTAGACCAGTTCGCTGCCGCTTTTATTTAGTTCCACAGAAAAATAATTGGTTGTGAGAGGTTGAATTATGAAGCCGACAGCCAGGTCTTTTTTGGCCACGGCTTTATAACTTGTTCACATTTTCAGATGTCGGGTCACGGGAAAGTGATCAAAAAGAAATCCAAATCAAAGGAGGAAGAAATTATTCACATGCTCCGAAAAATCATTGACGGAAGCACTTAACCATATCCGATTAGGTGAAATTTCAATAAGAGAGACTACTAGGCGGTTTATGGTGCCAAGAGCTACTCTGCAAGGTAGATTGGCATGGCAGACGTGGTGATGCTGTCCAAAACAGGTCCACAGCCGATAATGGGTGTAGATGGCGAAAAAAGAATACCTGAATGAGCTGTTAACATTGCTCCAAGTCCAGTTTTTAAATGAAACTGTAACATACATTGCCAAAGAGAATGTTTTTTACAACGTCATCCAGAAGTTTCCGCTCGGAAGGCTGAGGGAATTAACAAAGGTCGAGCCTTAATCACAGAGGAACTGATAAGAGCAAGGTTCAGAAGTCTAAACGAATTTCTTGAAAGTAATAACTTACAAGAAGTAATTAAACATCATCAAAGAATATTTAATGGCGATGAAGCTAGTTTCGCATTATGCCCCAAAACGGGTAAGGTAGGTACATGCCCCGCGAGAATGGAAGAACCTTTACCAAATAGAGACGTGATAAGGATAAGTGATAAGGAAAATATAGCAGTACTCGTAGTATTAAATGCTACTGGGGCCTTCTAGTTATCTTCCGGTACGTAAGACCTCAGAGAGCATTAGTTAACAGCATGCCTGACAACTGGGTATTGGGGAAATCTGAAACAGGATGGATAAGGAGCGATGTATTTTATGAATACATTTGCAATGACTTCAACAAATGGCTGAATGATAAAATTGAGAGATCTGTAATATTGTTTGTTGACGGGCATAAAAGCCACATGACCTTGTCTTTAAGGTAAACTTCTACTTTTTATTTATTTTATTATTCCTACCACCCAATTATATTTACTTATCAGCAAATTAAATTATACTAGATCAAAAAGACATCAACTAGGAAAACCTATCTAGAGATCTTACTATATATGGCTGTCAACCTATTATTTGTCGGCCAGGAGGCTGAGAACAGGTATAATGAAGGCCGAGAATAATAGAGCCCTAGTCGACAACTAGTGAAAAGTGCATTTTCTTGAAAAACATTTTTTGTCTTTTTTTAACGTAATCAAATGATACTTTCATTGTATTTGTGAGACACTAGAAGCTTAAACCCACAAAATGACAATGTATTTTTTCCGTTGACGTAGTTTTATCTCCCGAAAATATTTATTTCAATCTCATCGTGGCCCTAAAAGGACAACAACCCAACATTTTACTAAATATTAGGCGTCATTATTGACAAAAATCTTAAGTGGAAATAACATGTACTAGACTTTCTAATAACATTAGAAAATTAATACGTAAATTTAATATGATTAGAGAAAGCATTTGTTGATTTGTGTCTATAAAGCTCTTGGGGAATCTTTACTGAGATATTATGTTATATTAGCATGGGTATATAAGACTATATGGAAATGCACTAAAACAAATGAAAATAATTTAAAACTATATCCTAAAAATCAGTTATAGAAAGAACAAGAGATATTCTATTTGTCTAATGAAAAAATTCCTACTTTACCAGGATCAGGAATAATGTTAATAATAATTTACAAATCCCTAGCAGTTCAACAAATTTATACCCCAAATCTATTGACTATTTGTGCCAAAATATGTAACATTTTACCAAGATCAGTGCGAGTGATAGCTAACACAAAGGCATTTAACTATGAATGTATAACATACCTAAATAAAAACTTCACAAAGTTTCCAATACTGCTTTAATCGTTTATTTTATTGGGGACGTTCAGCCGAAAAAAGCGGTTGACAGCGCCTCCAAGCGCTGAGCAGTTGCCGACCAGGACACATTTGCTGACATTATTCAAGCCCTGACACAATCCGCCATTTTGTTTATAGTAGGTAATTATTGAAATTATGTCCTCCCAAAAATGTATTAAATATGTTCGCAAAGGTAGAATTTTATATTCCTGCCACACTACATACTATTTAGTATTCTTAGTTTCTCATTTTTTAAAATTGATTATTTATACTTTAGAAACGTATGAAATTTAGATTAGAATTCCTGGCTACCACAAATTTAGCGTTCTAAAGAAAAATAGCTATTTAGCAATCTTAGCACTTACTGCTTACGAACTCCAAATTGCTTACAAGCGCTTGCAATCGCTTTTTTCGGCTGAACGTCTCCATTATTTTGTTATTTGGGTCTATCATATTGGCAACAATATAACCGTTGGTTTATACAAGAAATAAAATAAAATAAGAATTAAGATAAGAGTTGATCAACTTTTAACTTTCATTTTATTTCTTACATAAAAATAGAAGTGCGCATGTGTAGAAAAAATTGTTTCATGTTTCATGCTGTTATCCTAACCTTCATTATTTATTATAGTGTTTTCTGACAGTCGGTATCAAATTAGGCCGCGTGATTGTACTGGTTGTTTCATCCTTGTTTCGTCTTCAGGTATAAACAGGTCTAATTTTGTCGCATTTCTTATTTCTTATGGTATCTTATTTGTTGTATAAACCCACAGTAACTCACTGTATCTTAAAATAATTGTAGGTTATTAGTGTTTAAAATTGTTACTATTATAAATTTCTAACAACTATTTTTTTCTTACAAGTGCATACAAAAATTTAGTTTTTTATTCCGCGGAAACACTTATCATTTGCTGTAAATGCGGCAGTTATATTAAACTTGAGAACATTTTGGGGTTAAATAAACTAAACTACTTATACAAAATATAAAAAATATAAAATTTCGATTTTCAAATTTGTTTTCTTATTAATTTTATTTCACAGAATCTTTAACTAATTGATTATTTTAACAACAGGTAGGTATACTTTTAGTTTTTAGGCGATTTTAATATTTTCAAATTTTAAGATTGTACTTGCTTCGGCAGTACATATACTAAAATTGGAACGATACAGAGAAGATTAGAATGGCCCCTGCGCAAGGATGACACGTGAAGCGTTCCACATTTTTCCAGAGCTAAGGCCCGATACATTATAAAACAAAGTAAAAAATCCTCCTGAAAAAATTATGTTTCGTCTATTAATGATAATACCTCTCCTTCCGAAAAAAATTAGGCATATACAAGGAAATAATACCAATCTCAAAATTCCCAATCTCAATGAAAATATTGTAATCACTGACAATCAACAAATCAGTGAAACTTTTGCCGATATATTCAGCTTACAATTCAAAAGCAAAATAAATTCTTCACTACTTGATCCACCAGTTATCTTTAATTCGTCATGCTCCATCACTTACGAACTACGATAAATACACGTCACCTATAAAACTCATAACGTCAGCTTTTAATGATATTATATTTACAAACAAGTATGACTTAATCTTGTATACTGATGCCTCCAAATGTGAAACGGGTGTAGGCTGCTCCGTCACTACTACACATTCAATTATCAACCAATCCTTTATACCCCCCATTTGCAGAGTACATACCGGTGAATTATTTAGTATTTTACAACTATCAAATCTATCTCTCCACCTAATAAACATGCTGTCATATGTACAGACTCTCTGGCGTCAATAGAATCTATCCAAAATATATTCACCGATCATCCTATTGTCCAATGCATCCTAGATACCTATCAAATACTTCATTTCCAAAAAATAAGTTACCATAATTTGGCTCCCATCTCATATTGGTATAGAGGGGAACGAACTTGCAGACAAACACGCCAAAAAAGCCACTTTATTTTCCAATATTACGAACCATATCCAAATTTGCAAGGATTTGAAATGTGCAATAAAGAAAAAACATAAAATTCTGAGATTAACACATAATACTACGCTATTGGATACTACCTGTTTCTCACGACGACATCTATCTGTGATAAGACTTCGAATTGGACACTCAAGATTAATCCCATGGATATCTAATGTCATCCAGTAGTCGTCCATTCTACCTTAGCTGTCAAAAACATCTGACAATAAAACACATTTTAATATAATGTCATCAATATTCCTCTAGAAGATTATACCACAACCTAAAAGAAATCTTAAGCAGTCCAGATCAAATCAAGAACGTACTTCCCTTCCTTAAAACAGTGCAACTGTATCACAAAATATGAACTATGTATCTATTTTATTTTTATTTTATTTTACTTTGTAACAAACATATATATTATATTGTTTATGTGTAAGTGGCCATAGTTGCCGAGCACTTTTCTTTAAATAAATAAAAAAAAATTTTAAGATTTGGTTTTTGTAGTTTTAAATAAGTAGATAGTGTTTTGTATTGTTTTATTATTGAATTTCAGTTGTTTTCATGTTCATTTGGTTTTACGTTTATTTGGTTTCATTTAACTTTTAAGTTTAATATGAATTTAATTGAAATTTATGAAATATGCAGAGACGAAAATAAATTAATTGAAAAATTAATTGAATGGAACTTAATTCCGCATAGAAATGATTACAAATGCAAGAAATGTGGAGGGAATTATTCTGTAACGAAATTATACAGACACGTATTTAAAATTAGCAGGTAAACTGTACTATCCAAATAAGATTCAATCACAGGAAATTTGTTCTGATGATGGTTTATTTTGAATTTTTTTTTCTCTGTAAAATATGTTGTATTATACCGAAAACCGTTTACACTACCACTACACCAACACACACTTTTATATGCCTGACGCGCGTTTCGATAACCAAGTTATCTTCTTCAGAGACTGAAGGTAAACCTTTTAAAAAAAAAGTCCCAAATCGGACAATTTTTTACCAAGTTATGTCTATTTTAAAAAAATACCCGAAATTTTTGAAAATTCATATCTCTCGATTGGCTGAATGAAAAAATTTGAAAAAATTCATAGAAACCTTTTTCGAAGGGTACAAAAAGAAAAATTTCAGCGAAATCGGAGATGCAAATCCAATCGGTAGGATGAGTTAGCAAGGAATGGCTCATATATTTTCCGCTTTCTGTACCTATTGGCAAATATCACTATCACAGCTTGAAAAAAGCAATTATTAAACAAGCTCTTTAGTTTTCTTTAAATCTTCTTTCATAGTAATAAAATAATTTAAATTATAAAAACACAAAACACAGATCAGGGAAAAAATACAATTCTGCTCTACCCGCCAAATTTTTTGTAGACACTGATGCCGCACGACCACGAGACCTCGTGCGGATCATTTTGTACTCAGAGTAAAAGTGTCGCACTGACGTAACAATGGATTAAACAAGCCTGCACTACATTCTCCAATGGTTTGTAAAATTCATCCTGGTTCCGCACTGATTTTTTTCCCCAATGGAATACGCTATTAAAGAACTATTAATTAGGATCTGTGATATAACTAGATTAAACTTTTTTGAGTTTGACGAAAAGATAAATATAAAAAAAGTAATATTTGTCTCCCATTGAATTTAATATCAACCGGTCATACAAAGAGAAGGTGATTTAACACATTTAACAAAAAACACTTTCTTATTGTGGGATTGTAAAGAAGAAAAATATGCTTTTATTTATTTACTGTTTGGTGGAAACGTTAACAACGCTCCTTACACATTACACGATTTACCTGGTGCGGGAAAAATAGAGCACGAGACCTTTCACATCGCACGTTTATCACACGGACACGTTTTGTAATCGTGTGCCTACCGTCCAGTGCCACTAGAACCGTACGGCTACCGTATCGTCCTCTAGCTCTTTGGCCTACGTCTCTGATTAATTGGGTGAATCCAGTGAAGGCGATTGCGCCTTTGTCTTCTCCGACGCCGATACAGAATCCACAACGCAATAACTTGTTCACGATCCATTGTTATAACTTAACCAGATCACATTTTCCAGTGAACTGATAAAAAATGTACGATTGTAAATCGTCCAATGTGAAAAGTAGCAAACCACGATTAAAAATCGGGCGATTTTTCCCCACACGAGGTAAATCGTCTAATGTGAAAGGAGAGTAAAAATGATCGATATTGTGTACAGCGAATGCAATCTTGCACTACATGCTCAAAATAAGGCAAGAATTGAGATTTAAAAATCTTTTGATAACAATCTTTTTAGAACAGGTATATTTTTTTATTCTTGAATGAGCGCTCCCTTGAACTAATTTATCACAAGCCGCTACAACACGTATATAAACAATAAAAAAATGTAATATGTATGTTTTCATAGTCAAAAATCAAAATCCAAATAGTCGAAATTGTATGTATTGCACATAAATGTATAAAACTAAATGTAAATAACTCACAAAGAAATTAAACTGGTAGATTAAACAATTTTTTTGACACTTTTCTGTTGATTAAATTTACGTTCAAATCTAGTAGTTACTTTTGTATGTGTAAATTAGTTTATAAGTTTAATATTTGTATTTACGTTCGCAGTTTGTCATACCTTGAAGAGCTCCCACTCTTTGTCCAAATCACTAACAGCGGAATCATAATAATCGTAATAAAAATCAGCAAGTACTAATGTAATTGTTAAAACTAACAGTACTAACGTTTGAAAATATCTCATATTGATATCTCTGTTGTTTAACTAAAACATAGTCTAAACTGCATACAGTATGTTTATAATTTAATGGAAGTGTTTGATTTTTGCTGATTGAAATATTTATATTGTGTAATATTTTGCTTGTTTTTTTATGTTTATTTTTAATATTTTCCATTACCCAGGGACGGATTGAATTACTAAAAAAGGTTCCAAGTTAAAATTTATTTTGGGTAATATATGATACTATCCTAGAGCAAACAATAATTTTAAATATTATTAATTTTCCTGAAGTATATAGAGAATTTCCAATCTTATACTCCACTTATAGTGGAATTTCTTTTGAAGAATCAAAAGAATTAATTTCAGTTAGTTTGAGAATCTTCGAACAGTTTCCTTATCAAAGCCCTCCCTGTGTTTGATTTATTTTGACAAGTTGAGGTAACTTGTTTTATTTTTTATGTAAATTCTTAGAAGGTTTTAAATCATGTTTTAACAAAACTAGCTAAGTATGTAAATTTAATTATGAAAGACAACTTTCTTACAATAAATTGTTTAATATACAGATTAGGTACATTTTACAAATTTGGGCCAGCACGTTATCAAGTCTAGCCCTTCTGATATAACTCATCGTCCTTGGAGAGTGACCGTTTTATATAGCCTGCTGCCCTACGAATAAATAATAAAAAGGAAGGAATATAATACGATTTGACGATGTCCGCAATGGTTCTTGCATATGGCTGACTTGAAGTTTCCGGTTACCAGTGGTGTCACACACAGGGTATTATAAACTTATGTCTCGTATTAATTATTAAAAAAAATAACTGTTTGCCGCTTGTAATTATCTGTACAGTAATATACATTGTCATAAAGTTGTAGGAATATAAATTTAGATTAAAAACTTCTAAGCAGGTAATTATAAATAGTTGACTTAGTTGGTCTATATAAAAAATAAAGGAACGTCTATGATAACAATGTGGTTGTCATTAAAATATTTTGTTAATTTTTAATAATTCAGATGAATAGAACCCTGCAGATGAAAAGTATTTCCCATTCAAGAGTTGAGTTAACTACTTAAATCAGAAAATAATATATAAAACAGCATGAAAAAACTATTTATGTCAAATGTCACGATTCGAATGAGTCATATTTGGTTCTTCAATATGGCCGACTTCCGTCGCGATTATTTGCTAGATTAAAGTATGACAACATTCCTTCCTTTGTATTCTTTATTCGTAGCTGCTGCCTGTGTAGAATAAGAAGTTTCGTTTCTTCCTTTTCCTGACAGAACCTGCATAGGTCTATCTCTGTCTGGCATATGAGACTTATAATATGTCTATTGAGCCGACAGTTTCCGGTAAACAGTCCTACTATAATTTTAAATTACTTCCATCCATGTGTGTCCATAAATACATCTCCAGAAAAAATTTGTTCAAGTGGAAAATATATTTATTTCATGCTGTACCCTAAAACATACCTTTACCACAGTTTAGAAAAATATAAATCCGAAATATTGACAGTGAAAAGCGAGAGAGATGGGTGAACATATCCATTTAAATGTCCATCGACGTATGTCAACTTCATTCGGGATGCTTCGCGAAATTTTTTAACGGGTTTGTAAAAAATATGGTGATAAAAATTCCCTTTTTTGACTTTTACACTCTGATATAGCCCCAATATTGACAAGGCGTTTATTTCATCCTGAATAATTTCAGATGATTGTGTTTTTGCACAGAAAGTTTTTTGAACTGGTAATGTGTGAACCCAATTTTGGTGAAAGTTTTTAATATTTCCAGCAATTTAACTCATTTAGTCTATTTCCTGTACTTCTGGTTCCATTGATTTTGCTATACCCCCTTCCTCTTCTTTCCTTTTGTACTTGTATTGAACTTTGTTTTGAAGTGTCGTTATTTTGAGCTTAAATAGCAAGTAGAAGAACTAACGCGGTTAGAAGAGTTTGGTACTTGATTTGAAAATTTAGGATTTGCTTTTGGCTCATAAGTTATTTTATTTCCGATCTGCTTCATGGATCCAGTGACTTTTATTTGTTCCTGAATGTTAATATTAAAAAGGTGTTCACCTATGGGACATTTTTCCAGCGTTTTCTTTTAGTCGGTTTTTAGGATAAGACCTATACCATATCTCCGATGTTTGAAATTGGCGTGGTGAATATCACAAAAAATTTGTCCTGCGTTAGCTAAATGCGTCACCATTTCTTCTGAGTATGGTTGATCAGGTTTCTCCAGAAAAGTATTTATGAGAATCCCCAAAGTGACTAACCCTATGCCCACTTGTTCTCGAATGGCAGCAAGAAATTTATTTTATTTCAATATGTGGTCCTTTAAGTAGGATTGAATCTCATTATTTAGGGAGGGAGCTTTTAATTCTGGACAATTTTCAGGAACATTGTGTAACCTTCACTTTTTATTTCGTTAAACAGTCCAACTTAAAATATTGATTTAAAGTTTATTTATTTATATTAAATAGAAAAATTACTTTGTCTACTGGGTCACAATAACAGTTTTCGGTTGCTCCGGATGACAACCTTCGGCCTTTGACGTCGCTCAGAACGAAGAAAGGTGTGGTCCTTATATTCCGATGTTCCGGAAAATAATAGTAGACAACGGGGCGCCAACTGAGTCTTCCACAATGGCCAAGAGAAGAACTATCCCCCCCCCAAAACCCAGTAAAATGAGAAGGGAAAATAAAAGAGCAAACTCCCAACTATGTACCGATTTAATAAATTTAATCTAATTTTATAGGTTATTAATGTACCTGTATTTCAAATAAAAAAATACAACAGCAAATTTACAATTTAAACTACCATATGAACAAAGTTTACCCCCCCCAATAAGAAACTGTAAATGTCTAATATACTCTACAATACATTATAGCATCCTAACGTTTAGTGGCAGATTAATGATCATTTACTAAATTTAAAATAAATAAATTGAGTATAGGTATGTCAGAATAAAAGTGTTAAACCAAATACGACTATATCTATCACACGATGGGTCTAGGCGTTGGTACCAAGGCAAGGACACATGCGCAAATTGAAAACTACTAGTTTCAAATAATAAATGAGTAATTATTGTGTGATATTAATCACCACCATCACAATTCGTCGCTATACCAGTTATATCTAATAGTAAAAAAATATATATTAACCCCAAATCCCTATCATACATTATGGGCCTTTTAGCCCCTTCCTTCTTTTAAAAGGAACACAAACAGTAACTTAAAACTAGGAAAAACCTGATAAGTCTATACTACTCTGTAATGGAATGAAACTGCAGCCAGCCAACTGAAGTATGTCTCTCTCAAGTTCAACAAGTCAGGAAAATCTTGAGCCCGGAAGTAGGACCCTTTTTTTACAGAAAGGGTCTCGTTGTTCACAGCTTTTCTAATTTTGGGCCAGTCAAACAACAAATCATAGACATAAATATGTCCATCCAAAACCACCAGAAATGAATGTTCCCAAATGCGGTGAAAATAGATCCTTTTTTGAAAGTATGGCATGGGTTCCAACAATATCAAATTTCTCCCAAAACTACCACTATTTCTGGGAAACACAAATCTTGAAATCCCAATAATGGATGACCTACCAGTCATTAAAAATAAAAAGATTTGTAGTTAAAACCAAAAAAAAACCAAAAAGACAAATTTGACCCACGGACACCGATAAAACACAGAACATCAACCGCAAACGTCGTGGTCGACAAATGAGTCTACACCGTTCTGCACCATAGCGTGTTCTGTGTGTAGACAAGTGTTAAGAATGAAACCCATCACAAAAAAACATGACCTCGAGCTACACAAACCCTGAACCTACCCCTAAACATTCTGAAAAGTACTAAATGCCATGAGACCACCATCTCGACGTCCACAGTCATAGAACACATGGCTGTCAACACGTTCTGTGTACGATCCTGGTACTACCAGTGTATACACTAGGTCAGTGTGTCAAAACGTTAGGGTGGGTTCAGATGCCAGAAATCACTCTATCCATAAACCTAACATGTAGAACATAAACTAACATACGCTTATAACTATACAATAAGCATACCTAAACTAGTAAATTGGGTATCTAGAGAAACAATTCCAGATAACCTAGTAAACTATAGTATTTACCAAACTGAAACTTTTTAGGTTTTACACCAGGGAGACAATACAAAATGGACCCCAGTAGAATATAGTATCTACCAAACTGAAACTTGTTTAGGTTTTACACCAGGGGGACAATACAAAATGGACCCCAGTAGATTATAGTACCTACCAAACTGAAACTTTTTTAGGCCTCAGCCAGGGAGACAACCAACCAACCTGCCACTAACGGTGTGTGTCTTAAAATATTGACGAAGGCGTTACGTCTAATGTTGGTCCAGCCTGCACCATTCCGCCGTATAGATGGTGGCGAAGAGAACGGGCTGACATAAAACAAATGTAAAGTTACTCGACACAGGAGGTCACAGCGTAAGACGGCGTACCCCATCTATAAAATTACTCTATGGTTGGTCTGAATGGTATAGTCTGAATAATTTTACATGGCAACAATCTAATATGTGGATATGAGAACAAAACAGGGATTTAAGGAGAAGGCGGAGAATGTGTCTACAATTAAACTACCTACTTGGTTCTACACATAACTTAGGTTAAGCCCATGTTAACATATAGACAGAAATACAACATATCAAGTTTTAGATACAAATTAAGAACCGAGAAAGAAAACATATCAAAGCGAATAAGTAGACGCAGAAAACAGTTTCATTTAATCAAAAATATCCTAAAGCTGAAAATAAACGTTACAATTGTAATGTTTCAATAGTTGCTTTCTTGTTTCTTTGTCCAGACCTGCTTGCAAGTGATTTTCCCATAAATTAATATTTATTAGATCAGAAATCAAATAATAATGTGATTCTTTTCTATACATTTTTTAATTATTTTCATTTTCTCAACATGTGATTGAGAATAATCTGGTAAATTTTGTTTAACCAACATTTTCAACTACAATATTTTTAAAATAAGGATGTGATCCCCTGGTGCAGTTTTTATTTATTTATTTATTTCTGTTTTTCAATCATACGATTCAGTATAATGAGGTAAATCATTTGATTACCAAAGTACCTTTAATTATTAATGAATCTTTACCTGACGATTCTGACGAAGAAATGCATTTGGGGATTTCTTTTTCCAATTTCCTTAGTTTCCTTTTTAACCTATTTATAAATAAATAATTTGTCTATGTTTTACTTGCGCGCAAAATGACGAATGATTCCAACATTCCAGTACAGTTATAGCAGAGACTAGTTTTTTCTACCCTCTTTAAAAACTTGCGTTCGAAAGTGACGAACTACCTGGTGAACAAAATAAATAAACATTATTTTTAGGTAATTGTTGAGAACGGGAACAAGAAAAATAATTGGTTTTCATTTATGTTTTTATAGCAATGGTGTACATTATATAAATTTTTATTAACTTTTCACTTTTTAAATAATACTACAATCGTTTTATAATTCAGTTCTCTTGAGTGGGAGATAAAAAAATTCTTTACTTTATGTAAATTGAGTGAGAAATTTTTTTCAATAAAAAATTATCATCTTGGCAGGAGGTATCACTATTTTATTATTTCTTAGTATGATTTTATACGTGATAGACATTTTTTATTTGAGATAAAAATTCAACATTTAACAAGGTATTTTTTAGTAGTCCATTGCGTGAAATCTACGAATTAGTAGTGTAAATAGGCTGGTTTTTAATTTAATTTTCGATTATTTAATTGCAATGTATTTACATAAAACTTAAACGACGTAATTGTTATATTTTTATCTACAAAACATTTTATAACATTTTACTCGCATATGAGTAAAAGTAATTAAAAATGAATTTACGTCAAAATGATAAGTCAGTTATATATCTTTAACACAATTTATGACTAATTAATTCTTTCTAGGCAGCAAAATTGGTTGTAAAATTACAATAAACAATAATTTTAAACAAAGTTCTCCTACTTACAAACTAATCAATTTAGTTAGGTTTTGTATTGTTTTTACTTTAGTATTTTAATTTAAGTATTATTATTCTTTGAGTTTACTGGTTTTGCATAGGTAAATGTGACAACAAATCAAAAAGAACAACAAAAAAATATTTGTAAATAGGTGGTTGGAAAGAGGAGTCCAGTTTTATTAAGATTCCCTAAATGTAGCAAAATGTATTAATTGTATTAAATGTGTTAATGTATTGAAAGTGTTTGAAACAATTTCACCAAATCATTTAAATATATAAAATAATATAATTTAATTTAATATAATAAAATACAAAAATATATCTATATCGTACTATAATTTGTTTATTTTGGACAAGGTGTTAAGGTGGAAATTTTCTAAGGAAATAATTGAAAATAATGCCAAGATTTTGAAGATACCAGCGCGCAGTTCAGTTGTCGCCGTTTTCAAACGAATCCGTATCAGTGCGTCGTGATCCGAGATCCGCAGTGTTTAAAAATTTCGCATTTCTAACGCGAACTGACTTGATAGTGAACGTCCAAGTACGAGCAGCGCATATTACGCTTGGCCCTGACATTGCGTTGCCTTGGCATTAAAATAAGACAAATCAGTTACATTCGGACTACTAGCTCCTTGCAGATGGAGTGGTATGCTGCGGTGTTAGCAATGTCTCGTTTTTTTCTATTCAAAAATAATTTGTGAAGAAACTGTGAACAAAAAATGGCCGAGTCGGGTATTGATATAGGATATGATCTATCTGCCCTCCTCTCTGAGGACTTTGACATTGAAAGTGCCATCGATTTCGATGATCTTTTGGGAACACCGAAAAATCAGGAATTTTACGAACTTACTTCAAAAACAATGCCTATTATGGAAAGGTGAGCCAAGAAACTATTAGTTCGGCTGCTTTTTCAGCCGTTTTCTTGGTCCATCAATACTTTTCCAAAATACTTTATTTATGACAATCATAAAAACCATTCTTATACATAACATTAAACTAATAAGTATTTTGTGAGATCAGTATTTTCTATTAATTTGAAATGTCTTTTTAACCTCCTTCTGAATTGCTAAATAATGAAGGAATATCTGTCTATGCCAATTTTTAATTGAATATGTGTACGCTAAAAAGTACATTCAAAATATTATATTCCAACTTAAAGCAAATATCCATCGAATTTAAAAATTTTTAAATTAAAGGTATAAATGCATTCTATTAATTTTGTCTTATCTTTGAAACCACAAAACTTTTGGTTTTGCATAGTAATAAGATACAAATTGTCATTTAGAATATGTAGTTACATATTCATGCCATGCAAACATGATATACATTAATATGTATGTGTATTTATGGTAGATTATTTGATAATCAATAAAATTTTACTTCTTCACTTAAATTTTATTAAATTGATTAGTAATTCATATTTAGCTAAAGTTTTCATACAGTTATACTTTGACATTGACTCATAAAAACATTTTTTATCTCAGTCTTATGGGAAAAGTGTTAATAATTCAAAAATATGGTATAACATAAAATAAGATTTTTAACAATTAACAATAATTTAACAATTAACTATAAAATATAGGAAAATAAAAAAACTATTGTAGCTGTAGCTGGTTATTATTTTTTCTAATAGTAATAGTAATAGTAAAATAATTTTACTACCAACAATCCTAAAACTTAATATATGTAATAAAAATCTAGTTACTTTTACTATTACCCTTTTTATAGAATCTCATTATTTGTCAGATAAAAGTATTTTAATCAACTTTAATATATTGTTTATATTTTGCACTTATAAAAATCTTCATTATAAAACGCATTTGCGTATCGTAATGTTACTTTTACGGACGCAAATTTTTGTTTTAAATGGTTGGCTACATGAGTGAAGTATCTAATGACAAGACTATTGACAATGACATTTGTTGCTAATAGCAATTTATTAATTTTATTTTATATTGTTCTTTAAGAAAGTATTTGTGAATATAAATATCATCTTTAACTTATATAATATATTATTATAGATGTATTATTCATTTTAAAATATATTTTAAAACATTAACATTTGATAATTTAAATGTCCAAACTGTCAAATGTTATTAATGACACAATTAAAATTTTCGTAATTTACATACAAATAATAAATTAATTTAAAAAATTATAAAATGGCAAAATATAAAAAAATATTATAAACAACTTATTTCATATGGCTGTTGTGACACTCGTTCTTTAAAAAACTCACCGCTTCGCGATTCGTTATTTTTTAAACTTGAACTCGTGTCATAACAGAAAACCATATGAAATGCGTTGTTTAATATACTATTATTTGTCAAATAAATATCAGTTCAATACAATGAAGTATATTAGTAACGATCACCGGCAGTCTACGTTCTTATTTCATTTACAATATTGTGTCGATCAATTTAGTGTATATTCTATAAAACCTCTTTTGAAATCTGCTCTGTTTGGTGCTTGCTTTTCCTTCTATAAACCATTAGGGAATATTTCAGTTTACCAATCCTAATTATGTATGTATACAAACGGTGTCCTAGATTTTTTATGAGCTACTGTTTGTCTCTAAGACTAAGACCTTACCTCCAATCTAATTCTGCTTGTCGCTCGTTTCTATCTAGATAATGGAATGGGCTGCCCCAAATATCTCTTATAACCTTTATTCCATTCAATCCCGAAACAACAATATTTTTATACAACAAACCTAAGCTACTGCTGGTGAATCACTGGCTACAGATCGCCTTTTGGTGTGATCCATGTAGAAAAAAACCAAATAGATTGAAATAGCTTATTCGTACCGAAAGTATCAACAATTGGTTTTCTCTATATTAATTTTTTTTGCTCTAAAATTGTATTTACTCTAAATCCTATCATAGTTAGATAAAAACTGACGTTTTAACATCGAGTTTTTATCATTCATTAGTTAAAAAAATTAACAAGTCTGTGAGTTAAGATTTTAGGACAATTTAGAAATAAATGCAAATAATTACAAATCGCAGTGTATTTGTTGGCAATTGAAAATAGTACTGATTTAATCGGTAGTATTATCCAATATTAATTCACCAAGAATGTTATTTAAAAAATCCCAATATTTTTGGTATAAGTAGAATTAAAAAGTTTTTTTCAATAATTCCCCTTAAAATAATAATACATAGTTGGTTCGGTGGACCTTTTCCCATGTAAGAAATTATTCACAAACTACTTTTGGTAGTAGGTCTCTTTTCTTTATTTGGAAAGAACCGTCGGTTCCATTAAAACATCATATAACAAACAGATATAGCCATATGATGAATGTCGACAATAGGTGGAGTAACCCACACAACAGAAGTTCTGTGGTTTATCAGCGAATTTATACATTGATAGACTAAAGACTGTTTACAGTTTTATATATTTTTTTGCCCCTTGCATATAAATCAATTTCAAAAACAGTCCTTATAATAACTAACATTCCTGAGTGTCGAATTGTGGTAAGTGAATATTATTTAATATTATTTACTTATTTATTTAATTCGCAATGAAAACTAACCTTTAAATTGACATTTCATTATGATTCTGGATAGAACTCCATCAAACTGAATTATGTGAAACATATTTTGCTTAAACCAAAGTAGAAAATAGTGATCCAATTTTCTAAAAGACCAGAACTATTTATAAATTTTATTTTTAGAATATGCCTGGAAAAAGGTTGAATTCCCAAGAACTTTACTTTTTAAAACAAAAATTAAGTTTTTGATAACGGTAGCTGGAACGGTATCAAAATGTTGAAAGAAATGAAAACATAAAAAAGGATTTTGGTTTAATTTCCTAAACAAATTAACAAACTAAAAATTTAGGCAGCACATTGCTAAATGACTTCAATACAATAATAAATAACGTTCACCGTCACTTTAGCCACATCCTAATTCCACCATTAATCTACGACCTACGTGTTACTTAATGTATTGAGTTTGTATTATATTTTGTTTGATGACGCATGGGAAAAGATTTACCGGATCAACTGTAATTAGCATCATAATTAAATTACTTGAAAAAAACCACTAATTATGATTTTAAAATAAAGTCATGTTTAACGTCATGTTTAACGTTATTGATTAAATATTTAAAACATTACTTATTTACACAAACTTAGCCTTAAAAAAAATATATTTCTATGGATGAGCCTATTTACAAATTATTTACATTTCATTTTTATGTTGTATTTATAATGTCTTCGCAATACAAGATGTTGTGAATAAGTCCTTCTGGTAATTTAAATGTTTATAAGTGTTATTTTTTATCCAATCACATAACTTTGTTTAGACATGTGTAACGAGATAACTCAAAAACGTTGGACGAATTAATTTTTATTTTAATGCCACTATTTTTAGAGACCAGTTTTAATCTAATAAAGTTTGATATACTGCCAAAAGTAAAGTTTTAGTAGTTTAACAAATACAATGATTTGGTGAATCTATTTTAATATTATGCATTGGTGTAGTTATTGAACGAAATGCAGCATTTTTACCTTATTAAAAATAAAATACTTAGTAGGAGTTTAGTTTCAACGAAACTTATGATGCAGAAAGTGAGTTTAATTAAATTTAAGTAGTAAATTACATAACAAGTGTGGAATGTGAAATATTACGCACGAGTAAAGTTTAGCACGAGTTGCGTAGCGGCGAGTGCGGAAATGTAACGAGTACCCAAAAGGCGAGTGGACTATTTTTTTTTTTAAATTTATATTTAAATAATATACATGAATATTAGGCGAATAACATAATATGTTGCCAAATTTCGAACGAATATTTAGAGAACGTATGTTGCCAAATTTCTAACGAATATTTAGAGAACGTTTTAAATGAGGGTCAAAAATCAATTTCGTGGTTCTCCCACGCTGCTAATTTTGAGATAATTATCAGGAACGTGTCCTATGTCTATTGATGAGATGAAGTATTCATTTCGAAGGAGTTTTTGGCATCAATCACTATTTTATGAAGACAAACTTCCGGTTAACTTGTTTTTAATAGGTGATTTGGCAACATTAGATGTCAAGAGGAAATGGAACATCAACAGACCAATAAGGACACCCCTTAACAAGTAAAGTCATCATGAATACAAATGGGCGCCTGTCTTGGATTGTTTAAAATAGGTTATGAAATTTCATGATATGGAACAACGAATAGGCTCATAAATTGCATTTATAATACATTTTCATTTACACTTATCTCCTGTAATTTTCCATTTCTGTTATACCCACAGTATACCTAAAAACCACTTATTAAAATTTCAAAGCAAGGCAGAACACACCTAAAATCACACTTCCATAAGTAATAAACTGAAACTGCTAAATGCATACCTATGTGTATGTTGGTTTCATAGATAATGTAGCTCATTCAAAATTTTTTACAAAAATATTAACTTGACATTTATGTTACCAAAAGATATTTCTTGATCAAATTTAACAAACCAAAGTTATTAATTCACAAAAATTAATAGTTTTTATTCATTATTATTGCTTAAATTATTACGTTATGTGCGTAAATATATCACACGTGTGTGATATTGCTTCTTCTTTTCTTATTTTTCCGAACGCATATGAAAAGTGTCAAAACTGTGTCTTAGGTACTGTTTCATTAGGGGGTCGTAGGAAATAATTATTACATTTTTACTCTACGAGAAACTTGAAATTAAATGATTTTTGACATCTTGAAGGATGTCATCCCAGGCTTCTTGAATAGCATGACAGTGGTCAACTAAATTATTTGGAGGTTTGAGTAAATTACTCAGACGGGTGCTAATCATGTACCATACGTGTTGATAATAAGCTATAGTAAAGATAGAAGGCCTTGGAAGAAGGAATTTGGCAGTATAAGGACGTACGTTATCTTGGAAAACAAGTTGAATTAGTTCTAAACAGAAGAAATATTATCATCAAGAATGAGGATTTTACTACCCAAAATATGTAACAGGGAGTAGAAACTACTCAAATTTTTAGTAACCGCTTTCTTATTCATGGAATTTTCTTCCTGGAAGATAAAAGTTATTTCCAGAAATATATTCTTTTGGACTTATTTGCAAAATATAAAGCCTTGGCATTGGAAAAATCAATGGAAAGACCTGTGGAACCATCTAATTAAACTGTTACAAGAAGAACCTGGATAGTTTTTGCATAACACCCTGATTGAAAGGAAGCGATACAAACTAAAATTCAAAAGGTGTGAAAAAGACTATTTTTATTTGTCACAATATTCAATACCATAATCTGCGGTAACATGAGACTTAAATTTAATTTGAAGTTAAAAAATATCTACAATTAATGGGGTATAAAATTCTATTTGGGATCAAGAACAAACACAAACCATAAACAGTTTATTTTAGAAATATCTTGAAACTAAAAACATATTTTAGGAGTCAATAACAAACACAAAAAACTGTCGAAATAGATTAATTATAGTAATTCAGTGAGAGTCAAACGCATTAAGTTCTGTTACTTAAAAAATCATTTTTATTGAGCGCTCCAGCCTCCTACAATATACCCAGCAATAATATACAACTCACCCCTACGTTTAGGCTGTTTCCACTTACCTTGTGATGTCTTTATTTATAAATTTTTATTGCGCCTTCATTGTCAACCTTTTTTGTGGCTCCACGATAAAGCAACTATGACAAAGCAGCCCTCCAGCTGGACTGTGAAATTGTTGTCATAATCTGAACTGTCATCACACAAGTTTACAAGAAAAACCTTATTAGAACTGTTTTAACTTTTACTAGACTCAACTACTTGACTTTTTTCCACCCTGTTAATAGGTAGATTTTCTTTACAACAGATTGGTCTTGTTTTACAAAATATCGGTATTTTCTTAATAGACTCCTCTACCAGTGAAAATATTCAATTTCGTTTTTGTCTGTTTTCTCACCGGTCCTTTCATTCTACTTTCTTCCAAATATTCTTGAAATGTATTCAGTCATGTTTCGGTATTATTACTTTCATTACTTTCTTCTATTGCCTTTTTAACTGATTTGGAGGAATTAGTCCTGCCCCTTTAACTGAAGAGGAAATATATCTTTGAGCACAGTTCTTGATTTGTTATTTCCAGCATTCTAAAGTTTTACTTCATTTTAAGTGGGGTGGAAAATGGTACGTCCAAAGGCTAGGTGAGCGCTGTTGTGGAATTAGGAGGAAGCTTGTGATCTTTTGTACATCCTTTTAACTTATATATGCAAGGTGAGGCATCACATCTCACTCCTACTTTTAGGACCAAGTTCTGTCCAAAATTCCCAGCACTGTATGTTCCATATAGGGGAAGAAGTGTTCCGTCTCCGGCAGTAGCACATATTACAAACGTGCTCGACTTTGTGGACTCAATAATCTTTTCAAAATGTCGACACTCTCTTCCTGGCCACAGTTTCGCAGACAGTTCTTTTACCGGTGATATATTTTTGCTGTTCCAAATGATATTTTACAACCCTTTTTTGCTATACTTAAACAAATCCCTTGAAAACCACTATAAACTGCCCGGCAAAAAGAACCGGCCACTAAAAACTGGCCCCAATTTTAAAGTTGGCTTCCTCGCGAATACTCGAGCAGAGTATGCTGTACGAGGTGGAAGTGTGGGGTGAAAGAGCAGGAGTACATGCGAGGATTAAACCACTACTGAGGGTTCAGAGAGGAATGTTGCTGAAGGTGGCGCAAGGGTACAGGACAGTGGGAGGAATAGCAGCAGAGGTGCTGGTATGATCCTACCCATTGGATGTGATGGCTAGCGCCAGAAGTCTACAGTGGAAAGGCGCGATGACAGAGGAAGCTATGGATTGGATGGAGGAGGAAGGAGTATGAAGGTGCGATAAAAAGATCAATTGGAAGTAGGAGAGATTGGATGGATAGGAAATTCGGTGAAGTGAACTACTTCTTGACACAAGTGCTGACTGGGCATGGGTCAAGAGCAGGATATCTTCACAAGATTGGGAAAAGAGAGACTGGAGTGTGTAAAATGGGTGAAGTGGAGGAAGATAATGTTGAGAGGGGAGGGAGAATGGATGGAGGTAAGGCAGTGGAGAGTACGATTAGGAGGAGAGTGGTTCTGAATGGCAGAGTAAAAGAAGAGTGTGTGACGGACCGCCGCCCATCTTGAAGTATGCTAGGGTAGTGATTCCGAGACGGGGAAAACGGCGAGTTTTGGTTGATAGACATCATCCTAGCGGTAATGAGTCCAACACTGTTCGGATCCTGAGGAGGATCCGTTCGAACATGAGTTTTTCCATCTCAGCCCGAAAAAAAAAGATCGACTTCTCATCAGTAACGATGCCATGTCAGAAATTTTTTTCAGATTTGAATTTGAGCATATACGGGGGACAACAATGAGACGAAGTTTATGTTTAAACGTAAAAAGAGAGCAGTTGTTTTTAATTAAAAAATTGTAAATAAATACAGGTTTTAATAAATATACAATAATTACTTGGAGAATTTTATTAAAAACAGTTACTCTTACTAAATTTACTTAAAATAAAAGTAAAATCACAAATCTACAAAGAAATAAAGGTTTCTCCTAGAACTAAAATGTATTTAAATCAAACTATTGAATACTAAGTAAAATATTAGCTCGTATGGCTATAACTTATACTTTTCCTAATACGCACCTGTTAGAAATGAAACTTTCATTGGTATTCAACACTAAGTTGAGTGATTTTTGTAGACAATTTGTCAATTAATCATAAACTGACGACTGCGATTACCTTTTATAACATTAAATATTATAAAAGGTGACATTAGTAATAAGACAAGTAAGCAGTAACAAAAGTAATATATAAATAAACATTCTTACATGCCGCTTTTTGCTAATACATCATATATGTTAAATAATATTCAAAAATAAACTTGTATTGTAAACAGTATACTTGGATTACGAATTACTGTCATTATAAAAAAAAGAAATAAAGATGAAAGCAATCGGGTATGTTTACTGATTCCGGAAGGCAAATTTAGTAAATTTTTACAATAATAACAGATTATTTTAAGGTAAAATACGGTGGAAAAGAGTAACTTGGAACGTTTCCATAATGACATTTTAGTAGGATTTTGGTCTCATTTGTGCATTTTATGAGAAAATTCACCGGTCAAATTCTAATATTATATTTTTCTTTAAACACAGGCGAGAATCCTATTTTTAAAACACGTCAAATTATTATCTATTTCAATTAATCAAATTGTTATAGAGTAGTTGCAAATCCACATCCATACACTCTTTTTTTATGCATCAAATAAGTTTTAACACTTTAACCATTTTATTTTTCCAATTTCTTTCGATCAAAATGAATGTTTTTCTACTAGCGACCCTTAAAAATTACACATCTTTTTTAGTTATATATTAAAACATGCGTAATGTAATTCGCACATGATTGGAATAAATTCAGTAGATGGAAGAATTGTAGGCCAAGGTGATCAATGCTTTTCTTCTTACAATAATTGAAAGTAAAAATATATATTATTTAGGTCTACTAACACACCTCTACATAGACAGAGTTGATTCATTAGAAAATATTTTTTTGGACGTTTCATTTACACAAGTGTAACAAGATATACGAAATTTTATACAATCTCTATTAAAATTAATTTCATGGCAATGAAACGTCAATTATTGTACAATTGGCAATATATTTGTTTTGAATAAAATTGAAATTTATTTAGATTATAACTTGTATCAAATCGAGAAGCTAATAGAAGATTATAAAAAATTTTTTCATTTGAGTAACTATTTTTACCCTTTTAAACAATAAATATAAAAACGAACTGTATTGCTGCAAAGTAGAAATAAGCAGACATTGTGATAAGTTAGATTAGGTTAAGTCAGATTGTTATTGCAACTTAAGAACTAACAATTGCTTAGAATAAATTGTTTTTAATAGATTATGAGCACTTAGTATGGAGTTGTGGATTTTCAGGGTCGCACACCCCTGTGACCATTGCTGCAAAGATTGCATCTTGATCGCTTCCCTAGGCAATGACAACGGTTCGTACTAGCGATGGGCACTCAGTCAACTTGTGGAGGGGCGTTTCTTCGGCGTCTTTACATAATCTGCACACATTTGTTTATATACCTTTTTAGTACACAGTGACCAGACAGAGTCCTAACCAATGTGCTTAAGATTAAAGCATCAGCAATAGATTTTTTACTAAAGATTTTATGAGGACCTTAGATTGATTCAGGCCAGCAATATTTGTCCATAGTTGAATGGCATTCTTATTGCAGTACTTATTTAGGTGAAACTCTACAGAACCGACAAAAGTGTCTTTAGCAACTTTGGCCCTGTCAGTCTGTACGCCTTCTCTTCGTTCATTCCACATCCTTCCTCAGAATTAGATTGGAAGCTGCCAATGTACCACTTTAAGTTTCAATTCTTTCAGATTATTTAACTGCTTTACTAGACATCCCTAGTGAGTATCTCCACAAGATAAGTCATTTGCGGAGTAAATTTTGGTGGCATAATGTGATGGCATCTCCAAATTTTATATTGTCCCAATGATACCAATTTTTAAGTAAAGTTTGAATTAAAATGACTGCAAATTTCAGAGTTGATGTACTTTAGAGTATAACTTAAATTACTAAGCTATATCATATAAGAGCCGCTTTATTAATAAAGGTAGTCGCGTCAACGCCTGCGAACTGTCCGGAAAGTGGTGCAAGTGGACGGATAGGGATGCGGTTTTCTGCATTCTCTTCCAAAAACTGTTATCACAAAACGTGATGGGGTAGATTTTCCTTCCCACCGAAAGTTGCATTGCTGCAGCCCAAAGTGCACGCAAAGAATTTCAAACTTGATAAAGAAGTGTCAGAACTGGCACGTATCAGGTACTAGGGGGTTTTTGAGGCCGCTTATCATGAATATAATGTTCATATTGACCTCCGAACACCTAGTGCACCAGAACTTGACTCTAAACGTCATTTCCGGGGGTTTTCCATACACAATCAAAGAAGATCAACCAAAAACCATTTTGGGGTGTTTTTTGGCCCGCTGAATCTAAAACTGGCATGGGCGAACACCCCACCGGCACCTGGTGCATCGAAACCTGGGCTAGAACCTCATCTCCGAGAATTTTTTGGAGATGAGTGCCAAAAACAACCCGAAAATCATAATAGGGCAGTTGTGTGGGGCGGTGGTTCCGAATTTTACGTCGGAAACCCATTAAAAAATGCATTAAATTATGAAACGGTTTTTGGTGACTTTGTTGGGGTCGTATCTGTACAACTCTGTACAATTTGAACATTATTTTCGTGATCAGCGGCCTCGAAAACACCCGAGTACAGCAATGCAACTTTCGGTGGGAAGGAAAACCTACCCCACCACAAACAATAGTTTTGGGAAGAGAATGCAAAAAACCGCATACCGATCCGTCCACTTGCACCACCTTCCCGACAGCAGGCCTACTTCCGCAGGCGTTGACGCGGCTAAGGTTAGACAAAGTTGTTTAGGGATGGTTAATGACTAAAAAGCCGACTACTCAAAGTGAGTGATGCGGTGCGACGATGCGTGATGTAGACGAATTGAAGCATAGTCCCTTATTTATAGAGCGTAATGGCAGGAGATTGCATCTTTTTTCGGTCGAGCAAAATGGATTGGGAAGAAGACATATATACGTCATCTGTACCTGCTCCAGACTTTTGACTGCAAACTACTTTTGTTATGTAGTTTCTTTACCCCACGGAATCGCCGAATAACGCATAGCATCATTCTCACTTTGTAAAGATTCGTGCATAAATGCATCAACGAATAGTGAGGAGCGGACTTAAGTGAGATCCAGTAAGTCGATATGTCAAATAGCAAGTTAAAAGTTGAAAACTAAACAGTAGTCAACAAATATATTAATACAGCAAAGAACCGTTTTACACGGCAAAGAATTGTACCAAAAATTCACACCTCTACTTTTTAACCAATAAGATGCCTTAATTTTGTCTAGTTACCGTGTCAACTAAAGAATTTCTGGCAATTTTTTGACAGCTGAAACTATAGGGAAAGCTGAAACCTTAACATACAGACCATAAACAAATAAAAATATATTATATTTCTCTGTTGTACAGACGTTTAAACTAGTAATTATTAAGCTTTGTGACAGATGTCAGATTGGATTAATTATTATTTTCCAAATTATGGTGTGAACTTTTCAGTAGTAATACCACGAGTGATTGAATTTTCACGATAAGTATAGTGTTTTCTCGAATCAATTCAGTTGACTTCAGAAATAAAAGACAGTCTTATGAGATAAAATCAATCACGAGTTGAATTTTATTAGACTATTTCACGAATAAAGTTTCTCCATTAATATAAATACGAACAATGTATGACAGTCATAATCAAATTATTAAAATCGTCAATAAAAATTGGTGAGTAATAAGGGATAAAATTATGAGTTTTAATAACACTTTTCTTCCGTCAATTTTCCTCATGTTAAATGCCCAGTCTTTCAGAATGAATGCCAGTCGTTCGGTGGTTTTTTGTGCTTCTAATTTGTAGTTGCGATCGACACAGCATAAATTGTTTCCATTTTGATTTTTTTGGTTAATAATTTCATTTGTATTTGTACCGAAGCTACTCATTTTGACACAATCAGGTACAAATAATGTTGATAGAACTGCCAAACTTTGTTACGTCGTTGAAAATACCGAAGCTGACTCTCCAATCAGAATTGACAGACAGCTGGTGTTATCGCGAGAACACAAGTTGTCTTTGGTTTGCGATTTGTCAGATTATGTGAGAATTTTAAGATGACTGAAATAGTCTTACCAAATACCACGCAAGCTTAAATTATTCCTGGAAATTTTCTGTCGGGCACGAATGTTTTAAGAAAATTAATTTTAAAAATATTAGTCCTCTCAAACAAATTTCCGGAAATAATTTAAACTCTTATGATATTATAAGTGAAAATTTCCCTAAGAAATCTTACCAGTGTAGTTTTTTTAATAATATTGTTAGTATTGAAAAATATTTTGTTAAACAGGTTATCCTAGCTATTATTGTATATCTTGTTACTTAACCAGAAATTGCGTAGATTTTAAGTTTAAAAAATGCAAAATATACCTACCGTCTATCATATAGGTAAATTTGGATTTATAAACATTCAGATTGCGTTCGCTGTTCAGTACAAATAAACAAGTAAGACCATTTATATTCGGCATGAGGGATTCCGTACGGTGTTCCGTGATACATAAAAATGGTATTACGTGAATATTACGGTTAACGCGATAAATGTGGCCGGGTACATCTTTTCGTCGTGTAGTATTCGGGCGAATACGATATTGTAATCAGAGAGCTGTATAGGTAAACTGGCTCAAATCAAAGGAATTTGTCACCTTAATATTCGTTTGGGTGGCTACACCTAGTGTCTTCCCGAATTTGAGGTAAGACCTGCTTGTATTTTTTGTACACTATGGCGTGGAGTAACGAAAAGGATTTAGAGTTCATTCAATTTTATGAAATGGAGAGTATGATATGGAATCCTAAACTAAACATCACAATCCGGCAAGATGCATCGCGTCAAGTCGACACGAATCTTCGCCCGCCTTAATGTAGCTTCAGCATAAGAAAACGAACCCCTAGATACAACCATCTACAATTTTTATTAAAAATATGAGAAATCCTCATAGTCCGGGGTCCCACTTCTCCATGCTGCAGCTAACTAAATTTTTATGAAACTCATTTTAAATGAATGTTGTAGAAGTATACAATAGCGACAGGTTGCCTATAAAAAATAGACCATAATCACTGGTTGTTTTTGGTGTCACGATGGTACCAAATTAACCGATTTCAATAATAATTCTTTTAGAGAGATAATGATTTCCTGTAGAAAAAGTTGGAACAAACATTCATAATATTTTTACAAATAGGGAATGTATGACAATAAGTCCTAACAAAATGTACCTGTAGTTTTGAGTTATTATATAAAAATGAGGGTAGCGAGTTGGCATGAAAACATCGATAAGGGTTAATGTTTTCATTTTCTTTCTGTCCCCTAACCCCTTTTCTATACTTGGCTTTTTATTCCATTTAGTAGGAACCCTTTTTCCTTTCCTCTTGTCCTATTTTTAGTTTATTATTCCAACTAATGGAAACTAATTCTAATATTCGTCTCTACTCTTGGTTTCTTACTTCATCTAGTAGAATCTTTTCACCTCATTTTATTTGCTACTTTTGATATTTTTCAAACCATATACCACAACGTTTTAATTCAGTTTTACATAATACTCAATTAAATTAAAATGATAACTTACACCCAGTTCTACTGTGTGTTAATACCCTCAATTTCTACTCTCGTGATGTCTGATGATGGTCTGTTACAGACCGAAAAGTTGCAATAATTGTATTACTACAATAGTAGTAAAACCACAGACAAAAGTCTGTGGTTTTACCTGGTGTTTATTAATTGAATTCATATAAAAGAATTCATAAAAAGAAATCAAGAGTTGAATCGGGTGACCTAGGCTTCTAGAAGAGGAAGAAGAACTGAACACTTAATAATTTAGGTTAAGTTTTATTTAATGAATAATACATAATAAATATTTATTCTGATAATAAAAGTTGGTTAATTTTTTTTACAAATACAAAAATCAATGACTCAAAGATATTGATATGGCTAAATAGGTATTTAAGAGACCTTTCAAGTAATGTATTACAACACACATTTTTCTTTAAAAATTTTAGTTATGACGTCATCATGTCCGCGTAGATAATGCCAAACATATGGTATCCTTGCGAATAGACTGTCTAAAAATATAAATTGATTGGTTTCAGGATGTTTCCTTAAATTCGCCGATGTACTAAATAAGAAATATACACACAGAAGAAATGGTGCACTACCTGGAAAACAAAAGTTAACGGAGAAAAAAGCCAAACGGTAATATCCCAAAAAACAAGACACAAACATCGAAATAGACAGAAAAAAATTCCTTGGACAGACAAAGCTAAATACCAACGCGTAACCCTAGATAAAAGAGTCACCTTCACTGACCACGTCAACACCGTGGTGGCAAAGGTCAAACAGGCGAGATCAAGGCTCAATGAACTACTCTACTATACTCTACTATATATAATTCCTATCATGACGTATGCCTCGGTGGCGTGGGGGCATATGTGTGATACGAACAGGAAGAAACTAGAAGTTCAACTAAACATTACGATAAACACTCTCTCAACACTCCAGGGTATATAAAAAACGAAAATATACGCAGAGACATAAAACCAAAGAAGGTTCTAGAGATAATGGACGCAAGAGCTAGAAACTGATTTGAAGAGCTAAGGACTCATCCACAGACCTGACCTGATTACACATCCGAAGACTACAGAAGATGTAGAAGACCAAAACAAAAAATAGAAGAACGACAAGGCCGCAAACCAGAACAAGCCCCACAAAAAAATATGTATTCAAACAGCTCTAAAGAAAGAGAAGGACCACCTTATGAGGGCTGCGAAAAAGACATATACACTCGCCGACAAACACACAACCGCGAAAGACAAGGGAATAAAGCCAGAAGAGCTACCCCTTCGAATCGAAGAAAGACACTCCTGGACCTCCCCACAGAATTACTTAAAGGTAGGAATGGGAAAAACGTGCGCAACGCGAAAAAGCGATGACGTGTCAGAATGCAGGAACTTCGCATAGACTAAAAATGTTGATACGTTGATTGCTTAAAAATCCAATTGGTATTAAATACACCACAAAAAACTAGTTGTAAAAGAATAAAAAAAGTAAATTATATAAAGAATCATTAATTTGGTCCACGATTAGGTATACTTTTCTGATTTTTTATGTAAGAAAATGTGTAATAATAATAACAATTTAAAACTCATTAATATAAAAACTTTAATTTTTATTTGTTACCCATAACATTGCTAAAATGCATAAGTATATATATTGCATGTTTGATTCAGCTTAAAAAAAATGTTGATAAATCTTGAGTAATAAAATTGAAAAGTGTAGAATGATGTGAAAAATCCAGAAATAACATTTTACGTATTTTAATTGGAATTGTTATTGTACGTCACGGAGTATATTTAAGATATAAAGTTTTATACTCCCACTAAATTTTATACTTTGACCATTTATAAATATGGGGAAGATATTAGAAATAATAACGGTCAAATAATCATAGATTTATGTCTAATGAACAACATAAAAATCACAAATCCTTTCTTCCAACATAAGGACATTCACAAATATACCAAAGAATTTACAAGACAGATTACATAATAATAGATAAGGCTCACAGCTTGAAAATAAAAGATACCAAAGTAAAAAGAGGTCCAGAATTAGACTCAGACCACTACCTAGTAATATCAAAAATGGCACTAATAGAAGACCTAGAAAATAGAAATCTTGACAGTGGTGAAAATAATAAAACCAAAAAAAATTATTCGGATGTATAAACTTAAGACAGCAAGAAATAGGTAAAAAATATCAAAACGCCTCGAACAACTGTGGACCAAGTTTAAAACAACATTAGAAATAGCAAAAGATATTTGTGACATATTTAATGTAGACAAGACCAAGAAACAACTAGAAGAAGGAACGATGAAATAAGAAATAAAACTTAAAAACAGAAATGGAAAAAGTATTAACAGCTACAATAACTATGAAATTCAAAGAACAAAAGTTACCGAATTAGTAAAATTAAAAAAACCACGAATATGGAAAGAATTTGGTGAAAAAATTGAACAGGATCGTTACGAAAACCTAAAACTATTTTATAAAGTTCTGAAGTCCATTAAGAAAGAAAAACAGTATAAATGCAGGTACTTTAAAGATAAATCAGGAAAACTTTTTATAGATAATAAGAACATAATGGATCGATGGAAAGAATATTTTAAGGACCGTTTGAAAACAGATATAAACCAAACACAAAATACTAATCAAAGTAAAATTCAACAAACAATAGAAGATGAACCAGAAAACGTTATAACGACAGAAAAAGTTGTAGAATCCAAAAAAACAATAAAAAGAGAAAAAGCTGCCGGACAGGATGGTATTACGCCGGAAATGATGAAAAATTTAAGTGAAAATGGTTGCAAAGTGTTGACAGAGATCCTCAATAAAGCACAGAAAGAAAACAGAATACCCATAGATTGGGAGATAGTATGCCTCATGTCTGTTCACAAAAAGGGTGATAATCGAGAATGTAAATATTACCGTGGAATAACAATGCATAATATACCATCGAAAATATATGAATAGGTCCTGGAAACAAAAGTGAAAGATCAGTTAGAATAACCACCAAGTGGATTCAGAAAAGGAGAGGGAATCAATGATCATATATTTACAATTAAAAAGTTGATAAATAAGAATTCAAATAACTACTTAGCATTTATAGAAATAGAAAAAGCATTTGATAGTATACTAAGAGATGTCATCTGGGATATTTTAAGAAGTGTGAACAACAAACTCAATGAGAATATAAAAAGCATTTACAAAACCAGGAGAAATTATGTAAGAACAGGGAATCAGCAATCGGAAGTAGATATTACGAAAGTGGGATTAAGGCAAGGAGTGCTGGGCCCAACACTTTTTAATATAGTACCGGATGATGTAATAAAATAAATAAAGCATCGAACAAAACCCCTTACAGTTGAATTCAGAAATATGGAAAGAAACACATGAAGCAATGAGCTTCAATACAACTTAGAATTATGGAACTTGGCATTACAACAGAAAAACCTAAAAATAAATTTTAATAAAACGAAAATTATGACTATAGGAAGCAAGGCAGAAACGATGTCGATAAAAATAAACAATACATAAATAGAGCAAGCAGAGCCCTTCAAATATCTCGGAGTGATCATACATCAAAACGGTAAAAATGAATCAGAAATTGCAGGAAGAATAGAAAAAGCAACAAAACTCTACAACACATTTTAAGAAGGGAAATATCTAAAGAAACAAAGCTAACAGTTTATAACACGGTATACAAACCAATCTTAACACGGTGGCGGAAAACCATGCAACGTGAAGAAAAGTGTTGGCATTTAATAAAAAAGAATGGACCAAATTTTACCAGGGCCAGAACTTTAACTGCGATTATCATTTTTCACCACAATTTTGTTTTTCTTGCTTTGTTTTTTGCAAACGGTGAGACAAATTCATTGGTGTTGAAGGTTTTTTGCTAGCTCTTGTTCTTTAGATAAAATAACAATTTCCACGAGCCTTTCTTGTGGCCTGGTTGACCGAATGTTAATCTTAATAAGTTCAAGTTTGAAACTGAGTTTTAGCCCCAATCCTCTTTCTTTTATTTACTAACATTAAAAAACTATGAATATAAAAATAGATTTAGTTTCTATAAAAATCTAACTATAATGCAAACTATAGCTTAACCTTACACTCTGTTTATTGACAACCTATTTTCCACTTCCTTTCAATAAAATAGAAAAGAAAATTTTTACATATTAAGGGGTTTGTTATTTTTGTAGTTTATTTTATTTCTTACTCCAAATATAAATTTACATTAAGTACAAGTACCATAATATGAAGTATCGATATATGTTTCAAATTTTAAATTGATTTATGCGAAGTGGGCGACAGGTTGATTGTAAACCTTACCGCAGATAAATGAATAAACATTGCTAGTTAAATCATAGTATATTAAACAACGCATTTCATATGGAATTCTGTTATGACACGAGTTCAAGTTTAAAAAACGAATCGCGAAGCGATGAGTTTTTTAAAGAACGAGTGTCACAACAGCCATATGAAATAAGTTGTTTATAATATTTTTTATATTTTGCCCTTTTTACCATTTTTTAAATTAATTTTTTATTTTTATGTAATTACGAAAATTTTTATTTTAAAAAGTATGTCGGCAGCACTGTGTAATTTATAAAATTTGACAGTTGTGACATTTAGATTATCAAATGTTAATGTTTTAAAATATTTTAAAATGAATAATATACCAATAATAATATATTATATAAGTAAAATATTATATTCATATTCACAGATACTTTCTTAAAGAACAATATAAAATTAATAAATTGCTATTAGCCACAAATGTCATTGTCAATAGTCTTGCCTTTAGAAACTTCACTCATGTCGCCAACCATTTAAAACAAAAATTTGCGTGCGTAAAAGTTACATTACGATACGCAAATGCGTTTTATAATGAAGATTTTTATAAGTGCAAAATATAAAAATAAATTAAAGCGTTTAAAATTAATTGCTAGTACAAGTAAGATATATACATTTCATTCTGATTTTACTGTTACATTTCTTAATTCGATAGTGAGTGATATTTAGTTTAAATAAAAATGAATGAAACGTGGATCAATGAAATTTAAATTAAGATAAAATTTAACGAATACTTGAAGTGTCATTATTTATAAAAAGTTAGTACCTATACCTATGTATAACTTTAATTAAGTGTGGAAGGAAGTAACTCAAATAAGATTGGAACGAATAAAATTTTCTTAATTATGAATACTAAAAAATCATCGAAATATCCATAATAGGTCTTGTTAAGGAATTTCATAATAGTTTTCTGCTAAAAAGGGTCATAGTAAATGGTGAAGTTTTTGCTTAATTTGTTAAAATTACTTGAATTTTCAAATAATATTGTAATGCTTTTAAAACCCTAATACTTTTGATTTATAAGATAATATAGTTCAGTAGCAGGCTTTTTTGCCAGCTCTTAATTTTATTTGTCTTCGACCCTAAAGGTCTGTGGTACTGATATATTTATTATAGAAATAAATAAACCTAAAGAAATAAAAGTAACTTATAAATATGGTTAATACAAATTAGAATAACCATGGATAGTTTACGAAGTAAGCTTATTTCGTTCAAAGCTGATTACATTAAGAGTTGCTATAGTATTTTCTGTTTTAATTTTCACCAATGATGTTCTGATGTTTTTCCGATCTCGTTTATGGGTGGATATAGTTGACCATTATGAATTAATCGCGAATATGGCAGACTGGTGGAGGTTTTTGCTGATAAGTCCTAACCGTAGATGGGTGATTCTGGATGTAATATTGGTGAAAGTTTACCATGGGAAAATAATGTATCTCTGCAATGAGGAGAGAAATGGACTTGGTGGAACGGGCTAGGGGGTACAAGAAGGTGGTATTGTATTTTTCGACGTCTGAAACTTTTTTAATAGCGTCAGTAAGGAGGCGGTGTTGAGCGCGTTGTCGAACCTTGGAGTGGGGGAGGGGTTGGTTAATCTAGTGGAGGATTACCTGACGGGGCGATTCGAGAGGAAGGAAAATAGAATAGAAATGGGAGACTCCCAGGGATGGCTTCTGGGACCGTAGAAGGATGCCAGATTACGGTGTATGTGGACGATGTGTGTTTAGTTTGTACAGCAAAGAAAGAAAGGCAGAGAATATGTGTAGAAAGATTCTGCAGAAGAGTTGCGGATTTGAAGGGGCGGAAGATAAGACGGTGGGATTACTGGTAAAAAGGATGAAGCAAGGCGAGGGGCGTAGAGGTGGCGGTGAAAGAGAGAAAATATCGTATGGAGGACTCGGTAAAATAGTTAGATTTGTAGTTGGATAGCCCCATGTCCTTCAAAAATAACATGGTCAAGACGGCACAAAAAGCAAGAGAACGGGCAGCATGGCTAAGGACATTGATGGGTAATGTGAAAGGACCGGAAGAATGGAAGAGGAGAGTTATTGATAGGACGGTTGATCAGACTACTGCAGGTGCAACTTGTGTTGATGGTGGTGCAGGGATACAGGACAGTGGGTGGTCTGGCAGCGGCGGTATTGTCAAGGTCCTACCCACTGGACTTGATTGCTAGAGCAAAGAGGTAGCAGTGGAAAGAGCCAACGAGGAAAGAAGTACAGGATTTGTTAGATGAGGAAATGGAGAGCAGGTGGGATAAGTATGAAGGGGCGATTAGAATTAGAAGAGATTGGATGGACCGGAAGTTTAACGAGGTAAACTACTTTTTGACTCAGGTGCTTACTGGACATGGGTCAAAAGTAGGGTATCTCCATAAGTGTGGGAAGATGGAGACAGGAATCTGTGAAAGGTGTGAAAGTTGAGGATAATGTGGGGCACGTATATTAAAGTTGAGGGGTAAAGAAGAATAGGAAGAGGTTGGTGGAATAGTTGAAAGCATGGTTAGGGAAAGGGAATGTTGTTGAAGTTGCGAGTGGCAGGAGTAAAAGTATGAAGTATGCTAGGGTAGTGATTCCGAGACAAGGGTAACGGCGAGTTTCGAGGTGGGTTTGGTTGGTAGACATCCCCTTGGGGATTAGTCCAACACTGTATAGGAGCTGGACAGGATCCATTTGAACATGAGTTTCCCATCTCAGCCCAAAAAAAGGTCAGTGACAAAAGATGTGTTTAGTATTTAGTCTAGATGTTTTTTGAGGCTGTTAGTCTTGCACATTCGTCGTTTAATTCCAATATGTTAAGGAACCCATATGAAAGTAACCACTTTGTTTTCATAATTAAGAGCTTGTAGTTTCTGTTGTATAAGGTTTATTGTTTATTAAAGGTCATGGTACGTTTTGTTAAGTAACAAAAGGGAACATTAAAAATAGAATGTTTTAAACATCTTTTACTATTTATTTAAAAAATTGATTTTTAATCACAGCTATTTCGCTAAAAACTAGCATTGTTCTTAGTAAGATGGCCTACCACGAAGTAAAGGTTATTACAATCAATTTCATTTAACAAAAGGGAGCCCGTGACTATAAGGATCTTTTTGTTATTTCAGTGGTTTCTTATAATATGAATTATGACTCATAGCTTCTTAGATTCCCAATAAGTCAGCTGACAAGATAGTAAATGTATTTGGAAGTATAAACTATTTAACATCGATGTCATTAGAAAATACAGCTCCTACTGCTACTTTAGTAAATTTGTGTATGTGCCTGATGTGAATTTAGGATTTCCTTAAATCTTTTCCAGATAATATGAATATTTATTTGATTTTTCTAGAGTGAAGTTAGTGTACTGTTAATTTTTAAAGCTTTTCTTGTCCAAGGTGTGTGATTTGAGTAGGCAATAGGTGTAGGTAGGGAGGAAGATTAGGATATGAAGTGTTTTTAGGTAGAGTGACATCATCGACATAACCTTAAACTAGACCGCTAATTGTCATATTTCTACCACTGCAAAAATTCATTCAAAATTAATGTATGAAAACGTGTCTGCGCTCAAAGACACGTTGACACAGGAGTACGAATATTTTATTCATAGGCGTTGTGTCTATTCATTTTCAGCTATACTTTTTCTTTACACAGCTCCGTATAACTAACATACCTTCCTTATTTTGTATTTTTTTTTATTTATGTTTCTTTTACTTTACCAATCATATAAAATTTTCATTTCATGCATGTGTCAAAGAATTTATTTTCAGAAAAGGAATGAAGAATGAAGTGTGTTAGTGAAAAGGGTGAAATAAAGCTAACAATATGGCAAAAAATATATACGGCTCAGATGAATGTGAGTAAAATATGGCAAGGGTTTTTGATTATAATTGAGATTTCATATTAGCTATATCTATTGGCGATCTTAAAAATAAACTTAATGGCAATTTTTTCTTCCTTTAAAAAATAGTTAATAGAATGGTAAAATATTTATGTGTATGTTTTATTATATGCACAATGCTGTTGCATGTTTTATAGTAAAGATTTAAAATTGCTTTATATATTTTAATCCTTAAAATTGTTCTACTTCGTTAATAGATTTTTCTGTTTTTAGCACTCCAAACTTAAAAACTACTAATCCTGTCTCAAGGACACAGTTGAAGCTACAGTTAATGAGGGATCACGCAATTCTACAACAACAACGACAAAACCAACAAAAACCTCAGCGACCACCACCTCATCCTCAACATCAACCCATTAATTCTACAATATCTAGTCCTATTAATAATACAAATATACAAAACTTAAATATTCCTGACCATCCTATAAAAGTTCCTCTAAATAGTATAGCAGAAGTACCTCCACAAGTTTTACAAGTACAAACCAAATTAGCGAATCCTACAAAGTATCATGTTATGCAAAAACAAAAAAACCAAGTAAAACAATATTTAAGTGAATCATTTCAAGTGCCTAGTGCTGTGCTTTCAAATCATAGATTAACTCAAACCCATAGTGCTCCAACTTGCGGTAATAGTGCTAACGGATATAACAATATAACAAATATTTCAAACTCTCAAGGTTACTATCCCCAAGGGCAAGTTTCTCCAAATTATGATGTTCCTGTGATGTCTCCTGCTTTAAGTTCAGGTGCTACTAGTTGTACTTCTGAGGTAAGTGTGAACATAGAAGTAAATATACTACTTTATTGGCATGATACTGTGAACAGGTAACATTATATCGTTATTGTAGAATACTAGGGGTACCCGTGCGAATTGTCCGCACTAAATAATTATCATAATCATAATTATCAATGTTTGTTAACAAAGAATATGAAATTTTTTTTCTGTGGTTCTATGTATGACAGGTGGCAGTAAAACATGAAGAACAAGGAGGCGTAGTATCAAAAACGTTGATCTAAAGCGCCACTTTACGAAAAGCATGAATACGTACGTGAGTTGATTTGAAATTGAACAAAAAATTTACCGACCGTCAATCATGTTAACGTTGTCTCAAAATCAAAGTCGTCAGATGGCAGCTTTGCTTATGACTTAATGTAACTCTATATAAATCCGAATAAATAATAAATTTACGAAAACAAAATCTACAATCCATTTTTTAGTTGTTTATGCCGGTAGAGCAAGCAATTATCTATACAATGAAATCAAATTTATATGGAATAATTGTGTGATTGTTTCTAAGAAGGGGTGCAAACACTTTTAACCTTTCAAACCAAAAATATCAAATTAATGGTCGCATTTAGAAGACGTAACATGTTACCAAAATGTAGCGAACGTAATACAATTACCGAGTATGAAAAGTATACACTTTTTACTCTGACCTATCTTTTATACTTTTTATTGATTCTTCGTCTTCTAACTTCCCCGGGGACCACCCCGAAACAAAACATCAATTCTCTAACAAAACCCGGGTAACTACTTCGAGGAATCTTCACAATTCCTCGAACTTCCCCGTTAGCCTAGCTAACCCCTCCCCGGCGGTCTTTCAGGTTATAGGTCTTCTGTGATTTTCCTATAACACTTACCAAATGGCTGACAGGAAGAGAACAATACAGCCACAGCCCTGTACCCGATTCCCCACGATGTCCATACGCCGCCCAAATTTGGGCCGTTGTCTGCGAATTCTTCGAAGCCACGCCCCACAGGCCTCGCTACCCCCAACTGGCACTCTTCTGTCATACCGAGCCATTATGTCCCAACCTCAATTCAAAATTCACCCAGGACAATACGACTTCCACATACAAACAACGCCATCCCAGCCCTGTAGAAATTCTTAAATCCTAATCTGGGCTCATCTATTTTATTCTCTAACCCTTGTAGAAAAATAATCTAAATCTCTACCAAAATTTCTTGCATATTTCGTTCGTTCGTTCTTCTCGCTTGCAAGGCGAGCGCTCTACCTCTGATCTACCACCGCTTCCAACCAATTTCTATGTACAAAAATTAACAATTACGTCACTACACCTACACCGGTGACGTCATCCCTACTCCATGTATGTTATAACGGTTATAATATGCATTTAATGTGTGGAAAGGCATTTGGAAATTGCCGCGAAGCAAGGAGATTTTATTCTAAACATTTTCCTAACAGAATTTTACCAGACAGAAAAAGTTTGGATGGTGTTGACATACAGTTATACGGAAAGAAGGTGGCGTGGACCCTGTATGAACTATCCGGAGTATTGTTTTAGAGCAGGATATCCTAGATGAAATAGATTTTATTAAAACAGTATTATTTCCTGATGAAGCAGGCCTCAATTCTCATAATTTACATTTGTGGAACGATGAAAACCCACAGGGCATTATTCAGATACTGCATTAAATGGTAAATGTTTGGGCTGGGATAAATGGAAACCACTTGGTTGGTCCAATGGTCGTCTAGATGGACAGTTGTATTTAGACTTTTCGGAAAATCATTTAAATTACCCATTGGAAGATGTACCAGAATTAATATATGGTACATGGAAGATGAGGTCCACTTGAATGACCCCAGCGGTGTATATGCCTGAATCTAATGGATTCAATTCTCTGGGTCTACCTAAAAAGTTTGGTATATGCAACACCCATACAAACAAGAAATGAGTTGGAATGAACCTAATTCATTTTCATTGCGGTTTCATAAGGAACAATGTAGGAATGTATTTTTAAGTACAAAGAAACATTCTTAGGCTCAATATATGTGTAGAGGTAGTTTAAAATTCTTGTTTGTATTTTTTTATTATGTTACTCTGGATAATTCTTATCTACTTTTAATTTTTAAAATACGTTTTTAAGAATTAATTTGTTCTGACATAAAGAATATGGTATATAAGACATACATTGACGGCTTCCTAATTTTGAAAGGATCGTTAATGCATAAGACTAATAATTGATGGCAGACTACTGGGTCATAGCCCATTTCCTGAATAATTATAGAATGTGAATGTTTTTGCGTTGTCTTATGAAATTCCATATTTTTCGGAAACCACTGATATTAGCGATTTGGACAAAGGGTAACTTTTTTTAGAAAAATTTAAAAAAGTTGGAGAATAAACTGACAGCATTTTACAGCTTCAGCCAAATCCGATCCTGACTTTCTGCAACAAAAGTATACTCATTGGTAAGGACAAAATAAATGAATTGATTAACTTAATAATCCACCAAATTTAGAAATTATAGTTTTGGAGTTAAGTATGAATAAAAATGTATTTTTAATTTCTAACTTTACAGCCCTGTAATTCATAAAAGGAAGTCCATGGTAAAAAATGTATGTAGGTGCTGACATTATTATAACACCACTTAATCATTCCCAAGTTTTGGCCTTTCATTCACGGGACATCCTGTATATTATTTATTTTAAGTATGTATGTAGTAATGTGGTATAACTTTCCTACCATAAAGATTTTTATGCATAAATAATTAAACAATGTTTATTGAGTGTGCTGAAAATTATGCTATTTGGCACTTTGCCCCTTATTCAGACTCAAATTTATCTTATAAAGATTTGTATAACATACACGGCCATAACAAAGTTTGCTGGTTTTACCTAAAGTGTGGAAACGCCAAATGGAATAAATTTTATATTTCGGTTACTGTAAATATTTATAGAAAATCCTGAAACACATTAAATTTAAATTACAATTTTACATTCTTTAAAGTGAAAATGTGATCCCTACCTTCAACCCCCTTTGGGTTGAAAGCGCTTTTGAGTGATAGAAAAAACTTTAATTTTGAAATTTCCCTATTTTATTTTGTTTAAATTTTTCAATTTAATCTATTTTATATTTGGATAAAAAAAATAATGATATTTAGAGAAATAACAAAAGTATAATCCGAAAAAATTGCAAATTTATATTACCTGTTTAGTTTGGTTGTAAAAATATATTTTCATAAATATTTCTTGAGTAAAGTAGGTAAAACTAATTGCAAATACTTTACGGCCACTAATTTTCTAAATACATTAAATCATCATTGTTATCGTCTATATATATATCTCAAGTTTATGCCAGATTTTTGTAGTAATTGCATTTAAGTTAAAAACTATATGACGTACAGCATGACTGTGATCTATTTTAAATGATATTCCGTATAGATTATCTAATTACCTATTTTTAAATTCTGTTTGTTCACCTTCGAAGCACTACCGGTTGCTCCGGAACTTCGGCAAAATTGTGGAAATACTTAAACTTTTTAATGATATATTTATTTCGCTAAAAAATAATTCATCAAAAAGTGCTAAACAATAAAAAAACATTCATTTATTAAAATCCTATCAAATACTAATACCTATAGGAGTGTAATCATTGTAATCATTAAAATTAATACAAAACTATGAATTAACTAAAGTTGCATTTAGTAAACATATATTTATCATTTTATTCTATAAAAAACACAGGCCATAACATATTTTTTAAATCTGAAAGAGTTTCGCCAGATGATCCGAATTATTGTTAAAATAACGATGCTTATGTATGGAGGATTTAAAGACTTGATTTGGATAGATAAATACTTGGTAATCAACTGTAACAAGATAGGTGAGATTGTAGGTAAATAATAAGTTTATTACTAATCACATTTGCCTTAAGTTTTCGAATTACTTAGGTAAATTATTCGCTGTATTGTAGTCATATTAATCCACTAAAACCAATAGCTCGTAATGCGTGTTGCATAAATAATGCATTAATAAAACATGTTTTGCTGCTCCAATTCTATTTCAAAATTGTTATTTACTATAAAAATAAAATCACAAACAAATTTTAATTTAGAATTGCCATATGATATCTTAAAAATCCTCTTAACAGGGCGAAAAAATACCTATATCTATGTTTTTAATGTTGATACCTATCTAAGTTTAGAAGAAAATTTTCCTTTTATCAACTGCGAAAACTAGCAACATCACTAATTCCAGAATTATTCGGTAGTGAGGGGAGAGATTTAATTCGGTTTCATGTAAAGAGCTACATTTGACCGACCACCACAATGTTTTCTTGTTTTATTACAAATAGAGGGATAGATACATATTATTTTGAATTTAAATAACTAATAATAGATAATTGTCTGGGTACTTATTTTTACGAATCAATGTCGGACAAAAAATATATATTTTTTCTCAAATATTAGTCAGCTAAAGTATATTTTAACATATTACATAGTCTGTAAGATAAATGGTTCGACATATCCCAGTAGCCACACAGAAAAATATGCAGTTTGCACTTTATTTAGCACAAATATAACAAATAACTACAATATCCCTTTTGAACTGTTAGTCAGATTCACATGTACGATTTTTCATAAATAATTTAAATAATTGCATTGATTATGTTAAAGGATCAGAGCCAGCAAAGGTAAAGAAGCTAAATTTTTACTTTGTTTTCTGATACAGGATTTAGATCTGCTGCAGAGTAGGTTATTGATATTGTGGCATGATACAGAGAAATTTTAGGGCGAAATTGAAAATGGCAGATGAGTGGAGAGGAGAGAAACAAAAAAAGTGTATAGCGCTGGTGATGTTCCGTTTTGTTGTTTTCATTTGAAGATCGGGTACTGTTCTGGGGCCTGCATTATTCACCTTCGCGAGAAGCGTTACCAAGAAGGTGAAGGGAAAAATAAGCGAGTTTTTTAGTTGGGTTTCTTGAAAGGGGGAAAGGATATGTCCAATTTGATACAATGTTTTTTTTTAACTTTTAACTTTAAATTATTCTATATAAGTCGAAACCGATATAAAGGATCATACCTTGATTATGTAGTAAAACAAAATATATTTTTTTGTTTTGTTTAGAGGATTAGTATTTTTACTATTGGTTTCACGGTCACTCATAATTAGTGCAGCTCAGGTGCGCCACATATTGGGGGATACCTTAGGCACTGGCAGCGAAATCGTCTCAGATAAGTAGGGTACTGTTTTCCTTTTATGGCCTAAAAGGGCATAGTTTTGCGAAATTGTCTCTACAGCTTAGCAGTGGTAGAAGACTACTGCTTTTGGTTTAAAAGGATTTCATTTCAAGCCTGACCCAGGTGTTGAGACTGCTTGATTGTCTTGTCTATCGGATGTTTTGTTCGTAAGAAAACTCCTTGTTTTGTGATAAATTTTTAATTATCTTTGAATTAAGATGATATTTGAACCGATCAGAAGGGAATAAAAATTTAGGAAGTATTATCTATTTTTAAAAATATGTTCACTTCATTTTGGTTAGCCTTGCCCAAACTAACCATAGTTTCGAAAATTGTAAGTTGTTGAATAACCCAGCGACACCTGTCACACGAAATGTTTAATTATGTTGGTGGTTTTTATATAGTACCTACATATTGGTAAATGCAAGGAGGTCTAACGAAAACTTAACACCTCGATTTTAAACACCTCCGACTTTAAAATTAAAATGTTGAAAATCGCTGATTCGAGGAGGAACTACTTTTTCGCTTTTTGCATCCCCGTAATTTCAACCCCCTACCGAGAAAGAGCACAACCCCTTGTTTCTGAATTGGGATGAGGGGTATTGCGATCCTTCATTTTGTAGATTTTATCGAGTACTATCTGATCCTGACTATCCATAGGATTGGAAGAAGGGGACATATTGAGTGGCCACCCAGATCACTAGATCTGGCTCCACTGGACATTTTCTATGGGGTTACCTAAAATTTAAATTTACGCTACACAGCTTGAGTCACTGGATCATTAATGAATGTCGTCAAATTATACCAGAAATCTTGAGTAATTTACGTCAACGTATTCAGCCAAACTTATATTACTGCATGGAATGAGGCCAGCATTTAACAAACTAATCATAAAAGTACACTATTTTACCTGTAATTTTGTCATCTAGGCACTTTTTGAAGCTAAATTTAAGGAACAGATAGCACTCGATTAGATCTTCGAAATGAGTTATCGCGCCACCCCTCATCCCTATTCAAAATCAAGGGATTGACTGAACCCCCGGGTGGGGGTTTAAGTTACGGGGATGCAAAGAGCGGAAAAGTAGTTCCCCCTCAAATTAGAAATTGACGGGTCAGAGCGATTTTCCACATTTTCATTTTTTAGTCCGAAAATCGAGGTGTAAGTTTTCGTTCGACCGCATAGTATATTGGAAAAAAACATAGTAATGCAGCAACTACCAAAAAATAATGCTTGGATTAAAATATGTGGTCAGTGTAATTGAACCTTGCCTGATTTGAATAATCATACGGCAATCATTACGGCGCTCATTTTGTCTTTCTAAATTAACAAAATTTCCAGATAATCTTCAAGAGCATCCTCCACCACCTCATCTTCAATAATTTTGAGATAATCCATCTTCTTTTTTTTGTACTAAAGTCACCAGCTGTTTATCTAAATGTAAATTTTATTCTTCCTGTGTATGTATCTATCTTTATTTAATTATTATTAAAACTGTATTACTATGTATACTGTTATAAATAAACATTGTTATTTGGTTTGATATTACCTAACCTCAAAACAGCTTAAGTAACCTTTAAGTGATCGAATTTGACCAGCTAGCAAATACAGTACTAGCAAGGTACAAAATTCACTAAAGATGCTTTAAAGGACTGGCCAGTGGCCACGGGTGCAAGGGTACCAAAAAATAGTAGCCACAACAAAGGCCAACTCTCCTATTTTTCAATAATGTTTCACTGTGTCAGAATAACAGTCTAGTCATTTAATCATTTATTGGCGTTTTGTTTTTTTTACAAATTTCTTCAACAAAATAGCCAATCAACAACTTTTTGAATCAAAAACTAAAAAACAATCCATGAAAACAATGTACATATATACCTATTATAAAAGACTCGGGGAATTGGCGCCCAACGTGAGAAAAATGCAGTATTAAAAAATTAGTAACCTGTAACATGTCTATCGTCATGTCACCTTGCACTATTACCGACCGTAAACGATACCGCTATTATTACCGTTAAAACCAACCCTGATTTACTGTTAATGCTACTGTACCTGAGACACCCCTTGTAGACGCTAACTATTTATCTGTTTGAACGAGGCCAAATAAAGAACGCATTCCTTCTGACAAATGACACAAAACACAAATTCCGTCTTGAGCAGTTCATTATCAGCAAGCACTTATATTTTCAATAAATAAACAATAGTTTTAACAAACAGTTTCATTTGTATACCTTAGACTATAAGTCTTAAGGGTGTAGCGTGGTCGGTATTTTATTTCAAGTAGCTTCTTTATTTGTTTAATTAAAGGTGTTTTTATCTTTCTCACCTTAGTTTTTGTGTAGTTTGTTTGCTTAATCGTTAGCGTTCAAAAGATAGTGGCGCCCTTTTTACTTATACATCACAATCCTTCCTATAGTGAGCATTAACTTGGAGAGGGTCTCTTAGCCGGGATCTCTTTTGAGGAGCTAATAGTGTTGCAAACCGATGGCTTCGATATTAAGAATGTAAGAGGCAGTCATGATAATGAGGTTAATATGACTGGAAAATACAAGTCATATCCTGGTTCCTCCTAGGGATAAGGGCGATTATCAAATACTAGAAAAATAAGTGGCATCTATCTTAGATTACTCTGAATTGGTTGATATGTTTGCCGAAGTAAAAGCAACAAAAGAGAGATTTTGAACATTTTTCGTTATTAACCAAAAAAAATTTAAGATTATAGTAAAGGTTTCCCACCAAAAACATTCATACACGTCATTTATTCAATGCAATAAAATATTTTACAGACATTAAAGCAAATGAAAGCGATAAAAGGTCGCAATGGCTTTTAGCAATTTAGGAAGGGCTAGAAGCACACCAAAGAAAGTAGATTTGCCAATTGACAAAATAGGGCGTAATTTATTTGTTTTACATCACACTTATTCTAGAACGGAGCTAATAGTTTCAATAGTTAGAGAACGGTTTATAGAGTTGTTTGGTGTTTTGTGCTGTTTCTACTATTCATCTTTTCAATTGTGTTGTTAATAACTATAGGTTTCGTTTAATTAATTAGTTACAAAAAGCTGCTCCACATTTTCTTATTGATATCAACTAATACGGTTAAAATGGTATTTTTACAATTTTTAAGAATCTAAGCAAAAGCATATTTTTCCAGAAAGTGAAGATGTACAGTAAAAAGATATTTTTTTTTAATATATTAAAATTTTAAATAATGAAAACTTAATGAGTAATAAAGTAAGATTATTAATGTTTATACATGCTATCTTTTAAGTAATCAGTTAGACAATGTTATGAAATATTATGTTTCCTAAAATTTGAAATGTTTTGTATCCCAGATGCAGACTGTACAGACTGATAACTGTACAATTGACTAAACTTTGTGCCTATTTTTTTTATACCTAATATATTTAATAAGCTTTATTGTGCCACTCAAAATTTTAAGTTTCAATAAGCTAATATCGTATATGCTTTGGCATTCATAATGCATTAATTTATTACTTACAACTGAGTAATTATGGATAATTTTAAATATTTTGCAATAATATTGATAATAAATATTAATATTTATTTACAATCTTTAGTTTCACTTGTACTATACTTTATTTTATTAGAATAAACATTTCAACAAATAATGTAAGTAGGTATATATGAACTTTATCCGTTTTTCTAACAATTATGTTTATTATCTAATCATTTTTTGAAATCTTTCCGCTTATTATACAATTATAAACCCATTTTAGTATTGGGTAAAGTAAATTTTACATTTATTACGTTGATATAGATTTCTGTTGGCGATCAAAAACAAATATAACCCCTTTAAAGACTTATTTGAACTTTTTGAAATCTGTCATTACAATATCCAAGCTGTTAGTTTTTGGTTTGGTGTAAATGACCCTTTTTGTAAATAATAATTTTCTCATGATTTGTCTGAAAGATGAATAAATAGTAATATACGTCCTAAGTCAAGGAAACGCAAAGTTTCCCGGTCGTATGTCGTAATACGTTTTATTTCATACTGCAGACACTAAATCTTACATTAATAAAACAAAAATTGAAAATATGATGATCATCCATGATGGAAACGCTAGTTTCTAAGGTTACTGTTTCTGGTGTTTGTTTTGTTGAATTTTGTGAAACGAAATGTCAACAGACAAAATGTCGACAAACCATAACATTCCCGAAGATATTTTGTATAAATATAATGAAGCTGCCGGCTCTCTGATTCCCACAAAATCATCAGAAAGGTACCATAGCGAATATAAACAGTTTTGCCTCTGGAAAAGGGTAAACTCAGTGAGTGAAATCAATCAGGAAATAATGCTGGCGTATTTGTTTGATCTGGTAAGTTGCACTTAGGTAATATTCTTTTGAAGGAATCATTATTGGTGATTTTCTAGTCGAAGAAAATGTTCTTCACTATGTTCAAATAATTCGATGGTTAAAGCCATGCTGCAATTAAATGAAAACGTGGATATATCAAGATTCTCCAAACTTCGAGCGTTCCTTAAAAATCAGTCTGTTGGCTATCAACCTAAACAAGCCAAAACACTCACCAGAGAAGAATTGGTAAAATTTGTGAAAGAGGCACCAGATCAACAATATCTTTTGACAAAGGTAATAATTTTAGATGTACATTTCAATATTTACTGATAATTTTGTGTTCTTGTTAGATTGTTGATTTAATCGCCGTCGCTGGTGGTTGTCGCCGCGAAGAGATATATGAAATGTCTTTGGATGACATCCAGGAAACTTCTACACAATTGGTAATCACAATCCCTTTCTCAAAAACGAATCAAAGAAGAGTATTTACGGTCATTGATAAAATGGACGGCATAAGTGTGTTGGAACTGTTCCGAAGATACGTTGCCTTGCGGCCCAAAGGTTTAGGTCACAACAAATTGTTCGTAGGATACCGTAATGGCAAGTGCATTTCCCAGCGCGTTGGAATTCACACAGTCGGTGGAGTTCCCAAGAAAATAGCGGAATTTCTAGGATTAGCAAATCCCGAGTTGTACACCGGCCATAGTTTTCGCCGCACATCGGCGACTTTACTAGCAAATGCGGGAGCGGAACTTTCCGTTCTCAAAAGACATGGAGGATGGAAGAGTTCCTCCGTGGCAGAAAAGTATATTGAGGATTCGTTGGAAGGAAAGAACAAAGTGGCTAAAATGATCCAGGAAGGAGAAAGTTTTGTGCAAGTCTTAACTGAGAAATCTAAAGAAATTATTAGTACAAGTGCTTGCTCGAGTTCCACTCTCCACGATGGTTTACCGAAAGTTGAAATAACTGGGAATACAGATTGCACAATTCATGTTACTTTTAATGTTTAGATTGTCTTTAATTACATGTTTATTAATTTTGTATTTTTTTCACAATAAATTGTTTCATTCTTGCCTCATTTCATTAGAGCCCGGTAAAAATTTTACCGGCCTCGATACCGTAAAGTCTCATTTACCGGACTCAAATCGTTGATTTAAAAATGGCTGTTACGATACAGTATGAAATAAAATATATAAAGGTATTAACAGAGGTTTTGCATACTTTAGAAAAATGGTTTTGTGGTATGGACAAGAAAGAAATCATGATAAACTACGATCCTTCACCCAATTATAATAAGCAAACCACTCTGTATAATTTAAAAACCATAAAAAATCGTCCATCCTGCATTAACTAGTATTAGTTGCGGTATATCATATAACATTGGTTTGGAAACAATGATTATGTGTGAATGATTTTAAAGATAAAAGATTATGTAATCCTTGTTATTTTGTTTGTATTTTAAAAGTATGCATGTAACATAGAGGTTAAACAATTTATAGTATACTGTAAAATAATTGTAATTGTCATGAAAATGCTTATCAAGGAATTAGCTAAAATAAATAACGTGTTTATAAAATTTAATAAAATGTAAAAATTTGGGTTATTCGATTCTGCTATATAATTTTTGTTTATTTTCAAATTTAAATACACATACTACTTTCAAATTTATTTGTTAGCTGTCCTACAATTGTTTCCTTTAATTATTATTATATTATGTTATTATTAAACGTTTTGAAAAATGTTACTCATTTAAATATTTATTTTAAAAATATCTATTTTAGTGTTTTGTCATCGAACAGGCTTTAGAGTTTCTTAAAATCAGAGTTGTGAAGTTGGGTTATCGCCACTGGCTTAATAGTAACAGTAATTAGTTTTATTAGGGTTAATCTGGTTAATCTCCGAATGTTCGCCCCCTATAAAGCAACTATAAAGGAAAAGGTTAAATATCTAGAGATTATCCTGGATAAAAGATACGTGTAGTGCTCATCTGAAGGACATTTTCAGGAAAACAAAGTTCGCCCTTCGGACATATTTTAGGAAATGAGTTGTGCAAAGAAAATCAAAACAATAACAATATATTGATTTTACAGTGTGGAAAAGCCAAATGGAATAAATTAATTATTTCGGTTAATGGACATATTTGTAGAAAATCCCAAAACACGTAAAATTTAATTTATAAATTGACACGCTGTAAAGTGAAAATTTGATCCCTACCTTTAACCTCCTTTGAGTGACAGTTAAAACCCCTAATTTTTTTAATGGAACACCCTTTTCACCCCCAACTTTTTTTAGAGCTATAATTTAACAAAATATGGATCGCAACTGGAATCAAACGTCCCATATATGACAAAATTACGACAGAAATGATAAAACACCTAGGAGTTAAAGGAAAAGGTTTACTCCTACAATTATATAATAAAATCATGGAAGAGGAGAAAATACCAGAAGATGGGGAGATTGGTGTAATTCTACCAATCCACAAGAAGGGAGATAATAAAGACTGCAATAATTATAGTTAAAAAATAAGTCATCATCAGGTTAATTTTAGAGTAAACGTTTGGGCTGAAGTAATCGATAACTATTTGATAGGGAAATATTATACAAAAGAAGAATCGATGAAAAGTTAATTAAAAACATCCAAAGCATATACAAAACAACGAAAAATTATGTGATCAGCAATAACAGAAAATCTGAAATATTCAAGACAGAAGATGGACTACGACAAGGGGGAAGCTTAAGTCCTACCCTGTTTATAATTTTCATAGATGAAGTAATAAAAGAATGCCACCAAACAGTAAAGGCGGTTTTGCTGATGATCTGGTATTATTCGCAAACACGGAAGAACAATTACAAGAAAGCATGATCGTATAGAACACAACACTGAAAAAATATAGTATGAATATCAACAAAGAAAAAACTAAAGTAATGGCAGTAACAGAAAAAGAACAAGTAATTAACATACATATAGAAAATAAAACGTTAGAACATTTCCATGAATTTAAATACTTAGGAGTAACAATTGATGAAGAGGGGAAACAGGATATAGAAATAAATAAAAGAATTGACCAAACAGTTAAAAGTTTTTATGCTCTAAACAAAAACTTTTTAGCTAGAAAACAGATAAGTCGAAAAACAAAAATAAACATTTATAAGGCAATATATAGGCCAATCCTAACCTACGGCTGTATTATGGCTGGATTATGACCGATAGACAAAGAAGCAAAGTACAGGCCCTTGAAATGAAATATTTGAGAAAGGTCATAGGAGTAACTTAAATGCATAAAATAAAGAATTACGTAATTAGGAAAGAACTTGATATAGAATCTATTACAGACTTTATAGACAGAAGGAAATTAAGTTGGTTGGGCCACGTACTTACAAAGAATGAATAATTCAAGAACAGTAAAGAAAGTGCGGCAGGCAAAAATTCATGGAAAAAGAAAAACAGGAAGACCAAGATTAACATGGGATACTACAATAGAACAAATTTTTAAAACAATAAAAATCACATGGAAGCAAGCGACAACACCGACGAAAAATAAGAAGGACTGGAGTAAATTTGTATATCAAACAATGTAATGATTACTAAGTTTTCTGGAAAAACCGCGTTCAGAAGAATTTTTGTCTCGACGTTTCGACTCCCACTTTGGAGCCATTATCAAGAGAGAGTAAGGATAGGTTAGGATGGATAGGGTTTAGTACGATTTCGTGGTCTCAATCTGCCTACTCCACTAGTCGTACTATACCCGCCAGTTGTCACTGAGGTTTCCATTTCTTGTGAAAGAAGATTCGTCAGTGAATAAAATATTATTTATAAAATTTATGTTGCGTCTATTTTCTTCTTCTTCGGGAAGTAATTCTTGAACTTCTGTGATATGGAAGGGGTGAAGTAACTGGTCCTTAACTGTTCTCCATACCTTCATACGAGGTACTCTTAATTCAGCCGCTATCTTTCTCATGCTCGTGTCCGGGTGTTCGTCAACAATTTCTATTATATAATCTGCATTCGCAAGGTCTTTTGGACGACCACTATTACCGAGAACTTGTTTTTTTTAAGTTCCTGTTTCTCTTAAATTTCTGTCAATAGTTAGGAAAATTCGCCTATCTGGTACATTTATTAGGAAACTTATCAGCATAGCGCCTTGCAGCCGCCGCACCATTTCCTTCACATTCACCAAATTAGAAAATTAAAGTAATACATACAACCGCTATTTTCATAATGAAAACTTTACCTAATACTAAGTGCAAATCAGCCATTTCTGAGAAGATACAATTACTCATTTTGATTTATTAACTAGAAAAACTTATGTCAAAAAAGCAACAACAAATACCCTGACAGTAATCAATCAGAGACTATTCAATTATTACATGTAGGTAATAATTAATACGTAGCAGATATGAAATAACTTGTAAATAACATTAATTAAAATTATGTATTACATTAGATTTTTATTATTTTACTCCTATTTATTATTTTATAAATTGTAATTTAATAATAAGCTGTATCTTCCAAAATAAAATATTTACAAAGAAATACAGAGAGACACAAAAGTTTAAGAATAGACGTTTAATTTCAGTGGCGGTCCATATTTTGTTAAATTATAGCCCTACATAAAGTTGGAGGGTGAAAGGGGTGTTGATCCCCTCTGAAAATCCATAATAAATCAAAATAATGAAAAGCAACTGTTTCCAATTTATTGGGTATTCTCTACTAGTATTTCCTATAAATTTTCATACATTAACGTTGAACCGTTTTAGAGTAATTTAAAAAAAAAGTAACTTTTTTTGTATGCACTACTGTATATAGATAAGTGGGGTTCAATCAACTCATTTTTGACCCAAGAATCTGTGGTATAATTTATGACCATTCTTTTCGGGACACCCTGTATATTATCAGGTGCTTCATGTAAAAATGTAAGAATTTTTGATTTTTGTGCGGCATATCCTTCGGATTTTCTCTTAAGAAATGGATGTAATTTGTGATAGCTGGAAATATCAACATTCTCCTTTACTGACAAAGTAGTCCTCAACATTGTCGAAGATTTAAACTCTTTAGATAGCTCTCCAAAGTAAGCTATCATAACATGCTCTGAAATGGATCATACCTTGTTGGTTTTTCGCCACTCCATGATCTTGAATATGTTAAATTGTACTTTTTTAAGTACGTTTAGGGTAGCAACTCTTCGCTAAAATTATTTGCAGCTTCTACAATGTGTGGAGGAATATTCTTATCATCACTAGCCAGTGTAATAAACTTTAATTCTTTCACAGATCAATAAAAGTATTCAATGTTTCTGACAGATATCCCATGTAACTTGATATGAAAAAACATAAGCATTTACATAATATATAAAGCCTCATTTTTGTCAACATATTAAAGGTGTGATGGTGTAGTCACTACACTCTAGTGGAACGTTTACCACGAGGTCCCCCGGTTCGTATCGCGGACACGTTAAAATTTATTTATTATCAATTTGACATAAGAGTATGGGAATGGCAGTGTGGAATAATATTCCGCACAGTTTGGTGAATGTGTACAGAATTTTTAATTTTCTGATTTAAAATATAATACGGAGCCTAGCCTAGCTATTCCATGTATTTTTATTTTATCATAAAATTTAACTATTTCGCAACGAAAGCTTTAGCCTGTTGATTTATATTTATTTTGAAATTATCCCAGTAATTTAATATAAATATGGACTGTCACAAATAAAACGTAAGGTCAAGCAACTCAATATAGACAATTTGATATTCACACTTCGTTTAATAAAATTCGTGGTCGTAGAAATAATAGTGATTATTACTTGTGCAGACTTGATTTTTCACACTCATTTCATTGTCTCCCTCGGCTTACGACACGATCTACAATATATCCCACTCGTTTTACTTTCCGCCCTAGCAATGTAATATACGATTTTCTTCAAACGTATAATAATATCCATATTATTTTCTGCAACACAGATCATAGAAATGAGCTATTCTTTTACTAGTAAAATAATGAACCCTCATTATTCTACTAATAACAAAGTCATGACGATATGGGAGTTGTAAACAAGTAGACAGGAACTGGACAGGAATTTTTAGTTAAATTATACACCGAAAAAATCAAAAGTATTATCCACTAGTGTTGCTAAAGGGTACTTAGAAGATTTTGTTTCCAGCAAGAAAAAACTGCACAAAAACACTTCATTGGGAAGAGCAACCAAATACGAGTTCTGGAATGAAAAGAGATTTACATTCAGGAAACCTTTTAATTGAAAATATTTCTACGATAATAAATATGGACAAACCCCTTACTAAACATAACATGTACACTAATGACAAGATTGAGTACCGAAGCCGAAAGCGGTGGCAATGGCCTAAATTTAAATAACTGCGGTATACCGAAACTGCACATTTAATATTACAATTAATAAATGGGTAATGTTTATGCCAGCCATAACTGTTTTTTTTTTCATATTTGCAATAATAATAAATAATTGAGATATAAACAATGTATTCCATTTTTTCCTACTTCTTTAAACTGCATTGTTTACGCTTGAAGAAAAAATAATATGATCCATTTTGTTTCGCCAAGTTTAAACAGCCTCGGCTAACGCCTCGGCAGTGGTATCGGCTCAACAATAATGATCGATAGCATTCTACTCCTAGTTCATAATAACATTAAAGTAAATCATTCTATTTTATTTCAATTTATTATAATTTATTCATGAAAAGTTGCTGAGAAAATTTCTATGAATTTATAATAATTTAATGCACAAATCACAAAACAAAAACTTAGATCAAGTTTTATACAATAATCAGATTTTTTTGTGAAAAAAATACTGAAATACAAAAATTATAAAAAACAATAAAGTATAAATTAAATTGCAATATAACCTGTGTAAACAAGTAGGCATACTACAGAAATAGGTTATACGGTACTTACCTACTTTTTTCTCGTAATACTACATTAATTCATTTGCTCGTTTCTCTAACTTTTAACTTCTAGCTAGCACTTGGAAAAGTATAAAATTTACACTACTATAATATGTCCGTATTATTACAATCAACAACACAACAACTAATAAAGAACACCATAATTTTTTCGTTATATTGACAAGCTACGCTTGCGTATAAAGATCTTTGGAAAAAGGAAATCTTGTTTTGACTTTATTTGTGTCAGGTTAGCAACTCAAATAAAATTGGATAAAATAACTTAAATTCTTCTTTTTCTGTGAAGTGTCAGAGCGTAATTTAATTTATAGTAAATATTAAAGTATTAAAGTAAACCTTAAGTATATCCTTAAGTGTGTGCGTTCTAACTTATATTTAATTTACAATATGAGCAATATTTGAAGAAACTTAACCCATAGTGAGCACTGCTATCGTTTCAGTTGTCAATAATAGCGGTGTAGCAGTCAACAATCATTATATTGAATATAGACAACTCTAATAATTGTAAGAAAAGGTGTACAGTGTGTAAAATAGAATAAAAATATCCCAATTTTTAAAATGTATGAGTATAGGCTTGTGATTATCGTTTGCTAGGTCCCTTTTTTAAAAAAGTTTTTTTGTAAAATTTAAAATAAATTAAATTAAAAATACAATACATTCAAAAACTAAAGTGTAATAAAACCAAAAAAAAAATAATTACCTATAAATGTTGATGAGGTAGATGTTCAAAATGTTCACCGCGAACATGTTTTATTTGAAATTAGGATGTTGCTCAGAACATTTGAACATCCACATCATTGCCATTCATAGTAATTTTTAGTGTTGTACATTTTATTACCTTTTACATTACATTTTTGTAATGTACCAACTACATGATTTTTATTTTTATTCTACCTTAAAAGTAGTAATAAACTTTTAAAGCTATAGAGAATACAGAGATATTACAAACAATAGAGAGATATTGCAAATTCCGTTAGCGCAGGCGATGTGTTATTTACTTCGCGTAAAATATTATGTTTAAGTCTTAATATTGTTTGGGGCGGTAGGTTCACGTATTGCCATCATGTTTTGAGTTTTATTTACGCGCTGTTTTATTTGGGAGTTTGGAACTAACCTCTAAACCCAGTGTGCATTGTTTTGATTATGTTTGCTCTGTTCATCGCATAATTTCTCCTGAGGATCTTCTGAACATGGGTGAGGCATTAGAAGCTATAAATTTAGCTGATGCTGATGACGATGAAGTGGAGCAAGTGATTTTGCACAATATTTTGTATAGGACATATTTTGGAAATAAAAGATTACATAATAGTGCTATTAAAATTTTAAACAAATTATAAAAACAAACAAATTTTTGTATTAAGTTAATAGATTTGTATTGTTAAAAAATCTTTACACATATGGCAGAATAACTGTGATTTTCTTATCTAATATTATACAGACTGAAATTATGAGATATATGGAGACATTTTGCAAGTTGGTGATAAGATAAAATTATTATTCAGTAGTAGTATGTGTATGTTTGTATCTAATAAAAATTTATGTCAAGTGTTAAATGACGTTATATTCGTAAACGACAAAAAATGTAATAAATCCTCCTAACGACCAGTGTAAACAAAAGATTTAGTACCTAGGTACTATTTCCAGTAGCAAGACGTGAAGACTTACAATACTTATTAAGCATTCAGGATTATTCTTTTTAGCAAATATTTATAAACAACATATTTATTATTTATTAGCTAAACAACATATTTATTATTTTAATAATAACTATTATTTAAAAAAAGTAAATTATTTTGGATTAAGAGTGTTAGTGTACAGATTTAATATGTCCTTTATACTAACTTTTATTTTGTTGATTGTTTTTAAGCATTTTTCTATGATTAGACGATGTATGTATTATGATTATGTCAAATTGATGTATTGTCAAATTAATTTAGAAAAAGAATAAAAACAGCTTACAATTTATCGATTTATTCTGTATACTGATCATAAACCTTTACTTCAAACTTTATCCAACGAAATTTCTACCAGTATTGAGTGCTACGCGTATACAATTTATTTACAAGCCTTTCAATATGATATTCGTTATAAAAATACTAAAGATCACTTTAATGCTGACTTTTTGTCTCGATTGCCAATTAAATCTGAATCTCTAACAATTTTTTATGAACCAGATGTTTTTGAATTGCAACAAATTGATACATTACCTATTTCTTGCTCTCAAATTGCTTATTAAAGTCAAAACGATGTTAATCTTAAACCTTTATTAGACGCTTTACAAACTGGTCGAGACATTCCTCGAAAATATAGATTTAATATTCCACAAACAGATTTTTTATTACAAGTTTGTATAATGCGAGGAATTCGAGTTGTAATAACTCGTAAATTACAAAATCAAATTTTAAAACAATTACATGTTTCGATGTTGGACTAAACAAAATGAAAAACTTAGCACGAAGTTATTGTTGATGGTTAAATATTGATAAAATATTTGTAAAAATTATACGGACTGTCAACAAATTCAAAACAACCCCACAAAAGCACCCATACATCCATGGGAAAAAACTTTCCAAACATTTGAAAGAGTTCACATTGATTATATTTATGGAGTTTGGAGGTAGGAACTATTTCATGTTAATGCATATTTAGGGTGGTTAGATATATATTATATAAGTATAACCAAAGATAAATCTAGTTTCACAACAATAAAAGTTTGTAATAAAATATTTTCTACATTTGGAGTACCAAAATATTTAGTTAGTGATAATGCGCAACAATTTGTATCCTATAATTTTCAACATTTTTTTTTAAATTATATGGTATTAAACATAAATTATTAGCTCCATATCATCCTGCTATAGTCTTTCCAATATTAATTGCTAAAATCCATTTAAAAGTGTCATACAGAGTGAGTTAGTTTACTAGGCTTCAAAGTAGAAAGAATGGTATGAAAATAACATATTTGTTCCGTTAAACATCCACTCTGTATCGTCGGAACCCAGCTCTCTCTAGACTGGTAGTTATACAGCGCGAAAACAAGTGGGGTACACACGCGACTTGTTGACGGCTTTTAATGGTCCGCTGTATTCTGTTGCGTGCAGGGGTCTTGGGGTTATTTTTTGCGGCAGTTTTTATATAGCTCATAAAGTCGGTGTCTAATGCGGAGGCGGAGAGTCCAGATTTTTATTTGGGGCTGTTAAGTATTAACTTTAGATATATCTTTGTTTCGGTAATTCATTTTTAATAATTGGTTTACGTATTGTAATTTTTGCCCATATTGATTGATAACCTTAAATTAGTTACATATATTATGGCAGCGTTTTGGAGACCTTTTGAATCAGAAAATGGAAATCCAGATCAAAATTAAATTTAAATTATAAAATAATTATAAAAGCTTAGAATCTTTACGCGGTATACTATTAGAATGCGCTTTTAATTATAAGAAATTAGATAATCGAATGGTTATAATGGAATCGCGGCGTATTATTGAACTCCGTGAAGAATATTTAGATAAAATAAGGAAGGATCGTGAATTAAAAAGGAATATAGTATACCTAGATGAGACTTGGTTTGACATACATGATACTGTTCAGTATGGATGGGTAGATCAGTCTCAAAAGTGTGGATTGGACGTAGAGGATTCATAGAGTGGCCTGCTCGTTCTCCGGATCTTAGCCCGTTAGATTTTTTTCTTTGGGGTTATCTAAAATCACGTGTTTACGTTAGACGACCAACAAACTTACAGGAAGTGAGACAAAGAATTATTGATGAATGTAAAATAATACGTGGAGAAGTCTTGGAAAGAGTGACTCAAGAATTTGTTATTAGGAGGGCATATTGTCAGCAAGTAAACGGTTACAAATTTTTTTACACTAAACTCAGTATGTATGAATTCAAAATAACAACTTCTTTCAAAATCTGTAAAAATATATAGGGTGTCCCATTTAAATTAAAGAAGTTGATGGCATTTCCGGTTAAACCACAAGTATATTATTATCAAAAAAATGTACATCAGATGCGTTTTGTTCCATTGCACTTACCTGCAAATTTTCATAAATATCGATCTTTTCGTTTAAAAGATATTTACTTGATTCCATACTTTATCCCAACCCTGTATAATATGTAGAAATCAATCAATTATGATCTATTGTCAAATTAATTTAGAAAAAGAATGAAAACTGCTAACAATTTATTTAAAGTTCTTATTAGCAAATGCAACAAAGAGTTTCTTAAAAAGGTTAATAAATGCAATTGTTGAGAAGAATTAAATCATTTACCAAGCGACCTGTCTGCGTGAAAACAAAAATTATTAACATTCAAACATCCAAATTTCATAAAAAATCTAAATTCAACAATATGTAAAAAATGTTAAAAGAACAACATAATTGGCCCTAAAAAAAGTACTCGCCAATAACCATACACACGGGTTCGAAACACGAAGATACACTAAATACTAAGTAGAAACTCTAAGAGTGCTATTTAATTCACTTTTCTGTGTCTTTTTTTCATAGCTTATTGTGAATTCCCCTGTATTTAACTATGAACTATCCAGATATTCAGTTCCCTGTAATAGCTCATACTGGTTGGTGGTAGAAGTCTTCTGAGGTCATTTGGGTTTCCCATATAATATCTGCCGTCTGTGGATGGTTTTTTTGACGCATGATATATATATTGGCTTAACACCCCCGTAGGAGTTGCGCCGCTTTCCAAGCTTTCTAAATCCGATTTTTGAGGTGGATTAATCCTCTTGTTCTCATTTATACTTTTTCAGCTATCAACTGCCATTGTTTCCTGTTCTGGGTTTTCTCCTTCCATTTTTTTATTCCTATGCTGTTAAGATCGTATACTACTTCCTGCAACCATGTTGTTTTAGGTCTTCCTCTTCTGCGCTTACTGCAAGGGTTCCACTCGATCAATGAAACTATAGTAGAGTTTGAATCTGCTCTCCATATGTGTCCTAGCCATTTTATTCTTTGCTCTTTAATTTTTCTTACTATATCCTTTTCTAATTCAAGTGATAATTCCGCGTTTGTCCGTCTGATATAATCATCTCCTATTTTTTTTGGTCCTAGAATTGTTCTCAATATTTTGCGTTCTTGTATTCTCAAATCTTCCTGCTGTTTTTTTGTCATTGTCAATGTTTCTGCTCCATACAACATTACTGGCCTGATTATTGTTTTGTATATCCTTAATTTAGTTCTTTTGCTAAGAATGTTACTTCTTAACAGTTTCTTGTTAGCCTGTAATACTTTATTTGTCGTTGCTATTCTTTCTTTGATTTCAGTCTCTTTGTCGCCATCGCTGGATATAGTTACCCCTAAGTATTTTATTTTGTTAACTTCTTGAAATGTTTGGTTCCCAATCTTTATAAATTTGTTTTCGCATTTTTTTCTGTATCTAAGTAGTTTAGTTTTTTCTGCGTTTTTTCTCCTTCTTTTATTATCTCATGCAGCATTTCTTCCATAACTTTTCTGTTTTTTGTTACAAGTGCTATATCATCCGCATATGCTATTATTTGTCCTCCCTTTGTTCTTAAATTTCCTTTGCTCAAATTTTTTAGCACATAATCCAGTGCCAGGTTAAATAATGTTGTTGACATTGTTTGAGTCCTTTGTTGTATTCAAACTCTTGTGTTATCCCTTTCTGCGTTTTAACCTCCGCTACTGTTTTAGTCAGGGTCATCTTGATTAATCTTGTCAACTTGTCACATACTCCTAATTTACTTAAGGATTTCAATAATTTATTTCTCCCTATGGAGTCGAATGCCTGTTAGAAATCAATAAATAATATTTCAACGTCGATGTTATATTGGTTGGCCTTTTCCAGGATTTGTTTTAATGTATGTACTGCATCTGTTGTCGATCTTCCCTTCACAAAACCACATTGATATTCTCCCGCTTTGATGCCCGTTTCATGCAATCTCTTTGACACATGATGTGTGTCTAAAATGCAATTTTATGACACGGCTTAAGGTCCTAGAAAAAGCTGCTCAGGCTCCCCATCAGGATTATGCTCAGTAGAAAGCTATTTAGTGACATAAAAATTGTGATAATTCAACTAAAAGAGCTTTAAAAAATTCTATACTTTTTCTATTAATATATTTCTACATTCAAATAGCAATAAAATTGGTGGATATTAATTTGTTGCAAAACAAATTATTTACCCATTGTGTTAAAGTTAATGACAAAATAAAATGTTAAAATAATTCAACTATTTAAAAATTATAATTATTTGATTTATGGTTATTACCTATTTATATACATCAATTAGTAATGCTTTTCTAAACTCACAACATTAAACAATACAATTTTTTACTTACATTACTAAATAAAATATGTAGCTAAAAATTCTAAACGGATTTGTTTACATAACTAATTATTGACGTTGCGCCGCTTCGGTGAGTAGAAAAACCGGACAGTCTTTACTGATTTGATTTGCAGAAACCAGAAGGAAGATCAGTAACTAATGGATTTAGTGTTTAAAATGAACATAGATAAATAATAAGACCCAATTCCAAATATGTGATATTTTCCTACCACCATCAAGTATGTAGAGAGAGAACAACTGAGAAGTTTTTTTGTGCATGAAACGCACCGCGACATGCAAATCAGTAGGCTTGGAAATATTTTAAAATACAAATAGCACATAGCAAAATTACTCTATTTGCAGATGATACGAGTGTAACCTGGAGCAATTCATATATGAAAACATTACATTCTACTCTTATTGACATATTAACAAAAAAATTATCTTCTGCGTGTTTTGCCATAAAAACCGTTACTAAAAAGCTAACTTCTTCTATTGCATTAACAACCTACTTTTCTCTGTTTGAGTCCCATCTAAGATATGGATTAGCTTTCTGGGAGTTTTGTTGTGGCAATCTGTTTGACTCTGTTTTTACACTACAGAAAAGGGCAATACGTTATGTTTTTGGCCAACGTCACAGAGCGCATTGTGAACCCTATTTTAAAAAATTCAAAATTATGACTCTTCCGGCACTATTCATCTTAGAATCAGTTTTCTTAGTACGTAAATCTAACCTTATCTCAAAGCAGGGACCACTCCATAGATATTCCAGAGAAACTCTGATTTAGATGTTCATTTGACTATGCCCACCTCTAGTCTTACAAAACATTCTATTATTTATAATGCAAGAAAAATGTACAATTGTCTACCAATACACATAAAAGCCATCAGACCTTATATTAAATTCCGCTAATTGACTAAAGCATACCTTCAGGAGAGACCATACTATAAAGTAGCTGAATTCTATGATATATCTTAGACTTTTGAATGACATGTAATATGTAGTATGAAGTATTTCATAATTATTTTGTAGCTAGTAAGTAGTAATTAAGATTGATTTAAAAGAAGTGATATGTTTATGTTTGTATGTTTACATTTAAATCATGCATATCATTCTTTTTATTTTTGTTTGTGTGTATTTATTTATTTAAATGATTTTTATTGTGACCGATCAATTATTGTTAATTGATATTTAGATATTAGGTTATTTTTATTTAGCTTTGTCCATAAAATTTGTTAAATTTTGGTTGACAATAAAGTATATTTCTCTCTCTTATTTTATTTTAGGAATATTTTCTCAAGATGTGCAGAAATTGATTATTTAAGAATTCTGTTATGTATGTTTCACTCTGTGTTTTACAAAATGTCAGGTTTTGATGTATACCTACAGTGTGGAAAATCCAAATGGAATAAGTTTATTTTTTCGATTACTGTACATATTTATAGAAAATCCCGAAACACATCAAATTTAAATAATAAATTGACTTTTTTAAAGTGAGAATCTGCAAAAATTCACAACAGTTTTTGGGCAAAGTCAACTATGTTAGGAAATTTTTCCCTTTCCAACACTTTCCAAAACTCAAAATAACTTTTATCCTTTTTTTTATTCTCAAACATGGTTTTCAGCTCTGCATCTTGCTGAAGATCAATTAGCTCGTTTTTCTGGCTTCTTATCCAAAAATAGTGAGTTTTGCAACAGTTGTTAATGTCCCTGATAGATTCTCTATTAAACGAAATGGCTCTTGATACATCCTGAAATCACTAAACCTCTCACATTTCATTTTTCAGATCGGTAAGGAGTTTTATCAAAACAGAAGCATCTTTCTTTCATCAGGGTTTTCTTCAAAAAGAGATTGTACAGAAGAAAAACCAGAAAAATCATTGTTTGATAGTTCTTCAATGTACATACTGAGTTTTTCTTCTTGAGAAAACACAATACTCATTATTTTCGTAACAATTTTGTTCTGATCTCCTTGCAATCGGGTCAGTATTTAATTGACAATGGTCATTGTAACAGTAAGGAACGCTACTTTTAACCACCAACTAAAGTCATAAACTTCAGGGTACTGTTTTTTCTAAGTATCCAAAAATAAAGTGATCTCATGACGAATTTTGAATAATCGTTCTAAAACTTTACATTTGCTTAATGAGTTCTTTCAAAAACTCCTGAAATATTCTGTGGTTCAATTCATTTGACCTTATAATTTTCACAATATTTACGACTACTTTCATATTCAACATATTTAAAGTTACTGCTAAACTTTATTTATTTCTCGTTTCAGTCTGTATAATAAGACAGTACCTAAGCAAAAATCATATATAAGTGTTCTTTTTCAACATAAATTTACAAAAACTATCATAGCAATTTAGTTTGTTTAAAACGCCTAAGCAAATTTGTTTGTAATAATTATAACTGCAGGATTTTGTCATTATTATAATTGTCATTTGAATTTCGTTGAGTACAATTCATAAAAATGGTTAGATTATCAAAAATGCATAAAATAACAGTTTTACATTTGATTGGTTACAGAGATAATTCCCGAACATAAATGGAAGTGGCTCGTCTATTTTATGAAAAATGTCCGTATTTGCCTCCTATTTCCAAAGGTACAATTAATAAGATAGAGAAACCATTTCGCGAATTTGGACATATAAAAAACAGCTGCCAAATGCACTGAATGATGATATCAAATTAGATGATGCTTGAGCTTGATGAAAAACCCACATACATCCAGTAGACAAGCATCCGCAACATTTAATGTCAGCGATACATCGGTACTAAACATATTGAAAGAACATAAAATATAAAATGCATCTCTATTAAATGATACAGACTCAGGAACTCATGGAAAACTATTTTTATAGGAGAACAAGTTTTTGGAAACAAATGATGTAAAATTCTCACTGGATGAGAGAGGTAAATGTTGGGGCTGGGATTGTTGAGAACCTCATTATTGGTCCCTTTTTCGTTGAGGGGAATTTGAATGGCGATAATAATTTAGCACAACTATAAAATGATGTGGTGCCAAGTTTGGCAAATTTCTTTCCCGCAAATTCCATCAAACACCATATGGTTCCAGCAAGATGGAGCACCTCCACAGTACCAACTTAATGTTGCTTCATTTTTGGTCGGTACAGATAAAATAATACAACTTTTATTTGAAAGGTTTTTTTGTATTCCCGAAATTAAGGAAAATTAGTTGTGGGCAAAACAAAGTGAGAAACCCTGTACATTTTCTTACCAAAATCAAATTATAATTTAACTACATCAAAATATGAAATTAGTTTTATTTTACCAATGTTTAACTACATATTATTACATATTATACATGTAGGTAACATTCAATAATATATAATTAAATAATGATCAATCAGAGGTATATATTTTTTTCGGTTTAATTAATTTATCTATTCAATTATTCATTTGTAATTATACAATAGTGTATGGAAGGACAAACATTGACTTCAAGTAGTATTGACGTTCACAGTTTATTCTTCTTTTTTATATGAAGGAGTGTTTGCTGAGATTTTTTAAATTTTTTTTGTGGTTTTTTTTATGGATTTTGATGAAATTTTTCCATGTTGTAGAGTGGGTTGAAATGTGTATTTTGACTATTTTTTTTCAAAATCCAACTACCCTTAAGGGAGGGATGATTTTTTTTCGAAAAATCACTTTTTTCACTCGGTCAATTCTTGATGGATTTTAAAATTTTTCATATGGATAGATTCTGGGTTTTATTTAGAAAAAACTGATCGACCACTTTTTTGATATCATCATCCCTTATCAAAATATTCCAATTTTTCAACCCTCATGTTTTGCTTTTTTTGGAAAATCATAAAAAGTTCTGTAAAACGTGCACCGTTCAAGATATCGAAATGAAACAAAAACTGTTGTTTTCAGCTCATCGAGATCTATTAGAAACTATGTATTAGAAACAGTGTGTGTGATATTGTTTAATTGACTTTATACTTTAAAAAATACTTTTGTTGAAGGATTTTTTACGTGGTCGTAGGAAAAATAGTGTACATAACTCGTTGGAAAGTGTATTTCTTGCACTCGTTTAGTTTAACTTTAACTCGTGCAAAATGTTACACTTTCCACACTTGTTATGTAATATACTATTTATGTTTAATACAGTTCCAAACCAAATTTGGATCATCCTTTAAATAAAACTCAGTATTTTTAATATAGTTACTATAAGCAACTTTAATATCAGCCTTTAGGGCAGATCGTAATTTTTTAAACTCACGTTAATAATAAATTATTAATTTTTTTTCCTACGAAAAAGAAACAAGTTGTTAAGCAGTGGAAATATGTTGCAATCGAACGCATAAATATTCGTATCAGTTCTCTGTCGAAATAATTACTTTTGATTGAAGTACTAACTTTGAATATCAATATGGTGTTGTGAAATTTGATGTTACTACTGGAATAATATAATCTTATTTGCAAATTTTTACGCCAAGCCCAGACCCACAATTTGCAAACAAGTATGTAAACAAAAGAACGTACCAGTTGTTTTAAAAAAGTGAGAGAGTCAATTTTAAACTAATCATTTATTCAATAAGTCCCATTGTTAACTGAAATTTATGTTAATGTTCATAATAAATAGCGGTTAATTTAAAGATGAAAGTGATAAAGATAAAGTGATTGAACTAAACATTAGAGTTGTACAGATAAGAATTATCTTAAGATACACATTTTACTAAAAAATCTGTCCAAAAACAATACCTACATAAAAGTTATCAATTTGACTGCTTGTATTATCAAATAAGATTTATTTTAAAACATTGTCGTTTAATCAATAACTTACAGGTATACTTAGAAAACAAGATATCAAGTTATTATTTTTGCCAAATAGAAACAGTCAAAATAATATGTTTCCAAATACAGTATAAAATGAGTCTTAAAAGCAATCAATACAAAAATACTCTCAATAATGAGTGACATAGATTGTTAGCATTATTGCCAAATAAATATAAAGTAAGTTGACCTTGTAACTACAATTCGCAACCGATTAAAAGTGACTTGAATTCGGTAATTGTTTAAGTTACAAAACATCATACTTTGTTATTTTTAATGTTGTCATTATCTGAAGAAACTTAGTTTCCTGTACTTTTAATATTTGAAACTAAATGAATTAAATCACAGTATAAAGATATTTACACTAATTTTGGCACAAATCTATTTATCTCTCTTCTATCAGTAGTTTTTAATCATTTTAAGAGGGCAAATCTACTGAATGATGTAAAGAAAATGACCTACTTTAAACTAGGGCTCGGAGTTTTGTTCGAATAATTCGAATATTCTAAATTCGAGTTTTTTTCGTCAAACAAATTCGACTGTTTCATAAATTCGATTATTCGAATATTCAAGTAATTTGACTATTCGAATTATCCAACCAATTGACTATTCAATATTGGTGCTTTTCGTACAATTTTTTTGCTCATGAATTAAAATTAAACTCTCATGCCCATTTACACTCATGTTTTCATAGTTTCCAAGATTTTTTTTATAAAATAAACAGAATTCGAAACCCCTTTGCGCATTTTTAATTTAATTATTAAATTTGAATGCATTAAACCTCTTAGGCCTGGAGACATACTGTGTATGGAGTACTGCGTGCCGAGCGAAGCGAGGTTCGCAGCACCCTATCAATCTAAACTAATCTAAAAATCATTTTTTCTACCTCAATTAGTTTTAGGTACGTAAATAACTATTGATAGTCTAAATTTCTAAAATTCAAAATTCCCGAATAAGTTGAATATCCCTACCTAGTAGGTTAGATAATATAATATTTGAAACGACTTTTTTGGTATTTAAATTAACGTCTGTCTAAATATTTTGCTACCAAATTAACTGATAATTGGTTATTAGTTGCATAATTCAAACAGTCAAATAATTCGAATAGTCGAATAATTCCAACAATGACTAATTGAACACAAAAATTTGTACTTGTACAATATGTACAAATATGGCTTGTTCAGTATAAATATAATTGCACGTCACAGCTGTCAGAACGGGACTATGTTGCCAAGCCTTTAAAATAGTATTAGAATATAGTAAATGTCAAACGAAGTTTCTATAACATTCTTTTTTTTATTTGAGTACAATATTAAGCTAGGTTAGTTATACTGATAAAAAGGTTATTTGTGATGATATCCCAAGCAAAACTTATTTTAATGTGATTTTGTTTAATAAAAGAGTTTTATTTTGGTGTTAATACCACAAAAAAATTGCAGAAACCAGATAAGTCAATATAATACGCGCGAATATCAAAATTTCAACTGATAAACCATATTTAAGTGCGGCATCAGGGCACCATATTGCCAACATATAAACTATTTTAGCCCTAGTTATGTTCGTTTGAAGTTTATATTTTATTATTCCAGGAGTTGTATTTGATATAAAATTAATTACGTAACCTTTCTTAAAGCATTTATTTGTTATTTGTAATAACTTGCGGCCTACGAATTTAAATATTTAGCAAACTTACAGTGAAAAAAGATACTGATTGACAGTAGCAAATGAACGAAGCGATTTGTTCACTTTGATGACGTGCACTTATATTTATACTGGACAAGGTATATTATCTTATGCATCATTAAGAACTGTGAAAACAATTGAAATAACTATCCAATATTCTGATAAACTCGATTTTTTATTGCTTAAAATAACAGCACATAATAATTAATTCCAGAAATATTTTTACTTTCTAGATGGAACTATAAAAAGAAGTACTAAAAATGTGTAAAAGTTGAAACATTTGGTATTCAAGTTTACTTAACTATAATTTTGTTAAGCCCTTTATTATGATGTATTGGTATGACTGAAAAAAAAGTAAATATTTTTTTTTGTAAACACTATTTTATTTTTGCAACTCAAATCACAAGAATACTCTTATGTTTTATTTTAATGACTATAATATAATATATGCCAAATTGGTATAATTTATATATTAATGTATTTCGTTATATCGTTGGTTTGCAGCATAAAGTCACTAACTGACATTTTTTTAGAATTGTGTTTTATGAGAGGTAACTACTAGTTTTCAATAGTTCTCTATATGCATAAAGTAATTAAGTTTATAAGTTTATCATCAACATTTCTTCTGGGATAGCCTTAAGAGAAGAAATGTTGATGATAAACTTATAAAAGGAATCAAAAGCTTGTACCAAAACAACGAAAGTTACGTCAGAAAAGACAACATGGAATCTTAAAAGTTTGTGATAAATGAGGGTTTAAGACAAGGCGGAGTGTTGAGCCCAACACTCTTTATACTAGCAATCGATGATGTACTGAAAATAACAAAAACTAACCAACAGTCTGTACATGTTGGTTATTACAATTTGCGTCCTGTTGGTGCCCTGGAATGCGTTTTTGCGGATGACTTGGTGATTTGTGCCTCAACTACAGAAAAACTGAAAAATAATTTAAATCAATGGAATGATGAGCTAAAGAAAAGGAACTTGAAAATTAATACAGATAAAACAAAAGTAATGGTAATAGGCAAGGAGAACAGTAAAATTAATATAGTAATAAACAATAAGTCGTTATAGAACAAGTAGACAGCTACAAATATTTAGGAGCTATAATTGACAGACAAGGAAATATGCACCAAGAAATGGAGGAGCAAATAAAAAACGCAACAAAAATGTATCACAGCTTAAACAAACCGTTTCTAGAAAATAAACAAATAAGCAGGAAAACAAAAATGACAAAACATAGAAAAATTTTTAGACCAATATTGACATATGGTAGTGAAAGCTGGATATTAACTAACCAATATAAAAGCAAATTGCAGGCAATCGATATGAAATATTTAAGGAAAGTCGAAGGGATCACCAAAAGAGATAAGATACGAAATGAAGTTGCAAGAGACGAGCTGAAGGTGGAGCCAGTGATAGAACAAATAGAAAGACAACAACTAAAATGGTTCGGCCACCTAAAAAGAATGAACAACGCAAGACAAGTAAAACAGGTGTGGCAAGCAAGGACAACAAAGAACAAAAACAGAGGAAGACCAAGGAAGACTTGGAATGACCAAGTGGGACAGGTACTTCATAACAGAGGACTGACATGGACAGCAGCACAAAAGAAGGCAAAAAATAAAAAAGAATGGACAAAGTTTGTTTACAATCTATGGTGTACATTTTATCACCTTACACTTTAACGGTAGAAAGGTTATTGATTATATATATGTCGGCGTCAAACACTGAAATCCGTCATTCCCTGAAATGCCTAGGCAATACATGAATTGCCGGCAAACAGTGCAATGGCCCTATCATGACGCTGTTTGCCTAAGTAATTTAGTCATTCCCTGTAATGCCTGAAATCATTTAGGAAAACGTCGTAATAACCATTTTCAGCGTTTGCCGATTATAGGCAATCACTGAAATAAGTACATAGTTGCCAAATTTTTTATCAAACAAAATTTTTAAACCATCTTTTGGAGTTTAATCAAATTTTGAATGGAGAATAATTAAGTGCACTTTTAAATAATAATAAAGGCAATATTTAAAAAAAAACAGCCATTTAGTTGGGTATATGTATAAAGGGTGTCCCGTTTTCGAGGGCCACCAGCATGGGGATTTCGCAAACGGTTACAGATAGATGGGTAGTTTAAATTCAGCAAAGTTGCGCGTTTTGGAGCTTAGTATCACATGTTATACTTTAATCAAGTAGTTTTTGAATTAGAGACAGTTGAAAAAATTTTTTTTTCGACTTTAAGAGGCTATAGAGCGGTAACTAGTTGTCATAGGATAAAATACCTAACTCACATTTCTATCTTAACTTTTACGCGCAAGCTAAATGAAACCCATTCAAAAAAAGTATCTTTATCCTTATTTGTGGGACACACGTTATTCTATATTACTAACTAAAATTTAAAAATCTTTATCCTTATACAAGTTCAAATTTTATATTGTAACAGCTTTATTTTAAGCTAAATAGGATAAATTTGACATGAAATTAGCAAAAGACAAAAATTACATTTCAAAATTTTGTACCTATTACTTTTTTATAAAAAAAATATCTACCTTATATTTTTGCAATAATATACCTAACTTTACTATATTTTTTCAGTTAAAAATTCTTATAATAATTCATGTCATTATTGAGTACATAATAAGTATCAAAGAATTAGCTAAAATGTACTAAACATGACAACAATGTAAATAGTTAGCGGCTGATGCATCATGCAATTTAGAGGCTAGGGTTTAAAAATGATTTTAAAATTAACTTACCTCCTTCAATTTCTCTGAATTCCAAAGTTTTTTTTCTTATCATCACTATAGTAATCGTCCAGTGCTTGATAAAAGCGTTCAAAATGCGATGCCCATCACTTTTAAGCCTTGATAATAGACAATAACATGCAATAAAAATAATAGTGCCGATACAATGTTTGACTAAAATAGGCAAACGGCGTAAAGCACGTTTATAAGTAAATTACGGCGTTTATCTAGTCATTACAGGGAATGACTAAATTACTTAGGCAAACAGCGTAATGATAGGGCCATTACACTGTTTGCCGGCAATTCATGTATTGCCTAGGCATTTCAGGGAATGACGGATTTCAGTGTTTGAAGCCGACATATATATAATTAAGTGTGAATAAAGTCACTGTTAATAATAAATTTGAATCACTAACTATATGGTGAAACAATTAAGCCATTAAGTTACTTTCTTTAACTCCATGTATTGCAAAATGTTAATGTCACTTAATGACTTTATGCTGCAAACCGACGATATATCAATATTAAATGTAACTAATTAACAAATAAAATATTTAGAGGTGTAATTCTTTTATACCACAATTCCACGTAATTCACTTGTAAGCAAAATCGACAATTTTGGGTTTTTCTGTAAACAATCCTTTTTCTCCGTGCCTATAAAATATATTTTGCGTATATTACTCATAATGAATTGTAATTTAATATGGGGAGAGTTAAACCAACCAATTTTGGAATATTTTTATTGAAAATACATGAGTGTGTATGGGGATAAGTTAACAATTACTTAAGTGGCTTCATAAACTATATGTGGAAAATTGCGCTTATTCTGACGTAACGTTTAGTATATCTTAAGCACGTGGTGCGTGCGCACTATTACTTTAAACACGTTTCAGTTTAGTTATGATTATGTTCAACAAGTCTCTAGTACTCGCATTCAGTACTAAGCGCGATAACCCACATCGATAGCCGGGTTCTCTTAAAATTATTACATTCGTATCTCTTCAGTATTTATTATCGGTTTTTAGGTGGCTCGCGTTCACAGACTTTTTATTTTAAGTGAAGTATTTGTGTGGTTCTTAAAGAAGATGATTTAAGTTGTATAATCGACTCTCCGGTGCTAGATTAACCAAAGTAGTTATAATTCGTATCGAATGACTAGGAAAACTAGACAACGAAAAATGCCTGTCTACAACATCATCACTAGGAGGTGTAAGGTACAGTGCTACTGGGATTTCCTTTATTAAATAAATTCTATACATCATCTATTGTAATGCACAACTATTTGTATCACAGAACATAGATTAAAATTTATCAGAGTTAATGTTGTTGACGTATGATATATGTCTATATATAAATATACAACCAGCAAATTGTCAACTAAAACCAAGTTTAAGTGATTTAGCAACAATGATTAAATATTTTCGTTAAATACTCTTTTTCTCTGCTTCATTGGCTTGATTGTTTAATAAAATTCTGTATTAACATGCTATTTTAACAGAGAAAAAGAAAAAAAATGTTCACTTTTAATTTTAATTACCATCAGTTTTTGCTATTTTAGTAGCTCTTTCATAATACATTTTAAAATAATATTAGTATTTTAATTTGTTATGTAATTTATTAACAACGGAAACATCACATTTACTACTTTATTAAGGAAAACTTATCTGTGCATGTACGTAAATATTCTGTAAATACAATTAAAATTTATCTTAGTCAATATAACGTTATTGTTACCCACTTCATTATATACTATTACATAAATTGAACTTTTTCTTTTATGCTGGCATTTAATAAACTTCAGATAATGCTATTTAATTTTTATAATTGTAAAAAATTAACGGTTAGTTATATTAAGTTTTACTTTTTGAAAGGGCATTAACTAAAAGTAAAATGGCAGTTTCAAAGTTGACCTAATCATATTAGTATAATTAAAATACCTTAATTTGCTAATTTGTTAAATTAATAGTTATAATGTATATGTTTATAAGGTACTGGTTAATATTCATCCCTTAGAGCCTTTTATGCATGCGTTAAATGTAGAGGGGCTCTTAAGGATACAAAATTATTAAAACTGTCAATAGGTAACTAACAATTTTTCGGGATAGGTGCTTTAGGATTCTGAAAACTTTATTCGTTTTTATTATCCTGTCCTATTAAAAAAAATCCTCACACAACTTGATATAAAATCATCTAAGTTCTATCAAATCTTTTATCAAATCGATTAAGAATATATATTTTTTAAATTCATCTATTATCGTCTTAATTACTTATAATTATTATAAAACAATGTTATCTCTATGAAATCAGGTAATAAGATAACAAAAAATTTTATTCCTATTTTGCAAATATTAAATACTAAATAAACGAACAAAAATTGATGTCATATCTCTTAATTGATTCTTTAAGGCATTTATCATATAAAAACCATCCATAGTATATATTGTAATAAATTATCTCTATTAACTTTTCTTAATTGAAACACTTAACGCCAGTTGTGAAATTCTTTTTTATACACATTATTGTATATATAGAATCCTGCACCAAAATAAATGATAATTTTAAAATTCTTAAAAAGGAACGTAGACGACTGCCGGAATTGTCTTAAATTCCGAGTTCTTATCGTGTGTGTTCAAGGTTTAAATTATTTACGTTCATTTAAATTTATAAAATGAATGTTTCTAAAAGAGGAGATGGAAATTGTTATAATTATCAAATATATAGTTAGTTTTCTTTAACTTGTTTATGGTATAGCTAAGAATAAAATAAAATTATTCTTTAGATAGTTTTCAAATTTACATATTATTTCGTTGCATGTAGGTACGTTACATAACCATGTATTCACATGCTCCTTTAAAAAATTATACTTAAACCTCGACTTAAACGTAAAAGGTATTTACATATCTTGTTGTAATTAAAAAAAGGGAATCTGGAATTGTGAAATTAAAAGATAAAATTAAGTAAATGTTATAATTCAAAACACCAATAAGAGCATAATGTACTAAATATTTACAGTTTTATTACCCCAGAAGCTAACGTCCTAATTTTTAATATATATTTTTCATTTATAATATCAAGAGAAATATTCAGAAAATTTTCTTTCGGGCACGAATATTTTAAGAAAATTATCCCTCTTTAATTTAAGCTTGTGTGTTATTCAGTAAGAAAATTTCACACTATAATTTGGAAAAAAATTATTAATACGTCTGACATCTGTCACAAAGCTTAATAATTACTAGTTTAAACGTCTGCACCATAGAGAAATATAATATATTTTTATTTGTTTATGGTCTGTACGTTAAGGTTTCAGCTATCTCTATGGTTTCAGCTGTCAAAAAATGTCCACATAAATATCGAAGCGCCATGGTAAATGCCATGGTAACTAGACAAAATTAAGGCATCTTATTGGTTAGAAAGTAGAGGTGTGAAATTTTCATAAAAAAATGTAACCTTCGGTCTATTACGCAGGTTAAGCTACATCAGCTCCATTTTTTTACTTGAACTTTCTCCTAAATGTTATTGATGTGTTAGTTATCCAATTGTTTGTGAGATAAAATGTTCTATTATTTTAAAAAGATTTATTTCTGCATAAGTGACGATTTACGTAAATCCAATTTAGTAGAAAAGATTAACAAAATTATCAAATAATTATTAAAGGACTTATTAGATATTATATGAGTGCTCGATAAACGTCCCTTCTACTTACTGTCTTTCTATTAGCCATATACGTTTATTGAAACTCATCGTTGGCTCCACTTCTATAAGTCCGTGGGTATCTGTATCGTCAGTAGCTCTATCACAATTCATAGGTCCTTATTACTGTCATCTATAATCAATAAATTGGTTTGGGTTTTATAACTAATAACTAACCTCAAATCCTAGCTTTGTTTCTTTGGAAATGTTCTCCAAATGAGCGTCCATAGATATTTAACTTCAATTGCTTCCTTAATAGGAAGCAATTGTAGTTTATTCCGTTTCTGCATTCTATTGAAAATAATTACTGTTACAATTAAACAAAAAATATCAATACTTGTTTAAATAAACCACCCTTGCGTCAAAAAGAAACAGAATGCTCTGTGCTTTTTGCAGTTGGGCAGAAAATAAACCACTATTCTCCTGTTTGATATTTTACTTATATACTGAAGTTGACTGCTGGGTTTCACCTAATTGTTAAGAAAGGCTCTAATGTTTACTTTTTCGGTTCGGAATAGCTTCCATCTTGTCTTTTAAGCTTTTGATTAGGATACTTGGAGGGAATCTAGTGCGATATCCGCCCCAATAAATACGTGCATCTTAGGGTACCGAGCACTAATAGTGTGTCTTTTACCCTTTTCTAAGGGAAAATCAATTTTTCTGTATTCTCATAAAAATAATTAAACAACCATGTTTATAATAAATTAAATAACAATATTATAGTTCTTACCATTTGTTTACAATTTTATACGGTGTGAAAAGTGTTTTAAAGTGCTCTGGTATAAGAAAGCTACTTTGGAATTTTGTGCAAGGTATTTTGTCCAAATGTAGATACAGTATAAATAGGTATTTATCTTTGGAATGAATTGAGTATTGTTACTATAAACATATTATGCAGGTTTTATCAATATTGTTTCTTATCGACGATGCGTGTTCATCACAATCTACTTTATAATAATAGTATCAATATATATTTAATTAACATAACATTTAAATGATACGTATTTAGCTTCAGATATAGAATACAATCTTTAATCTCATATATAATGGTACATTGCCTTTTACCTGGAAAGCAATACGACCACTGATAATCCATCACAATATGTGTAGAGATTACAGGGAAGTAAAAAAGTATTATCTATTTTGAATAAAATCATATTCATAGTATGATTTATATTGTATATTTAATTTACCTTTGCTTCGGCTCATTGTCACTGATTTAATATGTTTAAATCGTCTGTGTTTCGGAGGACACGTTAAGCCGTCGGTCCCTCTGCCCCCTGACAATAGATAAAGTGATTCATGAGGAGGGTTTAAGTATATAGTTTGTTAAGGTTTTGTGTAACTTGTTTGGAATATACCTAACTATAATAATTGTTGGGAGTATTCGAAAAATTTAAACCCAATGAGAACCCAAGACGCTAAATAATAACCTAATCTGTGTTAAATAAAAAACTGTAGTGTAACATTTTTTGTAGCAAATACATTTTTGTTTTGTATTTTGCTGTCTCTGTCAATTGATTTAAAAATGAAGAGTGTTATTCATACCTAATATTTCATCCGAAAGGGGAGAGGTAAATAAAAATAAAGTCATTTCAGTTGAAAAAACCACATTATTAAGATAAATTAAATCGAGATATATATCTGAGAATTGATGTAAAAGGAAGGTGCCTATATTTTGATGTTGTCCCAAATACTTTCAGAAACAATTCTGGCTTTTAGATATAACATTATCTTATCACACTAATGTCTTATTATTTTTAATAACGTCAGGTTACAACACAATTGACTAACGCCATTCTTTTGTAGTTCTGCAAAGAAAGTATCAAGATGGTTTGTTTTATATTATTCAACACATTTTATTGTAAACAAGTAAATACGATTTCAGATAAAAAAAACGTTACCTACTCCACAGTTTAAACTAAGAAATAAAATTGATGTTATTACCTACAAATTTAATATTTAACGAGACATTAATTAACTATAATCCGTTACTTAAACACTTTTTTAAATTTGCTTAAGATGTAAAATCATAAAAACGATAATTTTATAATTCCAATGTCGCATTTAATAGAATTCTAGTGCCTAAATTAAAATTATATTATGGTCATAAAAAAGTAAAATATACTGTTTCCAATCTACCTTATATACGAGGGTTGCCTTTTATATTTCGGGATTTGGCAACCCTGGTGTTGCAATCTGGCAACTGACAGTTCTATCGTAAAGTTGGACATTTTTGAGGTCATACGTACTCAGAACGTTTTGACATACGAGCGCTATTTGTGTTGTTTACAGTAATTTAAAAGGTTAATCTCTGCCCAAAAATGGAATTGAATCGTGATCGATTATTTTTTACCACTTTCGACGTGGATTAACTCAGCAACAGTGCATGGATGAACTTAATTCAATTTTTGCAGATAAAGCTCCATCAAGGACCAGTGTTTATCAAGGTTATGGTGAATTCAATCGTAGCCCGAGTTCACTCCAAGACGAATTTCGTGCAGGTCGTTGTTGTTCCGAAAACCATTGATGCTGTGCGCGAACTGATATTGCAAGATCCTCATGTGATCTATCGTGAGATTGAGACAAGCTTAGGTATTAGTGGGACCAGCATACATTCCATATTGCATAAATATTTGACGGTCAAAAAAATTTGTCAATCGCTCAAAAAAGGTTCGTGTCGATTGGTCGCAGAAAATGCTGAAAAAATACTATCGCGGAGCTTCGAAACACGTCTATGACATCCTGACAGGTGATGAATCGTGGATTTACGCATATGAGCCTGAAAGTAAACAGCAGTCGACTGTATGGGTGTTTCAAGATGAGCCCAATCCAACAAAAGTTGTTCGCGCACGAAGCACTTCCAAGCAAATGGTCGCCCGGTTTTTCGGAAAAACTGGACGTGTCACACAATTCCGTGTGAAACACAACCATTTGTTTGCCAGTTGTCTTCCAAAAAATAGGGGAAACCAACCGCCGAAGACGGATCACTCTTCACTACGACAATGCGAGCTCCCACACATCAGCTAAGACAACTGCATTTTTGAGCACCCAAAACATCGTCATCCGCCGTATAGTTCTGACTTGGCATCGAATGACTTCTTTTTATTCCCGTACGTAAAAAATAAACTGAGAGGTCAACGTTTTTCAACACCTGAAGAAGCTGTTGCCGCATTCACAATGCATGTTTTGGTGATACCTCAATCAGAGTGGCAAAAGTGCTTCGACAATTGGTTCAAACCCATGCAAAAGTGTATAGATCTTCATGGGGAATATTTTAAAAAACAATAAAGTAATTTTCGATTTTTTGTTTTCTAATCCCGAAATATAAAAGACAACCCTCGTAATGTCAAGGTACTTACAAAAAAGTTAATACTATCCAAATGCAAAAAAATACATTGATTATAATGTATGCCGCTTAATGACACATAATAAAAGACGGAGTCATTTAATTCTATTAATTATTATAAATGATTTATCAGATTAACGTTAATAAGTATATCGCAACAATACAAACACACAATAAAATGAAAACTCTGACGGAGTTTGGATTTCAGGGATTAAAATCGTTATTATATGATTTACTTCAAATTTTAAGTTTCCTATTTTTATATAGATCTCTTATTAGGAAACGGCTTATTAAAGATTACCTGGATATGAGCGTCACTTTATAAAAATAATATTGTGAGTATTATTTCAAGCATCTTAAGTATTTTGGGGATCAGCTCATTAATCATATTTTGTGTAATTAATTTTGCAAATAATAACAAACATTTTTCAATAAAACCGGATTTATTGTTTTTTAAAATATTCCTCTTGATAAAAAAAAACTATTTTGAATTCTTTTAAACAGCAAGTTTTTACTTTCTGTTAACTTTAGTTTTTTGGGAAAGCAGCTTTTTAGTTTTCCAAGCTACAGAAATACAATTGTGGTCCAATGGTATAAAGATTATTAAATAACAAATAAGATTTAGTTTTGAAACAATAATCATAAAATACGATTAAGCAATTAATACTTTTGTTTAATGTTGCTGCTAATAAAATATTAACAAAAGAGCAGTTTAAGTTACAAATTGTTTTTTTGTGATGTTTAAATTTTTAGAACTTGCCTGATTTGCCAAATCAATATAAACTAATTTAAAAATCGTTTCTTAATTATTTTTAAAATCTGTATTAATATGACCGCGTGATTAAAACATGTTTATAAATTAGTTTTAATTTGGTGCTGCGAACCTCGCTTCGCTCGGCACGCAGTGATAGATTTACAATAATACCAAATCAATGCCTGGGGTTGTCCTGGTCATTATTTTTGCTAAGATATTTATTAATTGTTAAGACATATTAATACACATTGCTTGCATTTGAATACCTTTATTATTATTAATTTACCTATACTCTTGGAATATTTTGATAATTTCGAAAAAAAAACCTTTTAATATAGTTATAGTTTTCAGAATATAGTCTAAATTTACTTTTGTGCAAAGCTAAACGTTTGGAGAGTTCTGAAATGTGTGACCCACATAGGCAATTGTGGCAACTAATGCAGTTAAGTTCATACTAACATTCTTTTGATCCAAAACTAAAATTTTATATTCCAATAAACTGTACAATGACTTTGACACTACAGAAGTTCAACAAGCGAATTTCATATGGTTATCTAGGCTTTAACATTGTTATATCTTATTAGTTCCATACGTGGTCTAGTCTTAACACTATTTAATCAACATCAGGTAATTACTGCACGTAATAAAATGTGGAAGTTGAGTTCAAACCAGTAGTTGTGTATTATTCTTAGTAAGATGGACTCCCACAGAGTATGTATGTATGTATCTATAAATTAGGGGTGATAAGTACACTGCGACCTATACGTTCTATTTTTTCCCCCCTTACTTGCCATGTTCTGATGTTTTCTCAGATTTATAGCAGCTCCTCGAGTCCTATTGTCCTGAGGAAGTTTAGGACATCGTCGGGCTTCAAATCAGGTAGATCCCCTTCTTCTATTTCATGTGCTAGGTATCTAGCCCTAGAATTCTGCAAGGCAGGGCATTCTGAGAGTATGTGTATTGAGGTTTCATCCTCTTCCTCACAGAATCTGCACTTTGCTTTATCTGCTAACCCTAGTTTCTTCATGTGGCTTCTTAACCGGCAATGCCCGGTTAATATTCCCGTTAGAATTCGGAGCCATTTTTTACTGAGGTTGAGGCAGCTAAGAGATCTCTTCTGGTCATAGTTCCCCAGTAGTATCTTAGATTGCCTCAGTCCTTCCAGCTGATTCCAGTACTTGGATTCTTCCTTCTCCATTTCTTCCCTTAGTTTTCCTAAGATTACTCTACTGCTGAACCCACAAGATGGTTCTGGTCCCAAATGTGGGGTTTCAGCTCCTTTTTTTGCCAGCGTATCTGCTGTTTCGTTCCCCTCTATTCCTATGTGTCCCGGGACCCATAGGAGGGTGGACAGTGTTCTTCTGGCCTAGTTCATTTAGTTTGCCTAGGCATTCCCAAACCATCTTCGAACTGATTATATTTGAGCTCAGTGCTTTGATGGCTGCTTGACTATCCGACATGTTCACAATCTTTTGTCTGCGGTAGTTTCTTCCAATATTGAATTCCACACATCTTTCGATTGCGCGGACTTCTGCTTGAAAGATGCTCGGGTATGTGCCCAAGCTTTCTGAGTATTTGGCTCTCGGTCCAAAAACTCCTATCCCAGTTCCCTCGTCTAGCTTGGAACCGTCCGTATACCACTTTATGGCATTCTGGTTTAAATTCTGTATAATGTCTTCATCCCATTCAGATTTATTACTTAACTTTGTGATGAATTTTCTCACAAAGTTGAATTTCTTCGGCATATCATCTTGGGGCATTTCCCAAGTTTGATCAAATTGAAGTGATCGAGGTTTTTCCCTGATAATTCCTTCTTCGATCATTCTATATATTGTTTTCTTTCTTATACTTTCTAGCAGAATGTGCAGTGGGGTCAAGTTTAAAATCACCTCCATTGCAGCAGTGGGGCAAGTTCCCATTCCCAAGAAGTTACTTGAGAAAAGGTGTAAAGCATCCCAAAACATCTGGTTTAACCAAGAATGTGTGAGGAAGAATTTAATACCCACTTATGTAAACATAAAATGTAAAACCCAATCAAAAGAAGCCCAAAAAGTAATTAAAAAGGCCCAAAAATGTGGATTTAAGGGGAAAGTGGAAAGTGGTTTAAAATAAGAGATGCTCTAGACATTTATATTAAAACTGTTTATTCTGAATTAACTTATTCAATGCGTTCTATAAAATTTGACTGCTTAGATGCTAAATTAGAGAACAGGTAAGTATTTTGAAACACGATAAATATCAAAAACCTATATACACCTTTTCATTTATGCCTTTGACTCGAGTAATTAGTTATTTTTAAAAGAAATGAGAATACAACTGTAATATTCTCTCATATTTCTCATGACATGTCTTTTCATATTGTGTTGCTAATATCAGGGAGGCTGCCCAGACAACGAAAAGCTATCTAATTCTTATCCCTATAATATAATGTGATAAAAGAGAAATCGATGAGGCGTTTCAACAATTTTTTGCTGTTTTGTATCAAGAAAATGAATAATTCAATTCAAGTGATTATTGCAAACTATTGTTTTATATTCTCTTTATTCTGCAAAAAAATATTGCAGCTTTTATGGTTTTTCGTTACTTAAAGTGTCATCTTGCACTTTTATTATCAGTGCAGCCCCGACATTTAAACAAAAATTACAATTAGAATAATTTTGCAATCGATTGCACTTTAAAAAAAATTTAGTGTATGTAGTGTTTTATTCTCTTTTTTATTAAAATTTACAATAATTAATAGTAATTTAATATCTCTGTAAGTAGAAATGTTTCTATTTCTAATGATTCCAAACACTGAAGTCATTTCAAGATATGGGACCGGCACTTTTCACGTTAAATGCTGACACAAATAAAACGTGCATTTGCTAATTTATTTAAATATAAAGTAGATGGGTTTTTATTATATAAATTTGAAATGTATTTAAAGCATAGATAGATTTGTGAATGGCAATTGTTAGTTATTGAGAACAGATTTATATTTGAAGTTGTCAGTCCACTAAAAATGTTAATATTTTATTGCTTAAAGTCTAATTTTATAAGATATCGAATATTTATATAGAATAGGTATACCAAATTTATAAAAATATTAAAAAATAGACCATAAAATGCAAAGTTCCAGATAATTGTAAAATCAATAAATATTAAGTATTATTAAATAAGTAAGTAAATAGAATGTAACCTTCAAATTTTGTTGTTTGTACTGATAATATTTAAATCAAATGGATTTTAATATTTTAAATAAGTATAGTCCACAACTGTTTTATGAATTTGTTTATGTCGTCAGAATTGACAGGAAATTTAAATTTTGTAAGATGGCACAATTCATTTAACGTAAATTATGAATAATTTGGTAATCAAACACTTTCATGCTACACTAACACACAATTTTCAGATCTTGAATAAGTTGAAAACATCAAAACCTTTTAATATAAATATAAAACTTTTATATATTTCTTATGTAATGTGTCAATAAACAGTCACTTATTTAGACTTATTTAATAATCCCTTGTTGAAATCGATGATAATCGTAAAATCAATATGATGAAACTTGGTAGGCACCTTTGTTAACTCATCGGTTTGACATAAAGTACCAATTACAGGCGATTGATGATACAGCTGATTGATGAAATTCACATTTATTCATCATCTGTAACAGATTCCATTATTACTGGACAAAATAAAGAAAAAACAGACAAAACTTAAATAATTTTGGAAAATTGGCCAAAAAGACAATTCTTTAAAACGACAAACACAGAACAGTGTAGGTTATTATCATAGAACACAAATCTGTTTTTATTCTGTATTAGAAAGAAAAAGACAGACAAGGAAAGATACAATGGACAGCAATTTGAAGCAAATGTGCACCAAACAAACACCAGTGGCGTATCTATGAGAAGGGCTTAAGACATAATTCTATTCAAATATCAATCAAATATTTAATTAAATATGGAATTTTAAATGAAATAAATGTGAAAAGATATACCGGTTTCCTTTTTTCGCTATTACTACGAGAATTGTAAGATGAGCATTTTACCAGGTTTATACAGTGTTTACACACATAATAGTTTAAAATTCTTTAATAATTGCACAAAATCGAACGAGTACCAAAACCAATGTTGTGCACCAATAAAATGGCGGCCACTCGAAAATATGCATCAAGTTCGATTCATACGCATAGGTTAGCGTTATGTATCCTCTCTTTTACCTAATCTAAGGAAAAAGAAAAACAAAAACTGCTTCACATTTCAGTATTCGTACTGCATATTACGGTATGTGATTTGACATAGCAAAAAGGGTACCAAAGTTAGCTTGACAGACCAAAGTAGGATACCAAAGCGGGACGAAATCGCCTCTTAATAGTTTTTTACATTATTTTACAAACTAACTAGGAAAGCCTAATACCTTATTTTATATAGAATTACTGTCAGATGAATAATATTTTATTACCATTGATTAAAGAATTCTTTAATACTTAATACAACCTACAAACTTTTTCTAAAAGATTGGATTGTTTTACTTACAAAATTAGGAATTATCTCATCGTAAATTTATTGAATTACCTAAATAACCATTATTTTCCAATAAATTATTCTCGGTATCAACAAATAGTTCAATTAAAATCAAAAAATTTATATATTAATACAGGTTGAAAAGCACCATATTTCTAAGCTTCTAATCCTGCTAAACATTCTGTTATATGAAAATGGTTACATAATTTTTATATGTCTTTGAAAGATAATTTTAAATGGCTATTTAAATGTTCACGGTACTGATATAATTTCTATTATATTTCTATTGTTTCAATTAACATACCTAATATCAATTTATTGATAGCTGATAATGTTAAATGGAATGAAATTAAAATGATTAGAATAAGCAATAAAAATTCCAATATTACATATATGCAATCAGAATTTCAAGTGTAGCGCATTGTCTTTATATTTTATACGCCGAATTAGGTTAACACAAAATAGATTATAATTTATCAGTTTGTTGTACCAAACTGTAGATATTGCAGTAATTTCAATACTTAACAGAATCTTTTTTATGATTTTATAAAACATAATCATATTTTTTTAGTGTCGACAAAAACAATAAAAGTATTGAATGTCAATGATGGCAGGAAAAAAATTGTTTTTCGTCAAGCGTATAATCATATTTATATTATTTTCGGCAACACAGATCCTATAAATAAGATATTCTTTTACTAGTAAAATAATGACAGCTCATTATTGTACTAGTAACAAAATAATGACAAACGATATAGACGTTGTAAACAAGTAGACAGGAACTGTCATTTAATGTTTATTTAATTTGACGTTTGTATGTTTTGAAAAATGTATTTTAAAAATGTTTTAAGAATTGTACACCTCCGGAATTAGTCGAAATAACTAATGCCACTATTGAAACATTAATTCCGACGAAGTCACGAAAAGTGATTTTGCTTATGAAAGAAGAAAATTATACACCGGAAAAATCAAAAGTATAAACAAAAGACCAATTTGATAAAGCAACAAAGGTAGGTAATTTTTCATTTTTTTGTTATTATTAGATTTATTAAAAACATAACAATCTTCTAAGTGAAATTTTAAATCATAAAACAAAAAATAATACAAAAGTTTTTCACTTGCTTTAACAGATAGGTTTCTTTCAAAATATTGTTGTAAAAGTCTTTAGAGGCGAAGTGTTGTAAATTAAATTTTACAATCATCATTTTAGCTACAAGCAATCTGGTGCATTCGTCTGAGCATTGCTGACATATTAAAAAAAAACTCTTTTAATATTTGCGTTATATCCTGGGATGGCAACATAAAATTGGCAAAGAGTAAGGAATTCCGAAAAGTAATCTAAATTATATTCATCGATTTAAAATAACCTATACATTTCTTGAGTGCTAACTGCTTTTTGAATTCAAGGTCCTTTTTTTTACTGAAAGATTTAAGGTTAAGGCCTACCAAAAGCCGGATAGGCCGGACACCGTTTAATTTGGTCGGACACAGCCTATCTATGTCCGGCTTTAGCCGGACGTCTGGCAACCCTAGGTGTAGTGTACTATATCACATAAAATTAAAATTCCAATTTGTTTTCTAAGTACTTTTAAAAAACCCATTTCATCTATATACACATATTATGTCCAAAAGTTTGCAATATTTAGAAATAATATATCTACTCCTATGGTTTTTTAAAAACTCTTGTTGATATTTATTTTAAAGCGTTTTTAAATCGAAATAATACTAAATTTGATTAGTTTTTGTATTAATTTGGTCATATTTAATTGATTTTGGGTGCTTTCAAATTATTCCAATTCTTGTTTAAATTTCATTTGAGCTGTTTAAAAATGCCCACGGACATCATATTTTAATAGGTCTAGAGTAATTGCTTTGTTACAACAGGGCTATAGTCAAAGTGATATCGCGAATATTTTTGGTGTTACTCAGGGTGCTGTATCAAAAATTAAAAAAAAACTCCAAGACACAAATGATGTGAAGGATCGTCCCAGAAGTGGCAGAAGTCGATGTACAACAGCAGCACTAGAGCGGCAGATAACATTGATAGCTCGAAGAAATCTACAAGTGGCATAGCCAGAGAAATTGCTAGATTTGAAGGACTGAATATCTCAAGGCAAACAATTACACGAAGATTAAATGCGGTAAATTTGTATCGCAGAAGACCTCTACGTGTTCCCAAAAAAATAACCTATCAAAAAAAAAATTGTAAGGTTGCAATGGGCTCAAGAAATGTTACATCATGGTCCAAACGGGAATTATGTGATGTTCTCTGATGAATTAAGAATTGGCTTGATTTCTGATTCGCGAAGAACGCTAGTTTGGAGGGCCCCAGGACGACAAGCCCGATTAGAAACAGCCAACCATGTGTTCCATTTGAAGGTAAGAGTATTATGGTTTGAAGTGGTAATATGAGGGGTACACGGACGCCTCTCCTGGTTTTGGAGAGAAGAATCACTGGTGCTGTGTACATCGAGGAATTTTTAAATCCTGTTGTGCGTCTATTCCGGGGGGGCAGTAGGTGATGGATTTTTGTGTATGCATGACAATGCACCTCCACATCGAACAGCTGCAGTACAAAATTTTTTGGAAGAAGAAGGAATATCCACATTGGGACATTTTTAAAACACGCATTAAGAAGCGAAACCCTCCCCCAATTACACTACGAGATCTGAAAGATGCTGCTCGTGAAGAATGGGAGGCCCAGCTCGACCATTTAATCGCTAGCATGCCACATCGCCTACAGTCATGCATACAGGCCCATGGAGGAAATACTGATTATTAATTTTATTTAAAAACCCTTTTTCGCTTATGGTTATCTGACTTCAAGATTTATTTAGTATTGGTTAGAGTTGTAGCAAATTGATGTTCACTTATATCAAAAAAATTATTTATAAAAATTTATAAAAAGATGAAATATTCCATTATTCCAAACTTTTGGTCATATATGTATTTTTAGTATTGGCGTATATTTCTACAAATAATGTCTGTGATAGAATATCGAATTATTTTTTAATAATACAATAAAAACTACCATATAATTATGCAAATAATGATTACTAACCTCTGCGAAGCTATACTCGCAGATACATGGAGATATTGTTAGTTTGTTGTGTTGTAGATTGTAAGGTGTTAGTATTTATAAATTCTGTTCACATTATATAATTTTTGCGATTTATTTTTCTTCTTATTCAGTTTATCTTTATTTTGTTTACACATAGATCGTTGCTTTATTACACTTTTACGAGCTCTTTCCCTTGTTAATGGTTTTCCTATGCGCCATTTTATAATTTGACTTGTTTCTCATTTTTACTGGTTAGATTTTACCATCGCATCTCTTTGCTAAAATTATTTTAGCAATTTAGCAATTATCAAAGGTTGAGTTACTTATTTCATTTTAAAATTGGCATTAGTAGAGAATTCGTAGACTAATAAGAAGTAATGGAAAATCACGGTTAAGGAGACAAAAATTTAAAAATATGTGCTGTAAAAATGTAATATTAATTTTAACAATAAATATTTACAAACCTTAAAAAATTATTTATGATGATATTATTAAAACAATCATAAATTACACTTTCACGTCAATTTCAATCGTTTCGTGAATGTAGGTATTTTATGACGTTTACTGAAAGCTGTTGTAACCTATTTATTAAAATAGTTTTAAGGTTTTAGTTATATTGTACATTATTATATAGACTTAAATTAATAATTTATTATCTGTTAATAGATAAATATCTGAGTGTTAACACTGCGTACTTAATTTATTTCATGTATATTAAATGACATTTTAAGAATAATAATTAAAAAAAGTATTGTAGTGTAAACATAAACCACAAATTTATCGCATTAAAAATGTATGCAGTGAAGTGTGCAGTTTTTGCAGTTCGACAAATAACGATACCTACAAATTACACTTTAAGAAAAACTACATTAACTTAATTTAAAATGTTACAAAATTGGCGTAATCTTCCATTTCCCTAAGATTAGATTGTCTATGTCGTATAAGCAATTTGTGCTTCTCTACACTTTGACCATCTAGGATTTTATGTTGTGCCAAATCCCATTTGCCCTAAACTAAATTCTTTATGAAACGACATATTTTACATTTTAGACGTTTGTATTTTGCTTTTACAATATTCCCGTATTATTCATTTCAAGATCCTGCTAACTAACCCTTATTTTTATTAGCGATTAACGACGGTCTGGTTATCACTTCCATAGTATTATATTACCTGGTTTTGACCTTTACAGGTTTGGGTTTGATATTTTCATGGAATTCTTGTTATTTTGTGTTGTTATTTTATTTATTAATTATTATTAGCAATCAAATCGAATTGAAAATGAAAGAAGTGATAGATTGTGCGAGAACAACTTTGTGCCCCAAAGTTTGTGGCGATTTTTGAAGAACACCGGATTTAAATTTAAGACTATCGATAAACGTCAGTTTATTATGGAGAGCAAGAGACTGGTTGAATGGAGAAACGAATATTTAAAAACCCTCACATAATATAAAAAATGCGGCAAACCAATTTATTATCTGGATGAAATCTGGTACGACACACATGCAACGGTGAAGAAAGGAAGGACTGATCAAAACCAGCGAAAATGCAGTGTAGACGTTCCTTCAAACAAAGGAAAAAGAATTAGCATTCTACATTGTAACAGTTCTGACGGTTGGGTTGAAGGAGCGTTCCTTCTCTCCGCTAAGAACATAAAAAATTGTTTTCTGGATTACCATCAAGATATGGAGAAATGGTTTTCTGAAACCTTACTTCCAAAACTAAAGAAAAATAGGGTTATTGTTATGGATAACGCGCCCTATCATCATTCAAGGGCAAGGGTAAGAGTACCCACATTAAGTTCTACGAAAGATGAGCTGAAATTTTTTTTTGAACAGAATGATCTTTACTATGAAGAGTGCTATACAAAAAAATAATTATTAGAAGTGTTACGTACCAAAACGTTCAAAAAAGATTATGTCATTGACTGTTTGGCAAAACAAGCAGGCCATGAAGTACTAAGGCTACCTCCCTATTACTACGTCCTAAATCCTATAGAGCTACTTTGGGGTCATTTGAAAAGGAACATTGCCAGCAAAAACCAATCTCCAAAACTAAGTGCATTTGTGATAAAGTTGATAGAAAGTGAAGTCGCCGCAATAGACAATCAACACTGGACAAGTTGCATTGAACATGTTACACAAGTAGAGGTAAAATACAGGCATTTTCTAATGTAAATAAATTGATTATGAATGTAAATAGTGATGACGATGAGATCGATACTGATATTGCGATACTTGAATAAAATTATCATCATGATTTATACCTTTTTAATTTTTATTATAATAAGTTTATATTATGCTAACCAATAAATTAAATAAAGTGAGTTGCATTCTACGGTTAATCTCCGAACATGAACGTTGTGTTTTTAGTTCTCTGCTTATTAACCATAATTAAAAGTGACTAGTTTTTGTGAAACATACCTGTTTCAGCAAATGCACATCTTTCAACCTGTCACTCTCAGCCCAATGTTATACCTCAATGATCACCTATTAGTTCAACCCTTTTTATACTTACTATTGCCAATATCTGCCATAATCTCCCACGACCCGTTAAGTTCGTTATGTACGCTGATGACCTAGTGGTCTACTGCCATGGTACTCACTCTCCGTCTACGTGCCGACTCCTACAACAGGCCCTCAATATCATTCTCTCCAACCTCCAAACACTCAATCTTATTATGTCTGCTAACAAATCTAAAATCTTAAAAATATCTAAAAAACGTAAAAACGTAACTCCCCCCGTCCACAACTTTACATTAATGATATTGAAATTCCTAATGTCGATTCACAACCCATTTTAGGAGTTACTTTTGACCACCACTTATCATGGCAACCCCACATCACTCAACTTAAAGCAGCTTGTCACTCAAGACTCAACATCTTAAAAACGCTCTCTCCATCATTGGGGAGCCAGCGAAGACACTTAAAATATATCGTTCCCTTATATGTCTGCATCTTCTACCTTACTTAAATCCCTTGATTCTATTCAAAACACTGCTCTCCGTCTTTCACTTGGTGCTTTCCGTTCTAGTCCTACTGACAGCCTTCATATTGAAGCCAACGAACTCCCTCTCTCACTTCGTCGCATATAGGTATCTACTACAAAAATATACAAACAATATAGCTTCAAATCCAAACAACCCGGTACACCCGCTCCTTTCTATATCCCATTATCCTACAAGATACACCTCCCTACCTTCCTTACTCCATATGTACCCTCCTTCCATCAACCTCTCTCATAATTCACCATTCGTTGTTAATTGCAGGCCCCCTTGGACCCTCAGTATTCTTCTTACCAACACCTCACTTCTGAATATCGTACAAAACAATACCACACCACTAGCAATACAACAAGCTTTTCTCCGCACCTTACACCACATCCCTCATGAGTATGTAATATACACAGATGCTTCACAACAAGTCCTCACAACCAGACAATTGCCATCTCACTGCAGCTCCTACACAGGAGAGCTATATGCTATTCTCCAAGCTCTATTGCACATTCCGACTTATAATAACATTGTTATATGCACTGACTCCATTTATTCACTGAATGAAATCTACTCGAACAATCCCATAATCCAAAAAATACACCACACCTACACAGCCTTATCCCTACAAAATAAAAAAGTCGCTTCTTTGGACTCCTGCACATATAGGAATACCAGGGAATGAAAAAGCCGATAAAACTGCAAAAGCAGCATCAAACCTAAATTCTAATATCACCCCACTCCAACTGAAATTTGATATCAACTCCATAATTAAACAAAAAGTACTCCACGCATGGCTTCAGCGATGGCTAGCATCCAAATCAACCCTTCTTCAAATCCAAAAAACCATACCCTCCATCTCCTTATCTAACTTTTCCAGACACGACTCCATTGTTAGCAGACGCCTTCGCATAGGTCATACTCGTATGACCCACAGCTACCTCATGTCCCGTTCTCCTCCCCCTCTATGCAACCAATGTTTTACCAAAATAACCTACTCTCCCACTGCAAAATAACTCAATCTCTCTTAGCCACCCTTTACCCACCTATCACTCATCATCATTTCTGATGACTGCACTTTTTCCGTTAACGGTTATGGTGATTGTCAAAAGTGGCGCTACTGGTCAACGGAAAATCCTCACTGGATGAGAGAGGACAATACACAATACCCTCAAAAGGTTAATGTTTGGACAGGGATTGTTGAAAACCATATTATTGGTCCCTTTTTCGTAATTTGAATGGCGATAATTGATTAGCAGCAACATCTACTTCATTGACATTCATATTTTTTACGTTATGAACAATTAAATATGACATATCATACATTTTTGGATAGAGAATGAAGAGACCTTTCAAACTATATATCACAAGCCCATTCTTCCCATTTAAAAAAATAGAAGTTGTAACTGTCACTTAAAGGGGGTTGAGGGTAGGGATCACAATTTCACTTTAAAGAATGTTAATTTATAATTTAAATGTAACGTGTTTCGGCTTTTATAACAAGTATGTACAGTAACCGAAATAATGAATTTAATCCGTTTGGCTTTTCCACACTGTATACGTGAAATGGTTAACATAATCCAAATCAACAAACAACACAGAGACTATATTTTTGTTTTGTAGGTTTTAATTCATCCTATTAATTATTTTCTCATTATAAATTACTTGTTCCATAATATACTTAAGTTGATAACTGTTGTAGTTAACTCGGTCGTAATCTACACTTTTTTGACGAAATAATAAAATGGTCTTGATGGTCATGGCCTAGAAAAAATTACACGATAACGATAACTCTATCGCTAAGTTTGTTACACGTACATAAGATATTTTAGTTCTTATTTTTTTAAAAGGAAAGAAAATTTTTTGCACCAATGTAACCAATAATCTGGCAAGTTTTGGCTCAATTTTTTTGTAACTGTAAAAATAGTAGTCGTCTGTACTCTGTTTCAAAAAGGTATAGAGTAATAAATTCTTATTAGGTATTCAAAAGGACTACAGGGTAAACTGTCAATAAATTGTGGCACTTGCATAGTTTGCATTGCAAAATTCTTTCGTTTCTTAAATATAGTCCACCGGCAAACATTCCGCCAGAGGCGAGGGGTTGGGATCTACATTCATAAAAATTTAATTGAAAGAAATACAAATGTAATACAGGGATAATACATAACCGTTTTATAAAAAAATTAAGTAGATTACAATACAACATATGTATTTATAGTACGATTAAATTATTCTATAGATCTTTATATTCTGCGTCATTTGAAAAACTGTAATCATACCCTTTTTTACTAATAGATAGTAAGTGGAGAATTTTTGACACCTTTTTCCTTTGTGAATGTCGCCATTTTATAATTCTTTATTTGCATATCCTATCCCTATATCACTGTTCCAATATCACTATTTCTATATCACCATATATTTAGCATTTTTAAGACACCATTGCAATATATATTTATAACGAAAATGGCCTATAAAAGCTTTAATTGTTATGCAATTGACACGACATCTTTTTCAAATATCTTGTAATATTGGATTTCTAAAATTCCTTTCAATAGGACTTTAATTCTTGGATTTCTTGGATTTTTCTTTTAGTATATTAAGCTAATCATCCACGATATTAAAAATTACTATATTGTACAGATAAATAGTATATATAATATGTAAAACCCGTAGAAACAATTGAACTTTAAACATTTCTGTAGTATTTATTTAATCACAATATAATTATATATTCACAATATTTATTATTCACAATACTAATAGTTTAATTCCGACGGTCAAATTTTGTTTAGTTTACAAAATAAACATTGTCACAATAGTAGTAGTAAGTTTAACGGTTTTAATACTTAGTATGTTTTTGTCACTAATTGCAGATATAAATCAATTTGGCAGCGTGAAAATATAATCTGGCCCGCTACCAAAATTACAAACAATAGGTACTTTGAAACTATTATTTTCTCTTAGATTAAGTAGTTAATGTCTTCAATATGATTTTAATGCGTAATTAAATATTACTGGTCATTGCCTTTATTATTTAGTCCTTTACAAACCGATGGTAAAATCACTAAATTGTTCGAAAATATTTAAATATACTAATTCATAGTAACAAATAGTTTACAACTAAGGACACAGAATATTTAAGTGCTAGTTTTGGTAGGTATGACGTGCTTCTTGTAGGTATTAGTACATTATGTATGTGTTCCATTTTTTAGATTGAAAAAATTTATATTTAAATAAAATTTGTGTATTATCATTCTAAAAACCTTACGTATCAAAATATAAAAGATTAAGTAAGGGCTTATTTTTTTATTATAAAACGAACCTATTATAAAACGAAGTGTGCATTGAAATTTCTTGAATAAATTCATTATTTTTAACACTTGATTTATAGATGTGGTTGAAAATGAAACGAAAAATTGCAAATTTACTTAACACCAGTTTTAAATAGTTCTGTTCAAATACTTTCACTATTTTCAATGAAACATACAGGATAACCTTGTTACTATCAGTTTTAATTTGTTGATAATAGGCACCATATTGTCTTTTTATATATACTCATCAATAGAATCGATTATACAATTTTTATATTTTATGTTAATAATCAATATAATTTATTAATTTCTAAAATTTCATCTTTATAGGTGTTTTTATAAAAATAATTATTTCTAAAAACTTTTCTTACAATTTTTTTTTCTTGAGTATCATTAATAATTGTATTAATAAAATTATTTTATTTTGTGTTTTCAATGAAATTTATGCGGATATTGCTGAAAATATTAATCCTAAAAATTTTTTATTTCTTTTAGGAAATTGTTTAGGAAAAATTAGTTGTAGAGACATTTTGTCTTCTGTCTAATTAGTGAATTTATTTATCAAATGCAATGGATAGCCATTAGATGTAGCTATTAGTTTTATTATATTAATTTCTCTATCAAAGTTTTTTTTGATCCCATTCATAGAAGTTGAAAATGCTCTGTAATAGTTGATTTGAATTATATGTAGTCCAGTCACTTAAGGGAAAAAAAGGGGTCAATCTCGGAATTTGAGAAAATAAGCTGGAAACTCGTATACAGCTTTATTTTGGCGTTCTAAAAGTTGTCTCAAAAGTCTCATATTATCTCGTGTCTGCGTCGTAAGTTATTCAAGGTCAAAGGTCACGAAAATCGGTTTTTTGCAATTATCTCCGTTTCTATAGTTCCAATCACTTCAACACCTATTATAAAAATTAAAGATAAAAAAATTTGCCAAAACTTTTGTCTAAACTTTTTTTTTATACGTTCAACCCTTTTCGAGATAGAGGGCGGAGAGCACCCAGCGCTCAGGCATATATACTGTAATACAAGGTCAACCGTGAATCTCGGTGAATAATACCCTGTATACAGTTACTAAATTATAAAAATATTATTAACAATAAAGAATTTGTATTATTTATTAGTTAAAACATTGTATTAAATGATATTTTATATATATTTTAAATTCATTTAATTTTATTCGATAATAGACTGTAAATAAAAAATATTTTTAAGTATTTGCTCTTTAAATCTGAAAATAATATTGATCATCACAAATACATTCAATTCATTAAATCTACTAAACTTCATAAACCTGTTGAGTTGGCTTGGTATTATTTTTATTTATTACAATAAATTGTGCCAATTTTGTTAAAAAGTGGTTTGTTTAGTCTTCTTAATATGAATGTATTAGTTGCTAAACTACAAATAAAAATGAACAGCTTATATTTATACGCAAACAATAATATAGGAACCTATATAACTGAACTAGTTAATCAAAAAAATTTATCAACTAGTTAATTAACAGATATTGCTGTATAATCAAATCAGATTTTTTTATCGCCTAGTTTAAGAATGCATGTAACTTGGTTTAATTACCGATATCATATTATTTGTGTATTTCCAAAACATATCACTTCGATAATTTAAATGACCATATAGTGAAATTTAATTATTTGCAGTTTTATATTACATTTTTAAAATCTATTAAAATTCAATTCGTTAACGATTCTAATACTAATACTTTTTTATGGGCAATGTCATTTTTGTTATCAGAATGTGAAGAATGTTAGTAAAATAAAAATTAGATACAGTGATCATCATTTCCTTTAGGGAAATTCCAATGATCATTTAATATTTTGTAAATCAGACAGGAAAATTATTGACTATCGATTTAGTCCAGGAGTTTAAATTCTCTACTTTTTTACTTTACGAGAAAATACCAGCTCTGAAATGTAATACAGATATCCAGTAAAAACAGTACTTACTGGATGAAATTATCGATAGATATCAATTTTTGTATTTTATCAATAATTTAACAATAATTAAATGTTACACGTTTCATTTAATTAGAATTCACATAACCTCGAAAAAATATTCTAACAGTAATTGCCTTTACGGACAATTTAACATGATGACATTACATTATAAAAAAATAATAATTCAAAACTTATAGTACCTACATCTTAGATAATGCTTTATTTTAATAACTTAGTCAGATCAATTAAAATTTATTAGTGTTTTTGAAAGTTTTTTAACCATTTTCAATTTCTATTTACAAAATAATAACGTAATATTTAAATAAAATGTCAATAATTGTATTTACACGGAAAAATACATCTTTTCTTGACCTATTTACATTATCGATAACTTTACTGACGGTATTTGTAAATGACATGCATTTTTAGAGTTAATTAATTTTAAATTATCACTTATAATATCACAAGAACTTAAATTATTTCCGGAAATTTTCTTAAAATATTCGTGCCCGAAAGAAAATTTCCTGGAATAATTTAAGCTTGAGTGGTATTCGGTAAGAAAATTTCACATCATAATTTGGAAAATAATAATTAATCCAATGTGGCATATCTGTGACAAATATTAATAATTACTACTTTAAACGTACGTACAATAGAGAAATATATATTTTTATTTGTCTATGATCTGTATGAGCCGAATGGAAAATGGACAGACAACAACAATAGTTTCATATCTTAATGTCGTTGACAAATATTGACAAATGAAAACAGCCGAAATGCAATATGAATTTACATCTACCTAATTTATGGTGAAATTCTGAGCATTTGCTATAAACTACAGAATCTGTAAGGTATAGGATTTTTTTTTGGACTGAGATGGGAAACTCATGGGTTATTAATCAGAACCCTACACTGTTAGAACCCCAAGAGGAAGCTTACCAACCAAACCCACTGTTACCCCCGCCTCGGAATCACTATCACCACCCTAGCATACTTCAAGACGGGCGGCGGAAGGTATAGCTATAGGTATAGGGTTTGTTCTTTGATTTTATTTAATAATGCCCGGTTTCACCAACGATAAATAGCGGCCTATTCGTCGAATAAAGTTATTTAATAATAAATATTACAGATTTGCGTTTCACCAACGACAAATAAGGTTTATTCTAAGAATAAACTCCAGATAAATTATTTGTCGATTATCGGGCAAATCAATATTTATTCATCCAATAAAGTGACAGGTTAACTTCACTTTATGTGAATTTGTACCTATGTTAGTTATTAAAGTTTGAATCTAAATGAAAAATTTGAATATAATTTAAAATATATATATATATATATATAAATTATATATTGTATAAATACATTTTCAAAACATAAATTGTTTGAAAATGTACTTATATATAATTTTTTTTTGTTGAGACCAAACGCTATCAGTTTTTATGTTTTCTAAAATGCGCTAATATTTATCCACTATTGTAAGAAGGTTCTCCTTTTCTTCTTCTAAATAATTTTACTTCTTTCTCGTTTCGTACTCATATTGTAAAATTAAATAACATTAAAAAAAGCGGCAAAGAATGACAAAGCGCCAAGATTTAAATTTAAAATTATGGGGTTATGTTTTATGACAAATCCTTGCAAATAAGCGGTTTGCGCATGCACCTAAAAGAATAGTACGTGAAGAAATGACTACATTATAACTTATTTGTCGAATAGCTATTTGGAGTTTTAAAAGCGTTATTGAAACAGAAATAAATTTAATCGACAAATAAATGTTACTCTTCGAATAGCTATTCATCGATTTATTTGACGTTGGTGAAACCGGACATAAGACTTAATGTAGTAGGGTTCTCCGGTATATGACAATAAATATACCTAAATAGTAAAATTATTGAAACGGAACAATTTTGAAACTGTCGATATGTAGATCCAATTTTTTTTGTAGTTTTATAACAAAACATTTCATTTGTTTTGGTAATTATAATTCAAGTGTGAATTGTTAACACAGAAAAGTGTGTCACTATCCTTCAAACGTGCTAAATATTATTAACAGAACTACGAAAATCGATACAGTTGATTAGAGCAGTTAATTAACTAAAAATATATTTTTTATTATATCACAAATCAGTGAAGGTCTTTTTCCGAACTTTCTTAACTACATAATGTTTTTTTATCTCTCTTTTATATCTTAAACAATACTGAAGTTCACGACTATGACAAAAATAAAATTGTGGTTACTGAAGTTCTACAGGTTAATTCGATCTCTTAAGAAAACCCACAAATCCACCATATCAAACGTTTACTTTCTCAGTTACTGACTTACAGAACTGGCTTTAGAACAATTTAATAATTCAGAGATATATTATATTATTTCTTTACATTTTTATAGATATGCTAAAACTGCAACAGAAACACTAAAAATATTATTTTTTCAATTAACTGCAGTCAGTGTCGAGACTATAATCAATTAAGAATAATAAAAAACTCTTCGTTTTAACAAAACTTCCACTATTTATTTAAAAAATTGCTTTTTTTAAACTCAATGACAGCCGTTTCACTATACAACTAGCATCGTCAGCGAAACGGCTGTCATTGAGTTTAAAAAAGCAATTTTTTAAATAAATAGTGAAAGTTTTATTAAAACGAAGAGTTTTTATTATTCTTAATAAGATGAACTTGCAAAAAGTAAGGGTTAGTACAATCAATTTAATTGAGACTATATAATCAGATTGCCTGTACGGAAAATGGTGATTGTAGATTTGGAGGCCTGTGCGTTGTTCACTACTTGGATAATGTGGCGTCATCTAATAATTCAGAAGATAGTGGAATGGAGTGGTAGGTAAGGCGAACTACTTGTTATTTCTTATAGCGCTCCCCTCCTGATGCTAGGGTTGTCACTTTTACATATTCGTGGATTTAATTATTTGTGGCGAACCATGGCGCATTTGTAATGTGTCGCAGAATGTTGTTTTGAATCGTCTGTAGGTATGCTATGTTGGTCTTACTGGCAACACCCCATATTGCGTTGCAATACGACCATACTGGTTTCAGAAGGCTTAGGTTAGATTAAGTTTGTGGTGAGTGGGTCTATAAAGACCATCCACTGCAACTCGCAAGAGTCTCTTGTGGCTCACACCTATTCAGATTTCACCAAACAGATTCACCCTTTTGACAAACGCGATTCGTTTTTTTGGTGAATGATGTTTCATGTCCGAAGGCGAGAGAGTCGCCACGGGGCAGGCACATATTATATGCTTTGCTGTTTCATCATCTTCCAGACAAAGACCACAGATTGGATCCACTGACAGTCCAAGTTTATGAATATGATGATTCAAATGACAGTGGACTGTTAAAATACCGGTTAGACAACGTAGGTCGTGCCTGCTAAGTCTAACATTTGAGACACTCTTCGAGGGATGTATAAAAGCCTTTGAATAAACCAATCCTGGTAAATTATGTCAGAAGTCTAATGCTCTTCTTGCTATCCAGTTATTTAGTGTTTTTTTGGCAAAGCTTATCGCGATGCCAATTGTAAGTTCTGACCCGGTAGAAGTACGTGCAGCACCATCCCTTGCAAGAGAGTCTACCTTCTCGTTACCCTCCAAGCCAGAATGTCCAGGAATCCAGACCATCAATATATTATTGAGTTCTCCTATCAAGGAGAGTTATTTTGGCAGTCTAAAACCAATTTTGACGTTACACGGTGAGAGCTAAGTGTTTTCAGAGCCGCTTAGGCTGTCCGAGAAAATCTTTATTGACTTATGTATGGGATTGGTTTGCTCCAATCTCTCCACATATGAGACAATGGCGTTGCATTCGATCCTAGAGAGATTAAAATTTCTGTGCTAGGTCTGCGCCCTTATACACCAGCACCAGAGTCTAATGGTGGTTTAGAGCCATCTGTGTACCAACATTTCATCCTTACGGAGGACCCAATCATCTCTATTTGGAAATAGGACCGTATAGTTTATTGTTGGAAGCTTTTTGTCAGAGGTCATTCCCATAATTCTGTGACTTTCAGCGTCCACTAGCACTCTGCTTCGCTCTGTATAAGTCTGATTTGTGCATTTAGAGATATGCGCAATTCTGTGTCATCCATCTGGCCTCCCTTTGCAAAAATATATGGAGAGGTAGGTCCAGCAGGATTTTCATGACTGCTGACGGTGTGGTACTAATGGCACCAGTAATTGTCAGACAAGCCTGTCTCTGTAAACCAGAGAGCTTTGCTTGGGCCGTTCGCTGTAAAGCTTTTGGGCACCAAGCAATAGCTTCATATATGATCATTGGTCTAACAATCATCACATATATCCAATAGATTTTCCACAGATCGATAGTATGGCCCTGTGGATAACATTTTCCAAGTGAGCGTTCCAAGTAAGTTTCATATCTAGGGTAATTCCCAAATATTTTACTTCCGCTGCAAATGGAATAACCTCACCATTGTAGGAAAGTGGTGGAAGATCCTCTAACTTTCTACTCCTGGTAAGAGGAACTATAATAGTTTTCAGATGGTTTGTATTACATTAAAAGCTTATTGTCTAGCACTTAGTTATTCCTATTAGCCAATATAGTTCACTTGGTCTCTTATAGCTTTTATGTGATGTTTCAAGGCATTCGTCGGTTAAAGTGGAATCCTAGTATTTTACACAATCGGTTTAAGGCAGCATGTTATTAGCCAAGTAGATGATAAGATTTGACTTGCACTCGCTTGAATCTTCGACTTTTGAAGCCAGGCTAAGGTTGAGTTCAGGACTTGTTGATGTTTTACATAGTTCGATCACTATCTGTGGCTAAAAATACTATGTTGTCATAGAGATTGTGACGTCGATTTTGGTAGATAAATCTACTGCATAATGTTGTAAAAAACTGTTCCGAGGATGGAACCCTGGGGTACTACTACCTTGATAGAAAACAATAATGATCCTTGCTTGACTTGGCACAACCAGAGAAGTAAGACTCCAAGATATGGTAAATAAAGTGTGGAAGATTTTAGCAGGCCTTTTTCCACACTCTGTCAAATGCTTGTTGTTCGTCGAGGAATGCAGTAGAGCAGTATTTTTTTGTTCTAGGCATTGTCATACAGTGGTAGACTTGTTCTACTGTAGAGTGTGCTTTACGAGATCCTAATTATGAAGAATCTCTTTCTGCGTCATTACTTCTATAGAAATATTCTTTCCCACAGCTTCGAAAGCATAGGTGTTCAATTTATAGGTAGATGTGAAAAGCAATAGTCTAGTGGTTTAACGTCTTTGTGAGTTATCACATTTTGTGAGACCTTCCACATGTCCGGAAAGTAGGAATTTCGAAAGATAGCATTTAATGAGAAAGTTAAAAGGGCTATACATTTTTAGGATCCGCGACGTTATCAGATCGAAACCTGGTGCCTTTTGGTGTCGAGCATACTCTTGCTACTTCGAGTATGGCAAATACTTCACCTTTTTCTTCTACGGTCTAGTTTCTGACAAGTTTCTGGTGGGAGAGAAGAATTGTTGTGGTTTCTTTGGGTTTTTAGTGGACTTTCAGAGGGAGCGCTAGCCACGGCCTGTTGGTGGCTACTCTCTAGAGTTTTCTTAAACTGGAAGCACTCCCAATCAGCAATTCCAATCTGATGAGCCGTCTAAATTGAATTCGATAATGGCTTATAACTTTTGTAATGAAAAAGTTCAGCAAATCTGAAAGCTTCTTTTGTTCTATAGGTCAGTGAGTCGGGTCAATATAATTTAGAGATTTATCAGTTTATTTCTTTGCATTTTGATAGCTGTGCTAAAGTTACAACCGAAAAAATAAAATACTAAATAAATACATTTAAATTAATTAAAGTAATTTTTCAGAACTACTTGTGTATTCAAGTTGCTGAAGGAATGTATAAAATTGGATATTTTGTAAAGCTTTATATATGTAATATTAAAATTTTTAAACTCAAATCAATTATGTAGTCATTGTGTATATGCTTAAACGTGCCATTAAAAAACATTCTTATTTAAATTTTTAAAAACCGAAACCAATGACGTTTTAATTTAATCTTTGGTGGCGTTTTCACATAGTTTTTGCTTCCGTCATTGCAGCAAACTGATGATTCAGAGTTTTACAAATTGACACAAATATGTTCCATAATCAAAGCAGTACAGGATTCGTAAAATAAATGTGAACTTCAAACTACTTGGTATTACCGAATATTTAAACCATATTTATTATATTTTATTTATATATATTTAAATAAATAGACCAGTGCTAAAGCCTTCAAAAATAATAAAAATTTAAAAAAATCACAGTAGGATGAAACCCCTTAGAAAAGGAGGGGAATATGATAAAAATGAAAGGAAAAATAAATTACTCTTGAGCCGAGTTCGAATCAAATATATCAAATATATTTGGAACATAATATGGTAAGTTTTCACCAAATTTCGTAGAAAAAAATATTCTTTGAAAATGATAAAAATAAAAATCCAAAAACTTGGTTATTTGAATTTTTCACATAAATTTTAAGGATCGGTGAAAATATTGTTTATACAAAAGTTGTAGATCATTTTATTAACTACAACTTTATCATATTTTACCTATTTTCATAGGACTTGTTATTTTTGCCAGAAATCAAGATAAACCAATTGTTACCCTTAAAAACTCACCCCCACCCACTTCAAACCGGGCTAGCCCGTAATCACAGACTACATAAAACAAACTGAACATAGCATAGAATTTCAAAATTGTCGCACGTTGGTGGCCGCCATGATAGGATGTCAGGGTCAAACAAAGGAGTTGCGTCAGGGGTGGACGGGCCTAAATAACCAAAATATTCTTATTATCATATAAATGATAAAAATATTAAATTTATTTTAAGGTAATCTCATTATATCAAAACTCCGAGATTCAGTACTTGAAATTGCGATATAACAACATAACTAAAATCCTTTATGACAATGAGCCTATATAGTAGATAATACAGTAGGAGTTCTTAGGAAGGTACATTAAAAATTAACGCATTAAAATTTATTATTATGCAATTGAATAATAAAAACGTTAAAACATACTGCTATTTTAAGTAATTTTCCAACAAAGTTATAGGAATTTCATATTTATATATTTATTCGATAAATTATTTCATCTATCCTTAATAAAATTGTTTCACAAAAGTTTTTTTAAGTTATTTTTATGGTACATTATGGTACTGGAAACAAACAGGGTTATGGTTTGGGCAAAAAAAATCTATTGAAATAAAACACCTAAAGGTGTTTATTTATGAGTATTAATTTATTGATTTTTAAATATGACCAGCTTGGTTAAAGTTTTTCGCACAATCAAATGCAAAATAATCTTTCAAAGTTGAAAATACGTTTTGATTTATTAAAAAATCAGAAAAAATTTTTAGGTTAATGTTTTTACAGTTATTTTCCTGCGGTAACAATTCTCCGTTTAACTTTGGAGTTGGATTTTTTTTCACAGAACAAATGTGTTATATACATGAACATAAAACCATAAATAAATCATAAAACAATATGAACTCCCGTGGTTAAAGTAAAGTAAGTAATCAGCATAATAAATCAAATAATCTTATTATAGCTGCCTATAGAGTGCGGCAATCTCACCAATAGTTGAGTAGGGCTATGTCCAGCTTGTTTTATGAAGTCGGTGCCCCTAATTTAGTTTCCCTGGTCTAAAATCAGACTTTGACCAGTTGTCAAATGGTTTATCAAACCTACCTTTAGTTGGAAATTAGAACATTCATATCAAGAATACAGTATATTAATTTATTTGACTAATTTACGTAAAAAATAACTTTATGCGACAATGCCAGGTTTTCCCCCTGAAAGTTCATCGTCAGATTGACAGATCCATAAAGGAGTAGATAAATAAAATATAATATAAAAGCTGTGTCCAAGTTAATACTTTGTTCATAGCTGGTCAGTAATCTTTGGAACTGCCACGATGATACTATGGTGTACATTTAGAAGAATGGATAAATGAAGTTAAAAATACTATAAAACTGAGAGCCATCTAGGCCCATGGTTTTGTGATATTATTCTAACCTTTTTGGTTTTTGGCTTTTGTTCTCCAGCCCTGAATATGTTTTCTCCACGATCATCACAGAATTTGCCAATTCTGAAATCAAATTTGATTACAGAATGCTGGAAGTAAAAAAATATTTTGCAACACTTTTGTCCCCATGCAGTTTAAATGTATTTACATTCTGTCTCTTGTGGTAGAATAATGTTCTCACACTGGTTAGCTATAACAGAATTATTTTTAAAACGTTGTTCTGATACGTACTCAGACAAAATATCAAAGGTCTTTACAGCTGAAAATGTTCCAGCAGTTTTTACAAAATGCTCCAGAGAATATGTATTTAGCAACAAAAGTATCAATAAAATTGGTAATATGTCCAAACAAATTTCCACTTTTTTAAATCTCGAGAAGCCTCAAGAATACACAGGTCATTGTTATCGGAGAACGTCGGCCACTGTATTAGTGAATGCAGGAGCAGATCTGGAAACACTAAAAAGGTATGGGGGGTGGAAGTTTTCTCAAGTGGCAGAAGGATACCTAGAAAATTCAATACAAAATCGAATTAATATAGGATCAATTACTGGATCTAACAATCCGCTAATCACGCCTTCAAATTATGTTAATGTTATTTCATATTCTACAAACCACGCAATTGTTGAAAATTCCTCCAATAAAGCATCAGTTTTTCCCAAGTATGCCTCTTTTTCTCTCTGGAGCTATCCATGGTAACCTGGTTACATCTCTTACCTGGGTCACCCTTTCCATGTTTGGATATGTGCTAAAAACATTTATTAATCAAAGTACCTAGATAAAATATAAAGCAATATATTTATATTTCTTTGCTTATATAACGTTTTGTGAACCAGTATACTGTAACATTTATTCTGGACAAATTAAACATTTTACACTCAACAGTGTCGAATGAGTTTAATTATTACGAACGCCAATAATTAATGTACCGTGGGAGATGAGTGAAATGAAATAGTTGTTGACTTAAAATTATTATCCTCTTATGTCGGCTTCTTTTAATTGAAACGTAAGCTATTTGTTTGTTAATATTTTCGGACAAATAATTATTATCACGCACGCTACGTGATGTTAGCAATTTTTAGTAAGCTCCTGTGGGTGGTATATCTAATACTTCATTCATTCGATCAATAAGGAATCGATAATGATAACAGGATGTTAAATATTTTCATTCCAAATTAGCTTAAGACGACGCAAAAATTGTTATTGTACAAATAATAAGAAAAAACAGTAACAATAACACATTCAAATGTGTTAAAACATTTTATACTTACCAGTGAAGAAAACGGCATGAGTATTATTTCATTAGCAATATTATAAACGTCTATAAATCAGAGATGTTTTTGTTTATTTTTATTTAAACTTTAAATAATTTATTATGTATTTGGTTTGTATTTTTGTCAACATTTTTGCTTTTAATTTCCAATATTCTTTGGTTATGTTGGCTGTGTTACATGTTCTGTTATAACTTAACAATTTATTATATATTTTTTATTTCATTGTTGAATGTATTAAAAATTTACATACTATCTTGAACAAAATATCAATCAACTGCAATTATAACAGCAATTATATTATAACACTATTTGATTTGAATATTATAAGCTCATGAATTAAAGTACCTAATTAACCATAATTATCAAACCAATTCGTGATTATGCATCACAACCTGAGAAATATTTTTCCTTACAGACTATGGTTTTAAACTTATATTAAATATTTATTTATATTTCAACCAATGATAAGTTGAAAAATTATTTACTATATTATAAAATATAATTAGATAACATTCCTTTTTTATGTCAAGTTCTATAACTTAACCCACTTCATTATCCGATGATATTCTATTTGTATTAGATTAGATTGTCTTAGGTCGTAGCCATTTAGGTTTCTTCGACCTACTAAGATCTTTTATGTCTACCTTGATCTTACTTAAACTTTAGAACGCTAATACCTTTAGCGAAGCTTAGCAGCTTTCTAGGGAGTATATTCCTAATTTCATAGCAGCATCTAGGAAGGTCAACCGTTTGCAAAGTAATGCAATACATTCGTATAGTATATTTTCAGTTTCTTCTGAAACTGACAGTTCTCAATGTTCAATTTCTCCATGATACCTCAGAGGACAGTGTCCAGGTCAGTTTTACGTATTTTTTGTTCAATACAAGGAGTCTCGTTTTTTGTGAGAAGACCACAAAAGTACTCCGGACGGTCTGGGGTATTTGGCACTTATTTTGCGAATCTGTCATCTTCCTAATTTTCAGAGCTTTTAAAGCTCCCTGGCTGCGGAGAGAATATAGATCTTTCACCATTCGGACGCCTCTATAAAGTCTATCTTAGAAAATGCGTTACTAACATAAAATACTTATTTATAATGATATACATATAGTTGCTCTTCTTTAATCCTTTTTACGGCATTTATAATTTTTAAGGTTGATTTTTCGATACAATCGGAAACAAAAGTTAATAACGGTTCCACCAAATGAATTGCTTACAATATCTAAACTAAATTATTTAAATTGAACATTTTTTTAATAATTTTATTTTTGATATTAAGTTAGTAAAAAAATCATATTAAGTTGGTATTTTATACATTTTTCAGCAAATTTTTCAATATTTGGCAAACTTATAAAACAACTTTTGTTTATGACTGTACCTCGAATTAAATTTAAAAAAAAAATAAAATACCTAATTTTTTTATTACAAATCACTGATGACAATTATTCTAATGAACTAAAAAAAATGAGAAGACATGTATACACCACCGCAAATTAAAAAGCCGATTTTATTTGAATTAGTTTAATAATATAAATGTTATTTTTATTCAGTAATGCGTGAAAACACCGCAATTTTAATAGTTGGTAGTTGTGGTATTTTAAATTATAGAAGTAAATAGCATGCTTATGCGCTGGCGCAATAATGACTATTTAATTACGTCTTTGAACAAGTATTTTATGTAAATTCAATTTTATCATTATGTCAAAACTTAAGCAAAAATACCGTTGGAAAGAAAAAATCGTCAACGAAAAAGTTTTTTTACAACGAAGTAAACAAACACAACTTGGCCACCAACTCGCCCGAAAACGTAAATGCGTATACTCTACGCCACGCCTTTCCTGCAAAAATGCATACTGCTTGTTCGTATCTAAACAATTGTCATGATTTCTTCAAAATATGGCCAACCCTTATGTTTGAAGCATAATTTGGATTTACTTTTTATAGCAGTATATACCGGAGTTTAGTAATGATGGACAATGCGGTAAGTCACTTCAATGATGAATTTTTGTTACAGTCGTATTACAGTGTATTTTCAATTACAAACCACTCTATGACTAATCTGATAAGGGTATAAAATGTAAAATATATCAAAAAGCAAATAATAAAAATTAATGAGCATGTCCCATGGCAGGCACGAATTGCAAGTTGAAGTGAAAATTAGCAGCTTGCAAAAAATTTCGACCACTTCAATTCTGACGTTGCGGTGTGAATGATCACACTGAAATAGATCTGCTTAGCTTGCGTGCCAAAGTGCCACTTGGTCAGCGAATTGATTACGAATGTAGCCTTACCTTACTAGCTTCACCCCTCTCAGTCATCAACAACATTACCTCTTGGTCTATGCCGCGTCAATTGTTATTAGGTCTATGGTCATGTACAAATAAAAATTTAGAAAAGTCAATAAACGATCAAAAAAATGATGATAAAGAGCCTGGAATATTGGCATTTGAAGTACTTGGCTAAACAATTGTGGTGTATTAGTGCAAGGAAGCGTTATCTTTGGAGTACGCGGGATTAGAAAGGCGCAAAGAACTAGCGTCAATGACATTTGTCAATGTCAATCGATTCGATATAACCTTAAAGGTTAAGGCTCTTAGCGGTGTTGTCACTAATTATTATTTGCTTATATACTTTTTAGATATTTTGTCTATCTATATACAATTTGACGAATTTTTCCAATCATAATTTTAATACTATTTTTCCACTTGAGTCTCCCATTTAACTACGTGTAAATTTGTGGCAATTTAAAACTTTTTAACGGGCTTGTAAAAAAATTCAGGAAACTTGTCAGAATTATATACACAGCTTTTCAGATAAAAGTATCCACCTTTAATAACTTTTGCAATACTGGTATTTAGGAAAAATCCAAAAACAAGACAATTTATGTTGGAAGGGGCAAGCATTATGGCTTATTTAAACTTACTGGAAAAGTCACTTCTCATATTGTTTATGTAAAATTTGGATACTCCTCTTTGAGCTGATTTCAAAAATGTATAATACTTGTAGGTTAAAGTGGTTAGTTTATGAGATAAACAATTTTTCTTTTAATTGCAGAAATTTTACTTATCTTTTACTTTCACCTTATTTGCCTGTAATAAAATGGGTTGTACAACAGTTCAAACTTTTTAATCTTTTTAACTGTGCTATTTATTATGAAGTTACAATAAGTGTTCAAAATGAGTACCATTTTCTTCCATACAATGGTAGAATCTATTTTGAAATGCTTCTCTGACATTGATACGGCTGGATTTATTTGTCGACATTCATTTTCTATCCTCTCTCGTAAATCTTCACCTAAAATTGCCACTTGGATTGCTTCGTTATTTACGAGTCTCTCTCGCTTATGCACTTTATTGCAAACAGACCCTGTTGTGGTAAATTTCTCCATCAGTTGAATTACATAATTATGAGTTGCATGTCTTCCGTCATGTATTCGTTAAATATTCTAGCAGCAGCTCTTGAACAATTATTATTTTGGTAGTATAAACCTACAATTTCAATTGTTTCTTGCAAAGAGTAAACCTTTTCAGTGAAACAAAATAAATAATGTATCAAAGTACACTATCAATAGTGACTACAAATTCTAGTTGACAATGTCAAACTTTAATAAAAAATAGAGTTTTTTGTTGTTTGGATTTTTGAAGTAGAATAAATAGCACAGTTAAAAAGATTAAAGAGTTTGAACTGTTGTACAACCCATTTTATTACAGGCAAATAAGGTGAAAGTAAAAGATAAGTAAAATTTGTGCTATTAAAAGAAAAATTGTTTATCTCATAAACTAACCACTTTAACCTACAAGTATTATACAATTTTGAAATCAGCTCAAAGAGGAGTATTCAACTTTTACATCAAAAATAAGAGAAGTAATTTAAAAAAAGGGGGGATACCCCTAGGGGTGAGGGGATGGTTTTTCCAGTAAGTTTAAATAAGCCATAATGCTTGCCCCTTCCAACATAAATTGACGTGTTTTTGGATTTTTCCTAAATGCCAGTATTACAAAAGTTATTAAAGGTGGGTACTTTTATCTGAAAAGCTGTGTATATTTTTTTCAATAGATTTTCATCATATCCAATATACCCACAAAACATCCTTATGCAATCAATTTAAATTCTATCTCTCTTTTGTTAACCTCATTTTTTATATTGTAAAAAGAGCATAGTATTAGTAAGATACGTTATGCATGAAAGGCCCAAAAACATCACACATTTTTAAACGGCACTTGTGATAATACTTCATATATTTCTTTTTTTTTTAATTATTATAACTAATTATAACTATTAGTCTTATTTTAAAAGAATTTGTCAAAGTTCATTATTATTTTATAATATTATTCTTTGCTCTTTAGGACTAGTGTGTATTTCATTTATAATATTTTTAATATACAACCACAAAGTCCAATAATATTGGACTGATGGAAATACAAGTATCTAATTATTTTTAATTCATATTTTAAATGGACCCCTATATTTAACTATGTCTGATATTGCAATAAAGATGAAGTATATAAACTACATCCGAGATGAAACAATCTCGCGGAACAAACTACTTAAGTGAATAATAAACGTCATGGAAGCGCCACAGCCACAACGCATCACTACTAAGTCGTATGGGTTATAAACAGAGACGGACTAAATGTTTTGGTTAAAAATATGTGTAATTTAATTATAGATATGCCTATAGGATATAAAAACGTCTTTGTTCTATGAAAAAGTTAGTAATAACTAAATTTACTCATGATATTTTACTTTTGTATAAAAATGTAAGCAAACCTCTGACGAAAAAAAATGTAAATGTCGCATGGAGTAAAACAATTTTTTTGTATTATATGTAAGTCATCGTAATTACTGTAAATTCGTATTTTAATTGTTTAATTTTGTGTCAGTGACAAACTTACAACTGTTTTTCTATTCAACTCGACTGTCGTTATGTCCTGATGTGATATATTCACGTAAACAGAGAAATTATGGATCTTTGTTAATCCTCCTTCCTTATCTTTTTCTCTACGAACCGATCAAATTGTAGCTGCTGAAGCATTGGTACAATTTGCAAAGATTCAATCCTAAAAACAAAGTTTGGTTTTGATCGTGTAATACACGACAAGATTGGTGATTTATTTGAACCTTTTCCAACAAGGATAACTTCTACAAAACGCAATTACCATCTTTTAAATTACTAAATACTATTGTGGAATTAGTAGCAGGAATTTTTCCAAAAAATGGAAAGAAACATATGGTGAAGGACTGAAGGAAGTAATAATAGGTATATGTACTCGTGAAACTGAAAATGGTTTTATGATATTATCTAAATTGTTTTCAGTCAGTCAACCATCATGCCAAGTAATAGTTCATGAAACGTAACTGAAGCTGGTAAAAGTTCTCCAATATGCTATTGCCTGGCCATCTAAAGAAGAAATTTTGTGATTAATTTTGTACTTTATAATAGTAAGTACACATTTGAAGATTGTCTAAAGAGACCGTTAGCTAATGAATTTGGTATTACATTTGTACAAAAAGAATCAAACTTTATATCAAAAATTAAGTGTTTTATTTATTCAATACATATAGTACTCACAATAAAATATACAAACATATTTATTTATGTACGCTTCGTTTGCTCTTTAATTGACATATCTGAGGTAGCATATAGTCAAAATAGATATTTTGCAGTTTAATAATCAAATTAACACTAAATTTTTCTTCATAATTGATGGATAATAATAAAAAATCCTTATTCTCATATGAATGTAATATTTAATATAATATATAATATAATATCAGTGCTTGAAAGTTTTTCAAAACAACAGAAACAGAAAAAAATATATACCACCTTGTGCACAACATCAACAGTGCTGTAACATGCTTGCATTTAGAAGTATTTCCTGCTTTGCAGCTGCCAATTGCACTTCAAACGCCAATTCTATTTTCTTCTAAAGCAATTAAAATAATACTTAATTCATGAGGTTCCTTTTGCAGACCACTGCTTTTCAGGTATAATGAAATTGTCACTTCTTTCTTCTCTACCATGCAAAAGTGTATGCCCAGTATTTACAAATTGAAATAAACTTTGAATAGTGAGTATACAATCCATAGTTTACTAAAACAAAACAAAATAAGTCGGTATTAAGGATTTAAAATATACAAACATACCTTCCCTGCAACTTAAGTAGATATAACAATATCACAAATAAACAAAAGCGAGAAAAATTGAACGCTTGTACTTTTAATAAATATCAACCATACCTATTATAAACACAACAGGGCTTATACGGAGCTGCTTTATTTTACTCCTTGCTAAGATGACATTGATGTTTCAGAGCGCCATCTATGGAATTCTACTTTTGCCGATAAGCTATGCCGGAACAAAGGTATTTCCTCCACTTCAACATGATTCCTAAATATCAATTAAATTCTGCTTATTTGAGAATAAAATTAATTAATGAAAGAGATAAGTTTACTTAACTCTTAAAAATAACATCCTTAAAACTTATTAACTTAAAAATGTTAATATTATTTAATAGGCATTATTTTAGGTATTCTTTTGAAGATGTAGGTTTAAATTTATTTGCACTTTGATAATAGAAATAGTAATATTATCTAACGTCCATTTTCAATTATTTTATTAAGTGTTTTCATAGTAAGTCTGTTTTGTTTCAAAATGAACACTGTGACCAAATTTAGGATGGTTATTTTTGTTACAAACGTGGATTTAAATAATTGAATTTCATTTTTCAATATTTCACTACAATTATTTTAGTTCATCGATGCTAATTCTACCATATTTTCCAAAGAGTAGTTTTAAATTAAATACAATCAAATTGCAATAAGGGTTCGATTATTTTCCGAAAAATGGGTTTAAAACAAAATTACAGCTCATTTAATTTATTTTATTATGCTAATAAATGTTAGGTTAGGTTAGGTTAACACGGTGGTTCGGGATGGAACCCACTTAGGCCAGAGGCCCGTTGTGATGCCGTATGGGGTGGTTGCCACCCCCACCACTATCGTGAGAACCAGTAGCTGCTGTCAATGAACAGCATGATGCTTTTGATACCAACCGACTGAAGATCGGATAAGTTGTCAAAATAGGGCTGTCCCAGAGCAGAAAATATTTGCCTGGATAGGGCAGGGCAGTGACAGAGTAGGTGGACCATCGTCTCTTCCTCCTCTTCGTCTTGACAACTTCTGCAAAAGTCATTCCTTTGTGGAATTCCCATGCGTGCAGCATGGCATCCTCCAAGCCAGTGTCCAGTGATGGCCGCAATCGCGTTTCCGATGGATTTCCTGGAGAGAGATAGAATATCTTTGGTGCGTCGCAGGTTAAGCTCTGGCCATATCTGTCTTGACGAGTTGCAAGAAGGTTCTTCCCGCCACCTCAGGTTGGTTTGGCGGAGTATTTCTTTCCGGAGGAGCAATCTTCGTTCAGCGATAGGTGCCCCTGGTCTTGTATTAGCGGATATAGTCGTGAGCGTCGTACCAGCTCTTGCTAACTCGTCCGCCTTACAGTTGCCTGCTATGTCCGTGTGGCCGGGTACCCAGACAACATTGACTCTTACTTTAGTCGCCAGCTCATCTAAGGCTTTACGGCATTGTATAGCCGCCTTGGAGGTCAGGTAGACTAAGTTTAGAGACTTAACAGCTTGGCTGTCACTTAGAATAGATATTTCATTGGACTCGAATCCGGTTTGAAGTACCCATTTTGCTGTTTCATTAATAGCTATCATTTCTGCCTGGAATACACTGCAGTAGTCCGGCAAACGGAATGATAGGTTGAGGGGTGGAGACTCTGAGAAGACTCCACTTCCTACTCTCCCCTCTAGTTTTGAGCCATCTGTATAGAAGAGCGTCCCATTTGGCTTAACTAGGTTCGCCGTCCACTTCTCTTTGGACGGGATGTCCACCGAGAACTTGCGGTCGAACATCGGGGTGGGTTTCGTGTAGTCTGTGTTGTTTAAGATAAGACTGAATTCCTTCAGAATCTTGGAGTGGCCGTAGTTTACCTTAGGCCATGGTGAGACTGCATTGAGTCTGAGAGCAGCGTTGGCCGCGCATTCCTTTCCCTGTACCTTTCCCACCCTTTTCCGGTTGACCTCCTTACATAGGGCTGGCCACCATACCAATGATCCATACATGAGTGTGGGTCTTACGACCGCCGTGTATAACCAATGGACAATACTGGGTCTCAACCCCCATTGTTTGCCAATGGTTCTTCTGCAGATGTATAGCGCAACTGTCGCCTTTTTCACCCTTTCCCCTATATTTTCTCTCCATAACAGCTTTCGGTCAAGGATAAGTCCTAGATATCTAGCTCGTTCGGAGAGTTTTATTTCTTGGCCTCCTATATTGTATTTTGTATCTCCTCGTGAAGAGAACTAGCTCCGTTTTGCACGGGTTTATCCCTAGGCCGCATTTATTGCACCAGTGCACGAATTCGTTTAGAGCCCCCTTATGACATCCGACAAAGTCTCTGGAAATCTTCCTGAAACCATAATCGCAATATCATCAGCGTAGGCCACAATTTTGATTCCTAGCCTTTCCATTCTCTGGAGAAAGCCGTTGAGGGTAAGGGTCCACAGTAGGGGTGAAAGCACTCCCCCCTGCGGAGTCCCCCTGTTGACCACTCTTCGTATCTGACAGCCAGAGATTTCTGCGTGAATCTCTCTGCTGCAGAGCATGTAGTTGACAAACTCGACGATTGGCTTGTCGATTTTCAGATTTTCCATTTCCCCTATAACAGCACTGGGGATTATGTAGTTGAACGCCCCCTCAATGTCTGAGAAGGCTATCAGTGAGTAGTCGTTGCAGTTTAAAGACTTTTCAACTTCTAGCACTAGCGTGTGGAGGTTGCAGTAGGCATGCTGGGATTGGGAAAGCTTTCCCTCCTCTAATAGTGTGTCTCTTATATACGAATCTACTAACCTTTCTAGCGTTTTTAGTAGAAATGATGATAAGCTTATAGGCCTATAATCTTTGGGGGTGCTGTGCGATTGTTTGCCCCCTTTAGGGATAAAAACAACTCTCACCTCCTTCCACTTCTTAGATGCTAATAAAACAAAAACTGAAAAATATAATTAAAACACCACCTATGTTCATGAAATATTACACATAATATTCTCAAAAATTGGGTAATATATGTATTATACTTTATTAAAATAAAACAAATGCTTTCTTATAGTAAGTTATTTTTATATGGGTCCATACCGGACGCTTTACTGGCGAGTACATCTCTTACTATCTTAATTGATAACGTACATCACAAACAATATTTACAAGGACGGCATCTTAAATGTTTAAGAGAAACGTCTATACCATTCCAATAAATGTATGCGTTTGTTATTAGAAATTACTCTTTGTTTTCAATGATGAGGAAAGGAATGTTTATTTTTTATTATATTTATCAGCTTCAAGAACTTAATAGACATAAATGGGGATTAAATACAGACTAAGTATTTGAAAAAACATAATGAAATAATATTGCAAGATAAAAAAAGTTTTATTATTTTATTATGTTACTTTATAAGAATCCTATTATACTCAATTATTAAAATTACATATACCTAGATAATTTCGAATGTTGTACCTGCGTTTAATTCCTTCCTCTGAACGGAAGATTATTTAAATGTAATCAGTTATGCTAACTAATAATATACATTGTGGAAACTAAAATAGTTGTTATTATTGACAATGACAAATCTATCGCAAAACTTAACGACTAATAAAATAAATTATAGTAGAATAAAATATCACAATAATAAACATTATGTTAAAAAAACGTGTAGAAATTGAAAACAAGTTAATTTAAGTAAGCATAACAAGTTCTCTTATATATTTTGCATGATGTTAAAATAGACAGTTGAGTTTAACTTATCTAAGCTCAAAGATACTATACTATAAGTTTACTTAAATGCAAATAGAAATACAATCAGGCCATATAACAAGAAGCAATTAATTTATATAAATATTGCTGATACAGTGATACTCAACCTTCTTTTAATATATCAGCATATCCAATGAGTAATTGTTAAAATTAGTTATTCAAAAATGAAAATTTAAACGTTTAGTTAAATTGATTGTACTAACCCTTACTTTTTGGAAGTCCATCTTATTAAGAATAATAAAAAACTCTTCGTTTTAACAAAACTTCCACTATTTATTTAAAAAATTGCTTTTTTAAACTCAATGACAGCCGTTTCGCTATACAACTAGCATCGTCAGATTGATTTTAAAAAAGCAATTTTTTAAATAAATAGTGGAAGTTTTGTTAAAACGAAGAGTTTTTTATTATTCTTAAACGTTTAGGTGATTATAGTCCTTATCTTCAAAAAATAATGAAACTATAGTTGGATACAAATGGTAATCTCTCATGATAAAAAAAGGGATATTGCGCATGTATGGGCGTGTCTTATTGATGTCACCTTGTGAGTGTTTCGGTAAAAAAGTGAAAACAAAAAAACAATAAAGAACTTACATTTATGTATGTATATATGTCGGGGTCAATTAGTGAAATCCGTCATTCCCTGAAATGCCTAGTCATTTCACGTATTGCCGGCAAACAGCGTAAATCTACATTTGGTACACCGTTTGCCTAATAGTTTCAGACATTCCCTGTAATGACTGAATTATTTCAGTCAAACGCTGTAATTAACTAAATAATTTGAGTTACCCTGTTTGCCGATTTTAGTCAATCATTGTAATTAGGACAGTGTTGCCAGTAGGTACTGCATGAAACGGTATTGAGTATTAAATTTAAAACATCAAAACATTTATTATTAGTATGTAATTATATCAGGACAAATACAAAAAATAAAATATGATTCTGAGATGAAATTCTAAAGTATACATACCTAATATAAAAAAACCATATAGAACGAACAAATAGGAACGTAAAAAAATAATAGCTATATACAAAAATATAAGAGGAAATAAGTGATAATAAATATGGTTTATTATTTATCAGCGCAAGGTGCACTTTTAAGACACCTTGAATTACAAAGAACTTTTTTCTTGATTGCTTCTCTCTATGCTTTCTTGTGATTGTGGATAGATGCCGTGAATTCTCGACCATTGTCGCTTTGGAGTATACTGGGTGCACCATAGATAAAAGAGACGGGGGTGCACCAATTTCCAAAAATATTTTGAGCAATTCATTCGCTACCTTATTCGCAGTTTTTGTTTTAAGAGGACGTAAAAATAAAAATTTTGTTGGGTAATCTTGATAATTAAGTACCCAACGATACTCATTGTCTGGGCAGGATTGAAAATACATAAGGTCCACTTGTCCTCTAGTGTTAAAGTTTGTTGATATAATAGGTTTTATGGTCAGATTTGCATAAGACCTGTTCTTTTTCTTTTGACAAACTTCACATGCTTCTAGCAATTTTTCTATTGCATATCTTCCAATGTCATATTTTGTTTTTAAGTTATGCATTATTTTATCCCGACCGCCATGACCAACATTAATATGTGCTTCAAAAAGAATATTAAATATTTTTTCATAAGGAACCACGGAAAAATACTTTCCTTCTTCATGTTTGGCCTTTTTGAAAACAATTTTTTCTTCTCCCACTTCCAGCACGTCATATAAAGATAAAAGGTGATACTGTCTTCTCGTTTTTTTCCAGAAGTTTTTTTAGCCCGCAGAACTTCTGTGGCAACCTAAATTAAAAAAGTAAAATATAATACCAGTTTTATAATTAAAATCTAGATGTATGCTGAAAAATCAATAACAAGGCACACAAAAAGATCACTCTTTCCCCAAGCAAATGAATTATAAAACAGAGTTAAACGTGACAACAGTGTACGAATTTCAACTGATTTTGTAGGTTGCTTGCACTTGCAGTAGTTTGAGGTTATGTTTGAAATAATTAACTTACCTCCGCCAATCGCGCAATATCCCAAGGTTTTTTCTTGCTTGGACTGGAGTAATAGTCATTTAACTTCTTATAAAACAATTCTGAATGCTTCGACATTTCAGTTTTCACAAAAAATAAGTACACAACAGATGTAAATTACAATTACAGTGTTCGACTAAACCCGGCAAACAGGGTAACTGAAATCATTTGTCTATTCCAAGTTTCGGATTGTGCTTGACATTCGTCTATAAAAGCCAAAAGTGACTTGTACTTAGCCCGACTTGAGCGCGGACTATAAATATGGGCATGATTGTTGCATCTCAAAGTCTTTAATGGATCCGAAAAAATAATACACGTTTCTACCGTGGCTCAGATAACAATTTTTTCCCTTACTAGTATTATATTTTTTAAATATTAATTTCTAAAACTAATTAAAATTTTTGACGGGTCACCAGTCACTCCCTTTTTACATGACATGACAATGACAAGGCAACAATAGCATATCCAATAATTTTTTGTTTTAATTTGATAAGTATTGTGTAAAAATCGCTTTGAAGATGCATCGATAAGTCAATTGATTTTTGATTAGGTACCTAAGTATGACTATTAAATAAGTCAGGAAAAATATTGTTTCATTTTGTCTTTAAATCAGTTAACCTCATATTCTGTCAAAGGGATTGAGATTTTAGTTCTAATCAAGTAGTCCCTATACTTTTCTGCCTTCTTTAAAAATGAACAACTTTACTACATCAATAAAAGTCAATAAAGTTAGGTTCAGAGACTAGTAGTGGATAAAAGATATTTAGATACTAATAAAGCATCTGTAGTTTACTAAAAATTAATTTATTTACAGGGCTTTTTCTTAATTTGTAAAATATTTGGCACTTTTAGAGTTAGAAATAAATTGTTTTTTAAAGTTCTAAATATATTTTTTAGAATACAAATGATTGAAAATTATCCTTATATATCTATTTTATATTTTTCTTATCTCTTGACATCTTACGTTTACGTATATTGTGAACAAACATCCAATAAGTGTTCTATATATCAGTTTTTCAATAAACATTATTATTGCAAAACTGTTTTATGTGTACTTCAGCTCATGTCAATAAAAATACTTCATATTTTATGTTTTTTTGTTACATAACACATTTTCTAACTGGAACTTAATGCTATAATTGTAAATTGACTACCAAATAGTAGAAAATAAAAGTATGATTTTCAAGTTCCGTGTTTTTTACACACATAACAGGCTTGGAGCTTGGTTTTAAATTTTCTAGAAAAGAACTATATATAATGGATGGCAGTTACTTTTTTTTGAAGCGATCTGAGATTTATTTACGCTTTGTATATGAATCGTTAATTATTGTTAGTAACTGGGTGAATGCCGTTGAACAAATTTAAGGTTATAAGTTTTTACCTTATTCAGGTTGTTATTTAGGTTTGGAACCACGTTTCTCTCATTATAGGAGAAAGTGGAGAAAGAAATATCTTATTTTTGAAATTAATGATATTCTCAAGTTCAATTTAATTCAGATTGTTTTAGATCGATTCAAATATTAATATTAATTCTATACAGGCAGGTGTTAAATCATATATAAAACCCTTTTTTGTTCTACGATCACAATCATTAAATAAACATTATTAACAATTTTATTACACAATGAATTACACAATTATGAAAAAAAATTATAGATAACAACGTAAGATTACTAGTTCTTGAAGTAGTTAACACTTCTTGTCGGTACAAATAGTCCCAAATACTAAAAATTTAAGGAATTGCATGGTACACTGTCTTTATAATTGGATAATTAAATACGTCCCAAGCCTACAGTTTATTAAAAATTTATTCTTTTTTGTAATTACTTCGTCAAAGTTAAGCTTTTTAGAAATATGATAAATTTGAACCCACCTATTAATCAAAAGTGAAATTAGTGTATAAAATTTATTTAAACTTTATACTAATAATAAACCAATTGAGAAGTCAATGTCAAATTAATATTATTTTGCAGTAAATTGACTATTACAAATCAGTGGACCAAGTGTATGACATAGAAACAATTTGTGGTTTTTACGGTATTTCATTTTCATAGGTTTAAATAGCCTTGGCAGTTGAACAATCCATGTACAGATTTCAAATAAGACTCCCTTTAACTATCACCGAAAAAATATGGAGAAATTGTTGACAATTGATGTAGCAACAGTGGCAAGGGAATATAAAAAAATTAAATTAAAATTAAATATTTTGAAATATTATAGGAAGGTATAGAAATATATTTGGAATGAAGGTATACAAAATTAACCAAAATTACCTCTATTAGAAAACCTGCTACTTAAAAAATGTAGTAAAAAATAAGTTTAAATAATAGAACATATTAAAATCTATCAAATTTTCGTGGCGTATTCCCAAAAAGCTTTTTTTAATAAAATACAGATTCTTTCTTGTTTAATGGTCGCTTAATGGCTAACCGAAAGCTCAATATTTTTTTTTAATTCTTATTTTTCTACTTTTAATAATAATAACATTGTAACACACTTGGGTAATTTTAATACTTTATTCCCAGAAACACAAGGATAAAGTGGTAAAGTATAACTTTACTGTTACCACTAACTATACTGTCAGATAACTAACTACTGAGAAACTAAGAAAAATATATGTTGTTATGCTAATTATTTAATTTCTCAAATTTAATTAAAATGAGAATCGTAGAAAATTTCAAACGTTCACGCTTAACGCCTATAAAAACTGAATATGATTGAAGTGACCTAATTTAGATCGTAAGTATAGAAAACAAGGAACTCGCTAACATAAACAGGCCAAAAAACAATATATGATCCAGTTAACACATCGAATTTTATGGCATTACAAATCTTATGATAAGATTAGTTAAATTGCTGATGCACTATTTAACGGATTTAGACTATCGTGGTTTGTTTTTTAAAGAAAGTATAAAATCATAAATATACACTCGTCACAAAAAGTATTGCATAAGTAAATAACAAGAAATAATGTGGAAAAATGTTTAATAGTAGTTAACTTATATAAAATTAGAAACCATAGAATTTAGGGGGCAATAATGAAAATAACCAAAATAAAAAAATACAAACTATTTTTAGTTCTAGTTTTAATTGGAACAAATATCACTACAATTTTCCTAAAGAACCCCCTTATATGCTGATAAGCTGTGAGTGATCCCATACAAAAAGCACCAAACACTGTTAATTGTCCCACGTTATGTTAAACTCCACCAGTTTATTACACTAAGGGCCGGTTTATCAATTGTAATTTATGTCAGATAAGAAAAGTGGGTTTATTAGCATCAGGCTAAATTTTATCCGCAGTTAAACTGTCTAATAGCTATCTGTTAGTTTCAACTGGTGGATAAGTCAGATAAAATTTGTGTTACAAGACCTATTTTGTGTACTTAGAGTATAGTTTTAGTAGTTTTAGTATTTGTGCAAGAGGTGTATTACAACAGCAAAGATAAATATGTAGATAAGGATATGAATAAGATGAAAAGAGAGAGCAACTTCACCCCTAAGAAAGAAATGTACTGATAAAACCCTTCAATCAACATAAAAAAATATTGAAAATAAAAGTTACTTGGAAGCAATTCGTAAGAAGTTTTATCAGTTGCACTAGTGATCCTGTAAGAAATATATTCAATAACCTATTAGTTCGAAATTCTGGTTAATCTTCAATCTTTTCTAATATTAACAAGACAATTTATTTCTATATCCTAAATCTTGTATTGAAATCATGGTCATTTTATTTGTCAAAATTGTCCATTCTTGCCAAGAGCAAGAGCACTTAAATGGTTAAATCTAAATCACATCTTGAAAATGGTTGAATATCTCTGTTTGTGCTTGGAAATTTTATTGGTCTCTGAACACCATGTAAAAATACAAGCAATCAAATCCCTTACATAAACTCATCACTATTGCCAATATTCCTTACCTAGCAGTTAATTAACTGGAGGATAAAAATTAGAAGAAAAACCAAAGTTGACCTTTATCTGCAAGCTATTATCTGACTATTATCTGACAACTAGCGGATAAAATCTACTATTGATAAACCGGCCCTAAGAGGTTAAGTTAATAATGGCAAGCAGGTATAGTTCTCAATAATAAATAAATACTGTAAAATACAAATGGAAAAGATGCTGAAAAATTTATAAATTATGTCTATGCTGGGTGAAAAATATCTATTACTGGCTATTGTTACACTTATTTTTAGGTTAGGTTAGGTTCAATGTGAGTGGGGCGATCAATCACCCCTCCACTGCGACCACCGTTGGGTCTATTATGGCTCACCCCTAAGGTTATAAATCGCCATACAAGCCAATCCTCCTTGCAAAGTCAATGGTTATCTGCGGCGAGACCTGTTTAAAGTCGTTAGGCTCCAATTTTGGGAAACCAAGAATGCGGTGCCTAGTAATTTCCAGGGCGGAGCAAGAACATAATATGTGTTCTGCAGTCTCGCGTCTTCCACACTGCAGAAGCGGCAGTCTGAAGATTCCTATCCCACTCCAGAATCTGCTTAGTTACATTTTTCAAGGGTTTGGAAGTGAAAGCCTTCGAATGATTAGTCCTGGGATATCATTCCAGTACATGAGGATTTTCCTCTCTATCAAGCCGGAGATAATATGTTTGGCAGTGCTTTTGGTAATGCCAAAGAATGGTTCAGGTCCTATAAATCTAGACTCTGTTCCTTTTTTGACAAGAGTGTCGCCTTTTTTGTTACCTACTACTCCGCTATGTCCTGGTGCCCAGAGCGAACTTACCCTGTTGTTGGAATCAAGACGTTCTAAGGATTTAATACAGTTCCATACCAGCTTTGCATTAAGGCGGTTGGAGCTCAGTGCCTTAAGAGCTGCCTGGCTATCTGATACAATATGTATGTTTCTGTTTACAAGAGAGTGATTTATCAGCTCTTTTGCAGACAATTCAATGGCGAAAACCTCTTCCTGAAAGATAGTAACATATGTGCTGAGGTTTACTTCGATTTCAAAACTCGGTTTGCTACCATACACTCCTGCTCCAACTTCTTCTGGAGTTTTGGAGCTATCAGTTTATAGTACGTAGTCAGTCTCAGAGAAAGAGATGATCTCCTTTTCGTCTCTTTTCGGAAAGAGGACTTTAAAGGACTGTTCTACGTGCGTCCGGCCTCCTTCTTCAATAGTAAATAGAGTGGGGTTAGATCCAGGATGATCTCCATTGCTGCTGTCGGGGTAGTGGACATTGCCCCCGTAATGGCCACGCATGCTAGTCGCTGAAGTCCAGACAAACTTGCTCTGGTGAATTTCTGGAATCCCTTGGACCACTAGGCCACCGGGCCATACGTGATCATTGGTTTTATCACTGTTTGATAAATCCAGTTTATCTGTTTGGGATTCATTCCCCAAGATTTGCCACAGATTCTCCTGAGATTCCACAGGGAAATCCTGGCTTTATTTATTGTTCTTTCCACATGGACGTTCCAGGTAAGTTTACTATCCAAGATGATAATAATAATAATGTTTATTTACCAAATAATACATACATATAAATATAAAACAATGTAAATAAACAAATATATCACTGAATATGTCTATTGTACACAGGGACAATGACAGATTGTGCGCCATAATAAATACGACAAATAGAAAATAATTAAAATAACAATGGTAATAATAATAATAATAAAAATAATAACATATGAAACATAATATAACGGGAGTTAAAAATATCAAATATAAGAGAATAGAAGTACAAATAATATTAAAAGTATTAAAAGTTATATAAATTCATCCTTTCATAACTATATGATATGTATTTATATTAATTAAAACATATTTACAATATACTTTGACAATCACCCAACAACAATAATAATTCTACACACAAAACCTGAAATAAAATTTAAAATATTTAGATAAGTTTATTAGGTATACAATTTTCAATGTTTTTTTTTTAAATACTATTTTATTCAATAATATTACGAAAAACACTTCTCGGTGTGTTTATTATGAATTCTGTTGTACACTTTTTAAATTTTTTTAATGTCTTTATTTCTCTTAGCTCGGTTGGAATGCTATTGAAAATTTTTGGCCCCAAAAACATGATCCCCAGATATTTTACCTCCGTTGCAAAAGGAATCGTTTCGCCATATAAAATTGGTTGGCGAAGCTTAGTTAGCTTTCTCCTTTTTGTATTTTTAACAGCTGAGTGTAATTTTTGTCCTCTAATACTAATACATGTTTTTTATTAATAAAAGAAACAAAGTGTTATAGTGTTCGGAAATTCCTGAATATTAAAATAAGTGCAATTCAATGTATTGGCAGAAATTCTTCCGAGAATCAATGAGGTTTTTACAACTACTATAAAAATACGATTCCGAATTGGTATTCACCAGATAATCAGTCCACTGTTTTAAGAAACAACAAACATTAGAATCTCCTAACATCTCTATTAGATTTTAGCTATTTTAACTTATTTATTGTTTCTTTAAAATTTATTATATTTTAATAAATCCCACGTACAAATTACATTATTATAAGAAATCTTTTTTAATAAATTTATTCTTGTCCATGAAGTACTATACAACTTTTTTTGCAAAAGGAATAGATGTATCAGCTATCAATCACGAAGATAATTTATTTATTTATCAGAAAGTATTCAATTGAAATAACGAAATGTACATTTAATTTCGGCCTAAGTAATTGATTCGTTGGTTATATGCAAACAACTATCAGACGGAAATACTTTGATTTTATAAGCAAACCTGTTATAATTGTTGCATGTTTTAAGAAGTAATTAAGTCTGTGAAAACCCAAATCGGTTAGACGTAAGAAAGGAAAAGAAATACGATATTAATATATCACTAAAACGGGTCCAGATACGTATTGCTTTGGATTAAAATTAAACTGGTTTTATTATGATCAGCATTTTGCAATGTAGGTTAATAACTTTTGCATTATCTTCTCAAATGTGAACGATGATTATTTTAAACAAGTCTATTTGTAAGTCAAGGTTGTTTAAGTGTAAAAATCATTCAGTAATTACACATTCATTGAAATATAATTTTCATGAGAATTGATTTTGATTCACAGGATGGTGTTATTGTTTGCAGCTAGGTTACATAACAACAACGTTTATGCGATTTTAAATTAGTTATTTGTTATTTGATAACTATATTATAATTGTTTTATTAATGTTTTCGTTTTTAAAAATGCCCTGTACAAGTACTTAAATCTGCACGTCCAGCAATTGTGTCTATTGCATGTTATCATACAAATATATGTATATAAATATATTATACTTTCCTTTTTTTACTACTAGCTGTGGAACCTAAATTTATTGACTTTTGTTGGGGTAGTTAAGTTGTTCATTATCAACCAAGGTAGAAAAATACAGGGACTACCTGATTAGAACTAAATCTCAATCCATATGACATTTCATTTCATTTGAATATAGCCTTTTCTTCCTAATTTTTCTTCTATATTTCTTCTTATTTTTCCCCAGTTCGGCATTGCACCTGTTTGTTTTGTCTTTCTTTTTGGGTTTTTGTTCCTCATTTTCTCTGTTTGTTTTTTTCTCTGGAACTCATTTCAGCTGTGTCCCAGTTTATCTTATTTCTTTTTGTATTTTTCCAGACTTTTTCCTGGATTTTCTAGGTTTTCCCCTACTTTATTTTTCTAGATTCCTGTAAGTTGTTGTTCTTTTCCTATTTTCCTTGTAAGTGGGTTTCTGTTCACTGTTTTCTTGTAGAAGTGCTCTGTTTTGTTTTTTATTATTTCTGCTATCGGCGTGTATTCGTACTTTTCTCTTATTTCTGCATTCGTAGTGTATCTTCCTGCTCCTATTATTCTGTATATTTTTGTTTCTTTTCGTCCCAGTGATTTTATGTTTTCGTCTGATGTTGAGTTCCATATAGGTGCTCCATACAACATTACCGATCTTATGTATGCATTGGATATTTGTTGCTTTAGCCTATTCTTTAGAGGGTATGTATGGCCCTATGAATTTCCTAGCTATTTCTACTTTTCTTCTAGTGTTTTTTATGTGTACTTTGAAATTTAGTTTCCTGTCCAGCGTTATTCCTAAGTATTTGACTGCATCTGTTTGTTCTATTTCTTGTCCATTGAATGTTATCTTGTGTTTTTCTAGCTTCATTTGGTTTTATTTTCCATTTTCTCATGTACGTTGTTAATTTTTCCAGGTGTCTGTTTATCTTATTTGTCACGTTTTCTGCTTTTTTATCTGTTGTGTATATTCCAGTGTCGTCTGCATACAGTGCCATTTCTGTTCCCTCGTCTTTTGGTAGGTCACTGATGAATATGTTGAATAGTGTAGGAGCCAGTACACGTCCTTGGGGTATTCCTTCTGGTATTTCTTTTTTACTTGAGATTTTATCCTCTTTTTTCACCTGGAAAGTTCTGTTTTCTGGGAAGCTTTTTGTTATTTTTGTTAGGATGGTGGTACTTGTTTTTTTTTTATTTTATGTATTAATCCTTTCCTCCATACTTTCTATGTCCAGTATTGCCATGTCAGTTTGCTTGTTTTGGTTGAATCCTATTTTTGCAGCTGAAACCACTCTAGCTAACTGGATCCAAATAGTTCTTGTTGTATTTTATTGTTCCTTTCTATAAATTTTGTTACACTTTTGTTATTATTTTCTCTAGTATCTTTCCTAACGTGCATGTTAGTGAAATCGGCCTATAACTTTCTGATTTTTAGGATCTTTCCCTGGTTTTTGTATTGGTATTATCGTGGCATTTTTCCATTGTTTTCTTAAACATTCGTTGTATATGTAGTATAGTTGAATAACAACTTACTGGTGACCGGTAAAAAATTTTATTTGTTTTATAAACTAATATTTAAAAAAATATAATGCCAGTAGTGAAAAAAATAATGCTATATGAGCCATTGTAGAAAAGTGTATTACTGTCTCGGTTCCATTAAAGACCGAGAAGCGAAGCTCGACAATAATAATACATAATTCTTCAATTTATATTTTAATTCTGATAGAAAGCCCATTAGCGGCGAATTCACAATAACCAAATATTATTAGTTTATTTATTTCAAAGTTTTTGCAATGTATGCATGTATGCATGTTGTCATAGAAAAAGTGTGGTATGCATCTAGCAATAAAATGGCCATTTTGCACTCGTATGAATTGGCATCATTTTGTGCTCATTACATAATAAACTAGTACGGTAAGAATATAACTTTTACTTATTGGAGGTGTTGTCAAAATAATGAATAAATTAGTAAATCCAAATTATAGGCAAACACCAAATGAAACTACTTGACACTAAAGTGAAATTTTACATGTAGGTTAAAGTAATCTTTTGCTAAGAAGTAACTTGGTAATAATCCTCCGTATGATTCATAGCTTTTCCTTAAACTCTTTTTGTACAAAATTCTTATCCAAACGCAAAAATCCAAAATAACCGATAAACAAAACCTGTATCTTAATTAGTTGGAACAAACCGATTAGGTTTCTAAGATTATCAAAATTAAAATTGTCTAGGTCTAAAACAATACTTATTTCAAAAGTGTTAAAATTATGCATTGCTCCACAAACTCCATAATATTCGATTTAATTTTCATTGTTTTAGAATCCCATTCCATCACATCCAAGTCAACAAACGATAAAAAACTCAAAATAAAAAAGGAGTTACCTTTTATTATATTAATTCATTATTACACTATGTATACTTTAGATTTTTGTATCCGGACCCAGACATAAACGTTGATGTGTGGAACGATATTTTAATTTCCAGGCTTCTTACGTTAATTTAAGTATACAATGGCAACGAATAAGGATGTAAGTCGAGACATATTTATTAATAAATTTATCAAATCCTTACACTGAACTACAAAAGGTAACTATGTCACTAGGGACAGTTAGAATGTACTGCATGAGTACATCAATAAAAGCAACTACGAAAAACATAATACTGACCTAACAGTAACAGACTACACCAGTGTCAGTTAAGCCGGACTCCCATTCTCGTGTATTTGACAAAATATTTGTCAATAGCCCATATTTGCCAAGTAGTGGAAGTGGTATACTCTGCCAATATTTATACAATTATTGGCCACTGGCGAAGTCCTGGTAGTTGTCGAATTGATTACAATTATTTACGTATTTGAAAAGTGCATACTGGTTGATGCACTCTCACTACTGTACTGCTTGTCCCGCAAATCCTCCTGGGATTGCCGCCCTTGCCCATATGGATCATTATTAGCGCAATGGCTGCTTTTATAAGGCATATAGACAATGGGCACTGGAATGGGCGTGGCGAAGGCCACACAACAATAGCACAAAGGACAGAAACAGAACTTTCTCTCCTGGCTCAGTTCAGCTGTCCCAAAATTAGATAAAGTAGAATTTCCTCCAGAAAGCATAATGTGTTACACAGATGGCTCTCGCATGGAAGAAACGTCAGGAGCAGGTGATAGAAGATGTGGGAGTTCGAAAGAGCTATGCTCTTGGTAAATACTTCCCTGTCTTCCAATCGGAAATATTTGCCATCATCAAAGCAGCAGAACTAATAGAAGAGCAGGACAACTCAGGAAGCCCCGTCATCATTTGTTCTGATAGTCAGGCCTTTCTAAAGGCGATTTGTAGCTGGAGGACTAGCACGGCACTAGACATATACCCTAGACTAACCTCAAGAAGAGATGTAATCCTACTATGGGTACCGGTACATAGCGGTATAGTGGGCAACGCGCTGGCAGATGAGCTCGCCAGAGAGTGAGCCAACAAATCTTGCTACGGACTCGAGTCAATAATAGGGCTAAATAGAACACAAACCTCAACTCTACTGAAGGAATGGTTTGAGAAAGCTAGGACAAAGTGGTTATTGGATAAATCCATATTACAGCTGCGCCAGACTGTCCAAACTGTGGGGAGGAGACTTCTTACCGGGGCAGTAAGAAACATTATATTGTATATGCATCAGCTAGAAGGTTTTACTGTGACAGTTATAAAAGATTTACTAATATTTGAATTATTAAAAATTTGATTGACTGTGGCAGTAAATCTTTGTTTTCTACTGTGGTAAAATATATTTATTTTTACTTACTAATGCAATGAAACTACCACCGATACGGTTTTACTACTACAGGGCCGGTATTCTCAGGTCCTCGCTTGGAGCGATATCGATGTCGTTGAATGCGAGGGGAGTGAAATTCACTGCCAAATCGATTCTCATGCCCTCTCCTCGCATGGATCGCTCCTGTCAAACAGGAGTGCTTTATTTCACTCGCTTTCATGTGTACCAGTTGCTCGTGTCATAAATTTGCGAGCGGAGGGATACATGAGAATCTAGAAAAGCCATATCGCTGCCAATCAAATCACTCCCTTTTGTGATCGCTCGCTGTGAGAGGAGTGAGTTGAGAATACCGGCCCAGTAAGAATACCTTCTTACTACTGTGGTAAAAATGTTTTATTGGAGTGGTAATACAATATTACTGAAGGTGTATAACAATATGTTCTTTGTGGTAATCCTGTATATCCTGCATATACGGATATACCAATACAAAAAAGGAATGCTAAATAAAAAAATATGTAATTATTGAAAAACTGTTTACTAACTAACAACATAGCTAAAATTAAAAAAAAAATAAAAAAAAATTAAGGAACATCTTATAACTCGTAGTTATTAACTAATTATTGCTTCACTCATAGGTTTTAGCTCAGACAGGTCCTACAAAAATATTGGAAGATTAACGTATTTACTTTCTTAAATTCTACGTTATTCATGGAAAATGCACATCATTAATGCCCTCATCTAAAAATAAATATTAAACATTCTTTTAATATAAATTAAAATTAATATGATAATTTGATGAGTGGAGTTTTCAAACCCCAAAATAAAACTAAAAATACGTATAAACTAGATGAATTTGTTTCTTAAGTGTAAGATACTTACATAATTGTGAAATATCCAAAATATTTTTTACAATATTTTTACATATAACAGTATGTTGGTACTAACCCAGGATATTCACTAAATCTACTGAACCCAATTATTTAAATGGTTGATGTATTGAAACTTCATTCTCTCCTTAACAAAACCACCAAAACTGCCAATAAACAATAATATTTGTAATGCACGTGAACAATGCGAAAAAATATGGACGCGATGTGCCCCGTCTTAACTGAATTACACCACCAAAGACAATAATTTTTTCCCGGTTGATTAGCCGATGAGCGGGACGTGACTAATTTCGGCATTAATCGTAAGGGTTGGTATGATATTTTACAAAACTATTTTACCACCATAGTTCAAAAAATGATACTATTTCGCAGATTCAATTCGCGTGTTTTACGAAGGTGGTTAGAAAACTATTACTGGGAATGGTGTAACTGCGGTAGCAATAAGAATTACTGATTAAGTAAGAAAGATTTTCTGTTATAGTAATATAAATATTATAAATTTGATTTATAGCTGTTGCACTAAAACATATTACAGTAGTAACGCATTCTTATTCAATCATTTTCCTCGGTGTGCCACTTCCTGGGCACCTGTGAGGTATACGTACAAATCAGAAAAGACATCTTTGGTGCCCAAAGTTTCGAGGTAGAAGACTTGCACAGCCTCTCTCCTTGCACCGAACGAGTGATGGCCTACTTGCGAGGCATCAGCCACCCTGTCCATTACATTCATTCAACCTATTTTATGTGTTACATACTTAATACTTTGTCTGCTGTACCTACATATAGGTACAGTAAGATAATTCCACACATTGGTTGATTGGTGTCAGCTTTTTTGAAAAACCAGTGTGTGAACTCTTTAACAGAATAGAAAAGAAATTTCTTTCTATTTAAGGAAATTTCTTGTAACGTTACTCTGTATCTCTATTCGGAGATTTTCGAGTAGTTTCGTATGTATATTCGGAGGATAGAAATAGAAACAGCTAAAAGGTTGTGGTTTCTATGGCACAAAACATTAAAACAATTATTGTAACCGTAAGGTTTATGTCCTAGGTACATCATAAAGGTTTGTTAGGTTATTGTTTTTTATTAGAAGTTTTATTTTTAATTAAAAATGAGAAGAATTTTTTTTATATATAAACAATACTTAATTGATGCTATACATTAACACGGTATCTGTGTTCCGTCATTAACTCTCAGCAATTGGCATTGTTTTTTAGTTTATCATGTTGTTGTCAATAAAATTATATGTTTTTTTTTATTAATGTTTATTTTGGTTTTACCACAACTACCTAGCTAATATTGTCTGAACTCTGAGGAAGTTCTAAGATATTTGTCGTGTGTCGTGGATTTCTGCATTTCTCTTCAATCTTCTTCTTCTTCTGCCTCTTCTATAAAATTCGCAATTACCAAATTCATTTCACTCAATTAATAGAAAAGCACAACTAACAACAAACAACGCAAGAACAAAATAAGTAATAACAGCTTAAAATGACAATATTGACATTTATGATGGCAAAATTACTGGTAGATAGGTTAAAAATCGAAATGTTTTTAGGTTTATTAGTACACATTTCTCTATATCCGAACTTGCCCGAAGGTTTTAGGAAAAAGTCATAGAAAGTAGCGTTTGTTGATAGAAAGAAATGTTCTTTCTTTGCTATTTCTTTTCTATTTCTATCTCTATCGAGTTACAGAGTACGCGTGCAGGTAACAATAATGTTGGATGTAAGTACCTTTCCAAAAGTGAACCCATTGAATCTTCACTCTAGCTATGAAGCGAATTATAAACTGTTACTTGCTAGATTAATATGAATTATAACAAGTTGTAGAAGACTGGCATATTTCCAGGAGCACTATATGATAACATGATCAAGAAGTGTATCCCAATGGAAATTAAAACCTATAAATGTATTTAATTACGGTTGGTGTGAACAAAGAAATACTTAAACTGCAAAAAAAATATTCCACAACATAAAAATGATCTGATTCATTTAGTTATCGGAATGCGATCCCACCTGGTTAATGTAATGTTGTATAATTACGTATTGTTCAAATGAATTTGTCATGTATGCATGTAATTTTTTAAAACAAGATTGTCGGTAGGCTTGCATTTATAATTTTAATTTCGTTCGAAACTTTTACTTCGGATGATGTTTTATCTTTGATACGAACTATAAGTCACAAAAAACTAGTTTTTGCTGAGCAAGATATTCGAAACAAGTTCGTTAACATATATGTAATTCCCATTGTTGGCTTGTTTTTGTTGTGAAAAATCAGTGCTAAAGATGAACGTACTATGTAACTGACCTACTTGTGACTACATTAACCTTTTTGTATAATATTAAATTACATAAAATTAAAGCTAGTATTTGCAATAAATTAAATAACAGGTATATAAAAAACTTAAAACATAACCCAGTAGCCTTTGGTAAATTAAACCGAATCTTCTTTCAAGATTATCTAGTGAAACAAATATGTTTAAATGATAGTCAAGAAGTTAATGTTAGTTGTAAACTCACCAAAACAAACATTTTAAATGATTATGGAGTTTCAAAGAGCAATTTATTATAATTGTATTATAATACAAAACGCCAACATGAAATAGACAATACTTTTTATATACATTTAACCTTACTTCCATATGCCACTTTGTAATAGTATGTATGTGAATTATAAAGTAGCTACCTACTTTAAGGTATATCGGGAGATAGTTTTGAAAATATTATCGACAGGTGTATTATAGGTAATCTACTTTGATTTTTTATCTTTATACTGTAATATTTCAAATACTTTTAATAATTTTATAGTTTACTAAGCGAAATAAATATGAATAATGAAAAACTCTTCGTTTTAGCACAACTTCCACTTTTAATTAGAAATATTAGGTTTTAAATGCAATGACAGCTACTTCTAGCGAAATAGTGAAAGAAGTAAAATGAGACTGTGCTAGAAGATGGGGTTGTTAGAATAAACTACCGACATTTAAGTAAAATGACAATATAAAATAAGAATAAAGGAACTACGATATTATTGGGCCGAGTCAAGTGTACAAAGTAACAAGTATATATTTATACTCCAAGTAAACCGATGTGAATCAAGTATTTATTTACTCGTGGCCATAGACCTAATATCAGACGAAACGAAACTATTATTTTTTAACTAGCTCAACCAATACCTATTTCTGGTCGACTTTGTCATCTTTTGTTGTGCCATGATGTTGTTTGCTCTCCATTTAATATTATTGTTATTGAATCGTCTACAGTATTTGTTGACTATATTTACAAAAATATTGTGACCATAATGCTATATCTTATTAATATTTTATGAATTATAACCACCCAAATTATACAATCATTTTATGGAATGTTTAATCATTGAACTATTTTATTCGGTTCGATATAGATATGAGTGGGTCAATAAGCGACAACGCCGTACGGCTTGTCTGAGTGATACCACGCACAGAACCGGTTATACTATGAAATTTGACACAGTAACTTTAATTATTTCAAGCATTGTTGCCAAAGCAATTGCAATGAGATTTTGGAGTTATATTGTTTGTATATAAAGTGAAATTTCGTGAAAGAAATGGTTTGTCACTGCCATGTGCTTAAAAAACAGGACTATTTAAGCCTCAATGTTTCTTTTTACTAGTAAGTTAAAATATTGTTTTGTTTACAATAATTTTATCCAGTGGCGTAGCTATAACGATTTCAATATCAAAATAAACATGTAGGATAATTGCTCCGTTCGCTGGCAGCTTCGAATTTTCTCAAATCTTCTGATTGTTCCTAAGTATTTAAATAATTACCCATTTTAATTGTTACCTAATATGTATATTTTTTTAACCTTGTTGGTAAATGTTGTAAATATCACGTATTTATTATTATATAAAGGAAATAATATTGTCTGTGCTTTTACGTTTTAGTTCTGATGTTTAGTTACAAGTTTTAGTTCTGAAGTTGATTTTATTAAATTATTTCCAGGAATAATTTAAGCTTGGGTGGTGTTTGGTAAGATAATTTCACATCATAATTTGGAAAATACCTAATAATTAATCCAAACTGACGTCTGTCACAAAGCCTCATAATTATTAGTTTAAACCATAGAGAAATATAACATATTTTTATTGTCATGGTAACGAGTCAAAATTAAGATATTTTATTGGTTAAAAAGTAGAGGTTTGAAATTTTCTTTGTAATTTCTTGTTAAGTAAATAAATTTGTTAGTTCCGTAGAAATATTTGTTTTTAAATAAGTTTCTATTATCCTGAACGTAACTTGTATACTTGTAGTTTTTTAATTGTACAATTAATATTAACGATAATTATTTAAGTGAATAAATGAGTATAAACTATTCATAAATATATTCCCATAAAAAGATATTCCCATTTTTAACAAATAGCACGCCACTGATTACAAGCGTAAGTATAACTCCTGAATAATGATACAGCGTTGCCAGCATGAGAACGGAACAAAGAGAATCGATTGGTATTGTTTGTCATTCTCATAGACACTCTCTTGTAATCATTGCGGCTAAACAGAGTTTTATGAATGGAAAGTTGCGTCTACTCTGATAATAGGTCTATGCTTGTGACCGTTTACTTTTTAGATCAAGAGTATACTTACGAGATAACCGAGTTTACTAGAAACGGAAATAAATACTTATATATAATACGACGCACAACCGGTTGAGACTTGCTAGCTCGACTTACAACCTATTTCTTTAAGATAGTCAGTAGTTGAGTCTGTTTTCCTTGACCTAGGGAAAGCGATACGTTTGCTGTTTGTGACAGTAGGGCTATTTCATTAAAAAACTAAATGGTTGTACTAAATTTTATAACATGAGATAAAGATGAAATTAAGTTTTTTTTTAGAAAATACATATACTGCAATGGCAAATCTTGACAAAACAATGACATGGAATGATTTGACAAGCATAGATTCATAGATTCTATAGCACTAAATAAATCAATGTTGCCGAAATTTGCATGGGATAAAGAGAAGGCGTGGGCGTGTTTAGTCGAACAGTTTTCGAAAAACGTTGGGAAACAAGCTAGTGTTGCGAAGATGAAAAAGCTCTTAAACAATATGAAAACTACAGTAAAAAGAATAACCTCGACGTAACTGGAAACAAACCAATAAAATTGTTGTCAGGGGTGTCAGATTTTCTAAAAATTATCGAGGCAAACGACAACCCAGTTTACTCTAAAATACCAGGGGCTTCATGCGTTGGACTGGGAGCAAGTGTCACGTCGCCGTCGCCTGATCTTAATGAGGTCAATAATGGGGACGAAAATGAGCCCGATGAGACGTTAACAGAACACCAGACGATAATTGAACGTCAGTGTGCTCGTCCGGAGTAAAAAAGTTAAGAAATTAAAACTCTCAGGAGAACCAGAGGTGACGTCAAAGTTTTATAATTGGTGAGTTGCAATTTTAATTATTACTGGAACAAATAAAGCTGACAAGACTTTAAGTTTAACCTGAAGAACTTATGATACAAGAACTGAATCAAAGAGCACAACTGCACAAACAAATGGAGCCTGATAAACGAGAAGACGTTTTAGTTGTAGAAAAAAAAACGATGTTTTACGTGAGTTTTTGTTGTTGAAATTAATGATATACTTCTGCCTTGTACATTTATTTTTTTATTTCTGCTTTATTTTTTGTTTCCATTTTTTAAATGTTTTTTATAAAAACATAATGCTCAATTTTAAAATGATTACTAAAGATTATAACTAATTTGTACTCGTTTTTACTGTCTACGACGTCTAATTCTTATTTCATTCCGGTCCAAATTATTAATAGGTTTCGATTTCGTCTTCTATCGCTATAGCATCATTCAAATATTTTGTAATATTGTGAAGCACTGCACTTCCAAATAAAAAAAAACATTATTTTGGTTTAGGTTAGGTTAGTCTTAGGTACTCATAAGCAATAGTAAAAAACAGCAATAATTAAATTCCATGAACGTAAAATACAGAAGAAAAATTGAAGGGATACATATGACAATTAAAAAGAAGAATTACTGGAAACACTGATCACCAAATTATTCAAAATATACACGATACATACCATACCCTCATTACTCGTGATAAAACAGTCTCATTCATTTGGCTTTCTTCTCACATCGGGATCAACGGCAATGAAACTGCAGACCATCACGAAAATGAATTGCCTCTAGTACCAGCGAACCAATATTAGGTACTTTATCTTAGAAACGATATCACACTCATTTTCAAGCTCTCATTTGAGGATTCCAGGTAACATTTATGGCGCAATAGTACAACGTCTTTATGTAAACTTTAACCATCTACTAACAGGCTTTCTCTAAATTACTTAACCAGAAGAGAAGCAATAATCATTAGAAGATTCAGAATCAGATAGATTTGAAGCCCACTCTATAACAAGCGGCTAAATCGTAAGATAGATTTGGGGTATTTAATTCATGCATATCTAGTAAAAGTGTCTTCAGTAAGAATATTATTTGTATGTTTTATGTACTTGATATTCTATTTATTGATTGAATTAGTTGGTAAATTGTGGTTTTTCTTATACATGTAAATGTGTATTATGAGATGTAGCAAATATTTAATAAAGCAATCTTATCGAACGTAATGCAATTAAAAAAACATGTTGCAAATGATATCATTTTATTGTTACAATTATTTCAGAATAATCACTAGATACTGAAAACTTCACAACTGTAATATTTGTTTTTACTGCATATCATGAAATATTACAGTTGGTAATCTGTAGTTGGTTACTGAAACTAATGATTATATTCTTCCATCAATAAATTCATAAAATTCTAGTAAATATTTAATAATATTCAAGGGTACAATTAGTCTTACGTTGGTGATGTTAATTATGGCTTTTTTAAAACTATATTTGGTTGAAATCAGGCAAAATACAAATATTTTAAGGTGTGATAATTTATTTTACTTAAAACCACTCAAATTCATTTGTTATACTTGCTGTACAAGTTTTTATGATGTGCAATGTATTGTATTATAAAATACACATATTACAATTTTGACAAATATATTCCTGATATAGGCATGTATACTGAACTCCGCTTTTATTACATGCTATATTTTCACTTCTAAATATAGATAAGTTTGCAACATGGCAGTTATAAATTAATATTTTTCAGAATTATCGCTAAACACACAGACAATATAATTTACAGCAGACGAAATGTTTTAAAATATTTTAAATTCTGTGGCCCTATTTTATGTTATTACATGTTATCAAACTGATTATCACAAACAAATAACTATAAAATATCCTGAAAAACTGTTTTTTTTATAAAAACTATGTTAACATCAAATTGTGCAAACAATATTTGGACGCATTAAGGAGTATTTTTTTGTTAGTTCATTAACTAAACAATGTTTTGATTTTGGGATAATCTAGATATAAGGTGATTCATAATGAACATAGTGTTGTTTGTAAAGAGCTGTTTAAGATTTAGATTTTATTACGTTAATTAAACAATTCATACATTTCCTTCGTACTGCAAAGTAAAAAATGCTTAATTACTACGTAGAAACTACAACGATAGATTTGAATAAAAAAATAATCTAATTGTTGCCACTAAGTAAATAAAGTAAAACATAAAATTAAATTTTCTGTATTGGTTTAAAAATAGGTTATATTAAAATTATGTATGTAATGTAAGTCTGTCAAAAATACATTTAATCTAGGATGTTCTTCACTTTAATTCTATCAACACCTACCCTTTTTTTACTTCGTTTTAAAAATTGTTATTTACTCCTTGGTTCGTGGAGAATGTTTTTAGCATTAGCAAAGAAGCTAATTTCATATTATTTAAAAAAATGTTATTTAGAATATTAAGAACTAAAAACCATTTATATATTAAGTGACATAAAAATCCAAACACCCAGTTTAAATGATTTTATTTTTATAAAATTTTGTATAAGTACCTACTGAAGCATAATAAGTAAATGATAAAAATTTCAAAATAATTGCATTGCTTTAAAGCCCTTTTACCTTTAATAATGTGTGGATGCACCCCAATGTATTACGCATTCTCCAACGCATGCTTCTGATCAGGTGGTCAATGTCCTCCTGTGGTATCTCATTCCAGGCAACCACCAACTCCTCTCGAAATTCTTCTAGAGTCTGAGGAGGACGTTGCAAATTGAGCAATCTCCTACCCATCATATCCCACACGTGCTCCATTTGGGATACGTCGGGAGATCTGGGTGGCCCAGGTAACAATGAAACATCATTATATTGAAAAAGTCTATTGTGACTCTTGCGACATGTGGTCGGGTATTATCTTGTTGGAAAGTTGGATTTGCCAGGGTGTTAAGATAGGTAAAAGATGGGGTTCTAAAACTTCTTAGATATAACGCTGCGCGTTTATGTTACCTCTGATGAAGATTAAAAGTGATCTCGAACCATAATATATAGCACCCCAAACCATAACTCCAAGTTTGATGAACATGCCTTTCAATAAAAAACCGTGGATTTCTCCTTTCACCACGTCGTTTTCTAACCTTCGCTCGACCATCGTGCATGGCTAAACAAAATCGAGACTCACTAAAGACAATACTGTTCCATTCCTGATCCCAGAGTGACCGTTCTCTACACCACTCAAGGCGATTACGTCGGTGTTCTGGAGTTAAAGGGAGGACCCAGTGTGGTCGGTATGAAAACAGGCCAAAACATCTTATTCGTAGGTCTTCCGTGTTCTGCAAACCATTCATTTGCAATGGACCTGGTAGTGAAGAAATGGTCCCCTAAGGCCAATAATCTTAGACGGCGATCTTCACGGTCTGTTGCTTCTGCTTCCCGAAGTCCCACTATAGGACCCCTATCAAACTCACTAAGTTGACGAAATCGTATAGGTCTCCGTATCCTGTCAAGAACCAAAATCCGCAAAATTTGGATCTTTACTACGGCTGCTATATTCACTTTTGGATTGTTAGTGGATTTCAAAAAAAAGCAGTATAAAAACCAGAATCTTCAACTGATAAGGCTGAAAATTTTATCAATTGTTTATTTCAGTAAAATAAATAAATTTACCAAATTTTATTAAAATAAAATAATTTAAAATGGGTGTTTGCATTTTTATGTCACTTAGTATATTATTGTAAAACATTAACAAAGCTAGGGTATTCCTCTGGAACCTTAGAAAGGTGTGTGGTACGCAAAAGTTGACAGTATAGTTAGTGAAAAGCAAAATTATAAAATTGTACCGCAGAATAATAAAAAACTCTTCGTTTTAACAAAACTTTCACTATTTATTTAAAAAATTGCTTTTTTTGAGCTCCAGCTAGTTGTATTCTAAGCTGGAGTGCAATAGTATTGTATCATTTATGCTTTATCAAAAAAATTAAGCTATTCCTTTTATGTGGTGATATCCGTCTTTCGATTGAACGTAATTACCTTTTGTATTGTTTAGTAATTATTTTCACAATTAACATGTTTTTACTTTAGTTTGTAGCTGACTTTCGCATTTCGCATTACCTAATCCCTAAACATAAAAAAAATTCAAAGTTAAAATTCCAATTTTCATCCCTTTAACATACTTTGAATCCGCCACTGCCCAAAACTAATAGAACTGTTATTAAGTTATTTGAAGTCACAATTGTACGTGTTTTCTAGAAACAACGTAAAATTGTACACACACATTGATGGATAATTACTTGGAGTTAATAAAGTACAAATAAATTAAGTAATTTATGGTACTTCAAATAAGCAATACCGTATTGACAATAGTATAATATATATATTTTTTATTTTAGTTTATATTCATATAAAATAAAGTATCAAACGTTTCGTTTGAGAAATATAATTTAAAAATTAATGTACAAGTGATTTTCTGTTTCATGAGTTTTATATTAAATCACTGTTATTGTCATATTTTATGAGAGATTGCTAATTAAGTTAAAAGAATTGCAATAGTTGTTTCAGCAGTTAAAAACATTATTTACAAATATAAAAAACTTCTTATTGCTTATTACAGATTACTTGTCAATGCCAAGTTTTTCTTAAAGTCCATATATTGTATTATTTTTAAAATGATTGGTAATCTTTAACTAAAAATCAATAGGAAGTTTTCGTTGATCACAAAATGGTTTTCCGGTTAAAGCAAATTGACAACATACCTAGATTAGAAAGAAATTTATAGAAATTTATACAGCGCCGCTCGTAGCCTGAGTACTAACTATATAATTGTATTTTCATTTTATTGTATTTTCAAAATATTTTTAAAGTATTTTAATTTTGTTAATTATTTGGTATTGACTTATATTAAATTCTTTATTTTTGCAAAATAATTTTATTACAATGAATTCAATAAAGACACTAGAGCTCTATACATTATTTTAAATAACAAAATAAATGTAATTATTCTTTTGGGGAGTAAATTAGGAAAACTGATTGTTGTTTAAAAAATTAAAGAAAATAGTTTTTTAAACTTAATTTGCTCGTAATAACTTTTAATTTGGTATTTTTTTACTCTCTTCTGAGAAAAAGCTAACTTTTTTGTTCCCCAATCATTTTTTATATGGATCTATTGCATTCTGGTGTCCTGGGAGTAGCTTCTGTTGTTAGAGGATCATCAGAACAATGGAAAAATGCTGGTTTCTGAAAAAGAAATATTAAATATAAGACCCATAATTAGAAATTGAGAATAAAATTGTACACTCAGCTATATTAGTAGGTATTTCAACTTTCCTATTTGTTGAAAGGATCATTATTTGTTGAATAATGCGAATCTGGAAGGTGGATGCCTGAAAAAAATTATGTAAGCTCTAGTTATTTAAAAAAGTTTTTGCTTTAATTCACAATCAAAATTTTAAAATTATTTCCTTGCCTGGAAGTTTTAGAGTAGACAGAGCATCTAATTTTAAACCTGTAACATTTCTATTCTGTGAGAAAAAGCAGTCTTTTGTAAAGTGGTCAATACAGCTATAACATTTGTAACGGTCCTTTCCAGTCACATTAACCAAACTTGGTCTATTTAAAGCATCACACCATTTTCTTCGGATCTATAAATATAATGTAATATAAAAATAATATAATATGCATCATATACTAATACATAAATATACGCTGAAGCTTTAAAAAAATAAATTCGTACCTGTGGATCCTTTGGTAAACAATGCACTTTTTTCTAGTTATTTTTATAAAGGCAACCCAACCCGTAACAGAACACATATTAACCATATTTTAATAAATAACTGCAAAAACTCTAACTGGAAAATATAACTACTAACGAGAAAATACAATACTAACTATCAAACAATATTGTTGACATTTAAATTCAAAATAGTTATGTCATTAACGGATTTCCTGTTGGTTGTGATTTTATTTTCGATAGTGGCGACTTCCGTGACCTGAGTATTAACCACTAAGCGTGGACCTGTCATTTGAGGAGAGTGCCCAGGGCATGATTGACAACTCTGACATTTAAATCTTTGGGGTAGTCCCTTCATGGTAGCCAATCTGAAAAAAAGATCTAAAAATCGATTTTTGTAGGGTATTTTCATGTTATGTTTGTTGTAATGAATTCTGACAACTGACAAATTTCATTATTGACAATTGTCATTAAATTGCTATTTTCATTTTTTATTGTTATTTGTTCTCTGCTCTGCTGAATTTCATTAGTAAGTGATATGATATGACCTTAAACATTCTAAGTTTGTATGCAACATCTACGGATACAGTGTCAAAATTGTATTGATGTTAATTAGACATTTGACAGACAAAAAAATAGAAAATGATATATGACAATGGTTTCTATTGGTTATCATTCGGTTAAAACATAACATCCGAAAATCTCTACGAAAAACATGTTTTCAAATATCTAACTTGAAAATCTCGAAAAACTTTAACAGTATACTATCATTCCCAGAATCATTCCCAAAAAAAGGCAGTGGTTTTTCATCTTATTTTTTCTGATTTGCTATCATGAAGGGAATCCCCCATTTGTTGTCTGCGCGATCACCATTGGCACCAGGGGGCGCTCCAATACAAAGCTAACGTCATTTATATAGGATTGAGTGTTGACAGTTGAGCTACCAAAAATTATCTTAGTAGATGTGAAATCTTCCAAAATAAAGTGTTCACTGCAAAAACAGATATATTTACTAATAGGTTACCCGATTTTCAATCAAATTCCTTTTGTTTTTGCTAATTTATGATATCTGATATCATTACATGGATTTATTTGCAGTTGAATCATTGTTATACTGCAGCACTGAACAACATTTTTTTGACTTAGGTAATACTCATAACAAAGGTATGTTTTTTGCAGCAAATCAAAAAAAAATCGAACAAATATACAACAACAAACAAATAATCAACAATTTATTAAGGATTTTAAGGCCGTTTTATCGGAAAAAACTCCGAACAATCTGTAGGTTTTAGATTTTTATAGTAGGTTTCTGTTTAAAAAAAATTAAAAACTAATGTTTAATTTTGTTTATTTTCAAAAATCAAAATTTGGAAAACTACAGATTGTTCCTTATTTTTTTCCATTTTTTTTATATACAATTTTTTTATAAAATGAAAACTTAATCATTTCGAGAAAATACTATTATTTGGAACTATTAAAAGTATCTCGCGCTCTCACGTCTTCTTGCTGCTGCTAGTAAGCTACGCGCTAGTGAGAATTATCAATTCCACCAGGGTTGAACTCAAGGATTTGAGTGAAACTTTTATTATATTAATACCTTTTAAGATTTAAAAAAAAAAACAGCTAAACGGATTTTCACGAAATATATACTAAAAATCGAGTAAATGAAGTGTTGAAAAATCAAAAAGAAGAAGAAAAATCTGATTGAAACAAAAATTATAAATATATATAAAATAAATTAGACTCAATTATTATACAAAATATGAAAAGCTTTTTCAGAAGGTTTAAAAATCTTACAACAAAGTAAACATTAATAAAATAATTGTAACACATTTGTATAACTCGATGGACCTGTATTATCATAGAAAATTAATTGTAAAGGGAGAGACCAGAAGATTTGAAAATCAAAAGAATTACAAACATTTATAAAAAAGACGTTTAAACGACAAATCTCTGTTTAATAGGTTAACTAAATTTATTTTTCAAAATAACTCATTGGGTTGAGTTTTTAAAAATTGTTAAAAATAAAATAATAAACTATAATTAATCAATACTCATTGACGACATTGGCTTTAAGTAAGGGGGTCCTCAAATGAAATGGTTATACTTCAAATTTATTGCACAACAAAGCTGCATTGTTTTAAATTTAAATCTCTAAAAAATATTATTTGTTTATTTGGTGCACTCTTTCAGTTCTTCCCTAATACTACCTTTATTTTTCAATAAAATAATTTTATTCTTTGCAGAGATATTGAAAACTAAACTTCGAAGAATCTGTAGGTTTTAAACCTTTATGCGTAAGTCCTCGTTTACAAAAAAAATAAAAACTAATATTTAATTTTGTCAATTTTTTAAAACCTACAGATTGTTCCTTATTTTTTAGTATTTTTTTAATTATAGTTTGTTTCATTCTTTGAGGTAATACATTGTCCAACTTTATCTTTTATTGATGAAATGGATGAGACGGAATTATGACGTCATTAACGTATTCCTTATTTAATGTCGACGTGAATTTTATTTGTTACTTTTGACACTTCAGTTGTCATATTTTGATTTATTTTATGTCACCAATTATAATTTTGAGGTATACCTTGTACAGTATAAATATAGGTGTACGTCATCAAAGTGAACAAATCGCTCTGTTCGTTTGACTTCCTTCGTTCGTTTGCTACTGTCAATCAGTATCTTTTTTCACTGTAAATTTGGTAAATATTGAAATTCGTAGGCCGCAAGTTATTAAAAAATATAAAGAAATGCTTTAAGAAAAGTTTCGTAATTAATTTTATATCAAATGAAACTCCTGGACTAATAAAATATAAACTTCAAACGAACATAACTCATGCTAAAATATTTTATATGTTGGCACAATTGCGCTCTGTTTCAAACATGGTGTATCAGGTGAAATTTTTCACAATCTGGATTAAGGTGTGTTGGTTGCTTATTGAACAATTTCCTTTTGTTGTGATCGTATACATTGGCAAGATTTTGCCTGTTAACAATTAGCTAAAATTTATTTTAGATAATAATTATATTTAATGTTTATGAAAGATTTTAGAACAATTAAGTGGACAATTATGTATATTTTCCTTATTACTAATACTAATTTAAACTTACCTTATTAATATTTAAATAGTTCAGAATCATTAAAATATAACATTCTAATTTAGTGCTGAGCTATTAACATCAAAATAAAACTCTTTTAATAACTAAAATCACACTAAAATAAGTTTTGTTTGGGTTATCACACATAACCTTTTTTCTAATTATCTGTATAACTAACCTATCTTAATTTTGTACTCAAATAAAAAGAAGAATATTAGAGAAACTTCGTTTGATATTTACTAGATTCTAGTACTATTTTAAATGCTTGGCAACATAGCCCCGTTCTGACAGCTGTGACGTGCAACCAGATTTATACTGGACAAGGCGTAAAGAGTAAAATAACATTCAACTAATATAAGAAAAACGTAAAACAGCAGAATACGTCACCGATTATGAAGTTACGGCAAAGGATGGTTAAAGAAACTATACAATTTTTTTTAAATATCTAAACCTATATGAGTTTTGAGGTAATTCGTTTCGAAATAATAATATAATTTGTATTCTACGGACGGCAGGCATAGTCGTTAACAAAGCGAAACGCATGCGTAATGGAAAGTAAAAATAGAACAAAACAGTTTAAAACCTCATTTTATGTTATTTTTTAGTTCAGCCATGTAATAAGTTTCCTTTACTAGATGCGTATGGCATGAGCAAAGGAACACAATTCCTAAAACTAATTTTAATGAAAAGACCTAGAAAACAATAAAATAGATCACATTCTATCACGTTCTACCAATTCTAGAATGATCAATAACCGAAATATATAAACTTATTCATTTCATTTATTAGTTATTATTGTGTTGCTATTGTTTACGATATACTGACTATAAAATAAAATAATGTAGTGTAGGTAAATAAATATAAATTAGACCAATTTAATGTGTAAATTAATTATATTTCCTATTTTATAAATTAAACGGTGTAAATAAATTAAATAAACGTTACAATATGCCGAAATAATTTTTATCCATGGAAATGTTTGTAAATATTTCAGCACATTTTTTGATAAAGTTCGTACTTCGATAAAAAGTTTTATTAAATGGTTTATTAAAGTTTAAATGAATACTAGGCTCTTTAAAACAATCGTAATTGTTAAAAGATTAATGACGGGTGTAAGAAAGGAAATTAAACATCAAGAACTTAAGTTGATTTTGATTTATTAATAAGGCCATTGTAAAAAATTTATCATTATATCGGTAGGAATACATACGTTTCTTACATTAAAAAACGATGACGTTGCAAAACAAAAGTTTAGTATTGTCGTACCTATTGTATGTAGTTCAATTCGTTTACCATAAGAAACTGCTTTAATGTAAAATGCCTAAATTCGTCTTGTAATAAATTCAAAACCGTAAAATCGGTATTTGATAGAATCCAGGTATGCCTTTATGTACAAAGTACTTACTGGTAAAACAAACAAAATTCAAAAAAATGTTTTTATAGAGTATAATTTTGAATTCCTATACTTATTATTGTATGCGCCAAAACAACGTACACTGAAATCAGGAAGCCTGTGAAATATAATCGATTCATATGGAACAAGTGACAATAGTTGTCATAGTTTTTTTAAACATTGTTTATTGTAACAAACTATCAAAAAGATCCGAAATTATATTGAGTATTGAGTATTATTTCCGCTCATATGGAAATGAGCGGAAAAGTTTTAGAAGCCTGCACCGATTAATAAGGACTTGTTAAATTTTGACGAACAGAAAGCATTCTAACTCAACGCAAAAGAAGTCTCCGCAAACAAAAAACAAATAAAAATGAATTTAAGTGAAACGTCTGCCCGAAGAATGTTTAATAAGATTGGGCAACACTTGACAAGACAAGACAAGAAATCAAGAGTTGTTTATTGTGCTTCAGTCTTGGCAATGGCTTATGAACAACCTTTATTTTTTTCTAATGTGTGGTTAACAGACAAATGTCACATCCATCTAAATCAATCTACAGACAAATCGTTTTCTTGGATTTGAAGGACAAAACATTATTGTAGAGAAACTTCTTCATAGTGACCGTGTAACGATTTGGTGCACAGTGTCATGTAATGGATTATTGGGCCCTTACTTCGTGGAAGACGAGCGTAGATGACCCGTTACACTAAATCAAGTGCGATGTAGAGGACAAATTTTGACACCATTTTTTATTGATCTCAGACAATTCTGTTGTGCCAGAAACATACAGTTGAAGACCCAATGGTTCCAACAGGATGGGGCTACTTGTCATACCACGACAGCATCCTTAGATCTGATCGAGAAAATTTTAAAGACCCTGTAATTTTCCATAACACGAATTTTCCTTACCCTTCTTATTCACCTGATCTAACAACTCTTGATGCTTACGTATGGGGTCTGCTGAAACAAGCCATTTTTACAGAAAACCCACCGGCAACTATTCATGAACTCCGTGAAAAAATGTTGACCTTTTTCAGAAGAATGCAGAAGCCTATTTTTAATAATATGCTAAAGAATCTTGTTAAGCGTTATGGGTTCTTAAATTGTATTATGCCGAAAATTACGGAAAATTATTAATTTACTCCGGAAATTTTTGTTTGTGTTTTACACCACCAAAAATTCTTACAATCATATTAGCATATAAAATATTGAACATTTTCTATATTAATCGAGAAAGTGCGCGAAATTTGCAGCAGTATTGTTTTTCTTAACTGTCAACAAAATTTTGTGATTTGTAACCACCAGTATGTGTTTGTAACCCTCAGAACACTATAATATGTAAACCACAGATATAGATATTCATAGATAGGAAATTCTCGTTGGGCGAAATCTCATAAATACGCACGCCTTGTGGGCAGCCATATTTTAAAATACCGATGCGCATTTCTCTTTCACCGTTAAAAATTTCGAATTTGTATTTTAAATTAGTTATATGTTGCGTTAAACATATATTTTGGATTGTCAGCCATAAACAATTAATAAGTAAAGAAGTGTTTCGTTTTCGATTGTTCATTGCACAGTTATCAGATCCATAATCATTTTTAAAATTCATTAATATGAGATAGTTTTATTAAATTTAAAAATTAACCTATCCATTATTTAGATTGGGGAAAAAGCAATATATATCCTAGTTTGTTAAAAGCTGTAGAAAGAAATCATTCAGAAAATATAAGCTCTATTAACACGATTTTATCAAAGAGGATATATTCATTTTGGAAACAGTGACTATAAAAACGGTTCTATTTTTTCCAAAAATTGCAGGTTTTTAAAACACGGGGTATTTCTTAAATTTGCATTTTTATAATTTTTTCAGTTGTTTTTCCGATTTTATTTTCATATTAATAAAAATATTATAAATTTCTTTCGAATCATCAAACTACTACGATTAGAATAATAAAAGACTTTGGACAAGATTCTAAACCAACCCATTCTGACCCTTGCTTGTATTATATCAGAAGAGGAGAAGAACTAACTCTCATCGCTATAGGTATACGTCGACGATATTCTTATCGGATCACGTAATCCTGAAATGGTGGAAAATTTCAGAGCCCATCTCTCGAAGAATTTTGAAATAAAATATTTAGGAGAAATTAGAATAGAAGTCATCAGGTATGAAAATAAAATTATTTTGAGCCAAAAAGGTTATATTCTTGCTGGTTATCGAATGACAGAAGCAAATTCAGTGGTACTCCTATGGATATACATGTCAAGTTAAAGAAAAACAGGAACATCTCTGAAGATGACTTAAAACTTCCATACAAAGAATTAATTGGATTTTTAACTTATTTGTCAGTAATTACTAGACCTGATATAAGTTTTGCAGTGAGTTGTCTTGGAAAATTGAACAATGCATATGGAAAGTTACATTGGACAGATGCAAAACGTATTTTACGTTACTTGAAGGGCTCCATCAACCTAGGGCTTACATATAAATCAAATTCCGGTAAGGTTTAAGGCTACGTCGATGCAGACTGGGGAAGTTGTCCAGAGAATAGAAGATCGTATACTGGATTCACTTTCATTTTAAGTTCAGAACCCATTTCATGAGAATCGAGAAAGCAAAAGACAGTCGCGTTTTCGTCAACCGAAGCGACATGGCTATGTCGGAAGCCGCTAAATAATCTATTTATCTTCGTAAATTCCTAATGGAACTGGGCCTCGACAATTTGGCAGACATTGTTGTTTTCAATGACAATATGTCGGCAAAGAAGCTTGCTGAAATTCCAACCTTCCATGCCAGGAGCAAACACATTTTTATTCGAGAGGCCCTGGAAAATAAATGTCTGAAATTTCAATACCTGTCATCTAATGAAATTTTCTGAAATTTTGTTCTTTTAAAAATTCAAATTTAAAAAATTAAAAAATAATAAAAAATTGGTGTATGCTGTTCTTACTGTCACATTACAATGTTAGTACAATATTGAGTAACCTATAATTTTTCTATTCAATTAATTTGTTTAATTATATTCATTAAATTTACATATTTTATGAAATATGCATCTATCAATATCTATCTTCAATTGCATTTAAAGTTCTTAAAACATTTGTCAGGAACTTGAATTGTAGTGGTCTTTTTGAGGAATAGTATTGGCAAATTAATTGTGTAAATTTAGATCAATAAAACAGCATTAATCTACTTGTTGCTGCTAGTAAGTTAAAATATACATCTGCAATACTATTTTGCCCTTTATCAGCTGTTTCGACTCGTTGCGTCTCACTCTATGTTGGCTTCAATCCCTCTATTTCTAAGCTCTATCTAGTGACTACTATATAATTGCGTTAGTACTACTAATATTAACGTAATAAGCTTTTTATGTCTAGAATTTCATTAAAGGCAAAGCAATTTTATTAATCCATAGTTATCAAGGTAACATTTATGTTTATAGGGATTTTAATGTGACAAGAATTAAACATGTTTAATTACACTTTAAACATTTCATTACTTTAGAGGCATCATATATAATTCGCGAAATAATTCTTAATTTGTACCTTCAAAGAATTTAGTATGTACTAACTAACTTTTTTTGATAAGTAATACATTCAAGCACTTGTTTCAGCCAATAGGTACAAATTGTAATTGTGGAAAACATGAGAATAGTCGGAATATATATTACCTACTAGGCTGTATTATTGGTCTGAATTAAAATTATGAAAATGAGTAATTATTAGTCCGACGATTTTGACCTCGAAAATCCAAATATGACCTTAAATTACTTCAAACCAACATGTAATGCATATCCGTCATCAAGCATAATTTTTACAATTACATATTTAACTTATATCACTTTAACAGAAATAACGATTATTTTAAGTATTTGTTTCCAGCATTATGTAATTTAACTAGTATTGAACATTTATTGTTCATTGAATGTTGGGGAGTTATGTCGAGGTTAGCGTGCTCGTACCGTGATTTATTCACATGAGCTATGACTGAAATGGAATTAAAGGGGAAATATTAATTTTATTTTATTAAAAACTTTAATATGGTCAACACAACAACAGTAGTATTCATTTAACGTTAACTAAAATAAACGTTCTTGTTATGTTTACGTATAAATATCCTTTTCGACAAGGAAATCAAAATAATGTATCAAAATCTTGCAACAACTTGATTCTTTCAATACATTTAACCAGAATAGTCTGAGGATATTTGTATACCAATAATTAATAAGGCTTGGAATTTTCATAAATACCAACGACGTAAATAAAACAAAATATTTGTTTTGGCACAGACTGGTAGTCAAACAGCCAGACACAACATGAGAATAATATACTGATACGTTCTAAACTTTAATTAACAACAGAGAAAAAAGACAGGGATACGCTTCTCGTCTAGAGGCTCATCAAAACATTACTCATTTGACATACCACACTGAGCCACTGTAAGGAGGTCATTTAAGGGATAGTATACAAAGGAAGCAAATATATCCCTGAATCAAAACAGGACTAGACCCTAAATATTTTACTAATAGATAGAAACATTACTATCCATCATTGATCCGACCGGTGTGAAGTTAGCAACCCAAAGCTGGTAACTCATTTGCCGACCAATCCCGAACGATCAGTGGCGTCGTTACTATCCTTTTGACTGCGTCAAGATGAAAGAAGAAGTTAAAAACAAAACCATAAGTATCTTAAGATCCACAAATTATTCAGCATAACAAAAACCATTAATATATATGGTCAAACCGATAGATTCGTTAATTTATTTTGGATATATATAATTTAAAAGAAAATAAATCATGGTGCAGTTTGATATTTACAGATAAGTATCCCAATCATAAATCAAATACTTAATTAAGAGAAAAATTACTGAGCTACTCCCCAAAGGGTAGTTTTCGTTATTTATTTATAAAATATGTAATTTTGACAGTGAAGAAAATGACGGAGCAACATTAAATTTATAGACAAGCATCTTAATGATAAAACAACTAATCACCTAAAAGGAAAATTACTTAGCTAATCTCCCAGGGGTAGTTTTGCTTATTTATTTATAAAATATGTGATTTTGACAGTGAAAAAAATGACGGAGCAACTTTAAATTTATAGACAAGTATCTTAATAATAAAACAAATAATCACCCAAAAGGAAATTTACTTAGCTAATCTCCAAGGGGTAGTTTAGGTTATTTATTTATAAAATGTGTTATTTTGACAGTGAAGAAAATGACGAAACAACATTAAATTTATAGACAAGCATCTTAATGATAAAACAAATAATCACCTAAAAGAAATATTACTTAGCTAATCTCCAAGGGGTAGTTTTGGTTATTTATTTATAAAATATGTGATTTTAACAGTGAAGAAAATGACGGAGCAACTTTAAATTTATAGACAAGCATCTTATTGATAAAACAAATACTTAACTGAAAGGAAAATTACTTAGCTAATCTCCAAGGGGTAGTTTTGCTTATTTATTTATAATATATGTCATTTTGACAGGGAAGAAAATGACGGAGCAACTTTAAATTTATAGACAAGCATCTTAATGCTAAAACAAATAATCACCCAAAAGGAAAATAACTTAGCTAATCTACAAATCTACAAATTCCAAAAAAAAGATCAATAATCACGTATGGACTTTACTAAGTTAACACGACGAAACGACAGAAATAAAATATTTAAAAACAATAAAACCACTAGAGATAGAAGAAAAACTTATAGAGAAAAAAGTGTTTTCTTAATAATTTACAAAAAGTACCAGCAAAATAAAATTTTAAGTGGCTCCGTCATTTTCTTCTCTGTCAAAATGACATTTTATAAATAACCAAAACTACCCCTTGGAGATGAGCTAAGTCATTTTCCTTTTTGGTAATTATTTTTTTATCATTAAGATGCTTGTCTATACATTTAAAGTTGCTCCGTCATTTTTTTCACTGTCAAAATGACATATATTATAAATAAATAAGCAAAAATACCCCTTGTAGATTAGCTAAGTCATTTTCCTTTCAGTTATGTATATTTTTTATCACGTAGATATCTATGTATACATTTTAAAATGCTTCGTCATTTTCTTCGCCGTGAAAATGACATATTTTTAAAATAAATAACGAAAACTACCCTTTGGGGAGTAGCTCAGTAATTTTTCTCTTAAGTATTTGATTTATAATTGGGATACTTATCTATAAATATCAAATTGCACCAAGATTGATTTTCTTTTAAAATTATATATATCCAAAATAAATTACCGAATCTATCGGTTTGACTATATATCTTAATGGTTTTTGTTATGCTGAATAATTTGTGGATCCTAAAGATACTTATGGTTTTGTTTTTAACTACTTCTTTCATCTTGACGCAGTCAAAAGGATAGTAATGACGCCACTGATCTTCGGGATTTGTCGGCAAATGAGTTACCAGCTTTGGGTTGCTAACTTCACACCGGTACTGATCCAATTAATTTTTATGTCTGGTATTCAAAGAAAATATGATCGAGATCACCTCTCTTAAGCCGCGTTTACACCAAATGCTGTCAGCAAATGTTGGCCAGCTTTTGTTGGCAGCATTGCTATCAACAAATGCTGGCAGCAAATGTTGACGGAATTAAAAGTACGATTTTTGTAAATGTTGTCAGCTTTTGCTGGCAGCAATGTTGTCAGCTCCGGTGTAAACGCGGCTTTAGTCCCGTCAACATTGCTGCCAGCATATGTTGGACAACATTCTTTGATCTTTACCGACTACTGGTGGGTAAATGCTGCCAACACTTTTCGGTGCTGACAGCATTGTTGGCAGCAAATGTTGAAGGAATTAAAAGTACGATTTTTGTAAATGTTGTCAGCTTTTGCTGGCAGCAATGTTGTCAGCTCCGGTGTAAACGCGGCTTTATTGCAATTAAGACATTTATCATTTCGGAGAACATGTCCAAATCGGAGTCGTGTTATCATAGTGATAAATTTGATAGCATAATTGTATCGCTCGAACAACATTTTTTGGGGAATTTGTGTTTGTATACTAATATATCTTGACGAGTTGGTAAATTTTTACTGTTACTAACATTCTGTCATTGCTGGATAGTCCATGCCGAACCAAGTACAACGAAATATTTAGTAATCTGTGGCCCACACTGTATAATAATATTTGAATTGGATTTTTTGAATATCTACAATAAACACTCACAAATGAAATTTCCTTAAATGTCCTCAATTTTCTTGCTAGATGGGTAAGAATTATTATACTCTGAATTTGTTATTTCAAGTTACTATTGATCGACAGTAACTTCACTATTTGTTTTTTAATATTAAAATTTGACACCACAATACAAATTACATTTATCAATGTTTATGCTTTCTATTGGTATAATTGAAAGCGCTGGCTCAAGTAAACAATTTAAACAAATATTGCTAATGTAATGCAATTTCTGTTAATGTAATAGGAACTATTATTTGTAGGAAAGTTCAGCAACAAGTTATTTATATAACTGACAGTTAAATTTGCATAGCAAATATTAAAAAACCGGCCCTTAGAGTTTCTTGACGTAAAAGTAATCATATCAAATGGATTATAACTTGCCAATTGTACTCCAATATTTCAAAACCTATTTACAAATACCGTTACTATCTCAAAGGTATCATGTTACTAAGTTCCATTACCTAGTGTTATTTCGCACATGATTAGAGGCAATACTTTAATTAATTAACAACATTCAAAGCTATTTTTATTGTTATCAGTGCACTGCTTTATTTTATTATTATGTATGGAATTTCATTGTTTATCAACATAACTATTTTATAGACATTACTCATTTTGGTTTTCCTGGGGCTTCTCCTGAGTGTTGGCTCAGTAGGACTACACTCTAATCTGAACATAATCATTCTGTGATCAGAGAAGGATGGTTCGTTAGATATTCTCCAATCCATCACCCGATCTTTAAGGTTTGGTGTATTTAGATTATGTCTAGCATTTCTTTTCTTGTTCTAGTCACAAAAGTAGGGGTATTCTCTATATTGTGTAAAAAGATTCTTATTAAGATTAATTCTAAAATTTTCTCACCTCTTGCGTTGATGTCTGTGCTTCCCCATACGGTATATCCTATAAGAAGCGGCAGCGTCCAGCGTGCTGTCCTTGTCTTCATCCACATCTCCCACCTTCATGGCTGCCTCGGCTGCCTCATTTGGTGAGCACTTCCGTTGGGCACCTCAGTACCCACTAGTGGGTTGTTTCTTTCCCCCTGGCTGTTTCCCTTCTTAAACCGTGAACGGGAATTTTCCCGGACGGGTAAAAAAAGGTGTAGCCTGCAGTAAATTCATCTATTGTCGCCCTCAGAAGTTGCTCTGTCGCCTCTTCCCTAGGTTAGCTCTACATACTCCCACTTCTTCATACGTGGCATCTTCCACCTTAGCTACTTCGCTGACTGTGGTGTTTCACTGTGAACTATAATGTGGCGCTTGAAGTGAATACCGCTGAATTGGAGCTTGTGTTCGGCGAACATTTCTTCCACTATTTCCTCCTCTACCAAAGTTTGCAGAGAACCCTTTGGGAAGGGAGGCAAACTTCTTCAACTTCAGAGCAGCCGCACAGCTGCTCTTTTCCGTCTTTTCGTCGTGATGTTGTTCTGCTTTCCCATTTCTACCTTCTTATTTTTGACTTCTTCCTGAGCAGGGCTGATGGTCTTCTCAACTCGCTTGTGTTTTCGACAAGAAGGATCTTGGGGGATTTGGGATTTGTGCTTTTAAGGTGATATTCCCTGACTTAGGCACCGTGGTTACCATCTACAGCCTGCTCTGCTTACCATCTACAGCCTGCTCTGCTGAGCCCACGTATCAGAGGGTCGTTCCTACCTCAAGGTTCTCCCAGATTGGGAATTGGAGGCAGTTTCGACGTTAAGGGTTTCCCTCTGCTCATATTCTCCTGTTCAATCTACCTACTCTACTAAACTAACTTCACCCGCCTGTTTACTGTCTCAATCTACCTTTCCTCAGAGACAACTGATATGTGTTTTGATGGGAGATTTGGAAGTGGAGGAAATTGAGTGGGAAATTACAGGACACGAGGGGTTGAGAATCTTACTAATTTTATCAGTTATACCTTTGAAACAGTTCTTCGAGATTATAACTGCCAAATAATTTAAATGTCGATGGAGGAGAAATTTTGTCCGACATATTCTTTGACTGATAGGTCAATTATCGGTAGAAATATTTTTGAAATGAAAAGTATACATTAGACAAGCAACATTTGGTTAAAGGCAGTGTCCTGAGAAAGCTAGTGGCTGTCTTTGATAAAGGCATTGTTGAAGAAGAAGAAATTGTCAATAGTGACTAAATCGGTTGATAATATATCGTATGGGATTGATTAGAAGTGGTTTTATTTTTTTATATAATCGATTTAATGAAGTGAATAAGATAGCATTTGAGTTTCTTTTATCTGCTGGGAGGATAAGAATGTCCTAATTTTTATAAAAGTCTTTTAGAGTTTGTCTTCCAGAAAATGGTAAACTGGATGGTGAAACTTGAAGTACGGACAATTCGTGAATTGTATTGCTGGATGATTTCGGCTTATCCAGGAGAAAGATGGAAAATTACTTCTTCAGTTTAATAATATGTTGAAATAGATGGAGTGACCTTTTCATAAAGCTTTGAAGTCTGTTTCTGAGATGGGGATATCAGAAAAACTGTAGACTACCGTAAATGTTTAAAGATAATGATAAAAGTATTTTTGAGGATTTTGAGTTTTGATTACATTACTCAGTTTACGATTTTGATAAGGGACTTATCAATATCTTGTCATTTTTTATTGAACAGTTGATCATCAGTATTCCAAAGAATTGGTTGAATATACCTATATACAGTAAATATATAATAGTCAAGGTGTTCAAATTTAGTTTTATTCTTAGTAAATTGGACGTATTGTTTAAAAAAGAATTAACGTTATCGCTTGAAATTTCTCCTTACATTTCCATATATACACAGATTTAAATTATTTAAATCGTAAGTTCATGTATTGTGTTTCGTGTAAAAATTTTGTTAAAAAATAAATAATTAAGTATTGTTCTCCGTTATCCTTATTATAAAAATTATTTGCTTAGAATTATCATAGTTTCAAATAACCGCTCGATTAACTAGTGCACACATAAAAAATATGTGACAAAGAATTTATCTAAACTAAACCTAACTAAATATGTATTAAATAAATTAAGATGGAAATGAACTTCAATATTACCTTAACCAGGAATTACCCCAGACAACATTTTTTAACAATTATTAAATGATCCAGCACCATATATCAATAATAATAAAGTAAATTTTCTTTAGAGAACGTAAAAATAATTCAGTTGTTTTTTTTTCAGGCTGAAGATTTATTAGATGATCTACTATCACTGGAATCCAGTTCTCTAGCCTCTGATGGCTTCAAAACGGACAACTCCTTTACAGGAAGTGATCTCAATATTAAAAATGAACCCTATCCACTTAGTGACGCTGAACTACATGCTCTCGCCAAAGACCGTCAAAAGAAAGACAACCACAATATGAGTAAGTCAAAGCTCAAATTACTTGCTATAGTAACTACTAAGAAGAAAATTTAAGTTACAGTTACCGTCCATTTTCTTTACTTCCTTAAATTAATGTGTCGGCTAGAAATTTATATTTCATTTGGTAGGTACCTAATTAAAATATTGTTTTATATTTATTTTAAATACATTTGTCTACAAGTGAGGTCACCCAAATAACCATAATTGTTGGCCAGAATAATATTTTCACAATTTAGGAAATGTACAATGTTTTAGCAAGGGACCCCCATCCGAAAATTGCATTAACAATGTTAACAGTAATAGTTCATGAACTAGTTTAATGCGCATCTCAGATGCTGTTGGAACGCTTTGGAAACCGTTTTTTGCCACTAACATATACCCACCTATATTAGTCTAATATAATTTTTATTCCAAGATTGCTATGATTGTTTTCATTGTTGTTTTTCTAAATAATATATCTCAAGAAAAGCATAATTATACCTATAACTATATCATAATTTGAGAAAACTAAGGGAAAAGATTGTTTACTGTAGGTAGACTAATTACATTATAAAAAAAATCCACAATGGTATTATTTGAACTATTTGTAAAAAGTTTTTTTTTACATATTCTTGTACCAACCCTTTCTTTGTTTAAGAATTTTTCTGCCACGTATGTTATTAAAAAAATTAATTAATGCTGGAAGAATTTGTTAAACCGTTGCTTATTTTGTTACCCAAGTTTGTTGTTTGTAATTAAAAAATATATGAGTCAAAACTACAAGATATTTTGGAACTATTTGAAATAGTTGAGTATTGTCAATGTTTTATTTATTATAAAAGACATAACATCCGTAGTAGTTTATCTGAAATTTTTTTCATACGCATAGGTTGGCGTTATGTATCCCCTGTTTTACTTAATCAAATCTAAGGAACAAACCTATGATTATAAAACGTTTTCAACATCGGTCAGAAATACAAACAGTGCCTCTTTTAAAAGTATCTAAATCCCAGTTTTACTTGTATATTTTAGTAAAAATAAAATAATAAAATTTTTAATAGAACAAATTAAGTGAAGTTTGCATTATTTGAACATAAAATTTTACTGACAACTGGTTATTAAAATTTAAAATCAGTTATTTGTGGTTTATTAAAAAGTGTAAATGGTTGTTACGATAACTTATAAATAGTTCTCCTGAATAGAATAACTATGCAATTGGAAAAATCCAATATTAAAATAATGGTCTTTAGAAAAATCGGAAATATAATCATTAATAATATCGAATATGTTATAATAATATATTCACAAATACCTTGATTTTATGAACAAAATTGTACAAGGCTTGTAAATTAATAAAGGTAATATGTTACATGATTGAACAGGACACTTCATACATACTATATAGTAGGACAGTATGAATACCATGAGACATTATACAGTGTGTAAAAGCCAAATGAAATAAATTCATTATTTCGGTTACTGTACATATTTATAAAAAATCCCGAAACACCTCAAATTTAAATTATAACTTGACATTCTTTAACGTGAAAATGCAACTCCTTCGCTAAAATATACTCGAAACTTATTACAATATATTTAAAACTTATTTCCCGTTTAGGTCTTGATAATGAGAAAGTGAACAAAAACCATAGCAATGTGGTTTTTAGATGGTAACCATTAAAAAACTTTAAAGAATTTCTGTGGCAACGCTAAAGTTGTCATTGTTGTAATTTAAGTATAAAGTTTTGTTCAATTCAATTCTGAAAAATGGTTAGATTAACGGAAATGCATAAAATAACAGTTTTGCAAATGATTGGTTACGGAGATAACATCCGAACACAACAGGAAGTAACTCGCCTATTTCATGAGAAATTTCCTAATTTACCGCCTATATCCCAAGGAACAATAAGTAAAATAGAAAAGCAGTTTCGCGAGTTTGGTCATGTAAGGCAGATAAAAAAAGCAACTGCCAATGCACTGAGTGATGAACTCCAATTAGATGTGTTGCTCGAGTAGACAGGCATCCACATACATCGATAGCAAACATATTAAAAGAAAATAAATTGCATCCGTATAAGATGATACCTACTCAGGAGCTCATGGAAGACGATTTTGAAAGGAGAACTTTTTTTTGTGAGCAAATGATGGACATGTTGGATAACAATATTATCCAATTAGAAGACGTTATGTTTTCTGATGAGTGTACTTTTTTACTTAACGGTCATGCTAATCGGCAAAATTGCCGCTACTGGTCCACGGAAAATCCTCACTGGATGAGAGAAGAACACACTCAATACTCTCAAAAGGTTAATGTTTGGGCAGGGATTGTAGGGAACAATATCATTGGTCATTTTTTTATTGAGGGCAACTTGAATGGCAATAATTATTTGGCACTACTTCAAAATGATGTCATACCAACGTTGGCAAATTTATATCCTGATCCAGGTAACCCTCAAGTTCCAGCGAATACGATATGGTTTCAGCAGGATGGAGCACCACCACATTAACAACTTAATGTCCGGCACTACCTCGATACAATATTTCCCAATCGGTGGATAGGGAGGCGAGGGTCGATTGAATGGCCAGCGCGATCACCTGATCTTACATTATTAGATTTCTTTTTATGGGGATATGTGAAGAGCCATGTGTACAAAACTAAACCTTCTGATTTAAATGACTTAAAAGAACGAATAACGCTTGCGATTAGGTCGATCACGCCTGATATGTTAAATAATGTTAGAAGACAGTTTTATTTGAGATTAGGATGTTGCCAAGACGTTCGCGGAGAACATTTTGAACATCTACTTCATTAACATTCATAGTTCTTTTTCGTGTTCTATATTTTATGACCTTTTGCATTACATTTTAATTTTTGATTGTATTGTAGCGAATTTCGGTAACAACATGATATTAATTTTTTTTATGTTAATTTTTGCATTAAATTTAAAAACAATAACATTTTTGAATAGAGAATGAAGAGACCTTTCAAATGATATATCACAAGCCTATACTTCCCATTTAAAAATTGGGGGTTGTACCTGTCATTCTAAGGGGGTTGAAGGTAGGGGTTGCATTTTCACGTTAAAGAATGTCAAGTTATAATTTAAATTTGACGTGTTTCGGGATTTTTTATAAATATGTACAGTAACCGAAATAATGAATTTATTCCATTTGGCTTTTATACACTGTATGGATAACATAGTGGGACACTATTTTTTTAATAAATAAAGTGTTTTAATCTACGGTGATGATATTTTTGTGTTTGTGTGTACCTACCTATAAAATGTAAAATATTTTTTATTGCTTCTATAAACCGGTAAACTTATTCCAATAGGTGAATAAAAGAGTAATTGATAACTGAATGAAAATCACAGTGGGCAACAACTGCAAATAACATTTTTTCTTTAGATATTTATTTATCATAGTTTATTTGCAACGATTTCGATTTCATTGGGACAATTTTTAATAAGTCAATAAAACTTTGAAATGTTTATTATGACAAATATTTTATCTACCACACTTGAACGTGGATCACAAATATTTATTGGATCATTTATGTTTAATTATTTGTTCAAAGAATAAATGTGATAATTGACGTTATTTGCATCTACGTATATAATAATATTCAATTATGTAGGTATGATTTAACATCTTAGATTATAGATAGAAGCATTAGGTATCAAGTTTTTTTTTTATTTTTAATGTTTTTAAGTTGCAAGGCTATTTAAAAAAAAAATGGTAGTATTCGTCATTCCATATTATCGAAAATAGTATTCTTTTGGAAATCAATTTTGAAATAAGTTTTAGAAAAAAAATTTGTAAAGTTAGAAAATATTGAAATTAGATATCAGTTACGCCTTAAAGCAGGCAACCAGCATTATGAGAGAACAATGTGATTCCAAATTGGTATACAAAATATGGTCTTGAAAGTAACTAAAATATTCGGGAAGACATAGTGAAATTCTGGGCACATCTGTAAAGTCTGTAAACTAAAATCTGAAAAAATTAACATTGCAAACTCTGTGACCAACAGATTTTGTAGCTTATAGAAAATGCTCAGAATTTCACCATTAGTCAGTTCTTATTATAACGGTCTTCGTGAATATTGGTTAATGTACCTAACTGAAATACACATTTATGAAGCAAATTACACATTTTGAAAATATTTAAATTTATTTGAAAAATTCTTTCAAATACTGCTCTTTACCCTTTTTTTAATTATAGAAAATTCTTAATTATTTCACTTAGGAGTGGCTCCTATCTTTAGTTCGAAAGTTCAAGAAAAAAAACCAGCAAGTAAAGCAGTAGCAAAACTTTTTTTTTGTTTTAGTTCAATCTTTCTTAAACTTTGAGACAGTTTTATGTACGAACTGAATGACATATTGGAAGAATGTGAGCTCTAAGCGATAACGCATTTAAATAAATAAATGTTATTTTTTAAAAATTAAAGAATATCAATTTGTTTCAGTTGAACGTAGAAGAAGGTTTAATATAAACGACAGAATAAAAGAATTAGGTACGCTATTGCCGAAAAATAATGATCCTTACTATGAAATCGTCCGAGATGTTCGTCCCAATAAAGGAACTATTTTAAAGTCTTCCGTCGAATATATCAAATGTCTGAAAAACGAAGTTCACAGGTTAAAACAACAAGAAGCTAAACAAAAACAAATGGAATCGATGAACAGAAGACTTCAATTACGAGTACAGGTTAGAACTTTTAAATATTAAACGAAAATGTATAAGCAAATATAATTTAAAATTTTCTGATAAATTTAATAAATGTATTTTTTAAAACCTTTTTAAGTATTTTAAATTGAATAATTAGGCATTGATGTATACAAAAATGAAAATAAACTTTATTATTTTTGCAAAATAATTTAATTACAATTAATACAATATAGGAACTAGAACTATGGATATAATTTTTTTAATATAACAAAATAAATAAATCAATAAAGCTTGTGTGCCTTTGGTCCTTGTTTAAATAATTATAAAACAAAATACTCATCATCGCAAGAAAATGTTCCTCCATCTTGAATTTTTTTTTTGTCTTTCTTAACTTTGCCAGCTTCTGCAAGCTTTATTTTTGTAGTTAGCATCTCTATCAATGTGTAACTTTTTAAGTTCTTAAGACTTCTTGTCCCCCCTCCCAAGCAAATCTTCTTGCTTGGGAAGTCTAATTTACTTTTCTTGTTGACCCAATCATTTTTAAAATGGAACTATTACATTCTGGTGGTCTGAGAATATCTTTTGTTTTGGAGGATAATGGGAACTATGAGAGATGATTTCTAAACAATAAATATTTATTAAATAAACTCTTATTTAATTCCATATAGTAGTTATAAAAATAAAATATGTTAATGGACTACATATTTATAAATATTATTATAATATGTAAATGCCAACGTTCAAAAGATGTAGCAACTATGGATTATAATAACCTTTTCCAAACCACACAAAAGAGGCTTATAAATATAAATTGAGATTTCAGCTTCCCTACTTGTTGAATGGATTAGCTCTGGAAAATCCGAATCTGGAAGGTGACCTCCTGAAAAAAATATGTAAGCTCTTGCTATTACCTAAACGAGGTAATTTTTGCTTCAATTCACCTTTTTGGTTTTCTAAAAATATAATCATGTCCATCATCAAATTTTAAACCTGGTACATTCTTGTTAAATAATAAAAAGCAGTTTTTTATAAAATGGTCAATGCAGACACTTAATTTTTAACGTTCTTTTCCATCACAATGTAAAGTTTTAATGTGCATCACATAATATAAAAATACTGGCGTTTACCCGAGACTGTTAGTTTTGTGGCACTGATTACAAGAGATTGTCTTTGAGTATGACAAAGGATACCAATCGATTCTGTTTGTTTCGTCCTCGTGCTGGCAACGCTGTATCATTATTAAGGAGTTATGCTTACGTTTGTAATCAATGGCGTGCTTTTTGTTAAAAATGGGAATATCTATGTCGGTTAATATTTAGTTATTTTTATGGGAATATATTTATTAATAGTTAATACTGAGTTTTTCACATAAATAATTATCGTTTATTTTAATTGTACACATAAAATGTAATGTTATAGGTATTAGAAAACCAAAAGAAAAAGATTTAAATATTATAATCAGGGTTTCGTGACCCCTTGATTTCTCGATTGGATTAAATTTAAGGGGATGTATAGGATAGTTGAGGGATATAGAGGGTGTTTCTTAAAAGTTGATGAAGGAGTTTTAAATATAACTTAATTAAGGTTAGACTTAAAAATCATTCAATTTTTCTTTAAAAAGAATCTTGTTAAAAATGAGCAAATCCAATGGTATTATTTTAATTTAGTACCACAAGACGAGCTAAATTATCGACGTATTTCGGCTTCAAGGTTTATTCTTATCACTCAGATATAATTAAAAATAAAATTAAAATTAAAAAAGTTCAGGATAATAGAAACTTTTTTTAAGTAATTCAAACCATTCCCATCAGTTATAATATCATTTGCATTAAAATGATAAAGATGTTTAATCCTACAATTATCTTCTTCCCAGTCTAGAAAAGATAACCATATTTTTCTCCTCTCACTCTCAGTTGGAAAGCTAAAGTAACACAAATACACTGAACACACAGCATAATCAGTAAAATGTATTTATTACATATGGAAAATTGAAATCAGTCAAGTTTAAAATTTGGTGTAGGTATTTTTATACATTTCATATCCGTGGTATTTTTTCCGTTTATTTCGATATTGAAATCGTCATCGCTACGCCACTGGAAATATCGTAAACAAACAAATATTTTAACTTACTTGAGAAACATTTCTTTCCCTTAAATTTGGCTTAATATTACCTACAATTTCGCCAAAAAATACCAATATAACTTCAAAATCTCATTAAAACTGCTTCGGCATGCGTCACATTTCATAGTATAACCGCTTCTGCGCGCGGTATCGTTCAGACAAACCGTGCGGCATTGTCGCTTATTGAGCAACTCATTTCTATGATCTAACCGAATAAAATAGTTTAATAAACACACCATAAAATGAGTTGTATAACTTAGGTGGTAATAATTCATAAAATATTAATAAGAGATCATTATGGTCACAATATTTTTGCAAATTTAATCAATAAATACTATAAATGATTCAATAACAATCACAAATATCTTACCTTAAATGGAGAGCAGGCAACATCACAGGACAACAAATTCCAGTCGGCCAGAAATAGGTAATGTTTGAGCAAATAAAGAAATAAATAGTTCCGTCTCCTCTGATATTTGGTCTATGGTCTACCCTCCCACACAACTATCACCCTTATACCTTATGGCGCATTTGAATTTTGAAGGGGTTTCATACAAACTTTTATCCCCTATCTTACCTTCTTTGGAATGGAATTTCGAAAATTCCTTTCTTAGTGGACACCTACAAAATTAAAGGTATCTACCCTCCAAAAATGATATCTCTACCTTCAGCCGTTTGGACTCTAGTCGTATGCCAACAATCAGTCAGTGAATCAATTTAGAGTTTTATATGTGTAGAAGACCACCTAAAAATTTTTTTACCTACGCCACTGAGCTATAATGAAATGAGCTTTATATGTATATATATACCTTTGCAAAAAACTTTGGTAATCAATGCACTTTTTAAGTTTAAATTCTTATATGGGCAACCCGTAATGGAACACTTAAATACCATACCATTTTAATGTTACAATAAATACAATAACTAACTGGAAAATACAATAACTAACGAGAAAATACAATAACTGGCGAGAAAATACAAAACTAGCGATTACACAATAGCTAATTTCAAAATTGTCATTTGGAGGGAGTACCCGGAACATGATCTTTATTATATGTAATTTTTTCTTTTAAGATTTATTTATTTGGAACTGCAACACTGTAATTGTTATTAATTTTGATCTATAGGAACTCGAAAGGCAAGCTAAATCTCATGGTCTTCCAGTGTCTGATTTCAATTGGCAGAGTCTAACCGTACATTCACCACCGCCTTACAATTCATATAGTAACCAACAGAACCAACCATCAGTGGTATCGTTACTATCTCCAATTGTTTTACCAGATACCTGCCGAAAAGTAAGTTGACTAATTTTTAGTTACTTATACAGTATTAAAAATATATATTATTTAATGTTAGTACAACAATAAACTGCCCTGCTAAAATTATACGTCCTTGGTAGGAATTAACTAAATTGGAAATGAGCATACAGTCTACTAAAAATAAAACAACTATTTTAAAAAATACAACATACACTTATATTAAAACATCCTTACTGTATTAAAAATGTTTTTCTCTAGATCAAATATAATTGCGCTAGTTTGTTTAATATATTATTACTAAGCTTGTAAATAAAAACACGAAAAATTGTTGGAGATTTGTTTATTCTAACAATCAAAATATTTTCTACACCTAGTAGAGAAATTAAATATCTAATACATATTACTTCATCTATATAAGGATGTTTACAGCTGACGCTGTCTTTCTTCTCTATTTTTCTATTATTCCAATTCATTTTGTCTTCCCAGTCTTCGTCTTCTAGTGCCCTCTACTATGTGATCTTCACCCATCTGCTTTCGCTGCTTCTTCTTACATGGCCATACCACTTTGGTCTCTTTTCATAATACCTTCTCCAACACTCCATTTCAACGAAATTTATCTCACTTTTATCTTTTTTGTTTAATGTCCATGTTCCTTGTGATGTGTTTATCCCAAAATATTGAGTTTAATTGTCTTATACAGTTTCTTGCCGCTCCTGTTCCCATTTTTACTTAATCTTCTGATGTTTCTTTTTTTGTTACTACACTACCCAAATATTTAAATTTTTCTGTTTCTTTAATTGTTCCTCGTCAATTTCCTCTAGTATCTTCTGTTGTTAAATATTCAGTTTTCTCAAAATTGATTTATAAATCCTTTTTAGCATATTCTTCTTTCAGTTTTCTAACCATGTAGACCAGGTCCTCTTCTTCCTGTGCAATGATGACCTGGTCATCTGCATTACTTAGGGTGAAAATAAGTCATCTCTCACTGGGATACCCATTCCTTGATATTTTTGTTTCTACTTTTTTAGTGCCAGTTCTAAATAGATTTTAAAAAGTGTTGGAGAAGTGGAGCAGCCTTGTTACAAGCCATTGCCGTTCAAAATTGTTATCTTGGCACCGAATAGTACGCTTTCTTTATATCTATGAAGACATGGTGGACTTCCTTATGTTTTGCAGTTTTTTTTTCGTCAATTGTCTAATGGTATATATTTAGTGCTCTCCTGATCTTTCCATCGCCAATTTTTCCCTGTATTTGATTTTCTAATTTGTTCTTAATTATTATCCCATAAAGTCCAAATGTTAAAATCATACTAATGCCTATTTTCTTCTGTCCCCCTTTTTGAAAATAGAAGTTATGTGGGCTTTGGTCCATTCATCGGGAAGTACCTACTTTTTCATTCTCTGCTCTGTAGAATAAAGTTTATCATTCTGTGCAATTTTATTTTCTGTACTGTACCTAATGTTCTTTAATGTTTTATAGCTTTATTTATTTCTTCTTGGCTTATTTACAAGTGGTACTGCATGTTATTTTCTTCTTCTGCTGTATTCTGTTCTACAAATTGTTATCTATTCTCCGTTAAAAGTTCTTTGTAATATCTTTTCCATTCTTCTTATTGGATAAATTCAGTGTGTACCTGTTCCCTTCGATTTCTTTTAATGGCTTTCAGTATTTTCCATGCTTCAGAGCTTTGTGTTCCGCCCACGTATTGTTCAATATGTTGACACATGCTTTCCCATTTATGATTTTTTTCTTTATTTATTATCCCCTTTGTTTCTTAATTTTTTGTATTATACTTTTACAGGTCTTCTTCAGTTTGTGTATTTAACCATTTTTCGTATAACTTCTTCTATTCTTACTTTCCTTGGCGTTTTCACTCACTCTGATTTTGATTTGTTTATTCTCTTTTTCTTCCTCTCCCAATGGTTCCAAGGCCGCTTGTTTAAGACTTTCTTTTATGTCTTCTAAAGTTTCTTTGACGGTACCAAAGTTGTATTCTACCAATTTTTGATCTAATCTTCTTTTATATAAATCATTTAAGTACTTTAGTTCACTCTAACTCTTCGTTGAATGATCAATTCAGATAAATCGATTGAGAAGCAGAATATAACTATGTGACTCTTTCACCTCGTCAAAAATTATATATTATTATCCGCGAGTAGAATACTATAGTTTATCCACGACTACTAAATATTTTTTTAAGTTTTTTGTTAACAGTTTTGGTTACATATTTTTATAAACACTATTATTTTATTAAAACAAATATTTCAATTAAAACATTATTGAATGTATGTATGCATAATCCATAGTTATAATAAATTATGATAATCGTATAATATCAAATAATCTCATAATAATTAACACAATAATCTATGTAATAAGCTTAACTTTTATCCCTACCTGCAAACCCCTTTGAGTGACAATTATAACCCCCAATTTTTTAAATGGGAAGTATGGGCCTGTGATGTATCGTTTGAAAGGTCTCTTCATTCTCTATCCAAAATTTTTTTACATTTACTGCAAAAATTAACAATAATTAATTAACAAAAATAAAATCATGTTTTTACAGAATATTCTCTAGAGTACCTACACTACTAATTTATTGTCCGTAGGTATCAATTTTTATAATAAGACAGTCACTAAGCAAAAACCATATCAATGTTATTTTTAATTTCAAATTAAAAAATATCCTTTAAAAAATTATCATAGCCATGTTAGACTCAGCAAATTGGTTTGTAATAATTATAACTGGTTTCAGCAAGAATGTTGTTTACAAAACTAAACCATACGATTTAGATGACTTAAGAGAACAAATAACGCTTGCAATTAGATCGGTCACGCCTGATATGTTAATAAACATTAGAAGACATTTTCATTTAAGATTAGGATGTTGTACCTACAAGACGTTCGCGGTGAGCATTTTGAACATCTACTTCATTGACAATAAAGAGATCTTTCAAACGCTATATCACAAGCCCATACTTCCAATTTAAAACATTGGAGGTTGTAATTGTCACTCAAAGGGGGTTGAATGTAGAGATCAAAAATGACAATTTATAATATAAATTTGACGTATTTTGGGATTTTCTCTAAATATGTACAGTAACTGAAATAATAAATGTATTCCATTTGGCTTTTCCACGCAGTATATTCAATGAATCAGTGAATCAAAAAGTAGAAGTAAAACTACTTTATTTGTTTATTAAAAGACTGTAGACTTTGTACACACTTTCTAAAAATGTAGGTGAATGGGAAAATGTATTTTTAATAAAAAACTTTAAAGTTTTTTAATAAGTGTGTATTAAGTAAACTGTAAATCTTGAAACTAAGCGCTTTCGGCTTACAAAGCCATCATCAGAGTTTATCCTAAAATATATTTTTTAATGGTAAGAAAAATAAAGTAAGTAGGTATATTGTTGTTAAACTTACGTCAAAAAAGATAAAAACCATTAAGAAAAAATGTATAAAACGTACAAGACATCATAGAAACCAGACAAACCAGAAAGATTTTCTTTAATGCGGGTATCTACTATCTAGACCAGAACAGATAAATCTAGTTTCGGGCATCATATCAAATTCAACAACCATCAGTTTTCGCCAACCAAAAATAGTAAATTGTTACACAGTATACCAGCTAATAATTTTGTGAAAATGGACTTGTTGGAGGATCTGGAAATATTGAGAGAGCTTAGGTAGTGTTGCAACACGCAAGTTAATCTAAATACTAAATTCAAACCGTTATTTAAATTTTTCTGAGGCAGTTAGTTCATAATCCAGTCATTCTTATTAATTTTTATCAATTTTTAGCTTTGATTCAATTTCATTTTACAACTTTAATCTTAATTTATCGATTGTGTGTTTCAACAGTCACTTCCAATTTCTTTCTTTTATAAGTTTTTTAATTGAAGTAATTTAGGTGTAGACAAACCAACACAAATAAATAAGTAAAAACTAACAAATTACATGAAAAGATGGACAAAACAATGTAAAAATAAAATTAACCACCCTAAATAGGATGTATAAACATTAAAATCAAACCAGAATTATAACTAAAACTACACCTAAATTACTTCAATTAAAAAAAGAAAGAAATTGGAAGTGACTGTTGAAACACACAATCGATAAATTAAGATTAAAGCTGTAAAATGAAATTGAATCAAAGCTAAAAATTGATAAAAATTAATAAGAACGACTGGATTATGAACTAACTGCCCCAGAAAAATTTAAATAACGGTTTGAATTTAGTATTTAGATTAACTTGCGTGTTGCAACAGTACCTAAGCTCTCTCAATATTTCCAGATCCTCCAACAAGTCCATTTTCACAAAATTATTAGCTGGTATACTTTGTAACAATTTACTATTTTTGGTTGGCGAAAACTGATGGTTGTTGAATTTGATATGATGCCCGAAACTAGATTTATCTGTTCTGGTCTAGATAGTAGATACCCGCATTAAAGAAAATCTTTCTGGTTTGTCTGGTTTCTATGATGTCTTGTACGTTTTATACATTTCTTCTTAGTGGTTTTTATCTTTTTTGACGTAAGTTTAACAACAATATACTTACTTTATTTTTCTTACCATTAAAAAATATAATTTAGGAGAAACTCTGATGATGGCTTTGTAAGCCGAAAGCGCTTAGTTTCAATATTTACAGTTTAATTAATACACACTTATTAAAAAACTTTAAAGTTTTTTATTAAAAATACATTTTCCCATTCACCTACAACTTTATTTGTTGTTAATTTTCAACTATACTATAACTATTTTTGAAAAACATAACAAAGTGTGCCATACCCGCATACACGAAATAATTTCACACACCTTTTTGTGTTTTCAAAAAAATTTATATATCTATATATATATATATAAAACAAAATGTTTATTTTTTAGATGCCAGATGTAATATCTGACGCACTCTCCGAAGCATCCTTAAATTTATCAGCTATGGAAGAAGGAATGGACGATGATGACCTTGTGTACGGAGTTAACGGAGATCCGATGCTATCCTCACCTCATACCTTGCAAGCAGATGCTTTACTAGCTTCCCCTGCACATACAGGTTCAGGAGATCCACTCCTTTGCGAACAACGCCTCCCTACTCCTACACCTACCAGTCATATCGAACAAGATGTAGATACATTGGATATAGACATGATTGCATAGTAGTGTATAGTGTAATAGACTTGTAGATTATAGTCTCTGGTCAGGTGAAAACGTTTATATTAGTCTCCTAAATTCAATTTATCCAAATAAACTGACATCGTAGATATTTTGACCAGAACTGTTTCATTTTAAAAAATTAAATTATGTATATAAATAAAAAGTTATTTGCATCAAAGTTAAAATTGTTTTTTATGGTTAGAATAGAAGAACATACTAGTAAAGGGCACGGTTGTATTTTATTCATTTAAAGTGAAAAAAAAAACTATTAAAATTTACTACACAAGTATATTTTCCCCTGTACTGTATTTTTGGATTGATTGATATGCAGCTTCTTGTTTATTACTTGCACCAGGAACATACTTTTTATTCAATATTAAAATATATATAAAAGTCTTTTGCATTGTTTGTACCGCATAAATTACTTTAATTATCTTCAAAAAAAAACGACCACTAGTACCAAAAAAAACTGGATGGTTCACATACGTTTGATGTGGATGAGAAGGCTGGAATCAGTGCTGGACCCCTATTCTTGACGTCGATAGAATAGAACAGCCAATAGAAAGTGGGCGTGGTTCTATTGAAAATGCCAAAACCGTTTTCTTAAAATTTGTTCTCTCACTATACGGATAGAAGGATTGCTCCCCGAGAGAACAATTACTTCTATTGCTTATTTTTGAAGAAACCACTAAAACACCAATAAAATGTATTAGAGGTTTTTATTTTCGAACCAAAAATATCCTTTTGAAGTATAGTAGAAAGTAGAAACTTAATCTTGCTTTTCTTTCGTGCTTAGGGTATAAAAAATAATTATTTTTTTTAAGTTTGTAAACAGTCACAGTAGTGAGAATGACAGATAATTAAACAAAAGAATGCTCCTATGAACAGTCAAAAAAAACAAATTAGTTGATTTTATTTCTGCAAGAAAAGAAATGTAAACCTATTTATTGCCTGATTATACATCAAATGGGTTTACCAAGGGTAAAACTTCTCTTTAGTTATTGATATCATCTTCTGCTTCTCGTATATCATTTTGTATGGCGTCATAAGGTAAAACATTATTAAAATCCATTCTAAACACACCGTTGACACAAAGGCATACAATATTAATACTAAACTAAATAAACTAAATAAATGCAAATATTAAAAACAATACTAATACTAAATCAAAAACTAGAACTAAATATTATGCTATGAAATAGTATGATATAGAGTACTGAATTAGAATAGCAACTCTGAAAACACTTTAGACCTTAAAAAATAAACAGTTGATGTTGACATTATCTTCCATTTTTTAAAATTCTTCATTCTGATTGGTTTAACCATTTGGCAACCCTGCTCAAACATTCTTTTTAATTTGCTTCTTTCTACAGCCACTGTACTTCTTTCTGTTGATCTCAAGTTTCATGTTACCAATAAAAAGGTCATAGAATTAAAGTAGTGAGTGCTCCTGGGGAAAGTTCTATTCTATCATCGTCAAGAATACAGGTCCAGGACGGACGATCAGTGCGTACCGTGCGCGCTGACGGCACGACAAATTCGAACGGTTGTCGTACGTCATTAGCCCGTCCGTCTACGTCGGACCGACGGTTGCCGTACGTCCAACGTAGCAGTTTATTAGCGCTACACTGTATTTCGTCATACATACCGACGTCAGCGCTGACTGTCTTTCGAGCACTGTTTCCAGCCGAACGCATAATGAACACACTTAATACTGATGGATTTATTAAAGCAAGAATGTATATTGGAAAATATCTTTACATTCATCGTTTCAAAATGAAGACCAGTGCTTTAAATGTATTACATATTATTATTTGAACATTTATTTAAAGTTAAAGACAGGTTGTATCTTTCCGAAATAAATTTTCGTGATCATCTTTTATCAACGATTTTATTATTGCTCTTTTGACACCTTTGTTAAATAAATAACGAAAATATAAACACTCACCATAAAATTGCGTGAGGTCTCCTAACTAAAAAGTTTCACTTAAACAAAATAGTAAGCACGTTGTTACTATAAATCAATAAAAAGAACTTGTTGCCATATCTATTTCTATGTAGAAGGTCACAGATAAGAATAGTAGTAGAAAACAATTTATTTACAGATCGTATATGGTAATGAATTTATGTACTAAAAAAAAACAAATTTTGTTAGACAAAACAGAATCAGACAGGTATTTATAACTTATGAAATGAAAGGGTTTACATAAAGTTTAATTTTAATACTATACTATTTTGCACCAGAGGTAATGGATTTTGATATGAGCTATGATGGCCTTGAAAATAGCTGCACGGTAATGCAAGGCAACAACGCACTAAATTCATAAAGTGAAAACTAAAAACATCGGTTTGGTTTTATGACAAAGTTATAGTATATTAATAGTCCATTCAAATTATGTTGAAAATAACAATTTTATTGCAAAATATAATATAAAATTTGTACCTACCAATAATATTTAGTTAAATAAATATTTATAAATTATTTCTTGAGAAGTATAATTATATTTAAATATATAGTTGCTTTATTAGAATTTTTGAACGTTATAGTTTAATAGGAACAAGTTTAATTATGAATAAAAGAGTACTGTAGTAACACTTAACGGAGTGTATTGTATGATACTTTATTTCTTCCTGTTTTTATAAATTAATTTTAAAATCCTTGAATTTGTTCTTAAAGGTCAAATTGCCTTAAACACGTTACTGTTATACTTATACTTATACTGAAGAGAAGATTATCTTATTAGACAATTTCTCAAAATCAGAATTATAAAGTACCGACACTTTACCTGGAAGGATGTAATCAAGTAATAAGCTAAGAGGTCTGCATATATCCTGCTGTGAGACAATAATTACAAACAAATAAATAATCCATTTTACCTAATTTTAATAATACACCTATTAAAAGCACTATTTAAAAAAATTAGGAAATTTATAAAAGTAATATCAACTAAAAACAAAATTTTAATAAAATACATACCTATTAAGGAAATCAACTCACTAAACAAAATATTTCCACAAGTTATTGTCTATACTACACTAACTAAACGATTAAAATAATATAATTAATAACTACAAACTAACTAGAAACTAAATTTATTGCACTACTAAAATATTGGGAGCCGATCTGATCTGAAAGAGAGACAGTCAAAGAATGAAATTTTAGGGCTAACTATATTAGGATAGTTAATACATCCCTTTTCGAACGTAAAATAGTGTTCTGCGACGCGTTCCTAAATTTTTTTGTGATTCGTAATATTTTCATTATAATTTTGTCTATGCGTCTAAGTATTGTATATAACTCATAAGAACCCTTTACCTTTCGCAATTTCCATGAAAAATTGGAGCAATTTTTATTTCACGCTTGCGCTCTTAACACAATATGGCAATGTTCAACACATTTTATAAAACGGAATGCTGTAACAAATTGTAGGTATACCTAAAATTAAGAGATTATAATTGTTTAAACGCATACTAGTTAGTGGATTGAGTTAGAGACATGTTGTTAAAAATGGCTTTGTAAATTTCACCAAATATAAGTATATTATTAGGCTTATTATTTATTTTGTAGTGAAGTAACACTTGACAACTGCCAAAGACATAACTACAAATGATTATAATTTAATTTAAATGAAGGAGAGGTAATAAAGATTTTTCTAAATCCTCCAGAAAATACAGAAATAGCGAAATAGTACGCTTAAAAGAAAGTTTAATAAAAAGTAGTAGAAAAAAGATTGCATTTAACTTTGATGCAATGTAACTTACATGCCTTCGGCTCGTTTTGTATCCTACAACACCCTAGGGTAGTAATGATAGCTGCAAAATATGTTATTTTTAAATTGAACAGTTTTGGTCCATTTACTTTATATTTAATTAATAAAATGATCTTTTGGAGGCTCATATAAAAGAATGTGGATTGCGAAGTATCCCCTATGGTGTTCTGTTTTTCATTTGTCCAAACATTTTAGTCGCTTCTTTTTAGTAGCATTTTTAGAATACTTAGGTAGGGATTATGTATGTCTGTCGAACAGTGATCACAATGCTGATTCGGTAATAAGTTTAACTTAAATCAATTTTTCTGATAAACAGGGAGTTTCAGCTTTAATTCAAAAGAAACATTTAATAAATATAATAAATATTGACTTTTAGCGGTGTTTCTTTTTGCTGCAATACCCTGTATTTTAGTAAAGAGCGCTATTTGCATCACCAATTTTGATATTTTGTTAATTTTATTCAAATTTCATAATAGGTTACGTTATATTTATATTAAAAAATAATGTAACCACTATCAGTTATACTTTTATATATTGTACGAGTATATCAAATGTTTTCCTAAATAATGCAATTTTTTAATAATAAAACGAATATACATACGACGACACTGCATATTGTATTAAATTAAGTGTGATTTTTTTATATTTATATGTTAATAAATTAAGGAACTTATATTTAAAATGTTTTAGCAATTTGCTAGAATTTTTTATAATCAACGACATATTTGAAACTTTTAATAGCGCTAATACCGATATTTTCAGAATAGCGCTCTCAATTTTTACAAGGTTTCAAAGTATCACAATCCAAACTTAAAACAGCTCTGACGAGTGTCAGTACGAGAAATTTAAGAAAATAAATTAATTATTTTGACGGAAACTTAATTTTATTAGTAATAATTGTGAATAACCTATACCAGTACTTTTCTTAGAAACAATTAGCTCAATACTGGATAATTATTTTTTTAAATTTGATTTTAGTATTTAATGCATTAAATATTTTTTTCATTTTTTACCATTAATTAGTAATTTTGGGTATTTTACACTTAAAATTACAATTTAAACATTTTTGGAAATTAATTATCCAGTGCTGTTAGATGTATTCTTAAATTTTATTATGTATGAATTATAAGCGCAATTATAATTATATAACAAAGTACATACAGAAATAGACTATAATGTCATTGACATTCTTGTAAAAGTACAAGAAATTAGGCTGCTACTATGTACTTTTATTATATAACAATAAAGTTGTTAAGGTAAATTATATCAGATATCTATTGAGCTCAAATTTTATAAATTCAATTTATTATTAGTTTAAAAGAAGCCAAATATTGTATTTAAAAAACTTTTAATGTGATGTGATTTGGTAAGATTACGAAAATCACTGTTGCTCTGTTTTAGACGTTTAAATATTGTTCGAGATTATGTTGTTTCAAATAAATTTATAAATTTACTTAATGTAGTTTAAATTCTAAATAGCAAATCTTGAAACTTCTCCTTTACAGAATTTTTTTCACAGATTCATTCGATTCTACACATATATCGATTCATAAAAACAATGTAGTTACCTTATTGTTGCCTCTTAAAATTCATCATTCGGTAGTAGTCCAAGTGTACACACGTGCCACTAATCGATTCTTAATTGCTTCTTTTTGTTGTAAACAAATATTCTTTTCTTTTGATTTTTACGGTAGTTGCTACCTTTTTGTTATTCATTAAAATCTAGAAATCCCTCGGGATTGATAAAATATCAGGCGTTAACGCGGCCACAGGACCACCCCGGTCCATGTCAACGGGAACTTCCCCTTCCATTTCACCGGTGGAAACCACGTACACCAAAAAACTAAAAGAAAAAATCCAACAGATTGTTTATTTAAATTCAGGACTCACAGGAGAAGACCTCAGCCTGTTATGTACCATCCACAGTGCTGAAGAAGTTCTCAAACAAATCAAACGCAGAAAGAAAACCCGTAGCAAAGGGAAAAACAGTTATAAAGTCAATACAACAGCAAAACGCAGAATTGCCATTCGATACTCCCCCAAAAGTAGGAGAATTAAACTTGCCAAAAGTGCGTGCCAAAATAAGAATAAAAAAAGTATCAAAAGTGAAAAAACCCAGTCAAAAACACCATTGGGGTAGATAGATGATAGATAGATGTTTGAGAGGTGGCCAGAAGCCTATTCCACTGCGACCTTTTCAGATCTATTGTGGCCCTCGAAAAACTAGATTACATCCCCCAGTCCGACTCTCTTAACGAAGTCTATAAGCTTTGAGACTGTAACCTTCATGTAGTTCCTTGCCAATGGATATTCTTCTCCTAAAGTCAGGAACCGCATATTTACCAGTCCGTCGCACTGACATAAGATGTGCTCTGGTGTTTCCTCTTCTAGGTGACAGAATCTGCACAGATCCGTCTCTGTCAACCCCATCAGCTTAAGATGCCTGTTTAGCTTACAGTGCCCCGTCAATAGACTTACTACAGTTTTGACCGTTTTCCTGTCTTTACTCAATAAGTCTGACGTAAACTTTTGCGAATGTTCCATTATGAACTGTTTCGCTTGCCTTTGTCCTGATGAATTCCACCACCATTCCCGTGATTTTTGTGCCACCCATGTTTTCATGGCCGTTTTTATTATATTTTTTGCAATGCCGCAGAAAGGTTCCGGTCCAATAAAAGGCATTGATGAGCCTAGTTTAGCCATTTCATCTGCCTTTTCATTGCCTTTTAGACCCCTATGCCCTGGTACCCAAGCTACAGTAACCTTGCTACGATCCCCCAGAGTATTCAGAGCATGCACACAGTCCCATACTAGCCTAGAATTGACCTCTACAGAATCTAGTGCCCTTAGCACCGCCTGACTGTCTGTGAAGATGGCTATTGAACGGTACGTCCTATCCAGCCTTTTAATTTCTTCTACACAGTAGTGAATTGCCGTAATTTCTGCTTGAAAAATCGTGGCATTAACCATTGGGGTAAGTGACACCACAAATGCTATAAAAACTGACTCTCTTATACAATACAACACCGAACGACTTATCGCGAGAAGATCGCCAGTACCAGTAAAAGAAAAGACTAAAGTCAACATCCAACCTAAAAAGTGCAGAGTAAGTGACACAAACAGTAAACCAAAACGTATAGAAATCCTACAAGACATCAAAATAAAACCAAACAAGGGTGCGAAAGAAACCACAAAACTTACGCATGTATTAAATTGATTGTACTAACCCTTACTTTTTGGAAGTCCATCTTATTAAGAATAATAAAAAAACTCTTCGTTTTAACAAAACTACCTAATAAACATCAGGTACCTAGCTACAAACAAACAAAATGTAACTTCAATATGTCAATCTGATGATGCTAGTTGTATAGAGAAACGGCTGTCATTGAGTATAAAAAACATTTTTTTAAATAAATAGTGGAAGTTTTGTTAAAACGAAGAGTATTTTATTATTCTTACGCATGTATACACACCTACACAGAATAATAATTCTTCTGGTACATAAATTGTAGCACTAGCTCTAAGCACTATAAAACAAAAGTGCTTAGAAAGCTTTAATTATAAACCAAAAAGAATGGAAAAAGAACAGACTTCCACGCCAAATGATAAACAAACCGACTCTTCGCCTACAGAATATCAGACTCCACTAAGGCCATAGTCAACAGCAATCCCACATGGAGCGATGAGGTAGAAAAAGCGCTACATGGAAGCAAATTCATAAAGGAAATCCAAACAATGGAATTTTCGGAGCCCCAATCGAGCAACATAACCAACACAACAGACAAATTCGTATCACAATACGAATCAGTCGCAAAAAAGAAAATTTCAGCGAGAAATCTCGACTTTGGACCAAACTCAAAGGACAAACTACAACAAGAAGATCTAGACAAAATCACAGTAATGGATGATGATGATGGAGACCAGTTCACTTTCCCCAAAAAGAGAGTATCCTTTAAGAACGTCATGGCTAAAGTTACATTAAAAAAGAAGAACATAGAAACTAAGAACGCCTATGAATCTCTATCTGAAGAAGAGATGGAGATATGTCCCACATCGGAATATGAAGACAAAAGAAAAGGAAAACAACAACAAAAAAGACTGCAAAAAAAGCACCAATTAAATAAGATACAAATGCAAAACAAAAGAATAATAACAAGCTAACCAACAGCAATAACGCAAACACTGCTAATAAAACTGCGAACAAAAACACAAATAAAAACAAACTATACCCATCGATTGGTGTAGATGGACAAATTAAGACATAAAGTGGTGCAAACTATTCTTAAACAACATATCAAACAAAACTACGAAATCTAATACAACAAATCGATGGTAATCTTCACGTCAACCCAAATGATCTTTAAACTAAATTCTAAATTGTTGTATCGGTAATTGTTTCCTGTTTTACAGCTCACGTTTGCATGAAAGTAGCAATGCTTCGATGAACTGTAAGATAAATTGAATCTGCGAATTACCAACCAATCCAAATATTGGGATTTTATCTTGAACATAGCCATCTTCTGCAATTCTGCACTCATTCGCAATCAGATAGAATTTGAAACGTGACCCATTCTTGAGATACAGAATTTTTAATGATGCTAGTAACTAAGAAAAATAAACAACTAAACGTTTGAACTAAACTTCCACCTTTTATTTAAAAAATAGATTTTTAAATGCAATGACAGCTTTAATGCTAGTAACTTCTAGTCCTCCATACTTCTGGCATCTGGACGGCAATTCCGTAGTACCGATTATCTTTGCGGTGAAGTTTGTCACGAGTGAACACTTTCTTGGAACCGTAAATCCCGTAGTTCTTACGTAGCCTTAAAAATATGGTCTGGAACTTCCTTATGTTATTTCACTTCCCCTTTTTTTGCCTTACTAGTTTGATTCAAATAAAAGTACACTGCTCAACAATTAAAGTATATATTTTTTAAATTACAGAAAATTCCGTACAAAAATAATATTTTAAATATACGTTTCATGCCATCAGTATCAGTTTATAGCAAATTGTTTTTGTCGTTTTTTTTCTTTTTATACGCTGTTATCTCTTTAACCAGAATTGTAGGAATTCGATTTCAAAATACTAATATTTTAGTCGCATCCTCCGGCAAACGGTCTTACGTACGACTAAAAATCGCACCTATCCGCATCCAAGGTAACCTTACACTAAGGATAAATGTCACATTATTAAACTGAAATTGTATCAATAATATAATTTAAATTTACTCTATTTCTTATTTTTAAATGTAAAATCTTCTGAAATATTTAAACATTGATGAAGCAAATATTATATTTTGTATTTGAAATATTAAGCTCCATGCTCGACCTTGATAAATTTCGTCTGCTTGAGTCTGAAAATTTGTTGGATCATGATTTAATTTGTTCGTTGACAGTCGTTCCGCCATCTAGCCTTCGTTAGATAGTTACAAATCATGACGATGAAAGTTATAAAAATTTGTTATATTAATTGATTTATTAAGAGATGGTACTGTAGAGTAAACATACCTAGACTACTTTCAAGTTTTTACAGTATGTTTTTTCGAGGAACATTAATAAATTTAAACGTTTTAGAGTATATAATATATACTCTATCTAATCCAAGAACAGAAATACTGAATATGTACAAAATTTTAGCAGTCTTTTACCATAGATAATAAATATATATGTAGTACGGTCTTTTACATTTAAATTGTTCGTTGCTGTGCTATCTAACCATAGTTTGTTGCAAATCATGACGATGAAAGTTGTAAAATTTCTTAGCTTAATTTTTTTATTAAGAGATGGCAGTGTTGAGTAGACAAATATTATTTTTAAGTTTTTACAGGAAGTTTTTCGTGGGTCATTAAAAATTTCAGCATAATATATATCTGAAAAACAAATCGTCCAATAATGGAAATATGGACAAAATTTTCGGAATCTTTTACACTTAGATTGTTTGTTGACAGTCGCTGCGCCATCTAACCATAGTTTATTACAAATGAGGACGATGAAAGTTATAAAATGTTTTAAAATGTTTATTCATTAAGAGATGGCATTGTAGAGTAGACAAAGATTACTTTTAAGTTTTTACAGTAAGTTTTTTCGTGGACCATTAATAATTCCAGTAGATTTAGAGCAGATGACTCTGAAAACCAAATCATCGAAGAATGGAAATACTGAATATGGACAAAATTTGCGCAGTCCATAGAAAATGAGTGTTACGGCGCAATGTCCAATATTGCGTTCTCGAATATGGCGAAAGTTGTGAATTTACGTGTTGTGATAAGTGCTACCTTGTGACTTAATATGTTTGAAAATGGATAGTAAAGCAATTGTTTATACAAAGAAAGTGTGATAATAGTGTACATATACGTATTTGTTGTTAATTTAGTGGAAAGAAAACAAAAATGTCTACAGACAAAATAAAAGTTGCTGTTCGGCTCCGTCCTTTTAACAGAAGAGGTATTTATATTTATGTTAAATACAAAAAAATAAACTTTTATTTTTTTAACCATTATCATATGGTCATTTTTATTTTAAGTCGTACACCTTGTTTTCATGCAGATGTACCTGTGATGATTCATTTTGTCACTGCTATACTGATTACTGAAACCTGTAACATCCAAATTTATGTTGTCAAAGGATTGAAAACATTACCTTTACACCTTTTTGTTCATACAAGTATAGAAAAATTTAGATATAAAGATGAATGTATCTACTTAATTTGTAGGTGTTGTTATCAACAATAGGTTAGAAGTAAACAATTATACCAAATAAAAATTTAAACATAACAATTATTTGCTGCTATTTATTTTATATTAACATAATTATATTCGACAATACTATCTAAAAAATCGAAAACCATATTTACTTAATATTTGTATAGGTCTCTTTGTTTAGTTATTATTTGATGATCAAATTTGATGTTTACTATCACTTACTTTAATGAACTAGACTACATAGTGGGGGTGTCAATGTATTTTTTATAGGTTGCTGTAGATCTGTTAACACTGAATCCAAAAATTGGGAAATTTAAGTAAATGTAAATTGTAAATATAATATTTCAAATTGTATTTTTATAGCTTCTGAATTAATCATTATATATTTTATACATTGAACTTGAGATTTGCTGTATCTGTTTGAAATTAGGAAGTTATGAAATATAAATTACTTTCATATTTTGTTTAAATAATATCAGTTAAATTTTTACTGGATAAATTCAAGAAATTCTTAATCATTAGAAAAGTAAAAAAATGACCCCAACGCATGTCTTTAATTACTCAACAAAATAAATAACCAGTAATTATATATCAAGCTACTAATATGTATAAAGAATATGTCTCGGAATATGTTTTATGCAATATTTAAGTGCAGTTTGAAGACTAAGATATAGAACCAACAATAATAGAGTATGCAGAATTCAGACATAAATAAGAATTTATAGTTTAAATACAAATTTATAATAAACGAGAAAAATTATAATAGGCAGTTAATGGAAATGCTTCCCAATTTTTACACTATTTGCAGTTCAGTAATAATTGCAAATTGGTATCTAATGTTATGGCTGATTGTTCAATATTCTATTCAATAAATAATGGGTTTTATTATAGGTAACTCCTAAATTAAATTTCTTATTAATTGAAAAAAAATTGGTAACCAATGTTTATTTTGGAAACAGTGAAAAAGAAACATTTAAATCATAATTTTTGTTTCAGAACTTGAGATGAGGGCACCAAGTGTGGTTGATATTGAAAAGGATCAAACAATCATACATCAGCCTACATCTATGGATAAATTGGATAGGTAAGATGTATTTTAAATACTCATCATATGTTTATTTAATAATCTAAACATTTAGAAAGACTAATTCTTCTAATATATTCTTATGTTTACCATGTTGTGTTAAAGCACAATGTATATTAGTTTGTTACACTCTGTAGATGACTATTCCAAGTATACCTTTGGTCAAAAATGACTCCTGGTTATTTTTCCCCTTGTCTTAGAGATCACTTTGCAGTTGACAAGTGTGGTTTTTGTGGATTTACTGCTAGAGAAATGACAATAGTACTTCCTTTACCAAATTTAGCTAGGGTTGCCTCACCATGGGAGGATATTAGTATCCTTTTCTCTAGACAGGCCTTTATCTATGAACAGAGACTCTATGGGACTCTATTCTCTAGTGCTTAAGTAATTAATAGGGACAATGCATTGTTGAATGCACCCTCTATAACAAGCTATTGCATTTTACTTTTCCGCTGAGGTGTCTGATAATCGCCTGTTTAGGTCATCCTGTGCTGCTTTTGTTGACTCTTCTGATTGATACATGCAGAATTCCTCATCACCAGATCAGATGTCTTCTCATTTGTTCCTCCATTTAAAAAGTCAGCAGACCTGTAACAGTATTGGCATTAAACAAAGTGTCAATAATAATACCAAATCGACGTTATTGTTGTGTAGTATACGGCTCTCAGTAGCGTTTTCTCTCTGCAACCTGATGGGGAATGGAGCAACAAAGCTGCAATTGTTTTCAAAAAGGATAAAGCTGCTCAGCAGACGGAAATGACTGAACTCCAAGAAAACAAACATACACAAGCTTCCTGTGAAGAGTTTTGGATAAAATTTGTGTGTGGCAATAAATCTCCAGAACTACAAAAACTAGCTTTGAAACTTCTTACTTGAATCAAGCAGCATATTCCAAGATGAACTTCATTAAGAATTTAATTCTCGACTTACTGATGAACATCTCCAGGATTTAATTTCTAATAGCTTGCAATAATTGTACAAATTTTAGCCAGATAGTGATTGGTCATTTCATTTATCAAAACGGACCCGAGTAAAACTAATTGGCGACCCTGGTTGTATAGGATAACTACGATGATCTTTTCAGCATTCCATAGCTTTGCCTATGAAGCCCTAGACATTCATATATACGTTAGTAGATGATGAGGCATCTTAAAAGGATATTTTTCCATTTTCGTCATTGAGCTCCCTGCAAGGTGGGGACGCTTTTGGTCTCTGACAGCATCTTAAGTATCTATTCTGAAAGTTCTCCCTATTACCCTTCTCTTAGTAGAGAGGTAGTCTAGCCCTTCTTCCAAAAGCCTAAGTTTGCCACTTGAAGCACCTCCAAAGTGGTTCAATTTTATCTCAATGACTGTAAGAAATTCCAACTCCTCCAATGATTTGGATTGAATATTTGGTCAGGTGAGCTGTTTAACCTATGTCCCTTTTGGGGTTGGCTGTTTACCCTTGCCTGATCCAGTCTTGGACGATGGTGTCTCTGAACCTCTTCTAGTTGAATGTTTGGGCGCGGTCGCCTCTTTCTCATTTATTCTTTGTTTTTTCCTTGAACCTGCCATTTAGTTCCCATGAGTAGCTACTTCTGTTACTAACCAAGATACCAAGACCTTCCTCTGCTGGAGACGCGCCCTATAATAAGTAACTCAACCTACAGGTTCATAGAGCTGATTTCTTCATATTTGTCAGTTTCCCTGAAAAATTACCTAAGCAAAAGCTGTGCGTATAAACTTTTGTTTTAGTTTTTTTTACATAAAATCTAATTGGAAAAAATATATATTTAAATAATTTTTGATAAATATAAATCATTTCCGCAAGTTGATCATGTTATTCAATTTAAATATTTCTCCGTTAGGAAAATATTATTTTATTTTCGGCCTACACATATTAAAATAGATATTTAGATAACAACTCTGTGTGGTGTAACACAATATTTTAACAAATGAGTAACTCATGTTTATAAAATTTAAAACTTACTTTAAAATATCACGTTTTCCATTGTTATGCAATAAGGAGTAATAAATGTGAAATAGTATCGAGGTAGGGGTTGGCAAGACTGAGACATCGATACATGGACTCGGTCTTGGTGTCGATATTTTAGGTTGCTATTTGTAACATCTTTATATGTAGTACCTCAAGCTTTAAATGTCTAAATCTTTGCTTTATGTACTGTACTTAGCAACATAGTACTGGGTAAAACATAAACACTGTGTTCATTTGCAAATACTATGGGTTATTATAATTATAAACCATCCCTGAAAAACTAAAGCTAACACACTAATTTAATGTTAACATTGCCATTATTGTCATTTCCTTACTATATCAAGTCTTTACAATCATACGAATTATAAAATAATGTCATATTACTTAAATAATCCACAATATCTTTTTAGTTTTAATGGATATAGACAAGCAAAGTTAGGTTTCCTTTTACATTAAATATAATATAAAATTTTTTGTAAAATATTGCGTAGTGCAATAATTTATCTCATGGTTGGTTGGAGTAGGGAGAACTAATTTTTGTATAAGTTTTTTCATTACTATACCTAATAAATAGTTATTTTAATAGAAGAAATATTTTGTTACACGAGTATGAAACATCATTTTCACACAAGTACTATACACTATTCTTCCTACGCCCATCTATTGTATTAACCAATATATAAATATCAGATAGTGTATATTGGGTTGCCTGATTAATGAAAGTCTACGTTTTTATTAAAACCAACTACTTTAATAATTTAAAATCATAAACACTTTTAAGCTTTCGTTGTAAAATAACAATTTTTGGTTTAGTAAATTAAAAAATATATATGTAATTCAGTTATGAAAATCGACAATTGGATGTGTTAAATATTTCCTTCTACTAAGCCAGTTGTTAGACTTAGTTAGATGTTAGACCTACGAAGATCTTTTGTGCTTACCTTAATCTCAATCTACTTGAACTCTAGAACGCCAATACTTCTAGTACAGTTAAGAAGCTTTATAGAGGGCAAATTCCTAATTTGATGCGGAGTCAGAGCAACTCCTAGGAATGAATTTAAGCCTTGTGCTACGTATTCGCATAGTATATGTTCCGCAGTTTTTTTGGCGCTTTCGCAAAAACGACAGTCTTCACTTTCCGATTTGCCTATTATTTTGAGGTGCCTCAGTCCTCTTCCCAGGAACGGACTTTGATGTGATCACAAAAAGGGCTCCGAACGAGGCTCCGGACTAAGGAAAGGCGTAATAGTCCCTTCTTTAGCGAGTCTATCAGCTTTCTCTTTACCTATTATCCCTCTGTGACCTGGCTCCACATCAAGGTGACCTTATTGCTTCTTGCCAGCTTCTTAAAGGATTGTTTACCAGACTTTACCAGACTATCTTTCTCATAAGTAAAAGACCTCAGAGTTTTTAAAGTTGCCTGACTGCCTGTAAGAATATAGATGTTTGCCTCTACAAAGACACTCCTGGACACTAACATCTCTAGCGTATATCTCCGCCTGAAAGATAGTTGGGGCGTTACCAAGGGATTTGGACAACCGAAGATTCGGTCCCATTACTCCCACTTCAACCCTTTCATCTATCTGGAACTCATCTGTGTAATACACCATTGAGCCGCTGTGTGCAATTTGAGAAAATATTGTCGTGTAAACACTGCATTTAATTTTAACCGATTAGGAAAAGTACTGATTCGGTGTGGTCTGAACAGGCTTTTAGATTATGAAGCATTTAAACCCGTCTCTAGCGTTAAAGTGGGTCTTCGAATACGGGCCCAAGTTACTAATAATTCTAATTGGCCCAGTATTTTTTTTGGTAAGAATTTCTATCGATTCAAGGATTTTAAAGCGTTACAGGAGTATAGGGATGGCCTATTGGCAGGAAAGCAATAGGCATGATGACAGTAAGTAAGAATCACTAAAATATTGATTTGTTATAATTATATAAGATACGGAGATTCTAAAGAATTTACTCATTTTTATGTTACATGCGTGATTACATTTATTTTAGTAAAAGTATAAGAACTAAGATTAACAATCCGCCATATTAGCTGAAACACCAATCAGAAGAGCGTGACGTCGAACTTTCGTAAATATTGTTGACATTGACATTGGAACGTAAACAAATATCTTGTTCGGAGTTTTTATTGATATATTCTTACATTGTGGAACCGCACACCATCGATACACATTAGGATTCATGACTATGATAACTATTATAATCGCACAAAATAAGTAAAAACAAAATAAACTTTTTTAACGACCCCCTTTTAACCTGCAAAATGTTTGAAGTTTGACGTTTTTACCATAGAATCCACAGATGACACGGATCGCAGTGTAGTATAAATGGTATTTACGAATCGATGATGTCATAGATAGACGCCATTACTATTCTAGCGTTTTGGCGTCAAATTTAAAATTAATTTTTAAAAAGTAAATTTTTCATTTAAAAACTATTTTTTTGCAAAAATAACATTTATTTTAGATAAAGTATATACGTGAAAACATCGTGGATCAGTTTTTAAAAATCAGTCATCATGCCTATTGTGCATTATGATGAATCATCGAATAATACCATATAATAGGAACCATAGATGTACGTCACTGCCCAATAAGGACGTAGGGATTCTTAAAAAGGGACCGGTACGGGAAACACTCTATAACTTTTTTTTAGAACTATAACAAAAATAAAAGATTTCGTAAAAATTTGCCTTTAGTTAGTTTTATAATGTTAACTGGGGAGTGCTAAAATTATAGAGCAGCGATATTTACAGCATTCGATTTTATTTTTTGACGTTATAAATAATAATATAGATTAACTTTTTGTGGTACAAATTAGCCTTTAACATGCCCTTTATTTTGAATTGAATTTAAATTCCAAAAAAGTGGGGGTGCTACCTTGAACTAAACCTATCACCCCCCCATTTTCAAGGCGGTTTTTCTCGATTATCGCGGTGGTACAAATTTTAATTGTGGTGGTACAAATTAACCTTTAATTAGCTCATAATTATGGGCTACTTTATTTTTAATTTAGTCAAGGTGGGGGTGCTAGCGTGATTGTCATTGAAAATCTTTGCATACATTACTTACTGTTGAATTAATTGAAACACTATTATATATTCTATCTATTCTGTTTTAATATTTAGTATGTGAAAATAAAAAAAATCAAATAACACTCTACTTAATTAACTTCAAATAATAATAATTGACTGTTGTTTCACAATGTGGTCACCAATTCAGTTTGGTGTTTTCTCATAATTTAAATATCGATTTTAGTAACGTTACTAATTCGTATAAATTTATTTTGATACAAACAGCAATCACTATACACCGATGCAGTATGATGCAAATGTATGGAATAAATTCATTATTTCAGAAACAAACGACTTTAAAAAAAATCTTATAACACGTCAATTTTAATTTTTAAATGGCCATCAACTGCTATAGTGTTCGACATTACGTCATTAGTGATGGCGTAATGACGTCATCGAAGATTTTTTAAATACAAACCGAGGTCATGTGACGTTTCATCTGAAAAAAGTACCTTTTGTATGAAACCCGGATCTCTGTTACATTGTTCCATAACGATTTCGCAGAATTCGATTCTTCTATCAAAGTCATCTTCTAATAGCTCCTGGACCAGAAGTACTTTGTATGGATACCACTTCTCCTTTTTTTAGCACTCTTACAACAGTTGATTGGTGGACATTATTATCTAGTGCGACCTGTCTAGAGGAGTTTCTTGAAACGCCAGTACAATGTCCAGTTTTTTGGTTTCGGATATTGATGTTCTACCACTTCTTGAAAGATCTTTAACATGGCCCGTTTCTCTAAATTTTTTTTCAATTTTACTTACTGTTGATTGAGTAATTGGATCGCGATTGGGGTATTTAGCATTAAATAAATTACGAACTTCTGCTTGAGTCTTTACTCTATCTCCATAACCAATAATGGTTAAAATCTCGATTCGTTCTGTTTCTGTTAGTTTCATTTTTGTAAATGCTGTTATTAATGTCGGCAAAAAACTCGAAGAGTAAAAATTTGACGTCTATTATTTGACAGATTCACAGATCATTGACGAATAAAGACGAGTCAATGACAATATTGATTTAAATATTTTTGTAAAAATAATTCCGAGTCGAGTTCCGAGTACTTCCTACAAAAATTAATTTCAAATTATAATGTAGCATTGTGTTTATCAATGTATTTTTTTCGGAACCAACAATAAACACTATTTTGTTTTATTCCCAGTGGCGGTCCTTAGTGTATTTTAGTTCAGTGAATGAATATTTATTGTAATTCCATGTTACTTAACAAAGTTCATAATTTTGGTTAACCCTGTAGAAATAAATATTTAAATGATCACATTGTTGCAAAGGCGATAAGGAGACCTTCCAAATGAGCTGTCACGTGACCTCGGTTTGTATTTAAAAAAATTGATGGTCAGTTGATGGCCATTTAAAAATTAAAATTGAAGTGTTTTAAGATTTTTTTTAAAGTCGTTTGTTTCTGAAATAATGAATTTATTCCATACATTTGCATCATACTGTATGTGTCCGTAAAGTTTTAGACCGAGCGATAATGAAATTGGTAATTATTGTTTTAAGATGAAATTACAAGCCTTTAAAAAGAGACTTTATAATTCTATTCGGTATTTATATAAATACAGAAATTCTGATTAAATTTAGGTAATAAAATAAGAATTTAGTATGATCTGCCGTTTTTTTCATCAAAATAAATTTAATGTTTAAACCTTCTGTTTTCTTTGATTATGTTCATTTTGTTGACCGCCTCTCTACAACCCTACATTTTCAGTTGAACAACTAATATTTTATATTACTAATTTAAAGAAATGGTATAAAATGGGATAAGTTAAAATATTTGTATCGAAAGTTTGAATCCTCCTTTATTGGCGCCAAACATCAAAAACCAGACAAATTCTGAAGCCAATTAATATATAAAGAATTTTTTGGCGTAACAATGATTACAAGAAAACAGAAAATCAATAGATATATAAGAATCTGGAAACTGCAATGATTAAACGAATTTGTGCTAACAGCCAACATCGATATATGTTCAAATATAATTAAAAATTTATAGTTAAATCATTTGTATTCTAATTAATAACTAATGTCATGTGACAGCTCATTTGGCATTTCTACAGGGTTAACCAAAATTATGAACTTTGTTAAGTAACAAGGAATTACAATAAATATTCATTCACAACTAAAATACACTAACGACCGCCAATGGGAATAAAACAAAATAGTGTTTATTGTTTGTTCCGAAAAAAAATACATTGATAAACACAATGCTACATTAAAATTTGAATTTAATTTTTGTATGTACTCGGAATTATTTTTACAAAAATATTTAAATCAATATTGTCATTGACTCGTCTTTATTCGTCAATGATCTGTGAATCTGTCAAATAATAGACGTCAAATTTTTACTCTTCGAGTTTTTTGCCGACATTAATAACAGCATTTACAAAAATGAAACTAACAGAAACAGAACGAATCGAGATTTTAACCATGATTGGATATGGAGATATAGTAAAGACTCAAGCAGAAGTTCGTAATTTATTTAATGCTAAATACCCCAATCGCGATCCAATTACTCAATCAACAGTAAGTAAAATTGAAAAAAAAAATTTAGAGAAACGGGCCATGTTAAAGATCTTTCAAGAAGTGGTAGAACATCAATATCCGAAACCAAAAAACTGGACGTTGTACTGGCGTTTCAAGAAACTCCTCATACCAGTTCTAGGCAGGTCGCACTAGATAATAATGTCCACCAATCAACTGTTGTAAGAGTGCTAAAAAAGGAGAAGTGGCATCCATACAAAGTACTTCTGGTCCAGGAGCTATTAGAAGATGACTTTGATAGAAGAATCGAATTCTGCGAAATCGTTATGGAACAATGTAACAGAGATCCGGGTTTCATACAAAAGGTACTTTTTTCAGATGAAACGTCACGTGACCTCGGTTTGTATTTAAAAAATCTTCGATGACGTCATTACGCCATCACTAATGACGCAATGTCAAACACATCTATAGCAGTTGATGGCCATTTAAAAATTAAAATTGACTTGTTTTAAGATTTTTTTTTTAAAGTCGTTTGTTTCTGAAATAATGAATTTATTCCATACATTTGCATCATACTGTATGTGTCCGTAAAGTTTTAGACCGAGCGTTAATGAAATGGGTAATTATTGTTTTAAGGCGAAATTACAAGCCTTTAAAAAGAGACTTTATAATTCTATTCGGTATTTATATAAATACAGAAATTCTGATTAAATTTAGGTAATAAAATAAGAATTTAGTATGCCCTGCCTTTTTTTTCATCAAAATAAATTTAATGTTTAAACCTTCTGTTTTCTTTGATTATGTTCATTTTGTTGACCGCCTCTCTACAACCCTACATTTTCAGTTGAACAACTAATATTTTATATTACTAATTTAAAGAAATGGTATAAAATGGGATAAGTTAAAATATTTGTATCGAAAGTTTGAATCCTCCTTTATTGGCGCCAAACATCAAAAACCAGACAAATTCTGAAGTCAATTAATATATAAAGAATTTTTTGGCGTAACGATGATTACAAGAAAACAGAAAATCAATAGATATATAAGAATCTGGAAACTGCAATGATCAAACGAATTTGTGCTAACAGCCAACATCGATATGTTCAAATATAATTAAAAATTTATAGTTAAATCATTTGTATTCTAATTAATAACTAATACCTGATTGTGAACCAAGGTTAATCATTGTTGGATTGTACTGGGACTCAACCATTTTTGTATAAAATTTGTCATGGGTAGAACAACTGCCTCCCTTCGTATTGCGAAATCAAGTTATGCTTTTAAGAAAATAAAATTTTGTTGGTGAATTAATATTTCAATTACCATAACACGCATATTTTGTTACAAAAATTAAATTCTAAATAATTAATTAGAAACACCGACATTAAACTGTACCTTGCAAAAGAAATATCACTATTATCGGTTGAATAAACATTTAAAAAACATAACTAAGCGGTATTTGAAAAATACAGTTATAAATATTTTTTTATAATAGAAAGCAAGGTAATCTCTATTGATTTTATTCGTTGGTCTCAAAATATGTTGAAATCATTTTCTGGTCTGTAAACTTTTTCACCATAACTATCTCATAATCTAGGGACATTCAAAAATTTCCCAAAGTTAGTGTGAAAGCTTTGTAAAATGATAAATAACAAAATTTAATTAACGCCTTAGTTTCTGTCACAAAGTTAACCTGCTTTGCTAATACATTTATATTCCATTTCAATACGATTCAGTGATTTTCCAGAGCTTTGTTTCATTGTTTGTATAGTTTATTTGCGATTTGTGTGCATCATTTTGACTTGACTGAAAACAACGGAACTGTTATCTTGTTTTTAACTTGTCTATAAAGCTACCTATGTAAGTTAAATTTTATTTAGATTCTCAACTTTTGCTATCATACGCTGTGAAGAAAAAATCAGCGTCAGTAGTAAGGTTCATCTTTATTTAAGCATTTATAGAAATATAGTCGGTGCAAAACAAAATTTGATACACGTCATCATAATTTTACGTCGACACGTATAGACAGTGTTGCCGGACTTTTATAAGTTTACAAGATTTAAAGATCGATTCGAATAAAACTATCCAAAACAACTTATTTGAAGTGACATCAAACAAAGTACCAACATAATTTTTATATTTTTTTCCTTTTGGGTATATGGGTTTAATAAAATAAAAAGTATAATAATATTTGCTTTTATTCGCTATAATTAGATTCATCACTACTAGTTTCAGTTTCTTCATTGGGATTTATAATTATAGGTGCAATCTCTAGTGTATCCAACAATCTCTCTCTATCAAACCATTTAAAAATTTCCTCTTCAGTATGATGGATAGTTTTTTTCCAAATTTCTGGTGTAATCGTTTCAAGAGCTTCAGACCACATATTTAAACAGTCTGTTTCAGTGGTTCCGTCTCTGCCAATGTGTCTGTTATAATATTGTTTTGATGTACCCCATATCAGTTCTATGGGATTGAAAATACAATGATATGGGGGTAAACGTAGCACTTTGTGTCCATATTGCTCGGCTAAATGGTCAGCCATATATATGACTGGTGGTTTATTTCTTAAAATTAAATGATTATCCCAAGGAAATTTCCAAAGTTAAGCTTAAAATTCAAAGTATTACTTTCATTTCTTACCTATTAACAATGTTCAGAAGTTCAACTTTTAGCATATTTTCTGTGAAATCAAGGTTTTGACTAGTCAACCATTCTTTAATTTGTGGTTTGTTCCAACTTGTATTAGGTGTTTTATGGAGTAAAACACTGTGATATGGAGCATTGTCCATAACAATTATGCTGGGTTCTGTGAGATTAATTAACAGCTGGTTCTCAAACCACTTATCCTGATTCATTTCACCATGGTAATGGCTTAATTTGGTTTTTGAGGAAAATATTGCTTTCGCGTCGTCAATAAACCCACTTTCATTCCCAGCATGAAGTCTCGAGTATGATATATCTACGAAAAATAAAACTCATTGTTGAACAGAAACATTTAAAATTACCATGTAAATAGGTACAGAGACATATACTATTAATTATACTAAAATAACCGGAGAGTTTACCTTTTACCATCAACTTTAGTGGTTTTGACACTCCTTTTATCATTATTTTGCCATAAACGGTTTGTGCTACCATTTTGAAATATCCATGTTTCATCGATAAAAACAAATTTATATAGACCTACTTCCGAGCCTACTTCTTTTTCTTTAATGTAGTTCCTTAAAAATCTAACCCGTTTTACAGCAATATCAGGAAGCTCCATGAGCCCCCGTCTTGGTTCATTTTTTTTCCATTTGAAACCAATTTCCTTTAATAAATTTGATAAAGATCTTCAAGAACCTTCAAATAAGTGCCTTACTTTTAATTCAGCAAGTAAAGAATTTAAAGTTACACCCTCTCCTGAAAACAAAAAAATAATATTATTTTTTCTGGTCTTACAATTAAAAAGAATTTAAATAGTTGTGTTCAGAGGAAAAAGGCTTACTTTTTTCATACATATTGTAGATTACATTTCAAATTCCACTTGTATTTAATACATCGGTATTAGTTACTCTTTTTAAATTGGCTGTTACTTGATGGATATCCATAACTAAGTTAAATAAACACACAAATATTTTCATGATATCCACAATATACTGTGGAAATCGTGAAAACATTTGTATTTTTATTTAAATTAAATAATATTTTGTCTAATATACTGTTTAAAACTTTTTACTATCCTCTCGAACTGCAGCAACGGTTATGAAAGGGCCACCATTGTCTCGTTCTCTTTCAAAAAAATTTATCAAAGAAGCTACCAGTTCTTTGCAGCGACTACTTAGTTGTTTTGGCATTTTTTCACTTATTACACTGTTTTTTTTCTTAAAAGAACAGTTTTTTTGCATTTCAAAATACCAACAAAAAAGAATAACACAAAAACCACAAAAAAAATGACAAATACAAAACTAAATATACTAATCGATGACAACGGCAACGTCGCGACTTGTCAATCATGGCTACCAACTTTATGTAAACAAATTTAAGTATTTTATCTCGTATTTTATATTAATTTATTGAATGGAACGTTTAATTTGAAAGTTGGGAACGATGCTTGGCAATTAAGACGAAATTAGTGTTGTGAATCAAATTTATATCTCTAACTGATTTTATTTCCGATACATTTTCTTTCCTGTGTTTTAAATGGCTTTTATTTTTTTACAGAAAGCAACCAAAGACTTTTGCTTTTGATCATTGCTTTTGTTCTGTGGATCCAACTAAAAAGGACTTTGCTTCTCAAGAAGTTGTATTCGATTGTTTGGGACGAGATATCCTTGATAATGCATTTCAAGGATACAACGCGTGTATTTTTGCGTATGGTCAAACAGGTAAGTACAACAATGATTTTTAATAAAACTATTCATAAATACGAGTATTTTCAAAAACGTTTATAACGAGATTTGACTAGGGCTTATTTATTTGTAAAAGAAAGCAAACCATTTAGCACAAATAAAACAACTTATGTGACTAATCTGGAGTTATTCTAGAAGATAATTTTGTATCATATAAGTGGCCCGTTTGCATATTTAACCGAAACAAAACAAGAAATTTTAAAATGAAAAGTAATTGTTAGAAACGCTAATGAGGCAACGCAGGCCTCATTAAGATTTGATCTAGAACTATAAAATATTTTCTAAAATAAATATACCTCGAAATATACTATAAGTAAATCAAAACACATTTTAGACCATTTAAAAACAATTTATTTAATATTATTTGAATCTAGATTATCTTGGGTCGTATAAGGGTACGTATGTACATAATCGGAGCTTTGATACTAGATACTCGCAGCGATGATAGAGGTATTTTATCAGTGCTCTATTTTATAAGCAAATATGGGTGTACACACTGAAGAGTTTTCAGTATCTTATAAAATGTGGGAGTGTGGGGATTACTTTTGTTCCGTAGCAGTACATCCTATAAATAAACAAAGACATTTATTAGGAGAATTTCATCATTAATATAAACAATTAAGAAATTATCCTGAACGATATTTTGGATATTTGCGAATGCAACCTTTAACTTTCGACTATATTCTAAATAAAATAAAATTAAAACTTAATAAAGAATGGGAAAACTGCCACAGCAACCCTATTAGTGCAGAGGAACAATTAGTCATAACACAGTTTTATATTTTATAAAAAAGTACAAAATATATTTAAAATCTTTCCAAACTATAATTTAAAGTATTTTGAGTAAATTAACTTGTGGAATGGTTGCAAGCGTACTGCATTACTAATTCCTGAACTCTATTTCTAATTTTAATTTTAATTTATAAAGTGGTTCCATTTTTTGAACATGCAGCAAAATGCTTTCAAAAAATCATCTGTCTTCCTCCAATGGTTTTTCGTTAGAAGGGCAATTCTCTTTGTTTTGAAGCAATTTTAGCTTTTCTTTTTCTACATTTAACAATTGTTGCCCCACTTCATCAACCACATGTTTTCTTTTTCTTTTGGGTATTGACACCCTAGGCTCGCTAATGGATGTTACAGATGAATGTAGTAGGATAATCAGTCTGCTCCAGCTCACTATTAATTTTATCATCAGGAATGTCAGGATGATTTACTTCACTATAGTTTTCAAACTCAAAGTAATCTTCCTGTTCTTCTGTTTGAACTCCTGAATTGGAACAAGATGGCAAATTTGATGTAGATATCCTGGGAGTAAACTGATCCTTTAAGAACTGTAATGATTTAAAGTAACGCCACTTTGAGTCAAATGAAATTCCTCCAGGGTCTCCAGATCTTGATTTTCCATATTTTGTCAATTCTTTTCTAAAAGTGTCCCGAAGGTATTTCCATTTATATTTTGCAATTTCTTCTGTAAAATAAGACTTTCTTTTAAACAACTCAGTAATTAAATTTTCCAACGAAATTTTTTGACCCTTTCACTATTCAGCTCGCAGAAGAATGAAATCAATTCCGTAAATTATAAGCGCGCAACACATGGACTATAATCGCTTATCTCTCTCCTTCGTTGTGCACACTCTAGTTTCAGTATATTGTTATATTCTTTAAGCGCTGATCAAATACCTCTATCATCGCTGCGAGTATCTAGTATCAAAGCTCCGATATGTACTATCGCCTTCAGAATAGCATATACATTTTCAAACTCAAATCGCTTACAATGAAATAATTTTAAGGACGGCCTTAATTTTAAGGCCGGCCTATTTATTGTGTATAACCAATCACGGTTTAAATAATAATAAATTTGAAATCAGTTAAACAGTTGTCCACGCCCACATCTTTAATGTTTGCAGCATAAGGTATTTTATTGACAAATTGTCTGTCCTCTGTCCCTTGTAAATAAACTTGATCCCCAAAAACCATTTAATGTAGGCGTTTAAAGGGCGTTTTTATAACTTCGTTAGGTAAACGAAATTCACATTTAACATGTATATGCTATTCTCAAGCCGACTGTACGTACCTTAAGACTTCTCTACACCCTCGCTTCGACCTATGAGGATCTATTGTGCCTACCTTGAACTTGAACTCTAGAATGCAAATACTTCTAGCAAAGTTAAGCAGCTTCTAGAGGGCAAATTCCTAATTTCATAAGGAGTCAGAGCAACTCCTTCTAGGAATTTAAACCGTTTGCAAAACAATGCTACGCATTCGCATAGGCGTTTCGTTGGCTCTTTCGCAGAAACAACAGTTTTCACTTTCCGATTTGCCCATTATTTTAAGGCACTGTCCAATGAGAAGACCTACGGTCGATTTTTTATGTTTTTTGCTCATTTCGAGAAGGCATTTTGCTTCTTTAGGTGATATGTCTCTTCTCAGGATGATGTGGCTTTTTGTAAGACCACAGAAGGGCTCTGGACCAAGGAAATGGGTATTAGCCCCTTTTTGCGAGTCTATCAGCTTCCTCATTACCTACTATCCCCCTGTGTTGTTTCTCATCAGTTTCTTAAGGTATTATTTACATTCCCAGACCAGCTTTGACTGATAAGTAAAAGGACTCAGAGCCTTTAAAGCTGCCTGACTGTCTGTAAGAATATAGATGTTTGCTCTTCGGGTGCCTCTACGGAGACACTTTTTAGCACTAACATCTATAGCATATATATCCGCTTGAAAGATAGTTGGGGCGTTACCAAGGGATTTGGACAACCGAAAATTCGGTCCCATGACTCCCATTCCAACCCTATCATCTATTTTGGAGCTATCGGTGTACCACACCAGTGAGCCCTCTTCCAGCTCTGGTTCAACTTCTTTAACCATATAGCGGTTTCCTATAACCAGTGGCATTTTTTCCAAGATCCTTAGATGACCAACTAAATTACCAGGTTTTAAAATTTTTGTATGTTGCAGTCGTAAGACACCAGCTGCAGCCTCCCTCATAGCAAAACCTCTAAGGCTGCTGTGGGGCACGTTGTAATTGCGCCTGTGATTCCCAGACAAGCCAATTATTTAGGTATTATACTGACACCTTTAGAGTTAAAAAGACAAGACTATTATAATGATTTTATAGATTTATTCAAATCATTGGTATTTTAAAAATTATGCTTTTCCTCGACTTTCTCCTAATTTCAAAAAATGTGCAGATTTTAAAATGAAATATCCTAAGCTTTAACAAGTTTGTTTTATGACCACGAACAAACAACGCTTTAGAGGTTATAGTCCATTACAAGATATTTCGTCTTGACTTACTACCTAAGCTATAACGATTGTCAATAAAAGTTGTAAAAGTTGTTTATTGTAAAGTATAAACTTTAACAGGTCCTTAATTACATATTTAGATATATCGACCTTCACCTAGAAGTTTATGGGAACGGATAATACCATATGGATGAAATTTGGTATACAGGGGTTTTCGATAATACTGAATTCAACTAAAATATTTTTAAATTTAACCTACCTACTTAACCTACCCACGGACGAAACACTCTCTCCTGTTCAAATCTTTGTGATAAACTAATAAAATTTTAAAAATTAATTACCTATGTATAGCGTTTTTTAAGAAAAATGGAGAAAACATAATATAAATTTGACAGAACGATAGGTCTCTTAAATTGGAAGATCCTTGAAGTTGTCGCTATCATTCGCTTCTCTATGCATCTTCAGTCATATTCGGCTAGGCTCGGAAACTACCGAACTCAGTTCACGGAGAACGAAATAGCGAATCTTCATCGCTATTTACTTACCGAGTGCTCCAGGAAACTTCTTATCATATACTAACCCTAACCTCTATCAATGCTTCTCTTTTTCGGTACGCGTTGTCCTAAATACTAAAATGTAAAGCTGATTAGATTTAACTAGATTTAATAGGACAATAACAACCAAATAAATAATTAGAATTTATTCTTTAAAATTGTATACCTCTTTTAAATTTTATTAAAAATCTGCGGTTGTTTCAAAAACATGAAATTTCAATTATTTATTTCTATACTGAGTTTGCCAGACAAAAATTGCTTTGTCGTAAATTTTATGCAGACAGTGTGGAAAAGCCAAATGTAATAAATTAATTATTTCGGTTATTGTACATATTTATAGAAAATCCCGAAACACGTTAAATTTAAATTATAAATTGACAGTTTTTAAAGTGAAAATGTGATCCTTCAACCCTCTTTGAGTGACAGTGACAACCCCCAATTTTTGAAATGGGAAGTATGAGCTTGTGATATATACGGTTTAAAGGGTCTCTTCATTCTCTACCCAAAAATTTTTTTTTATTTATTGCAAAAATTACCAAAAAAAATATCTGATATGTAATATTTAATTGTTCATAACGTAAAAAATATGAATGTCAATAAAGTAGATGTTCAAAATACTCACCGTCTTCGCAACACTAACATATCAGGCGTGACCGATCTGATGGCAAGCGTTATTCGTTCTCTTAAGTTATCTAAATCGTATGGTTTAGTTTTGTAAACAACCTTTTTGACAGCCCCATAAAAAATTCCGATAGGGTAAAATCAGATGATCTTGCTGGCCAGTCTTGGTCGTTATTTTGTGCATTTCTATTTGTCTAGCCATTTTTATGAATTGCAGTCAAATAAATTGACACGACATTTATAATATTGACAATATCCTGCAGTTATAATGATTACAAACCAATTTACTTAGGCGTTTTAAATGATCCAACAGTTTTTTAAAGGATTTGTTTTTAAATTAATATTAAAAAAGGACACTGATACGGTTTTTGCTTAGGTACTTAGTAGTGTGGGTACTCTAGCGAATTTCGGTAATAAGATGATTTTACTTTTTTATGTTAATTTTTGTAATATATTTAAAAAAAAATAACATTTTTGGATAGAGAATGAAGAGACCTTTCAAACGATATATCACAAGCCCATACTTTCTATTTAAAAAATTGGGGGTTGTAACTGTTGTAATAATGAATTTATTCCATTTGGCTTTTCCACACTGTATACCATTTTTAACTATATAATGGAATATGATACCAAATAAATTTGAACCACAGTTAAATACTTTCACTGAGCAACAGGGTTCATAATCTTTTAAAATTTGAATTAAAGGGATAAAAGTTTAAGTAGGACCTTTTTTGATAACTATATTTGTGATATTACATCATTTGCTACTATTATTCCCAACAGTTCAAATTCTTCATTTGGCAAGAAATTGATAAAAATGTGTAATATAAGCAATCTTCTCCTTGTCATTTTTAATACAAAATTTATAGAAAATATTTTATCATTTGTGTTAAATTGATCTTTACTGTAACATGTGTATGTATGTCAACTATAGTTTCTACAGAACTCATTAAACTGATGGAATTACAAACAAAAGGATACACAAGTTTTTAAATGTTGGTTTTGTCTCCTTAAAAATGATTGTTAAGGTGAAGTATAGAAAAACAGTAGTAAAACAAGAAGAGGAAACATTAAGGTTGAATTATTTAAAAAACTTCTATTTTTAAAAACAAAGCTTATGGAAGATACAGTGGATGTTTAGGAAACGAAAAGGAAAGAATATTAAAATGAACGTTTAGACCAGTTTTTAGACGCACGTCATAATGGTTTTCCTCAAGCTTGGAAATAAAATGCTAAAGCGTTACATAAAGGGTTGGGAAGAGCAAAATACAGGGACAATTTAACAAATTAACAAAAAAAAACAATATTTTTTAATTTCACTGTCATTATTTAACTGTTTCAATCGGTTTACTTTGGTCCGGTTTATTTGCTAACGATCTTGTTTTTTAACATTGAAAATTTAATTATCCTATTTGCATGCTAAATTAATTTATTTAGCAAAAAATTTAAATATGTTTGTACTTATTGTTATACAAATACCAACCAGTAATACTAAAAACAAAATTTTTAAATTTCATTGGTGAAAGCATGCATTATTATATTATCGCGTGCGCTTTCAGTTTAATTCATTGAATTTTGCGTGTGTGATGTTGGTGAAAAAAGAATTTTTGACAAAGTCGTAATTAATCACAAGGGCAAGGCTGTTTAGGGATTATTAATACATTTAATCAACTTTGAAACGACCCGACGACCCAATGAGTAATGAAATTTAATGAGTTATGACGTTTTACGTGCATTGCTTGTTTTTAATAAAAAAATATTTACGGCTGTCGCAAAGTAACAGTGCATACAATTTACAAATAATACAATATTCTCATAGTGGCAAAAACTGTATGTATTATACATCAAAGCACTAATCAAACTGGTTTAATAGCTGCCTAAACAGACATAATAATGTAGACGAGAATTTTAAAAATATGTTAAATTAACATTTATCGAACATATTTTACAATTTAATTGAAGCGATACAATTTCTATTAATATATTTATTTTGTTAATGATGAATATTTAAGTAAAAACCGAGGCAAAAACAGAGGTTTATCTCGTGTCTGTTTTTTTTAAACTAACTAAAACTACTTAGGTAAAGTAAATTCATACTTATACCGTTCTGACTTAAGGACTTCGATTATATTGCCTCCAATAAATCTTCCTACCGGCCGGCAGACTCCGTCCAGCTGCAGGCAGGGCCGGAGTGGACTTTTTACTTTTACATTGAGAAGCAATTGAAATATTGATAAATAGATATAAATTGTCTAAAAGATGTACAAATGTGCAAACAGGTGTGTAGTTAGTATTTCTAAACATAATTTTGGGTAAATTGATTGTACTAACCCTTACTTTTTGGAAGTCCATCTTATTAAGAATAATAAAAAATTCTTTTTTTTAACAAAACTTCCAATATTTATTTAAAAAACTGTAAGTATCATGAAAATACATCGTAGGGCCCATGATCCATGTCCTAGTGGAAAAATTACACGTTTTGGCAAGTTTGGTGGGCCTTAGTTGACGTCATAATGTGTTTGTCTATCAGCTCCCAAAGTCTCATCATGGATCCTATGATACCTGCAAAAACCCTCTCGGCTTCCGGTCTATTATATTATTATATTTCTTTGTTACCCCTGACAATAAATATTCTTTAACTTAACTGCTTTTTTGTGAAAAAGAAGAGAAGAGTAGAGGTAAAGTACGTTTCACAATAAATCGTTGACTTGGTACCTGCTCTTAACTGCTCTTAAGGGATTACTAATATAAGGTGGTTAATATTTCTTCGAACATTTACAGAAAGGTATTATTTATTTTTATCCAGGAAGATATATACGTATACGTATACGTAAGTTTCAACAGTTTTGTTTAATTTCAATTAATAAATAAACTTAAAATTTGTTTGTTTGTTATTGTGACACGTACTTTAATTGTAATCGTAAATATTGAAAATATATGAAACTTTAAGATTACTGCAAGGGTTGGTAAAAAGTAGAGCATAAAAATATTAAACGCGGTAGAATGTTAGGTAATAAAGAAATGCAAGTTTATCATGAATGAGCGTATTTTCAAGACGTCTTTAATTTGGTATGCCTTTGGAATCTTTATATTTTTATTTATTTTATTCTCTGCTAATGAAAAACATTATATTCAAGGTATTTTCGGCTTGATTGAATTTGTTTTCGAGTTTGTTTTATGATATAATAAATTTTTACTTTAAAAGCTACCTTAAACATTTCTCAGTTTTTAAGTAAAAATGTTCTGAAGGAATAATATATAAAAAACTGGTATAAACAAAACCTGCTGGTAACTAAATAAATGTCCCCTGCCACACATAATACTATAATACTAACATATGTTAAGTATTCAATGTAACTGACATCACATCCTTCTAAAATAAACAGGAACACAAAACAGAAAGGTTGAATAATGTATACTGTTTAAAAAGCCCATATATAGAGCTTATTCAGTGTGTTATTATTTTTCCTTTGTTTTGATGCATCACAAGTAAAAGATAAATTTATTTTTATTGCTAAAAACCTATTTTAAGTTGTTGAATATTTTAAAAATATGAATTTTAAATTTCTTGCAATGTTCGATCAAGTTCCGTACTCGCCTGTGAAGTAGGGCTCGGTGTTTTGTTCGAATAATTCAAACATTCAAGTAATTTGACTATTCAATATTGGTGCAATACTCTCATGCTCATTTACACTCATGACTAAAGTCATGTTTTCGTAGTTTCCAAGATTTTTTTATAAAATAAACAACATCCAAAACCCCTTCGCGCATTTTTAATTTAATTATTAAATTTGAATGCATTTAACCATTGGGCTATCTATCTAGAGACATACTGTGCATGGAGTACTAATAATTATTTAGGACAGGTAGGTAAATAACTATTGATAGTCTAAATATTTTGAAACACTAAATTCCCGAATAAGTTGGAAATTAAGTTGAAACGACATTTTCGGTATTTAAATAAACAACTGTTCAAAGATTTTGCTACCAAACTAACTGATTATTCGTTATTCGAATAATTCAAACACTCAAATAATTTGAATAGTGGAATAATTCGAAAAGTCGAATAATTCCAACAATAACTAATCGAATACAAAAATTTGAAAAATTCCGAGGCCTACTGTGAAGTACCCGAGCATACGACTATATCGCGTCTGCTCCCCTCCTTAATGGTAAGCTGTGCGGACACCGCATGTTCTGTACAGAAGCCTGTAAGCAAACAGTAGTTAATATATTTCATAAGTAGAATGCAATGCAGACTCTGGGTTTTCGCCTAGTTCAGTAATACAGTACCTTAGTTAAAATGGATCATAGCTCGGATCATAGGCTACCAATGTGACCTGCCCCGTTAATCCAAGGTTCCTGATTAGCAAACCTCCTGCCGATGGTATATGAGACAGTCTGGTTATGTTGAAGTTTTGCTTGGGTAAATTTAATACCCGCTATTTTGACCCTTTGCACAGTTCTTGGAAGGAGCCATACTCCAGCTCCACCCATGGTTCTAGAAGTGCAAGGCCTATAATCCTTCCTGGTCTCTTTTTGTATTCTCGTGTCCCTGAGCAGGAGTGTGGTTCCCCCTTCTTAGGGACTTTTAGCCTGATAGTTATCTGACCAAATCCAAAGAAAGGCTTGAAGCCCAATTTCTCCATTCATAGATGAATCGTCCACGGAGAAGGTCCAGGAACGGCCTTTTCTCAGTGAAGTACTTTACAATCCTGTGTCTTCAAGCCCCGATGTATTTTCCTCAGTCTATTAAGGACAGTTACGGCATCTAAAAAGGTTTCTTTGTCTTCGTCAGGTTATGCCACACATACCTGAGTTTTAGGAAGATCTTTCCCTTAAGCGTTACTCTCTTCCATGGTTTAAGTCGATTAACCGCTTCTACTAACCAATCAGCACTCGCTTTGTCGGCCCATGTGACCTGACGTCAGCCAAAGAATTTAATATCAGGTCCGTTTTCAGGTAAATCCTCGACGGCCCCTTGGATGGCTTCTGAAGTTTCCTCTTTTGAAGGACATCTTTAAGGGTTTCTATGTAGGTATACCTAACCGTTAACTTGCTCTACCACTTAACCCATAAAAAAACAGAAAAAAAAGTAAACTACTACTAATTAAGGAAGAAATTACAATTAGTAAACCTTAAAGAAGAAAAGAAGGTATAACAAAATATGTGCATGTGGGTAGCCTTTTCATAGATGATGGATATTTAATAAAAACGTTTTAAATGTCTTTTTAAATGAAGTAAGTTTAGATGCTTTGTGCTCCTGTGGAATATTGTTGTAAACATGGCAAATTTGGTAACTGAAGCAAAGTCTAAAAAATTAAGTTCTAAAAGCTGGCTCAGTAAGGGTTTCTGGCGTTTTGTCAGAGATTATTCTGAAATAAAGAGTAGCAGAGTGTAGAAATCTTCTATCTTCCATATTTAACCAGCCTGAGTCTTTTAACTTATAAGAAATTCTCTGGCGTCTTCTTATTCCATAAATTAGCCTCAAACATGAGTTTTGGACTTTCTGTATCTTATTCTTATAAATATTAGTAAGAAATGGGTCGTAAAGGGAATCTGCACAATCAAATTGAGATAGTACAAGTGTATCACACAAGAGCTTTTTAACTTTTAGGGTAGGTAAAACCTAAAACCATAAATTAATTTTAACGAACAATAAGCACGCTGAATTAAAAACACTTTGAAAACCTACTAACTGAAACCAGAGACATATTTAGAGACAGTGATAACATAGACACTAAGGTAGAGGTAATGGCATCCCCGATAAGAATACAAGAACTGGAAGTAGCAAAAATTTGCAAGAATTTAAAAAACGGAAAAGCCCCCGGTCCTGGCGAAATACCTTTTGAGCTAGTAAAATATGGAAGTAAGCTACTAGTCTACCAACTGACTAGGTTATTCCAGAAATGTATTAACAGAGCGGAAACTCCAGCAGAGTGGAAAGAATCTTACATTTCAACAATACATAAAAAGGGCAGCAAAGACCACTGTGAAAATTATAGGGGAATAGCGGTCACAGGCTCTTTGGGTCGGATATATGGTGCAGTAATAAAAAACATAATTGAAAAAGAGTACAAAGATATAGAAGCAGAGGAGCAAGCAGGTTTTAGAGCCGGGAGATCAACGGTAGACCATCTCTTCTGCTTAACACAATTAATAGAAAAGAAAACCGCTAGGAATCAAGAAGTGCATTTACTGTATGTCGACCTCAAAAAAGCTTACGATAGTGTCCCCCTTAAACGTCTCTGGGAAGCCTTAGAATTGAGCAACATTAACATAAACATTATAAAGGCAATTAAGGAACTATATACCAACATACAGGCTCGAATAAAAATAGGGAATAAACTCTCAGAAAACATCAAGGTAACCAAAGGGTTGAAACAGGGTTGTTGCATCTCACCAACGCTCTTTAAAATTTACCTTGAACAGGTATTGAAGGTCTGGAAAAGGAAATGTGAAGGAATGGGCATCCCACTAAACAACAATAAAACCCTATATACACTGTGTTTCGCAGATGATCAGATAGTAATGGCCCAGGATTACGACGACCTAGAATACATGACAAGGAAGCTCATAGAAGAATACAATAAATGGGGGCTAGAAGTAAACATAAATAAAACAGAAACCATGTGTATAGGAGGTATACAACAAGACTTAATATTACAAAGTGGGGAACACATAAGGATTGCTGACAACTATAAATATCTAGGTGTACATATTTCAAATGACGGAACGTTGGATCACGCAATAAGACACAGAAACATACAAGGTAGGAGAGCAATATCGATGCTAAATGGAGTCCTCTGGGATCAAACGATATCCAAAGCCAACAAACAAAAAATATATAATACCATAATCCGCAGCATTATAACATACGGCAGTGAAGTCTGGCAAATAAAAACCAGAACAGAGCAAATGTTAAAAGCCACAGAAATGGACTTTTGGCGGAGATCTGCAGGAAAGTCCAGAAGAGAAAGAATAACAAATGACCGTATTAGAGAGATAATGAGAGTAGGACACACAATTATAGACGACATTAGGACAAAACAACTAATATGGTACGGTCATGTACAGAGGATGGCAGAAAATAGATTACCAAAACAACTGTTAAATTGGGTACCGCCGGGACGCAAAAAACGTGGAAGACCAAGAAGAAGCTGGAGAGAAGGCGTAGATAGGGAAATGAGAGAGAGTAACTTGGATGAGGATGCATGGAGAGACAGGGATAGATGGCGACTGGGTATCGAAAGACGTCGTAGAACGTTGTGAATCGATTAATATATATATACATGAGTTTCAAAATTAAGATTGCGATCTAGTATAACTCCAAGACTCTTTGCGTCCTCTCTTACTTGAATGGATTGACCGTTAATTGGAATATAAAAATTTTGATTTAGGACCAAATGTCAAGACTGATTTTACCCATTAGCCATGCATCTATCCATCAGCACGGTACGGATAACAGCTTAGATTGGGGATTTTTAACGCGGTTTACACTTCGTGCATCTCCTTTAGTCTGACTTCTTGTTTTTGACCCTACCAGTAGCAAGCTACTGCTGACATATCCCAAAGATTCATTGAAGTTCGTAAGCCCCCTCACCACGGTTGCTTCTTATTCCGAAATGCCACAAAAGGTTTGTTTTTCCAAATATGGACAATTTCCTAACTTTAAAATAAACAATAAATGAAAACAGTTTTAATTAAATTTATTGTACTACCCTTTACTTTTTGGAAGTTCATCTTACTAAGAATAATAAAAAACTCTTCGCTTTAACTCAACTTCCAAGTTTAATTGAAAAATTCGGTTTAAAATAAAAAAAAGTAATTTCAACATGTCAATCTGACGATGCTAGTTTTTTAGCGAAACAGCTGTAATTGTGATTTTAAACCGAATTTTTTAAAGCGAAGATTTTTTTCTTATTCTTAGTAAAACAGTTTTATGTTAATAGTTTACTTTCTCTCGTATTCTTTTAAATGTATCGATGATCATTTTATATTTTATAAAAATATAATTAATAATTTCTTACCCACCAACGTAAGAACCAAGTTCATTGTAACCTTCCATTTATCATTTTCAATTGGCTGAGATAAACATATCCAAACATTAATCTTAAGAGTAATGTAAATGGTTTTATTTATAGTTACAAATCGCTTAATTTTGACAATCTTTGAACTTCATACAGACTTTCCTTTCAATGAACATATGTTGGTTTTTCTAAAAATAAACTCATTGAGGAGGTCTTTAGCATCTCATGTAGTGTGAAGTTGAAAATATTTGCATACTACATTTTGAATTAATTATAAGCAAGAATATTTTTTTATAAAAATTGAGATTATTAGAAAATTTTCTGTTTTAATTTCCCGAAACCAAAAATGTATCCCTTGTGTAATTTATGTTTATGGTATATCCGAAATTCGTATGTTGAACACAATTAAATATTATCGGCGAGAAGCTAGCTCCTAGCTCCTACCGTAGAAATACGACAAGCAGCTCATTTGGCAACAGCGCATTAAAATCTACTGTGCATACTCGACCAGCAAGTTGTAGGTAAAATTGAACGCTCGCACATGATAATACTACAAATTAAATACGGAGGAACCATGATAATTAGTGGTTGATAAAAAACATTTTAAAGTTAATTTAATAAAAACAAAAATATAAAATGATATAAAATATTATTTAAATACTAATATATACTTAATACATGTTCATAGTGTGTTAAAATTGACATATCAGTGAATTTTTCACGCAAATTCGGATATATCCTTTGGAGCTGGGGGGTGAATGAAGATGTCCATGAATGAAATTTTGCACAAAGGTAGAAAAAATAATTCTCTTTCATCTGGCATATTCAAAAATTACTTTCAAACGTTCCGAGTGGCCAAAAAATGGATTTTAAGGGAATTTTTCACGCAAATTCGGATATATCCTTTGGAGCTGGGGGGTAGATGAAGATGTCCATGAATGAAATTTTGCACAGAGGTAGAAAAAATAATTTTCTTTCATCTGGCATATTCAAAAATTACTTACAAACGTTCCGAGTGGCCAAAAAATGGATTTTTAGGGAATTTTTCACGCAAATTCGGATATATCCTTTGGAGCTGGGGGGTAGATGAGGATGTCCATGAATGAAATTTTGCACAGAGGTAGAAAAAATAATTCTCTTTCATCTGGCATATTCAAAAATTACTTACAAACGTTCCGAGTGGCCAAAAAATGGATTTTAAGGGAATTTTTCACGCAAATTCGGATATATCCTTTGGAGCTGGGGGGTAGATGAGGATGTCCATGAATGAAATTTTGCACAGAGGTAGAAAAAATAATTCTCTTTCATCTGGCATATTCAAAAATTACTTACAAACGTTCCGAGTGGCCAAAAAATGGATTTTAAGGGAATTTTTCACGCAAATTCGGATATATCCTTTGGAGCTGGGGGGTAGATGAGGATGTCCATGAATGAAATTTTGCACAGAGGTAGAAAAAATAATTCTCTTTCATCTGGCATATTCAAAAATTACTTACAAACGTTCCGAGTGGCCAAAAAATGGATTTTAAGGGAATTTTTCACGCAAATTCGGATATATCCTTTGGAGCTGGGGGGTAGATGAGGATGTCCATGAATGAAATTTTGCACAGAGGTAGAAAAAATAATTTTCTTTCATCTGGCATATTCAAAAATTACTTACAAACGTTCCGAGTGGCCAAAAAATGGATTTTTAGGGAATTTTTCACGCAAATTCGGATATATCCTTTGGAGCTGGGGGGTAGATGAGGATGTCCATGAATGAAATTTTGCACAGAGGTAGAAAAAATAATTCTCTTTCATCTGGCATATTCAAAAATTACTTACAAACGTTCCGAGTGGCCAAAAAATGGATTTTAAGGGAATTTTTCACGCAAATTCGGATATATCCTTTGGAGCTGGGGGGTAGATGAAGATGTCCATGAATGAAATTTTGCACAGAGGTAGAAAAAATAATTTTCTTTCATCTGGCATATTCAAAAATTACTTACAAACGTTCCGAGTGGCCAAAAAATGGATTTTTAGGGAATTTTTCACGCAAATTCGGATATATCCTTTGGAGCTGGGGGGTAGATGAGGATGTCCATGAATGAAATTTTGTACAGAGGTAGAAAAAATAATTCTCTTTCATCTGGCATATTCAAAAATTACTTACAAACGTTCCGAGTGGCCAAAAAATGGGTTTTAAGGGAATTTTTCACGCAAATTCGGATATATCCTTTGGAGCTGGGGGGTAGATGAGGATGTCCATGAATGAAATTTTGCACAGAGGTAGAAAAAATAATTCTCTTTCATCTGGCATATTCAAAAATTACTTACAAACGTTCCGAGTGGCCAAAAAATGGATTATTAGGGAATTTTTAACGCAAATTCGGATATATCCTTTGGAGCTGGGGGGTAGATGAGGATGTCCATGAATGAAATTTTGCACAGAGGTAGAAAAAATAATTTTCTTTCATCTGGCATATTCAAAAATTACTTACAAACGTTCCGAGTGGCCAAAAAATGGATTTTAAGGGAAATTTTGACGCCAATTCGGATATTTACAAAATAAATTTAAGCTGTATGTCTAGGAACATAAAAATTGAAAGTTTTTAACAAAACTGTCACGTTATATTAAAAAAATAGATTTCTAAAACCAATAACAGCTGTTTAGCCACAACTTCATACCCCAATATCTTTTTTTATTATATATTTTATTTCCCGCAAAAAACATTTTACATCTTTATATAGTATAGGTATATAAAATAACTCTTAAATTTTGGTCCTTTTAATTAAATAATTGTAAATAGGTCTACTTTTATATATGGATAAAATTGAAAGAGTTTTTTAATATCAATTGTTTATATCTTGGCTAAAAGATAAATCAACCCATCTTCTAAATCGATAGTAGAACAACATTAAAATATAGGGGAATTAAACACGTGCCTAATAGTGTGCCTACTACCCTTCTAAAAACATTAATTTTACTTTATTTATTTATTTATTGTAAGGACATCGAATGTTCTCTAGGCAACGAATTGTATTTCTGAATTAAATAAAACTGTAGATAATGTAATAGGTACACATCAGTGACAATGGTTGAATAAAGAAATGTGTGCAATTAAAACTTTATTGTATTTTATTAATAACTTCTATTTTAGATTTGCTACTTTCGTACAAAGAAGCACTTTGTCTATCGTTCCTACTCTATTCTCTTTCATTCTATTTCATTCATATCCGAATTGGCGTCAAAATTTCCCTTAAAATCCATTTTTCGGCCACTCGGAACGTTTGTAGGTAATTTTTGAATATGCCAGATGAAAGAAAATTATTTTTTCTACCTCTGTGCAAAATTTCATTCATGGACATCTTCATTCACCCCCCAGCTCCAAAGGATATATCCGAATTTGCGTGAAAATTTCCCATAAAATCCATTTTTTGGCCACTCGGAACGTTTGTAAGTAATTTTTGAGTATGCCAGATGAAAGAGAATTGTTTTTTCTACCTCTGTACGAAATTTCATTCATGGACATCTTCATCTACCCCCCAGCTCCAAAGGATATATCCGAATTTGCGTGAAAAATTCTCTTAAAATCCATTTTTTGGCCACTCGGAACGTTTGAAAGTAATTTTTGAATATGCCAGATGAAAGAGAATTGTTTTTTCTACCTCTGTGCAAAATTTCATTTATGGACATCTTCATCTACCCCCCAGCTCCAAAGGATATATCCGAATTTGCGTGAAAATTTCCCCTAAAATTCATTTTTTGGCCACTCGGAACGTTTGTAAGTAATTTTTTAATAAGCCAGATGAAAGAGAATTGTTTTTTCTACGTCTGTGCAAAATTTCATTCATGGACATCTTCATCTACCCCCCAGCTCCAAAGGATATATCCGAATTTGCGTGAAAAATTCCCTTAAAATCCATTTTTTGGCCACTCGGAACGTTTGTAAGTAATTTTTGAATATGCCAGATGAAAGAGAATTGTTTTTTCTACGTCTGTGCAAAATTTCATTCATGGACATCTTCATCTACCCCCCAGCTCCAAAGGATATATCCGAATTTGCGTGAAAATTTCCCCTAAAATTCATTTTTTGGCCACTCGGAACGTTTGTAAGTAATTTTTGAATATGCCAGATGAAAGAGAATTGTTTTTTCTACCTCTGTGCAAAATTTCATTTATGGACATCTTCATCTACCCCCCAGCTCCAAAGGATATATCCGAATTTGCGTGAAAATTTCCCCTAAAATTCATTTTTTGGCCACTCGGAACGTTTGTAAGTAATTTTTGAATATGCCAGATGAAAGAGAATTGTTTTTTCTACGTCTGTGCAAAATTTCATTCATGGACATCTTCATCTACCCCCCAGCTCCAAAGGATATATCCGAATTTGCGTGAAAAATTCCCTTAAAATCCATTTTTTGGCCACTCGGAACGTTTGTAAGTAATTTTTGAATATGCCAGATGAAAGAGAATTGTTTTTTCTACGTCTGTGCAAAATTTCATTCATGGACATCTTCATCTACCCCCCAGCTCCAAAGGATATATCCGAATTTGCGTGAAAAATTCCCTTTAAATCCATTTTTTGGCCACTCGGAACGTTTGTAAGTAATTTTTGAATATGCCAGATGAAAAAGAATTATTGTTTCTACCTCTGTGCAAAATTTCATTTATGGACATCTTCATCTACTAAGACTTATTAGTATAAAGTTATAATATATTTTTAATATTAACTCGTAACTGTTGGACGGAATATACAGCGGAGCGGAGTTGCCAAATCAATTTTATCGTATTGGAGCTAGGAGCCTACTTCTCACCCGTTTAAATATTGGCTTTTTTCTAAACAATGTATTGTCCATTGAGTCCGTTAAATACTCCTGCACTCCTGCAATTAATTTTAGATAAATACTTTGTTGTATTTACACAACTGGTCAACTGAAAATTATTGATTTGTGAATGGTTTTTATTTCTTTTGAAAGACTTCTAACATTTCAATGCAAAACCCAAATGTTACAATTCTAAGAGTTTTCGACGTGATTAATTACAAACATTTTATTTTCCTTTTTATACACACAAATTTTATTGGCTAACACAGTAGTCCAGGAAAATTAGGTCGAAAGAGAACATTTCATTTACTTCACGATGCGATGGGAGATATTTTGTTTTCAGGTAGTGTGGATATATACAACGCCACTTTTTAGTGTTATAACATATACTAATGATGTTTTCTGGACTATTTATTTATATATATTATTGTTTCTCCTTCCATCAGAAACCTGTATGTATTAAATTAAATAAATCAGTTTACTTCCAAATATTGTTATATTAATTTAAACATAAAATATAACATTTAGCATGGCAATTTAAGTTAAAGTGATTTCTGGGTTTATCTCCTTGCAGTAGATCAACTATGTGGGGGGAGTTCTCAGCTGAATACTGGGTTTGGTTCAGGAACAACAAGTTGTAGGGGACTTCCAAAAGTTTATTAGTACAAGAAGCAACTAAAATTACAAAATACAAACTTTAATGAAATGTACCACGCCACTGGGTCAAATGAATGATGATTATTTATCAAATTACATTACAATCTTTTTACTTATCATTATTTTAAAAGGTTCTTAGGACATGCTAATTTAGAAAAATAAGTTTCACCTACCTAAAATGCAGGCACGAGCCCAACTCTTTATAAAAAAGGGTTACCACTGTCCAAACCAAAAACACTTTGTTGCTTTCGCTTAACATAAACCGGCAAAAATCCTCGTTCGAAGGATTGGCAATTAGTTTTATTTGACTACTCAGTTTTTTGTTATTCCCTTCCAAATGATTTATAAACGACGCACATTTATAACTAGGAAAATGAGTTGCCTACCTTTAGGAAGTCCCGATTACTAAAATTATTTGAATAAATAAAAGTATGATGTGTTACATCTTCACCCCCTCCCTTTGAGTGCTGTGAACCATTGAACCAGCTCTCACCACGTCATATTCCAAAGGAACGAAAAATACCAATTTTATGAACCGTTTTATATAAACATTGTAAACTAAGTATTTTCGCACGGAAAATATTTTTTTAAATGAGAAGCATGGAACATACCCCTCTCGGTGCCGTCAGTATATAACAATATGTAAGTATCGTCTTGTATTTTCTTTTTTACGCGGTACGGCCCTTCAAAAAGTAACAACAACTTTTTTGTTTCTGCTCTAAGAGTAGACGAAATATTATTAGCTTTAAGCAAGACTAAATCATTTTGCTCAAACTTTTTATATGGTTTGCCAGGATGCGCGATAGCTCGCCGAGCAGCCCTAGAGTTAAGCGTTTCAGCTGCTAGGACTAATTTTTCTTCGTGGCTTATATCATTTTTTTGCTCAAGAGGTTGCAGTGTTTTGGGTAAAAGTTTAGGTTTTTGCTTACCGAGTTGTAATTCATTAGGCGTGAAGCCTGTCGATTCATGTACCACTGAATTCAAAAATTCCTCAAAATCGTTTATCATAAAGGCCCACTTAGAGTGTTGATCGTGACAAAAAGCGCGCATGATTCTACCTATCTCCCGCATACAACGTTCACTGGGGTTAGCCCTTGGGTGCCGGACTGATATATAAACTAACTGGATACCGAGTGTTTGAAAACTATCCTGCCACGACTTAGAAGTAAACTGCGTGGCATTATCATGTAAAATTCGTTCAATCGGGCCGTATATCGGTAGATAATCTCTGGAAATACGGTTTAAAATAGCCCTTGTTGTAGCGCGTTTAAGGGGATATAGTTTAAGATGCTTAGTAAACACGTTTAAAATTACCAGTAGATAAGTAACTCCACCTCTACTTTTAATTAGCGGACCTAAACAATCTATTGCAATTAAATCATTTTTTGAGGTTGGAATGATTTGTTTTTGGGGCGGGTTAGGTAAGGGAGATATTTTGGATTTCTGACAAATGTCACAGCATTTAATAACTCTTTTTATATTCCTTTGCATGTTTTTGAACCATATTTCGTCTTTCATGCTGGCATGTGTTTTATACACTCCAAAGTGTCCTAAAGCTTCATGGTAGGCTTTAATACAATCCCGAACTAAATTTCCCGGAATACAGAGCAAAACATTATTTACGTCACTACCGTATTTATATAAAATTTGGTTATGTATAACGAATTTATGGGAAAGTTCCCTATTTTCTGATAGGTTTTGAAAAATTTCACGAAAGTATGGATCCGAAAGTTGGTGTTCTTTAATTTTTTTCAATTGATTCTGGAACGAGTTTGCTAGTTTTAATGATAGGATATAAAAATATTTATCACTAGGAGTAGGTAGCCGGACGCAACTGTATCTAGAAAGAGCATCTACTACGTAATTGTCCTCTCCTTTAACATGAACTATATTAAAAGAAAATTCTTGTAACGCCAGAGCCCACCTTGTTAATCTAGGGGAAAGAAGTCTGCAACTATTTAAATAAGTCAGAGTTCTGCTGTCTGTATACAGGGTGAACGTCGTTCCTAGCAGATAGACTCGCCACCTTTGAATTGCCCATAATGCGGCAAGCGCTTCCTTTTCATTGGAATGGTATCTACGTTCTCTGTCTAACAACAACCTACTTGCCCAAGCAACAACATGTTTTTTATTGCCTACAATCTGGAAAAGCTGAGCCGCCACTCCTACGTCACACGCATCGGTTACCAGGTGCCACGGCAAAGTAGGGTCAGGATGATAAAGCATGGTAGCCCTTTTTAACTCTTCCTTTAAGTTTTGAAAGGATACCTCCTGCTCTTGGTTCCATCTCCATTTAACCTTCTTCCTCAAGAGAAGTGCTAGTGGTTCCGCTAACGAAGCAATTTTTCCTGAAAAACCCCTATCATAATTACAGAGCCCTAAAAATTTTTGCAGATCCTTTACATTTCTTGGTCTCTGGTAGTCGACTATTGCTTGTATACGATCCGGATTCGGTCGTACGCCTTCTGTGCTAACAATATAACCCAAAAATGGCATTTCCACCTGAAAAAACTGACACTTTGTAAGCTTAATCGTTAAGCCTGCCTCCTGAAGTCGATCAAAAACTAACCTAAGGTGCCTAAGATGGTGCTCTTCAGTCTCTGACATTACTAAAAGGTCATCTACATAGCCTACCAAAAAATCTGAAAATTCTTCCCCAAAAATCAAGGACATTGCTCTTGTAAAAGAAGATACTGCTGTGCATATACCAAACGGAAGTACGCGAAATTGATATACTTTATTTTCATACATAAATCCGGTATACTTTTTGTCTTGTGGCCGTAACGGGATTTGCCAATATGAAGACGATAAATCAATTTTTGACAAAAATTTTTTACCGTGTAATTTAGGTATAATCTCATCAATACGCAGTGGTGCTTCAAAATCCGGGACAATTAATTTATTTAAATATCTAGCATCTAAGCACACACGTACCGAACCGTCCCGTTTAACTATAGCCACCAAAGGGGAGATATAAGCTGTTGATGAACGTTCAATGATACCCCAACTCTCCATTTCAGCTATGGTTGCTGCCACAGCCTCTCTATGTTTTATAGGAATTGGGTAAGATTTTTTGAAAAATTCAGTATACTCTTTTAGTTCAATTTTATGAGTATATATATTTGTCCTACCCGGTATGTTTGAAAAAATTTTTTTATAATTAAAAACTAACTGTTTAAAATGTTCTTTGTATTTTTCCGGAACACTACAAGAATCAAAAAAATTGTTAAAATCAGGAAATTCTTCGGTAGTTTTTGGTTTCAAAATTTCTTTGACATTATTACTTGTAATTGCTAATGTTTTAATATTTGGTGACTCTGGGTTCGAAAAATAGTGACCTAATTCTGCTTCGTTAATAGCATAGATTTGTTTGTTTACAGTAAGCGATATTTTTTTACTTTTTAAATCTAAAATTCCGTGATATAACCGTAAAAAATCTATGCCTAAAATAATTGGATAAGATAGATCTGAAACAAGTAAAAACTCATGGTACAATTTTACGTTTTCAAAAGAAAACTCTAACTGTGCCTGTAGATTTACTTTTTTAAATTTGGTTTTAAAAGCACCAACTACCCTAACAGTGGAACACGAAAAATGAGGAATTTTATCATGATATTCTGAAAATTGTTGCCACACTTCATGAGAAAAAGCGCAAATATTACTGCCAGTATCTACCAAAGCGGGAATTTGAAAACCGTAAACATTTATTAGAATTACTGGTGAACGAAAATTTGGAAGTGTGTGATCGTAATCACATTCACTCATTAATTCATCTTTTGGATTGCTATTATAAAAAAAATTTGGGTTTTTATTACGTACTGCGCTTCCCACGTCAACATTTTGGCGTGGGAACCTTACTCGTTTTCCGAAAGATCATCTTCGGCAACGTCTAAGCAAGCAAATGTTTTCTTTTGGAAAGGTTTCGAAAGATTTTTATCACCATTTCCAAAATTACTTTTATTTTTGTTTTCTCCCGAATTTTCATCTTGTTTAGAGTAACAATTATTTTTAGAAAAAAATTTATTTTTTTTCTGATCATTTTTAAAATAATAATCAGCTTGTCGTAACCGATCTAAACATTCCAACAATGACTGCGTCCCTACAAGTGTAGCCGAAATATTAGGAGGAAAATGTCTGGCGATAACTGCAATTAACTGTGGTTCCTCATAGGGAGGATGTAAATATCTTGCCGAGGCTACTTGACCATTAAAATAATCTACGAACGATCCATATTCCTCCCGATATCTTCCTGACTCTAATTTTAATTTAATATTTAATTGCAAAGCCGGTCCCCAGTATTGTTCCAAAAAACTATTTTTAAATTCATTGTACGAATTAAATTTATTACTATATGCCTGAAACCAGATTTTAGCCGATTTTTCCATTAAAGTATTCAAATGAAATTTTAAAATTCTAAAAGGAATAGCAAAAACATCTAAATTAGTTTCAATGTTTTCTAAAAACTCAACTGGATGTACATCGCCTTGATTATTGTAGGTAGGTAAAACTTTTACATTGTTTATATCGATAAAATTTCTTGTTTGACAAGAAATATTGTTTGGCAGTGGCGTAGCGCTGACTGCGTTTACAAAATTTTGACCATTATTTAAACAATTATTAATAGTATGTGAATTATTTACACTATTTTCAACATAATTTGGGACACGTAAATTATTACAATTGACATTATCAAAATTTGAATGTATACGCGACCTCCCTGCATTAATATTATGGTTTGGTAGCGGAAAAAGATTTGAAAAACCAACACGTGGATGAGTTAAATGTTTGTTCATATTTAAATTAGTATTTACGTCCCTATTTTGGTACAGAGATGTTGGTTTTGGTAAATTATAGTTATTATCATTTATAGACGCAAATGTAAATATTGGTACACTTTTACGTCTGTCCTGGCTCTGTACGGCACTATTAAGCACAGGATGACTTACACCGTTTGTAATATTGTCCTGACAATGAGGAAAAACATTTGTTTCAGCTGGCAGTGATCTTCTCATACCACTGTTTCGAGGTGTTTCGTGATGTAATGAAGTATTTTGAAACATACCTGTTACATTTTCTATATTTAAGACGCTACCTGCCACGTCTTGAAGTTGTGTAGAGTCTATCCTTTGGGGTTCAGGGTCCTGTTGCTGTACTTGAGGCATTTCGGGTTGTCCTGCCCTGGCCATCAGGCGGGATCTTTGCCTCAGGTTGTAACCTGCTGGAGGTGTGTTGTCCAGTACCATATCAGCTCCTGACTAGTTGGGCGCCAAGTTGCAGTAGATCAACTATGTGGGGGGAGTTCTCAGCTGAATACTGGGTTTGGTTCAGGAACAACAAGTTGTAGGGGACTTCCAAAAGTTTATTAGTACAAGAAGCAACTAAAATTACAAAATACAAACTTTAATGAAATGTACCACGCCACTGGGTCAAATGAATGATGATTATTTATCAAATTACATTACAATCTTTTTACTTATCATTATTTTAAAAGGTTCTTAGGACATGCTAATTTAGAAAAATAAGTTTCACCTACCTAAAATGCAGGCACGAGCCCAACTCTTTATAAAAAAGGGTTACCACTGTCCAAACCAAAAACACTTTGTTGCTTTCGCTTAACATAAACCGGCAAAAATCCTCGTTCGAAGGATTGGCAATTAGTTTTATTTGACTACTCAGTTTTTTGTTATTCCCTTCCAAATGATTTATAAACGACGCACATTTATAACTAGGAAAATGAGTTGCCTACCTTTAGGAAGTCCCGATTACTAAAATTATTTGAATAAATAAAAGTATGATGTGTTACATCCTTTTTTTAGATTCTATATAAAACGCCAGTGAGTACTTTTTTTCTAGTCTTTTAGAAACCTGCAAAACTAGATTATTTCAATATCTATTACTGATTTTGCTTTAAATTATTATTTATTTAAAAAAAGCAAATTATTAAACAATCAAAATGAGTAGCGACAAAAACCCTGTAATCACAAGACGATATTCTTTAAATCGCCATTTGGAAAGCAGGCAAGTGCTAAACATCTTTTCGTGTAGTATCAGTTTAAAAGGAAAGAAAATTTATATTCGATAGTTCTCGAGAAAAGCGACATTACAGAGGCGTCGTTTAGTTTAAGGGTCCACGACATTTTTCACTTTAGTTTCACCTCTAGATTTGTAGGCTTTTGAATGTAGAATTGAAAGCAAACGAGATAAACTCAGAAAACGTTATTTTTAATTAAAGTCATGTTAACCAACAATAAGCCGCATCGAGTTGGGACAAGGAGTGCATGTTCCTTAAACTACCTGAAAAAATATTATCTCCAACAAAAAGATACAAAATGTTCTGATCACAAATTTTTCTGGTCTAACAGCACGGGATTTTGGAATAACTGGTTAAGTCCCTACTTCCTTGTTTTAACCATTTTTTATATCCGCCATTTTTTCCTACAAGTGTTTCCTTTGTAAAAGGAATTTCATACAAATGTTGTGGTTGCTTTTAGTGATTGTTTTTCCATTTTATATACTACTTCAGTGAATTCAAAGTGTGACCTTATTTTAAAGATTGATTTAGGTTATAAAGGCTATATAGGCCTCGCTGCAGCTCGACCTAGAGCATTAACTTGCTTAACTTATTCTTAAACTCTAAAAATATCACTTAAACCGTTACTTCTATCTTCAGTCAATAACAGTTGTCTATAGTTACTATTCAGGCATGGTCGCCGGAACTACAGTTCTTGCTGTGCGACGTGTCTGAAAGACCTGTGACCAATGAGAAAACCTGGTTAATTTTACGCAGGAATTTGCAAAAGCTGTGTATCCTACGCTTGGGATGGTCTCAGATATCCTAGCCACCCGGACGCACGTAGAACAGTCCTTTAAAGTCCTCTTTCCGAAGAGAGACGAATGGGAAAAGGGGATCATATCTTTCTCTGGGACGGACTACGTACTATACACTGATGGCTCCAAAACTCCAGAAGGTGTTGGAGCAGGAGTATATGGTAGCAAACCGAGGGTTGAAATCGTAGTAAACCTCGGCTCATATGCTACCATCTTTCAGGCAGAGGTTTTCGCCATTGAATTGTATGCAAGAGAGCTGATAAATCAACCTCTTGTAAACAAAAACATACATATTGTATCAGATAGTCAGGCAGCTCTTAAAGCACTGAGCTCCAACCGGCTTAATTCAAAGTTGGTATGGAACTGTATTAAAGCCTTAGAACGTCTTGGTTCCAACAACAGGGTAACTTTGCTCTGGGTACCAGGACATAGCGGAGTGGTGGGTAACGAAAAAGCCGACACTCTTGCCAAAAAAGGAGCAGAGTCTAGATTTATAGGACCTAAACCATTCTTTGGCATTACCAAAAGTACTGCCAAAGATATTATCTCCGGCTCGATAGAGAGGAAAATCCTCATGTACTGGAATGATATCCCAGGACTAATCCATTCGAAGGCTTTCATCTCCAAACCCTCGAAAAATATAACTAAGCAGATTCTAGAGTGGGATAGGAAAGACCTACGCATTCTTATAGGACTGCTTACGGGATACTGTCGTCTAAGATACCACCTGAAGAAAATAGGTCTGAGTCAAACTTCAGACTGCCGCTTCTGCAGTGTGGAAGACGAGACTGCGGAACACATATTATGTTCTTGCTCCGCCCTGGAAAATACTAGGCACCGCATTTTTGGTTTCCCAAAATTGGAGCCTAACGACTTTAAACAGGTCTCGCCGCAGACAACCATTCATTTCTCAAGGAGGATTGGTTTGTATGGCGATTTATAACCTTAGGGGTGAGCCACAATAGACCCAACGGTGGTCGCAGTGGAGGGGTGGTTGAGCGCCCCACTCACATTTAACCTAACCTAACCATGCTGGAGAAAATTGTTAAACAAAACTGAAATATTATTTTATGTACAGAATCAGAATGAAGTGGGTGTTGCCTTATCTTCTAATTTTTTACATAAACATATAGGTGTTTAGAAGCTTGTGAATCGATTATTTATATTTCCGTTAACTGTCAACATTTGTTAATCCACAGCTGAAAAAGAAAATAATAATCCACCAAATAGAGAATTTCTACTTTTTATATAAAATTGATGTATTACCTTTAACGAATTTTCGACAAATTACTATGTGCTAGAATGAAGTCTGAGCTGCTCGAATTCTCTTACCATTATAATAATAACGCACCTTCCCTGAAGTATAGCTTGCTTTAGATCGTATACGCCAATTATAGTTTTCTGCTCTTCGACCTACTAAAATATGTTGAGCCTACCTTTTGTGCTTTAGCGCTTTGTAAGAACGCTAGTATCCATTTGACTCATTTCGAGCAGGCTCTTTCAGATGATACATTTCAACCTTTTAGCTTAATATTGGCGTATTTATCCAGTGAGATCGTAGTCGATTCTATTTACAAGAATGTTATGTTTTGATGTGACCACACCAAGGAATGATGTATTTTTTTTGCGGGTCTGTCCGCTTCCTCATGTCATTTTATCCCTTTGAGACCTGGCACCCACATCAAGGTAACCTTGATGTTTTCTGTCAGTATTTTACGAGATTATTTATATTCCCTACTAAGGTCAGGTTAGGTTAGGTTCGATGTGAGTGGGGCGCTCATCCACCCCTCCACTGCGACCACCGTTGGGTCTATTGTGGCTCACCCCTAGGGTTATGAATCGCCATACAAGCCAATCCTCCTTGCGAAGTCAATGGTTGTCTGCGGCGAGACCTGTTTAAAGTCGTTAGGCGCCAATTTTGGGAAACCAAAAATGCGGTGCCTAGACTCTGCTCCTTTTTTGGCAAGAGTGTCGGCTTTTTCATTACCCACCACTCCGCTATGTCCTGGTGCCCAGAGCAAAGTTACCCTGTTGTTGGAACCAAGACGTTCTAAGGCTTTAATACAGTTCCATACCAACTTTGAATTAAGCCGGTTGGAGCTCAGTGCCTTAAGAGCTGCCTGGCTATCTGATACAATATGTATGTTTTTGTTTACAAGAGGGTGATTTATCAGCTCTCTTGCACACAATTCAATGGCGAAAACCTCTGCCTGAAAGATGGTAGCATATGAGCCGAGGTTTTCTGCGATTTCAACCCTCGGTTTGCTACCATACACTCCTGCTCCAACACCTTCTGGAGTTTTGGAGCCATCAGTGTACAGTACGTAGTCCGTCCCAGAGAAAGAGATGATCCCCTTTTCCCATTCGTCTCTCTTCGGAAAGAGGACTTTAAAGGACTGTTCTACGTGCGTCTGGGTGGCTAGGATATCTGAGACCATCCCAAGCGTGTGGTGATCTTTAATTTCACGCATCAGGCCCGAGTGGTCCCAGAGCCTCTCCCCTTTTACTTGACTATCCACCGACAGCAGCCTATAGGACACCATCCTGGCCTCCTTCTCCAATAGTAAATGGAGTGGGGTTATATCCAGGATGATCTCCATTGCCGCTGTCGGGGTAGTGGACATTGCCTCCGTAATGGCCACGCATGCCAGTCGCTGAAGTCCAGACAATCTTGCTCTGGTGGATTTCTGGAGTCCCTTGGACCACCAGGCCACCGAGCCATACGTGATCATTGGTTTTATCACTGTTTGATAAATCCAGTAAATCTGTTTGGGGCTCGTTCCCCAAGATTTGCCGCAGATTCTCCTGAGATTCCACAGGGAAGTCCTGGCTTTATTTATTGTTCTTTCCACATGGGCGTTCCAGGTAAGTTTACTATCTAAGATGATCCCCAGATATTTTACCTCCGTCGCAAAGTGAATCGTTTCGCCAGATAAAATTGGTTGGCGAAGCTTAGTTAGCTTTCTCCTTTTTGTAAAAGGAACAATAACAGTTTTGCGGGGGTTAACAGACAACTGCTCCACCTCACACCAACTGTTAACCATATTTAGGGCATCCTGAAGGATCTCCGAGATAACCTCTTCAAATTTGCCTCTAACTATTATAACCAGATCGTCTGCATAGCACTGAAAATCCACCCTTGCCGAGAGAGGTTGTTCAGAAGGGAGTCAACCAGGAGAGACCACAGGAGGGGAGAAAGAACCCCCCCCTGCGGACATCCCCTAGCCGCCCTAAACCTGACCGATTCTCCCTGCAGTGAGGACACTATATATCGATTTTCAAGCATGTTTTTGATCCAGTTGCATATTATTCTGCTAATTCCTCTACCGTGAATTGAGTCGTAGAGTGATTGGGGTAGGGCATTATTAAAAGCTCCTTCAATATCGAGGAAAGCTGTCAGCGCAATTTTCCCTTGTCTTAGGGATTGGCCTATTTTTCCTACGAGATTGTTTAAGGCCAAATCCGTGGATTTGCCAGGTTGGTATGCATACTGGTGAGGATTTAAGGGATGCTCCCTTAGATTCCCCTCTCTAATATGTCTATCTAGAATTCTTTCTAGTGTTTTCATTATGAACGAAGTTAGGCTGATCGGGCGAAAGGACTTGGGTAGGGAATTGTTCGCCACGCCCACTTTACGTATGTACACAACCCTTGCCGTTGACCACCCTAGCGGAATATAGCTCCACGCTAAACTCGCCCTTAATAACTTTATTAGGAAAGGTAGCAAGATCTCCTGTCCCTTCTGGAGAAGTACAGGAAAAATACCATCCTCGCCTGGTGACTTATATGGGGAGAATGAATTCACCGCCCATACAATAGATGATGGAGTGATTAGTTTAGAAGCAACTCCCCAATCTTCCTTGTTTGGTCGTATTGTCGATCCTGTAGGAAGTGGGATTGGTTGCTGGTCATCCAGAAGCAAACTGCCGGGAAAGTGGTTCTGAAGCAGAATCTCTAAAGATTGCCTGCCAGAGTCCGTAAAGGAGCCATCTGGTCGTTTTATCGAGCCAACTTCCTGTGCCGGATCTCTGGAGAGAATCTTGTGAATTCTGGTGCTGGCAGGTAAATCCGATATACTCTGACAGAACCGTCTCCAAGAATCTCTTTTGGCTTTCCTGATTTCTTTATTGTACTCAGTTAGAGCAACACGATAGAATTCCCAACAGCCTGAGACTTTAGCTCGATTGAAGAGTCTTCGAACTTCTTTTCTTTTTTATCCAAGCTTCTGCTCCACCAAGGTGTACCTCTATGGTCCCTCTTCTCCTTGAGTGGGCAGTTCCCCTGGTAGGCTGTTAGAATGGCGTTTTGAATTTGTTCATTGGCCACTTCTATTTCAGCCTTGTTTTTTATAGTAACAATTGCGTTTTCCAGGTGAGATTTGAGGGAATTACAATATCCACTCCAATCAGTACACTTTGGATCACGAAACTGAACTATGGGTCTTTGCCCTGTTCTCATGTCAAATCTTATGTGTCTATGATCTGAACATGAGGGCTCAGTAGAAACATGCCAGTTAACAATCTTTGTACTAATAAATTGAGTACTGATTGTTATGTCTAAAACTTCTTTGCGCATTCTATTCACAAAAGTTGGTTCGGAACCTACATTGTTAACCGATAGGTCCTCCCCTATTATATAATTATATAGAGACTCACCTCGTTCATTGATGTCGTTACTTCCCCAATCCAAATGGTGAGAATTAGCATCGCATCCAATGATCAGTTGCCTGTTGTTTCTCTTGCAATAGGCGACCAAATCTCGCACTGCTGCTGGAGGAGGTTGAACTGTCCTCTATCACCCGGGAAGTAACCAGAGCAGACTATTAGGTCTACTCTGTCATCCCCCACCGGAATTGATATTTGGGCTGCAACCACATCTGGAGTACAGAAACCTGTTAACATAAAGAATTTAATGTTATTTCTGACCAGTATGCAAGCCCGAGGTTTTCCCCCAGAGCTGCAATATATTAACCTACCAGAACAGTTTCCCAGGCCGCTTATTCGTCCTGTATTGGAAATCCAGGGTTCCTGGATTAGGGCTATGTCTAGTTTCTCCATAGCAAATCTCCTGCCAAGGACATAAGAAGCCGCTTTGGCGTGTTGGATATTTGCCTGGAGAAATGAGACATGCGACGCCATTACGTCGATGGCGTTGGTGGAGGAGGAGGGTCCCTTTCCTCGCTCCTCTTCGTGGGATTACCCCCCGTTTTTCCTCTGACTATGGCAGTCTTTGTCGGCGCCTTTCCAGAAAGGGGTTTCTTCCCCTTGCCTTTAAGGGTCGTCTGCTGCCCCATAACCGGACCCTGTTTTTGGGGTTTCGACTTCCGCAACCCCGCAAGAGCGCTTGTGAATAGATTATTTATGTTTCCGTTAACTGTCAACATTTTTTGTTAATCCACAGCTGAAAAAGAAAATAATAATCCTCCAAATAGAGAATTTCTACTTTTTATATAAAATTGATATATTGCCTTTAACGAATTTTCGACAAATTACTATGTGCTAGAATGAAGTCTGAGCTGCTCGAATTCTCTTACCATTATAATAATAACGCACCTTCCCTGAAGTATAGCTTGCTTTAGATCGTATACGCCAATTATAGTTTTCTGCTCTTCGACCTACTAAAATATGTTGTGCCTACCTTTTGTACTTTAGCACTTTGTAGGAACGATAGTATCCATTTGGCTCATTTCGAGCAGGCTCTTTCAGATGATATATTTCGAACCTTTTAGCTTGTCTTAATATTGGCGTATTTATCCATTGAGATCGAAGTCGATTCTATTTACAAGAATGTTATGTTTTGATGTGACTTCACACCAAGGAATGATGTATTTTTTTTGCGGGTCTGTCCGCTTCCCCATGTCCTTTTATCCCTTTGAGACCTGGCACCCACATCAAGGTAACCTTGATGTTTTCTGCCAGTATTTTACGAGATTATTTATATTCCCTACTAACTCACAAGTAAAAGAACTCAACTGGCTGTGCTGTCTGTAAGAATATAGATGTGTGGATTTCCGCCTGAAAGATAGTCCCTTCACTCGCGCTGTAGCCCTTTCATCTATTTTGGACCCATCTGTGTATCATACTAGTGAGTCCTCTTCCAGCTGTGGTTCGACTTATCCAACCGTATGGGCGTTTCCTCTAACCATTTCAAACGGCGTCTGAAAGTTAAACCTGACTGTCCAAATGGTTGATTTAAGGATGTCAGTCGATTTTTTTCCAGGTTTCTTAGAAGACCAATCTTATTTACAGGTTTTAAGTCTTGTATCTGTTACAGGCACAAGGCACCAACTGCATCGTCTCCTATTATACCTAAGCGGAGAGAGACACAGCATGGCCTCTAGAGCTGCTGTGGGAAACGTTTTTCTTGCACCTGCTGCTCCTAGCCAGCCGTTGCACTTTCTTCAACTTAGCACATGCCTATGCTTGTTAAAACCATACAAGTTAAGCACATCTGACCATGGATTTCATAATAGTCTGAAGTCTAGATATTGCATCAAATAATTTCTTTTTGTTTCCTAAAACCCAGATGTAGCGATTAAAGAATTTTTGCATATTAGAAGCTCTTCCGTAATGATTTATTTATTATTTTTAATATCTATACATGTATAATGTGTTCTCCCCTTCTGGCCAAGATGAGCGGCAATTCTCCCTCTCCCTCCTTGTTAGAACGACCAGTCTTGTGAGAACCACCCTCTCTGTAACAAGTAAAAGTTTTTATTCACAATCACATATGTAATGTAACCATTATCGACATTTCAAAAGTCAGAAAGTAAAACTTTTTTATACAGTAGCACTTCCCGACCTAGGTCGGGAAATGGCCACTTCCCGACCTGTCATTCTTCTTCTTTTTTATTATTATTTACTAAGCTTCTTAATTTTAACTCGGACAACTCTCTAATTATTGCATTAAACTAATCATATAATTGTTCATTGCTGCAGGTAGTAGACTATGACAATGACGTTTCTCGATTTCTCATTATATTGACAGTAACTTCAGATTAAAAAGAAAACTCATTTAGTAAAATGCCTGACAGTGATATAGAAATGGAAAATACTCCTCCAGAAATAACTGAAATGGCTAACAGTGTCATTCAATCTTTGCTTCCTGATAAAAGTAAAACACGTTACGAAAACGTATATTCACAATGCACAATGAAGAATGTTAACATCGAATCTGAAACAGTTATCTTAGCATATTTCAGTGAACTTAGCAAAAATAAAAAAGCATCATCATTATGGTCTACCCATTCTATGCTAAAAGCTACATTGAATATCAATAATAATATTGATATTTCAAAATATGGAAAACTGGTAGCATTTTTAAAAACGCGTAATACTGGCTATAAGCCTAAAAAATCTAGTACTTTCACTGAAACCCAAATAGAAAAGTTTTTAAATGAAGCTTCTTTGGAATTTCTTCCTCAAAAGGTAAATTAATGAAAATACTTATTAATTAATTTAGTACAAATGTGTAATTACTTTTAGGTTGCTTTAATAATTGGTATTTCTGGGGCATGTAGAAGCGACGAACTTTTTAAAATGAAATTAAAAGATATAGATTTTCTTGAAAATAAGATTTGTATCACAATTCCAGATACAAAAACCTATCAATCGAGGTCGTTCATCATTACCAACAAGAATTGGATTGAAACAGTGTTGGAATATATAAAAATGAGAAAAAACATTGAAAATGATAGATTTTTTATGCAAATTAGATACTCAAAAATAACTAAACAACCTCTCGGTCATAACTCAATTGCACAGATCCCGAAAAAATAGCCACTTATTTAAAATTAAATAATGTGGAAACTTACACTGGTCATTGCTTTAGGCGCACTGCAGCAACTTTATTGGCCAACAAAGGGGGAGATATAATGCAACTAAAAAGATTAGGGGGCTGGAAATCAAGCTCTGTAGCTGAAAGTTACGTAGAAAATTCTACTGATGGGCAAATAAGAATTGCGGAGCTGTTGACATCATGTGAATCTCGGTCATCAGTTTCTGCCTCAGCATCCAGTACTTCCAATCAAGAATTAAATATTACTGCTTCAAAATCTTCAAAACAGTCTGGATTATCCCTTGTTATCAACGCTAGGGATAATGCCAATGTTACTATTAATATTAATAATAATTAATTACAAGGTATATCTACCTACCTTAGTCTAAGTTACCTTTTATTTCATTTTGTTAAAATACCTTAATAGAGTTGATTCCAAAATTATAGCGACAGGTCCGGTTTTCCCACCTATCTTTACCGTCGACTCGAACGCTAGCGATTACCCAGTTCGAGAAATAGATTCCAGTGGCCCAGCTGCCGCTGGGGCTAAGAAACACCGCACACAGAATCCGCTTAGCAATTGTTCTACTAGAATTCTCCGACTGCGCTGCGGCGCACGCCGATCGGAGATCGTCGGCGAATACCCCCACATTGCCGAATTTTACTGAAGCTGTCGCGTTATTTTTGGAATCGACTCTACCAATAAATATTAAATAATAAGAAGACAATTATTGATTATTTAGGACATACGAGAATACTAGGTATTTTAGAAATATACATAGTTTATAAATTGTTATTTTTAAATTATTTTCTGAAACAATTGATTGTGAATAAAATAGTATACAAACCTCAGTAGAAAGTTTCCTACTGTCTCGAGATGTAACTGACTTCGGCGCTACGCGCCTCAGTCAGTTATCTCATCTCTCGACAGTAATGAAACACTTTCCACCTCGGTGTGTAATATACTATTATTTTTTAAATTAGACGTCACGTCGTACGAATTTGTCGAATTTCAAATAGAAATGTAGTTAAGTCAATAATAATGTAATAAAAGTTACAAATAAATAGTGATAAAGTATAATTAGGGTATTAGTTAAGGCCCTGATTAAATAATGGATGTAAATACAAGAAATTGCAAATAAACTTCAGTGTGGTTTCGATCGGATTCCACACAGAAGCATTAAAACTGAATTCGTCTCCACTAAAAAATTCTCGATTTATTTTATTTTTTGGTTGAAATTAGTAAATAGTTTAGGTACAGTTATTGTAGTGAAAGTAAAATTTCGATCTTTAAGAGAACCAACGTAGCTATGGATTTATATATTTATAGCCTAGATTGATCCCCTTAGGGGTAACATTTTAAAATTATATTTACCAAATTTCTTGTCTTTATAACACGCCACTGTTATTTTAAATCGTCGTGCTTTTCGTTTTATTTGGTAAATAGGGAAAAGCCATTCGAACCCAATCGACCGTTACAGCAATATTTCTTACGAATAATATTTTTCATTTTCTACATTTGTAGTCTTCTGTCTTCTTAGTACTCGTCCGTTTGTTGTAATTTTTAATTAAAGGGTAGACAGGAATGGAAAAAAGTCAAGTAAAATCTACTTACTAGGAAACTTTCACAGTAATTAAATTTTGTCGTTGTAGACGAAAAGATACTTCCGTTAGAAAATATATTGTTTGCTGTCGTTAAAAAAAATTCCTCGATACCTATATATATACAAGGTGATTGATTAATGTAATAAACCTCAGTAGTTCCGCTATAATTAAAAGATAGATATAAGAGTTTGTTGGAGATTCAAAAATAAGAATTTTTGTATTTTACATTTCATTTTATGGAATGTTGTTTATTATTTTTAACAACCTACCTAAAAGAAGGAAATAAAAATAAAGATGTTTTGAAAAGGGATTTTAATCCCAAACAAACATTTATTATCAAGGGTTCCAAACTAAGTGATATTTTATAGCACTCTTAAGGATTATATCATCTGTTGTACAGATGACCAACCACCAAACATTCTTTGTTTAATACCAAACAAAAGGTTGAAATGGGAAACATTTTTCAAAACAGTTCTTCGATAACCTTAATAGAGTAAATATCCTTCGTCTAGTAAAGTAAAATAAAATATATTAAATATACAAAAAGACATTTTTATTTAAACGAGTTATTTCCAACAGAGGAGTTGTAGGCAATTTGGAAGTTCACATTACAAAATTAGTTATAAAATTATAGGGTGTTCGATTACACAGTGGCAGATCAATTGTTATTTTTTAATAGTATATTTATTAAAGTCTTTCTGATAATAACGCATTTTTCCATTATCCTGATCATTTAAACCTTAATATGAATCTTCCTTTATTAAATTTAATAAGTTTATACACAATTACAGTGACTTTTCAGTTTTAAACAATTCAGTGCTGGTTTATTTAAAATTTGTAAATATATAGTTCTAATTAATAATTTGTTTTGAAAAATAATATCTCCATAAGTCTAATAAATACGACTAGCGAATGCTAACTGAAAATTGAAGTATAAGAATGGTGTTTCATTTACAATTAATAAGAGAATAATGTTCTTGCGTTTTGACTTTCTTTGTTCGATATAAAGAAAAGAAAATTTATTAACAATGTTTGAAAAATTGTGACAGCAATAAATCATTGTTGTGAGTTTTTTTAATTATACAATGAGTTGAACTTGTTACAATTTTCATAGACAATTGATTCTAATAGGCCCTAAATATTCAGCACCAAATTTAACGAATTAAAATAATCATTTTGCTACCGATGTAGATTGAGTGATAATTAAATTTATGATTAAGGTTTTGATATATTCATAGATATCGATAACGAATGTTATTGCTTACGCAAATTATTGTTTATTTTGATTGTTTTTAGTTATTAATTAAAATCTAATACATTTTCGCGTTTCGATAACAAAGTTATCTTCTTCAAAGATCGAAGGTAAACTGAACTGGCACTCTGTAACTTTCATTCTCTCCCATTGCGAGAAGGAGAAGGAAACGAAAGGATCTTTTCCCTTGCTTTGGGAGTAATCTCTGAGATTTTCGCTTACGGCATCGCTTTAACATCAGCGAGTTTCAATCGTTCAATCTTATAACGAATTTTGTATTAACCGTGCTAAAAATGTAGACAATTGTTATAAAATAACGTTGAATAAATGCGTTTTTGGCGCTCTTGTCGACATATTTAACCTACTTATTTTCAGTTTACACACAAATACTATTTCGAACTAAACTTGCAAATTTTAGGTTAAAATCGGCAATGGTCGCAAACAGCGGACGTAGCGCAAACTAAAAGCTAAAACAGTGATGATGATTTGCTTTTTCTAGTAACTGATGATGATTTTTTATTAATAAATAAACTAAGTTTTCATGTAATTACCGATTTGTCTTTTCCCCTCCACTACAGCACTCTCATCAACAAAGGCGTTGGTTACCTCTTCCCAAAAACGTTTCTTTTTTATTTTGTTAGAATAATCCTCTAAACGCATATCCCAAATCGCTGGTCTAATATGAATCTAATTGATTAATATCTCAACGTCCAAAGTTTCCATACTGATCTGACAACGCCGAGTCAACAAAAACCGCCACAAAACCTCTTACGTGTGTTTCGTCCCACCGTCTGTTTCATTCATTAGAACTGCCATAAAGGATGCACCGCTTCGGCAGCCGAGTCGGCACCGACTCGACAGAAACAGCTCCGTCTGTTTTAGCTCTAATATCGTTACCGATACCAATCGTAAACAGCTCCGACGTCCGAAGAATTCAGATTTTTAAACAAAGATAGCATGAATAGTATTTTAAGTACGCGGAAGAGAGATGCCGTCTAAAAAGAAGATGTCAAAGCGATATTTTCCTTAATAGCATTCGGAAGGCAATCGGGTAAATCGCGGACAGTCAAGAGATCTTACAGAGTAGCGAATTGTTCATTATATAGAGAGACGATTCTTTCTTTTTCTATTTTTCCTGTTACAGAGTGCCAGACCTTGTTACCTTTAAAGGTCTATTTATAAACTTGCAGTTGCCGTTGCCGTTGCTGTTGCCCTTACCGTTCCCGTTGCAGTTGCCGTTCGTAGTGTCAATTTATAAACTAGATGTTTGATGATGACTGAAGTTCGGCCAATACTTCGAAAAAGAAAAAAAAGAGAGTTGAGCGATTTTTGTTTATTGTTTTTATTATAAAGTTTGAATTTTCGTGAAGTTTTATTAAGGATTTTTGTTACTATAATGTTAGTAACTTGTTGATATAATGGATGACGATATCTATTTAGGTCATCTGGGAATACTTCTACATTTGCTATACGTTAAATTAAGCAAAGATGTTGTATAATACAAGCACATTCACAGACAGAGTTGAATAAATAAAACATCTTCTTGGGTTTTGATTGGTTAATACGCAAACGGCGAACTGCAAAAGTTAAAACTTCGTTATGTCTGAACGTCAGGGAATGTCAAGCTCAGCGGCAAACGGTAACGGCAACTGCGAGCGGCAACGGCAACTGCAAGTTTTTAAATAGACCTTAAATATGGAGGTTAGAAGGAAGGAGAACCAACACAATGTATTAAAAAGAGTCAATCGAAAGGGAACTAATTGGTGGCGTCACAGTAGCAAGAGTAAGGATTTAAAAAAAAAAAACAGCGCCATGAATTGTCAGAGTAAAAAACGAATTTAAAAAAAAAAGAAAGGTTTTTACAAATATTACTACAATAAAATCATTAATATAAAAAAAATGTGTTATAAAATGTTTATAAAAATCCAATCCATATCGACGTTATTTAATTTACTAAATTACATTTGAATACTTAAATAATTGAGATTTTAAATACTGCTTAATTTTGAATTACACAAGTCACGAAAAATATTAAATTTTTCAACCCAGCTCACTTCACTCTTTTTATAACCTATGGAAGGTTACTGACGTATTCTTTTTACCCTTCTGCTACTCCCGCGCCCTCTACTATTTGCTCCTTACCGCTGGACATTATCCCTATACAAGTTGAAAAAGTCTGTAAGATAAATGGTTGGACATATGCAATACTATTTTCTCAGTGGCCACACAAAAATTTGCAGTTTGCACTTTATTTTGCACAAATGTAACAAATAACCACAATATCCCTTTTGAACTGTTAGACTGGTTCATATGTATGATTTTTCATAAATATTTTGAATATTCACCGAAAATTACGACTAAGGTGTCATTTGATCCGGAATATTATGTAGATCATTTAAGGAAATGTTCCAAAAGGGGCCGGAACATAGCAAAAGTTAAAAACAATAAAGTAAACAAAGTAGTTTAAATTTTTTGAATATCAGGAAAAATATTCAAGATTTTCTAATTGTTAAAAATGATTTGAAAACATTAAATTTACTAAAAGTCCCAATATTTATAATTTTTGAAATTTATGAAAAATCGTACATGTGAACGAGACTAACAGTTCAAATGTGATATTGTAGTTATTTGTTATAAATGTATCTGTAAACCAGACTATGCATGAGAATTGAGGATTTGCTCTTATTTTGTACGCTGTTGCCACAAGGTACTAGACGATGCAGGATATCGGAACTCATGAACAGAAATAATTAAATTCTATAATTCGAAATACGCCGAAATTATACTTTATTTTAAAAAACTGTAAGTAGAAAATGATTCAGTTTGTTGCATTTTAACTCGCTTTCTCCTTATTTTTTTATTTATTAAAAAAAACGATAAAAAATAGAAACTATTTATTAAAACAAAAAACCATATAGAGAGCGAGTTGATGTAATTTTGATGATTTTTTTGGCGGACGCGGCCACTACTGTATGCTCTTAATACGTGAAATACAAAAATATTAAAAAAGTATTTTAATTCAAAGCGTAAAATTAACAATGTATAACAAATAATTTATATGAATCCAAAGTTTAAAAGATAGGACGGGACATTCTTTATTAATAATTGTGACAGACGAGGGTGTGTCGTAAAAAATAATCAATAAATTTAATAGTTTATTCAACAAGAATATCGAACACTTGTGACAGTTTGATAACACGCCTTTGGTATTTTCATTTGTATTTTAAAATAATGATTGTGCATAATTTGATTTTAGTTTTTAGTACAAATAGTCAAGTCATATTAGGGGTTTCACCTCGGAATTAAAGATAAGAAGCTGTAAATTGGTGTAAACCTTCGTCTTGTCATTGTAAATGTCGTCTCAAAAGTCACAAGTGCTATCATATCCGCGTCTAAAGCTGTTAAAGGTTATAAAAATCGTTTTTTTCGCGAATATCTCTGTTTCTATTGTTTAAATGAGATTTGCACCTATAATAAAAGTTTTAGAGTATAAAATTATCTACAACTTTTGTTTGAAATTTTTTTTCTTACGATAAACCGCTTTTGCGGTAGACCGCCAAGAGTGGGGTCTAGGTAAATTATTCGAATACAGTTTTTCGAAGAACCAATTATCAGAATACAATTATTCGAAAAACAATTCTTGGAAGAGTAATTCTTCGAAGATAACAATTATTCGAAAGCAATCACTCGAATTCGAAAACAAATTTTAAATTGTGTTATGTTATATTTCAGTCAAAAATTGTATTTTATTAACATGTTTCGAGAGTTATTAAAGCTCGGATTATAGGCAAAATGCCTTTTTTCGTACCAACCAAACCAAACCCAATCTCACCAATATTTATTTGTCTAAATAATATTGCTAATATTATACCAACCAAACCTAAGCCAAACTCACCAATATTTGTCTAAATAATATTGCTAATATTATACCAACCAAACCTAAACCAAACTCACTAATACTATTTTCGGATAATTTTTTTCGAAAAATTGTACTCTTCGAATAATTGCATTCGAATAATTGTATTCGAATAATTGTTTGGAATAATTGTTTCGAATAATTGTTTTCGAAGAATTTACCGGCTACCCGAAGAGTGCGCCTAATGCAAGGTAAAGCGTGAGTTACGGTTGTATACGTTGTATATATATTCAACGGTAATACAACAAGATTGATAAAATAGTCGGCTATTTTTGTTGGGTTTAAATTACGAGAATATTTTAATATCAATTTGATGAGACATAATTTTGGGATTAATAATCTGATTAAAATTAATCAATTGATTAACAAATTTAGCAACAACAAAAATAGCAGAAAATTTATCAACGTCGTGTATTTAGGAAGATTATTTCATTGGTTAATATATAAAGAAAGGCAAATAATCACTAAAAAATTATAATTATTATACCATGCCTATTATGTATGTACTCATTTTTAATTATTTAAATTTAAATAAAATAAGTGACTTAATTATTTAAATTTAATTATAGTATATTATTAATTTTGGATTATATATTTTTAATTATATTTTAAGTTAAAAAAACAGTAAAAGAATATATTTTATACATATATTTATTTATCATTAAATATAGCATATTATACATTTATTGGAATGTGAGTTCAAATTCCAAAGTATTCCAAAATTTCAAGATCAAATGCACTTTCTTCATCAGAATTACTTGGATATAGTGAAGCGTTAGGGCAAGTTTGTTCATTGCACTGGCCACATCCTAAAGAACATTTTTCTGCATTTTCTACATCCACAGCGGAAGCCACAACCGTTTTTGCAATTGCAAAATATTATATTTAGTAGTTCGTCTAGTGCTGGACGCAATAATGTTCTTATGGGCTCCAGGATTTAATTTTTAATCACCCAGTCCCATTCTTGAGGTTCTAAGTTCTTTCCTAACCACGTTTGATTTTGGTAATAGACACGAGTTATATGTTGATGAGCTGCTACATTTTTTGGTAACTGTAAAGGGCCCTTAGTCTTGACTGAGTTAGTAGAACTTTACGAGAGAACATATGTTTTATCTTTATTTGGCTTGCTTACTTTCTCATTGCGGTGACAAAGATAAAATATTTCTTCTCTCAGGAAGCTACCTTAGTCAAGAATACGGGCCCAAGTTTATTTAGTTTCGGTAATTTAATGAATTGCGTGTAGCGGAAATGATCAATGTTGTCCTCAGATTTTGTAGCATTGTATAATGCCAACAAGATACGCACTCCATTCTCAAATAATATTTGTACGGGGTTTTGCACGGTTGACCTTGCATTAGGCTGTATATGTCTTTACACCGCACACGCTCTACCGCAAAAACGATTCATCGTATGAAAAAAAGTTGTGAAGAATTTTATCTACGATCTTAGCATAATACAAACTTTATTGATGTGAAAGCCCCACTGTAAATTTTCATTTTACCTATCGATAACCTAAAGGAGAGCTTTGATTGGTTCTCAGCTGTGGGTAAAATTGACAGGAACTTTTATCCACTGGAAATAGGACCGGACATATTGGGATTTTTATATTTTCCCCATTATTACGTTGGCAGCAGCTTTCAGTTGCTACGGTGACATAACCAAAAATTCAAACAAACAAAATCACACAATTGACAGCACAAACGTACAAAGTGAAATTCGTGGGTTTTAAGGTAGTTTTTTGTAACTGTGACTGAAGAAAATGTCGACAGAAGAGAACGAGATGTCCTGTACGCCACCTGACATTCGCAATAAGTGGCGAGCAGAACAAAATACAACATCGTAGATAAAGTATAGTATTATACTCGCAAGCAAAGGTTTTTATCCACTCAAATAATTACATGCACTCGCCTTTCATTTTCGTGGATAAAAACCTTTACTCTACAACCTTTATCATCAGTGCAAATCTAATTTAAATAATGGAAAGCAAGATATTCTAGTTCTAAGGTTTATACCAATTTGCAGCTTCTTATCTTTCATTCCGAGGTTTACTCCTTTTTTACCTAATATGATTAGGGTAAAATAGTCCAAGATTCAGCTTCAAAAATTAGTACGTTTATCATGTGTTTGATCAAACTATTATTTTTATAAATATTACGAATAGAGGAATACACTTATAACGGGGTGCCGATCAAAAAAGTGTCAGCAAATGCCGTTAATTAAAATCAGGTGTATCGAGTTTTGAAAAAAAAATTCGTTCATAACGTACATTTATTAATTATATGTATATCAAGCTAATTTTTTTCTATTAATTCATGGGTGACACTGGTTAAACGAATAAGATACGTTCTTTCTTGGGAGTTATGCCTTAGTTAATTGGCTGAATTGATGAACATCTAAATCAGAGTTTCTCGTGAGGTATCTACAAAGTGGTCCCTGTTTTGACTCATGGATGGATTTGCGAACTCAAACTAAGCAATATTTTTAACAGAAATCTTTTTCACATAGCCACGTAGTACTAGATAAAATTCGATTACATTTTCCTATATTATATTACTAACAAAATTATCTAGACACTTTTATTTACCCATTTTTTACACGTAAAATTATTTATTTTTCGTTTTATCCATTTAAACGTATCACGTTTAGATTAGATAATATTAGATTGTCTTAGGTTGTATAATTCAGCTAGACTTATCTGTACTTTATTCTACTTAAATCTTTTGTACCTATCTTAATCTACTTAAACTCTGGAACGCCAATATTGGTAGTGAAGATAAGCAGCTTTCTAGAGGGCACATATTCTTAATTTGATAAAGAGTCAGAGCAACCCTCTCTTCTTTGCTTTTTTCCTCATTTCGAGAAGGTCCTTTGCTCTTTCAGATGATTTACTATTTACCAAGATCGTATCGATCCTGTTCACAGGAACGGAGATTAAAAAATGTATCTGCCCTTTCTGTTACGAGTCTGCACTGTAAGCTTCCTAATTTCCCATTATTTCTTTGTAACCATGTTGTTTGTTGGTTTCTTAAGGGAATGTTTTTTCAGGCTAGTTTTGCACATACGTAAAATAACTCACAGCATATAAAGATATGTGTCCACTACGATGTTTTTAAGTGATTTTAATAACCCATGCATCTGTGTACCACACCAGTAACTTCAAACCGCCTGTCAAAGTCAAAGAGGACGGGCTTGGTGTGTAATGGTTGATTTAAGGATACTAGTGAAATTTTTTCTAGAATAACCAACCAAAACACCAAGTTTTAAGTATTGTGTTTGTTGCAGTGACAAGGCTGCTGTGAGACACGTTATCATTGCTCCTGATGTATCTCCTAGCCAATCTAGGCTGTTCACTTTCTGTAACCTAGCATATGCTGTTGATTGTTGAGTTTTTGACCCCCCCTACGTGAAGCATATGTGACTATGGAATTTATAATCGTTTGGTATGAACAGAATAATATCATTTAATTTAATAATTTAAAATGTGCACAGTGAAAAATATTGAATACTACATAATATTTACTCAATGCGCAATTTTTTAATTAATTAATATTGAAACCGAGTCTTAAAATAGGTGTTGTTTCACATAGTTTATTATTTATTAATGGTTAACTATTTTTAATTAATTATACTTTTTTATGATTCTGATTCAGTTTAATTAATAAACAAACTGATGTGGAAAATATTTACTTAGTTCAATTTATAATCATAAATATTTTGCTGTTCACTTGTCTTTCAAAACAATCAGTTAGGTATAAGTAAACCAATTATTTGAATTTTTTGCTATTAAGAGGGAGATTTACCTTGTAACTATCAGTATTTAAAATGCTTTCGTAGTCCCCCACTTTTAAAATTTATTTTTAACTTTAGGATGACGAACAACTATGTAATGTAGGTAAAAGTCCAATCTGTGTTCCTATGGAGAGATTTTTTAAAAATTTTATCTAGTTTTTTCTAAAAAATTGGTAAAATGTCGGTTTTTTACCATTTTTCTCAATTTTTTAAGAAAACCTAAATAAAATTTTTAAAAACTCTCTCCATAGGAACACAGATTGGACTTTTACCTACATTACATATTTTTTTCGTGAGCTTAAAATCAAAAATAAGCTTTAAAAATGGGGGACTACGAACTCTTTACAACCCAATATTTTGCATTTATAAAGTGGCTCCGCCGATTGGAAAGTAAAGGAACTAATATTTTATAAAGATAATAAACTCAATCACAGATGTTTGCATTTTACCGGGGAACGATGAAAAATACTTTTTAATTTTTGCCTTTAATTCTATATATCGTTGGTACCTTCATAAGTAATTTTTGTGTTCTCTTTATATAAAATATTTGTACACTACGCATATTTGTATCTTTTTTAGTTATTAAAATCTGACATTAGTTTTCAAGTTAAAATATTAGCAAATATTCTAATATATAAAAAATAATGAAAAGACAATGAAAAGACAAAGAAATGATTTGCAAAAATACTTAAACAAAAAAATTGTAAAATGTGGTCTGATGGAATTGTAGAAAATGAAAACTCCATTGTAGAGATAAAGTGTCCCTATTCATGTAGAATGTTTACAATAGATGAGAGAATAAATACAAGAAAAATTACATTTTGGAGAAAAGACAAATCAATTAATGAAAATTACAATTGGTATTATAAAATTCAAGGTCAATTGCATGTTACGAAAATGGATTTTTGCTACCTTTGCGTTTGGACTCCAAGGTTATTTTTACTGAATGATTTTTAATTTGTATACCCAAGATGGTCAAAAGGGACATGTAAGTCGTTTTTTCTAATTTAGAAATTTTAGGACATAAAAACACAAAACTTTAAAAAAGTGTGATTTTCTAAATTCTGTCTTATTGAGTACCGAATAATAAAAAAAAACTTTGTGTTGCCATTACATATTGGTACGTCCTGTAATTTTCAAAATAATTTATCTCTGACTGTTAAGATGACGAGATTTTAAATTTTGTCATAGATAGGACACTGTGTATATTTTTCCTGTAAGATATTTTATAAAAGACAATAATCCGAAACAATATCTCAATATACAATCATTTAAGAGTTTTTGTTTAAAATATTACTTGATGCAATTGATTTTTCATATCTTTTTATTATCTATTATTATCGATAGTTTAAGCCTTTTTTTAACTTGTGATCAGTATGACTGATATTTACTATTCGATAGTGTTATGACAGTTATGACAGAGTTGACATTAAATAAAAATGTTCAAACAAAAATTCATTTTATTTTCACAATTATTTACTGATATCTAAATACATACCATTCATATATGTATATGTAACAAACTCACAAAATGAATTAATGTGTAGGTATTACAATATATGCTCTAGAAAACGATTTACCCCCCACTTATTCGTAACAAGCTGAATTTTTCAGGGATAAAGTACAGTCGGCTTTAGAATAGCATATACATGTTAAATGTGAATTTCGTTTACCTACCGAAGTTATAAAAACGCCCTTCTTAAACAACAAAGGAATGGTCATTTTTAAAACGCCTACATTAATGATTTTGGGGTATTAAGTTTATTTACAAGGGTAGGTCATGTCATGTATTAATAATTTTAATTTATTTTATTATTTTATATTGACGAGTCGTCTATGTTTATTATGTTATTTAAAATAAGAAAGTAATAAATAAATCCTCAGTTCTTAATAGCAACTCGTTCGTTTCATTTCAAAGTATGTGATATGGCGCAGTCAGTAGGATAAGTTGTTTAAATAAAGCCACAAAAAGTATAAACAATAGCGAAAAAAGTTAAATAATGGGTGATTATAGAGGAATAGCACCAATGATTTATACCGGTAATTTATCCGAAAATTGGAAATTATGGAGACAAAAGTTTGAAAATTATTTAATTGCATCAGAAGTGAGTAAAAAAGACCCTAAAGTGCAGATTGCCCAATTACTTCATTATATAGGAGAAGAAGGTATGGTTATTTATAATACATTTACTTTTGGGGAAGATGAAAGAAATAAATTATTAAAAGTACTAGAAAAATTTGAAACTCATTTTATGCCAAAAAAGAATTTATCGTACGAAAGATTTAAATTTTTTAGTAGAAAACAATTAGAAGGAGAGACGATCGAACAATTTGCTATTGACCTTAAAAACAAAGCAGGTTCTTGTGAATTTGGCGACTTAAAAAGTAGTCTTATTAAAGATATATTAACGTGCGGTATTCAAAATCAAAATATTCGAGAAAAATTATTACAGGAGGGAGACAAAAGTTTAGAAGAAGCCATACAGCTATGTATTGCAGTAGAAAGTTCTAGAGAACAATCGAATTTAATTTCTAAGAAAACATGTAATGATATTCAAATAAATGCCCTTCAAAAAGGTCACAAACATTCACAGCAACAGAAAAATAAACAATTTTATCCCAATTCCTTGCAAAAATATATAGCAAATGATGGACAACCTTCGTCGTATAAATCGTGGTTGAGTGAAAACAGTTCCAATTCAAGATATAAATTTAAAAATTCTAGTGGTTCTTTGCAGAATAAAAGTGAAGACACTTGTTACAGATGCGGAGGAAGCAAACATAGTAAATATAAGTGCCCGGCATTTAAGAAAAAGTGTAAAGTGTGCGGATTTTATAATCATTTTTCACAAATGTGCAACAAAAAGAAAATTAATGAAATAAATCTTAGAGAAGATGAGGAGAACAGTGAAGAAGATAGTGTTTATGTTTATAGTGTTGATCAAATAACATCAAAAGAAAATTCTTGGTATGTCTCAATTTTATTAAATAATAAGCAAACTGTTAAATTTAAAATGGATACAGGAGCTCAAGCAAATCTTATATCAATTGATAAATTAAATAAATTTAAATTGGATACTTTGATTGTAGAAACGAAAACTAAATTAAAATCCTATACTAATACTGATCTCTCTGTTATTGGAAAATGTTTTTTGCAATGTACATGTAATAAAATTACTGAAATACTAGAATTTTTTGTTGTTAATGAAGGCTTAGAATGTATAATCGGTTTGAAAGGATGTCAAAAATTAAATTTAATAAAACGAATTGAAATTGATACCATAAAACAAATTAATGTAATTGAAGAACCATATAATACTTTCAATGACATATTAAATGAATATAAAGATAGGTTTTCGGGTATTGGATGTTTAAATGTAAAATACAAAATAAAATTAAATGAAAATATTGAACCGGTAGTAAAGCCAACTCGTAAAATACCAATTCCTTTAAAAAATGAATTTAAGAAAACATTAGATCAATTAGTCAAACAAAATATAATTAAAAAAATTTATGAGCCGACAGACTGGGTAAATTCTTTAGTGTTGATAAGAAAAAGTGATAGAACATTGCGCATTTGCTTAGACCCTCGCGATTTAAATTTAGCAATTAAAAGAGAACATTTTCAACTACCTACTGTAGATCAAATTATTTCAAAATTAACGGGAGCAAAATATTTCAGTAAATTAGACGCAAATAGTGGATTTTGGCAAATAAAATTAGATGACGCAAGTGCAAAATTATGTACTTTTGGAACACCTTATGGGCGTTATTGTTTTTTGAGAATGCCTTTTGGTCTAAAATCAGCTCCAGAAGTTTTTCATAGTTATTTTAAAAACATATTTGATATAGACGGGGTAGATTTATATATAGATGATATAATTGTTTGGGGAAAAACACTTTCTGAACATAATGATAGATTAAAACAAGTCTTTGAAAAAGCTAGGTTAAATAATATTACATTCAATAAAAATAAATGTAGTTTTGCAAAGAAAGAAATTTCATTCATGGGACACAAAATAACTGCAGATGGTTATTACCCGGGAAGTGATAAAATAGATGCAATCCTTAAAATGCCTGTCCCTAAGGATAAGAAAGAAGTTCAAAGATTTTTAGGAATGATTACATATGTAGGTCGCTTCATACCAAATTTGTCAAATCTAAATTCTCCATTAAGAGAACTTGTAAAGAAAAATAATATGTTTGTGTGGACCGACCACCATACAAAATCTTTTGAAAACTTAAAAAGAAAATTGACCGAAGCCCCAGTTTTACAATATTATGATATTAATAAACCGGTTGTAATTTCTGTAGATGCTTCTAAAAATGGAATCGGTGCTTGTTTATTACAAAATGGGTTACCCTGTGCTTATGCTTCGCAGGCTTTGACCGAAACTCAAAAAAGATGGGCACAAATCGAAAAAGAATTAGCCGCTATACTGTTTGGTTGTCAAAAATTTTACGAATTTGTATACGGTCGTAGTTTCTGTGTTGAAACAGATCATCGTCCTTTAATAGGAGTTTTTAAAAAGTCTTTATGTGAATGTCCAGCAAGATTACAGCGAATGGTACTTCAGTTACAAAAATTTGATTTTCAATTAATATATAAACCAGGTCGCAATTTATATTTATCAGATGCATTATCAAGGGCGTATTCTAACAATAAAGAAAATTTGATACCTTTAGATGACAATTTAGAAGTATGTGTAATAGAAAACAATTGCAAAATGTCTGACAATAAGTTTAATGAATTTGTTAAAGCTTCTCATGAAGAACCAGAAATGTATTTATTACGCAAATTTATTCAAAATGGATGGCCAAAGAGCATTAAAAAAGTACCAGATATAATTAAAGCATATTATAAATATAGAAATATAATTGTTGAAAATAATGGACTGTTATTTAAAGGTAATCAAATTATTGTACCAAAAATTTTAAGGTCTGATATTGTGGATAAAATTCACTATGGCCATTTCGGTATTGTTAAGTGTAAAAATAAAGCTAGACAATCTTTTTCTGGCCAGGAATGTGTTCAGATATTGAAAAACTATTTTAAAATGTAAAATTTGTCTAAAATATAGTGTTAACAATCAAAAAGAGCAATTACAACAACATGAAATTCCAAAAATTCCTTGGTACAAAATAGGAGTTGACATTTTATATTTAGGCAGAAAAATGTACTTATTAGTTGTAGATTACTATACAAAGTGGGTTGAGCTAATAGATTTAGACGAAAATGCACATTCTATTACCATAATTAATTCACTTAAAACATTATTCAGTAGGTTTGGTATTCCTGCCATGGTAGTATCGGATGGGGACCTCAATTTTCTTCTTTATCTTTTAAAAACTTTACAAAAATGTGGAACTTTCACCATACTATAACGAGTCCTTATTACCCTCAATCAAATGGGATGGTAGAAAGAACTAAACAAACAATTAAAAATTATTAAGAAAAGCTAAAGAAGAAAAATAATGATTTTTATTTAGTTTTGCTTATGTACAGAAATTCACCTATGGAATGTGGATTTTCTCCTGCTCAACTTATGTTTTCTAAAAATTTAAGGGATATACTGCCAACTACAGATGAATCAATTAAACCTAAAATTATTGATTACAATCTGTATAACAGAAGTTTAAATAATAGGCAACAAAAGCAAAAATTTTACTATAATCGTACTTTTAAAAATTTAAAACCATTAAATGTTAATGATAAAGTTAGATTTCAAAGACATAGTGGTTCTAATTGGGAATTTGGTAAAATAATAAACATACCTCAAGAACGTTCATACACTATTGAAAGTAAAGATGGAAAACAATTAATAAGAAATAGGAGATATGTGGAAATTTTACCAGATTCGTCTAAAATGGAAAAAGAAGATGACGATTATCATTTAGAATTTTTGTTTTCGCCTGAAGAAGTTTATAATGTACCAGCTACAACATCATCTGGTAGAACTGTGCGAAAGCCAGAAAGATTTGGATATAATTAACTTTAATTTAGATACACATACATCTATTATTTTTGTTTTTATTATTCTTAAAAAAAAGGAGATGTCATGTATTAATAATTTTAATTTATTTTATTATTTTATATTGACGAGTCGTCTATGTTTATTATGTTATTTAAAATAAGAAAGTAATAAATAAATCCTCAGTTCTTAATAGCAACTCGTTCGTTTCATTTCAAAGTATGTGATAGGTCATGTCCCGAATAAATAAGTTTTTTTCGCATTTTTGCACTGATATAATAAAAAAAAGGGATTTTAATCCCAAACAAACATTTATTATCGAGGGTTCCAAACTAAGTGAAGATGTGGGCGTGGACAACTGTTTAACTGATTTCAAATTTATTATTGTTTAAACCGTGATTGGTTACACAAAATAAAAAGGCTGTCTATTCAATGTAAGCGATTTGAGTTTGAAAATGTATATGCAATTCTGAAGCCGATAGTACATGACGAGGTAATCCTTATTTCCTTATTATTGCAGACTGTGCAAAATAAGTGTTTAAAGTTATTTTAAAGATTTCAAATCCCCTCGTATTTATTATACTTAGGGATAAGGGAGGTTATTTTATTATAGATATCTGTTATGAAGCGTAATTTATAGTATTAACGCTCCGCCCATCAGTAGCAAAATATCTACCTCCGCCTTTACCGATTCCCCGCAGGTCTTGCAGGTAAATCCCCCACTTAAACTACTTGTTAATAATGTGTCAATAGATGGACTGTATAACTTTATTTAGTTGAATTGTTTACATGAATTGTAATAAATTACCTACATAGGCGTAATATTTGTTATACTGTTCGTTGTCTATTGCTCAACAACAACAACAACCCTTCTTATAACGGTGGCGCTGAATACACTTTACGCTCCGAAGAAACATAGATATTTAACACTACTTTAACTGAAATTGTGGCTGCACTTTAGGATTTAGGGCAACGACCCCCCGGGGGGTTCATACATCAATTGAAAGCTTATGAGTAGAGGAACACATCAATAGGGGTCAGGTGGCGCCCAAACGCCTCCTTAAAAAGTTATGGGCAAGAAACAGTTATCGGGTTTTTACATTGATTTTCAATAGTAAAACCAATTATCTGCATCCGAGATACAAACCTAACCTAACCTAACCTAACCTGAACTGAAAAATATTTGAGAGAAGCGAAGAAAAAATAACAGAGTTTCAATCACCACAGGACAGTGGCCCAGAGGTTAGGGCTCTGGCCTGTAGTGCTGGGGTTCCAGGTTCGAGTCCAGGTTGTGACTCGAATTTGAAACCTCAAAATGAGAAGTTTGAGTTGTGTTATGAGAACTAATGAGTGTGTTCGGGTTACAGATGGAATGGAATCTAATAAGACTAATATTAGGTGAGGTTTATATCCCGAATGCAGATAACTGGTTTTACCATTGAAAATCAATATAAAAACCCGATAACTGTTTTTCGCTCATAACTTTTCAAGGAGGCGTTAGCACGCCACCTGACCCCCATTGATGTGTTCCCCCACTCATAAACTTTCGATTGATGTACCACCCCCCCGGAGGGTCGTTGCCCTAAATCCTAAAGTGGAGCCGAAATTGTGATCAGCTGATTGGAAACATAACCAAAACGTCACTAAAAATAAACAAGTATAAAATTGCTTACTTCAATATGTTAATTGTATTGCTACTGATATAAATGAAATGTAAAATTGTAATAACATACACATTCATAAAAAATCACTAAAATAAACCTTTTAATTACCTTTGCCGGTGTATTCTTATTAAGACAATTTTTGAACCAATTATTATTTCAAGAGTACAGGAAAAACTGGTAAAATTTGGTAATGATGTCTTAGTTTTATGCTAAACAATTTTGTTAAATGTTGTACTATCGGCTTCAGAATAGCATATACATTTTCAAACTCAAATCGCTTACAATGAATTAATTTTAAGGACGGCCTATTTATTGTGTATAACCAATCACGGTTTAAATAATAAATTTGAAATCAGTTAAACAGTTGTCCACGCCCACATCTTTAATGTTTGCAGCATAAGGTATTTTATTGACAAATTGCCTGTCCCTCTGTCCTTTGTAAATAAATTTAATCCCCAAAAACCATTTAATGTAGGCGTTTAAAGTGCGTTTTTATAACTTCGGTTGGTAAACGAAATTCACATTTAACATGTACATATATGCTATTCTAAAGCCGACTGTACATGTTACCTAGATTGATTAACTTGTTCTTTCTTAATTTTTGGTAGGTCACGTTCCTTCTAATCCATCTAATCAGTGCAATATTGTCTTGAAGCGTGAGAAAATGTCGAATGGAAAAGATACGGATTACTGAATGATATAACGGTACAATTAACCCTTCTTGAATACTCTTAAGGGATATCTGGAAAGCCTTTTTAATCCTCAGTTAAATAGTTTTAAACCCGATAATTATCCACATCTCTCAGGAAGCAAAATGTCACATCACGATCTACTTAAAATTATTTATTGAGTTAATTATGTAAAATATAAAATTTAGTTGACATGTAGCTGCAGCTACAAGTACAGGTAATAGTTATCTTTTTTGGGATTATTTTTATCTTTGTTTTTAAAGCAGATCAATAGCAGTGGAATTTGCAGTTTACGAGATTTTTTGTAACATAAAAGCCAATTCATATTTCAGTATACAATTCAACTGGAATAAGTAAATTTAATTAAAAAATTGTTCTTGCAAAATTTCTTACCTTTATTTTTTATTTATCTATTGATTCTTTTTTTTTAGGATTTAATATTTATTATTTACTATTACTAAATATTAAAGGGATAAAATTAAAATTAGAAAAAGTTGATTAAAAAAAAATAAAAACACATTCTTATAAATTGATTTATTGTCTCAAAAAATTGTTTAGTACGATCCTTTTATTAGAATTAAAAACCATTAAAATTCTAAAAATTGAAAAGGCTGGATTAATTTAAAAGCATGAAAAAAATGTTATTGAAATTTAATTTTGTAATTTAAATTTCTTTTAAAGCTATAAGGCGCTCTGAAACATAGAATGATAAACTGGAGAGGAATTTAAAAACATTTAATTAGGCTATACAATTCCCTCGCTTCTTTAACAAAAAAAGGGTTAAACACAGAAAAAAATTGTATATTTTGTAATTAACTATGAACAATACCTACATAGTATTAGTGAAATTGTCTTCTTTGAATAGAAAAATTATTGAATAACTCAAACGAATACACGTCTAATTCTATCTTGATTACAAGTATTTGCTAGCATGTTTTTCAGCTTATTCAATACGTCATTTAGTTTAAAATTAAGTTAATCAACTTCTCTGTAAAAGTAAACAGATATGACTTTTAAGACTCTTAATTTTCTCGTGACAATAACAAATCATGGCATTTCGAAATAGCATTACATCGGTAAAAGTAAAAATTTCTCAAGAATTTTCACGATCTGATTTTGCCACAAGCTGAAGTAGAACCTATTCATACTTATCAGTTCAATTTAATAATTCAATCGATTTTTTAATATCTTTTATACTGGCATACGGAAAAGTCCAGTTTGTCGCACTCTCCTCAATTGAGTCACTTTTCCGCACTAATACGGAAAAAATGAGCACGGCAAACTGGATTTTTCCGCTAGCTAGTTGAAAAAGTATTGTACCCTAACACGTGCGTAAACTGACTTTTTCGCATTTGTTAGGTAAACTACTATTAATTTATTTTAAATAATTATTCTATAGTGTATATTTTTGGTCAAGTCAGTTTCAAGCTCGTGAAAAGAACTAATATAAGTAACGGATTTTATTATTTTTATTTGACTAACTTCTATAATGTAGTAAAAAAAAGTTTATTTTCGAAATGATTGGATCTCGGATATGTTCAAAATACTGTTTCAACGTTCAACCAAAATAGTTATGCATGAAAAATAAAAAGCAGTATGGACGCCTATGTATATTTACGCAGTTCTGTCACGGATTTCGGATTATACGGTTGTGCACAACAATTTGTTGATCATCGATTTTTAGATAAAATATAATTATTTTGCTGTTTGTTTATTCTCTCATGTACCTAAATATAAAAATGAATAAAGATTTTCTTAACAATTAATGAATTTCTTCTATAGGTTACAGAATTCCGGTACGGAATTAATCTTAAAATTAAATTAAAATGAATCTTATTGGTTTTTTTTTTCACCCACTGGTGATTATTTCTTCGCTCAAGGCAGTAAACTACCCCATACTTTTGTTCTGGCTCTACGAAGGGAGTTTCAGCACCTTTATTGTCCCACTTGTTTGTCATCATAGTCATGGTTGTTCTCTGAATATCTTCCAATTCAGTTTTTGTCCATTTTAGAATCCCGAAAGAATAAGTTAACACAGGTACGTGCGTTAATTAAAAAAAATTCAACCGGGCTAATTTTTGCACAGTTTCGTCGTGCAAGCATTTACGAAAATCAGCGACTAACGCCCACGCGATTGGGCAGCCGGCGCCAGCGCTATGACCATCATTTTTCTTTTTATCAATGCTTAATAAGACCCCTAACGAACCGTCATACTGTACCAAATTACCCAATATTTTATGTCAATATCTTCCGGTCTATTAAGTGCTATTGGTTAAATTATTTTGTGCTTAAATTTCTCCAATTACTACAAGGACAATTCTTCTTTGCATTTTTTTTCATATACGGTATACGCCAAAATAAACAGTACCGAAACAGAGAGTGCTGTGGAGTTGTTTATGTAATATGGATTTGTCATATTTGACTTAATTGTCATTAGTTGATATATTAATAGTACGCTGCAGTTTGATTTGATTTGATTTAAAAATGTTTCTAACAACGGAAGAAAAATTGTTTTTGGTAGAGCATTATTTTCGTTCATACGGAAAAGGTCGTAATGAAAGTCCAAGCTTAGAACAGGTGTCAATAAAATATCAACAAAAATTTAATAAAGCAGCTCCTAGTAAAAGTGTGATGTTAGCTGTTGTTGAAAAATTTCGTCGCACTTGTAGTGTATTGTGTCAACTTAAAGGTTCTTCAGGTCGTCGAAAAACAGTATGCACTAACGAAAATGAAAAACGTGTTTTTAACCAATTTGTGCAATCACCTCAAAGAAGTCTTGTAAGAACTGCATGTAAACTCAACATTAGTGAAACGTCTTTACGTCGCATGTTCAAATCAATTGGTGGTTATCCATACCGTATTCAAGTTAGACAACGACTAATTGCTGCGAACAAATGTGCAAGAGAAATTTACTGTGATCGCATGTTGAGTTTAATTTACGAAGATCCCGAATTTTTGAAAAACATATGGTTTTCAGACGAGAGTCACGTTCATCTTAGCGGCTATATTAATCGACAAACAACCAGATTCCTTGGATTTGAACGTCCTGATGTCATTGTAGAGAAACCACTCCACAGTCTTCGAGTTACCGTTTGGTGCGCGGTATCTGGTAATGGAATGATTGGTCGTTATTTCGTTGAAGATGATAATCAGAATCCACTTACTGTCAACCAAGAACGTTATAGAGGGAAAATTATTATATCTTTTGTGAGAGATCTAAATAACTTTTGCCGTGCACGAAATCTACAGTTTCGCACACAATGGTTCCAACAAGATGGTGCAACGAGCCATACAGCTGTGCGCACCTCCGTCAGCATTTCGATAATAGAATAATTTCTCGGGGAACAGGCTTCAAATATCCTTCTCATTCACCTGATCTGACGTCACCTGACGCATACATTTGGGGCATAATAAAGGAAAAAATATTTCATTCGGAAAATCCGCCGGCGAATATTGCCGAACTACGTGAAAGAATACAAAATATTTTTCGGCAGTTCCATCAACCACTTTTTATAAATATGTTTATTGACTTACAAAATCGATATGAAGCTTGTTTGCGTCGAAATGGTGAACATTTTGAACACTTACATTACAAAAATTAAAAATTAATTTTTATTTTTATTTTCGGTACTGTTTATTTTGGCGGATACTGTACATGGACAATTCTTTGCATTTTTTTTTTTTACATACAAAAAATGTGTCCAATATAACAAGTATGCAAATTATAATACTTAAAAAATCATAATGTTGGTACATACAGTTATAATTTATTGTTTTATTCCGTTACATTGAAATCTGCATTGCCTACTTTTTAAATAATTTGTTTCTTTTTAGTTTTTTTCTCATACAAATAGCGCTAGGGTGGGTACGTGAAGTGAAGGTGCTCAAATACGAGGAGATAAACTATATAGAGATGAAATACATATATAATATTTTTTTTATTTTTAATAGGTAATTACTACCATTAGTGGATATATTCTAGATCTTAAAGTGCCTGACATGCCTTATGCAAATATAACAAAATTTATTTACATGTTTTATGTTGTCTCAATTTATATTTGAACATTGGTCATTTTACGTTAATTGTAATGATTTGCAATTTTTATTGCTATTAGAGGCCGCTAGTTATTATTATTTATATTTATATTGATCTGTATTTTAGGTTATTTATATAAGCTTTGTTCGTAGAACGATCAGCAACCGTTTCCAACTGTAAATCGCAAGCGCATTGATTATTTGGCGTTCGAAAATATTTAATGCGCATGAGATTTGCAGTTGGAAACCGTTGCTGATCGTTCTACGAACAAAGCTATAATTTTCTATAATAGGTATACAATTACAATTTAATTTGATGAGTGGATTCCAATTAATTGAAAATTGATTACAGTAATAAAGTAAAATTAATGCATTTATATAATACTAATTGAACAAAGTTGTATTCATATATTTGAAATTCATTTCTCCAAAAAATTTAGACACCACCTACAAATTCAAATACGCGAAGTATTATATAGCTTACAAGTTACTACTGAAACTGTTGGGTTACCAATTTAGGACATAGAATTTCTCATGCCCGGTATCCTATATTAAACGTACTACATTACTACAGAAACTTCATTGCGATAAGATACAATAAAATAGGGTTAATGCTGACTGGGAACGTGTGCTTTTTACAGATGATATACGTATTCGTGGAGGATCCATTATGGTTTGGGGAGGAATTTCTTTGACATCACGCATGAACCTAGGGGTCATGTAGTATATTATGATACAAGGGCGGAAAGTGGGCATTAGCAGCCCGCGGCTGTATTTTTTCACACCTACAGATCCTTCGTCCGCCCAGTGTTAGATTACAAAGCCATTTTATACAGCACCGCCAAAACCCAAGATAAATCCAAGCCCGCAAGAGAGCAATCTTACGTTATTGTAAATATCAAAGTCCCTTAACTTCAAGCAACAGAGTCTACCAATATAACGCCGATCCTAGACCGATCAATCAACTCAAAATATGTCCAACGCACACTCCTATCTGACAATACAGCCACCAAAAACTCCCTACAACTTCCATGGTCAATTAACCCAAGACGCTCTTGCAATCCCAAAGACAAACTACCATATATGCCATCTTCTTCAGACAGACCCACCGGATGAACTCCCCGAGGAATATCAAGAATTCCCCCTCACCCCCACTAGCGTATCGCTATGACCCCGACGCCTGTCAGTTTATAGGTTTTCTGTGGTTCCCTATAACATTCACCGAATGGATGATATAAAGGGAATAATACAGCCACAGCTCTGTACCCGCCTCCACACGAGTTAGCAATAACCCACCCCACACAATTTGGACGCGCCACCTACGAACTCGTCGGCATCCCCCAATGACGCACATCGTCACCCCCCAATGACGCACATCGTCACCCCTCAATGACGCACATCGTCACCCGAGCCATTATCTCCCAACGATACCCCCGGCAATACGACACCCATCAATGAAAAACTCGCCACTCAAGCCCTGAAGAGGATATTTAAATCTGGGTCGTTCAGTTTGCTGCCCTCGGTACACTCGGCAAATACCAGCTAAGGGGTTTGAATGCATTTATGCACGTGTGACACACATATGTTTTCCGCCTACTTTTATGACTATTAAAAAAATTTAAAAAGCTCATTTGGTAAGATTTATACTATTATATATTTGCTCTCCTTCATCACGAGATATTCAGATTCGGACGCTTCTGTTAAAAATCAAATGCCCTCTTCTTGTGAGATTATTTTGCTTTATAGATTTTTGTTTGAGAAAAGCTCTCACTTTGTAGAATTGGTCAAAATTTATATTATTTATGATTTAAAAATATCAAATCCATTGCACCCTTTTTCATTGCTAGAATAAAAAGCCGTGGCGTTATGAGTTTTCCGCCTTGGGGTTGATAAACAATACTTTCCGCCCTATTTTTGAACATTTATTGCATTAAAGTAGTTTAAAAAAACATTTCGGTATTTTATTTTTTTTCTAACACATTGCTTGTACCTACCCCTTCATTTAAAAAGTTGGGGGTCGCTACATCCCTTAACATAATTTAAAAAATAAAAAAAGAACTTCTTTTTTATGCCCCTTTCAAAATAAAAATTGAGGTGTTTCAGGAATTTTTGCAGCAAACCTTTATTTAATTAAGTAAAGAATTTGTTCCAGTTAAATTGTTCATCCTGTATAAATAAAATATATATAAATATACCTCTTAAAAACCTCAGTTTTTTAATTTGGCTTTTTAATAAAAATAAAACTAATTTTCTAAGTGGTTCGTTTATTTTTTTTTAGAAGTGTAATATTTGATGTACAAGTGCAACGTTGATCGTTTTTTTTTTTAGGTACGTACTTACGTAAGATACAGTTTATTTTTTTTTGGTGTTCATTTATCCTAATGAGATTAATATTTGGTAATAGATTCGTTTATTTTTTGCTTTATATATCTAAATATAGCAAAACTTAAAATCGATATAACTATTGTATTCTGGTGAATTTATCTAAACTCGCTGATCTCACATTGTTTCACAAATTGCATCAAAAACTTCCTTTATATAAAGGCATTGAAAACACTTGTTCTTTTAGAACGGCAATGAATACACGTACCCTCATAACCAAACTACCTAGTATTGTTAAGCAACTTCAATACGAAACAATGAACGTTGGCCATGGTGATTGGTGATTCATGTTTTCTATTGTATATGAAATTGAAAACGCACATTATCACTCTGTTATAAATTAAACTGAATACCTTAATAAAAAATAAAAAAAACTAAAGTCGATTTATCTTTTTGGTTATTGGATCAAATAAAATTTTATGGGCTGGTTTGTCAGTCTCCAAGACTCCATTGTTCCCAAAAACTCGACAATGTTTTATGATTCGTCGATGGATTGTAATTTACCTGTTGAAGATGTTAATTTGATATTTTCAACATTAAATAAATTTCGCCCTTCTATTGAATATACCTGCGAATCAGCGGTTGCTAATGGTTTTCCGATTGATGTGGAAAAATAAATTATAAATATTAAATATCGCCTACTCAGAAGCCTAGCTTTTAATTTACAGTCACAGAACTATTCTTCAAATCTCTAGGCTAATGTTACCCTGCCTTTTAATGCTAAAGAACCAAAGACCAAATTTATAAACTATCCAGAAGCAGTATTTATAAATTCTATTGATAGAACTAAAAGGCCCTTAGAGATTCGGAATAACGAACGCTTGTCAAGACCTAATAATAATAGTTTCGGTCAGAACAATTAAACAATCACTTCCTGTTTTTAAAATATAAGCTTACTATCTTTCTATGATTTTAATAATTATTTTATTATTATTATTAAACAAAAATCAGAACAAATAAATTTAATTTTGGAAAATATAGCAACTAAATTGTGGTTTATAGTTTTTTTTCTCGGGCTGAGGTAGAAAAACTCATGTTCGAACGGGTCCAGGACCCGAACAGTGTTAGACTCATCATCGCTAGGATGACGCCCACCCACCAAAACCACCTCAAAACTCGCCGTTGTTCCCGTCTCGGAATCACTATCCTAGCATACTTCAAGACGGGCGGCGGTCCCTCACACACTCTCCATTTATTCTACCACTCATAAACTTTCTTTTCTCCTAACCATACTCTCCACTGCCTTATTCACCTCCATCCATTCCTCCTCACCTCTCAACATTATCTCCACCATATTTTCCCAGTACACAGCCACTCCGAGTCTTTCCTCCAAGTTCCTCAGCACTTCTTCATTCCTCCAGCATCTAAACACGTGTCCTACATCATCCTCCACTTCGCACCTTTCACACACTCCAGTCTCTCTTTTCCCAATCTTGTGAAAATATCCTGCTCTTGACCCATGCCCAGTCAGCACCTGTGTCAAGGAGTAGTTCACTTCGCCGAATTTCCTAGTCATCCATTCTCTCCTACTTGCAATTACTCTTTTTAGCACACCTTCTTACTCCTTCCACCTTATTTCCATTTCCTCTCTCATCGTGCTCTTCCACTGTAGTCTCCTGGCTCTAGCTATTACATCCAATGGGTAGGATATTGCCAGCACCGCTGCTGCTAACCCTCCCACTGTTCTGTACCCTTGCACCACCCTCAGGAACATTCCTCTCTGAACCCTCAGTAATGGTTTAATCCTAGCATGTGCTCCCGCTCTTTCACCCCACACTTCCGCTCCGTAAAGTATACTCTGCTCAATCGTTCTACCAATAACTCTTCTCTTCCATTCTCCCGGTCCTTTCACGTTACACATCAATCTCCCCAGCCATGCCGCCCGAATTTTCGCCTTCTCTGCCGCCTTCGACATGTGTTTTTTAAACGATAGCTGGCTATCCAACCACACACCTAGGTCTATAGTAACCATATAAAATGTGCACGAATACACAACTAATTCCAAAATTAAGTCGAATCAATTTGTATAATATTCGAGAAATTTAGCAACAACAAAAATAGAAGAGTATTAATCAACGTCGTGTTATATTTGGGAAGATTATTTCCCGCGAAGATTAAATTAATTTCAGATAAGTAAATTAGAACAAAACTTTATTAACAACAAGAACATCAGGAATTCAACTAAAATAATAATAAAATTGACAGTTAGTGAATTTGACATTTTTATATGAAGTTTTGACGTGACTATTTCTCTTGGTAGATAGACTGTTAATTGACTCCGATTGGTCTAAATTTCAAAAATTGTAACATTTCATTAGTTATTTTTTAAAAATTGAAATAATCTGTAATATAGATTTTTTCATGACGTATGCCTAAACTGTGGAATAAAAAAATAAAATTGCGTTACTGTGGAACTGAAAAAAATGTCGATCATAATGTTTACCTACCTTAAGTGAAATATTAGATTCTATAGTTCATTTCATAGAAACACGAACCTAAACAAAACAAGATGCAAATAAATGATCCACATGTATAGGGTTAGTTCATGATTTATTTTACTGTAGTACCTCACATATCTAGTGAAACTTTTATTTGCTCCTTATAGTTTCTTTTAGCTAAATTTTCATTGTTAAAAGACCCCAATATTTTTTATCGAACTTCGTGTTTCCATGAAATGTACTATAAAACATACACCAATTTAAAATAAAATCAGACTTATCATAGAACTTTACTGTCATGATAGCAGTAACTTTATCTGTAAAAATAAACATACGTATGTAATAGTAATTATTTTGTCGATATTTTTAAATATTTCACCTACAGGGTATAAATTAGTTGGAAAATAGTTTTATTTCAATTTTGGTATATAATATATCAAAACATATTTGCAAAGTACAGATCAAAACATACATAACACTTCCTTTTGTCAAATGATTCAAAATTTCAGTATAGGTTGAATCTTTTTGTTTTCATTCATTTAGAACGTCGAGGCAACTCTAGGGTATCATGATTAGCTGCTGGTTTATCATTACGGAATTCTCTATCTTCCTCTGCTAACCGATGTGTTCTACGTGATATCAGTAGCACGCAGTTTGCAATCATCCGGAATTTAATTCGACGTCAATAGAAACTTATCTCTTTTGTCAATATTTTTAACTACCTACTGGTAAAGTATATGGCAACCTATTTAAATTTATAAAAATTTCTTAATATGATGGTTCCGAATAATCTGCATGTTTAATAATATGTTGTCTATCCAATGGAACTTGATAATTTTCCCTTTTTAAAACCAATTTCAAATTTTAATTTTGGTTTGTTTAATTAAAATCTCAATCACAAAATTCTAAATTCGAAATATAGAAGCTACGTTTAACCAAATTAATCCTTATTGTTAAGAATGTTCTGTTAAACATTTACTGACCTGAACTCAAACTGGTGATTGTAAGTAAAAATTATACCATTGAAGATGAAATATTGTCTCATTTTTAATAATAAAAAACTGCTAGGCATTATCAGAAACAACACATAAAGGTAATCCAAATCGTGCAAATACATCTCTGAGGATGTCGATTGTAACTTCTATGCGTCTACAAGAATTAAGAAATGGAAACCAAAAAAACGGACCAGCTTAATCAATATACAACCTAAACCAAGCTTTCTTGGGATGTTCCCAATAATGTATTGCCACCACACCACCCAACGTAACTTCTTGCAACTACTTTCCTATTAACAAATCATGTGTGCTTCATGTTAGTAAAGTATATTTTTGTATAAAAATTTTGGTATAACAATTCTATTGTTGTAATTTCATTTCTTGTAAACTGCTCCATTAACGTCTACTTCTTCTGTCTTAGGTTCAGGCTGTGAGACAGATAATAAGTAGTTTGAATTTCCATGTTATTTTGTATACGAAGTGACATAAAAATCCGAACAGCAGTTTAAATGATTTTATTATAATAAGATTTTGTGAATTTATTTATTTTACTGAAATAAACAATTAATAAAATTTTCAGCCTTATCAGTTGAAGATTCTGGTTTTTTATACTATTTTTTTTAAATCCAGTAACAATCCAAAAATGAATATTGTAGTCGTAGTAAAGATCCAAATTTTTTGGATTTTGGTTCTTGACATTCTTTACGATTGGTTACGATGCCTAGGGTACGGAGACCTGTACGATTTCGTCAACTTAGTGAGTTTGATAGGGCTCGTATAGTGGGACTTCGGGAAGCTGGATTTTCTTTTCGGGAAATTGCAGTTAGAGTGCAAAGAAATGTAGACACCGTGGTTAAGTGTTGTCAGGCATGGCTTCGAGAAGGCCTTACGCAAAGAGCAAGGAGCCCTGGACGCCCCCGTAGAACAACAGACCGTGAAGATTATTAGCCTTAGGGGACCGTTTCTCCACTACTAGGTCCATTACAAATGAATGGTTTGCAGAACACGGAAGACCTATTGACATGAAAAGTGTTTACCGACGAATAAGACGTTTTGGCCTGTTTTCATACCGACCACACTGGGTCTTCCCTTTAACTCCAGAACATCGACGTAATCGCCTTGAGTGGTGCAGAGAACGGTCACTCTGGGATCAGGAATGGAACAGTATTGTCTTTAGTGACAAGTCTCCATTTTGTTTAGGCATGCACGATGGTTGAGCGAGGGTTAGAAGACGACGTGGTGAAAGGAGAAATACACGGTTATTTGTTAAAAGGCATGTTCATTAAACCGTTGAAGTTATGGATTGGGGTGCTATAGCTTATGGTTCGAGATCACCTTTAATCTTCATCAGAGGTAACATGAACGCGCAGCGTTATATGCAAGAATTTTTAGAACCTCATCTTTTACCCTATCTTGACACCCTGGCAAATCCAACTTTCAACAAGATAATGCCCGACCACATGTCGCAAGAGTCACAATAGACTTCTTTCAAAATAATGATGTAACCTTGTTACCTTGGCCAGCAAGATTTCCCGACTTATCCCCAATTGGCACGTGTGGGATATGATAGATAGGAGATTGCTCAGACTCTAGAACTTCGAGAGGAGTTGGTGGTTGCCTGGAATGAGATACCACAGAAGGACATTGACCACCTGATCCGAAGCATGTCTAGGAGCGTTGGAGAATGCGTAACACATCGGAGTGCATCCACACATTATTAAAGGTAAATGGGCTTTAAAGCAATGCAATCATTTTGAAATTTTTATCATTTACTTATTATGCTTCAGTAAGTACTTATACAAATTTTTTTTTAAATAAAATCATTTAAACTGGGTGTTCGGATTTTTATGTCACTTAGTACAGATCTATTTTTAATATATTAATTGAATCTAGTTACTTGGGTTAAAAGTTGATCTTGTGCCGCTTTTAGATACTGTAAAGTTTTGACAAATTCCGCCAAGAGTTGGACAACGTGTGTTATAGTGTTTCTTGTCGTCAATTTGTTGTAATTTTTGGAGTTTAAATACACATTAGTTCGAAAATAATAAACAGTGAAATGAAATTGCTTTCCTTAAAACTTTTTTATTTTCTATGGAATAATAGTGTGAGACAGAAGTTTTCCGATTTTGAATTTGAATAAAAAAATTTGTCAATTTAATATTTTAGCTTCATCCACTCTTTTATGTATCTACCGTTCTAATAAAATAAATATCTTTGGTAATAACTCAAAACAATTAACAATGTCATGTAATCGTTTTAACATACTTTCATTTATGTTCATAACCTCCAGACGGTTTGTTTGCACTAACTGCTTCCGGATTTTAGTAATAATCTGCTGAATATTTTTAATTATTCAGCAGATAAATCGACATCCGTTAGTATTCATTATGTGAATCAATAAGTACTGATGTTTTTTTCATTGCTATTTAATATCTCTGCAAAATCAGTGGGAAGAAAACTTTAAAATTTGTTTACATTTAATTTTAAATACACTCTGTGCGTCCCCACGCAATCTCCCTTAGTTCCTTAATCTTTTTTTTTAGTCATTTTCAATAAAAAAAACCTCGTCTATAGATTTACTGAAAATTAATAACATTTATTTGCTTTAGTAATATCCGTTTCTCGGGACAGTTTTTTACAGAACTAAACTATTGTTTATATACCTAATTATTTTTAACATAATAATATTGTAATCTATAATATGTCAATCTGACGATGCTAATTCTAGCGAAACGGCTGTCATTGAGGTTAAAAAAGCATATATCTGTTAATAATATTTGTTTCTTTAACCTCAAATAATACAGTATCCGCTAAAATAAACCTACCGAATATAAAAAAATATACTTATGAATTAATTTTTACAATACATATGTTCAAAATGTGCACCATGGAGATGCAAACAAGCTTCATAATATTTCCGAAGATCATTAAACATATTTTAGAAAACCTTGATAGTAAATTATTATTCTTTACCGTAGTTCTCCAATAGTTTGGCTTTCCAAACGGAATATGAAATCCTTTGTCATACCCATACCATAGGCATCAGATTGCGCCATTTTGTTGAAGCCATTGCTTAAGGATTCTTAAACTACAAGCACGACAGGTCTTTAAATCTTTGACAAAAGGTGTCACAATATTATGTCTGTACCGCTGTTGATTGTCAGTAACTGGCTGCTCCTTCAACAAAATAAGGACCAATTATCCCATGACCAGGCACTGCAACCCACATGGTTACCCGAGCACTATGGAGAGGCTTTTCTGCAATGGCATCAAGACGTTCAAACCCAAGAAATAGATTTGTTTGTCAGTTGCTGTAACCGTTAAGGCGAATGTGACTTTCGTCAGAAACTTCTTTACGAAGATTGGATGATTTGTTCTTCGACGACCTGAAGAGCCTTTACGTTGACATAATACATTATCAGTGCGACGAAATTTCTCAACAACCGCTTGCGGTGTTCGGTAGGAAGAACCATAATAACAAAGTAAGAACATTTTAAGCAAAACATTCACTGTTTATTTAATAATAGCCGTTTATATAACTAGTTGCAAAATGAACGTGTGTTTTGCACTAGATGTGAAGTTTGTAGACGTGTTAATTTTCTCAATAAACATGTATATTTAAAAATGAAAACTGGATTTATCAAAGAGTGACAAAAGGAAAACAAGGGACAAAACGAACAACATTTTTTATCTAAAATCAGTGTCAAAATTATGATATTTCGTAACTAAATTACAAAATTTGCTTTTTCACAACTAAATGACAGCTGTTTCGCTAAAAACTAGCATCGTCAGATTGGCATGGCATATGCCCAATTATACCAAGTGTTAAATAAGTAAACTAAAAAAAAAGGCCTGAATTCCGCACAAACTTGTTCAAGTACTTTTTTTTTAAATAAATGTTGTGGGAGAGTGGGAAAGTATTTGTTAATCAATACGTAATTAGAAAGAGTGCGGATAAATTAATTACATCTTCCTTAAAACAATCGCATTTAGTTTTAGTTGTCATAAGTAGAGGGTATGTACTCTAAACAAATTTTAATTTATAATTATTGTAAATTATAATGGAACTGGGTTAAATTCGTAGCAAAATGGTGCAAAATGCATGTTGATAGCTTCTGTGGAACTAAAGATATGAATAAAAACTCATAAACATAAGTAAGTTTAGTAATGACTCACCCTGTACTATAACTTAAATTAAAAAATATGTCAGTATTTTCAAATATTTTTATAGCAGAAGAATCTTAGTGTTGATACCTATTTTGACCATTGTTATTTCGTACGATTTCTTTCTAGTTTACTTTTTTAACACTTGGTATAATTGGACATATTCCACAAAAAACTGGTTACGCCCCCTAGCGGTTAACCTAGAAACTTGTAAGTTATTTCCAGCAATTTCTCTTGGCTACTTTTACCAAGGAATTTTTTCTCTTAAAGTTATAACATGAATAGTTCCGAGAGATCGGCTTATTGGACCACCCGGTACTTTGTTCCTTAACATAATGATAGCAAAAACTCCAGCTTATTTATACAATAGTTATTTGTAAAACGATTCAGAAAATGACTCACTTTGCAACACGTGAAGAGGTGAGTTTTGCAAAGCACGAGTGCTGCAAATGGTCAATTTCGCAAAAGTTTTACACAATAGTTTTTATAATTTGCACTATTTATGTTTTAAATAAAATTATTCAACAATCAGTACTTTTTGTGTTTATTAAATTATGTTTGTACTAAAATGACATATTGCGTCAGAAATATCAATTTTGAAATTTAAATTTGATTTGAATATTAAATTGGAGTGATAAATAATTTAAGAAAATTATAATATAAGATATAAATATAACCAATTTAAAGGAAAATGGAACAATCTTAGTTAATTTCAAAATTGTCTAATAAAATGCACACAATTACCAACTGTGACACAAAAAATAACTAGAAATAGATTTTCTTTCCACACTCCGTTGAGTGTTACAAAGAAGTCTATTCTAAACGCGAATTATAAAAAATCTGTTTTCACACTTGTGTACTCCATATAAATATTCCCTTTATAACAAAGCTTATAACTCTACACCATAAAACTAATTAATATCAGAGCTCGTTTTCTTACTAGTTCCTTGGCTATTGAACTCCCGATCGATATTTTACTTTAAATACTTCAAAAATAAAGAATATTATACAAGTTAGCTAGTAAGTAGTAATTAAGATTGAATTAAAAGGAGTGATATGTTTATGTGTGTGTGTATTTATTTATTTATTTAAATGCTTTTTATTTTGACCGATCAATTATTGTTAATTGATATTTAGATATTTAGGCTATTTTTATTTAGCTTTTATTTGTTAAATTTTGGTTGACAATAAAACATATTTCTATCTTTCTCTGTCTCCATAAAGCAGGACATAATAAATGGAAAACATAAATTTCCTAATATATAAAAATATGTAGTTATGTCTGTCGGTTATTTCCATTAAATTTCTAATTTATATTCTTAGTATTCTAGTTCATATAATGGTAAATTATAACTTTTTTGTGCAGTTTGAGTGGAAGAACAGGATTCTAATGTTGCCTTGCATATTATTAGAAACTGAACTCTGCTTTTTGACCACATTTTTTTCTATAATTTTATACGTCAAACATTGAAAAGTAATTATATTATTTTTAATGTACCCATAAAATTATAAACAACTAGAAGGTGTATATATGTATTATATGTGTAATTCGTTTTCCAACTGGAGTAGCATGAGCTTTTCAATATTTTTGGAATAATCCATCACCGATTTGATGGATTTTTGATTAACGGAACGCCGGTAATTTTTCTTTGAACTCTAATTGCGAACCAATTATCTGTAAATTTGTACTTTAACAAAGTGATATTCTCAAGCCAATTTGCTAGAATGTTGAGATTCAAATCGTTACACAATTTTATTAAACGCTAGACTTGACAATCAGAGCATTACAACTGTTACGGGTTTACTTCCAATCACGCAATCCAGGAAAACAATTTTGCATCACATATATTGCCCAAATCAAGTATTTAATTACAGTGGATAGATAAATATATATTAATTTTATAGAATTAAATTTGGTGAAGCGGTAAAATATAGAAAACACATGCTAATATAGTGGGACAATGACATAAATAAACGACAGATAATCTCTAACCGTCTAAGGCTCAGGGTATATTTGAAAACATTTATATTACTGACACATTGTATTCAATGTCTTCAGTGACGGATTCTCTAGTGTATGGATTACCTTTGCTGCAAGTTTCAAACTTAGAAACTAACTGTTTTTTTTTCTGAAATAGTAAATGAAGCTTTTAAAATGCTCAATAGGAAACATAGTTTATTTTTAATGGTTTTGTCTTAATTTGCACTTTGCTTCTACTTACGGTCTATGTCTCGACTGTTTCTTATAGCTTTCTTCGCACTAGGGCAGAACTCGCACAAGTTTTGTGTTCCATTCTTTGTACTTTGTAAGTACTTTTAACATAAATAACTATTATGCAATCCTAAAAGAGTATTGAAAAGCCTACATAAACTTTTTAATTAGTTTCTTTTCTCTTGATTTTATACAGTCAAGAAAAATAATATTTGTTTAGGTATCGCATTAGATAACAAACTTTTATGGAGTTGTCATTTCAACCAGATATAAAGCAAATCTGAAAAGGATCCAAACAAATTTAAAATCCCCAAACAGTGGAGCTGGAGCTGATCCTCAAACTTTCCTAATTGACTACATTTATGTACTATACGATTATACAAAATCTCTTATTTACATATTTAAAGTTGAAGTTCATTCATTCATTTGGAATTATGTTTGTTTCGTTTCATCAACCAACTACTTTAATATTTAATCTTTAAATCTGTCTAAATAGATCATAATATAATAATCAACATATTTAATTACGTGTTCCATATTAATTTACGTTATTTTTATGTAATAAAGTTAATTATTTAAACGTTTAGAATATTTTTATTACCGATATTTTTAAAAATAATTAAAAAGCTGTTTCAACTGGATACGATCGTAACATATAAGAAGATACTTTTTACTTGTTCTATAACTTTAATTTCAGTTAAGTCAATTTACAATACCTTTTTGGATATTTTAATATTACGTGAGAAACCGATCAGTAACACTAAACTGATTACTAAAAAACCACGAAAAATGTGTCTCACTACACTTATGGAGTTTAGTCCAAACCGACATATTTGAAATATTTGTTGTAGATTAGAGCATGCGTCTGACAGTATGCGCATACGTTATTATTTAACCAGTAAACGATTATATTTTTGAAATAAATGTTTCTTATGCTTCATTAAGCAAGATAACTGAAGTACCATTAATATTTAATAGCTGAACTGTAACTATAAACAATAATTAAAATAACTAATATGAAGTAATTAAATATTTTATACAATAAAATCATCAAAAATATATATTGTTGCTGTTGTTCAAGTATTATTAATAATAACATTAATACAAGTACAAGTAGGTTGTTGGTAAAGTATAGTACGTCACTCGCGCTGTAAAGCATTTTACGCACTCAAGGGAATTACGCACTCGCTGCTACGCGGCTTCATGCGCAACTTTTCCATTCGTACGTAATAAATACTATTTCATATTCTTTTAAATTTAAACAAATACTCTATTATTATTTAATGTGTTTTAGTAATTTTTTGTCAAGCCTTGTTATGCGGAATATAATCTGTACAGTAAGTAGCGGCGTTAGGGTAGGGCGCGGTTATGAAAAAGGGGCGAATATGAAAGGGAAAAATGTTGGTGGTCAAAAGATAATTCTGGACATAAATCCCGGAGCTGTTTATGAACTTTGTGGCTTGTGGCTGTCATAGATAAAATCTTGTACAATGCGATGCCGCTAAGTCTTTCGTAAAATCAGAAACTTTCTTTGGGATACTTCAGAGTTTGTTCACATTATTTTCAGCTTCTGTTCATCGATGGACAATTACCGATAGCTTGGGATAATAAACTATAAAAAAGCTCAGTGACACACATTGGGAAGCAAGAATAAGCAGATTGTTTATACAAATTAGTGCCATCCATGTCGCTTTAATTACTTCGGCAATTGATACTCAGAAAACTGATGTTCCAGTCTCTCATGAGGCTACTACTCCAGCTGAACAGATCTGTATTACAACCCAGATCATTGCAAACAAGAATAAGGAGCTCCACTGAGATAAGGATATCAATTGGAAACCTATGGACACTTTTATCCAAACTAGGTTTCAAATACTGCAAAATTGACAAAAGGCAAGTTATTATGGAATCCCAACGGATTAGGCAATGGCGTTTTGAATATTTGACTGCCATAAGTGATTACAGGTCTAATGACATTTAACATACAGAAGACATATATATGTGAGACAATTGTAGCATCCAAAGGACATACAGTTTTTCGTCTTCCTCCTTACTACTGCGTATTCAACTCGATTGAGCATAAGTGGAGAAAACTAAAGAACAAAATGCGGACCCAAAATACTATACCTACATTATGCCCTTCTGTAATTAATCTGGCAAAATATAGATGACCTTAACGCTGATTGTTGGAAAAGAACAATAAATCATGTTATAAAAGTGGAGGATTCATACAGGGCATTTCATACTAACATAGAACCCCTTATAATTAATGTAATCTGCTTACTAGCTCCCAGAATACCCCAATCTTGGACTTAACTTTTATGATGTCCATCTATTCTAATATTTCAGCACTATGGTTAGTTACGTCTAGGATGTGACCAAGTTAGGGATAGCGACAGATGTATAAAAAATGTATGTACATTTAAATAAAAACCTTTTATCTATTCTATCGTAATGGAACATTGTTAGTGTTTAAACTTTGATTATTTCGCCCTCTTTATTACTTATAGAGATGACAATGTGCTAACATTGGTGTGCTACCTTCTGCATAATTGTGAATGAGTAGTTGGGACAACCATAGAAAATATTTTTTCCTATAAGAAATTCTAGAGTACAATTGTTTAGTTTGTTCTTATGTCATTCCCAATAAATGAATAAATATATAACTTAAGTATTTCTTCACAAGTATATGTAAGACGAAACTTGAATCCTAATTATACAGTTTGAATTAAATTTTAAAAACCTGTAATAATACTCCCAAAGGAGATAATTTTAAATTGGATCGTATATTACGGACCTTAGCAACTTCGACTGAAAATTTAATTATTTCTACGCATCATTCTTCCTTCGCTATGTAAAATGGTAAAACAGTAGTGCAAGAAATTAATTTGTCAAATTGCACAAATTGTAATATTAATATGCTTATACTTAAATATTTTGACGTTTGCTTTCAAAATCTGACAATTCACTTTTGACAGTGTCATAAAGTGATTTTAATGCACTCAGTGCCTTAAAGTGACATTTTTAAGGCTTCTATGGAGTGCTAAAAATGGCATTTTTAACACGTTTGCAGAAAAAAAAATATTATTTATAGGTATATTTATTTGTTCATGCAACAAAAATTAAATTGAATATACTGTATGTTAATGATTTTATGACTGAATTAGCCTAAACTATGGACCGTGCTTTCTTTCTTAGGATATGATTATAATATTTTGATCCCTATTATGTTTTTTGTTTGGTATTATTATAGTACTAATTAAAACCTTGCGTTAAAATGGTTATGATTGGACGTAATTATTAACGAGCACGTACCATGAAATTATTTGATTGCTTTGATCGTGATAATATGCTCCTAAAAATAATCTGAAAAACAAGAGCTAGTACTTTCTTTTTTAATTGTCTACCAATTTTTAGTTATAGATGTTTCTTATGAACTATTCAGAAATTAATAAATGCGTTTGTATTGCCTATTTTTATAACTATTAAAAGGTAGATAGATAGAAAGATGGTTTATCTTTTATACATGGTACATAAACAAGAACACGGTGAAAATTATAATAAATGTATTGAATAAACATATTAAATAATAAACACAAATAGAAAAAAAATCTAAACAACACCAAGAAAATAAACATTAAATAAAGTTCCTGCTTGTGTAGAAAAGCCTTAAGCACCCCCTATATAATTTTTAGACAAATAATTTAAAAAAAAAGCACGAAAAATACATTTTATTATAATGTGATGTTGAAAACATGTTACAATTCGTTTTCGAATCTGGGGTTTCTTTGAACGGCACTAATCCATGAAAATATTGTATTGTATTTCCTATTTACCTATGGATTTAGTTGGCAGAAGATTAAGAGTTATATTTTAGCAAAATCTGCTATATTTGGAGATATGCTTGAAAATTCGCTGTCACTATATATCCATTTTTCAAATAGCTATTTAAAAACAGGCAACTTTTTTTATAAACTAAAAATGAAATAATGACCTTTCATTGATTTCATAGTCTACTATTTTGCAAAATAGTACATGGTAGGTGCGTAAATGCAATTATTATTATATGCATGTATAATTCTGACTGTTAAATTTTTACCTCGTATATTTTATAAAATAAGGTTTAATTTCGTTCAAAATATCTTCAAATATTTATATTTCAACAAAAATATTCAGACTGCCATACATTTTGTTTTAATATACTTATCATTAACTCTGCGGTTATAAATATCTATAAATGCACTAAAAATATCTCTTTGCATATAGTATATATTGCCTATTCTGATTAATAGATCCATAGCTTCTTTTATTGTGTAATATACAAATTTGCACGTTTCTTTCAGTTCATATGTAAGCAGTAGCTATTCGCTATTAATTCGCTTATTAAATTTAGGAAGAAAAGCACTTTTCCCTTTTTACTATTTATCTGAAAAAACCTCCTTAACCCTGTCGTTAATCACTGCAAAATTCTGGGAATGACGTTTAATTTACAACTCAGAACACATAAAACAATTAAATGAAAGGTACTTAACTTACCAAACTTTTAAAATTTCTGAAATACTAATATTTACTATCAAATTTATTAAACGTACAACTGATACTATTTTTATGCCTTGCAATGGCACGCTGTATAAATTATTAAGTTAAAACTTTATATACAACTTTACATTTGATACTTTATACTATAAATATGCCAAAAGTTAAAGTTTTTATTTATAGTACTGACATTGTTGTCATTAATTTTTATTAGAAAATCCATAATTGGCATTTAAAATTGACAAATAATAGAAATGGTTAAATCTTTGACATACCCTTCCACCTGATTACACGAACAAAATCTAGGTCATATTAATAATTACTAACTGTCCAGCTCCGCACCAAGCTCTATGTAACATAAATTGCGAAAACAAGTTGAAGAACACTTTAATTTAAATTTATTGTTCATAATAATGGACATTGGGAAAACTCATGAAAACATACAAATGAAGCGCAATATGGTTAACCAATAATTTCATGTTATACAAAATCATTTTGACCAAAATGTATAAACATTATACACAACTGACACTGTTGACAAAATTTTAAAACATTGCTTAATTAAAATAGGTATAATATTAAACTGATAAGAATGTCACAAACATTTTTTTTTTCGACTTTTGTTTTTAGAAATTTACAGTAAATAAAAGATTGTAGTTCAATATCTGGATAAATATTCCTAAATTATGTATAATTTAAGTAAAATTGTTACTTATTATTGTATACAAAATTAAGAAAACTTCTTTGTTGTCTAGGAGTAAATATTAAATTAACTCTTAGAGAAAACAATAAGGTCGAATAAGTTCAGTAAAAAATCTGTTAAAATAAAAATATTTGGAATACTTTTCTTACCTATAAATTATCATAACTTATAAATATAAATTTTATAAAATAAATTTTCCTATAAATAATTCAAATTTAGTTAGGTCCGCTACTGAAACAAACATATTTCATATTGATTTCATATCGTACTTTAACCTTCTCTTCACTTAAACGAATTGCAACAAAAATGAACACGAACATTGAAGTTTTAAGCCTGGATTACACGGGTCAAGAAAGTCTAGTGGCAAGTAGATTGAACTCGACTTGCTACTCGACCAAATGATTATTGATTTCTTTTTAATTTAGTTGTCCATATCTAAGGCTTGTTATTTACGGCAAATGTGGTTTTAGAATGTTGGTATCCAGTGTGTCAAACATTTAGGACACATCTTGATTTTTTAACTGGACAGAAGACATTGTCAATAGAGGTAGTAATGAAATAGCAACCTGTCCACTACGATTTTGCAAGTTACTAAAAGAATCCTGAAGTTGACCATTTAATAATTTGGTCCCATTCATGTACAGGGCAAAATAAAAACTTTTATATGCTTTGCCTTCATCAATACTTGATTCTAAACAATATTTTCAAAAATATAATTGAGCACAAATTTCCCGTGGTTGAACATAGTTTTCTGGATTCGGACCGAGACCTCGGAAAAATTAAAGAATACATTAATTCTCTTTACCCAAGTTACATTTTTTTATAAAATTATAATTGTTGATGCTAAATCATCTTCTTTTAACAAAGTATTATTTATACAATTTCCACAATATATAGTTTTTTTCGGATTATTGGGAGGTAACAGTCTTTTAATATTTTTGCACTTTCACAAAGATATCCCCAAAAGAAAAACAGCAAAAACTACAATTCAACAATCCGCCATTTTAATCTTTTGATGTGAAGTCTTGCGCCTCCTTATTTATATGGTCTATCCTCAGATACCTTAAAGGTTCGTTTACACCTGCGAGAAAATTTGCGCATAGTTTAAACACACAGATGCAATTTTTCCTGACAGTTGGCTGCGAGTTGACAGTTTCAGTGTTTGTTGCGACAGTTTTCGCGACATTTTCTATAAATCCGTTTACATGTGACAGTACAAGTAGATCGTGGTCAGTAGCTTTTTAAGCATGCCACGAAGCAGACGCGTAAAAACTGCTGCTGCGGTAGATTATTGGTTTAAAGAAAGACAGAAAAAAAGGAAGAGGGGTGTCTGGGTTAGAAAATGGATTGGAAGAAGGCGAGATTTGGAAGCTTTTGCAACATTAGTTAATGAGTTACCAATAGGATTCACACAATTTTATTAGGGTGTCTGCTGTAGAGTTAGAGGAATTACTATCTCTTGTTGGGGCAAAAAATCAAAAAAAGGACACCATTTTAAGGGAATAGATATCAGATGAAAGTCACCGGCTGATAGTTACTGGTCAATTCGACATAGTGGACTGTATATTTAAATTAAACTCAATTAGGTTACTGGTTTGTAACAAACTTTTAATTTTAAACCAAACGAAAAAAACATTTACATTGTTACATAAGAAACAAAATCAACAGAGTGAGTGCTTATATGGATATATTCGAAAAATATTCGTTCATCCCTTCCTTGAAGGTCAAGACGCCAGACGCGCGGTTGCCACGTCTAATTTAAAGTCTAGATAAATTAACCATGCTCCCCGCCTTTGAAGGTTTAGCGTAACCTTCAAAACAGTTCACACCGAATCACTTTAAGTCTAATAATTAGCGTACCCGAAGTAAAATCTTTATGATTTAGAGAAAGTATTTAATAAATGAGTTGTATTAGAGGTCCGTGTCCTTTAGGTAACCGTATCTTCTATGGGTAACGCACAGATTTTTGAAACTCCTCGTTTAAATGTTCCATTTTTAGTCTTAATTGTTACTACCCGCACTATGTTATCATCTCCAGGATGGGTAAGCAGAATCCTTCCTAATAGCCACTTACATGGTGGAAGATTTTCATTTTTTATTAAAACCAAATCACCAATCTTCACATTGTTTTGATTTGTATTCCATTTGTATCTTTGTTGAAGATGGTTCAAATAAACTTTAGACCATTGCTTCCAGTAACCGTGTAGTAATTGTTGTAAAAGTTGATACCTCGATAACTGGTTGATCTTCGTATTCTCCTCAAACATAGGATCAGGTATTGTGTTCAAAGGCCGTCCAATCAAAAAATGTCCTGGTGTTAAGGGTTCCAAATCATTAGGATCAGAGGATAAGGCGTACATGGGACGGGAATTCAATGTAGCCTCGACCTGCACGAGCAACGGTAGAAAATTCCTCGTAAGTTAATATACAATTTTTCATGACACGATATAAAATGATATTTAACTCCTTTAATGTTGCTTTCCCAAATCCCCCCGAAGTTTGGTGTGTTAGGAGGAATATAATGCCAAGTAATGTTATCATTCACACAAGCGTTTGAAATTTCATTACTTGATTTCTGTAAAATGTCATATAGAGATTTGAGTTCTCTTTGAGCCCCAACAAATGTGGTCGCATTGTCCGAGTAAATGTGCACAGGTTTACCTCGCCTAGAGATAAATCGACGTAATCCTGATAAAAATGCCTCAGTGGTTAAAGAGCTTATTAATTCTAAATGAACAGCTTTAGTGACAAAGCAAATAAACAAACATATGTAGGCCTTAAACGTTTTAGATCCACGACCCTTTCTGTCCTTCAAAATGAAAAAACCTGCATAATCTAGGCCTGTAATAGAAAATGGTTGAGAAATTGTGACTCTTTTACTCGGTAAATCGGCCATAATTGATGTTACCGGTTTAGGTTTGAACCTGTAACATGTTATACAACCCTTTACTACCCTTTTAGCTAATGACATTCCTGAAATAATCCAATATTGTTGCCGTACACTAGACAATAGTAATTGTGGAGCTGCGTGTTGCAATTGTCGATGTTCATGTATACAAATCAGTTCACTCAATTTATGTCTTTTATCTAATAGTAATGGATGTTTACTGTCATATCCAAGATCTGAATGTTTTAATCGTCCCCCCACTCGCAACATACCGTTTGAGTCAAGGAAAGGCGTTAAGGTCAATAGGCGATTGTTTGATGGTAAGGATTTATTATTTTTTAAAAGGTTAATTTCACTTGCAAATGACTCTTCTTGAGACAGTTTTAATAAAAAGAGTTTTGAATCATTAAATTCCTTACTCGATAATACACTTGTAATCCTATTCCCGCGATGTACCTTTAAATTTGCAATAAATCTACGACAGTACGCAATAACTCTAATCATTTTATTTAAATTGGAGAATCGATCAAAAATAGAGCACAAATCATTTGTTATTGATGAGAATACCTTTACACTTTTTTTTAATTTCAGGAAGTTCTGTAATCTCTGTCAAATTTTGAAATCTTGGTCTTTGAAAGTCAGAGGACAAAAAACTTGGACCATTAAACCACAATGTACAATTTACCAACTGATCTGGATAAATTCCGCGACTTCCAATATCTGCAGGATTCTCAATTGTATTAACATAATTCCAGTTTTGAATGTCAGTATTATTTTGGATTTCTGACACTCTATTGCCTACAAAAACTTGTAAGTTAGCAGGATTAGTATTGATCCAATGTAATACTATCTGCGAATCACACCAATAATAATCATTAAATTTGAAAGTGACTGATTTTTTAACCGTCCTCATTAGTTGAACCAATAATAAACAGCCACAAAGTTCCAAACGGGGTACTGTTAAAACCTTAAGTGGAGCTACCTTCGTTTTTGCACAGAGTAACTTCACATTTATATTACCCGCTGAATCAATACATCTCACATAGATGACTGCACAATATGCACGCTGAGATGCATCACTGAAACCATGTAATTCGATTAAAAGAGGATTCTCACATAGAACGAACCTGGGAATCTTTAATTTATTTAACTCAGGTAGATTTAATTGAAACTGTTTCCATTTTGAAACTAATTCCTGGGAAACTTCCTCATCCCAATCTATCTTTAATGCCCAAATCGACTGAATCATAATTTTAACCAATATAGTGCAACAACTAGCCAAACCTAATGGATCATATATTTTGGAAATCTCTGACAACATTATACGTTTAGTAACGACTGTGGAATTAGAAACATCTACTTGAAAACTAAAAACATCTAATTTATTTGACCACTGAACTCCTAACGTTTTAATTGACCCGTAATCACCTAAATTAAGTACTCTCAAAGAATCGGATTCATCATGAAAATGATCTACTAACAGTCTACTGTTTGACGTCCATTTTCTTAAATTAAATGAGTATGATCCCAATATCTGAAAAATATGGTCACAAATTTCAATAGCCTTGCTTTCACTTGGAAACCCACAAATCAAATCGTCCACATACATATCTCTTAAAATAATCTCCGAAGCTTCCGGAAATCTAGATTGATTTTCAAATGCAGCTTGTTGGACACAGCGCATAGCTAAAAACGGTGCACTAGCAGTCCCAAATGTGACAGTGGACAATTGGTACACAGACAATGGTGACGAAGCATTTTCTCTCCAAAGGATCCTATGCAAAGGTCTATCCTCTGGACTTAATAATATCATTCGATACATTTTACTAATGTCAGATATAACAACTATCTTATGTTGCCTAAATCTAAGAAGAATTTCCATAATATTATTTTGAATAGCTGGACCCTGAAATTGAATATCATTCAATGATTTTCCATTATTCGATTTGGCTGACCCATCGAAAACAACTCGAAGTTTGGTTGTTAAGCTATCTTTTTTTATAACACCATGATGGGGCATGTAATACGAGAAATCATCATAATCAGTACATGTCATAAGAGACATGTGATTCAAATCAATATATTCATTAATGAATTTAAAATACATACCTTTAAACTCATCATTTTTTTCCATTCGTGCTTCCAAATTTAAAAATCTTTTAACAGCTAAGTTTCGTGACTCCCCCCCAATTCCGATGGATTTTCTTTCCAAGGAATCTTGACAATAAATTGGCCATTTTCCGCTTTCCTAAAAGTCTCCTTAAAATAATTTTCACAGTATTCGTCTTCAGCTGAACGTAATACTTTAACTTGTGGTTCCTCCACCTCCCAAAATTTTTGCAATAAATCTTGATCGAAATCAGTGTTCCTTGACTGAACGGAAAAATGACAATTTATACGTTTAATCGGATGAAGCATATTTCCGGTTACAATGTAGCCAAAAACAGTGTTTTGCAATATGGGTAAATTTTTACCTAAATAAATTCGACCATCCAACAAAATATCCCAAAAAAGACTAGCATCAATTAACATATCAATTTTATTTGTTACATTAAAAGAGTTATCCGCTAATGAAACATGAGACGGTATATTCCATTGAGAAATATCAAAATTATAGCCTGGTAAATCGTTTGTAATATTAGGCACAATGAAACAGTTAATCGTAGTGGAAAAATCATTTATCCTTGAATTAATCTTTACTTTACACCTTTTGTTTACGGCAGAAGAAGAATTATTAATCCCAGAAATGCAAACATTTGCGTTCTCAGTTTTTAATCCTAACCTTTTTGCAAAATTCCTCACTAATAAAACATGATTGGCTTCCTGAATCTAAAATTACCCTCGCAATGATAAACTTACCAAATCTATCCTGAACCTTAATCTTTGCAGTACCCAATAAAACATAATTATTGTCAATATTTTTGAAACCTCTATTTGTTACAGCAATTGACTCATTACTCTTTTGAGCGACATCGTAATTAAATAATACAGAATTAACACTCGGAATTTGATTAGAAACCTCTAAATTGTCAGAACTCATATTTTGAGATTCTTCGTTAACATTGTTTCGAGAATTTTCTTCATTTTTGTGCAACAAACTGCTATGTTTGCGTTTACAAATTTGGCATCCTTTTGCCTGACATTTTAAACTAAAGTGACCAGTACATAAACAATTGCAACACAGCTTTAATTTTTTAACCTGTTCCCACCTATCTGAAACCGATAATCTAAGAAACTGTTCACACTTGTAAATCAGGTGATTTTGTTTGCAAAAATTACAAGATATTTGACTATTACTTTTGACTAGAAAAGATTTTGCGGACAGTTTATTTTTATTTTCATTTTTAGGATTATTATTTTTAAAATTATTATTTGCCGAACTACTTGTAGATGCTTGATTAAGCTCTAAAAGTTTCCAAAAAATTTGCTCTCTTTTTTAAAAAATTAAAAATTCATTTAAATCTGGTAATGAGTTGTCTGACTTTAACATTTCCCATTCCCTATTAGTAGTTTTGTCCAACTTACAACAAACTAAATGTATTACTACAGCATCCCAATGATCAGTGGGTAACTGCAACGTTTTAAGTGCGCATAAATGTTTTCTAACCGTATCAATTATATTTCTTAATTCATGCGCCGATTCTCTACCTATATTCTTAATATCAAATAAAGCCTTCATATGATTGTTTACCAGCATACGCGGGTTACTGTATCTGCTACACAAAGTATCCCATGCATGCACATAATTTTGAGACGAAAAATCTAAACTTTGTATAATTTTTAAAGCTTCATCGGTCAAACTAGATCTCAAATAATGAAATTTCTGAATATCTGTAAGTGTCATATTATTATGAATTAGTGCCTCAAATGTGTCCCGAAATTCCATCCATTTGAGGTAATCTGAATTAAAAACAGGTAACTTAATTGGAGGTAATTTAACACCTTCCAAACCACTTATATGAGAGCGTAAATCGTGCACACCTCGGCCAACATACTGCATATCTGCTGTATCTGTCGAATTTGAATCTTTTATGCAACGTTTTAACATCGATTTTCCTACTGACAAATTTTTGCTAATTTTACTATCAAAAATTTGTCTGTGTTCATACTCATTTTCCAAATTGTCATCCGTAATTAATATCTCTATTTTAGTTTGTATTTCTTCAAATTCAACAGATATATTGGCGGCTCTTTGAACTTGTAATTCAAGTTCAGAAATTTGATCCTCGCTTAAATCATTAATCGGTATGTTTTTAACACAATCTAAATATTTTACATAATTCTCAAATTTCCTTTCTATAATATCTCTCTGTCGATACAGCAATTTTAAATCAGATTTAGCATTCGGCATTTTTAATCAAAAAACAGTACTAGCTATCTTAAATAATAAGAATGTACGTAATCAATAATCCAGTAATCAAAAAAGAACGTCTAAATTAACTTATAGATAATCCAATAATCAATCAAAAGTTAAAATAATTAATCAATAATCAAATCGAAAATTCACAAACAAAGCAAATTCCTCTAACACCCCAAATTTCAGAAATGGGTGCGTAATCAAAATAGGTACTTTTTCCTAATCTCAAAGTTAATACCAATATAAATCAAAATAAATAAAGATACCTATTTCAAATTGGTAATAAATCAAATTTTTTAAACAATTTTAATCAACAGGAAAATGCAATCAATATTAATAATCATAAATCGTTACTCAAATTATTTATTAAGTAATTTAATCTTAATCTCAAGTGCCAAAAAAAACTGCAATAATCAATAATGCAACAATAAAACTCTATCCAATAAAATCATTTAAATCATTAAACATGCATGCTCCCACAAGTCTCGGAAACATTAAAATCACACAAGGATAGAAATAATAAATGGAAAAATCTTACAGGTTATATAATCTTCCCCAGGATTCGGCGGCAAATCGTTGAAATTCCATCACTATCGCAGTTACTTCTAAAATCACTTTTTATATTTTTAATTCGGCACGATGGACCAAACTTATGGTCAATTCGACATAGTGGACTGTATATTTAAATTAAACTCAATTAGGTTACTGGTTTGTAACAAACTTTTAATTTTAAACCAAACGAAAAAAACATTTACATTGTTACATAAGAAACAAAATCAACAGAGTGAGTGCTTGTATGGATATATTCGAAAAATATTCGTTCATCCCTTCCTTGAAGGTCAAGACGCCAGACGCGCGGTTGCCACGTCTAATTTAAAGTCTAGATAAATTAACCAGTTACTCTGCGCTTTTTTGCCTCTGGTAATTATAAAGGCATCATTTTCTTCATATAGGGTAATAAGTTTTTTGTCTCCAAGTCTGACCATTTCTTAGTTTCATCAATTTTAGAAGGAAGTTCCATCTCGTCTTCTCCAATTGACAGCAACACACTACTACGACTATTTAGCCAAAAAACAACAACAATGCACAAACTATGTTGAGACTCGGCAGATACAACCACTCACCACGCTAACTTGCAGAAAACTGTCGGGAAATATCTCCCACGGTTTGATCGGGCGACACTGCGAGCGCGAGAAATTGCTAAGGCTGAGCTTCGTGTTTAGACTTGCAAGTTAAAGTGTCGGACACTCTGCCGGCCAGCTCGCGACACTACTTGCGACAGTTGTCGCGACATTGGTTGCCGATCTGTTTACACTTGCAATTTTGACTGTCAGACAGAAAACTCGCGCAATTTCTCGCAGATGTAAACGAACCTTAAGATCTTTTAAGTTTGTCTATTGACAAACTTAATCTTAATTTTTTTTATTTTTTTTTTTGCTTTTTTACATTACAAACAGCATAGAGCGACCAAAGAAACGCTACTTTCATGACCGAAACTAAAATTTGACCGATTAGTTGGAATCGTTTAGAAGCGCCAGTTTTTGTATATCAAACGCATGAACGTTTGCATCAACGTTTTTTTGATGAGACATAATACCTTGTGTCTGGACCATCCTTTATAAGGTAAAACGGCAAATTGGAAAAAAAGAATCTCCTGTGGCCATTTGCACCGACTTACAGTTTAAGTGTACTTAACCGCATAGGGTTTAAAATTTAAGGCTCCCTTAAAAATAAACCATTTGCACCATTCCAACTAAATGTTGATTCGGTTAAGTTGCTCTGCAGTTTGGCAACAATGCAAGTTCTATGGTATTTTCAATAAAAATTTTACAATTTGGTACAATTTTTAGATTTCATAATATGACATTAGTAATTTATTATTGACAAATTGTTACGTTTGGTTGATTACATTTTGTTGTTGTTTGGTTTGAGCCTGGAATTTTTATAGCTAGTAGTGTAAAATGAAAAATAAGTCGTTAAAAAAAACTAGAGGTTAAAAATAAACTAAAAGGAAAAACAATTTCTTATAGGCGTAATATTTCATCACAAACGTGATAAAAAATTAAAAAAAAAATAGATACAGTTTCCGTACAAGAAAAATAGAATATTTAGATAATAATAGAAACAGTATTCAATGCTAATTCGTATTAAAATATGACAGATTGTCCTTGTCCATCGCCTTTCAAACAGCCGTTTCGGGAAAACATGCTCAACTATTTCTAATACGTCTAAATCGTCGTTGAAAATATCCACCAACAGCCAACAGAGAGAACTTTTAGGTTAAGTGTTCTTTAAGCCGTTGAAAACGACGGCCTAAGTTAAGTAAAACTTAAATTGTGTTTGACGTCTGGTGCAACAAAAATTTTTACTTTAAGCGACCCTTAATCATAAGTTCGGCTTAAAATAGTCGGTGCAAATCGTTATTATTTCTTCTTCTGTCCAATAAACGTTATTCCACTCATCGAAAAAATCTCAGTGATAGAGAAAGCGAGGACAATAGTGTAAACGAACGACACAATAATTACATTACTGATTTATAAGCTACGAAATCAGAGTTGACAATTTGATGATGTTGTGTATTGATTAACGAAAATAATGTAACTTAACGGAAATTAAATTAGAAAATGAATTTAGTTTATTTAATGATCATTTTAACCTTTGTCATCAAACATATTAATACTCATTTTGTGCGACCAACTTATAGACACGATGCATCTTCTATTAACCTAGAATACATACTTATGAGTAATGAATCTGGTGACCTTGGTGGATGCATTTCGATTTTAAATTTTAATAATAAGTAAAAATTACTTTTTTAAATTTTTTTTGGAATGAGTCACCTAAATATACATAGATCCATAACAACTTGTAAATATTTTACAAAAGTTCTCGAAAACCATAAAACGTTTCAGTAAATTCTGGACGTGTTTTTTTTGTTTCTTTAAACTATAATTTATTTTACATTTTTTAGTTCGATTTAACAAATAGTTTTTTGTGGACATGTGGTATTTCTTACGAATAATTTCGTCATATCATTTTCATCTAAAGCGTTACTTAAACCTTCCTAAAACTAATAAACCATTCCTAAACTTTCTATGCTCTCCCTTTTTACTGTATATTTTTTTAACCCACCCTGTATCTTCATTTTGCATTTTTACTATCCCGAGAATATTAAAATTCTACTTAAACCTTTCTAAAACTAAAAAAACATTCATAACTTTTTATTCTCCCCCTGTATACTGCATATCCTTTTTAACCGACCCTGTATCTTTATATTGTACCTACTTTTACTATCTCGAGAATCTTAAAATTCCACTTTACTAAAAATAAAGAAACATTACTAAACTTTTCATTCTCCCCTCGTATACTTTACTTTTTTTTACCCTTGTGTATCTTTATTTGCTCACTATTAACTCGGTTAGAAATGAAAGTTTTTTTATTTCTTTTATACTATCAGCAAAGTTTGACGTCTGTCAAAAAAATTATTGTGGCTGTATTGACCTATCACTTTGTTCTTGATATAGTCCACAAGGCAGGAAAATTCACTTTTTTTAATTTCTTTATACAGAACTGAATTGAAAATATTTAGTGATACACGACAAAAATTTAAATCCCGATTGTTTATAGCAAAATAATATAACTAAATTAAAGAATTATCTGACAGCCGTGATTAATGGGTACTATTAAGGTCGAGCAAACAGACTTATAATGAATTCATTATGCAATGTTCCTGGATAAAACCAATTTAACAAGTACGCATGCGAGAAAAGTTTGCAATTTGCAACGGTGCCACATTTTCTACAAAATAAAGTTTTTTTTAAAATCTCTTATTTTTTATAATCTATTATTTTTTATTAACAAGATACTTTATGTCTACCGTATAGATATTAATCAATACCAATAACTTCGCTTTAATACAGTATTAACAAACCATCCTATTACATTTTCTAAATGAATAAGCAATTTAAATAGGCAACAATATTAAAATTAACTTTTTTTCCAGGATCCGGCAAATCTTATACCATGATGGGTTCTCAAGATAATAAGGGTATTATTCCAAGATTATGTGACTCATTATTTGGCCTAATAGCAAAACAGCAAAGTTCAGAATTAACATACAAAGTTGAAGTTAGTTACATGGAAATTTACAATGAAAAGGTTAGTGGGGAATAAAACAGATCGATATTATGTAGTAATGGGATTTTATGAGGTTATGCTGAGTATTGACTTGATTTTAAAACGAAACACTTGATTGTTTATTAATATTTATTTATATAGGTACACGATCTACTGGATCCCCAGACAAATAAACAATCATTAAAAGTTAGAGAACACAATGTCCTTGGACCCTACGTCGATGGTTTGTCGCAACTAGCTGTAACCTCCTTTCAGGTATTTTTTATTAATTAATATTTTTAATTACAATTCATAAGTATAAAAAGTTATACTACGTAAAAGCAATAGTTTTTTTGGTAATGACCTATTTTAGCTGTTCCACCTGAATATATATAAACTGACTGAATAGACCTTGTAAAGATGTACAATTGAAGCTCTCTATGATAAGAGCAGTGTTATCTGTAAAATATCCTGTGCTTATTTTGCAGATATTTTATTGGTATTATAACAAGTAGGTTTAATCATAACGCTGATAGTGAATTTAAATTTGATATACATATATAGACATTATACATACATTACAAAAAAGTTTTACTTCTAGTTTCTACTGCATTTATTTATATTTTTTATTAATTTAAAACTATAATAAATTAAAATCGCAGAATACCATTAAAACAAGTGATTTTAATATATATTTAATTTGAATGAAATAAAAAGCATAACATATGTCTTTCTGTTTTTAACCATTGTTGAATAAGGTTTGTTCCTTATAGTAGAACTCGTTCAATAAGTGTATGCTAAAAAGTTATCTATATGATACCAATTTTCATAAGCTAGTGCAACGAGTCGAGTCATAAATACAATCCATGTAATTAAGCTACATAAGCTTATTTCGTTAATAAATAAATAAAGAAAGAAGATACCTAGAATTTCTTTGACATTTATTGTGTAATTTTTTATTTTTGATTAATATTAAACGATATAAAATATTTAATTCGAACTAACGAAATGGAGTTTTTATAATCAAATTTACTAAATCAAAACCAAACCGGTTATAAGGAATATTATTTGAGTCGACCGCGGCGTGAAAATTCGTGTAAATTTGAAATGGACGCTCATGCTCCTCAGGGGGGACAGCTAAAACACACCATTACCATTACCGTTTTTTTTATTGCAAGAACAACAATCTAAAATGATTTAGAAGTTAAAAAAGTTAAATTAAACTTTCTTATTATTCGGTGTCTACTGTACCCAAATTTATAAGTTTATGGCAACAATAATATACATCTTTAAAAAGTTATCAAATAAGGCTTTTTTTTAGGTAAAATATCTTAAATATATAAGTGACCACTAAAAAATAACATTAAATTAAACTCAATGTTTACCACCCATACTACTTTTGTACTTTACTTTATTTGTGTTAGTTTCTTTGTCCTTTACATGCTTAAGCGCTTAAAATAATAGAATTAGACGTTTGAATAACTGGCTGATACAATTTACAGGATATCGATAATTTGATGGCAGAAGGTAACAAATCACGGACAGTTGCTGCAACAAATATGAATAGTGAATCTTCAAGATCTCATGCAGTTTTTACAGTTATACTTACCCAAACGCTTGTAGAACCTAAAACTGGTGTAACCGGAGAAAAAGTTAGCAGAATGTCTTTAGTAGATCTAGCAGGTTCAGAAAGAGCTGTGAAAACTGGAGCTGTGGGAGAAAGACTCAAAGAAGGCTCTAATATTAATAAGTCATTAACGACCTTAGGTCTAGTCATTTCAAAGTTAGCAGATCAATCATCAGGCAAAAATAAGGATAACAAGTTTGTGCCATATAGAGATTCAGTATTAACATGGTTACTGAAAGATAACCTAGGAGGCAACAGCAAAACAGTAATGGTTGCTACTATATCTCCGGCAGCTGATAATTATGAAGAAACTCTATCTACTTTAAGATATGCTGATCGAGCAAAAAGAATTGTTAACCATGCTGTGGTCAATGAAGATCCGAATGCAAGAATTATTAGAGAACTCACCCAAGAAGTTGAGGCTTTAAGAGAAATGCTTAAACACGCCACTGTAAGTAAGAGTATTTTAATCTTAATAATTGGCTAATTCAATACAATTTCTTATTTGGTTAATGTAGTATTACTTATTCTTGACAAATGTTGAACATTATTGAAAATCTGCATTCTAGTTATTTAAAATAATTAAAATTCTGTTTTCTATTGAATAAATTTATTGTAACAACCCATACTTTGTGGAAGTCTATCATGTTGAGAATACAGAATAAACTAATTTTTCCAATATTTTATTGAATTTTCTTAACTTTTATAGCTGTTTTGAATTATTATTTATCATCTGTATTCTCTTGGTTTCTACAATTATAAAATATATTTGCTGAATTAATCACTTTTTTCTATTTTTAGACTAAATCTTTATTTTTTTGAATATTGTAAATTTTTGGTGTTCATTAGTAGTGCAATTTTAAAAATAAACAACACTTTTATAGATTGTTTGGATCATGTTCACTACTGTATAATAAACAGGCCTTTATATCAAAACAATGTTTATTAATGAGGTTTAATAAATCTGATGCTCTACATTTCAGTACACCTGCTCCAAAACTTTTAAATTCTTAAATAAAATTATAGTTCCCTGTTACATTCTTTGTTATTGATTAATTTATTTATAACCAGGTGTATCTAGAATATTTTTTTCTATCGGAAACAGCCACATGTGAGACGACATGCGAGTCAATGGGTTTACTTTGTGTTATATTTCCACTTTATTAATCTGTTTCTATTATACGAAGGAATATAAATATTAGCTATTCTTGTTAAACTAATAATATGTGATGTCATAATTTTTATTTATCCAATTGATTTTCTTGATTTAACTTTTATTTAGGGATCTCCTGTTGGTGATATCCAAAGAGTAGATATACATCAAAAATTAAATGAAAGTGAAAAGTTGTACAAAGAAATGTCGCAGACGTGGGAAGAAAAGTTAATGAAAACCGAAAGGATACAAAATGAACGACAACAAGCTTTAGAAAAAATGGGTATTAGTGTGCAAGACTCTGGTATAAAAGTAGAAAAAAATAAATATTACTTAGTAAATTTAAATGCAGATCCTTACCTAAACGAATTATTAGTATATTATTTAAAGGATATTACAGTAGTAGGTGCTAGTAGTAATGGGTCTGGTAAAGAACCAGATATTCAGCTTTCAGGTTTAGGTATACAACCTGTACATTGTATAATTACCATAGAAGACAACGGTTTGTTCCTGGAACCTCTTGCCAATGCTAGGTCTTGCGTTAATGGATCTCAAGTTAGTATCAAAACACAACTACGTCATGGTGATCGAATTGTATGGGGTAACCACCATTATTTTAGGGTTAACTGCCCTAGATCGATATGTAAGTTCTGTTTTAATTAAGATTTTTATTCAAGTAGCCTAAAATAAAAGTTTATTTATTTATTTTGTTGCTATCGCATTCTTTAAGGCTGAATGTATGAAGATGTACTATGTGATAAAGTCAATTATATATAGTTTAATGCTTCTCCCATTAAAATAAAAACTTATTTTTCGGTTGTATTTTTCTTTAAAAATGAGCTATTAATGCCATAAGACTAATATGTCACCAACAATGTTATAAAAAGGACTTGAAAATTTTACAGACCAAAAAATAAATATATTTTTCGTAATGCTAAAGTAAATTTACATTCTTATCATATCTTAAAACAAATAGAATGTTTTTTGTTGAACACCAGTATGATGGTCAATTTTAATATTCATTGTTATAATGGTGTATCTTTAATTAATGCATACCTCTGAGGTACCAATGTTGACTTTTTGTGAACAAGTGTTTTATTTTTTATTATATTTGTTAGTACAATTATGCTGGTGTATGAGTGACAGTTGGTTGAGATGTCTATATCGGTTTTACCACAAATTTATATCAGGTTTTTAGCTTATTCACAGTTAATTATATTTATATGTTCATCTATTATTAATATTTACTATAAGGCCATTTACTTTAATTTAAGCTGCTGCTTCAGAGCCACAAACACCAGCACAAAATATTGATTACAATTTTGCTAGAGATGAATTGATGACAAATGAACTTAGCAATGACCCAATTCAGACTGCAATCGCTCGACTTGAAAAACAACACGAAGAAGATAAACAAGGTACGTAACGGATTTTATTAGAATTCAAATTAATTTTTTTATAATACCTTATATATTTATCTCATAATTTAAAATATAGAGCTTTGGTTCAACAAGTAGCATTTTTTCATGTATAATACTTATTTGCGAAATAATTTTCAATTAAATATCAAAAAAATAATTCTGACAGGTAATTCCTTTAATAAATAATCATTTTTTTTTCACTACTAGCCTATATACCTAACTTTATTGACTTTTGTTGAGGTAGTAAAGTTGTTCATTTTTAACCAAGGTAGAAAAAGATTACTTGATCTTGATTAGCACTAAATCTCAATCCATTTGACAGAATGTGACGTTAACTTAGTCAAAAATGAAAATCAAATGACATCCATGTATTTCGATTTTATTATTAGCGATTTTAACAACACAATACTTATTATAAAATCAAAACAAAAATTATTGCGTATGTTATTGATGGCCTTGTTACTATCATGTCATGTGAAACGGGAATGACCGGTGACACAAATTTTATTAGTTTTAAAAATTAATATTTTTAAAAATATAATACCAGTAGTGAAAAAAATGCTATATGAGCCACGGGAGAAAAGTGTATTATTATCTCGGATCTCACTTTTCTACCGTGGTGCATAATTGCTTATTTTTAACTATTTTCACTATAATACATTTTTCCTGTCTTTTCTTATCTCATAATAAAACTATATTTACATTATTTTGCAATATATTGAAACATTACCGCTCTTACAAGATTTCAAAGAACATTTGTACATAACCAGTATATTTGCGTAGAAAAAATAGCTATGTAGTTTTGCATTGGTATTGAGTTAGGTCATTTGTAATATGATTTTCAGTGGCTTTAGAGAAGCAACGTGTTGAGTACGAAAGACAATTCCAACAACTACGCAATATGGTGTCTCCATCAACTCCTTACGCTCCATACTCTTATGATCCTCTTAGAATTGGTTTGAGTAAGACTGCACCTTGTACCCCCACAACTCAAATGAAAGTGGAAAGATGGGCGCATGAACGGGATGAGATGTTTAGGAGAAGTATATGTCAATTAAAGGAGGATATACTTAGAGCAAACTCATTAGTTACTGAAGCAAATTTTCTTGCCGAAGAGATTGGTCGACAAACTAAGTTTAGTGTTACCTTACAGATTCCTCCAGCTAATTTAAGTCCTAATAGAAGAGTAAGTATGATTTTATTTTAACTAATTACTAAATATTTAACACACTACTGTGTACTTCTTTTAGACAAACTATTTTGTATCTTATTCTATTCAGTAAATGTACTTGTAATCTATTAAACCAATACTTTTTTTTTCAGAAAGGTGCTTTTGTGAGTGAACCTGCAATTTTAGTGAAACGAAATAATTCTAGTCAAGTGTGGTCTATGGAAAAATTAGAAAATAAGTTAATAGATATGAGAGAATTTTATGCAGAACACAGAGATATAGAAAACGATCAAGAAAATAATAATGAAATTAAAGGACCAGATCCATTTTTTGAGTCGCAGGAAGAGCATAATTTAATAGGAGTTGCTAATATTTTTCTTGAGTGTCTCTTTCATGATGTTACTTTAGATTATCATACACCTATTATTAGCCAACAAGGAGAAGTGGCAGGTCGATTACAAGTAAGAATAAATCATATCTAATGTAGAAAGTATATTAAATCTAATCTAATCTTTATAGGTTGAATTAAGTAGGATTGCTGGAGCGTTTCCTCAGGATAGAATTTGCGAAGCAGCTTCTGATAATTCGTCTGAGTGTAGTCACGATGAAGAAGACCAAGGCACTTCTCAAGTAACAATACGCGTCAGTATAAAGCAGGCCTCGGGTTTACCTCTTTCTCTCGCTAATTTTGTGTTTTGTCAGTATTCCTTTTGGGGTTATCCAGAAGCTGTTGTAGTACCTGATACTACTGATCCTAATGCTAATTGCCAGCCAACAACTGTTAAGTTTGAACATTCACATGATTTTACTGTTAATTTATCTGAAGAGTTCATGGAACATTGTACTGAAGGAGCACTGTCTATAGAAGTTTGGGGAAACAGAAGTTCTGGATTTTCAAAATATAAACCAGGTTGGGAAGTAGTAGAACAACAGCTTGCTACAGCTAGATCACTACTAGATAGATGGTCAGAACTTACTAGAAAAATAGAGTTATGGGTAGAAATTCAAGAATTAAATGATCAAGGAGAATATGGAGCTGTCGAAGTTGCCATGAGGACAGATATGTTAACTGGGGGCATTTATCAACTTAGACAAGGGCAGCAACGGAGAATACAAGTTAGGGTTAAACCAGTGCAGAATTCTGGTACACTACCAATAATTTGTCAGGAAATTATTAAAATCGAAGTAGGTGGTGTTATTGTCAGAAGTAGATTACAGAAACCTTTAGATTCATACCAAGAAGAGGACTTAACCATACTAAGAGAAAAATGGAGCGACGCACTTCAAAAGAGGAGACAGTATCTTAACCAGCAGCTTCAAAACTTGTCTGAAAAAAACAATAAAACAGAACAAGATATAGAACGAGAAAAAAGTCTAATGGAGCAATTAGTGAATTTAACTGAAGAAAGCAATGCCGTTTATATACCTCAACCTGGAACTGGCATACCTGGAGCTCCAGCAATGTGGAGTCCACCTCCTGGCATGGAACCCCATGTACCTGTATTATTCTTAGATTTAAATGGCAAGTAACAAGTTTATGCAAGGTAAATGTAAATTAATTATGTTTTGATTTTAGCCGATGATTTATCAACAAACCCAGCTGGAGAAGAAGTTACAATCGCAGGCGTTAATTCAATTTTACCAAAAGAAGATGGTAAAGAGTTCTACAGTTTACGAATCCTCAGCCATCTAGAAAAAGATGTTTGTGCTGTGGCTGGATGGGATTCTTCAATTCATGATAGCCCGCATTTAAACAAAGTTACAGAAGGTAAGGTACTTTTAACATTGTATTATCCTTTATTTCATTTTGTGCAATTATGAATATGTAAAATATGTATCTTTCTGTTTCAGCTAACGAAAGAGTATACATGATTCTTCGTGTAACAGTACGGCTATCTCATCCGGCGCCGATGGATCTTGTATTACGAAAAAGATTAGCAATTAACGTTTATAAACGACAAAAATTCACAGATATAATAAAAAATCAAATAAAATCTAAAATTGTTCGAACTGACTTGGTAACATCTTGTGGAGTAACGTATTTAGTAGTTTCAAATGTACCAAAAGCCAGTGAAGAGTTAGAAGGTAGAGAAAGTCTTGCACAGTTAGCAGCTTCAGGAGAAAACTCCTCAATGTGTGATGGTGAAACTTACATAGGTGAGAAAAATTAACGCGCTAGACGTAATCTATTAATTATTTCGATTACATTATTTTATTCATTGGTTTCTAGAAAAATATACTAGAGGAGTTAGTGCTGTTGAGAGTATTTTAACATTAGATAGGCTACGGCAAAGTGTAGCAGTTAAAGAATTATTACAAGCTAGAGGACAGCCATTAATGAGAAAAACAGTCAGTGTGCCTAATTTTTCACAGGTAATTGATATAATTTTGTTTATATTCACTAACCATCGTCACAACAGAGGTATTTATGCTTTGAACGATTTCATTATTTTGTATACATTGTTCACATTTATAGCTAGAATATTTGTTCTGTATATTAATCCTTGGAGAATTGGATACTGGCCCAATATTTTTTTATATATTGTATATCAATTTCTTGAATTTTTATAAGACAGTAATTTTCCTTCTTTGCAACTGTTGGTTAAGTTTCTTGTGACATCCTATTAATTTCTACAATTACTTTATTTTTGACTGTTTCTTAAAATGTTTCCGATATATTATACTTTATACCAAAATTTTTTCGTCACATGCGTAATATTTTCTTTCCACGTTTTATTTTATTTGTGTGTTCACAACATCTAATTCTTAGAATTTTTTTGTGATTAACTGTTTTTCTCTTTCCAGTATTTCTAAATTTTCTAGCCTAATGCAGAATTACACAACTACGCTTATTCACCACGAATTTTATATAGTGAGTTTTAAGTAGAGACCACATTCGTTAATTCGGAAATGGTTTGCACGACTTTTATAAATTTGTAGCTTTTTGTAATACGTTCTTATAGTAGTATTTACATTGACAAAATTTCCCTTTTTTTTATTAAAGTTTGTTATATAAGATTGACTACCTTTTCTTAAAAAATAGTGAATATTTGATATACACTAATTTAGGAATTATAGCTAAATTTTTATTATCCGCTAAGGTTAAAAAATAACAGGATGACGATTATTGGATAAACTCGTTTAATTTGAATATTTTATAATTTCTTGTCCTAACAGATAATACTAGGTGGGGCAAAGTTTCGCTGTTATTTTTTACGCTAATCTTTTTGTTTTTACTGTAGTTACGAGGTTGTCCTCGTAGCATTTTTTTATAAGCTTAGAAAGCAACTTAAAAGCGTTGCGGGTGAAAAACCACTCGTTTTTGTTGTGTCGATTATTTGTAATACATGCATTGATAAGAACTATTCCAGAAATTCTTAAATTAATGATTTATTTTAATTACCATTTTTTGTTGTTTGCATTTATAGTTAATACCAAATTATTTTTTAATAATTCTTGAAAAAATGCTTGTTCGGGCTAATAATTCCATTCAAATATACTACAATAATAGTAATAGTTATTATTATCATTATTGGTAACCACATCTTCAAAATTATAACATCTCAAAATTGAACCCGGCATTAAGATGGTTAATTAATATGTAGTATTTTTAAGAATTGCAGACACAGAAAACAAAACCTTAGCAAACTAAAAATTTTAAAAATCGTGCAAGCTGTTTTCGGGATGAGGCGTTCCGTACTTAAAACCCAATCTGTATGTGATAATAATTGTATCTATTAGCTTATTATGTCACAGTTTTTTATTTAGTACATAGTAATAAATGGTTTATTTTTGCTGCCTAGACTTTGGAAAACAAAAATGGGGTATGTGAATGTGACGCTTTTTAATAGTACAAATTTGTAAAACTAGATAACACATTATATTTTGTATTACATAGTAAATATAGAGAATTTATTGACTGTGACAATATTTCTGACCTATTCTTTATAAATGTACTAGGCTTGTTTATTGTGGGAAATGTAATTATAATAATAGAGCTTATACAAATAAGAATATAACTATTGTTTTTCGTAGTCATCATTAAAGTTTATATACTTCTGCAAGCTTTTGAACCACTATGCTAAACAACAAACTCAGTCTGAAGTTGGAGTACTTGAAATTCTTGAAAAAAAAAATAGAAAAACCAATAAGTCATATGCTGGATATAAGCTTCCGAAAATTCAATGTTTCTACTTGGCAGTGTTGTAGTGGAGTCGGATGCGACGGTTTTCAATTAATTTTTAAAATTTTGTTAATATGGCAAAACAATCATGTTCTTGGAAAAGCACAATATGGATTGAACCTAAAAACTCGTATTAATTTTAAATTGATGGTGTAATATGGTACAGAATAATGTCACAGTCCATAATAAATGTAATACGCTCGATTTCATACTTTTGCATGGCATTTTAAATTATACAAAAACGACTGTCACGCTTATAATTATAAATTAATACAAAATATTTCTGTTTTAGTTAATGCGACTAGATCTCAGTAGTGAATCTTTACACATGTCTAGATCAGAAAGCGTATCTGAGCTCAACAGTGAATTAGGTTCAACACCATTACGGGGACGATCTTCATTTGGTAAAGACAACGATGTAACTCCACCTAAATATGGAGGATTAGGTATGTTATATAGTTATCTTATATTTTATTTTATATCAATCAAAGTCTTTAATTAATAGAACAAAATAGCAATAGAAATAAAACATAGATATTTTTATATTTGGAACTATACATATCTAGTATATGTGATTTTTTTAAGTTAAAACTTTCTTTAGAGTAAATCTCGAGTTCAAATTGTCTTAAAATACGTTTGTTAAAATGTAGCTGGATATCTTGTGAATGCTATGACATAATTTGTGAAATATACTACGATTGTTTCAACAAGTAAAACAAACTTTATAAATCAAGTTTTGATTAAGTATGATTATATTTATATTAGATCAATATTAAAAAAATAGTTTTCAAAATACGTATGTACACTGTATTTATAGTAAGTAATTGGTTATTTAAAGTAAATGAAATATGTTCCTCATTGTACTACTCAACTATATTATCACACATTTTAAACATTAGTACAAGCCATAGATATGTAAAAAAGAAAGATATCACTATTTAGATAAATAAAAACGCTAACAGTTCACATTCTAAACTATCACTGGATGAAATAAATAACTTGTCGATTCTATCGTAAGTTACGTAACGTAGTTAAAGCATTTACATATAATTTTGATAGTTTCGTGTCTCCAGTTAATATCGCCCTCTTTATTACATATAGAGATGACAATATATGTTATGTTGGCCTGCTACAGTACATTCATACTTATTCCGTTCTCACTTCTTAAGGCCAATAAACGACCCTTTTGTTCCGTACTGTCGGCCGGCGGTTTAGCCAGGTGTTACCTGCTATAAAATTTGAACGGAACAGGGTGGAGTTTACTTTTTTTATAGATGTTTGCACATTTGTACATATTTTTAGACAATTTATATCTATCTATTCTCAATGTAAAAGTAAAAAGTCCACTCCGGCCCTGCCTGCCGGTAGGAAGATTTATTGGAGGCAATATAATCGAAGTCCTTAAGTCAGAACGGTATAAGTATGAATGTACTTTACTTGCTGCATATTTGTGAATAAGTAGTTGGGTATGTGGTATAAGCCCATAAAATATTCACAATGTAGTTAGCAGAAACGATCTCTCGTTTTAAATTAATTTTAGTTACAAGAAAAATGCATTTTTTCTTGCATTTTTATTACGAAATTATAACTGTGTGAACAGCAATCAACGAATAAATTCATTTATTACGTATTTGTGAATGGAAATGAAAAATTCTTAAACTGGTCAGTTTTTATATTTGAAAATACACTTTGTGACAAAAGTAGCATCGAATGTTTGACATTTGAACATCCTAAAAAGATAAGACTTATTTAAAATTCAGTTAGTTCGTTAGACTTCTCCAAAACAAGAACACATTCTGAGGTATGCAGAATATTTGATAAGAAGTATCCTTACCATTACATTTAACAGTCTACTATGAGTAGAACACAAAAACATTTTTGGTGAATTTGAAACTGTCAAAGATCTTACCAAATCTGAGAGATAAAAACTGAACGACGAGAAGAAATTGGTTGTATTACCAGGATTTTCCTTCAACCAACCAAATCAGATGTTTTAGTACTGTTTATTAATTGTTTTCAGGGAATTTAAGAATAAATTCTTTCTTCGTCATTGAAATTGTCACATTTTCGAAACTTTTCACTTTAATTATTTAAATAATAACGTCATATATTATTATTTGATCTGAATATGTTTCGTTCTTCTATTACAATTTATTAGCAGGTGTTACTAGGAGATATCTATCATTTATGGTAACATATTTCAAAATATCTTTTTAAATATACACTAATATACATTTGAATTGGTCTAATAGATAATTTAGACGTATTACTAATTTTTCATTGAATTTTCTTCGTGCAACCACAAGGCTCCATTCTCTCAGGTAAAATGGAGGCTTGCATACTAAGATTGCTATATTAGGTGGATATTTATAATGTGACAATTAAAAAACGTCACCTGCTTGACTTCTAAATCGAAAACAAGTTTTGAGATTGTGAATTGTATCTCAAATCTATGTTAAAACTGTAGTTAGAAAAATACTATCACAGAAATAGTGGGCCAAATTTTCCATTAACAATTGAATTGCACATACACCATAAATTAAAAAAAAAATAACTTTATCAGATATTTATTTAATTGCAAGATATACACTTTAAAAATTTGTTTGAACATTTAAAGATTACCTACTCTTCTAAATTACTAACAACTAAATGTTCATCAGATGAAGTTGAGAGACCTAATGAGGTTTCAAAAGGAGAAACGTGTTTGTAATAGTTTTTATATAATGTACCAAACAAAGTGATACACCATGTTAGATTAGCCTTATACTTCAGAATAGACATCCTTTAGTGGAATTCCCATTCAGATGGCAGTGCACGGGTATAGGATAATAGCGTTACTAATATTACTGTAAATTTTGTAAAAGTAGGGCCGAACCTGAAAACAACGCACTTCATATGGCTTTCTGTTAAGACACGAGTTCAAGTTTAAAAAACGAATCGCGAAGCGATGAGTTCTTTAAAGAACGAGTGTCACAACAGCCATGTATGTATGTATGTATGAAGTAGGGGTGATAAGTACACTGCGACCTATAGGATCTATTGTGTCCCCCCTTACTTGCCAAGTTCTGATGTTTTCTCAGATTTGTAGCAGCTCTTCAAGTCCTATTTTCCTGAGGAAGTTTAGGACATCGTCGGGCTTCAAATCAGGTAGAATTCCGCAAGGCAGGGCATTCTGAGAGTATGTGTATTGAGGTTTCATCCGCTTCCTCACAGAATCTGCACTTTGCTTCATCTGTTAACCCTAGTTTCTTCATGTGGTTTCTTAACCGGCAATGCCCGGTTAATATTCCCGTTAGAATTCGGAGCCTTTTTTTACTGAGGTTGAGGCATCTAAGAGATCTCTTCTGGTCATAGTTCCTCAGTAGCATCTTAGATTGACTCAGTCCTTCCAGCTGGTTCCAGTACTTGGATTTTTCCTTCTCCATTTCTTCCCTTAGTTTTCCTAAGATTACTCTACTGCTGATCTCACAGGATGGTTCTGGTCCCAAGTGTGGGGTTTCAGCTCCTTTTTTTGCCAGCTTGTCTGCTGTTTCGTTCCCCTCTATTCCTATGTGTCCTGGGACCCATAGGAGGGTGACAGTATTCTTCTGGCCTAGTTCATTTAGTTTGCCTAGGCATTCCCAAACCATCTTCGAACTGATTATATTTGAGCTCAGCGCTTTGATGGCTGCTTGACTATCCGACATGATCACAATCTCTTGTCTGCGGTAGTTTCTTCCAATATTGAGTTCCACACATATTTCGATGGCGCGCACTTCTGCTTGAAAGATGCTCGGGTATGTGCCCAAGCTTTCTGAGTATTTGGCTCTCGGTCCAAAAACTCCTATCCCAGTTCCCTCGTCTAGCTTGGAACCGTCCGTATACCACTTTACGGTATTCTGATTTATACTCTGTATTGTGTCTTCATCCCATTTATTATTTATTACTCAACCTTGTGATGAATTTTCTCACAAAGTTGAATTTCTTCGGCATATCATCTTGTGGGGCATTTCCCAAGTTTGATCAAAATGAAGTGATCGAGGTTTTTCCCTGATAATTCCTTCTTTGATCATCTATGATCAGGCTAGTCTCTGAATCTTCGAGAGATTTTTCCTCGTCGTAATCAGATTAGCCCTTGCTCCCCAAGCCACTGCCCCATATGTGATTATTGGTCTCACTATTGCTGTGTACATCCATTGCAGAATACGTGGGTTGCATCCTCAGTTCTTTCCTGCAATGTTCTTGCACACCATGAGGGCCTTGGTTGCTTTGTGTATTACTTCGCCTTCGTGTTTATTCCAGAGTAACCTGCTATCTAGGATTAGCCCTAGATATTTGACCTCTGTTTTCCACTCGATGATGTTCTCCCCTATTCTTATGATTTTTAGATTGGGTTTCTTTTTCCTTGTAAAGGCTACTAGTGTGGTTTTGGTGGGGTTGAGTCACAACAGCCATATGAAATAAGTTGTTTATAAATTTCTTTATATTTTGCCATTTTATCATTTTTTGAATTAATTCATTATTTGTATGTAAATTACGAAAATTTTGATTTTAAAAAGTTGGTAGCACTGTGTAATTTACAACATTTTACAGTTTTGAAATTTAAATTATCAAATGTTAATGTTTTAAAATACTTTAAAATGAATAATACACCAATAATAATATGTTGTATAAGTAAAAGATGATATTCATGTTCACAAATACTTTCTTAAAGAACAATATAAAATTAATAAATTGCTATTGGCCATAAATGTCATTGTCAATAGTCTTGTCATTAGTTGCATCACTCATGTTACCCATGTAATCTTCAATTTAAATTCTTTTTTATATTTTGCACTTATAAAAATCTTCATTATAAAACGCATTTGCGTATCGTAATGTAACTTTTACGCACGCAAATTTTTGTTTTAAATGGTTGGCGACATGAGTGAAGTTTCTAAAGGCAAGACTATTGACAATGACATTTGTGGCTAATAGCAATTTATTAATTTTAAATTGTTCTTTAAGAAATTATCTGTGAATATGAATATAATATTTTACATATATAATATATTATTATTGGTATATTATTCATTTTAAAATATTTTAAAACATTAACGTTTGATAATCTAAATGTCACAACTGTCAAATTTTATAAATTACACAGTGCTGCCGACATACTTTTTAAAATAAAAATTTTCTAATTACATAAAAATAAAAAATTAATTTAAAAAATGGTAAAAAGGGCAAAATATAAAAAATATTATAAACAACTTATTTCATATGGCTGTTGTGACACTCGTTCTTTAACTTGAACTCGTGTCATAACAGAATTCCATATGAAATGCGTTGTTTAATATACTATTTCATACAACCACCCCTAAATTTTATGTTTATATTGTTGGGGAAAACTTTCCTAAAATTACGAGAGGCACTGAGGATAACAATCCCAATCCCTTTTTTGTTTCTTTGTCCATTTAGAACAACCTGTCATGTATTTTTGCATTTTTGCATAACCATACTTATCCATTGATAGTTTCAGTAGTAACCCACGATTTGTCCATATAAATAATAAGAATAATATTGTCTCCTTGATTCTTAATTCTTTTTATTTTCCGTAGAAAATGGCGCCTCTAAACCCATGTCCTGCAAAAGTCTTCTAATTGAATTTTTAGAAAAAATGTTCCGTTTCGTTCATTTTTTGTTGGGTTGGAGGAAATAAAAAACCGTGCATTACTTCTTTTATTTCAGAGCGAAATTTTAAATTATTAATTAATATCTGCAATTGTAAATACCTATACACTTCTGCTAAAGGAAGTTTGGTGCCATTAAAACGAGATATTTCTCCGATTCTTAGTTATTTCTCCCATACAGAAAGCATAGCGGTATCTCTGTAACGCTGCCAACTGAATGTGCAATGTAAATTCCACAATAGGAATGAAGGAGTGAGTGAAAAGTTATAGGAATTATGAAAGGTAGTGTTTTCGAACAAAAGCTAAGGAACTAGGAATAGAAGACCACCGAGTCTCGGCGATGGGCGAATGGGGCTAGTTAGAAATAAAATCAGATTCTTTTGTGTTATACCTTTTGATGAACTAGTTGCTAATAATTCAGAAGAAGTTTAAAACCTAAATATGTTTATTTTTTTCCAATTTATTTTTCTTGATGTAAAAAGTTGTAAAAATTCAATTTATCCTATTCTCTCAGAATTTCTTAGAAAAAAAAGTCACAATTCAAAATTTCTGTGTTGGTTGTAATGTAGATATGGATAAAAATAGCATGTTATGGATATAAGTTGCCATTTTAGTTTTAGCTTGAATTGAATAAATTCTGTTCAGAGAGCTGAATCTGTGGCAAAATCTTACATCAAAAATATTTATTAGAGAAAAATATTGTAGTGAAAAATGTTTGGAAAAGTTATGTTTCAGTTAGTTATTTAGATTTTTAGATAATGGTTGAAATTAGTGTTATTTCAATTGCAGAAAACATTATTATACATTTTTTAAACTTTATAATCATTTTTCTCTATTTTATATTTTTCTAAAACATAAATCTGAAACATAAGCAAACAATATGGTTAATGATTGTTTTATTGTACAAAGTTTTTTGCAGCTCATATTTGTATTAAAGTCATGGAGACCTAGGCTATTCTAACCGACCCCAAAAATTACCGGGTGCATCGTGAGCATGTGTAGTAATAATAATAGACATGAATATATTAACTAATCTGTAAGACTTGTTTCAATAAGATCTTCAAAAATTCCGGGATTAATTTCATACAAATTTTGTACTTGAAATTTTAAATTTAAAGAATCTTATTGGAGTCATAGTCTTGTCTATGTAAAAAATTAGATTCGATTTCGAATTTGCAATTGGCTAATCTGCATGTTATGTATTTTGTTAGATTGGCACTAAGTCTCTAGTGGCTTAAAGTAAAATGAAAACATTTAAAGTGTGTAGAAGAAATGGTAATCGTTATGTCGAAGCACGTATATATATCTCTAATGCAATCTAAATCCATCTTAATATTTCAGCTCGTCCTACATTTTTAAATCTCAACCTTAACTTGAATTCATTGAGATTACAACAATCTTCAAGTACAAAACGTATGTTATTGTGATAAACATTGGTGTAGTAAATGTTTATTTGATTTCTTTTTATATATTTTATTTATTAGTAGTAATTATAATAACTTTTAATTGTGGCCATTATTTGTTTATAATTTTATTCTTTATAAAGAAAAGCATGTTAATTTTTTATTAGAATTTCTAATGTATTTTGCTTCTATCTGTTTGTGTATATGTTTATTTAACTATTTCACTAAAAAATCTGAATTTGTAAATAACTTAATTTTCAAAATCATCATTAATTTTTCCTGATTAAAAAATATTTTTTTTTATTATTATTAAAATGTATTTGATTGTTCAAATTCATATTCTCAACCCTGATATTTCAAACAAAGCTACTAATATTATAGGGTCTATCAGTATTCATGTATTCTTTATATCCTTTATATGTTTTCTGGTTATATTTTGAAAAACAAAATCTATATATAATATAATTTGTTTCTTTGTATTCACCATGACATTTACTTTCATAACGTGTAATGTTTTAACATATTCCTATATTTTCTTCATGGTCTTTTCATTTTCAGAGTACTCAGTAATTAGCATATACCAAAAATATTTTCGATTTCTTTGAAACAACTTTATTATTGCACAAGTGTAGTTTGCTTATTTTGCACCTTTCAGTCTAGTGATATTTCTATTTTTGTAATAAATGATATGTGTTTAGTTTTTCCGGGAATGATATCTCCTGCCAACACAAAACTGGGACTAAGAATGACAACCTTGCATGAAGAACCAACAAGATCATTACCCCGAAAACATTCCTTCGATCTTTTAATGGATGACCCTATCGAGGAACAAGGTGAAGAAGGCATTAATGGAAAAACAGAAATTCATGTATGTATATTATTTTCACTAAGTTTTCTTCATAAATTCTTTTATAGTGAAGTTTATCTATTATAATCATCAAATATATTTTTAGTACGTTCAACGTAAGAAAACTCTAGCCAAAAAATCTTTGCCAATGTCTCGTACATTGGATTCATTAACCGAATTTGCTCCAAAACCCAATACACCATCTTCTAGTTCTAGTGGCTACGGATCACAAGCCGTGTCAATAACCAATTTATCTTGTGACGATTCATTATCGATGAAAAGTATGAGTGTAGATGAAACACCAGATTTTGAATGTAAATTAAACAACGATTTAGAACCGGTGTCTGAAATAACCGATATTTCCAAAGAAGGTGAAGTAAGTATATAATTATGCATCATTGTGTATCTGAAACTAACTACTATAGGTATAGTGTTTTCCAAGTAAAATGGTTGACTGCAGTTAAGCTGCCTGAGGCCATTATGAGGGGACCGGATTATAATACGCTCTATCATTCTAATAAATATGAATATATAACTATAAAATAATATGTGGCGTCCGTGGAGAAACAATAGTACTTCGGTGAAGAATAAGCATGTATCTCTTGATGCTAAAGAAATTGTAAATACTGTATACTACTCCTTATTGAATAAAGGACTTGACGCTAGTGCAGCTGTAAGTGAAATATGTGATTTGACTAAAATACCTCTTATGACCCCCATCAAAGCAAAAAGAAAGCAAAAATATGCCGGTTCCAGCAAATGCCTTTACGAAACCGACAAGGACTTAATACGACTAAAAGTCTATGCCATGTACCAAGAGCAACACCTACCTACATTAAATGCTCTGAAGCAACGTCTCATTTATGACGAAACTCAGATAGGTTGTAGCATCACTAGTCTTTGGAGAATTCTGTCTAAAATGGGATTCAGATATCGTACAATTGATAAAGAGCAAATCCTTATGGAATCCCATCGATTACAAAAATGGCATTAAAGTATATAACTTCAATAAGAAAATATCGGGCCGAAAATCGTCCAATAATTTACATCGACGTGGTTTGACACGCATTCAACACCATCCAAAGGATGGTCCGATTCCTCCAATAAGTGTCAAACAAAAGCTCCTTGAAATAAGGGCAAAAGAATCACCAAATGCCTTGTGGTTTTCTGCAAAGAATATAAAAGATTCCAGCGTGGATTACCATGAAGATACAACGGCAGCACTGTTTGAAGGATGGTTCAAAAATTGGCTTTTAGCAAACATTCTCCAGAATAGTGTGATAGTAATGTACTATTCAAGCTACCACAGTCTCCAATTACTACATAGAACTACATAGCGGAGAATGAAGAGCGTTATACCAAAAGTGAGCTTTTAGAAGTTCCAAAGAGTTCTATAAAAAAAAAATGTATGTTTGTGACGCTTTGGCAGAGGAAATAGGCCATATAGTACTAACACTTCCACCCTACTATTGTGTATTTACTCCCATTTAGCATATGTGGCATCAATTAAAGTCAAAAATTAGATCACAAAATATGTCACCCACTTTAAGTGGTACTGTTGTAAATTTAATAAGAAAATGTGTTCATGATTCGCCTTTTCGAAAGTCTAGACGCCCTCTGGAGGATAAATAATAAACCTATTTTGTGAGTAATGGCAAATTATTTTTAATTTTATTTTGGATTGTTATGTGGAGGTGTTATGTGATGTTTGATTATTTTATTTGTATTTGTAAAATTACCACCAAACAATTAAAACACACAACTCAACCACAAAGTTTGACACCTCAAACAAAAAGATTACTCACAATCCTCCATATTTGTTTACGTCTCTTAGCGCCCTCAACGGTAGTCGAAATCGCGAATATTCCCCCAGGTAGCTGGAAACATTCAGTTCTTCACGTAATAGCTGTAGAAAATGTATACATTTCTCAGAATCATGGGATTATTAAACCAATTATAATAAATTTTGATGAAGATAGCGACATCGAAACAACTATTTTTTGTAGCATAATATTATAAAGGTAATTTTCTAAATAAAACTAGGAGCAGTTTTTAGAATTTTACTTAGTTGTATTATATAGCAACTTTCATTTGAATATAGTAATAAAATTATAAACGGTTAGCACCTGTTTTACTTAAAATCATATTTAATTACATAAACTTAATATATAAATAACTAAAATCAGGCCCTTAATACTACTACAGGTAGCTTAACTGCAGTCAACTCACTATATTTTATTTAAATGTTACAATCAGTACTTTATTTTAATGTATATAAATGATTACTTTTACTGAAAACAGCTGATAAATAGATCTACTTAATATTCCCTATAGATATCTGTCGAAGAAGAACACAGCTTTAGCGCCAACGATGAAAGTTCAGATGATATAGTTAACGGTGGAGACAGCGACTCTAATAAAAATCAAACTGGAAGTGGCCTTAACGAATCAAGTACGCTAGTGAAAACAAATGTAAATACAAAAAGAGTAGTCAGAAGGAAAAGGCAAGGTACACGAACTCATTCTAACAGAGCATCGTTTCTACAAAGTAGAACACTAATGCCAGAAAGTAAATCTATGCTTCATTTGGAAAACAGAAATAGCATGGTATTATCAGCTGAAGACGACAGTATGGATAGCTCTACAGATCGTTTAGAAGGTAATACACATTCCATTGAAGAAATTTGCTCTTGTTTAAAATTTATTTACCTAAACTGTATAAATTACTTATAGATGATCACGATAACTATGGTTCCCGACCCGATCTCTCCAAATTTCATGATGTTCCCGTCCCCGATTGGGTAGTGTTAGGAGAAAGTGTTCTTATTAGACCTTATAATTCTTCTGGAGTTGTGGCATTTATTGGAGAAACTGATTTTTCTACTGGAACATGGGTAGGGATTGAACTTGATGCTCCTAAAGGTAATTTAAAAATATTTCTATTATATAATCTATATTATACGTGTTCCGAATTTTTTTAGGTAAAAACGATGGTAGCGTAAAAGGAGTTCGTTATTTTACTTGCAAACCAAAACATGGGATGTTTGTGAGAGCAGATAAATTGATATTTGATAGAAAAGGTCATGCTATGAGACTTGATAAGGCTGAAGCTCTTGCTAACAGTAATAAATGTTCATTGAGTAAAGGTAAGAATGCTGAAAAATAATTTCTTTAAATTATTTTTTTACTTTGCTGTCATACATATACACAACTAGTTAAATGACAATATATTTTAAAGATGATTTATTTCTGTACTGAATGTGAATTAATATCCTTGATATGAGAGTGTTAGATAATAACACAGGCCAATGATGAACAATAACCTTAAGTAAATTATTGTATAATTTGGTGGGCTCATTCGAAAAGAAAAAAAAAACAAAAAAAAATGCATATCACCCATCGATCTCGCACATTTGAATATTTGATAAAAATAAAGTATATAAAACAAAATGTGTTATGAACATCCTGTAACTTTGTAATTAAAAATCATCAAAGGAACATTACTGACTTGACAAAAAAATCGGTGTTTCTAAGTAAAATATTTAAAAGTTTTGATTACAATTTGTTCTATTGAAAATATAATAAAGAAATAAATTGATAAAAACCTTCTACCAGAATATTAGCCATTATCTAGTATTTACATTGGTTAAAGTCTCAACATAGATATATCCATTGGAACAACTGAACATTTTCAAAATGAATCAGTCTTTTCATATTGATTGATTAATATTTCATGTTAATTAGTCAATGAGAGATGCAAAAATTGATTCTTAGGCTACTTTATCACATTATGTTTTGTACTTTAAACGGACTTCTTCTCTTATGTTTTGTTACTGAATTATCATAATTGACCTAATTATATTTAAAGAGATATTTTAATTATTTTTTCTACAGTGTTAAAAGTGCCATTTTTAGCACTCCATAGAAGCCTTAAAAATGTCACTTTAAGGCACTGAGTGTCAAAAGTGAATTGTCAGATTTTGAAAGCAATCGTCAAAATATTTAGATTTTATTTATTAACATTAATATTAATAATACAATTACTTGATTTGAACGTTTGTAGAAAAAATATTGTATGATATACGTGTTAAAAGTACCTTTTAAGGCACACATGTGAATTGTGCCTTTTAACACTTTTATCATAAATAACTATTAACGCTTTATTGGTTTTGATCTTACGACAGTTAGTTTATCAGAGTTACAGGTTACCATTAAAACAAGAGATGTTAATGTTTACTAAATATATTTGGACAGCGAAAACAAACCTCTTTCATTTCTATTTCCTCTGTGTCTTATCTATTTATTCTAGTAGTTTATATTTTTTATTTATTTAAAACCATATTAAAAAATTAAAATCACAGATTTAAATCAAAACAAGAGAATCATTTATTTATATATTTGGCATTAAAATTCCATTAATTTATAAATATTTAGGTTCGTTTTTTAAATGATAAATGATGTGATAAATTAAATATGAAGATCACGTTTCAAAAGTTTCTCGTATTCTCATCCAAAAAGTATTAGTATTAGTTGTTTCTCAAAAAAATATTGAGAAAAAAGTTTCTGGTAATACATCTGTTAAAAACATTAAGCAGGGTGGAGCCCAAAAGCTTCATTCGCCCTTAGACTTGTTAAAAACATATTTTTAATACAATTATTTTATCAATTTCCATTTTAGCAGATTTTTATGTTTTTTTAGACTCACGAACTCGATCGCGAGGAAATGGTTTAAACACAACAGGTACTCGAGCAAGTTCGAAGGCTAAATAGAACAGAAAAACATTTCGACCATCTTATCATTAATCCACCCTATTTATTGCCATTTGCCGTGTTTAACGACACAAACTGTGTGCCGTCCATGTACATGGCATAGTGTTATTTGTTTATCCTTGCCATTTCATATAAATATAGCGTTACACTGTACAGGATCATCTATTAAGATCTCACCTAACTATCTTCTCAAGAATGAAACACTATTTTTATGGAGGGTTATGATGTTAAATATAAAGAGAGTTAGATCAATAGATGACTGTACTAAGCGTATTTGGTTGCACTTTTAAAACAGCGAGCACTTGGCTTGGTATTATAATCATTGTCTAGCAATTTCTACACATAAATGCCTTCATGTATTAAAAGTTACAGCGGGACTAAGTATATTTTTTGGAAAAAATATATAATTTTATACACAATCTCTCGCTGTAACCTTAGAGTCATGATTAAATGTCTAACTATATTTGCATTCGAGCTCTGTTGCACATCAGAAGTACCGTTAAGTTCAGCCAAATATTCACCTCCTATTAGATTTAGAACCTAATAAGGTAATTTTTGGCACTTTTTCAGGTCAAAAATTGTCTATTTTTTCTTGGTAACTTAAAGGAAACTACGCAAAATACTGGTGCTGTGAGTGAAATGCAAGAAGTGCTACCACAAAAATAAACAGACTTCTTCATAATGGTGTGCTACTAATTATATATATACACAAAGTATTTTTTATATACCAGTTACTTTATGTCTAACTAATCGTGGTAGCAATATTTTTGTATTAGAAAATAACCTCTCAACAAATTCCCTTATCTGTCATATAACGATAAACTCAATATACTTTTTGTTGATTGGATTGTTGTGTTAGACGTTCTACACATTATTTTTAGAAATAACGTAGTAAGAGCAAACATTTGCTAGAACTGTACTAAATATATTGTGTAGTTTCCTCTATTAATTGTTTTAATTTAAGCATTTCTTTCTGTGATATATTTAGTGTACACAGAGCAATTTGGTTCTAACATATGTTAATTAAAACATATTTTTTGCTTGCTGTATACTTGGAACAGAATTAAAATAGAAATATGTAATTGTAATAGAAAAATGTAGCTTACAAAAAGTATTTAACTTCTGTGTGTCTTTAGAAAAATGTAGTGTTAAGATGTAGATGCAATAGCGATAAACATTTGTTTCGACCATGTCTTATTTTACGCGAAGAAAATAAAACTTCCATGTTACAGTCAAATTTTAAAGGTTAGTAGTAGTAATTTTTCTTATATATTTTTCTATATATTTTTCTAAATAGTCTTTAACATATATTTTTTTTTAAATTTCTGTACATGTTAAAACTTTCAGTACATTAAGTTTGTATTTGGAATTTTGACGAAGTGATTTTTTTATTACTGTTTTTGTGGATTGTTTTCCCTACCATAATATTCTTTTTAAATTATAGTGAACTTGTACTGTATTTAACATTCCAAAGAAAGTTAATGTCTATTCAATTTTCGCTAAATTTGACTGTATTGGCTAAGTTTGGTTTCCTAAAAACATTCCAGAAAAAGTGTCTAATTGTAGAATCGCAATATAATCTAGTCTCTGTGGTTTATTTATTGCTCAGCAATTTTAAGGTTTAGTCGTCCACTGACTGTGACCGAAGGAATAAGAATGATAAAAACTATCAATTTGATAATCCTAAATCTAAAAGGTGGCTAATAACAACTATCAGTCTAGTATGTTAGAAAATATTAAAAATGAATTTAAGATAAGTATTTAATCGAAACTGATATTTCCAAAAAAAATTATTTAATTTTCATATTAAATTAATATAAATTTAACGAAAACATTTTTTGATATAGGGGATCTTTGGTATTAGTTTGTACATGTAATAAAAGTGCGGTAATAATTAAATTTAAATAGTATAAATAGTAAATAATATATTAATATTATTTTAATTTTTTAACTTGAATTTAAAATTTGCAGAAATGCCTTAAGTTATTGCTTTCGCAAAGAAATATGCAGATAGTAAATACATACGGATTCACGTTATTATCTGTAATGATAAAATATATTCATCTTAATTCTAATTAAACCATTGCATAATTTTTTAAATTCTAGTACATTTTTAGTACAGTTTTATGCTGATTATATAATATCTAAAAAGTAGATGTATTACTAATTTTGGTAGCATTCTATACATTTCTATTGCATGATCTTCATTTAATAAAGTAGCTTTACAACATTCTGCAATTTTTTGTTAGGGCTGATGATAAATAAAATTAGTATCAAATTTAAAGTAAATGTGGTAATAAGTTATAAATATTTCAACTTAAAGATATAATGCTTATTAAAAAAATTGTATATTTAAACTTTATTTATTTATCCTAAATTAGTTAGCTTTTTAACGTTCAGAAAAAAACTTTGTTAGTACCTTGCAGGAAAAAAACTTATTTAGTTTAAATAAATATAACAATTCTCCTAAAACCAAATCCCACTCAGTTTCGGGTTTAATATTGTTTATCATTCTCATAACCTCCGTCAGTAATCCCAGTCAATAAAATAAAATACTAGACCTTTTCCTGTCCAATTTAAATAATTCTGTCCAAATTGTTGTAAAATATAATGTATTATAATTAACCTGACATTCATTTTTTACTGTTTAAATAATATGTATCAAACATGAATCATTTACGTGTCGACTACAATCGAACCTAATCATGAATGCTGTAAAGATACAAATCAAATTAGGAATTTTTAAATTAAATAACATCTCTCTATTAATTTGGATAATTATTTACAGATTTCGTTTAGTATGTCAACATGCAATTGATAATTTTTTTTTATTAAACTTAATTTGTTGTATGGATTACACTTTACGGGAATAATAAAAAATCAGTCAAAAAAACTTCAGTGTTTGATAAAACAAAAATGAAGATAAATAACCATTGACGATGGAGTGATTAGAATACCAATCAGGATAGGAAAGTTTTAATCAAACGCAATAGAGATATACTAATAGTTTTAACATGGTAGTAATATGAATTGACAATATTTTAATTTATTTTAAATTTGCAATTTAAGATTTGTATGAGAAACAACGACATAATGAGAGTTGTTTACTTAGATTAAAAATTCTGAATTAGTTATTAAAAAGTTTCCTTTTTATTCCTCCCCAACATTAGAATTTTATGTCATTCTATTTATGTTTTGATGTCATATCACATGAGCTCTGCAAACAAAAGCTTTAACTATCTTTACATTTTATCTAATTTAATAGTCAGATTCAAAAATATACAGAAGTGGCCAAAAAAGTAGCTTTTAATTCTAAAATATATTTTTAAAAATAGATGTGTAATTAATGTTTTGGATAAGGTGAGGACGCTGACATGTTATACTAGATACGTTGTCTTAAATTACTTTAGAGATACTTTTTTGGCCATCCTGTAATAAAACTGTACATTCAATATGTAAATACAAAAGATCAATAAAAGATTTGATCATTCTTAAAAGAAAACTTGCTTTTTGTTTTTGTTTCCATTTGATGTAGGTTTGTTGTTTTTTATGTAATCTAGATACAAATAGTTACAAAAATATTTTATATATGTGTACATTTTTGTTGTTTACATTAAATTATTTTAACCTCATATTTTGATAGTTTTTAAAGTTTATTTGTAGCTGTGGTCCTACATGCAATTAAAATAAAAGATTACATTAAATGTGTATTTATTTATTTATTAAAAACCTTATAACAATAACTATTTATAAAATATTTAACATAAACATCTGCAACAGGTTTTTTTCTTCGTTTGTTCAAAATACATATATTCCTAAAATAATAAAAAAATATTACCATTTGTCAAAATCGCATTCGTGTCAGATTTTTAATTTATTGTTACTTGTATAAAATGCCTACTGATTTGAAGTAGTTGACGGCGCGACGTCCCCCAGGGGAGTCTCTCGTGTATTGGCTAGTATTTGCCACTAAGGTGGGATTTCTATTTAATTAAGAGAGCCGAGTAGTCACACTGGGTGTCTTTTCTGTTTGCTTGCTCTGAATAGAGATGTATAACCTACTTTTATTCTCTATAGGTGTTTTTGGAGACCAGTTACTATCCCCGTCACTAGTGTGAGTTGTTTTCTGGTAATTTTCAGGAATATTTTGGCTGTATACATGTATAAGTAGCTAGATTAGATAATGTGGACACGCCTTTTCCCACCTCGACCTTTTCCAGATCTATTGTGGTAGTCCTTTTACTCTATAGAATCTGGTCCAATCTGGTCTTTTCTGATAGATTTATTAAGCTGTACAGTGATTCCCCTCGTAGCTACTTAACGGAGCTTTTTTTCGTCTATAGTTAGAAATCTCTGTCTAGAAAGACTTTCACATTCACAAAGAGTGTGTTTAGAGATTTTCTCTTAGTCCTGACAGAATCTCCATAAAGGACTGTCAGTATTAGGGCGTGCATGTGCTTATAGATCCTGGTGTGCCCTGTCAAAAGACATACGAGTTTTCTCGTATTGTGTCTTTTGTGCTTTAACAGATCCTCTGTTACTTTTGACGTCGGACGTCCTGGTGACATTGTTCACCATTCCTGAGACTTCCTTATATCCCATTTATTCATATGCAACTTTATGGTTGATTTTATTAAGTTACGGGTAACTCCATTGAAAGTATACAGTCTTCTTTGTCGTCTCATCTCTCTTTAAATAATAGATAGGAGTGTGACATAATTGGGTTAGTTAGTTGATGACTTTGTTAGGTCTATGGAGGGTTCAGGTCCAAAGGTTCTACAGTATAAATATGTACACCAAGTATCCCGTCTAACATTATCATATTGAAAAGCGAAAATATTTTCTCATTCCTATCATGTTTGGACAATACTACAATGGAGTGATATTCTTTGTACAAAAATTTACCAATCTAGTGGACGTATTCGGGTATGGAGGTAAGCAGGAGAGATGTATTTGGAGATTTGGTGGAGGGTCCATAATTGTATGGGGTGAAATATGTTTCAAGGACACCTTAATTGCTTTGCGATACATAAATGACAATTTGGAACTGGACATAGATAGAATAATATCGGTAAGTTGTAGGTCGCTGCGATAGTATTGATCATAATAAGCGAACGTGTCTACTTACTAATAAAAATGCAGATCCCAATAAAAGAGCCTTATGTCTTGTTTCAGTAATATTACTTGGCATTTGTAGCAACAGATTATAAGATGATTGAATGTTGTCCCACTGGTGAATTATACTTCCTATTTGAGTGGAACCGTCAGAGTTATAAATCTAAAATTGTTAATGTAGATGAAAATTCGCTGTCCGAAAAACTTATTATACACTTGCATAAATAGTCGTAATATAACGTATAATTATATCAAACTAAATTGACATTAGATAAAACTATTATTTTTTTGACAGTAAATAAATAAAAAAAGATAAAACTGTATGTTTTTGGAAAATAAGTTGGTCGTACGTGGGATTCGAACCCACGTCCTACCTCTTACAAGGGGAGTGCTCTATTTCTCGAAATTTGACAGGTGACGCCATATTCATGAATTTTAATATCTACAGATACGTAATATATGTATATATAATTTAAATAGAAATATTTGCCAACTATTTGTATAATGGAAATGTTTTTGGGGAGGTGGCAATAAAACCAAAGTGTACTCGTTTTAGAATTTATTTACCGAGCTTTCGAACCTCTATGGGTTCATTTTCAAGGTCTAAAATTTTATAATTATAAAGAAATTATATAGCAGGTAATAAAATAAATAATACTTACATATCTAAGTGAGATTATAGGTAAAATGTTGTAAAAAATTGTAATAAATGTGACATGTGTATTATAAAAAACTCAAAAAACAATATGACTTAAAAATTTTGATAGATTTTTTTATTACATAAATTTTGTTTCTCCAAATCCAAAAGATATGCATATATTACACATCGCTATTACGTATCTGTTCTGTAACTATGGTCTTAACCAGGCGTAGTTTCTCACATAATCAGGGCAATACTCCTATAGGAGTAGATAAAATGATAAATACATTTGTGTAACAAATATGAATACCTGAAAGTTTTGAGATTTTCCTAATATGCATCCAAAAGAACTGGGGCCTTCTATTTTGTATACAATTTCATCGTGTCTATTGTAAATACTAAAACTAGCTTTCATCGCTATGGATATATTTTGGGATATCGTGCCAACTAATTCTCCCGGAGGAATCCAAACTTCCATTTTCTAAAAATTTTAGCAAATACCTATAATGATAAAATTTTAAATACATACTATTTAACAATTACAATGGAAATGGCTTAGTATGGTCCCAGGATATAGGTTTTGGGAGCTGCTATTATTCACGAAGATGAAGTTTACAACACGAGCCCGTATTCGGGCACGAATATTTTTGTTTACAAATATTATTACCTGAAGATAACACCAAAAGGTACAGTTGCCACATGCTAGCCTCCTTTCCAAAATTAAGGCTTCTTGTTGGGTTTTATCATAAAGTCTCATAATAAATGATCTACCTGAACCTATACAATTTCTTTCACACTTTGAAGAGCTCTCTGTTGCATAATAAATGGTATCACCTCGAGGTACCTTTACCGAGTATCGATTTTCTGAAGCTATGTTTGACATAACTAAAAATTAACAAAAGTTGTTTAACATGAACAAAAACTGATTATTTAACTCTAATTTTTATCATTGAATTTATATAATTACAAATACCTACGATCGACAAGTTCAATAGACTGTTGAATAATCAATTGGTTTACATCCAGCAAAAAACCCAACCCACTCGTCGGCGATATAGTTCTTCGTGAGTCTTGATCAATAATAGAGATAGGAATGGGTCTTCTAAAACCAGGAAAACCTATTTTATAAAGACAAACGGATTAAATGCACATTTTAATATAGTTTTATATAGTTAAATATGTTTTTATATTTTGCACTTATAAAAATCTTCATTATAAAACGCATTTGCGTATCGTAATGTAACTTTTACGCACGCAAATTTTTGTTTTAAATGGTTGGCGACATGATTGAAGTATCTAATGACAAGACTATTGACAATGGAATTTGTGGGTTAATAGCAATTTATTAATTTTATATTGTTCTTTAAAAAAGTATTTGTGAATATGAATATCATCTTTTACTTATATAATATATTATTATTGGTGTATTAGTCATTTTAAAATATTTGAAAACAGTAACATTTCATAATTTAAATGTCAAAACTGTCAAATGTTATATATTACACGCAGTGCTACAGACATACTTTTTAAAATAAAAATTTTCGTAATTACATAAAAATAATAAATTAATTTAAAAAAGATAAAATGGCAAAATATAAAAAATATTATAAACAACTTATTTCATATGGCTGTTGTGACACTCGTTCTTTAAAAAACTCATCGCTTCGCGATTCGTTTTTTAAACTTGAACTCGTGTCATAACAGAATTCCATATGAAATGCGTTGTTTAATATACTATTACTTACTGTTCTGAGTAGGTTGTTGCGTTATAGTAGTTTCCTGGTATTCAGAAAAAACTGAAATCATAACAAAGCAAATCGTTTACGTATAATAATTTTGTTAATAATAAATTTATTTTTCAATTTGTAAACAAAAATTGTGAATCTTATATCTCATCTACATCTTATAAAGTACAGTATCCGCCAAAATAAACAGTACCGAAAATAAAAATAAAAATTAATTTTTAATTTCTGTGATGTAAGCGGTCAAAATGTTCACCATTTCGACGCAAACAAGCTTCATATCGATTTTGTAATTCAATAAACATATTTATAAAAAGTGGTTGATGGAACTGCCGAAAAATATTTTGTATTCTTTCCCGTAGTTCGGCAATATTCGCCGGCGGATTTTCCGAATGAAATATTTTTTCCTTCAGGTGAATGAGAAGGATATTCGAAGTCTTTTCCCCGAGAAATTATTCTATTATCAAAATGCTGACGGAGTAAGTCTAAGGTGGGTACAGCTCTATGGCTCGTTGCACCATCTTGTTGGAACCATTGTGTGCGAAACTGTAGATTTCGTGCACGGCAAAAGTTATCCCTCACAAAAGGTATAATAATTTTCCCTCTATAACGTTCTTGGTTGACAGTAAGTGGATTCTGATGATCATCTTCAACGAAATAAGGACCAATCATTCCATTACCAGATACCGCGCACTAAACGGTAACTCGAAGACTGTGGAGTGGTTTCTCTACAATGTCATCAGGACGTTCAAATCCAAGGAATCTGGTTGTGTGTCGATTAATATAGCCGCTAAGATGAACGTGACTCTCGTCTGAAAACCATATGTTTTTAAAAAATTCGGGATCTTCGTAAATTAAACTCAACATGCGATCACAGTAAATTTCTCTTGCACATTTGTTCGCAGCAATTAGTCGTTGTCCAACTTGAATACGGTATGGATAACCACCAATTGATTTGAACATGCGACATAAAGACGTTTCACTAATGTTGAGTTTACATGCAGTTCTTACAAGACTTCTTTGAGGTGATTGCACAAGTTGGTTAAAAACACGTTTTTCATTTTCGTTAGTGCATACTGTTTTTCGACGACCTGAAGAACCTTTAAGTTGACACAATACACTACAAGTGCGACGAAATTTTTAACAACAGCTAACATCACACTTTTACTAGGAGCTGCTTTATTAAATTTTTGTTGATATTTTATTGACACCTGTTCTAAACTTGGACCATCATTACGACCTTTTCCGTATGAACGAAAATAATGCTCTACCAAAAACACTTTTTCTTCCGTTGTTAGAACCATTTTTAAATCAAATTTAACTGCAGCATACCATTAATATATCAACTAATGACAATTAAGTCAAATATGACAAATCCATATTACATAAACAACTCCACAGCACTCTGTTTCGGTACTGTTTATTTTGGCGGATACCGTATTATTTTTGTATAAATTTATTATTGAATATACAGGGTGTTTCATTAAGAATTATCCATATAGTAACTGGAGAAACCTCAGCACTAAATATGAAGATTTAAGCCAAAACACTTAAGTAAAATATTTCTCCTAACCGAGATATAGGGTGTTTTATTTTAACTATTCTAAATGATTATATCCCATATTTTTGACACCTTCAAATATTTTCTGTTCATACTTGACAAAGAGTTTATACATATTAGGTTACTTTAAACAGTGGTAAAAGATATTTTTTCTCGATTACCAGAGGCGTGCGGTAGGGATGGATACTTTCTTTTATCCCCCTACAATTTACGCAACTGTCGTAATATTTGTTTCTGCATGTTTTTTTGATTCTCCGTCACTTTCTACGTAAATATCATCCTCTTGTCTCAGTACGATAGAGTGAGTAGTTTTCGAGTTATTTGCATTTAAAGGTAATGTTTAAAATATCCATTTTATTCCAATAATTCCTTAATAATTTAATCAACCCAACATATTTCTAAAGGTTAGGAGAAATTTTTTCAAAAGGATTAATAAATGTATTGAAGTCAATGGAGGCCACTTCGAAAATTTACTATAATAGTTGCGTTCTTTTTGACTGAGATCTCAGCTCACTTCGATTGAAGTGATCTGATATAAAGTGATGTGATTAAGCACCAAAAAGAACGACAAACGCGCGACCTACGATTTCTTGCTCCCCACCACTTTATTTCCGACTCAATTCTAATTGATACCTCCGCATAGCACATTCAGCATCGGTAAAGGGGGAGGAAAAATCTCAGCTCACTTCGAAGTGAGTGAATCGAAAAGAACGCGCACATAACCGATGTGAGCTGAGATTAACTGAGATCTCAGTCAAAAAGAACGCACCTAATGTTAACTAACTAGAATTTTTTTTACAGTAGTCTAAATAAATCATTGTTTCAGTACGTTTATTTTATGTATTCATCATGTTATTTCGTAATGAAAATCATAGTTCTATTTTGTTATAAATTTAAAACTGAAATTTTGATAAATATTAATATGAAAAAATCATTTGAAACTGATAAATTTTATTTATTCAGTGAAATAGTTATTGACTCATGTGGATTTACGATTAGAATTAACAAATTTTGTTGTCAAGGTGGTTAGATTATTAAGGAATCTCATGTTAAATAAGCAATAAAACAAAAATGGATATTTTAAACATTACCTTTAAATGCAAATAACTCGAAAACTACTCACTCTATCGTATTGAGACAAGAGGATGATATTTACGTAGAAAGTGACATGCAGAAACAATTATTTCGACAGTGGTGTAAATTGTAGGAGGATAAAAGAAAGTATCCATCCCTACCTCACGCCTCTGGTAATCGAGAAAAAATATCATTTACCACTGTTTAAAGTAACCTAATATGTGTAAACTTTTTGCCAAGTATGAACAAAAAATATTGGAAGGTGTCAAAAATATGGGTTACAATCATTTAGAATAGTTAAAATAAAACACCCTATATCTCGGTTAGGAGGAATATTTTATTTAAGTGTTTTGGCCTAAATCTTCATATTTAGTGCTGAGGTTTCTCCAGTTACTATATGGATAATTTTAATGAAACACCCTGTAGATTCTCATATGTTGATAGTTACCACTTTTTTATAGGTATAGTCTAGACGAGCTTACAACATGTGTAATAAGCTTTTTTAGACGTATTTTTCATTTTAGAGTACCTGTAGTTTCATCCAGTAACTTAGGTACACACAAAGCAGTTTTAGCAGCAAATAAAAAATATATTCTCAAAAAATAATTCTTATGTATTAGGATAGGTTAACATGAGTGAGCAACGATCAGTCGAGGCGAGAGGTTGTCTTGAGCATTGATAGCAGAGCACACAGGCGAACAAAGGACGTATACCTGGCCTAGTGCAGGTGGACGTTCCTAGAATCACTAACAGGACTTTTTATAGTTATTATATACCGCGAGAACCCGGTAAGAAAAGAAGGAAGAAAACAAAAAAGAGCGGTCTTCAGAAGATGATGAAATGGACTGCGGCGAATTAGCAAAAGCCAGAGATGAACTAAAAAATAAAGAAAAACTCATGAGAGAAATGACAAGTAAGCTGGTACACTTTCCAGGACTCGGACATGAAACTAGCCATTATTTTTAAAGTATATTGATTATAGCAGATAGGTCTATATCAAACAGTTAATGCATTAAACTAAAATTTTGTGAATTACTAAACAATGGGTTTATAGAAAGGGGCTAAAGTAGAGATCTTAATTTTCCTCGAATATCAAAATTTGGTAGGAAACTTTTTCTATTTTTTTTATTAGTCTAAAATTACCTGAATGTTCTTTCTTGGAAAAATGGCCTAATGATATATCTGGAAAAAATATAATTATTATCACTACGAAATTGGTAAAGAATGTTTAGATATATATTCTCTATACACATCTTAACAAATTTGTAAAATATGTAAAAACTATTAAACGGTGTCTTTTACATATACCTTATTTTTATGAAAATTTTACACCTCTACTTTTTAACCAATAAAATGGCTCGTGACCATGGCAATTTAAAAAATTTCCGGAAATTTTTTCGTCGCGCCATGATATTTAAATGGAAATTTTTTGACAGCTAAAACGACATAGAACGCTAAAACCTCATCAATGTACAGACCACAGACAAATAAAAATACGTTATATTTCTCTATGGTGCAGACGTTTAAACTAGTAATTATCTACTAACGTAGAGACAGCAAGCAATAGTGATTGTTTTGTATCAAAGGGGAAACCGTCAGACACTATAGCCAGTGTCGTATCATTTTTAGGGGGTTTGAAATGAATACTTTTATAATACATTTTGAAACATGTAACAAAATATTTTTTAGACTTGAATTTAAGTAGTAATAGTAATTAATTATTTACATAGAATCATAAGATATTTTATAAAATAGAAAGTTGAATTTATTGCATAAATTTCTAGATTTTTAGTATTCTTAATAATATGGCGGTATATTTGCTTTATGCATTTTCCTATTTTTAAACAAGTGTAAGAGACGCTAATGCATATTTACTTCTAAAACGACCTTGATGATTCATTTTCATATTTATATTTACAAATCACACAAACTCTCACCATATAATATATACTCAAATTAATTTAAAAAATGGCTTTAAAAGTTATATCCAAACACTATTAAATTGTAAAAATAACTCTAGATGCAAAAAAAATTGACAATTATGGCATATGTGACTGTCTCTACGTAGGTAATTATGAGCCTTTGTAACAAACGTCAGATTGGATTTATTATTATTTTTCAGATTATGGTGTGGAATTTTCTTACCAAATACCAAGCAAGCTTAAATTATTCCTGGAATTTTTTTTAAGAAAATTACCCCTTTGTTCTGTTTATTTTAAATCATTAAATCAGAATTATATTGTTATAGTTAACAAACCAACTGATAAAATTATTGAACAACGTCGTAGACTTTATTGAATCTTTTTGGGAGAATATACCGAAACAAACCGGCAATTCCAAAAATAACTAATATAATTAAAAAAAGTATCTTACCCTCCATATTTGTATACTCATTTTCATTTTGCATATTTTTGATAATAAGTGCACACCACCAGTACTTTTTAACTTCGCTTATAAACTCTACAGTATTTTACTTTTTATCCGAATGATATCATTTATCTAATCTACAGTTACTGTTTTATATTTGTAATCACCTTTCAAAATCCAAGTAAACAACATTATCATATCTTCGTCATATATAACATTAATAGATTAATCAATTATCGATTACTAGTCTACTAAAAAATAAGGTATAATATCTGGTAGAATATTAACAGCACTTGTTGTCATTTGGATGTGTTCAAAATGGTACATGGGGTAGGCATTAATGCAAACACCTATTATATATTCACATTGTAAAACTATAATATTTTTTTTAAATTTCTGTTTTCTTAAATATAATATATCTACAGTGCTCAACAAATGATAGGGATCACAGATATTTTTTCAAATATCTTAAAATTTGGTTAACGTCCGAGCCTTTTTTCATTGGATATAGTTATATACTTTTGTTTCAAATAGGAATATACAAAAACAAAAAATTATTTGAAAGGGAAATAATTTATTGAAATAATGTTACATATTTTGTCTACGAAATCCAAAATAATGAGAGAATTGTCGTACAAAAGTTAAATTAAAAAATCTAATATTTTGTTGGAACCCCCCGTGAACGGATCTTCTTACTTCTTACTGTTGATGGCATACTCTCAATCAAGGTATTCAAAAAAAGTTGATCCAAGTTTGTCCAACACAGCTTAACTAATAGACAAGTTCCATGCAGTTCCTGTCTGGTGATAGGGCTGGCCATTCTGTCGATACCGTAATACTCTAATTTATCGTTAACAATTTGCGCACGGTGGGGACGCGCATTGTGATCAATAAGGACAAGAACAAAATGTCACAATATTTGTTTCTACAACAATATCTCGATATCTTTGAGCTATCATGGTAACATTGTTCAGAATCACAAGTCTGTGCGGCTATCAAAACAAACACCACCTCAAACTCAAATGAAGCCTTCCCCAAAAGTAGTAGTATAATATTCATGATACCTCTGTCCCCGTTCTCTCCAGACCAAAATACGACCATCGCAATTGTTTAAACGAAATCTGGACTCATCAGTGAATAAACAACTTCTCCATTGATTGTCCAGTAGCTGTGTTCTTGGGTTCATTGTCTTCTCATTCTCCGATGTTGTCTGGTTAGTACTGGATGAGAAGAACGTCTTCTTGCTCTTAAACCACATTCATGCAACCTGCTTATTGTTTGGTTTGAAATTACTCTTCCTGTGGCGTTACGCAGTGATCTGTTGATGGAGGAAGCAGTATATGTAGGGTTCCGCCTAGCAATAATTCGTATATATCGGCCACCAGCAGGTTTGGTACTCCATTGTCGCCCTCCGCCATGAACATATGAGGCTACACCACTTGTGACATAACGATTACTGTTACTACTCTTACTATCCAAAACAGCTGAACCCAAACGGTGTTAATATCAAATGAACATATACGACTTCAATACTCAAAATTATTTTATTTCATTTAACATTGATAATATAGTCAATGTATTCGTATCATTTTAAGTCTATTAAATTTTTACACACTCTGACTATTTCTGGCGTACAATATTACCTTAATCCCTATCCATTGTTGAGCACAACATTGGAACAGTTCCAGACATCAGATGAATAGGAAATAGAAATCTTTAACTCCATTTTCATCTTTGGAAAGGGTTGTAATTTTCCGTAATAGGTATTTCCTTTAATGGAGAAAAATTTTCTTTCTTAATGATTTTATGCGAGCATTCATTATCAGGTATAGGACAATCCTGTACAGCTTTGATCTTATCTATGTTAGTTACATTTCCCTTTAAAAATACGACATGTCCAACGTCATGGAAGAGTGTACATTCTTCGGGTTTAACTGCAAGATAGCATTCCTGACTCTACGAAGACATTTTTTAGGTGTTCTCGAAGGATTTTTTCATTACAATTTTATCGTTAAGGTTTTCCTCAAAATATGAGTTCACTATAAGTAGAAAACTAAGTCTTTTCTTTATAGTCGGGGTAGATCGTCACTTACCAACATCTACAAGGACCTACATGTAATGTGTCGTTTAGTTTGGGTCTTTGTCACGTTATAATAGTTTATTTTACATAGTTTTTTGTTTTAGATGTATGTATGTATAAAGACTACAAACTTATCTTTTCTGTAATTTATGCGGATATGATTATAGGTTTGTTCTTTATTGCTGAACTTTTTGCACTTGTGTGACACCAAAGCGTTGTTTATTGCAGTGCGGTGCAGTAGTTCAGTGTACTCGCTGCCTTAGGTGTGAGGCAGGGTCAGGAAGTGGAGGACTGTGTACTTAAAAATGGCCGAAAACATAAATAGAAATATAAATAATCACTACAATTTATAAATATTTAATTAAAGGTGGGTTCATGCAAGTAAATACTAAAAATAATTAATTTAAACGTAAATATGTGCTGGTATTTAAGAATTAACAAGTTCCCTTTAATATATCTTCGAGGATGTGGACTGTATTCTATTTTAATGATATGAACTCGTATTCAGTATAATTTTCACAAACTGAATTTACAAAAAACTGAATAACAGTGACCTATTGGCACCATAACAACTAATAAAATCGAAAACAATAATTGTTTTATGTTATATACGGACACTCTTAATCTATTTAGTTGCACTATATACTACCATAACTCGCATTTTTTAAATTGCAAGATCTAAATTACATGGTTTTATGTTCTTAGTTTTAATTTTTGCTTGCATGAATCCACCTTAACTTATTAAATTAAAATTAAATATTAAACTGATGTATTTATTGCATAAAATTATCTTTATAATCAAAACAATGTGAATTATTTACATTATTACACAGAATATAAAATAGTATATTACGTAACTAGAGTTATAAGTAACCCATTACGCACGAAGTAAAAAAGTTTACGCACGAAGTCGCGCAGCGGAGAGTACGTAAATTTTACGAGTGTGTAATGGGATTACAACTCGTATAACGTACTATACTTTTTCTACGCCCATCTATTTTACCTATGATTGTAACGTCAGAAGATGACGATTGATAGTTATTATTGGTATTCGCTTCCGATATTCGTGAAGCGTTGTCTTTTAAAGTTTTATGTGACTGATTCACATAGCCTTCCGCCACTGTAGAAGATTGCCAGCCACCTAGTCACTTTAATGATAGCATATAGTGGCTGCCGATCTCCTAAAACAGTGGCAAGTATATTGATTTGCTTTGCTGATGGTATTCAGTAATTTTAGGTGGTGTGCTACCGATTGTGTTTATTCTCACACCTGTTTTGTAAATTTTCCATTTCTTTAATTAACAAATAAAGTTCCACTCCAGGAGGACGCAAACTCATATACTTTTGACATATGGTATAAAACGTATCTGGTACTACAAATAAACGTCTCGTTTTAGTTTTAGAATCTGGAATATTAATGAATATCTTCCATTTTTATATTTCTAAGTTCTTGTTTACGGCAAGCCCCGCTTAATCTAATAATTAAGATAACCTGAGAACCTATTATTATGTGGTGATAATTACACAATATTTTAATTCTTTACCTTTGACAACAAATGCATATCGTCTGGAGCATCTTTCAGATACATATCAATTTGTTCTGTTGACAGGATTTTCGATTTTTTACTTTTAAATCCATCCGATGGCCGTTTCAGTAGGGTGATTAGTGTTGGATAATTTGATATGTTAATGTTATTATTAATGTTTAGTGTTCTCAGCGTCGAATAAATGGCCCATAGTGAAGATGGTTTCAGGGTTTTTGATAATTCTTCAAAGTGCGCAAGGAAAACATTCTCCGAAAATGATTTTACGTTGTGCTTGTGTCGCCAATCCATAAGTTTTTTGATAGGTAATTTGGTATCTTTCTTTGGATTTTCGCGGTAACAAAGTTTGTGGGGTAGCTTTTTCTAATATCTCCGGCGGAGTGCTCATAATGTCATCATTTTCACTACTAGATTTTTGTATGTGAAGTTGAGAAAATGTTCATTCGTATACAAAACTTGACAGTGTAAATGACATGACGTTTATTTCCATAACATACGAAGAGAAAATGAGACTTACTTTTGAGAAATTGTATAATATGTTGCCAACATTTAGGGGCATTACACTTTTAATTTACATAGAATTTCTGTAATATTAATAGTTTTCAAACGTTTTTCTATTTACTAAAAGTTTGTAAATCGACCAAATAAAGTATTACGTAGATAAAAATTTTATTGCAATTTAATTAAACAAGGATATTTACGTCTTCTTATCTAATCGCACGTGTATGTAATGAGATCTTATTACGCGCATGTTATTGTTAAATGGGCGTAGAAAATTTTTTTTATAACAGATCAGCTGAAAGCAAAGCAATGTTGGTTATTGCACTTAACGGATTCTTTATACTTGCTGACAAATGACTAGTTCTGCTTGCACTAGTTCCGTTTAGTGCAGTGCAGTATGAATTTAGTACAGTAATAAAGAACATACATTATAACAAAAATAAAATGAAAACTCGAAATCAGACCTAAAACTGAACAGTTAAGGTTAGATTAGGTTAGTTAGTTAGTTGAACGCTTTGTATTACTTTAAGGGGCTAGAATTTAGTTTAAAATTACAAAGAATAACCGAAACTAATTAAAACAACAAAACCACTTGACATTTCAGAGTGCTATCTTCTACTTTTCCCAATAGCGTAGTTGCCACGTTTTGAGTAAAACATGCCAAGTATTGCTAATGCGAAAGAAATCTATATTTCAGAAACATTCACACTTTATTAAGATTTGAGAGCTGCTATTATAAGTTTTTAAATTTTATTAGGATAGCATTTCTTCTTTTGATCATATTTTGCTTTGTTTGTCTTTTTTCTCTGGTCAGAAATACTGCACTGAAATCGCGACGGATGATGGGTATGCATGTGAAAAACTAAATAAATCAAGTATGCGTTTATTACATTTAATAAAATTTTAACATTACAAAATATTTAGACAAACTTAATTTTAACTACTGGGGAAAATACTAAAAAATATAGGTTTTAATTAAGGCAGCAATTAGTATTGGATACACAAACCTAATAGAGCCTTTTTTTAATTTTTTCAAGTAAATTGCCACCTTAATAATGGAAATATGTTATAAAAATAAATCTGAAACCTTTTTAAAGGAGTCAAGTTAACTTCTTAGAGATCAATAAAACTTTTTTAAATAATAATTTTATACAATTAGGTTATATATTTCATCAAATAACAACAATTTAAATACTTCTTTTGAAGCTACATTAACTATAGGTACATACAAGGTTACAATAATAATTAGTACTGAAGTTTTGTTCAATTTTTGACAAATACGTTGTTAGGTTCGGACAACAGGTAGTTTTTTAAAATAAAACCAATATATTAAATTTTTGGTAATAAAAATAAAGTAAGCTCTCCCTGTAATTTTACAACAACTTTAAAAATTACTTCTTATGTAGCTTTATTAGTTAACTTTCGACAATTGTTAAATTTATTAGGGTGGCATTGTTTAAATGTGCCAGTAAAACGGTGTATTTTTTCTAACAGAAACACATTCTTAAATATAAACAGACCCTCCGTTTAAATAAGATCGTTTTAAAAGTTTATATTAGAGATTTCTCTGCTGTTAATAATATCATCTCTTCAATGTGCCTTTACAGCAAATCAATTGAAATAAAATAAAATAAATTGTTTAAAACAAATTTAGGAAGTTTTTGGAAATTATTTTAATGTATGATTTTAAAGACAATTAAAATTGTATGTATAAGATTTTATTTAATAAAATAAACTGATTTACCTGAACTAAATAAAAAAATGTATATAATATGTTTGCTACGTGATTATTTTTCTATTTTTTTCATTCGTTTTTTTTTTCAGTTATTGTCAACTGTCACTTAAAATTGTTCAACATTATTGAGCCAACTTTTTCGCGATATTATAGATTTTAAAATGCTTGAGGAAATCATTATTATCTTCATACTAATTGTACTTTCAAAGCATCTGATTTTATTGTCAAATATTAGTTTATTAAATGTGAATAGCATATTCCATTTGTAAAATTATTACACTATTCTATGTGTAATATACTTACTTTTTGTTGGTAAAATTATATTATTTTTACCAATTTTTCATCTTCACAATCGTGGTTGATGAAAAAATACTAGTCTGAAAATTTAGTTCATGATTTTGAATTATTCAAAGAACTAGATTAAAAGTACTTCGGTAGGAGACTATTGTATGTATAGATCTATAAACATAATACACCGTTTGTTAAATTACTGTAAAATTACATGACAGCGGCAAACATCAATGATATATGGAGAGATAATTTAACTAGATGTTGGTTCTAGGAAAGCATCTGATTCGGGGCAGGACATTTCACAGTCGTTGATTGTTGAAGGTTCCTCTGCATGTAAAGACCGTGTCACATCTAATAAATATCTCATTGAACGTTGAATAAATTTCTGACATTCTGGATCACCTTTGCACATATCGACCGCTTTTGCTACAAATAGTGATTGACACTGGCGTGTGGGAGGAAACCAGCTATTGTTACTCTGAAAATGAAATATTCTCAATAAAATTATGTATCCACGACTATTGCATAATAAACACTTTGTGTGTCTCTTTGCTCAACCTTGATAGTAACTAATATTCACGGTAGGATTAATAATCACGAGACGGGATCACGAGACTGGTCTCGCAGCCTCGGTCTTGTTTGGGATCGGTCTCGAAAACGAAACTTTTGCGACACTAACCCATCGAGTCCGAGACGAAGACCAAGACCGATGTTACGAGAATTTCGGTATACACTAGGCCATCAGCAACTTCAAATATTGGTGTCGAGTATCTACATTTTTTTCAAAATATTTTGTATATCGTAGTCACCAAATCATTAGTTTTCATGTTAATTCGATCTCTCATATTAACTCAATTGTTCAAATACTACAAAATTTAATAACTAAATAAATAGCATCATATACAGGTACATGCATTATAAAACTAAACATGGAGATTTTAATGTATTTTCTGGGCTAAATAGTCGCCAACAAAACATTTCTATAAATGTGCTCCAATAAATATCAAGTATTTAGCTGGCAGCTGGATTTACAACTACTATATTGAAACAGTATGCTTCTGTATCTGTATCTGTAGAGTAGGAAGGGTGAGTATAGACCCACAGCACTTAGGCCACAATATGGCCCATTGTACATCCTCCCTAGGAGCCACCCTCCTAGGACATTGTCCATCCTGCCTTATCCAGGAAGGAAGACAGGTCACCAGGGGACATCTCCTTAATGTCGGCAGGTGTAGGCCAAGACTCACCGAACACACACTCTCTTATCGACGATAGCTCCGGACATTCACATAAGACATGCCTGACAGTTTCATCTTCCTGCATAGAGGTATGTCCACTAGCCCCATAATATGGAGGTGTTTCCTTAGTTGACAGTGTCCAGTCAGAAATACCACTGTTAAACGTAGGTTCTTCCTGGTCATCGCCAAATATTTATTCGTATCCAGCTTCTCAGGGTCGCCCAGGGTAATCCTGGCAAAACTGCATCCTTTGGTTTCATCCCATCTCTTAAGGGATTGAGTACGGGTGTAACGTTTGGCTAGTTCCGCAATTGTCGAAGTCGTCAAACCATGGGTGTCGCCTGGTCCCAAAATTTTCAGTCCAGCCGCCATCCTGGCCAGAGAGTCAACAATACGGTTACCTTTGCTCCTGTCGTGCCCTTTCACCCACCTTAGTACGATATTATTATCTACCGAGGCGTTGGCTAAATCTTGGTGGCACTCTAGTGCTAACCCTGAGATAAAACGTTGTCTATTCAAGGTTAATAGGGCTTGTCTACTATCAGTGTAGATTATTATGTTTTTGCCAGAAATTTCTTTTCTGGTTATCTCTTTTGCGGCGATTGAGATACCAGCCAGTTCTGTTTGAACCACGCTGGTATTTTTCCCATTCCCCATTTAATCCTTAGGCTAAGTGATCTGGAGTAGACTCCACACCCTGATCCTTCCTTGTTTTTTGAGCCGTCTGTGTATATGCGTATTGCATTTGCAGCATCCGCCTCAGTGTTCTGTTTTATTTGTATTTTGTAGGGTTTATTAAACACAAACCTGGGTTCAACTGCGTCACCGGCCGCCTGTAGCAGAGGCACCGCAGTGAGTGCCTCCCTCCACAGGCCCAGCCTCAGTTGACCCATTCCTACCTCGGGGTTTACACCAGCCGTGCGCAATCGTAGCATGGCCATTAGCGCAACCTCCTTGACGTGCAGGTCGAGAGGTGTCAGACCAGTAACCAATTCCATTGCCGCGGTTGGTGTTGTTCTCATGGCTCCTGTGATGTTCAGACAAGCCATTCGTTGTATTTGATACAGTTTTTGGATAGCCGTTGCTTGTAGAGTTTTAGGTCCCCATGCAATAGCTCCGTACGTTAGCATAGGTCTTATTATTGCTGTGTAGATCCAGGTGACTACACGGGGCGAAAAAACAATATGCTTACATTTTATGTAAAGCAAAGGTAAGGATGATAAAGCCATGTCTTCCAAGGAATCTGGAAAGAAGACTCCACCCACCCAAAGGTAAAAATAGCGGGTATTAAATTTACCCAAGCCAACCTCCAACATGCCAAGGCTGCCTCATATACCATCGACAGACCATAGGTGTAGGATGAGACCATAGGTGACGCCTTGATATAGGAACCTTGGATTAACGGGGAAGGTCACATTGGGAACCTAGGATCCATTTTAACTAAGGTACTGTATTACAGGAGAAGGGGGAAAACCCAGAGCCTTCATTGAAAGATATTAACTGCTGTTCGCTTAAAGGTTTCTGTAAAGACGACATGGTATCCGCTCAGCTTACCATTCACGAGCAGACGGGATATAGTCGTATGCTCCGGAGACTTCCCAGGCGAACGAGGGGCAGCAAGTCCTCCACCAGCAATGGTGCGAAACTTAATCAAACATTGCAGGAGGAAAGGACCAAGCCATCGTAGGGTGCGATGCGAACTCATACCATTCGGCGTAGGGGAGCAAAACGACCGACGAACGAGGTGAGTATCTTTTATATACTTGGTGAAGGGATTGTAGTAAACAATAGAGGAAATGTCAAGACATTATATAGTAGAAATAAAAATGAGTACTGAGGCAATCAGCAATAAAATTTATAACTGACACGTGTCTAACGAAAATAGGGCATATACCCTCAAAAATTAAAACCAATGCTGATGTGGAAGAGGCAACTGATCATATTAGTTGTGTATATCTGAAAGTATACCAGGAAAACTGTCCCGTTAAAATCAAGACTAATAATAGACCAACGACTTGATGGAACAGGAAACTGGACAAGTTAAGAAAAAATGTAAGGATGCTGTGTAATAAAGCAAAAGAATTGAGATACTGGGAAAATACAGAAGCGCTCTTACAGAATATACAAAGGATAAGAAGGGCCATACGAAAATATTGGACAAAGTTCTGCCAGAATATATCGGGCATACCTGCCAGTACAAGAATTATTTCTAAAGATCCGAACCAGGGGCTGTGTCTTCTCAGAAGACAGGATATAACCTCTTGTTAAAAAACTATTTCCCAAGCTCAACAATTATTGAGATGCAGAGACGACCTAGGACGGTTGCCTCGACCTAGGAAGGAAAGTTGGAAAATGTCTGTAGATATTATCAAACCGGGGGAATTTGAAGTGGGCTATAAACCATTTCGATCCATACAAATCTCCAGGGGATGATGGAATTTTGCTGCCCCTACTGAACATTCTGCTGCCTATTCTGACTAAGCCTTTTAGAACAAGCTTAGCTCTGGGTTAGCTACCCGCAAATACAACTACCACAAGCGATTTACCGTCCTATTCCCAGGAAGGGACGAATGGGAGACGAATAGATCGAATCTTATAATGGCTGACCAGTTATGGTACACGGACGGCTATAAGACCGAGGGAGGTGTTAGAGCTAGGGTACAAGGAGGGAAGCCAAAGGTGGATATGAGCCAAAACTTGGGTAACCTATCCACAATTTTCCAAGGAGAGGTTTTTGCAATGGAGATGTGTCTGAGGAAGATGCTTAAGCGTGACTGCAGGAACAACACTTTAAAAAAAATATCCGATGACCAGGCGCTAAAGTCACTGGAATCAAATCGGATCGACTTCAAGTTAGTTTGGAAATGCCTTCGGGATGAAGGACTATTTATAGGCACAGAGCCATTCCGCATAGCGAATAGCGTAGCCAGAAGATCAATATCGAACTAGGTAGGTCGTAGAAGACGTTCTTATTGGCTGGAGCTAGAGGATTTAAGTCACTCAAAGACATTTGTAAGAGATCTTTCTAAAAAGAGGTCTCAAGAGCTGCTGAATATGCGCAGACAGGACCTACGAATTATGATAGGACTACTGACTGACCACAGTCACCTTAATGGGCATAAGCAAACAATTGAACTGGCATAGAGTGCGGACTGCAGATTATGTGTTGCTGAGGATGAAACGGTGGAGGATATCTTGTGTAACTGCCGGGAGCTCCAAATAAATGATTGTAATATTCGTGTTTCTCATATCTTGAAGCTTGATACTGGCTGATCAGCTCAGAATTAGTTCTGATACAATTATTAAAATCCCTATGTTGCGCTTTATAATGAATGTACCTGTATACTAAGATTAGATATCGGTTAAGCCAGAGAGATATACGATTATTATAATATACATTGCTTTTCAGATAAAAGTATACACATTTAATAACTTTTGTAATACTGGTATTTAGGAAAAATTCAAAAACACGTCAATTTATGTTGGAAGGGGCAAGCATTATGGCTTATTTAAACTTACTGGAAAAACCATCCCCTCACCCCTAGCAGCATCCACTTAGCGAAACTAATTGATATTATTAAAATCGGTTTTTTCATCAATTCATTTAATCCATGAACTAGAAAGAAAAGTGATTAAAGTCAAAGAAAAAAAACCCCTAAATTGCTAAGTAAAAAGTAGACTAAAAATATGTCGTCTAATTTACTATTTTCATTTGCTGCCCAAATGTACTGAGAATTTATTTATTTTTTGCTAGATACTTTCCTGCTTACATTTAATCCCATTTTTTAAGGTTTTTACATTTTTAAAAATATTTAGTTTTAATGCATTTTCATTATAAGTCTTGTACCCGAAAAATTGGAGGTACACTCTAAGTTTTTGTATCATGCTACTCAGCTTAATTCAGAATTTAACAAGTAAAGATAAGTTTTCTGCAAAGCTGGATTGTTATTTTAGAATTTGGATATATACTTATATACATAAGTATTAAGTGAACGAAAAAATGCCTATAGTGTTTCTCTGCAATCAAACTGCAATTGATTAATATAAATTTTACAATTCGCGTTTACAATAGACTTCATTGTAACACTCAACTGAGTGTGAAAATGAAATTTATTTCAACACTCGTCTAGTTATTTTTTGTGTCACAGTTAGTAATCGTGTATATTAGACAATTTTGAAATTAACTAAGGTTCTTTCATTTTCCTTTAAATTGATTATATTTATATCTTACATTTTCTAAACTTATTTATCACTCCATAAATAAATGCGAGTTATAAAAATATTGTGAAAAACTTTTGCCAAAATTATCATTTGTAGAACTCGTGTTACAAAGTGAGTCATTTTGTCAATCGTTTTACAAATAACTATTCTAATATTTTTATACGTTCGAATTATAACAGAAAATAAACATGGACTTATTTTCTAAAATATGGTAGTACCACAAGTCCCTCTATATAAATATGTATCACAGTTAGTTTACTGATATATTTTTTTATGTTTAATCTATAACATACGTCTTTTAATATATTATAAGCATACTTACACATAAAAGACACATTTCATGAATGTGACAAGCAGTGTTAAATACTTGTCCATACTCTCCAGCAATTACTGATCCTTCATTACATACTCTTACAATTGCGGGGCATATTTCTGTAAACATATTAAACATATAACATCCATTTTTTTTAAATTAATAAAAATTACATACCAGTTCCATAATGATTTTCAAAAATCTCACTTGGAGTTTTATAATTTTGTTCATGGCAGTCATCATTACTGTCTGAACATTTAATATTATTATCTCCCTCTGGGGTTTCTTCTCTATCCTTATCTATAACATGTTTTCGAGGAACCGCTGTTCGTTTTTCCTCGGAAAAGAGGTAATCGTCGTCAATGGCCGGTTTTTTGTTCTTCAGTTTTTCTCTCTCTTTTGCCATGGATAATCTATATTCTTCCAAAGCTGTTCTCATTTTTTCCAAACTGTAAGCTGCGGCAAGTCTAGAAATTACCTTATCTTTTATATCTTGCACTTCTTTAGAATCAGTCTCTCCTTCATGGGACCCTGTGTATTTTAAAGTATCATCTACAATTTTATCTTCCATTACTTGAAGTTTAGTGTCCATATCATTTATTTTTTGCTCTTCAGATAAATATTTATCTTTCGCCACCGTGGTCGCTTTTTTTCTAGGATCATCATGATTACGGAAAGATGAAAGAGGTAAGTCAGCATTACGTTTTTTGTTTTGTAATTTTATAGATTTATGATATCTTTCAATTAACCATTCTTTATCCAAATCGTCCGGATCAGAAGATTTCTTACGACGATCCAGACCAAAATAATCAGACCAGTCTATAGATTTCTTTTTAATTTGTAAAGGTTTTTCAGTAATCATGGATACTGGTGTGAACTCTTCTTTGTTAATAGGAATTACTTTTGAGTCAGTTTTAGTAACCTTGGTGCTTTGAGTCGTAGTTTCTTTTTTTATAGCAGTAGGTTTAAGATCTGAAGGCTTTTTTGTCGACGTTTCTTTTTCTTCTGTTTTGGGGCTACCAAATATGTTGCTTAAATCCTTTTCTACCTTGGGATCAGTTTGTTTTTTAGTAGTAGAACGTTTGTGTTCGTGAGTTTCTTTAAAATCACTACTTCGTTTAGTAACTGGAAACCGTTTTGTCTGCGAATAAGGATTTCCATATAACTGTCTAGCTTTACTTAAATTATTTCCCTGATAATATCGTTTTTTAGCAAATTGATAATAATTTTCTTCATCATCATCATACGATTCATCACCCATTCCATAACTATCATCGTATACTTCACCGTAAGGATTTCGTTTTTTCAAACCAACACTATCCAAGCCAAATCTAGGATACATCATTCTTTTTTCTACCTGCGGTGAGTATACTTTAGTCCTTTCATATGGTCTTTTGTATTTGTCCCATAATTCCCTCATCACTTCATCATAATCCTCATTTTCTACATTATACCTTCCCCTGGTTTCCATATTATTAATTATATTTTGAGCCATTTCTTCCAACTGTTGTCTTTGATTATCTTCTTCTACCCGTTCCCGGAAAGCCGAAGAAATTCTTTTACTCATATCAGCCTCATATTTATCTTCGTTTCTATAATTTAACAATGGTCTCTCGTACGGTCGCTCTATAATATAATAAATATTAAAAATAGTAATCATTTTGAAAAAACTTGATTTAATAAATGTAGAACAGCAAATTTTCAAATGATATTTATCAAAACTCTGAAGAATATAGCAACCAGACCAAGTTATAATAAACCAATAAATAAACCAAATAAACTAACCAAACCATTTACTTTCACAAACGATTTCCAATTGAAAACATAGTAAATGCTAAAGATTTTCTGACGGCTGTTAAATATCTGATAATAAAAAAAATTGAGAAATCATCCGTAAAACTGTTATTTTATGCATTTCTGTTAATCTAACCATTTTTATGAATTTCAGTCAACGAAACTCAAACGACAATTATAATATTGACAATATCCAATTTGCTGAGGCGTTTTAAACAAACATTGGTATGATGTTTTTTAAAGGATTTTTTTAAAATTGATATTAAAAAACAACACGATTTGATTTTATTTTTGGATAGAGAATGAAGACCCATTTCAAACGATATATCACAAGCCCATACTTCCCATTTAAAAAATTGGGGGTTGTAAGTGTCATTCAATGATTAAAGATTAAGGATCCTCTACAGGGCTGGGGTGGCGTATTCTCCTGGGTAAATTTGAGTTGGCTGGGAGATAATGGCTCGATGTGGCAGAAGAGTGCCTGTTGGAGGTAGCGAGGTCTGTTGGGCGTGGCGTCGAAGAATTCGTAGACAACGAGCCCAAATTTGGGCGGCGTATTGGATCTCGGGGGGATTTAGGTACATAGCTGTGGCTATATTGTTCCCTTCCTGTCAGCAATTCGGTAAGTGTTATACGAAAACCATAGAAGACCTATAATCTGACAAATTTCCGGGGAGGGGTTAGCTAGGCTAACGAGGTAATTCGAGGAATTGTAAAGATTCCTCGAAGGAGTTACCCGGGTTTCGTAGGGGAAGAGATAGATGTCTTGTTGCATCCCCCGGGATTGCGGGGTGGTCCCCGGGGTGGGTTTTAGCAAATCGCTAGGGGTGATAAGTCGAGGAATACGTCGTATTCCTCGGGGAGTTGCTTGGAGTAAGAGTAGTGGCAGATATGGGGTTTTCCTCGTGGGTTTTCGGGAGCGGCGGTTGAGCCAAGGGAGGTTTAGGGAGTTTTTGCTAAGGTATTGTCGGAGAGAAGAGTGCGCTGGACATAGCGCGATTGTAGATTTTTGAATCGTTCTAGGACTGGGGTGATGTTTGTGTTTAGGTAGACTACATTGCTGGGGGTGAGTCGGTTTTGATATTTGCAATATCTGAGGATGGCTCGTTTACAAGATTGGATAGTGCTTGTGATGCTGGTGGAGGCGGTGCTGTATAGAATAGCTTTGTAGTCTAAGAGTGGGCGAATAAATGTCTTGTAGGTGTGCAGAAGAGTGGAAGGGTGGGTTCTACCGAATTTTCCTTCTAATGCCTTGATGAGATTGGCTCGACGTCGACCGTCTAACAGAGGGTGCGAGTGTATCTCACCCCCAGGTAGACGGCTTCGTCCCGGAGTTCGAGCCTCTCCCCCCAAAGCATTATTCGGAAGTTTCCGGGTAGAAGTTTTTGATGTAGGATATCTGGGTGTTTGAAAAAAAAGTTGGGATTTATTTGAGTTGAGTGTAACTCTCCATTTGCAACCCCAGTCTGAAAAGATGTGGAGGAAATCTTGGAGGCGGGTTTGAAGGCGGTCTCGGTTGGGAGAGGATGCGAACGCCGTAGGTGTAGATAAGGTAAAGTAATGGGGCTAGGATAGATCCTTGGGGGAGTTAATGGTAGGGATAGTGAACTATCAGATCTGACTCTGTCACTCAAAGGGGGTTGAAAGTAGCGATCAAATTTTCACTTTAAAGAATGTCAATTTATAATTTAAATTTGACGTATTTTGGGATTTTCTATAAATATGTACAGTAACGGAAATACTGAATTTATTCTATTTGGCTTTTTCACACTGTATGTGTTTACAACAAGTAAAGTGTGTACATCTTAAAAAAATCTCTTTTTAATGAGAGGATTGCAATTGTTTACCACTCAATATTTCAGCTTAAAAGTGAAAATATTATGCTAATTTTCCGTGGGTCTGAAAAAATCTGTTCGCTGGCCTTAGTGGATATAGGTGCTATAGGATACATACACAAATTTAACATGAATGGACATTGGCTTAGAGAGGTAAATTTTCGAACGGTTAAGATTGAATAAACCTAATCTAGGTTTTGAAAAATGTTATAGTGTATTTATGTGCGTGAGAAGATTGGCTAGTTTGGGTGTCGAATGGGTCGACAGAATAGTGTGGTAAACGAGGCGCCAGAAGAAGTCTGTGACGATTTTATAGATGAGAGATGAGGTGAGTAATGCGGGGAAGAGATATACATGAAATTGATTAACGGAAAACTGAGTTTCGTTAATAGTATTTAATTGTCTTCTGTGAAAAATCGGGTACAGAGCGGTGGCTGTATCTTTTTCTTACTCAGCCTGTAGTTACAGGAGAAAACAACAGAAAATCTTGCTATAGTTTCTATTATTAGCTAATTATTAACGGCAAACAATAGAGAAAGATATAATAGTCTCTGCCAAGTCTTTGAAGAGGTCTTGCCGAGAAGACGAAGAAGTATAGGAGGGTGTAGTAGTCGGTGTTATGGTAACAAGAGAAACTGTGATGTTCTGCAAATTGATTAAAAGGTGATGATATAATGGTCATATAAATGTCTGATCTATGATGACACTAATCAAAATCTGGAAACGACTTTAATAAATGTACCATCTAAACTTTGGACACAGATGGCGCAGGGTCTATTGGAAATAACCTGTTTGAACAAGAAACTAAAGAAAGTACATACTATTTACTAAATTACTTATTGTATTTTATTCAGGTTAATATTAATTTGAACCGTACTTGATTAAAATTCCCAAGACTGCTCCACAAATAACTTTAAATTGATAGATTAGATAAACAGACAAACTCTATTCAAAATCCTTAATTTGACAAATACTTGGTCGGTAGGGGCTTTATCTAAAATTATTAAAACCAAACATTTTGTGGTAAATGTACATGAGGTGTAAGTCCTTATCTGAACCTTAAATTATTTGTTAGGTAATATGAAGTATACTTTTAATTTCTAGTTTTCGTAGACTATTTTCAACAAGCCCAAAATGTATCGATGAAAATAACAATATCCATAAAATCTGCAAGAATATCGTTATCTTTCATTCGAAATGAAATATATTTATACATTTTTTAATTCTTTATATATTACTATAAATGTGTCATTTGATATGTCAAAAAAAATATTTAAAATTTAATTGTTTAAAATAAATATTTAGCATTGGAAGAATACTTATTCCAAAAAAATCATATTCTAAACATGTGTAAAAAAAGTCTGTTCATTCTTTTTTTGGTTCTCAGAAGGAATTTTTGGAGATTAACAGGCATGTAAAAATTATAGAGGAATCAGGTATAAAATACCTATGGTTACAACTTATACAACAAAGGCTAGAAAAAACATCAAAGGTTTTGGGACAACACCAGTGTGGATTTACAAAGAAAAATCTACACTAGACGCAATAAACCTCTTTATAGGTTTCAACCAGGCTTTTGAACCAATTAAAAGAAATAATCTTTTAATTGCACGCAAACTTAACATGATTATGAAAACTGGAGTAGGCGTAGCTGAAAATTTGAAGTAAACAAAAGATCTTAGACACTATGATCAAGAGGTGATCCAACTCGAGAATTGGATCAAGAGATAGGGCGTAACCCATAGAAATTTTTAGACGTTATTTTACATGTAATAATGGTATTAACATTTTTTTTCAATAGATATGATATACACACGTTTTTTATCTCACATAATTTAATACTAAGTGACAGAGGATGTTTGTGGTGTTCACTAAAGTTGAATATTGTTCCTTATATTTTTTTATCCGGACCCTAACTATTTTGCCATGTTTTAACATAGTACAAAAATAAGAACTGTTTACATTTTCTCACCTCTGGCATATCCAGGTGAATTGAGAAAAACAAGATCTTCCGGTCGCTCTAAAGTGTATCCATAATCACTTTCATCATAATCACCTAGATCTCTTTGACGTCTATCAATTGCATTTAAAGCACTTCGCAGAGAATCTCCTTGGCCGTTGGAACTTTTCAAAATGGCAATAATGAGTAAAGCCCATAAAGCAGTAAGCATAATGGCGCTGATAATTCTGGATACAAATAAATCATAAATCATTTATTATTAAGAACTAAAAGATAATAAAGTTTATATCTTAAGAGGAATATAGTACCTTGAAAGCAAAAAACCCGCAAATCTAAAAAAACACACCACTCAAAAATGCACTAATGAAAATATCTGTCGAATTTCAGCTCTTAATTTCTATCCTATTAGTTGTAGGAATTTTTCAAAAAATTATTTCATTTTTTGTTCGCAATATGATACCCCTTGTATATATTTCAGTCCAATACTAAATTTTGTAAAAAGACCATTTGAATAAATGTATAAGTAAAAGCACTATACACTGACACTACTGACACCGACCCTTTTTTTAGTTCTTTGCTTTCAAGGTACTAGAACTATGGTACTAGGTATGTCCCTCTTAATTATAATTAATCGATATATTTAAAACATTTGATCCAAGCTATATTTCGAGTTTTATTTAAGTTTTTATAAGCTATACATTTATAAAGGTTCTTAATTTTAACTTGATTCATTTTAAATATTTTTTAATTAAGTATATTAAATATTTAAGTATTTCAAAAATATTAACCCATTTTAAAACATTCCACTTTATTTACATTAATATTTAAAAGAATCTTCTAAAATTAAAATCAATAGATTCCAATTCCATTTCTGCTTAATTAAAAACGTGCTGCAAACCGTTTTAGATTATTGCTTGTGGAGGTCGTCATTTTCCGAAATTCCTTGCTGCATTCTCCTTTCATTTGGGAGTAATTTTTTTCTATTAGACTTTTAATAAAAATCAGAAATGATTCCCTGAAAGTTGTATTACAATAAAATCTATTGTAGACGTAAATTTTATGTACCTATATCCTCAACAGACATGTTCACTTTAGATTCTGGAATCAGCTGTTTTCAATGTTTAATTTATTTTTCATTTAATAAATTTCCATCTTAATTGTTAAAATTTTAAGTTTACAATTTATTTTATGTGAAATGATGAGAATACATTTAAATATTAACAAAGGTATTAGTTGCAAAAAGGCTAGATAATAAAATAAAATAGTTTATAATGACAACAATAATAGCATTTAGCATAATGAAGTACATAAAATTTATTTGATTTTGCAGAGAAAAAGGATTGTTTTGCAAGAAACGAAAATGTAATAAAATTAGTTAAGGATAAAAACAAAAATTTAACAGGAACTAATATTTTAATGCTACAAGTAACATATTACGCAATTTTTCTCAGAAATCTGTAAATTCATGAACTCCATTAATAGACCTGATATCAAACATTTTTTACCACAATGTCTACCATATGCTAAATAAAACATCGAATCAGTTAGTTTAAATAAATAAGATAATAATGATTAAGTTTTACTTAGAAACTCATTCATTATGTTTTTGCCTAATATTAAGAGCTATTAAATTCAAATATGCAATCCATAATGCATATCACATTTAGTGAAAAACATAAATAACATGCAGTTATTTGAGATTAATTATTTGAGATATATATAGGAATATTGAGAGACAATATAATTCAAGAAAAACACAAATATTATTGTCTATAAAACATTTTTTAATCACTTAAAAACATTTGAATTTCCTGTATATGCTAAATAGTTTAGAAAGAAAATTCCGATTTCTTAAACTCCCCAACAGAGCATACAAATCAATAAACGCTCTGCCAAAACCTGTTGAATAAAATTTTATTAATTGCGTTATCAAACCCTTAGTTTAATTCAATCTTTTTTGATAAACAACTTGTTCAAAGAGTTTAAATATGACTAATTGTCCGTAAAACAACTGGGATAAAATATAAATTAATAAATAAAAAATGTAATTAAACCAATTTTTTTATATTCACTACATAAACACCTATACTAAATAACACAAAATTAACATAAACGACTTACCCCTAATAAATCATATATGTATTTATTCAACTTATTTACTAAGGGAACACCAAATAGGTTTGGGATTGGGAGATTTCAACTGAGGAATATTGCCCAGAAACGAAATAAAGGATTGTTTATAGGAACGCGCATGTCTCTTAAATCTGGTCGATAACATCTATGTACAAAATTCCTAATTACGTCTTAATATTAGTGGGCGTTTTACATGTAAAAATACTGTCAAGTAGACTTTACTTTAATTAAAATTTACTTATTAATGCAACTATATTGCATCAATAATGCATTGGTGGGAGAAAACAATCTTTAAATTGCTTCGACCAAAAGATATTATGTTTGTAATTTGATTATTTCATTCAAGAATACCAATAGGGAATATTGACTAAGGCATTAAAAGTTCTTTTTATCAGAAAATTAATATACTCACATCGCCAAAATTCTTGAAGCCCCTTATGTTTGTCAAAATGAGACGCTAATATTATAAGTCAAGAAGTGTATTACAATAGTAATTATGCGCCAAGGTAGAAAAGTGAGTTATCCATTAAAAACCTCGAAGCTTCGCTTCTCGGTCTTTAATGGACCTCGACAATAATAAACTTTTTTACCGTGGTTCATATAGCAATTTTTTCACTACTAGCAGTCTTTTTTTTAATTTTAGTTTTTAAAGCTATTAAAAATTTTGGACTAGTCAACGGTCACTCCCGTTTCACATGACAAGGCAGTGACAAGTATTGTATTGTTAAAATCGCTATAAAAATTCATGGATAAGTCAACTGATTTTCTTTTTGAATTATGAGCTGAACTATTAAATGAGTAATAAAAGATATTTCTTCATTTTGTCTTTATCATTCTGTCAAATTGATTGAGATCTAGTGCTAATTAAGTAGTCCCTGTCTTTTTCTACCTTGGTAAGAAATGAACAACTTTACTACCTCCAGTGTGTCCTTCCCTGTTCGGTAGTAAAGTGTTAACTTGCCTAGCATGGTAACAATAAGAGCATTAATGGTATCCATTAAGATGATGTTCCATTTTTCTTGGGCCGTAAATGTGAGTTCCTGGAGGGTGCTAGGAGAATTAATTCTGTTTGATATTGCTCGTCCAACGAAATCCCACATTTTCACAATGGGAGAATTTGCTGGCCATAGTAATCTTTGAATATTCCCAATCTCCAGTACATTTTGTGCTCTTCTCGTGCGATGGGGCGTACCATTGTCATCCACAAAAACGAAATTGTCATCAATTTTATTTCGAAGGGGATAAATAATGGCTTCAATAATGTTTCGAACATATTTATTCCCCCTCATAGTGTCTGGAATAGAAATAAGCTGCGTACGACGACTATGCGTTCTGCCTCCTCAAAACATTACTGATCCTGCTTGGTACGGAACGACTTCCTGTGTTAAAGTTAGTCTGTCTAGTTGTCCAGACCCAATCCAAACTCTTTGTCGTCCACTATCACTGTCTAAACCATATCTGGTTTCTTCCGAAAAAAGGACATTGAGCAAAAATCCAGTCTTTGTGTTCCTGTGCCCACTGTAGACGAGCGGCTGTGTGTCTGGGAAAGTAACCTGTACAGGGATTCTATTTTACGATTCGATCGTATCCGCCATATTAATACGATACTTTGCGATTCTATTGTACGACGTATCGAAAAGACTCGAATCGAGTTACTCGATAGCTGTGAAGGAGGCGTATTGGCGTATTTGGATTTTCTTCTCGCCCGTTTGTGAATGCCTTGTTTGTTTTTTTAACATTTTGAGGTTAAGTTTTAATTTGTTATTTTATTTTCTAAACAAAAAATGTCGTTTAAAATACGAGAGTGCCATTGGGAAATATTATCAGACTTTATGGAGCAACATAAAGGCCTCGCAACCGGAAAATTAATGGGGTCTCAGGGCCGGCAACAACAAAGAAATTTATGGACCCAATTGGCAAGTAAGCTTAATTCCATGGGTTTTGGGGAAAAATCCGCGGACAGGTGGCAGAAGGTAAAAAACCACAAAATAATGCTACACACACAATTACTAATTCCATTTTAATATTTTATTTTAGACTTGGGCCGATTTTAAATTAAGACTGATGAAATGAAAACCGGAGGAGGTGGGCCCACTTGTACCCCATTGAACAATTTTGAAAAAATCTTAACATCTTAAATATTCTAATGAGAATACTTGGTTAGGTGTCCTTAACAAAATGGCTATTAGAAAAATCAAAAATCACAATATAAAACACTACCTTTTTATTTTTCTTCTCTTCTTCTTCCATTTTTATTTTCCTTTGAGACTTTTGACAGCTTTAAAATAAACCGATGCTAAGTTCACAATGGTAAAAATAGTCAAAACTTGCTTCTTTTTACCGAAAGTATCCGAACCTATTCGATCGAAAAATAGAATTTGTTAATACGATACGATCGAATTTTGTATCGTATTTCACATCGAGTAAATCGAATAATTCGTATCGTAAAATAGAATCCACCTGCTGGGTACTTTTAATGGTCTCCTCGATCGCAAATTGGATCTGGCTAGTCTTCGCCGTATTGTGGTAGTGGAAATTAATCGACCATGCGTTCTTTTTAAATGAGTTCGGACAGCTGAGACTGTTATGGTTGGATTCCGACATACATAACCTGCTAGATACCGATCTTCTCTTGCATTCATTACCCTAGGACGCCCAGTTCCAGTCAACACTGTTAGTTTGGTGGCACTATTTGGATAACTAAACGCGATTTGATGCTTTGGCAGACCCTCATCATGTAAAGCCACTATTCTTGCTCTATTAAATACTGAAATTTTACTGCCAGGCATAATTGCAACAATAACTTAAACAGGCTAAATCTATATTAACCTTTTTGGAAAAAAATTTATCAAAAAGGAATTATAGGAAATTGTTTTTTAGATGTCCAGCACTGGTGAAATAAATAAAGATAAAAATTACAAAAGGACAATTGATAATGATTTTAAAAAATTAGAAAAATATTTTGGAATCTAACAAATTAATTTGTAGGTAATAAGAAAAATCAGCAATTATATTGATATTTTTTATTATCAGACTATAAAAATACAGCTAGCAAAAATTGTTTATTAAATATTATGGGTCTAAAATTTGATACTTTATTTAATGTTGGCATTACAATTTTAAATCTTTAATTTTAGAAGAAAAATGTATTGATAAGAAGCAAATAATATTAAATAGACTTTGCATAAAAAGTATTTATTGAAATTGATTGTGGTAACCTTTACTTTGTGGAAGTCCATCTTACTAAGAACAATAAATAACTGAACGGTTGAACTTCCACTATTTATTCAGTTAAGTTTACTTCAACCGTTCAGTTATTTATTGTTCTTAAAAAGTATTTATGTTTATAAAATCAGTAAAAAATGTTATATGGAACTCAGATTTGTGATTTATATAGCTTTCAACAATTCTCAGTTGTTTCTAATGCCACCATTAAATTTTGAAAAATATTTAATGAAATATTATTTAAATTAAGGCTTTTGGTATAAAAATAACAAACTTATGAAAGTTTTTTAGTTTTGGTTTAAGGTATGAAAAATTATTTACAACTTCGTCAAAAATTAGTTCATGGCATCTACAAAACAACCATAAATAATCACATATTAATAAATAGAAAATACACTACACACTCCTTTGATCTATGATTGGATTTTAGTATCACCAAGTTTTATAACTCCAAAGAAAGATTTTCCAACTTCAAACTTGGATAACATACCCTCAGTAATATCTTCAATAGATAGTCTGTCATTCGCTGCAAAATGTTCCACACCTGCTGTAAAGCAAGTATTACCTTTTAACTTTCTTTCTACAGAATGAATAGTTAGGGTACATTGAAGGATAGCTTGATTATTTTTCAACACTTTGTAACCTGTTGTATCATGTTCATCAAGGTAATATACCTAAAACAAATAATTTTTTAAACAAAAGGTATTTTTAACACTGTACATGTGTTCTTATGAACATTGCACAACTTACTTGAGAGTAGACAAAATATAGACCGGAATCTTTAATAGTTAAGTATCCATTATGTAAGCTAAAATGGTCTTCCATACCCAATGAACGTACCCAATCAGAGGCTTTCCAATCAATGAACCTGCTTTGTGGATGTCTTATATGACCATTACCTGCAACAAAACATATTCATAAAATGTTTAATTCTATGAACAAAAAAACAGTTTTATGAAAATACTGGGTAATATCTATATAAAAACACTAGTTTTATTATATTATTCTCTTTAAACTATGATAATATTCAAGGTCGGATCTAGGAATCTTGAGCAAGGAACGGGCTATTAAAAAAGATAATTTGAAAGATACAAATAACAGGGTGGTCAAATCTCTTATTATTTTACTTTTCCATAAAGTAACTTATGATTATAGAAGCCTTTCAGATGTGGGAGTCAGGGATGGAATTTTTCAGTAAGTATGCATAGCAGATCCACACACTACACAAGAAGAACAAGAGGAACAATTATAGAAACTATATGGTAACCCTTGTAACCTATTGTTTAATGTTTGGTAATTCTGGGCCTCAGAGGATTTATTTCTATATTAGCAGAAAATAAATTTCCATATCTTATTAAATTCTTTCTCAATTTTGGCTTTTTCGATTTTAAATTTTGTAAAAGATCTTCTTCCCAGCAGTCAAATCCATAGATTTTGGATTGCAGTTGCTTACTTAAAATCAAAGCTTATACAGCACATATAAAATTTTGAGTTATGTAAACTGTTTAACAAAATGCTTCTGGACTGGACTACTTCTCCATAGATTAATACTTATCAATTATTTTGAAAATAAGTGAGAGTTTGTTGCCGTTCAAGTACCACAAAGAAAATATTTAATGTTTTTTTATAGGCAATATTGGGGTGAAATATTGTGGATTTGAGACTATATTTATCAATAGATGGTAACCAAGTTACTTATAACATTAATCTTTCGTAAATTATTGTGTTCACCATATTATATGTTTAGTCAAATAATTTTTGGTCAAATAACACATAATATTACAGAAATAACTTTTTTTAAGATATCAAAATAACAGCTCTCGGGTAATCTTAAGATTTACAGCACAGCTAAATTTTATCAATTTAAAAGGAGTTTTCAATGCAATAATCTGATTGCATTAACAATATTATTCAAAACGTTTTCTTAAAAACAATTGTTTTAGGTTAGGTTAGTTATCATTTTTAAACAAGTTTCTTAAATATAGTTTTATTTTAACAATATTAAATAGGAATGCATAATTCTAGTTATAGACAATAAACATAGACTAAATTAATATAAAGTGCATCACACTTTCTGTTTATTTAAAACTGCGACGTCTTGTTTACATAAAATCCATAGGATGCCAAAAACGATTACCCAATATTAATGATTATGCACTTATCGTGTAAACAAACTTTTAAAATTAACTTCAGATTTTCTATGGCAGTATAACCAATAT